>OU015494.1:73167637-74567637 GCA_907164885.2 Dolomedes plantarius | reverse complement strand
GATTCAATAATATGTAAATAAATATAATTGAAAAAACTGAGGATGAACATGCCATGTTTATTAAATTTCTTTGATTGATAATGTTGATACTGCTGGTTAAGAGATCTTATCATTAAGCTTTATTTCAGAAGTAGTCCTAATTTCGTTTCCCTTAATGTGTCAGCTTTCAGATTCATCTTTTGTTCCTACATCTGTAAATATAATAGGTCTCATCTGGGACTGTCACATTTCGAAATACCTTAATTGTATTTAAAATTTGAAACCTTAGTTCATCTAAAATAGCTCATTTAATAGATGGTCCCTTGAGCAACGCTCCTCGGCCTTGAAACAAATAAATTTTTCCCTTTATGCGATAGCAGTAACCAATCAGCATCTTGCTTTTTGGTGCTCCTGACTCAAAACCGCTGAGAAGGCAAATTCCTTTTCTCTTCGTACATGTAGTGTGACAAAATGACCTTTTTCCTCTCTATTTGTCTGCTGTCATGTAACAAGTAATACTCGTTTGCACGCGCCGTGAAGCTGTCCAGCATTTTTGTCTTCATTTGTGAATAAATGTTTTGTCTCATCTGCGATGAATTTGTTAATATGAGCGTCTAGACTGACTTTCTAGCGAACTAATCAACACTATCGTTTACTGTCTGTTTAAAGTGTCTGTGGCTTTGCAGGAAGACAAATGCTGCAAACCCTCATATTTCGCTACAGGAAATCTTTCTCTCTGATAAACTTTCCCGTATGTATTTAATAAATGTCTTTAACGTCCAAGATTACATCTCTAAAATATCTTAATCGCTCTAACAGCCCTGAATCTCTAGTCATAACAGCGTATTTAATACTAGATAGTTGGTCCCTGGAGGAAGACTATGCCAGCTGCTCAATTAATGTATTTCCCCTTCAGATTCCTGACGGAACCATCTATAACCAATTATATAGCAAGATTTTAGTATTTCTGCAGCATTTTTGGCGTTTCTGTAACAAGGCTTTTCTCTAATTTTTACGTACTGTACGAATTCTTTCAACACTATATAAAAATAAGATGTATGATGTCCCATGAGCTTTTTTCCCAATGTTTCTCTATAGCTTGTTGTTCAAGAATTTATTTATTGTTGTCTCCATCACAAGTGTCATAAAGTGCGTATTTTGTCAATAATGGAGTAACTTATTTCCCTAATATTATTGTGAATCCTACTTCAAGGCACATTATGTAAGTATGCGAGTATACATTAATACCAATAAAATCATATATGAATGGTCGGCTTTTTTTGCCTCTTTTTAATTACAAGAGGTGTCTTAAAAAATATTTTATACCTTACACATCAAATTTATGAATATCAATCACAGTGTCACTGCTTTTTTTCTCCTCCTTGCTGTCAGAAAAAAGAAGCCTAAAAGTAATTGTTTTACGAAATTATGCTATGTAAACAGATAAAGAGCAAATTCGAACAGAAATTTTAAGATAGAAGCATAATATTAATAAATGACAAGTAATTGTCCATAGAGACAATCACACCTAATGCTTCTAAGCCTGTAAGGAACCATATTAATTTGTTCGAAACTAGTTGCCTCTACAGTAAGTCCTTGAGTCACGCCCCGGAAGCATATAAGCAAACTGTACTTGGATAGAAACCTGGAGGATAATGCGCGCTTGTCATTGGCTGCTGTTGTCCCGCCTCTATTCAAAGCGCCGTAATGCGATCAAAACAAACGCCATCTTGATAAAATGAATTTGTTATTGAGACCGTGTGGATGTTAGAAATGAAGACTTCCCTGTTCAGTTTCAGAATGTTATTGTTGAAAATTCTGATACAATAATAATAAGAAGTAACTTAAAGTCCATAACGGACATAAATAATTGGATAAATAATTGTATAAATAATTGCATAAATAATCTTTAAACGGACATAAAAATTTTATTCCAAGTTGAATAAAATCAGTTCTTAGGGCCAGTGGGAAGAATTCCTTCATACTGCTTGTAACACAATTTCTCTTCGGCATAGAGCTGGTTCGTTAATCCATGTTCAACCAACATCTATTGCCAGGAGATCCTTAAAAGTTAGAAGAGGTTCGAAACGTTTACTATCTGGCCATCCAGCTTCAGGTGTATCAGTAAAAAGAAAAAGAAGCCATTCCTTATGTACTAATATAAAGCTTAATCAACCAAATGCAAAAATGCATGGGCATGGACATTAGCTCACTTTTTTTTTTTTTTTTTTACATTCACTGAAGAAAAAATATACTATGTAGCATTCTGAATTTTCATGTAATTAAAAATTCTTGCATTAATAAAAGAAATGCTAATAAAGTTAAAACCTAGAGTAAGTGTGGTTATAAAAAAAAAACCTCGAAAGGGAAAAATTAATTATTTTTTCCTTTTAATAATAAAAAAAAGTGACTTGCAAGATATTTTGTTTTTTCAAAACAACCAACAAAATGTAAAATTAATGAAACATCAAATAAACTGGTGTAAAAAATAACAGAAAAATAACTTGGTTCATACGCCATGAAATAATAATTTAAAGTTAAAATGTGACATGCAAGATATTTTGTTTATTCTAAACAACCAACAAAATGCAAAATTAAATAAAACATTAAATAAACTGGTGTAAAAATAACAGAAATTTAACTTGGTTTATACAACATTAAATAATTTTAAATTATTGTAATTTTATAGTGCATTAAATGGAAAACAAACCAAGTACATTTTCCATTATAAAAAACAGCATTTTAAGCATTTTTCAGCATTCTAGCAGTTGTTTTAGAAAAACACGAATATTCTTTCCATATTTCCTTTCGAATCGATCGATAACAGCGATAAGTTGGTATAAAGTTTAAAGGAGTTCTTAAAATTTTACTTTGTAACTTTTATTACTTTCCCTATCTTCATAGAGATGGCATTACCGTTTTCACACATAAGCATATTTTCATAGCTTCTTAATTTTCGATTGCTGTGATTTCTTGGCAATTTTTAAACTTTCTTTTCGCCATTTCAAAATTATTTTAAATTTGTACGTATTTTAACTTGTGTTAATCGTATTTTCACCCTGGCTTTATGTCAAATGCGTTGTACTTATCGCCAATTTCGTATTTGTCACATACAGCCTTTTATCGGCGAGGAAACTAATAGTATTTCTTATATTAAGTATTTTAGCATAGAGCATAACAGTATATTATTAAAAATTGAAGAGTGAAATCATCATGAGCGCATATACTCCTTATACATTTTGTCTTTTGTAGGAAGGAGAACGCCTTCCAGGAATTGGAATGAATGACAGGACGATTCGACCAATGATAAGCACGCATTTTCCTCCAGG
This sequence comes from Dolomedes plantarius, assembly GCA_907164885.2. Taxonomy (NCBI): domain Eukaryota; kingdom Metazoa; phylum Arthropoda; class Arachnida; order Araneae; family Dolomedidae; genus Dolomedes; species Dolomedes plantarius. The sequence goes on along the minus strand of OU015494.1, from coordinate 74,564,329 downwards.
TTTCTATCCAAGTACAGTTTGCTTATATGCGCCCCAGAACCCCCGAGGTAAGGGGGCCCCAGGTTCCAGAGAAGTATGTTACATTATTTACCCAGGGGCCCCAATTTTGCGTCCTTGCCCTGAAGTCCCTAAATGCTTAGTTACGCCCCTGTATAAAACCTATAAAAAACATGCCCGAAAAACGTAAAAAGGAACATACCATAATCAGATGTAAAAAGAGATGCTTAATTACTATGGAAAATAAGGTTGAAATTACAAAACGACCTGTAAAAGGTAATAAGTTTGTAGACATTAAGTGTGTATACGGTATGAACGAGTCGACCGTTAACACTGCGATAAAGGATAAAGATCGGACTATGCAACTCGTGAAGAAATCTGTTCCTATGCAATCGACGATTATTTTTTTTTCTTAAAAGAGGTGTTTTAATAGAAACGGCTCAGAAATTATTGATAATTTGGATTATCAATAATTTCTGAAGATCTCCAACACATACGCATACCGAAAAGTCTTGCGCTGATACAAGCCAAAGCATTACCTGGTACATTTCGACTTACGCGCTATCTACACACGTGAAATGTTCTGGAACGAATTAACCGCGTAAGTCTAAGACTTACTGTATTTGTTTTTATAATGGATAGTAAGAAGTTGTGCGTTCCTTTATAAAACTCTTCGGATTGTAATCAATGTTAAACAAAATTTCAGACTTTTAAATTTCTTCCATGTAAATTTAATTTTTGCAATAACTGTAGATTAGAATTTTGTGAATTTATTTTTCGTGTAACAATGTATGGTAATTGTTCTTGTAATTACACAAAAGTACTGGGGTAAGAGTTAAGTAGTAACCTTGCACTAAACCAAACAATTTATAAAACCGGCGACTTAATGTTTGCAGTAATGTTGCATATGCAAACTGCTCTTTAAGTCAGGAAATACAGCTCGTATCCATGGTGAAAAACCACAATTCGCAAAGGTAACCTTTATCTAATTGTTGATTCAACATAGTTTACCCTCGATCTATTTGATGGATATCTGGCTCAATATCCCTGCTTGCTTCAACGGAGGAAGATCGCCCTTCACTGTTGAACCCGTTATTTCACATTCTTCCAGCCTTTTACATTCGGAAAGGCGGGAGCCTTACACTGTAAAAATGAAATGCTGTTCTAGGTACATTACAAAAATGGAATTATAACGAAACGGATACGAAAGCATGTTTAAGATACAAAAGTGGGATACCAAAACAGGTAAATTCGCTACCTAAAAACATTACACCTTGAACAGGTAGCTTTATTACCTACAGCAGCATTTCATTTTTACAGTGTTATGGGTGTAAAGTGAGGCTTTACGATGGGTGTGTGACAAGGAAGAGAACTTAAACAAAACTGGTTAGTTACTAAACTAATGAATAAAACAGCACCTAGCAAATTTTAACTATATTTAACGACGCTAACAAATTCTAGGAATATGCAGTAAATAATAGAAACTAAAGGTACAAAGCAGATACGTGTTTTATCTGCACGTGTTCAAAAAACCAAATTTTTTTGTGTATTCTTTAATTAAAATGAAGGCGATGCTAGAAATAAGCACTGATTATTTAATAATTTGATTTTACAAATTATTTTTAATTAAATCATTTTAAACTAGTAAACAATATTTCATACGTATAATATCGCAATAAAAGCTAACTATCCTACAGAGTTTTAGTTCTTTTTGTTTACTACTCAGCATCTCAATATGATGATGATATACCTAACCAGAAGTACGACCAAAATGAAGTTTCATTTTATTGTCCAACATCCGAAAATTATGTAGAAATAAAGAAGCTGGTCATGTGCTGGTCTTCACGTTGCGTGGCAAGAGAGTTTTATAAAAATTTCCCCCTGGGGTCAATCTTAAAAGACAACGACATTTTTTTCAAATAGCCTGTTTTGATATAAATATTAAAATAATATTGCAAATTCGTTGCAAAAACATTGGTCAAATATTTTAAAATTTTACTGTCACACATATTTGAATAACACGGCCCTGCAAGAAACTTATTTTTGAGCTGACATAGACTTGTTAGATCGTTAGCATCCTATTCAACAGCTCTCAGAAAAGTTGTAAAATGGTGGTAAAAATAAAACTCGGCATTGAACCTACTCTTGAATTAGCAGTGGTAAATGCGTACGTGGTACATAGATGTGCTACAAATTTAAGAAAGAAACTTAACATTCCAGCCTTTCGGGAAAATTAAATAGTAGAACTTCTAGATATTCAAGACGATTTATCGAGAACTGTAAAAATGTTTCCAGTGTACATCAGCTTTTACATACACTCCAGTGTTGCACTGTCTGGAGTGCAACGTAGATCTACCTCCTCATTGTGCACTCTAGGCAACGGCTGTTGCTGCAAAATGATCTACAAAAACGACATTCAGTCTGGCTCTCAATGTGAGTTTCTTAGGGCTAGCCGCTGTGCGACCAACATGGTCGCTTTTAGTTTTATATTTTCTTTTGCAAAACAACTCAACTGAAAGTAACATATGTAAAGCTAAGTGTCCACTTGTGACAAAACAGTCTCGAGAGTAGTCTCGACACTAGACTCACAAATGGATAGGGGCCTGAGAGCAGTCTCGGCGACAAGCAGGTGCAAGTATCAGAGATTGCAGCTGTCACAAGTGGACATGCTCATTTCTGCTCTCGAGACTTAGTCTCCAGTCTTCTGTCGTTGTTTGAAGATTTTTGTCAGAGCTGAGACTATGGGAGGCGTTACAAATTTCGTTGCTAATCGTTTGGAGGTTTTTCATTGGTCAAATATATTTCAATACTTTAACGCTTCCGCAATCGGACTCCCATGTGAACAGGCCCTTGATTTCCCGCGCTTTTATTTATTCATTTTTTATTTCGCAATAAATCGGCAAATAATATTATTCTTTACATGTTCTTTAAAATGAGTGAAAAGAAGGTTTTACCCGATAAAAGAGAGTGGACAGACGATGAAGTGTTTGAGTTAATCCATCTGTATGAGGAAGAGGAGTTTTTATGGAATGTTACACATAAATTTTACAGGAATCGGGGGAAAAAATGAGCGTGTTTGAAGAATTTGCAAGAAAATATAAAAATTGTGATGGGAATGAAGTACAGCGGAAGATTCATAATTTACGTAACCAGGTATGTATATTTATCAAATTGAACTAACCCAAATTCGTTGCCACTTAACTGATTAATTAAATTTACTGTCACTCTTAACTTTTTAGGTATCACACGAAATGCAAAAAATGAAAAGACTGAAGAGTGGTGATGGTGCAGATGACAGATACGATAGTAAATGGAAGTTTTTCTCTTCATTAAATTTCATTGTGCGTAGCTTCACACCAACAAAATCTACGTCAAACGTTGCGAGTATATTTATAATTTAATTCAATGTTTTTTACTCTTAATGAATTGGTTTAATATTTCCTAAATAATCAACCTATGGAATCGACCAAAAAATTATTTAATAAGCCGTACGAAAGATTGTTCAATACGCTATAACTTCGGTAATACTGGTCGTATTGAGATGGGATTTTTTTTTTATTTTGTAGATCTCAATTTCTTCTTTAAAACGATATAAAATTCATAACTGTTGAAGTAAAAAAAAAGTCGAGAAAAAAATTAATCTTTCTCATGATAAATATGCCGTAAGTATTATTACAAATTTTGTATTGTATTATAATGTAATGCTTTGTTAAATAAACAGAATTATTCAATTATTTAATTAATTATTTTATTTAACATAAAATAATTAATTCATTTCTTCTATCCACCCATTTTCTCACCCAACACTCCTTTTTTTCACTTTCCGCTTTTTCGCAATTTCATAGGCAATTACAAAAGCAAGGGCCTGACGCGAATCCATTTTGAAAGAAGAAAACAAACAAACTGCGATCAAATCACAGAACTGACTGCGAGTTCACTCTCAAGTCGACACGAAATGTTCCCGCTCTCGAGACTGCAGTGACCATCGAGTCTCACGAACCTGTCTCGAGAGCGTGAGTGATCTCAATGGACAACCCCCTGAGATTAATCTCGAGACTTTCTCTCGAGATTTTCTCTGAAGTGGACACTAGCTTAAGGAGTGTTACCATTGTTATCATAAATATACGTTGTTAAGGGGTATCTCTATAAGGCTGATTCAAAAACATCGTGATTAAAAAATGTGAATTTCCATTTCTTTGGAACAGAGTTAAAGATAAGACTGAGAAATCCTACACCAATGATTTTAAAAATTACATCCCTCTCTGTACAGTGACGTAGCGAGGGAGGGGGGGCAATGGGGTCTATCATGCCCCGGGCGCCAGTTATGCTCGCTACGTTACTGTCTCTGTATGTACTATTTTTAAAAATTAAGATATCTACACTTTATCATAACATCAAATAAAAAATTGTTTCGAAAAACTTTTTCACTTAAAAGAATGGAATAAAAATTCAGCAAGTACTAAAATATAGCGTGGATTACATCACTCTCTGTATGTACTATTGTTCCCAATTCAGATATCTACACTTAATACTTTATTGTACTATTGATGTACTGGTTGCTATGCTGCCAATGGTTAAGCCTAACTTCACGATCATTTATGCTCTCTCTTAATGAATTATTTCTTCTTCGCTTTCTTCCTTGAGACTGTTCCCAATTTTCACTTGCTCGTGCAGCTCGTTTTCGAGCATTCGGGGCGTAAATCCATGTTGACACGCGGTTTGCGGATGGTCGCTAATGTTTACATCTGGTAGTTGCAGCCGCTGCCATTCGGAGAGCAGAAATATCGTCGATTTTTGTGCCGCATACCTACGCGTTTTATATATATAGATTCTGCAGTGGAACGCAGGTGGCTTGTCCCAAAATAAGAGAGAGGAGCTATTACTTACCATTAAAAATTTTAATATCGACGTATTTATTATTACGGGAGGCAAATTTGTCTCACGATAATATAAAATTTTACCCTTTTAAGGGTTTTGCTAATTATATTATAGAACTGATGCAACGGGCAAAAAAACTGCACAGAAAATGTGTTCACTACTATGCTAAGCTTCAACAGCAACAAGCACATTAAGTGGCATTAAAATAATGAAGGAATACGTATGAAGACGGGACACGTAATATGTTAATACAACACCAATACACGCACTCGTACACACACACGCACTTCCACAATGAAGTGGAAATCAATCCTCGAGAAAATTACCCCAACTTTGCTATAAACGGATTCTAGTTGCATCATTTTCCCCACCCTTCATAATTTGGCACAATTTTGTTCAAAAAACTTTCATGGGGAATTATTCGCATCCACTGGTTAAGGAGATGCATCAGTTGACATCGCAGATCTTCGTGCTCAATATTCAAGCTATAGGGAATTTTACTCTCAATATTTTTCTAATCACAGATTGACAAATGCATAATTTTGAATTATGTACTTTTCCTTTAAAGGTACATATTTAAAAAGAAAACGAGTATTTTTTTTTAAGTTTTTCAGATAAAATTTTTTACAAGGCATTAAATTACTGATGTGTAACACTACAAAATTAAATCATTTTTTGAAAAATCTTAAATAAAAAGAAACTTTTTTAAAAACAAGTGCATTGTATATAAATATCTATTTTTAAATATATAAATAGCTTTTCAAATAATATGTTTTCTTTTATCTGATTAAAAAAATACCGAGATGGGAATTTTTTATAGCCTAACGCTGAGACTGAAGATTTGGGATGTCACCTGATATACCTGACCACCTTAGCACAATTTAACATAAACTCTGTTTTAAGATTAAATTGAATTTTTCTCTTTTCTAGAGACTTGAAATCTTCAACCGAATATAGTCAAGTATAACAGCTAAATGAGAACGAGCTCACAATTTTGAGATTTTTTGCTTTAAGATTTAAACTCCTTTTCCCTCTAACGCAATAATTCGAATCGGCCCCTTTTTTATTCGAGACTTGTTGATACATGAATTGTTCAATTTTTACACTAAAGTTTACATTACGGGTTTTCAATGCTGTCGATATCGATCCCCCCTCTACCCCACCCCCACAGGAGTCGATAAGTCTCCCCAGTGTCCGAAAATCACTTCGAAACCCAGCAATAAGTTCTGGAGACTGTAAATGAGGAATTAATTTTTTATAATTTTTTTAATTTTATACGCGAATTAGCAACATAGTTATTGATGTTCTCCATGGTTTTTATTCACGCATAGCCTTTCTGACAGAGTAACTCGGGAGTTGTTTATAAGTTGTCATATCTGAGGAACTATTTGAAAAGTGGATAAAGTTTTTAGGAAAATTTTACTCCGTACAAAGCAATATTTCCCTCTAAGACATTTAGACTACATAGGCTTATCTTCCTTTATTTGGAATCTATTCCGGCAGTATGGAAAACTCAATCTCCGGGCAGTTCTCAGGTTTTTAAAATACGAAAAAATAAATTCATTCTAGCCAAACGGATCTCGTAACTGAAGCATATAGCCAGTGCCGTAACTAGCCATTCCTGTGCTCTGGGAAAGAATTTGCATTTGGACCCCTTAATTAATTAGGTTTCGGAAAATGATAAAACAGATACAGCATTTTGTTGGCCCCTTCCAAGTGGGCCCTGGGCGGGTGCCCCGGTTGCACCTGCCTAGATACGGGCACTGCATAGAGCTACCACCGGTAACACCAGATCGGCTGGATTTTAATATCTGGAACATCACGCCTACTCTGCTGAAGAAGTTAACCGATTGATTGATTACGTTAACTGTGTTCACAGCAAAAATTAATTATTGCCAGTATCTTATCCACCGCATATATTCGCTTCAATAGTTAATTTTCACATCGCTTAAATCAAGGGCAGTCAAGATCGTAAGCTTTGGCCTATTGCAACATGTCATTGTGTCATCCAAAGAATGCTCAGCATTTTAAACTAGCGACTCTGAATTTGATCGGTAGAAGTCAAATCTTAACTTTCTTTGAATCAATAGGTCTGAAAAAGCACGTACCTCGAATATCCTCCTTGCATTATATCATGAAAAACATACACTCCAATTTTGCACTGACTTCCATGTAACGGGATAGTAGAAAATCGTTTAATACTGAGACTTCAGTAACCCATTTATAAATTTGTTTTAGGTATTAAATATCAATATTTCAAATCAAGGAATTTTAAGATTCCACCTTCTTGAATCATAAATTGGCAGAGCCATGCGGTTGGTGTTAAGAAGTTATTCAGATCAAACATTACATTAATTCGCAAATTCAATCTCTATAAAATCTTAGTATCTTATGTAAATGCATTTAAGTTAATGACATCTCAGATAGATGGCATCTAAATTTCCTAACATTCCCTGAAAAGAATTGTCCCGTACTCTTTGAAAGACTGTTTGCATGCCATATTACTCTCCTAGTCTCTTAAATTGATCGGAGGACATTGCAAACAGGTACTTATGTAGCTTCTCATAATCTATGTACAGGAACCTTTTTAAAATTCGTACACTTTCTTATTCGGCGAAATTTTTCTGATATTCATTTGAATTTTTATTATCTCTCTTCTGTTATGAAACTCATTCACTTCTAGTTGACGCATTTTTCGCCTTGGATCACTGTCATCATTAATCCCAAAGGGCTCTTAATCTCCACCTGCGGATTCTGAAATTATACATTTATGTATAGCATCTATGAAAGAACCTTTCAGCTCTGCTTCTATTATACAGAAAAACTTCTAATTATAAGCCTTCTATGTTGTGTTTATCATTATCTTTCATACTATTTTGACAAGATCACTTTAGTTATGAATGGTTATTACATACCGGACCGTTTGTATTATCTTTAAATTGAATATTTAAAAGCTCAACTTAAAGAATGTAATCCGTCCCTTGAGATTTTCTTTAGACCATTAAACTTAATTTCTCGCCTTAAAGTTTTTTTCAACTTTGGAGTTCCTGATAACGTTTTGGAAGACGAATTTAAAGACTGTTTCAAGCCCCCCCCCCCCTCCAAACTTTCTCTCCATAGTATAAAAATTTATTAGTTCTAATTTTAAATGTTGAACTTGCGATTCTTCTTCGTCGCATTAGCTTCACTACTGTCAATATAGATATCAGGAATTTCTGACTATTTCAAAATCGTATTTCTCGTTTTAATGTCATAGCCAAGAAACGATCCTAAAATTTTCGCTGCTCTGAAAGAGATTAATTCAACAGAAAATTACACTGAAGTGACAGAATAACTGGAATAGAGGACACTGTCGCAACATGTAGCAATACTCACATTCCCTTAAATGCTTTAGCCCACAAGCAGCTTATAGATAGACAGATATTTGTGAATGTTTAAAAGGCTGATTGAGCAATGAGTATGCAGACGATCACGACTTATGCGATTTTTAACGAGGTATGATAATCGGGTGCCTCGCGAGATGGGCCATAGTATTTCAGGGATACAGACAAAATTTAGATTTTCACATTCGGACCATTTCAAGCCAACTGACATGAGTCTTTATTACAGGGGTATTAAACTGTGTAATGATATTAATAAACTACAGGGAAAGAAACACTTTTTTGGCTAAGTTGGAAAATAAATTCGAATTTTGAGTGAGTGCAAAATATTACAAGCACTTCTGCAAACCAACTGAAATTATACTCATGGGTAAAACCAAATCACTAATAGGTGTTTCATCTGAAAAATACCAAAAATACCTAAGATTAATTATATTGAGTGGTTAAAAAAATTACACTGTGAGCTTTGTTTTATTTTTTAGAGTACAGCAGAGCCTTGTAATAAAACCTAATTTCAATGGTTTAAATTATTTAGCAATGGCTTGTGATAAATATATAAATTGCTTTGACACATACGAGGGTTTCTACCTGGAGTATAAACATCAGAAGCGTAATGAATCTATTATTCCTAATGTTAAGAGAAGAAAATCGCAGACAGTTTGCGAAATGTAAAAACGAAAGAAAACAGAACTGTTTTAAAAAGATCAAGATTTGCAGTCACTTTTCTATAATTACAAAAGTTTACGTTTAGAGGTCATATTAATATGCATGAAGGATCCTTAAACAAAAGCGTATATATAGAGATTTCAAAGTTTCTAGCAATCTATGCCTGGATTTCAGTATATCTTTTGAAAATGGAAGCACTTTTAGAGGCACTTCACCTATAATAAAAAAGTACCTTATTGATGTAGTAGCAAGCGTAGTTACAGATGAAATCGAATTAGAAATACATGAAAGATTTTTCTTTCAATTTTTCAATTTTTCAATTTTGCTTGATGAAGGGACTTATCATTGGTATTAAGTTACTCGTATATCGATGATAAAGAATCTGTTAAGAGCGATTTTTTTTCATTTTTTTGTATCGGTTTGGCCTGAAATACACGAGTGAAATATAACGAGTGTTACAAATGAAACGTATAGTCCAGAACTGCAAGTCAATACTAACATCGCTTTTGAAAGCAGCTAAGGAAAAAATTTGTTGGTTTGCTGCTAACTGCAATTGCTTCAGTGAATGATGCACGAGGAAGAAAGGTGGATGTACAATTCTATTAGATAGTGGCAGTCAATGTCGTTCATTTCTGAAACTTGTGCTAACAAATTAAATCTAAAAGAGAAGATGCCCTGTTTCAGTTTGTGGAATTGCTAAATCCTCTGCTGGCAAGACAAGAGGTAGTGTAACGTTATCTCTGAGTCAAGGCATAATCCTAACAGTATACTCGTGATTGAAGCTTTCGTTTTGAATAAATTGACTTCAAATTTCTCGAGTAATTGTGTAAATACTAATGATTTAGAATATTTAAAATCCATTGAACTAGCCGATCCCCAAATTCGCTGAAGCGAAAAGTGTAGAGATAATACATTGGTGTAGATTATTTTTTGAGTTATGAAAGCCGGACAAATACGGGTTCCGAAAATTCTCTTATCGCCCAGAATACACTGTTTGGTTGGGTTATAGCGGGCAAGATTCCTTTAAACAGTTTGAAGAGAACGCCCTAGTTGGTATTCATGCTAATGTTGACGTTGATGAAGTTTTTGAAACGGTTCTGGGAAACTGAAGAGGTTCTTAAAATAAAAAAAGAAGTTTTAAGTGAAGAAGAAAGTTTCTGTAAAAAACACTTTAGTGAAAATTATGAAATCGATGAAAACGGACGGTTCGTCGTGAAACTTCCCTTTTTTAAATCAGAAGTTGAGTGGGGAATTCTTATCAAGTTGCATTGTCTCGTCTCCAGAGTATGGAAAGAAAATTTAATGGAAATCCGAATTTAGAGGAACAGTATAAATCCTTTATGAAAGAATATGAAGAGCTAGGACATATGAAGATTTCGGAGGATGTCTCTTCAGAATTAGCCGTTAATGAAAAATATTTCTTACCTCACCACGCCATTTTAAAGCCCAGTTCTGTTGCCCAGTAGTACCACTACTAAGTTAAGGGTGGTTTTTGATGCAAGTTGTAGAACTAGCAACTGCAATTCTTTAAACGATGCACTAGGTGCAGGTGCTAAACAACAACCCGATTTATTTCAGACTTTATTGAATTTCAGGCTTTCCCCGATAGCATTTTGTTGCGATGTGGAGAAAATGCATCGCTACATATTAATGTCTACTTCTGATCAGCTTTTCAAGAATTCTGTGGAGATACAATAAATCCGATCCCATTCAAGAGTATAAGCTGCAAACTGTACATATGGTCTAAAATGTGGTCTTTTTCTGCAACCCGATGTTTTAAAGCAAATTGCGAATGAGCTCGTCCTGTTTATCCTGAGGCTGCTTCTCTCATTGAAAATTCTTTTTATATGAACGACCTCTTGGGAGGTGCACGTAGCAAAAGTGAAGCTGCTAGGGTATGCCAAGAAATTATTTTTGTTTTGGAAAATAGGTTTTCATTTAAGAAAATGGCAGTCTAATTCAAAGGAGCTCTTGAATGTGATTAAACTGATAATGCCAATGAAGTGTTCGAATTGAAGGACGGTGAGCAATCCAAGTTTAGGATTATGTTGGAATCCTAAATCTGATTCTTTTATTTTTTAAAGTAATTTTTACTTCGAGAACGAAATTACTAAACGGAAGTTCTTGGCTCAATCTGCTAGGCTGTTCGACCCACTAGGATTATTGTCTCCATGCACCATTTTCGATCAAAATCTTCTACCAACAACTTTGGTTGTTAAAGTTGGGATGGAACAGACCCCTTCCGGCGAATTTCGAAGAAAGGTGGAAGAATTTCCAGGCAGAGTTTCGATTGCCTCTCCGTAATCAAAATTCCCAGATGGATCCACACTAGAGATTTAGAGATAACCTATTCCACGGATTTGCAGACGCTTCAGAGTTGGCCTATGCTGCGGTACTGTACGCAGTACAAAAGGATATGATGGTGATTCCAAGGTGACCATCCTTGCAGCAAAAACTAAAGTTGCTCCACTAAAGCCAATTTTAATTCCTCGGCTGGAGCTGAACGGTTCTCGGCTGTGGCTAACTCTTCTCTACGATTTCACATATTCTAAAGATTTATACCATCACTTTCCACGCCTGGACAGATCACGAGTGGTTTTGACATGGTTGTCTTCCCCCCCCCCCCCTAGGAAGTGGAAAACCTTCGTGGCCAACAGAACAGCCGAAATTATCGAACTAGTGCCCTCTGAACGCTGGCGGCACGTTCAATCGAAACAAAACCCAGCTGACATAGCCTCTAGAGGGTTTCACCTAAGCTCTACCAGACTGTAACCTTGGTGGCCTGGGCCTGACTTGGTTGTCAATGAGTTCAGAAAATTGGCCCGTAGAGACACAAATGACTGACTTTTCTAGTGACTCTAAGGTTATGATCGAAAAGAAGAAAATTCTATATTTTCTGCAAATATTTCTAATGTAAACCGGATAATGTAATTGAAATATTATTTGATAATTGTTTTACACTAAGATTGTTACTGTCTTAGCTTACTGTGTTCGCTACATCACCCGTTGTAAGAGGCGAACGATAGATTCAGGTAAAGCAACTGATTCAAAGGTAAGGTTTCTCCTATTAATGCCATGGAGAGAATCCAAGCTTTAAACAAAATTATCTTGTATGTTCAAAGTGTGTATTTTGCTGAAGAATTAAATGTATGAAAGATAATAGAGATTTACCGACGAAGAGTAAACTAAAAATCTTCATCTTTCATGGATCAAGATGGTCTGTTACGGGTGGGAGGATGGTTGAGACATTCACCTCTCCCTTTTAATGCAAAGCATCCCGTCATCTTGCCTATAAACATAGGCTTAGTGATTATTTGATAAAACAATTTCATAAACTTATCTGCACGCTAATCTTACCTTGTTATTGAATATTTTATTGCAGAATTACTGGAGTGTTGGTGCTAGGAAGCTAATCAAGAGTTATATTCATAAGTGTATTGTTGTCATAGATATCGTTTTGCATCCAATAATCATTGATGGGAGATCATCCGCGACAACGTGTCATGCCTAATAGACCATTCTCGGTCTGTGGGGTAGACTTTGCTGGGCCTATTAATATGTTGAAATTTCGGGGTAGAGGTGCTAAAGTTATAAAGGTTATGTTGCTTTATTCATTTGCTTTAGCACAAGGCGATTCATCTAGAATGCGTCAGTGATTTGACCTCCGAGGCTTTTATTGCTGCCTTGAAGCGGTTTTGTGTCACAGAGGGTCCCCCCGTCACATTCATTGTGATAATGCCACTAATTTTTGTGGCGCTAAAAGGAAATGTCTGAATTGTGTAAAATTGTGTCCGGTATCAACAGGGATGAGAACATTTGTTATTTCTCCCACAACAAGCTATTCAGTGGCATGATACCTCCTGCAAGCCCTCATTTTGGGGTATTGTGGAATCGGGTATCAAATCGGTAAAGTCCCATATGAAAAGAGTAATTGGTGACCATAAGTTAACCTTCGAAGAATTTACCACTCTGTTTTGTCAGATTGAAGCAATTTTAAATTCAAGACCATTGTCTCCTACCAACGATGAATTAGACAAATTTAGAAGTGTTTAACCCCTCCCCATTTTTAATAGGTGAAGTAATTACTTCCCCTCCTGACCAGGTGACTCCCAATATCTGTCCTTACGTTCTCGCTGGGACCTTGTTCAAAAAATGAAAAATGAACTTTTGGAAAAGGTGGCATCAGGACTATCTGAGCTCTCTTCAAAATCGTAACAATGGCATATCACCAAATCAAATTTAAAGGTAGGTGACATGGTGTTGCTCAAGGAAGATAATACACCTCCATCTTGTTGGCCTCTTGGCAGAGTAAATGAAGTTCATCCAGGTTAGATGGAACGGTGCGAGTTGTCACCTTAAACTTCTAAAGGTTATTTTAAAAGGCCTATCGTTAAACTCTCCCCCCTACCGATTTGTCAAGAATAATTCTTGAGGGTGGGAGTATGTTCATGGAGTATGTTCCTGTATTTTCATGTATGTTCATGGAGTATGTTCCTGTATGTTTAATTATTCATTTGTTTAATATGTCATGATGTTTTGTCGGTGGATGGCGCACGATACCGCTGTCTTTATGTTTGTAAACGATCTAAGATACTTCCGGTGTAGGAAGGAGTAGCATTGTGTTCTGGCTCTGTGCTGGTTTGTACGAGTTTTTTGGGATGTGTTAATAAAGTCATATAGCCGACCCGTTTGTGCGTCTGGCTCGACTTTAATTAAGTGGAAGAATACACTGCTTTAATATAGGGGGAATCTCTGTACCTAGGGCGGCTATTTTCAAATGGCTATCTCTTTACTTATAAATAACTTACAATAATAAAATAGTTTTTAGCATTAAGTTCTTTATTCTCTTTAAATAAAATCACTTCAAGTATAGAAAGACAAAATCTGTAACTAATATGAATTTTATTTAATTACAAATGGCCCTAGGTACAATAACACTATTGTACCTAGGGCCAGTTATTTCCAAAACCTGAAATGTTTTTACAGTATAAAAAAACAATTTGTATGGCATTATTTCTTTCATGCACAGTTTACAAAATCTTCGTAAGGACGATATGTATTGTAGGCAATGTCTTAAAAGAAGAAATGTTATTATTCCACATTGTAATTCGCAAAACTGACACCAAAAGTAAGTTAACAAGCACTGGCGTTCTGAGCCTCCAACAGTTTTTGGTTCAGGCAGTTTAAACACATCATCTCTGCTAATAACATAAGTTGTATCATTTTGATACAAAAATTATCTGAATTCTTTCGGAGTCGTTCAGGTATTTAATGGTATATGATCATCTGTAACGTCAACTACTTCTGCAATGCAAAATACTTTAGTTTTTTCCCGTCTAATTTCGTCAAACAGAAGTCTACCTTTTCAATTTCATCAGTAGGCCTTTCATCAGCTATTGGTGTTTGGAAATTTGTGTTAATTTTCTCCCTAGATGGCACTGCATGTCAATGTAGTTTAATATTTACTATGTTTTGTCTAGTACACTCTCGTGGCAGGCAACAGGAAAGTTGAGCGTATGTAAGCTCTCATCTTTAATAATTGATTAAATACCAATGTATATATGTAAATAAATAAATCGTAGATTTTAGAGATAGATGTTTTATTGATGCACCTTCTACCCACTCAACCACGGATGTAATATGGTGCACATCGGCTGGAAACTGGAACTGAATTTTTTTTTATTGGAATGGACTCCTGCTGTGCTTGAAAAAAAAAATGGCTCAGCGGATTCTTTCAGCGTTTGATGCTGAATGGAAATAGAATTTTCTTCGGATTATTGAGCTCTTCTACTATACGGATACCTTAATTAAAGGTAAGGTCTTTTATAATATTTGAATATGGTAAGATTGCACAAAATCATAGAAAAAAGGAGCACAGTAAGAGCTAATATAACGAAATTGATAAAAAAGATTCAAACTTTGAATATGAAGATGAAACTGTTGAAAATCTAACAGAATTAATTGATGTTGTTAGAAACGGAAGAAAAAATACTTAAGGAATATAATTTAGAAATTGAAGATCTCATATCAGATCCAGTTAAATTCAAAACCGAAATTGCTCAATCGGAAGAGTATGATGAAAAAATATCACGGCATAAATTAAACTCAAAAATAAAATTAAAGAAATGAATAAAAGGGACGATCAAAGTTCCCATGGAAGTAACAACACCTCAAATGTTACTGAACATAATTTTACGGCATTAAAATTGTCTAAATTAGAAATTCTGCGTTTTTCTGGTGATTCTAATTTCATGGATTCCTTAACTGCTTTGATAGCGCAATAGGGTCGAACGATTCCCTAACTAAAATTGAAAATTTCAGTATTTAAAGTCCTTGCTTCTCCCCCCGCCTATAATGTGGTTGCTGGATTCGAATTAAATGAAAAGAACTACGACTCTTGCTTGAACTTTTAAAGCAGCGTTATGGTCGCATGATTATAATATTAATTTGTATATCTCCCAAATTACTTAACTTAGAACCGGTAAGACTATCCTCTTATGTAAAAGGATTGCGCAAATTGTATGATGAGATAGAGGTAAACATAGAAATTTACGCGCACTAATGTAACCGAAGGATCGTATGGTCTTTATTAAATCCCCTACTCTTAAAATTGTTACCCCAAGATTTAGTTTTGGAATTTCACCGAAAACGAAATAAGGAAAAGACTGTGAAACTTCGGATATTATGACTTTTTTGAGAAATGAAGTCGAATCAAGGAAATTTGTGAAACTGTAATTGAATCTTCCAAGGTTGCGAAACTAAACGCACCTCTTTTCAAAGTTATCAAAACGGACAACGTATCATAAAAATTATTCGAAACCTAAACATTTTTCAAACCGCTGCAACATTACTTGCACCAGTAAAAAATACAATGCATATTTTGCGAATTAAACCACGAATCTATAAATTGTAGGAAATTTGATGTAGAACAAAAATTAGTAAACTTAAGTCTGAAGACGATGCTGGGCGTGTTTCAAGCCCAAACATACCAGCGGAAGCTGTCGATTAGGTATTTCGTGTGAAATATGTTTCCAAATTTCACCATAAATCAGTTTGTAGGAAAATGGCAACCTTCTAATGGTCCGGTAGAGCGTAGTAAGGAAAATTGTAATAATTCGCGTAGCTTAAATCTATGAAACCGAAAATGAAAGGACAAGCTCTACTTCTGAAGTTATAAGTTCTGTTTCTCAATGTACTCTTAATACGAAACTGTTCTAAAAAATGTTTATTTGCAACTTGCACTGTCTTAGCTAAATCGGAAAATAAATCTTGCTTATCAAGATTAATGTTTGAAGTGGAAGTTCGCGCTCTTTTATAAGTGAAAAGTTAGCGAATAAATTGAATTTAAAAACTATTCGGAATGACAGTTTGTCAGTCTATTCTTTCGGAATGAAAAGCCCAACAGATAAAGTTTATCGAGTTGTTGAATTAACACTCGAAAGTACAAATTCTCCTTTTCGAAAAAATCAGGAATTATTTGTGTCTAGGACTATTACAGGTGCTACCGTTAAATACCCAGACGAAAAAAATAAAAGACTTAATGCTGAAAAGGAATTGCGTTAGCTGATGATTCCGCTAGCTCAATAATATAGATATTCTTTTAGGGGCAGATGTTTGCTGGGAACTAATTTATCAGGAAAAGATTCCGATTAATAACATTTATCAGCTTTGAATAGTGCATTCGGATGGATAATTACTGGAGCGGACAAAACCGAAAGTAGTTGTTCTGAGAACATGATTATTGTGATAATGCGATTTCAAATGATTTGCGAATGTTCTGGGAAATTGAAGAATTTCCGAATGAGACAAAAAATTTATCAGAAAAGGAAATCAATTAATCAAAAATTTTGGAAGATTCTTTTAAAATTTAACGGAGAGCGCTATGTTGTAAATTAATGTGGAAAGATAATGTGCGGACACCCTCCCGAATTGGACTCTAATTATGAGGGTGGCGAGCAGACGTTTTAATTCATTAAAAATTAAATTGGATAAAATCTTGAAATTTCTGACCCATAAGAAGAAATTGTATCGGATCAATTGGAATGTAATATTGTGGAAAAATGTATTGATGAGGATTTAAACTCAAGTTACTACATGCCGCACAGGGAAGTTGTAAGACAGGATAAACAGACTACTCGCGTTCGTATGGTTTATGATTGCAGCTTCTAAAGCAAATGACATAAAAATTCTTTGAATGATTCACTTGAATCTGGAGTTAACCTCTTATCCAAATTATAGATGTAATACTTAAATTTCGGGAAAATAAAGTTGCATTTTGCGAGACTTAGACAAGGCTTTCCTTATGATAGAAATTGCGGAGAGGATAGAAAGTACTAAAATTTTTGTGGTTTTCGGACGACCCCGGAATTATTCGGTACAAACACTTCAACTTAATCGTTACCATTCGGATTAACGACGTCTCCGTTCGCGCTAGCTTGTGTTTTGAAATTTCCCATTAGGAAATTTAAAGATGATATCTGATTGTTATGAAATGTTACATTCTCTGTATGTCGATGATTGTACGATGGAGCTAAAAATGCTCAGGATGCCTATAAGTTAACATCTTTGGCAATAGAAATATCACACGTCGCTGGATTCAATTGAGAAAATAAAACTAACTGTGAGGGACCTAAATAAACTTTGGCGTGAAAACGGGTATGAGGAAAATATGGATTTTGGACTTGCGAGGGCTTTTGGGAATTAAGTGGTCATATTCAGGATGAAATTAAGTTGATTTAAGGATGTTAGGGACCCCCTGGAATTTGGAATCACCAAGCGACATGGCTAAGCATGATTTCTAAATATTTTATCCTTGCGGACTAATTAGTCCTTTGTAATAAGAGTTAAAATTCTCATGCAAGAAATGTGGCAAAGAGGTCTAAATTGGGAAGAAAACTTGCTAAACGACTTAGAAAGAAGTGGAGAACATGGTGTTCTGAACTTGTTAAACTGGAAAATTTCAATATTCAACGTAAACTTTTTCAACAGAGAAGTTAGTGAAGTTTCTCTAACATATTTTTGTGGACGCTAGCCCTAAGGCTTATGGGGCTGTGGCATACCTCCGATACTTTACAACTGAAGGAAAAATTAAAATTAGTTTTTGTGGTTCGAAAAGTAAAGTTGTCCTCTAAAACTTAACTTTAGCAAGATTAGAGTGATGCAGCACTCGTAGGTGCTCGTCTAGGTAAATATATTCAGAAAATCTTTCCAGCCTTCACTCAAAAATATTTTTTGGAGTGACTCCAAAATTGTGCTGCACTGTGTGAAAGGTCGTCTAAAGGTTGGAAACCTTTGTGGCAAATAGGGTAGCTCAGGTACAAGCACTCTCTCTACCTGAGTGTTGGAATTTTTGCAGTGGATCGGAAAAATCCTGCTGACCTTACTACTAGAGGAGATCTGCAAAAATGATCCTTTCGAGTTCTTTGTGGTGGACAGGCCCCTCCCCTTGGTTGTCTCAACCGGTTCACCTGTGGCCTGGTGAAAGCTCCTCCAACCGACCTGTGACAATTGTAATGAAGAGCTAATTTCGAAGGAGCTTCGAACTGTAGCAGTGAATACTGAGCCTTGACTGAACCAATTCTAGATTTGACAAAATCCAGTAGTTTTTTCAAAATGTCTGAGATTTTTGCATGGATAAAACGATTTGCAGCTAGAGCGAGAAAAGTAACATCTGAAAGCGGTCCTCTTTCTGCTCATGAACTCGAAGAAGCCGAACAGTATTTTATCCGGAAAATCCAAAGTGAACATTTTTTCAAAGGAAATTAAATCTCTGGAATCTAAAAAACCTATTTCCTCAGACTCTAACATTTTTTCCTTGGCCCCATTCCTGGATGAAAATAATTTGATTAGAATAAGGGAAGAATGAACGAAGCGAATTTACTTTAGGTGTAAAAACACCCTATTCTACTACCAAAAGATTCCCGATTGACTGAATTAATAGTGTTACATGATCACAATAAAATGCTCATGCTGGTTGCTGCGACACTATCAAAATACGTCAAAATTTCTGGATAATTAAAGGAAGCAGTTAGTAAAAAAGGTCATCCATAACTGTTTAATCTGTAGAAGATATTCTGCGAAACCTGCAAGTCAACTTACCGGACAGATTCCAAAGATAGATTAAATGAAACTCCGCCTTTTATACTACTGGAATTGACTTTACTGGTCCTGTTATATGTGAAGAAAGGAAAAGACGTCGTGAAAAGTTACATTGCTCTCTTCACGTGTGCTGTAACACGAGCAGTACATCTTGAGCTTGTCTCAGACTTGTCAACAAGTTAAGTTTATATTTGCTCAAGACGTGTTTGTCAAGGCGAGGAAACTGTCGCATAATTTATTCCGATAATGCCAAACTTTTAAGTGCGCTAATAAAGATTTCGATTATTTTGATAAAATTGTTAAAGATAAAAGTCTTCAAGACTTCATTTCTTCGGAAAGAATGGCATGGAAATTATCGAAGAACTCGCCCCATGGTGGGGAGGTTTTTACGAGCGATTGATGAGAAACAATTAAAGAGCCTTGAGAAAAAATCCTCGGACGATCTCAATTAACCTTTTGAAGAGCTAACAACAATTTTGGCTGAGATCGAAAATGTTCTCAATCAGAGAACCCTAACCTACATCTATAACGACGCCAATGAGCCTGAACCTCTAACCACCAGCTCATTTTTTGTGGTGGGACAAAACATAAAATATCCTTTCAATTTTGCTGAACTTTTCAATATAATTCGTCCAGATTTTCTTTGGTTAAACGGCAAGATAACCAAACAAAACTCCTACAGCAGCTTTGGACAAAGTGGGAAAACACAATATTTGCTGAATTTACATAATTTCCAGTGTTCAACACTTCACCTCTAAAGAAAATTTCAAGAGGAGAGGTTGTACTCATGGGGGTACAAACAAATCAAAGTTTTTATGGACCTAGGTCGCATTACCGAGGTCTTTCAGGGTCGTGATGGACTCGTTAGGTCATGCAAAGTTAAAACTAAAAACACTGAACTTAGAAGACCTATTCAACTTTTGTATCCTCTGGAACTGCAGAACTGAAAAAAAAAATGTTTTTGCTATTTTAATTTCTTTCTCTTTCTTTTTTTAATATTAGATTATCTATTATAATTGCTAAGTTACTTTTAATTTCAACTCTTAGTTGAATTCTCATATTTGTTTTCATTGTAATGAATATGAATGTCTATAATTTTATGTTTTCTTTGTGATAATTTAGCAAATTATCAGTGGGGAGTGTTTGAAATTTGTTAATTTTTCTCCCTAGATGGCACTGCATGTCAATGTAGTTAATATTTACTATGTTTTGTCTAGTACACTCTCGTGGCAGGCAACAGGAAAGTTGAGCGTATGTAATCCTCATCTTTAATAATTGATTAAATACCACTGTATATATGTAAAATAAATAACTGTAGATTTTAGAAGATAGATCTTTTTCTTCATGCCCTTCTACACTCAACCACGGATGTAATAATTGGAGAATCTACGTTGCTCGCGAATCTGAAGAGTCCTCAATTCAAGTGATTCCTCAGTTGTTTCAGCACTTTCTAATGTATGTTTTTTCTTCATTAGCGCCCTTTACACGTACGTTCTTTCCCGCGTGAAACCACGATCCCGCGCGATTGAGTGCATGTGTGAAGGTGTCGGAGAGGAAGGGAAAGCTGCTTTGGATCATACTGCAAATTTTCCGCGCGTAATCCCGTACGCTCCAAGCACTCACGAAAGAACATACGTGTAAAGGGCGCTACTGTCTTCTTAATGATCCCACAAAAATCTTCTGTTTCAAACACAGATTTCGTACTTTTTTTTAACAATTACTTTTTTCAATTTTTGTGCTTCAATTTCATTTTTTCTCGGGGGTATCAGTGAGAATTCTACACTTGCCAGGTTTCGTCCACCTCTTTTGGCAGTACGAAAGGCCATGGCCCCAGGTACAGATGATGTTGTTTTTGGCAAAATGGCTTCCATAGCCAAAGACCTGCAGAAACCAAACTTTGTTGTTATTTCATTTTTCCTTTAATGATTACAAAAATTATCTGCCATACATTAAAACATAAGTTTGCGCTTACTTTTACAAAATAAGACTTTAATTGATGTGAAAAAATTTAGTTTTGATCATCTAATCAAGACTTTTCTATTTAACTATAGCTTCTTCTTGCTTCATTAAAAATGGCTGTTATGAATTGAAACAGTGTTGTCACTCACTCCAATGAGTAAAAATGTTGTAAAATAAAAATTATTTAAATTAAGCATGGTGGCCCTAGGTACATGATGGCCCTATGTACAAGAGTTTCCCCTACTTATAAAAAAACTGGAACGCATTTATAACCAAGCTGTATGACTCTTACTTTATTTCAACAATCATAGGCGCATTATTAACCGTATAGATCACGTTAATTCGAGAACTGATATCTTGGAACCACACTTAAGCTGTATAAAAAAAAATTCAAACTTCCTTTCCTGCGATTTTTTTTCCAAATTAATCTGTGCAACCACCAAATAAAGACTCAGGAAGGTTTAATTCAAAAGACACTGGAGGGAAAACCTCAACTAAATTTATTCTATTCCCCTCTTTTTTCACAAGCAGTGGACTTAATTGTCTCTTCTCCCACATGTGTTCTTTGAGAACTGTTTGAAAAAGTATCAGATGTGTGCGGGGCATCCGGATCAGATTTTCTTGGCGGTGGAGGTACTCTAAAGGAAAGACTAATGATGTTTTCTATTCCAGAGAGTCACATCTGTTGCAGGTTATCTATGACCCGACGTCGGCTTCCAAGTAGATTGGAAACAGCGAAGTAACGGTCATTATCCGAGAGGAGTGATGAATGACCTATGAAAGGTAGGACCCCTCGCCTAGACAATGGGGGCTAGACCTGAGTGCCGCCTAAGAGAGGGATGACAGTCAGAGGAAGGCACGAGCGGAAGTAACGTAAAGGACCCCGAAATGAGGACTATTAATCGTCTCCGGAATATTCCAGGCCTTTCGAGAAATATCGGATGGAGATGTTTAAAAAAGGGCGGCTGCCTTTGTTTGGAGAAACTTGCTTTGCCGACGACGCTGGAGAGCGGTCGTTCTGTGAAGGCAGAGGGTTTGTTTCCGAGGGAGGAGTTTTTAGGCCGGCAGGCTTGGGATCAGACGCGTGCATTGGGCCGCATCCCCATGAAATTGTTAACTTTGGCGGTGAGCCACTTCTCTACTGCAAAGGCAGTATTGTAAATTTTGTACGTATTATAACTATGCATATTGAATAAAGAGTATTTTATTTACTCTAAATCTGTCTCCTTTCAGATAATTTATGTGGTTGTTTTGGCTAGAAATTAGCCAGGCTCGGTTTAGCGCTATCTACGTCCTCGGCAGTGAAACTACATTGTGGGGACGTTATACCAAGCTGTATGATTCTTACTTTCAATTCAACAGTCATAGGCGCATTATTAAAAGTAATAGATCACGTTAATTAGAGAACTGATATCTTGGAATCCCCACTTAAGCTGTATAAAAAAATTTCAAACTTCCTTTCTGCGATTTTTTTTTTCCAAATTAATCTGTGCAACCACCAAAATTAAAGACTCAGGAAGGTTTAATTCAAAAGACACTGGGGGGGGGGGACCTCAACTAAATTTATCCTATTCCCCTCTGTCTTTGCTTCTTCCTTTAAATCTACAAAATTTATATTTATAATTTACAATCTTGATTTACCGGATAATGACTTCAAGTCAGAATTTTGCCCTCAAGGTCCTTCAGACTATGTACCGGAAGGTCATAAAAAAACTTTACCGATATAATGGACCTCTAGCGGCCGTTCTGTTCAACCTATCAAGATGAGATTTGAGATATAGTTATTCAGAAGGTAGAGTTCGAGATTCTGAGAACGACAACACCAGTGACACTCACAATTACGGTAATAGGTATAAAAACTCAAAATTTTCAAATGGCAACGCCCACTTTTTCCCGCCGCAAAATGCTCAGCGCATGCGAAAACCCTATAAAGCGTTGGAACGGTACGTGTATCACAAAAACGGACGCGTTATGCCAGCTCAAAAAACAGCTCTGCGGACAGCACGTTCGCAGGCTTCCGTTCGAACGGCACGTTCAAAGACACGTTCGAGGCGCCCGTAGGAAAATTTGCATATACAGATGGCTAGAAACCAATCGCAGAACGCCGTTCGCAGATATTCAGCATAGAAAACCGATAAAAAGCTCTCTGATCGTGTTTTGTTATCCATTCTCAGAGCGTATTTTTTTGTGCGTACATAACGCGTCTTTGTTTGTGATACACGTACCATTCCAAAGGTTTTTGGGTTTTCGCATGCGCTTGAGCATTTGCGACGGGAAAAAGTGGGCGTTGCCATTTGAAAATTTCGAGTTTCTATACCTATAACCGTGAGCGTCACTGTGTTTGCCATTCTCAGAATCCCGAGCTCATACATCTGAATAACCTATACCTGAAATCTCATCTCGATAGGTGGAACGGAACGTCCGCTAGAGGTCCATATATCGTTCTTTTGTAGGCCGTTCGCAGAGCTGTTTTTTGAGCGTGCATAACGCGTCCGTTTTTTGTGATACACGTACCGTTCGAACTTTCTTTAGGGTTTTCGCATGCGCTGAGCACTTTGCGATGGGAAAAAATGGGTGTTGCCATTTGAAAATTTGGAGTTCGCATGGGCAAATCGGGACTTTGCCCAGGGCTCCTGATGCTAGGGGCCCCCAAAACCGCCTTGGTGTATGAACCTAGTACTTCTAATAGTATGTATAGCCCATGGATAGTTCTTATTTTTATAAATGTTCGTAAGGGGGGGAGCCCCCAAATAGCATCTGCCCAGGGGCCCCCCACCGTTCATAATCGGGCCCTGGTACCTATAACAGTAATCGTGAGTTCCACTTGGTTATCGTTCACAGAATCCTGAGCTCACACCTCTGAATAACTATATCTGAAATCTCATCTCGATCGGTTGAACGGAACAGCCTCTAGAGGTCCATATATGAGGAGGTGAAAGGCAAAGTGGTGTAAGTCAGTAAGTCAAGCGGTGTAAGTCAAAAGAGTTTAACTGCAAAAACTACAAAACATTTCCCCATAAATTGAACAAATTATAATTCATAACACTTATTACAATACTGCAAATAATAACTATTTACAATTCCACTATAAATTAAACATGGAGATTACATATTTGCCCTCAAATGAAAAAAGTTTAAAATGTGACTTACACCACTTTGCCTTTCAACGCCTCATATCAGAAGTTTCTTTATGACCACCCGGTATTTTCATTAACGTTCATAGAATTGGGTTACATGTCTTCACAGACGGATCAGAAAGGAAATAAGCTGTCTACGAAAGTGTTAGCATTTACTGTGAAATTTTTGTTCATTATATCTTACTGTAACGTTATAAATCGGTATTCGGTGGAGAACTGGGGGATATTTGCATAGCCTTAAAACTTAAAACTATTAACACAAAACGGGCCTAGTCTCAGCCCGTACGAAAAGAACTCGCATTCGAGAACGTCAGATATGCGTCACGAAGGGGGCGTTTTCGTATGCTGGGAGAAAATCGGTAGTCCTCGGGCCACTTTTACGGACGCTAAACTCACTTCATATTTCTCACTTAGCGGGTAAAAACTTCTCACTGAACTTGAGTCGGTGAGAATGTACTTAGCGTGCAAGTTAAGATGGCGCCGCTTGTTTGTTTTGATTGTGTTCAATTGAAAGTACATTCATTTTTGTAATTAAGAGAAATAAAAGACTCTAGTTACGCATTTTAGTAGTAAGTAAACTTATTTGATTGATGAAATGCCTTATAATGTATTAATGAATGCAAATTTTCTTCAGATGAAACTGTTTGCTTGAAAGTAATGTTTTTGGTCTCTATATAAAACATATCTTTCGTTTATTGAAAATAAATTAATCTAATCTAACGTAATATTAATAATCTAAAGTAATATTATACCAAGATTGTTACGAATTTAATTTGTAAGAAATACATGAATTATTCACTGTTAAGCAGAAAATACTCAGATTGGTTTACTTAACAGAATCAACTATGTTTTGTTATTTGAACAGTGAAGAAAGGGATAATTTAAAATGCCTCTGCCTTCAATTTTAAATTTACAATGGTTGTGAAATAGGCAGGCTAAAGTAAACAAAATGTGTTATTATTGACTAAAGTAAGCTTTAAGAAAGTTGAATGATTAATCATAATCTTTTAACCGAAAATTACTAAAGATTAAATTCTAAAATTATTGTGCATAGATCTATCTACCTTGTGGAATTTAATGTTACGTGAATCAGATTACTAATAAATTGCCTGAAGTTACTATATATATTTCAAAATAATTTCTAATAAATAGCTTCAGTTATATACCTGTTTTTAAAAATTTGTGATGATCTTATTCAATTAAAAATTCATGCTCTTCATAATTCCCGTGTGAACTATTATCGATGTTTTATAATATGAAAGTTAGTTCTAACAATGCATAATGTTTGAAAACATGAAATATTTCTTTTACTCAAGCAATGAAGTTACATATTTTAAGGATATTTATTTAAATTTTCATACAGTTTTTTTTTAATCTTATGTTTATTTTTGCTAAGTTTTATTATCCTAAATTTTCAGATGTTACTTAATGTATTTCTTGACTTTAAACAGAAGGAGGATAAACATAGATTACATGTATTTACATCACGCCGTTATGCATATGAACATAATATACACTGAAGTGCCACTGAATTAGGGATACCTACCTAGTAACGAGTTGGGGCCTCCTCTGGCCTTGATAACGGCTGCCACACGACGAGGCATAGATTCAACAAGTTTCTGGAAATGTTCCACGGGAATGGCTTGCCAAATATGGCTAAGCTGTCCATAATTCAGTAAGGTTCTGTGTGATGGCCTTTCACGCCTTGTCGAAAACATCCCAAAGATGCTCAATAGGATTTAAGTCTGGGCTTCTAGGTGGTCAATTCATGACAGAAGTCAGAGGAATGCTCATCCAACAGCCAGTAGCCAACCGGACCTTGTGAGAGGTACAGTTGTCTTGCTGGAAAACTCCATTACTGTGCGGATACAGAACAGCATAAACGGATGGAGGTGATCACCCAGCAACTTACGTACCGAATTGCATTGAGGGAGGTTGGTACACGCACAAAGATCCCAAACTGTGCCACGAAAAAACACCCCAACCATGATTGAGCCACCATTGCCTTGTACAGTTCCAGCCAGGCATGCAGGATCCATGACTTCATGAGCCTGATGCCATATTCTCAGCCTCCGTCGGCTTTAAGTAGTCGGAATCGAGACTCATTACTCCATGCTACTCGTTTCCAGTCCTCTACACTCCAGTCTCTGTGCTCTCTTGCCCAGTCAAGACGTGCAGGCCCGATGGCGAGTATAGAGCAATGGTACTCTCGTAGGTCGACGGCCTCCCGAAACCCATACGGTGAAGCGAGCGTTGCACAGTCCGTTTACTGACTGTACGACTGGCACCGTCATTAAACTGGGTGGTAATTTGAGCCCAGTTTAATGACGATGGTCATTAAACTGGGATGTTTAATGACCATGGATGTTTGGCTTCGCTGGCTACGTACAATACGCCTGAGCCGTCTCTCACCACGCACTGTCAAGGCTAATTGTCCTTTGCAGTTTGCCCGATCGCTAGTTTTTTTTTCCACCATCCATGTATTTTCGGTATACTCTTGACATTGTCGACCTTGAAATCCTAGCTGTCTGACGATTTCGGAAATTGAATGGCCCATGCGTCGCGCACCTACGATTTGTCCGCGATCGAAGGCGTCTAAATCAGGCAGTTTACCCATACTGGCAATTCCAACAACTAATTCAGAACAACCACAGTACGCGCTATATATGCAGTTACCACACCGCCCTCACTTGCGCATACATGATGCGCAGCGCTACACAATTTGCATTGGCTTTGCTATCCCTAATTCAGTGGCACTTCAGTGTACATAAATATCTTGTTTAAGTTTATAATTGATAAATTGTCTGAAAAGTTAACATTTGACTGCATAACTGTACTAATACATATATAAATATCAAATGTATAATTAGCTTTTTATTGTTGATCCTTTTGTGTGTTAAAGTGCTTAAAATGGCTTAAACCTTATAAATATGCTATTGTTGTGATTAAATTGTAATCACTATTTTCTTCCCATATTGTAATATTGATTGCCATTTTATGCTTCTTCACTTTGATACTTGTTCATGAAAGGACCTTAGTTGAAAATTTATCTATTCTGCTAGTTGGGTGTAAACTTTAAAACAGAATTGAATAATTTTCTGTTTTGAGGTTTTAATCTTGCTGGCAATTTCATGACTAAAGAAAGCTGTAGGATGAAATACTTTAAGAGCTACTGTATGGTGTTAATAGATATGGGACATTCCATGAATAAGTGGACATCAGATTCTGCAAGTGTGATATATCATTATTTTCAGAAATATCTGAATTTTTGTAATTTGATAAGAATACTAATACCATTTCTCACAGGAAACATGCCTTAAAATACAACAGAAAATACTCTTTTTGCATTGACCATTTATTGATATAAAAACCCATTTTTTGCATACTCTGTGTGGTGCTTATTTATGTTTAAAAGCCTAACAATTATTTGTTTATGATCTCTCACCTTTACTTATAAATGCAGCTTCAAAATCTTTGCTATTTATTAATTTTTTATTTGAGGGGGTAATTAATTATATGATATGAGAGTGTCATTCCCTTACCAAAAAACAACACTTTTTGGGGTGATTATTTAAATTTTATTTATTTAAACTTAAACTTTTGTTTTTAAAGCATGTTCTAAGTCTAAATATTATAAGTTTGTATCTTTAATATTGTTAATTTTTCTGATAGTATTTGCAGGTAACAGAATTGAATAGAAAGTACGGAATGACACAGATACATGGTCACGGAATGACAGTACAAAACTGTAGCACAATTTTTCATGCACATAAATTTAATAAAATGAAAGTAAAAAATCTATGTAATCTTTAATATTACTGTGGCATAAGCCACTATGTAAAATTAATTACTCTCAATTTTAAAAACTTAATTATAACCGCTATTAACTTACAGCCGACCACAGTACGAAGAACCACGGTTGGCATAGTGCCAAGACAATTCTATCCACGCTGTAGGTAAGGCTGCTGAGGAAGGAGGGGGAAAAGTCTCGTAGTTTCTCGACATTCTTTAGAATCGGTTACTAACTGCGCTTTGCTTACTTTTTCCTCGTCTGTTATTTTGATTATTATATTAAAATTAATGGATCCTTTACCCAACACAACTGCTCGGAATAAGCCGTTCCGTAGTGATTGTAAACGTATAATACGCAATGTAATTAAATTGTGCGATAAAGAAGCACTAGAAGGAAATGTTATTGTTCCACTTTCGCAATCCCTAAAGAGAGCTAGTGAAATCTGGGATATCAATGTCCAGTGTAAAAAGAATACGCAGAGAAGCAAATGGTAAAGAAACTCCCAATAAATTGAATCTCCGAGGAAACTTCAGAAAAAAAGAACTACCAAAACGTAGCTTTAGATAATTTTGATTGTGATGTATCCGAAAATATCCACTATAAACTCCTATTTTTTAAATAGATTTGCTTCTTTCTTTTTATTATTTTGAAATTATTATTCACATATTCGATCAAAATAAAGTTTTAAAAAATAACTTTAAAATTGCGGACAAAAAGCAGTCTGAAATACATTCCGTATTTCACAAACAAACACATCCGAAAATATGACGTTTTCCCCTATTTTCTAAGTAGACTAGCTTTTCTCGCGCATGCGTAACAGCTTCCAGGGACCTTGTTTCCGTGGTCGGACAGTAACTTAATTAATTTCATCTTTAAACATTAATGCTAGCGTATTAATATTAATTTAAAAATATAACTATTTCCAGATACATATTGTATGCTTAAGCGATTATACTGTTAATATCTACAATAGCTAAATATTTACATTTCCAATTATAGAATCGATTACCTCATTCGAATTTCGCATCGCGATTCGATTTCTCAACTTAACTGCAAAAATAATACTTCCCACGTGTGCAATAGCTTACATGTATTCATACGCCGATGTTTCCTAAAGATAATAACAATATAATCGCAGTTTAATTAATTTCTCTTTTAATTTAGTCCTTTGATACAGCTAGTGTTTATTATTTCTATTATTTATCCCCTTCTACAGACTTTATTTTGTTGTTTAGACTAAAAGGAAATGGGATCTCTTTATCAGAGTAAGCACATTAACCTAGGCTTGTGTGAACAGATTTTGGGTACAAAAGGTTTGCTTCCCCTCCATAAAAGGAGAGTACGATTTTTAGCGAGATGAATGCTGTTTGCAATATTGGAGCGTGTCTCCTCGAATTTTTGTCTTCGGACATTTTCCACGATATGGGCTGGCTGAAGGTGTAATACTGGTGATTTTATAAGGCTTCAAGGAAAATAATAAACAAGTATTTTTCGAGAAATTTTTGTCTGTGCCAATTTCCTTGTCTTCAGCATGCGTGATTCAGACATTCTTCATCTAGAGTGATAAAGGGCACATTATCTTTATTTTTCCAAGTCCCAATGATACAGTGTCTTCTTGCTAATTACCTACTGCGTTTCGTGCTGGTGTGTGGTTCCAGATTTATCTGCAAGTTTGATGCAGTTCCAGTAGACAGTGTTCAGCTAATGAACTGGTCTCCACGTGGCAGAAATCGATCCATCATTTACGGTAGCTGAACTGAAAATCTCGACATCGTGGGTTTCATATAAGTTCAACGTTGCTCCAGTTTACAGAACTGATTCAGTCTTTCAGTTTCCCATCTCCAATGCTAAAGTGGGAGAGACACAAGAGTGAGGAATTTTAACAAAGTAACATTTTCTGGGTTTTCTGGATGTCAAGTAAGTTGATAAAAAGTGAAGTTATTCTATTTTCAAATTGTTAACATTGTCAGAACATACACAACATCTTATTGCAATGTACACACTGTAAAATCACTATACCTCTCATTAATAACCTCTGAACTATTTTTGTTTTACTTCATACCACCCTATATTCACTTCAATTACTAACAATAAAATTTGTTATTCTTTTGTTTTATAATGCAAAATTAAGATAATTTTTATTAAAACTATTTTTTAACCATTTAAACTCAGAAATTAGCTTTGTTTTATTTGCAAATTTTATTTATTTTTTGCCTACTTTAACCACAAAAATAACTGCTGAATATTTTTAACTAACCATAAATTTAATTTTAACTGTAATGTGTTTTTAGAGATCATGTGCTAGAGTAGATAGTGTGAGTTTGATGTATCTTGTGTAAAACTTAATACATTGCTGAGTAATATTTTCTTTTTCACATCTTGATGCTATTAATTATTTAGAATATGTATTATCTTGTACCAACTTCGTGGTACGGGGAAAATTAAATCTACAAGTGAATTTCAAATACAACAGAAATAAATCATGCCAGTTACCACAAACTTGAGAAACAGAGGAAAATTTATATAAACAGGCAGAACATAGATAACATAGAATCTTCTTTTACACAAGTAACAGCAGTAGAGGACAATATTACTGCAAATCTCGCTGAAATTAACCATCCTCAGCACCTACACATGTCCACTCTTACAGCAGGAATCTCAAGTTTTAGAACACATACAATAATACAATTATTATAGCACTTATAGTAACTTATACGACCTTTTTCACAAAGAATCCGTAGAACCCTATCCAGAAAGAAACTACCTCTCTCTACACCGAGAGAACTTGAACTCCCAAGAAAACGTCCACTACCTCTTCAAAAACTACGCTAACTCAATACTGTTCTAAAACCCTATTAATCTCGTACAACAAAAACCCGCGTTGCCACACTACACAACCAAACGATTTTCCAACAATCAACCTAATATCCAGATTTATCACTTACTCCTTGGTTTTAATTCCACAACTCCCGAAACATCGCACTTTGGCGATAAAACGCCAAATTGGCTCCCAAACATGTAACAATATCAACTATTTAGAATATGTATTGTATTAACTATTTAGAATATATTTAACTCTTAACTGGTAACACACATATTTTGTTTGTTGCAAGTAACATGCGTCTGTGAGACGTGTACATAACAAAAATTTATATTAGAGGTGCAAATTTAATGAAACTACATATAAATTAACTAAATATGTTTTATTTGATTGTTCACAATACAATTAAAATCGGCATCATGTAAACAAAAATTACTTTTTTACTCCAGGAGCACAAGAATTGCACACTTTTTTCAAGCACTCTAGGCAACACGTGTTTTTACATTTTATACATTTGTATGCAGTTTGCCTCCTTTTTTTGATAAGGACAATATCGGCATGTTTTTCTCGTGGGAAGAATGTCTCGTACTATTTTTTTAGGTCATCCGGAAGGTTTGGGATGGACAACCGACATTGCACTTGTTTTTCTAACAAACTTTTTTCTAATGAATTTATAAAGTCAAAACGTGTCATTACAGGCATCTCATGATAGCTAGCATAGATAATGCCAAAATTTACAAGACTAACCGCTGTCATATTGTAAAATATTGTCAGGGGCAACCGTCTCAACCTTCTATTCGGTGAATAGTTTGCGATAATTTTGTTTAAATTATCCACTCCTGATTTTGTTGAATTGTAAAAACTTATTATTTCTGGTTTATTACTGGATTGGTTGGTAAATTTTGAGTTATGCAAGAAGAATATCAAATTGATGGCTTTATTTTGTGTTGTCATTGAAGACAAAACAAAATAGTAGGAGATTACATTTTAATTGACTGGTTAGGAAAGAAAACTGTTCGCACATATGTTGCCCAAGTACTCGTTATTGAAGTTGATGATATCGAATTTCTCTGTATGCGTAAACAGGATACTCTAGGACTAATTTATGCATTTCCTTACAAAGAAGACAAGTGTTGGATCACAAAAACTCAAATTAAGCAAAAGCTGAAAGAACCATCAATAGTAACTGATGGTTCAAACTCTAGAATTAGAAGCCGGTTTTCATTTGAAAACGTATATGTGCTGAGAAATGTATGAAAATCGACTCAGTTTCAATGTTATTCATAAAATGTGATCTTTTGTAAGTTAATTATAATAAATTTGTATTTGATATTTCAAGCCATTCTTAACAGAACTTTTGTCATTCCGTTACCACATGATTTCATTAAGTCTAATAAATTTTATAATATTAATTATTATTTTGCTGTTGAAAAATGACTGAAACTTTTAGTACTGAATCAGGTCTTGCTGCTGACATTATTTTTTTGTTTTGTTACTGCAACAGTTGGCTGAATTTTTATTTGTTATTGAATGTTTTTATTTGTTATGTCCAAAATATATCATTCCGTTACCACAAAAAAGTGCTATTTTTTAAATATAGATAATGTGCAATTTTAAATTATCTGCATTTTTCATTTTAAGTCATTAAGATGTTTATAGTTTGCCCTATTTTCTGTTTTTATTTTAATATTTAAGTTAGTAGAATCTGCGATATATGTTGTGAATGCTTGTCCAAATGTCATTCCGTTACTCGTGGAAGGTCCCTTATATCATGTTAAAAGTTTTAAGAAACTCGTGTGTTGAACTATGAACATGCTTAACAGGAACTATAGTAAAAATTATGTCCTCTATTTTGCTTTTCTATTGTTATTTAACCAATCAATGTCAGTTTATAAGAGAATTAATATCCCTGTGTAAATTTTCTTTCAATAAGGCAAGCTTTCATTTTTTTGCTTTTGAAAGTTTTGTATCTAGTAAAAGCTTACAAATAATTAGTATATTGATTACATTTCCCTGTTGCTGTAGTAGTTTGAAATACATAATATTTAGATTGTATGTTGTTGCTATAGGTGGCAATTTTTTTTAACTAAATCCATACAAATTATATACTGCTGGCCATTCATTTAAGGGGGTACAGTATGGGTAGCTAGCATTACCCCCATTTGTATGCAATATCAGTTTTCTTGATCTTATTTAAAGAGAACAATGAAAATTTTACACATTTTTAGCTTTAATTTATATATTTCAACATTCATGCACACAGATTTCTATATTTTCTGTTTTTAATATCTAAAGAGAATAAATAAATTATTAAAAATTAATGTTAGTTAATTAATTAATATTTTATTATATCTTAATTCATTACATCTAGTTAAATACACAGGTTTGAATCAAGGGAATAGATACTGCTTATTTCGCTGGCTTTCTCAACATGAAGTTAGTCGAATAATAGAAGTTAATTTGATTCAAATTTATTAGAGCTTTTCTTCTGTATCACTTGAAATGGATCATCTGGAGAGATTACCTCTGGATAAAAGTAAATGCAAGCAGAATCTTTCTTTAAAAAAAGAATTATAGATTTTTAAAGTTCTAATGAAAATTTGTTATTTTTATTCATCTTCCCCAGCATTTAACCTAAATACTATGGACCCCCTTAGAAAGTCCATTACAAAAAGGAATTTTTCAATTATGCTTGTAATCCTGAAGAAGTTTTATCTTAACATTATTGTTCGACATACTAAGTTTGAAATATCACTGTGATGAGTACATAAAACTAAAAATATGATAGTTCTACTTTTATTTAATTTATGTATGAATATATATAAATACACT
This sequence comes from Dolomedes plantarius, assembly GCA_907164885.2. NCBI lineage: Eukaryota > Metazoa > Arthropoda > Arachnida > Araneae > Dolomedidae > Dolomedes > Dolomedes plantarius. The sequence goes on along the minus strand of OU015494.1, from coordinate 74,530,768 downwards.
TTCAAATACTTACTTTCACACACACACACACATATGAAAAATCTATTCATCTGTGTATACACACATGGATAAATTTGTTATATACAAATTTATTTTGTTTATTTAGACCTTTTTTATTAACTTTGTATCTACCTATTAAATACAATTTATTTGCTAGTTATTCAATTTCTTTTGGTCAGATTTAATTTAATATCAATTTTTCATCCTCTTCTGTATAAATGCGCACTTATGTATAAAACTCAAATTAAACAAATGTGTAAAGAAAAAATAATTCAAATTGCTGTTTTTCTGGAGTCACTTGTATTCTTTTCCGAGACATAGCACTTTACTGTTTCCATAGTAACGATATAGAAATTACAGAAAAATAAAGCAATGTTATTGGCTTATCGTTTATCGTTATCAGAAAAAACGTAGTAGCTAGTGGGCTGTGCTTATCCAGAATTCGAACGGTAAAAGCTTTCTCACTGCGTTCGGAAAAGGTGGCTGAGACTACCGATTTTGCTCGCAAGCGAGAACAGCATACGAGGTGAACCAACACCTCCTAAACGAACGTTCGTTTAGGAGGTGTTGGGTGAACTGCATCTCGGACAGGGAGAAAGAATCTCGAATGCGAACTCTTTTCGTACGGGCTGAGACTAGGCCCGATAGATAGGTATCTTCGACAAACATTATCATTTTGTCTGACTGAAAGGCTGCAAACAGTCTGTTACAAATTATCACGTCAAATACAATGAAAGAATCTTTGACTGTGTGAATGACATTAGAGAACTTTCTAAAGCTCGAAAAGTAGTTGTAATACAGTGTATACCATTGTACCGCGGAATCCCAAGATATGAGATTGCCGATCTGTTGGCGAGGAAGGGTACACAAGTAATCCAAAGTACACTTAAGGATGTAACATACGTAGAACAATGCGTAGTGAGTTCTCATCCCAGTCATTAGAAAGAATCAAACACAAGTTATAGAAGGAGTCCCTCTTTCAATTACCAGGTCACCCAAGTGACGTGCAGTCGCTGAATACAGAATGGCCACAGGCCAAGACTGCTTCTCTGCTCACTTGGCTCGCATTAGAATTTCTGGCAGTTCCTCTGATACACTTTGCCTTAGCGGTGTAGAGACGAATAGCGCTCACTTGGAACTTTGTTCTCCTCTTACAGCAACAACACGTGCAATAAACTTCTAAACTGTAAGAGACTTACTGGCCTCCAGACAATTATCTTGATTAAAGCTACATAAGCGTCTTATGCAGCTGTCTCTTAACTCTGTTTGTTTTCTATATTGAAGTTAAATATTTGTATGTATGAATGTTTTCTCTACTTGAATTTTGTGTGTATTACTTTTCTTTGTTTGATGTAACTAAAAGTAAATAATTCAACAAAGCAAGAAAGTTATTAGCAGGAAGAATGCAGACAAAAATATACCGAAATATTTTCTTTGTTTGCCTTCTTTGTTTTATTTGCGTGTTTGTCTCTGGCTAAAAGGTTCTGCCTATATATCCTGCCACATTAGAAATTTAACAGAATTTAATTACGAGAGTGGAAAGATCTTGTAGCTCCAACTTTTAGCATAGCGGCTGCTATGGCCGGTCAAGAAATGTCTAGTTTTCAGACGTCACGAAGATATAAGTGTCCAACAGATACTTCCTTTTACTATGTTATATTCAGAAGCTAGAATAGGTTTTTCCGAAGTCTCCATATTGCACAAAAGATTTCAAATCGATTTTTCATTATTCTATCGGGATACTTTGCTTTTTCTTTCATTTAACTGTTCGCATCAATGCTTTTAAAAACTACATGGCAAGAAAATTTTCCGAGAATAACATCAACAAGTTAACGTACCTCCAGCTTTATTTCGTTTACTAAGTTTAGTACGGAATTTTTCTTTTTTCTAGAAATTATTTGGACATTCAGATTTTTTTTTCCACATATTTCAAAGCAAAAGCAGCATGTTTGTATCCGGAAGATAGTTTATGAATTTTACGAGACTTAATGAAAATTAGGCATAAACATTTTTCTCATGTATAAACAGCAAGTGTGTGTCATAAAAATGATCATTGAAATAAGCCAAGCCTAAACGGAAAAGATATGATAGCGGTCGTTTCCACTATTTCATTTGTTTAATGAAATTTTGGGCATTTTAATGATTCAAACAAAACTGCGTTTTAAGTTTCTAAATTGTTTTAGATTTCTGGCATTCTTAAAAACAAATAATGAATTAAAATACACATTACTAAGATTTTAAAAAAAATCCTTTACCTTCGGTAGCAAAGAATAAAGTTTTAACATGTAAAATTTTACTATATTATTCAAGCATGATATATCGTTTAATGTTTATTCACTGTTGAATAGCTAGAAAATGAACATATGGCGCCATCTCTTGTTTTATTCTACAAACATTTCAACCAAACAAGAGTTTTGAAATTTATTCGTAAGCAAGTGACAACAATATAAATATTTTTCCAGTATAATAAATGAACACATAAGGAATATGTAAATCTTCAGTTACGTGTTGACATTCGGAGGCATGTGTGAATATCATCAGCAAAAAAATACTGAATATTTCTCGGACAATAAACTTCAGAAAAAAAAGAAGTAAAACCAGGAATTTCTAAAATTAAAAAAAATAATAATTCATATCATAGAAATAAATATTCTGAAAAGCCACTTGAAGAAAACTAGGAAAAAAAATTGATAAATCATATTTTGAAAATGCACTTATACCAATAGAATTAGGACCCCATGTCAGCGTCTCTTTATTATTTTATTCCAGTTTACGTCAGCATGAATTATGAGGTAGCGTAGGTGACAGGTGTCAATTGATCGTAAGATGCCGTTATGACGCATTTACTTGTTTCCAAGCTCATATATATTTATTTTATAGCTATTATACTCCAGAACTGTAATTTACTTTCAAAGATATAAAAAAATATTGAGTTGAAATACTCGTCTCTAATGGTAAAATGTTATGCTTCAGATTTGTAACAATTGATAAAAATAATAAAACACATTTTCTAATCGGTTCGATTGATATCTCACTATTTTTTTATGAAGTTCTTAAGGTTTTTTTCATCTGTTTGAAAAATCAAATCTTTTAACCGAAATAATAACCGAAATTTAACCAAACCAAATAAATCGATTTAAAAATTTTGATCGATGTTTTTCAACATACGTATTTTGATTCTGAAAGGTCTGTATTTACCCCACTATGTTATCTCGGTACATTCTTTAAAATTGGAAATGTAAACGAAAGTTCTAGAGTATTTAAAAGAAAAAAAAAATTGCAACGAAGTTTTCTTTGAGATAAGCAGATTTGTTGAGGCAGAAATCATGCATGTTTTTTTAACAGATAACTGTTTAAAATTTTGCAGCGTATTACGAAAAAATGGTACATTATTTATCAAGTGGCATTATCTGTTAAGAGGAATAACGCGCTGACCCAGAAAATGAAATTTCGCATTCTTTCGTTTAACCACTAACATATGAAATAATTTTCATCCGCTAAGCGGCTAGGTTGAATTCAGCTGAGAAAAATGAACACATGATTAAAAATTAAGTGTTTATCAAAACTGTTATAAACTTCTAATATACTTTCAAACAATATGCTAATACTCATTTAATTCATAGTATAAAGTACTGAGGGAACTTTTTCAGGACCAAAGACATGCAAATTTAATTAATATGTCATTCAGGGTCTGGAATTCGGGACCGCGTTCAGGGAAGCCAGAAATGAAAGATGAATATTTTCGAAAAATGTTTTCTTGGGAAACTAAGGAAAATGCTTGCTAATATATAAAAATTCGCAATATTCAATAATTTCAGTCATGTGACTTAAAACTTAACGGTAATGTTAGATAATTTTTTTTAATTTTCATTTACATTCACATATCTGAACCAAATTTTTAATTAGATTCGGATTTAAATTACTCTTTAAATTATTTCATAATATTATTGCTAAATTTCATATCTCTTATCAGAGTTCTCAAGGGAATGTGTGCTATCTGTGAGTGACGTATGTGGATGGAACTCGACTATTTTAGTATTTTGATTTCAGTAGAACTAGCATTTTGAAATTTCAAATAACGTCCCAAGAAATTTTAACGCATGTTTAATGAAATAAGCAATTTGCATTATCATAAAACAGAAAATATGACTGCTCTTCTTTCCAAAGACAAAATTAAAAGAATTTCAAGTTTTTCATATTCTCTCTCTCTCTCACACACACACATATATATACAGGGTGTTCCAAAATTCGACCGATAAATTCAGAAGGGTGATAGTAGGCATCAAGACGAGGAATAATCACATAGGTATTACCGGAAACACAATCCTGTAGCTGGAGGGCGCTGTTTACTTAATCGGATGTACCTCCTACAAACCCCACTAGATGGCCGGAAATATCGCATTTTTCTGGAAGAGGTAGAAAACTCAAAAACAAAACAAAGTCACATAGGACTGGACGACCGGATACGCAAACCTGGTCATCTAGAGCAGTGCTCCCCAACCTTTCTATCGCCGTGGACCGGGCAACGTTTGATAATTTTACCACGGCCCGCTGAGGGAGGACGTTGATTGTTTATATTTTTGATTGTTTTGATTTAATAATTTATGTTATTATAATTTTGAAGTATAAATGGTGCTACGTTTATTTATTGTTGAATAAAAAACTCGTTTTATTTATTTATTTGTTTCTTTTTTTTCTTTCTTTCAGAAAAGCGCATTTATTTTCAATTTTATGACTGCAATTTTAATTCATAATCTTGAAATTTTTAATAAACAATAAACTAATTTAAAATAGTTACAAGATTTCTTCTGTTACAAAGGTATAAATTAGCACAAACCCAACAAAGTAGCACAAACCCGAGAGAAATACACCACAATAAATAAAATGGAAATAATTTAATGTCCCTTGGGCGACCCGGTACCATTTGATCCACGGACCGGTGCCGGTCCGCAACCCGGGGGTTGGGGACCACTTATCTAGAGGATAAACAAAGATGCAGAAATGTTGGCTTTTCATTCCTGCATCTTTGTTTATCCTATAGGTGATGAAATCACACTATTTCTTATCAATTTATTATAAGTAAATAATTATGATATTCTGCAGAGTACTGTTCCAGCTCTGCTCTAAATTCTAGGACTCTCTGTAAAAAACCACTTTGGGTCTTTAGCTGTCTTGGTACATTTTCATAAGAGTTCTAAAATGGTACATTTAGTCTGATTAACTTTTCATAAAGTATAAAAGCCCTCTCTTCTATAATTGACTTAATGCGTCTAGTATCAGTCAGAAGTAGCAGTGAGTCGATGGGAGAAGTCTTCACTGCACCAACGATCAGCCTGAGGGCCTGGTTTTGTATTAATTCCAGTTTATCGATCAGGTTCTCTGAGGCAGAGATAAGAACCTCACAACAATAAGTGATAACAGGTAAAATAAATGTTTTATAGGTGTTTTCCAATGTAGTGCGGGCGCACCCCCAATGACAACTAGCCAGGCGTTTAAGGATGTATAGGCGTTTTTCAACCTTTTCGATCACACTTTCACTATGCAGTTTCCAGCTTAACCTATTGTCAAAGACAACTCCCAGGTATGAGAATCTATCTGTATGCAACAACTCTTGGTCTCTGTAAACCAACTTTGGTCGGATGTTTTGATGCATCAGTGAAAAAGTCTGCACTGCAGACTTTCCAAGGTTCACTATCATGTTATTCTCTTCCCACCATTCAGATAGAACCCTAATAGCTCTATTCAAGAGCTTTTCCGTCTCTTGCTTTTCATTTTTCTTTGCAGCTTGTGTCCACATAACCAGATCATCTGCAAACAGAAGGCACTCCACTCCGATTGTCCTCAAGGCCAAAATCAGATCATTTATGTAAACATCAAAGAGTGAGCAGCTACTCACTGTTCCTTGGGGCAATCCGGTCTGGAGAATAAAGCTTTTGGAGGTTGAATGTCCGAAATAGACTTTACAGCTTCTCTGGCCCAGGAATGGAGAAAACCAACGTAGCATTTTACCTTCTACTCCAATTTCCTGGAGTTTCCGAATCATATTTTCTCTCCAGACGGAGTCGTATGCAGATTTAAAATCAATATAAATTGCTGACAAGACTTCCCTTCCATCAAGAGAATCTTTAACCTTTTGGCTCAAATGAGCCACTTGATCAGCCGTGGACCTATTCTTACGAAAACCAGCTTGTTCATGTCTGAGTAAATCATTAGTTTCAAGGAACCAGTTCAGTCTATTGACAGCCATGCGTTCCATTAATTTGGCCATAGTGCTAGTGAGTGAAATGGGCCTGTAGCTTCCAGTATTAGAGCATCTTTGTCTTTTTTCAAAATAGGAACTATCGTAGCCCCTTTCCATTTTCCAGGCACTAGTATTCCTGTCCTCCAAATGTGATTGAAAATCTTTAGAAGAGTTGATTTTGCATTATTACCAAGATGTTTAAGAAACTCAGAATGAATTCTATCCTGTCCTGGTTCTATCTTTTGGTTTTCAGGTAATTCAGACAAAAGATGAACTCCTCTTCAGTGAAAGTTAAATCAAAAATATTCTCTATGTCTGCCAAACGATGAGTCTGAGGTGGAGACAGTTTACATGTGTCCCTTTTAAGAACTCTTGATGCCTTTCTAGCGTAAGCTCCTTTTTTCTGTGATTGGCAGTAAGAGTTTGCAAAGGTATTAGCAATATCTCGATCAGAAAAGAATTCTCTACCTTGGTAAAGGATTGGTATCCTCTTAGGGGTAGCTTTTTTAAATTAGAAATAAATCTATAAGTCTTTAAACTGTCTTCTTTATAATTTATATTTTCTATGAAGTTGTTAAAAGTCTTTCGTTTTGAAACGAGGAGGTTTCTCTTAAATATTGCAGCCTGTTTCCTCCACATTTGAACATCGACCGGCCTCTTCGTGATCTCAGCTTTTTGCCTCAGCCGATCTCTCTTCTCCTTCATTGCTTTGAGTTCCTCGGTCCAAAAGCACTTGTAATTTCCAACTCTACCTCTGGGTACGCACTTTTTTGCACAATTAATCATTAACTTGTTAAAACTTTTTATCGGTTTATCGGGTGGCTCGTGAAAATCATAAGCTCTATCCCTCAGCGATTCTTCAATCATCGATGTAAAATTATGCCACTTAGCTTTCTTGAAATTCCAAGATATCTTTAGCGATCGCTGGTTGGTTCGATTGAGTGAGGTCATTTCAAATGTGGCGATAACCTGTCTATGACCAGAACCTGAATCCTCAATAACATTTCGATGAGTGAACTGGGCAAGTTCACTCGAGACACAGAATAGATCAGGGGTGGTTCCAGTCCCATTGTAATGCAGGTACGTATGTGGGTCAGAAGATTGGTAAACAAGATCTAAAGGGCTCGAATTTAAAAGGTCTATTACTTCCTTGCCAGCTGCATTAGTATCCTGATAGCCCCATCTGGGAGAGTGTGAATTAAAATCACCAATAAGTATTGTTTTCTTAGAAATGGGTATTAGAGAAAGGTCAGGCTTAGTGTCCGGTGGAATGTATAGGACATATATGTCAAAAACGTGTCCAGAACTCCAAACCCTTATTCCCACAATTTCAGATTTGTCCTGGGTGTCCCCCATCTCTTTAATGTTCTTAATATCCGCAGTGAGGTCGTTCTTGACGCCAGCAAGAATTCCACTCGTGACTTGTCTGTATTTCGGGAGAAGATGTAAGATACAAATATAAACGACCCAACCTTTCGGTTGTGCGTTAAAAAAAAAAAGAAGAAAAAAAAACTGGGGGGGGGGGCTTATGCTAATTGTGTAACACACAACGAAATAGAATATCTATGAAATCGGATAATGAACAGCCATAAGGGCCATAACTATTTTTCTTATGGCTCTTCTACAGTAATAATCATTATAAAACCTATTCTTATTCCAGATATCAATATTGGTAGGTAAGCTTCTGCGTATATTATTAAATTGACTGCATACTATCATACAGTGCTCCACCGATTGTTCAGCACCACAAGAGCAAGTGCTACTTTTTCCGTGAAACCTGCTTTGATAACTACCAAATGACCCATGTCCAGTGATTGCTTGGTTTATGTAAAAATCTGCACTTAGCCTGTCAGTTTTAACTTGAGGAAAAATTTCTCTTACTCTAGTTCCAGCAGTTGTATTGTTCCACCTATCTTGCCAGACGTGTTCCGCCATTTGAAATAATTTTGCTTTTACTTGATTTCTAGTTCATTTAATTTCTTTATTTATTACTTCCAATTTAGTTGCTTCTTTTGCAGTCTGATCAACTGCTTCATTTTTATCAATCCCAATATGCGCTTTTATCCAATGTAGTGCGACATTAAGTCCCGAAGTTTGAACTAATTTTTTTATGTTATCCACCATCTCACTTTTAAAACTGAGTGTATTTAATGCCTGTAACGCACTACGTGAGTCTGAATAAATATCAATTGCTTTATGACCTTGTCCAATAGCATCTTCAATAGCCAGTTGTATTGCATATAGTTCAGCACTGAAGGAACTCGCATTATCAGATAGCCTTTGTTTTATTTCCAATACTTTTAAATCCTTAATATATTTATTAATACCTGCCCCAGTTTTTCCATTCATGCGGGAGCCATCCGTGTAATAATTAATATCAGTAATTGGAATTAAATCAAATGTCCAGTTTATTGTCCATAAATCAGTCTCACGTTTTATAGGTCTGTTCGCCAATTCGCAATTATTTTTGCTATAATTTATATCCATAACTTTTATTCCTTGTTCCTTGTAATATATTTCAAACATTTTGTAGTCAATTTCAGCTCTGAGATCTAAAGGCATACAACCTGCCAGTACGGCCAATGCGTTCGTTGAAACTGTTTTATAGCATTTTGTAATGCTCAGTAAGAAAGGTCTTTGAATTTTATTTAATAAATTGTTTTGTCTTACTGTATTCTTGAACCAGAATGGGGCCCCATAAAGGATAATTTTTTCTATTATTACATTATATATTTCTTTCAATATACTGGGCCTGAAGCCCCAAGTCTTCTTACTGTACCTTGCCAGACCGTACATCACTCTAAGAGCCTTATCCTGTACTTCCACCAGATGTTGCATAAAATTTAGGTCTTTATCCAAGAGTATACCCAAATACTTTACTGCTTTACAATATTTAATCCCATGCATACCCAATTTGATTGTAGGTTTGCGTTTGATTTGCTTTTTAAAAGCTATTATCGTGTAGAAACATTTATCCGTGTTAAATTTTAATTTATTATTATTTGCCCATTCTAGACACACGTCTAAGATCTTAGTCGCATATTGAGTAAATTTATAAGATACCTTACTGCTAATTGTAATAATCAGATCGTCAGCAAATGCTTGCATTTTAATGTTTGCCTCTTCCCATTCCTTCTGTAACAGCGGGTTAATTACCAGTAGCCAAAGAATAGGTCCCAGGGAAGACCCCTGAGGAACCCCAATATTATAATCCATTAGATCATTATTTCTTAGTTTAATCTTCCTATCTTGCAAGTAGTCAATTATTATATTATAGAGATTCTTACTTATTTTTAATTCTTTTAAACTTTTGACAATGCTATTTTTGCGGACTGAATTAAAAGCGTTACTTATATCTAAAGTCAGAATACAGGTATGTTCCTGTCTAGCTTTATTATCCTCAATTATTCCTTTTAAATTGTGTAGAGCCGTATTACTATTTATGTTCCTTCTGAAACCAAATTGGTTATCAGAGATAATTCCATTGCTTTCTAGGTGGTAAACCAGTCTTTTGGTTATTATTTTATCCATCACCTTACCCAATATTGGCAGCAAACAAATTGGTCTATATGAAGATGGGCTCTTTGGATCCCTTCCAGCCTTTAAAAAATAAATAACCTTAGTTATTTTCCAAACTGCTGGAAACTTCATTTCCTTCCAGATTTTATTATAGAGTTTCCATAAGAAGTTTCTATCTGCCCTATAAATTTCCATAATTATACTAAAAGTGACCCCATCATAGCCAGGCGCTTTATTCATTGGCATTTCCTCTAGAAATAAGTCTACTTCTCGTTTCGTTATTTCATTATCTTCAATTTCCCTCTCATCATCAACGACATTCAGTTCAAGTCGGGAGAAGATGTAAAGAGTATCCTGGAAATCTAAAGAAGTCCAGGGTCTCTTGTGTGAGATTTGCCTCCATGATCGGGAAAATATCAACATCGTGGCTGGCAAGTAAATGTAGGATCTCAGATTTCTTACATTGTGACAGGCCACCTGCATTCCGTTGTAGAACACTCAGCCTACATGAAGCCCCGCATAGGTGATCACGCTTAGAGTGACGCTGCATGCCGAAAAGTTGTAGATCTTTTAGCCGTAAAAAACGTTGTCTGGGGTGCACCACGTGGAGGTAGATCTACATTCGCACCCCTTGTTCAAAACTTTAAAAGAGCGATATGAGAGCAAAAAACTTATCGCTGACTCTCACATTAACTCTATTCTAAACATCGAAAAGATTCATCATGAATCTGCCAAAGAGCTAAGAAGACTTATTGATGATGTATTAAAGCATGTGCGAGGACTGAAATTGTTAGATTTAAGTACTAACAAACTTTCTGAATTGATTCTGATCAGTATTATTAGTTCAAAATTAGACAGGGAATCGAGGAAGGTGTACGAAATGGCCCAGGTTACTGACTAACTTCCTGACCGGGAAGAATTTGTGAACTTCCTAAACAAACGCTGCCAGATATTGGAAAACATGCAGCGTAGTTACTATGTTCCCAAATCCAAACCAGAATCGCAATTTAAATCAAAAAGTTTAATTCTGGAAAGGGATCAGAAAATTTCGTGCTATATGTGTGCCAAAACAAACCACGTAATCTACAATTGTAAAATATGATTTGACAGTTAAGGAACTGATTAATGAACTTAGAAAAAGACAGCTGTGTTATAATTGCTTGGAACCCCATAAATTTAATCAGTGTAAAAGTCTTAACTGTACAATCTGTAACAAGCGCCATCATTTTCTAATTCACCGATATGATTTAATGTCGAAACCCACTTTCGTATACGCGTCAGATGGTATTAGCAATAATTCTAGTAATATAAACAACTATCGCTGATCGGAACTTACTCAAGGTCAAACAAGCACTAGTGTTCCCCCTTTAAATGAGGTTGCAGGTGCTGCGGAATCATGAAACTGCTTCTCATCTCTAACCAATAACAATAAATTTGTGCTTCTTCAAACAGCCATAGTTTACGTTCGAGATTCAAGGGGAATATCTAAACCACTACGTGCGTTACTAGATTCTGACAGCCAATCTTGTTTCATAACAACTGAGTGCGCGGATTTATTGGGTTTGAAAAAGAAAAAAGTTGATGCGTCTATCTTGGATTTGAACAGTTCATCCTTAACAGTAAAAAATAAGATCTCTACTGTAATTTCTAACGCTAGCGGATATTTTAAAATTAAGGTAGAATTACTTGTAGTAAATAAGATTACCAACTTGACGCCTTCTAAACCTCTTGAGATATCAACAATTAAATTTCCATGTAACATAAAAAATGCTGACCCACATTTTTCATCTCCAAATAAAATTGACTTGTTAATAGGTTCAGAGTTATTCTATGATCTTATGGGAGCTAATAAGATAAAATTAAATAATGAGAATATTATTCTTCAAGAGTTTGTGTTTGGATGTCTTACAACGGGAACAATAGGGTTAACTAGAAAAACCGAGGCTGTTAATACCCTTCACTGCTATCATGCCTCAGAGGAGATCCAGAAATCAGTCTGAAGAAGTTCTGGGATCTTGAAAATATGGGCATTAGAGACGAGTTTAATCGTGATGAAACTCAAGCTTTAGAAATTCATACTAAAAGTACCCTTTTCAAAAATGGACGATATGAAGTATATTTACCATGGAAAAAATCCTTTAAAGAGTTAAACGATAACTTCTCTGTAGCTAAGAAGCGACTAAAAAGTTTGATACGTAGACTTAGCCAAAATCAACAGATAAATTTACAATACAAAGACATTATTAGTGATTATTTAAAAAGTGGAATAATTGAACGGGTTGAAAACTCAACAGAACCCGCAAACCAAGCATTATATTACAAGCCGCATAAGGCGGTATGTAAACAAGATCGTCTGACGACGAAGCTCAGAATTATGTTTGATGCCAGTGCACACGAGAACGGTCATTTATCATGGAACGATTGTTTATACACAGGTTCTAATTTAAATCCTAATCTCCTGGATTTACTGATAAATTTTAGATTACATAAAGTTGCCTTTACGTCAGATGTGGAAAAGGCACTTCTTCAGATATCTTTAACCGAGAAACATCGAGATGCATATCGATTTCTTTGGATAAATGAAAATCACTTTAATGGAGGAAAATTTAGTGTGGAAACATACAGATTTCGACCCTTACTATTTGGTGCATATGCAAGTCCCTTTCTACTGTCAGCAACCATAAAGAAACATGTAGGAAATTTCCAAAATGAATTCCCGATCACTGCGAGAATACTAGATTCATGTTTTTATGTCGATGACCTAATCGCTGGAAGAGATACTGTTGACTTTATGGGCCCCTTTGAGGTAAAATGTAAGGAAACTATTCCAAAATATACGTGTCAGAATTTATATGTTTAGCCACAAAGGCCATTCATCTTGAAATTGTTTCTGATTTAACAACAGAAGCATTCATAGAGGCTTTAAAAAGGTTTTTTTTCCAGAAGACACAAAAGCTCTTCTATATTTTCAGATAACGCAACTTACTTCCGAGGAATCCAAACAGAGTTGAACAGACTTCGAAAAATGGTATGCAGTCCTAATGAAAAGGTAGAATTATTTTGCTTCTGAAGGTGTAAGCTGTAACTTTATACCCCTTAGATCTCCTAATTTCGGTAGTCTATGGGAAAATGGTGTTAAGTCCTTTAAAACTCATTTAAAAAACTGTGGTAAATTCAAGACTCACAATTAAAGAATTTTTAACTCTGATAATTCAAACCGACGGGCATACTGAATTCTCAACACTTAGTCCCATTATCTTCAGAGATAAATAACTTTAGTGAAGGTGTAGCGTGTTCTGCGAGGATAACTGATGATATCTTCCACATTAAAAAAACTATATTTATTTAACAGAACTTAAAAAAACTATATTTATTATATTTTATTATATTTAAACTATATTTTCCACATTAAAAAAACTATATTTATTTAACAGAACATAGAAAATAATATGCAACGTCCGCTGCCTTACAAACGAGAGAGAGAGTCTCTTTTTCGCTCTCCTTGAGCGCTGGGAGGGAATGAATATCATTGGCCGACGTAGGCGCGATCTGGTGTCATTCGCCAAATTATCAGACACTCTGCCGGGGGTTGTAGCATTGCAGACACTACAGAGTATCCCCCCAGTGACAGAGTCACGATTCTTGAAAATTTTAAAACAAAAATGCAATGAACAGTTGAAAGAAATACATGATGATAAAAGAAAAATGCAAGTTGAAAGGAAAATACGGATATCATACAAAATACAGATGCAAAATACAAATGACATACAATAAACAAATCTTTCCATAAAATCAATGACTTATATGATATATTCTTTCACTAGATATTTAGGAAAATGTACACGCTGACCAGATCTGGTTATAGTGGGTTTCTGCTCATTTGTTTGTGGTAAGTGATTCGTAATGAATGGTATTGGATTGGACTTTACTTTTTCAGAAATTTGAAAAGCAGGTTTAATCCGATCAATTGATAAGGTTGTGTTTTTACCATTAACTTCAATTACAAATGTTTTATGAGAACGTTCTATTACCAAATGAGGTCCGGTGCATGGAGCTGTTAATGGAGGACAAATTTTGTCACTTCTTAAAAATACATGAGAACATGATTTTAAATTTGGGTTCACATAGAAATTATTGTTACCGTGTGTGGATGCAGCTATTAGGTTTAATTTTCTCATCATATATATTAAATTTGTTACATAATTTTGTGTTACTGGTGGAGATAAAGAATCTGTGCTTAAGAGATCTGAAGGTAATCGTAATGATGTACCATAAACCAGTTGTGCACAAGTTGCATTGATGTGTACTTTTAAAGCTGTACGAATGCCTAATAAAACTACGGGTAAAATTTTCGTCCATTTGTTATTTTCATGGGCTATTATTGAACTTTTAAGTTGCCTGTGAAATCTTTCTATCATACAGTTACTTTCAGGGTGATAAGAATTGGAATGGATACGGTGACAGCCCAAGATTTGACTCGAAATTCCGTCCCTGATCAGTCGTTATTGTTACAGGTGTACCAAAACGGGATATCCAGTCGTGCATAAGTGCTTGAGCGGTTGTTTCGGCTGTCATGTCAGTCGTGGGAATTATTTCAGGCCATCTGGTAAATCTATCAATTATTGTAAGGCAATATTGTTTACCATCAGAAATCGGAAGGGGACCAATGAAATCTAAATGGAGGTGGGAAAATCGAGGGTCCGGTTGAGCAAATGTGCTGAGTGGAGCTTTGGTGTGTTTAAATACTTTTGCTCGCTGACATTTGTCACAAGAATGAACTTTATTTTTGATATCCACCTTCATGTTTGGCCAGACAAAACGTTTTGAAATTAAATTTGTGATTGAAAATGCGCCAGGATGAGATAAAAAATGTAAGTTATCAAAAATAGTTTGTCTAAAAGATTGTGGAATAAATGGTCGCGGTTGTTTTGTTGAAAAATCACATATTAAATTTACATCTTCTAGGGGAAAGTAATGTTTTTGTAATTTCAAAGATGTATCATTTGAATTTAATATTTGTTGTAATTCCGAATCGTTTTTTTTGTTCTTGCTCAAGTTTTTTAAAATCTAAAGTTGGAGGTTTAAAAATCGTATCTATCTCAATCCTTGAAAGAGTATCTGCAATAATGTTCTCACTGCCTTTAACATGGCGAATATCTGTTGAAAATTGAGATATGTAATCTAGGTGTCTTAATTGACGCGGTGAGCATTTATCTGGTTTTGTTTGAACGCGTAAATAACAGGTTTCTGGTCTGTGAAAATGGAAAAAAATTCTGCCATCAAGCATATGACGAAATTTTTTTTTTTATTGAAGCATATATTGCCAATAATTCGCGATCGTATGTTGACCAATTTATTTGACTTTTACTTAACTTAGTGGAAAAGAAAGCTATTGGTTCCCATTTATTGTCATGAAATTGCATTAATAAACTGCCAATTGCAACATCTGATGCATCAGTCCATAGGCTTAATTGAGCACCAGGTATGGGATATTTTAAAAGTGTTGCATCAGCGAGAGCTTGTTTTCGTCAGAAAAGGATTTATTGGCTTCATCAGACCAATTTAAAGGTGGATCTGGCTTTTTAGATAATCTAGTTGATTTCTTTTTATTTCGTTTCCATTCTAAAAATTTATTTAGAGGTGACAAAATATGAGCCGCTTTAGGAATGAAACGTCTATAAAAGTTATATAATCCTAAAAATAAACGTAATTGAGTAATTGAATCAGGATTGGGAAATTTTAAAATTGCATCAACACTATCAGTCAAAGGTTCTAAGCCTTTTTCAGAAATTTTGAATCCTAAAAAATTTAAATTATCGTGACCAAAAGAACATTTAGAAGGATTAATAGTTAAACCATAATAATCTAATCTATTGGAAAGTACTCTTAGATGCTGTGCATGTTCTTCATGAGAACAAGATGCAATTAATATGTCATCAATGAAGGCATATACACCATCCAGACCCCTGACGACTTCATCAATGAACCTTTGAAATGTAGTAGAAGCATTGCAGAGACCAAACTGTATTCGCGTGCTTTCAAATAAGCCAAAAGGAGTTATAATCGCGGTTTTATGTATATCTTCAGGCGCGATAGGAATCTGATGATATGCTTTAATTAAATCGATAAGAGAAAATGTTTGGGTGCCATGCAATTCACTCGTAAAATCCATGATGTTAGGAATAGGATATTTGTCCTTAATTGTTTGAGAATTTAAAGCGCGATAATCGCCTACTGGACGCCAGTCCAAACTGCCTTTCTTGGGCACTAAATTTAAAGGAGAAGAAAAATTACTTTTAGATGGGCGCATATGGCCTAAATCTATCATATGTTGAAATTCAGTTTTCGCTATTTTTAACCTATCCGGTGCGAGACGACGAGGTTTAGCGAAAACTGGTGAGCCAAAAGTTTCGATATGATGGACAACATTATGTTTAATAATTTGGTCAGTGCAAATAGGCTTCGTTATTTGAGGAAATTCGTTTAACAATTTAATATAAAAATTATCACCGTAAACAGTTTTAACAGAAACAATTTCAGAATGTTTAAAAATACCACGACAATTTAACTTAGTATTAATATCATTTAAACGACGATTTCTAACGTCAGGTTTCAAATTAAAATAGTACAGAAAATCAGCACCTACTATTGCATTCGAAACATCGCAAATGTAAAATGGAAACACGAACTTTCGACGAAAACCAAAATCCAAAGTTAACAATTTCTTTCCAAAAACCTTGATTGAAGAATTATTAGCAGCTGTAAAAGTCTGAATCGGTGTAAGCTTCTTTTCATTTTTAGTAGCAGGAATGATTGAGCAATCACTTCCTGTATCGATGAGAAAAGATACATTTGTTGTTCTGTCACGGATAAAGAGGTGACAGTTTGTTGGCGGCAAGACATAAGTCGCCGTTACTCTTGCCCGTTGGCATTTTCCTGATAGTTACAGGGCTGGAAACGCCTGCTTGTAACTGTATTTCTTGCTACTACTACTCCTACTTACTACTACTACTTCCTACTTACTACTTCCTCCTACTTACTACTCCTACTTACTACTTCCTCCTACTTACTACTCCTGCATTTCTTGCGTTCGATTTAAATCTTCTGTGATAAAAACACATTTTTGAATCTGTATGAGGAGAAGATGAAACACTGTTCTTTCGATTCCGAAAATGAAAGGAGTTTCGGTTTCGAGATGAGCTGCTCGATTTTCACAAAGCAGCAACTTCTTACGAAGTGCTTTAATTTCGGTCAATAATGCGGATTCATTATTATTAGATATAGATTTCTTGGTGGAAATCTGAATTACTTCTGATGAAGATACTTCAATTATACGATCTGATACTTCCGCCGCTTTCAGTGGAGTTAAGATGGAATAGAAGCCAAAATTGTTTGATCGTTGGAAGGTAACTGGTTCAAAAATAGTTCCAGTAGCAAAGAATCCGAAATGTTGTGGGATTCTGCTCTTCGTTGCGTACTGCGTAATAGTTCAGTTGGTTTTCTGTCTCCGAGCTGCTCCCCAGCCAGCAAATGGCGCAGTTCTTGTGTTTTGCTTTCTCCTCAGCAAGAGATTATTTCCTCCTTCAATATTTTGTAAGGATCGTCCTTGTCGTGGTTAATGATGACGTCTCGAACGGTAGCAGAAACTTCGGGAGGGAGAAGGGATAAGCAATAATTAAATTTGGTCTTGCTTTCTGTGATGGGTTTCGGAGTCGCAAGCTGGAACGTTGCTTCCACCATGTGTAACCAGAGGTGGGGATCGGCTAAATTGAAAGGAGGCATTTTCACTGCCGATTGTTCAGCCATTGCGAGGGTTAACGAAATGTTCACAAAACGAAAGTAGTTCAAACCGATAGTGATGAGTCGACACGAAAGAGTTTTGAATTAATAGAAGTCCATAGTCACCATTTTAGTGAAGGTGTAGCGTGTTCTGCGAGGATAACTGATGATATCTTCCACATTAAAAAAACTATATTTATTTAACAGAACTTAACATAGAAAATAATATGCAACGTCCGCTGCCATACAAACGAGAGAGAGAGTCTCTTTTTCGCTCTCCTTGAGCGCTGGGAGGGAATGAATATCATTGGCCGACGTAGGCGCGATCTGGTGGTCATTCGCCAAATTATCAGACACTCTGCCGGGGGTCGTAGCATCGCAGACACTACATAACTATGAAGTCCTAACACCTGGGCATTTTCTCATCGGTAGACCGATTGAAGCCATTCCAGAACCAAACATTACAGATATAGCTGAAAATAAGTTGTCGAAATGGCAACGCATCACTAGATCAGTGCAATTAATTTGGAAAAATTGGAGTAGAGATTACCTAAACCACTTACAAAATCGAAACAAATGGCAATTTGAGAAGAGTAATGTAAATAAAGGAATTTTAGTCTTATTAAAGGAAGACAACTTACCACCAAAATGCTTACCCACCAACTTACCACCATGCTATGCCACCAACTTACCAACATGTACCACTTACACAGTGGCACATGGGTCGGATAATAGAACCAATACCAGGCCCTGATATGAAGGTCAGAGTAGTCAAGGTGCAAACTGTAAAAGGTGTATTTACTCGAGCTATTTCTAAAATTTGCATTTTACCTACTTCAGATACAATTGAGTAAAATGACAAGTCATAAAAGGTTATGTAGTAGTTTATGTATTGTGTACTAAGAATTAAGTAATATTGATATTATAATTCAAAATTTTGTATTAATTTCTCTAATTGAAGAAAATACTCATTGTACATCACTGTGTTACCTTAATGTTAAACTTTGTGTTTCAATTTTTGTGATTATTCTAAAGAAACTTCATTCTTTCCTGTTGAAATTTCCATTTCAACGGGGGGTGTATGGAAAGAAATATCCCTTTCATTATGTCGCCCCCTAGTGGCACTATTTGTAATATGTTAGTCGAGCAGCGACACTCACCGTCGAAACATGTGCTCACCCTTTCAGAAAATAAAATCTTAAAAATACAGTCCACCGCCTGCAATTGATCCTTTCAATCAAAATTCTAACAAGAGTCATGAACTGTGCGACTACGTAAGATATTAGTTCCCTTTTGTGGGAAAATTTAAACTTAATCAAACGAGAGGATTAAGATGATCTTAAGCCTTCACAGTTATAGACGTTTTATTACGACTTGTCTGGATTAATACATGCTTGTGTGTATGCATCAATAAAAAATTAAAACTTACCGATATTGAGTTTAATTTTGTTTCTGATTCTTTTTTCTGAAATCTTGGTTGCATGTTTATGAACTTACGTGCTCTATTAGAGTTTAGTAAGTATTTAGAGATAATTATGAATTTAACTTTTTTTATTTGAAACATTTTAAATTCCCCTATTCACAATAACTTTGGAAGAACTTTCCTGAAGGTTTTCGAAGTCAGTAAATAATCATCGTTTAATTAAACCATTTATGCCCAGGAGCTAAAATATAGGACGCTTGTTAGATATTGCAGAGGAAAGCCTGTAATGCATATATCCTTTCCCTAAAGTGGTTTTTCATAAGCTTAAGATTTGTGCTTCTTCTCAAAACCAGATGGAGCCACTAGACGGACATTGAAATTAAATTATTTCAAGTTATTTTCAGACAAGTTATACAAGCGTTCTCATACCATGGGTAGCCGCAAAAAGTAAGTGTCTTTTGAGAATTTCTTATTCATAAAATTAATCTAATTTAAAATGATATCTTTAAAATAGATCATAGAAGTCTTCTATAAAGTTCTTTTGCAAAAGGAACAATATCATTGTTGTACAATCACGGTTAATCTATGGCGTCCTGTTTATGGGACACTGGGAACTCGTGTGTACATTAAGCCTAAAACATTTTTAACAGTCTTAGGAATTATCAACGAGCATTTTCATTTGAAATACGCTTGTTTTATGTGATAAAATCTCAAAATGCATTTCTTTCTTCTTATTATTGTATAATAATTATTTAAATTGCACAATATATGTTTAAAAAAATTATGTACATAAGTATATCCGGAAAGTTGACAAAATAAATTTGATTCAGTTTTAATAAAATATTAGTTTCACTAGATATGCAGTTTTTTAAAATTATGTATCTTATTAAAAATAAAATATGATTTATATTACTTTGTGCGTATAAATGAATTCTAAATGTGATTCATTGGAAATTTTTATCGATTTCTAGATACCTAACCTTAAATGAAGCTATCGCCTTGTTACATGAACTGGAAGAAAATTTGATGATGACTTTGATGGAGCAGACGTGTTTATGGAACCACCTAACGTTGCTGAAAACAGTGATGAGGACAGTGGTGAAGAAGACTGTGTCACTATGAACAATCTCACTGGCAATCAGTTACGGGCAAACGCAGAAATAAGATTTCTCAGCAAATCAAATGTAGTTCTGGATAGTAATGAAATTGAGAATGATAATAGGATCAATGAAGATAACGCTCCACCACCGAAGAAGAAAAAATTCATTCAGGAAAGAAAATGGACAAAGAGTGTCTTGACTGAGTCTCAAAAAGAAAAATGGGAATGGAATGAAGAGTGGAATCGAGTAATGAAAATTCCATCATCTGAGACTATGCAGCCTTTTTGAACAATTTTTTTTTATGACGATGTTGTTCATTATATTGTTTTCAATACTAAGTTGTATTCTAGGCAGAAAGGCAACCACTTGTTTGATGTTACGTCCGAAGAAATGAGAGTATTCATCGGGATTTTGATTCTAAGTGGATATGTTGCAGTTCCCCGCCGAAGAATGTTCTGGGAGATTAGTGATGACACTAAAAATATTGCTGTCGCTAATGCAATGAGAAGAAACAAGTTTGAAGAAAAAATGAAGTGTCTTCATTTCTCTGACAATAATCAAATCGACAAAGGAGATAAATACACGAAACTACGAAACAATCTACAACCTACAAACAAACAAACTACATGCAAAATAACTGTTCCTACTTTATAATTTTTATTATTACTCAATATATATTATGTAAAAATGATAAAATTTGAATTATTAAATCCATTTTTAATAAATAAGTCCATTTTATTTAATTGATTCGTTAGAAATTATTAAAAATTTGCACTTCTTAAAATTTCAAGTACAACCGCGTTTTGCTCACATGTATGCCCAGTGTCCCATAAACAGGACGTTGAATAACTTAATAAATATGGCAACGGTTGTCCATTTGACACCTAAAATGTATTTAAAACATTCCTAGCAAGAGGTCTAAGCAGATCATAAATGAATAAAATTATTAAAAAAAAGTTGGGCATAAAAGGGTTAAGTGTGAAATGTGAAGTTTATATACTATATAGGTCATAATTGAAAAATATTAAAATTCCTTATTCCATAAAATGAAATTGTTTTATTCACTGTATAGAGAATTGCTACTTCTACCCTAGGTTTGGGTATGTATATCTTGAAGTGGCATTCTAAATAATTTCATTCAAACACAGTTCTTAGATAACAACAAGGTTTATTCAAGTATCTGCACATATATATTTTCTTTTCAACGTAAGTAATGCGTACTATTAGCACGAGGTATATATAGCATTCCTGCAAGGGAAATACAATTCAATATATTCACTTGTATAACTATTCATGCAATGAAAATACAACTTGAGATACACATACTTCGGAAAATCGACCAGCGGAAATCGAATGCTGCTACGTAAACTTAGGCCACAGAACACTAAATAACTTTCGTCTAAAACGAACTCGCGTAGGTTGGCATCAACTTAGCTAAAACGCCTCGAGCGGCTGTTCGCAAAGTCCTTTCACTTCCTTTCGCTTCCTCTCACTTCGTAGCTCCCTCTCACACCGTTTCTTTAATCTAGCTGCTTGGTATTTACACCAACCGCGCATGCCGCAATTAGCATATCTTAAGCTTTAACTTTATTCACCTAATAGTTCGATTGATGTGAATCGAATTTTATGTAAACCTTACATTGGCCTCCCTAAAAAAAATTAGGTACTTGAACTCTGAATGGCTTCAGCTAGCTAACTGAAACGCCTGCTGGTCTGACTTTTTACATAATGGATGGCAAAGCCAAAAAACCGTCCACACGTTGTGTGGGTTGAAAACGCCACTCCCATTTTACAAAACTAACCCCGAAGGATCCAGGTAACACCAACAAATGGTGGATTTGCAGAGTTACGGATACTGGACTGGTCAACTGCGCCCTAGAAAATCTATTTCAGTTAAATTGTTACCACAATTGCACAGCATGACATTCTTGACTGTTTGTAGGTGCTCTCCCACAATTTATAGTGCACATGTTTTATGTTTTGTGAAGTTAGTACATTAGTTAGTTAGTTCGTTATCTGTATGCAGTATGTATTTTTTTTCTATTCACTACATGTCCTCTTCAAAAATTTATAAAACAACAGTATGCCGTTTTTTTTCAGTGGCTGACCCCTTTCCTTTCATTTTTCTTTCTACACAGCATATACACTTGGGAACTTCAAACCAGTTTGGTTTCATTTTATTGAAGGGGGGGGAGATAGAATAAGAAAATTGATACAAGACTTGTTCATGAAGGCAGCAACTTCGTTGCACCAGTCTGTCCATTCAGTGGAACCTCTCTTGATGGCCGCTGTCCTTGTAAAGGGATTTGTTGACTGTGAGGGCATCCTTCGTGCAGCAGGGCGTTGGACCTGTGGCGCTGGTCCGGCTTGACGATGGATGGGAATTCTCGTGGGAGGGGGCTCTTGCTGGGCGGCTGGGATCTTCCGCTTCCTATACTTGTTCACAGGGTTTTTAGAATTGTCGTCCTTTCTTTTGATAACCTTGTGTACCTTATCTGTGACACGCTCATCCTTTGATGGAGGTTTTGCAGTACACACTTTACTTCTCTACGTACTTTTGCTAATATCGGCATTAGATTTTAATGCAGATTCCATTTTTTCAAACTTATACGCCACACCTACGTGTTCAGTTCCTGGCTTTATCTCGCCATTTATGATACGTTTACTATTTGTTTCGCTGCTTGTTTCATGTTTTTCAACAAACTGGCACTGTTTTTCATCTTTTTACGTACCCGTCTGATTGTTTACGGACTTAATTACTTCAGTATTAGCAGTTTAATGCTGGAACTGGAAGTCGTTTTTTCTCTCTTTTTATCACCCTTAACTTTATCCTCTTTTGACGAAAAAGTCTCTTTAAAACTTGCTTCATCAGCATTGTTATCATTTAAATTTTTAATACCGTTTCAGTTTTGGGAAAATTAAGCTTTTCGCACTCGTGCGTTTTAATGTCAACTACGTCTACAACTTCCGGAGCATAAGCTGAAAAAACTTACAGTAAGACTCTGTAACAAACATTCATTCTGATTCTCGGTCTGGTTTTCATGCACTTTATTTAAGACCATATTATCAACCTGGGCTACAGTATCCTCATTCGGCTGGGAACTTGAAATAATACCATCACTACCTAGCGAGTTCCTATATTGTTTAAATCATCTTTATTATCGTCACCCGATATGTGTTGACTAACTTCCGTAACACATACTTCGTCATCTACTAACTTTCCTTCATTAACAGATGTGTGAATTTCATCTAAAATATCAGGTATAGCATTAATAGAAGTATCAGAAAATTTATTTTCTAAACCACTAGCATTAGTATGGCACTGTTTTCAGAAAATTACACTGGAATTATCGCATTATTCCACCTAGGCTCCTTTTCTTTATTAGCCACAAAATACCTCGATTTTCACTATGCTCAAAATCAAAATACTGGTTACTGCTCGGACAAGTTAAGTAATTTGTTAAAGCAGTTTTAACAGGTTGACTTATATCATGTGAAACAACTTGACAGTGCACGTAAGGTGATTGCACATTATTTACTTTAAGTGCACTAATTTCACTATAACGCAGTGAGCTTCTATTATTTCGCCCGCGATAATAAATTCGCTCTTGGTTTGAAACTCGCAAAAAAATTTTGCGGGGGGAATAAAACTTCTTGTACTTGAGTGAGGGTAAGGGACCGCGTAGAAATGCAGTAATCACCCAGTCTATGGTCGATGGTGCTATCGATGATGCGGTTCGTCGTGTCTCCGACGTTATGATAGAAGCTGCCGAAGCAGCTATTCCTAAGAGTTCACCAAATGGTCGTACAAATTTTAAGCCGTGGTGGTACCTCGAATGTCGAGAAGCCCTGAAAAAACAACGGAAACAGTGGGGATATTTCGCCGATATCCCACTACTGCTAACTTAGTGGCGTTCAAGAGAGCTAGAGCAGAAGCTCGTAGAGGGCGTCGACGATGTCAAAGAGAGTCATGGAAGAAGTATGTTTCAGGACTGACATCATCCACTCCCAATAAGCAGTAGGCCTGGGCGATGTTACATTTTTGACATCGTGATACACCGTCAGTCTAACATCGCGATGTGACGATGTATTTCGATGTTAACCACGAACGTAGCCAGCAGGTGTCAGCGTGGCTCCTTAAAAAAAGTGACATAGATTCATACATAAAAATGAGACCAGGTTGTTGTCCTGCAACAGACTAAACTAATTAAACATTCAAATATCTTTTATTTTGAGCCAAGAATATCTGCATTTCTGTATTTTTTTTGGGGGGGGGGGGGGAAGCAATGCAGCTCTTTGACTTGGAATAGCACTCCCGCCTGTGAACTTGTGTTATTTACTCTCTCTGAAGGTACACTTGAACCTTGAATCGCCAAATATTTTCTAGCAAGTACTTTAAGTCGTCAGTTTAAGTATTGACGGTGTGTAACCGGAAAATCGTCCATTCAAGCTAAGCGATGTGATGTCGTAAATCCGCGCATGCGCATAAACATCGGACATCGTAACATCGCGCATGCACACACAGAAACATCCGAACCGTTTGTGTGACATCGGGAAATCGCGAGTAAGCGTACACCGCTAGGTTTATGACACTGGGAAATCGCGATGTTACGATATATCGCTGATTTGAAAATTGTGAAACCGGTGTGACGATGTCGGCTTCACACCGGTTTTTCACGATGTATCGATACATCGCCCAAGCCTAGTAAGCAGCTTTGGACAAAAGTGAAGAAATGCATAGGTTTATATTCAGACCAGCCACTGAAATGCATCGTTCACAATGGCGTTACTCTCTCTACCGTAGGGGAAATAAGTAACGCCATTGGCAGCGCTTTAGTTCTGTGTCGAGTGTGTCGTCTTACCCGACCACCTTCATGCGACACAAACGACGTGCCGAGTCTAGGTAACTCCTGCGTTTTGAAACTCAGTCCAACCTCTCATACAACTGCCCCTTTACGTAGAACGAGTTGGAGATTTGTCTTCGGCAGACTCGGATGACTTCCCCGGGTCCCGATGGCATTAGTTATGCTATGCTACAGCATCTCTCTCGCAGCTCGCTCTGTAATTTTCTGTATTTATTTAACAGAATCTCGGAGGAACATACTTTCCCAACCTCTTGGCGTAGGGCAATAGTGATTCCCTTTCCTAAACCGGGAAAGGATGCCACTAACCCTAACAACTACCGACCAATTGCACTCACTAGCTGTTTGTGTAAGCTGCTAGAACGAATGGTAAACAATCAGTTAGTTTACGTACTAGAAACCGAACTTTATCTATCACTCCTATAAAGCGGTTTCCGGCGTGGCCGGTCTACGATGGACAACATTATTGCCTTAGAATCCGAAGTTCGTAACGCCTTTGTCAGAAGAAACCATTTAGTGTTAGTCTTCTTTGACATCGAAAAGGCCTATGACCGGACTTGGAAATGTGGCATTCTTCGAGACCTTTATAATAACAACTTCCGTGGCCACTTGCCGATTTTCATTGCGAACTTCTTGTCACTACGAGAATTTCAAGTTCGCATTGGTACCACACTTTCCGATGTTTACATACAGGAAGAAGGAGTTCCGCAGGGAAGAGTGCTCAGTGTTACACTTTTCTCCCGGAAGATAAACAGTATTTTAAATGCTTACCACCTTCTGTTCATAGCAACTTATATGTTGATGACTTGCAGATTTCCTGCCAAGGAAAGGATATGTGTTACATCGAACGACAACTGCAAATTGCAATCTCTCGCATGATGACATGGTGTTCGGAGAACGGTTTTACGTTTTCGACGGAAAAGACCTCTTGTGTACATTTTTGTAAGCGAAGAGGTTTGCATCCTGACCCGCAGATCTATCTCGGTGATTCAGCTATCACCGTTGTGGACGTTGTTCGCTTCTTAGGAGTATTGTTCGATAGAAAGCTAACTTTCCTTCCGCACTTTATGCATTTGCGTCGGAAGTCAGAACAAACCCTTAACATACTCAAAGTGTTGTCAAACACACCCTGGGGAGCTGATCGATGTAATATGATCCGAGTTATCGTCCGGTCATCCGATCGAAACTGGATTATGGTTGTGCCGTATACGATTCCGCTCGCTCTTCTGTGTTGCGGAAACTTGACACCATCCATCACACCACCCTTCTAATCTGTTCTGGTGCTTTCAGAACATTGCTTATTAAGAGTCTAAATGTCATCTGCGACGAGCCTTCTTTATCATCTATTCGCACGCAATTGTCGTTTCAATTGTATTTTCGCATCCTTTCGCATACTGCTCACCCACTCCATTCTGTTCTTCTTGACAGTCGGTTTGACCGATTTTTCCAAAATCGGCCATCATGTATACCACCTTTTGGACTTCACATGAGGACGTTTCTTTCTTCGACGTCACTCTGTGATGTGGATGTTATGCTGCGACCGACTTTACCTTTTGCACCTTGGCGTAACCACAAGATTTCATACTTGCGCCCTTTCCAGGGTTTCGGAAAGTCAAGTACGGATCCTGTCGTGTTTCACCAGCTTTTTGCATCACACCTCGCGAGTTACCCAAATTATGTCGGCGTTTATACCGAAGGCTCAAAAACAGGAAACCATGTTGGTTGGGTCTACGTCTGTGGCAGAGACGTTAGGAGCTACACACTTCCCAACTGTTTTTTCCGTGTTTTCAGTAGAGTTTGTCGCTGTTCACGAAGCCTTGAAATATATCTCCCGTCAGAGTAGTAAACGATATATCGTGTATACAGATTCCATCAGCGTATTCGAGACTTTGGAGAACGGTGAAGTGTCACACTCCCATTCACTTTTATCTCCGGTGGTGGATCTGCATCGTCGCCTCTGTCGTCGGAGTTTCAGTGTTTCATTCTGCTGGGTGCTGGGTCATGTCTGCTTAGCGGGAAACGAGCATGCAGATGCTGCGGCTAAGGGCCTGTTCACATAGGAGTCCGTTGCGGAGCGTTAAAGTATTGAAATATATTTAACCAATGACAAACCTCCAAACGATAGCAACGAAATTTTTAACGCCTATGATTGGTTTATTTTCATTTCAACGTCATCTTTCCCTTAACGCTATGCAACGGACTCCTATGTGAACAGGCCCTAGGTGCCGTGCATCGTCTGGTTCAGCCTATTCCTATCACCGATTTGAAGTCCACTGTCAAAAAGTTAGTTTGGCATGAGTGGCAGTTAGATTGGGACCTACAAGTTCAGAACAAGCTGCGACAGATTAATTCTTATATTGGCTCTTGGCCATCTGCTGGACTGCGCCGTGCAGACGTAGTACTCACACGCTTGAGGATTGGGCATTCCCTCCTGACACATCGGCATTTGCTGATGGGTGAGGATGCCCCTCAATGTGAACACTGTCAGTTACCACTTTCAGTGTCACATATCTTGACGTCTAGTCCAAGTCTGCAGTCTCACTATAATAGGTTTTTCGGTTGTAATTCACCCAATCTGTCCGATCTGCTGGGGGAGCCACCTCTTCCTTCTCTTTTTTGCTTTTTTGTTTTCTACTAATTTTATAAAAAGTATTTGCTGTTCTGATTGTTTTATTGTTAAAATTTTTGCGCTTTTTAATCTTTTTATATCACCATTCATATCATCAATCATTTTATGAATTTTATATCATTGGTTTTATCGCCTTTACATATTTATCACCTTTATATACTTTTATATATAATATTTTTAAAACCTTTACAAATCATTTTTACCAATTTCACATGTTTGCACGTCTTTTCATTATGCAGAGTGTTGATCCGTAATTTCCGTTGTGGGTAGGAGCCTGACGAATTCATAGAAACTCTTTTTAGGCTCTAGTCTTGTGCTTGGCGCTTTATGTCCGATTTTGGACCTTGCGCCATTAAACCCAACCAACCAACCGACAAATAGTCAAAAATGAGATTACTGCTTTGCATACACGTGTACCACTGCAATGCATAACCTCTTAAAGCAGCTAGAGCAATTTTAAGTTTATCTCCCTCAGGGGTGCAATGTTGCTGAAAGTAATACGCAATATTCTTTAGAAATTGGCTTGAGGGGCCGCCTTTGAAGGTGGCTTCGAATGGCGTAAATTGCTGAATCATAATTACCCTAGGTAAATTTTCAGCAGGGTTTTGACTTATCTCATACATTTTCTAGCAGTATATAAGTATAATATGAAAATACTTTCAGAATTTTATCAATATCAGAGTATAACACAGTACACAGTTCAATCTTCAGTTATGTTGTTCGTTATAAATGTAAACAGAACAACCAGGGTATATATATAAAAGTTCGGGCGCCAGTATAGAGAATTGCTACTTCTACCCTAGGTTTGGGTATGTGTATCTTGAAGTGGCACTCTAAATAATTTCATTCAAACACAGTTCTTACATAACAACAATGTTTATTCAAGTATCTGCACATATATATTTTCTTTTCAACGTAAGTAATGTGTACTACTAGTACGAGGTATATATAACATTCATGCAAGGGAAATACAATTCAATATATTCACTTGTATAACTATTCATGCAATGAAAATACAACTTGAGATACTCACAAATACTTCGGAAAGTCAACCAGCAATGCAGCTACGTAAACTTTAGGCCACAGAACGCTAAATACACTGTTATAAGAAATTAAGAGAATTTTAGACTTGGTAGATTATCTCTAGAACTGCAGTAACGATTTTAGTGAAATTTGATATGTACATACATTGATACAATACAAAACAAATAACCATTCAATAATGGTAGTACACACGCATGATCGTACGTAACACTCGTTGGAGTCGGAAAGCATGAAACAGCGGTTGCAGAATAAACAAAAAAAAGGGTTAATAGATGGGTTAATAAGGGGTATGGTCCCCTCTTACAGATATACAGGTCTCGCAGCGTGATTTCATACTTGAAATAAGGGAGTTTATCATTTTCTGTGGCAATTGGTCCCACTCGTTCAGCAACGCTGTTTTCATTCCCTGGATGGTTCTCGGAGGGCGGTTGCGAGTTGCAATTGCCCTCCCCAGAGCGTCTATAGGGTTAAGGTCTAGAGATATGGCTGGCCAATCCATCCGGCGAATATCCTCACTCTCTAGAAATTCGTCGACCAGAAGAGCTCTATGTGGCCTCGCGTTATCGTCCATTAAAATGAACTCAGGTCAACTGCACCCCTGAAAAGTCGAACATAGGGTTCCAAGACCTCATCCTTATACCTCACACCAGTTACAGTGCCTCTTTCAAAGATATGGAGAGGTGTTTGGCCATCCAAAATGATGCCTGCCCAGACTATTAAACCTCCTCCGCCATAAAGGTCGATTTCGCGGACATTGGAGGGTAGGTAGCTTGTCCCTGGTTCTCTCCATATGAACGTACGGCGAGAATCGGCGTTTAGGGCTGAACCGGGACTCATCAGTGAAGAGAACGGTCGCCCATTGATCCATACTCCAATCTGTATGCTCTCTGCACCATGATAAACGGATTTATACCACCCGTGTATACCGCAATTAGATATCTTAAACGGTTTCTTTAACTTTATTCACCTAAAAGTTCGATTGTTGTGAATCGAATCTTATGTAAACCTTACAACTGTTTATGCAACTTGTTTCTCATACCTACCTAGCTGGTGTTACACTTTTCATATAGATTTAATTATATCTGTTTTAAAGTGTTATGTCTTGCTGGCTGATGAAATTTAATAAATATACACTCTTAGACAAAAAAAAAGACTCACCAAGAAGGAGTTATCCTTATGGGCAAAAAATGGGTAGATGTGATGTATATGTACAGAACAACAAATGATCACAATTTGAGAAAAATTGGATGAGTTATTCAAGAGAAAGAACTTCACAAAGTGAAAATGTCAATAATGCGTGGTTCACATCTGGCCCTTATTCAAACAGATATTCGGCTTGACATTGATTGATAGAGGTGGCGGATGTCCTCCTGCGGGATATCGTGCCAAATTCTGTCCAATTTGCACGTTAGATCTTCAAAATCACGAGCTGGTTGGAGGGCACTGCCCAGAATGCTCCAAACGTGCTCAATGGGAAAGAAATCTAGCGACCTTGCTGCCCAAGGTAGCGTTGGGCAAGCACGAAGACAAGCAGTAGATACTCTCGCCGTGTGCGGACGGGCATTATCTTGCTGAAATGTAAGACCAGGATGACGTGATATGAAGGGCAACACAACGGGGCATAGAATATCGTCGACGTACCGCTGTGCTGTATGGGGGCCGCGGATGACAACCAAAGAGGTCCTGCTATGAAATGAAATGGCACCCCAGACCATCACTCCTGGTTGTCGGCCCGTATAGCGGAAGACAATCAGGTTGGTATCCCACCGCTGTTCGGGGCGTCTCCAGACACGTATTCGCTGGTCAACGGGGCTTAATTCGAAGGAGGACTCATCACTGAAGACAATTCTACTCCAGTCACTGACATTCAAGGTCGAATGTACCCGACACCACTGTAAATGGGCTTGTCGGTGTACAAAGATCAATGGTAGTCGGCGCAAGGGGTGCCTTAAGCTCAGCCCCTTTTCTCTGAGCTGCCTATGAATGGTCCATGCAGTCAGTGAAGCACGAGTTGCACGTACGATCGATGATAATGATGAATCGGCCTGTGAGTGCCACTCTGACTATTGCTCGGTCCTCACGTTCTGTCGTTTCTCTAGGCCGACCGCTTCCTTCTTGACGCTGTGTTCGGCCATGGTTCACCCATTCCTGCCAACATCGTCTAATAGTAGCATCGATCCTATCCATACGTCGATTAGACCAACCGGCATCTTTGAGCCCAACTACACATCCTCTCTCAAATGCTGACATATGCGCATATTGTTCGCGCACCTGTATGCGAGGCATAGTCACTGTCTACCTGAGTATACGGAATGAAATTTGCAAAGAATTTATGACCTGGAATCGAAATTTTTCCTCTTTAATATCCTGCCAGCTGCGCAGTTAAGATGCGCTACAGCGTCATATGTTCTTTCATTGGCCGCCAAACTGTTAAATTTTGCATCTTCCGTCGAAACCTGAACTATTTGCATTACCCTTTCTTGGTGCGTCTTTTTTTTTTTTTGTCTTGTCTAACTTGAGAAAAGTTAGTTCTTGCACTTGCTTGGACTTGGGAACTTGGTTTGCTAACTTGGGAACAGTTAGTTCTGGTCTCCAAAGTTTAAAATGACGTCATACTTCGATCTCGTATTGGGAAAATCTACGTATTTCGCTGTTACACATTATTCTTTAGATATTAACTTTGACTCTGAAGTACATGAAATGTTTTCCTTATGAACTCTAATTTTGATTTCGATGATCATTTTCTTTAAAATTTTATTCCAAGTAGTTGCGTTGGTATCTCAATGGTTTTAGATAAGTCTAAATATTGTGCCGGCGAATAATGTAACGAAAACCGCCGCTGCTCAAACAATGTGGCATAGCGCGCGCATCGTAATAGGATTGGGAGTTTCGGTAAACTGACTGTCTTCTGTGGTGTTTTTTTCTCTTTACATGAAAATATGGCTATTACTGAATCACCCGAATTCTCAAAATTTAGAAGCACACTTTCCGACCTCTTGAGTGCTGTAAATGAAACGAGATCTAAAGCTGAAGTAAGTAATTAAAGAATATTTTTGCACTTGATATACGGAGATCTTGCGCATGTGATCGGTACATGCAGTGTTCCGTCATAATTTCGTTCCGTCTGTTGTTGTTTATTCAATTAAATGCCGCTATGTAATAACGCTTCATTTTTCTTCAAAGTAACTTGAGATCTCGAGAAATTTCCGTTGCTGTTACAGGAAGGCAATCTGATTGTCAACATGACATTGCAAATTCATGATGCTTCTAATTTTTGCCGGTTCCTGGCATACTGCACCATATCAACACCTTCCCTTATTTATTCTCGTTTATATTTCATATTAATTGTTCATATCTCTGGTCTTGCGATGGAAGCCCAATATTGTGTCAGGTTGGTTGATAGTGGATCTTCAGGTGTTCCGACACATTTAGCAATCGGTGTGTAGTTTCTGAAGCACAAAAATTGGCAAATCTCAATCACTGGATGCTGATTGGCAACTATCTTTAGTTAATTGTCAACTGCATAGCTACTCTCTAAACACGTCATTCAATTCAAGCATTGTAATTTTTGGTTTATTGTCAAATATCTGGACGTTTTATGAATACCAAAGGTTGACAGAACCTGGTGATTATTGCTCATGATTCAGCGTGCACCTAGTTATTGAATTGACCGTTTTATTGATAATGTTCTTAGTTGTTATAGGACAAATATGAGCTCCTTTCTTTGTTATTTTGTTTGTGTAATATTTGAGTCCAGGTTATCACTAGTTTTCCTTGGCATTTATCAGTCCAAATCTTACATCATGTACATTCTTATGAATATTCAACGTTTTGTGCCATATCTTGCTATTTATGTATTTTGCTGATATTGCCATAGTTCACTTCTGATGACAACAATGAAAATATTAAGAGGGTATTTAGTGACAAGTAACACACAATATAAATGAACAGCAGTTCACTACAGGAATTGCAACCCTCATTATGTTACCTGTATTTATTAAAACAATCATATCTTATATGTTTTTGTCCATGTTTCCATCTTGAAGATTCTGGAATTGTGTGTTAGGACTTGTCATTTCTTTATTGGCATCTGTCTCCTCATTTGTATCAGATTATTTATCATTGAAAGATACTGAACATTCTCTGAACAAGACCTGTAGAAAAGCACTTGTGAACAAATATTTCAAATGCTACTCCTAAATAATATTGACACTATGTCAAATGAATTCTTTTTCCTAGGCCTTTTCTGGTAGTCCAATGCCTTGCCTCTTATCATTTGCAAAACATTTGCATTTTTTAAAATTTGATCCTATTTAATTTATAATTTATATTATGAATTTTCTTGCTTGGACCCATTTCTGACTGAATTAATAAAACTGAAATTTGATTTAAAAATCTGCCTAAGTTTTATAAGGATAGTCTTTCTTCAATTTCTATGAATTGAATAAATTGTATTAATAGTAATATTAGATTAGTCAAGCTGGGGATACTCTAGATTTGTGTGCACTGCCGCCAGGATTTGGCGCGTTTCGCTTGGCGATAATTATTGCGTTCTGGTACCTCCACAGGGAACCCCTTCTAACCAATGAAATGATTGAACTAGATTTTTTTGCTCTTATTCGACCTTTAATTGACATATTTTCACCTAAAGTTAAATTTATTTGGTCTCCATATCATCAAGAGTGTTTTAATAACTTTCAGTCAATATTCTTTTCTAACCAAACTACCCATGTGGGATCAGGATTTTATTTAAACATTGATGCATCAAATATGACAATTTCTGGCATTTTGAAGCAGAAGTTTGTTGATAAATTATTCCCTATATCATATTTTAGTAAGTTACATAAACAAGGTCAGAAAAATTATTCCACCCTCAAAAAAGAACTGTTCGCACTTTACAAATCTATCATTGCATTTAAATATTATTTAGTATACAATAGAACTTTTACTGTGTTAACTGATAGCAAACCTCTCATCAATTATAAGCATACAACCTCTCCTACTGATATTGTAATTAGAGGGTTACTCGAAATGAGTGAATATTCCATCATTTATGAACATATTCCTGGTAAAGTTAATGTTTTGGCAGATTATTTTTCTCACCTCACCTGTGATCCTCCTACTCATAATTGAGCCACTAATCCCGAAATTATTAATAGTGAGGATGTCCTCCCTATAACTTCTGTAAATGCTATAACTACTGACCATATTCAAAATTCTCCAGCTATTCCCATCAATAATGACCCTCCTCTTGATATTTAAATATCCACATTTTTGGCAGAATAGAGTAGGGATTCAAAATTGATCAAAATTATTAATTATCTAAATCAACCCTACTCTGCAAGTCTTCAAAATTCACCGATTTTATATTCATTATGCTTCTAAATTATTATGCTGGGATAAATCTACTTCTTCTTATTTTATTGTTGTTCTCCATTCTTTAAAATATAAGGTTCTTAAAATTTGTCACATTTCTCATTTTGGCATCGAGAAGACATATTATTTTCTTAAAGCTCGTTATTTTTGGTAAGGCATGCATGTTGATACAGTAAATTTTTTAAAATCATGCCACCTTTGTTCTGTTAATAAGCCTCACACCATTGTATTAGCACCTTTTCAGGCAAACCCTATTCCCACTTTACCTAATGAGGCTGTTTCTATGGATATTTTTGGTCCTTTTAAAAAATAACACCTATGTTTTGACTATCATTGATATTTTTTCAAAGCATTTAGAGCTTTAACCTCTTGTGAAAATTACCACGGAGGCAGTCACTGAGTGTTTATTAAGTTATATTTGCAAATTTGGCAGACATTCCTTAATCTTAACTGACCTTAGTACCCAATTTACTTCTGAAATTTTTACTAACTTTACAAAAACTATTGGTATTAAATTAAATCGTACTAATGTGGGTAATCCTAAATCGAATGCTGTTTGTGAAAGGACTAACCTTTCAGCAAAATCTACAATTTTTTTTTTTTTTTTTTTTTGAAAAGTTATTATTTTTTATAAAAAATAAACGTTGATTAGGGGTCTGGCCGATACCACGTAAAAACAAAACGCGTCTTGGAAGTTTTACCTCTTGGCTGGTGTGGAAAAAAACTTCAATATTCGAATGCTTTTTTCAAAAAATTTTCTAAGTTTCATGATTTGAAAAGGTAGTTTTTATTAAAAGTGCAAAAAAAAAAAAATCAAATCCAAGTCCAACGATTAAATGATTTTTCAAAAATTTTCTAAGTTTCATAATTTAAACAGGTGGTTTTTATTAAAAAAGCTAAAAAAAATTCCAAGTCCAGCGTTTTGAAAACACATTGGCGAGAATTTTTCCACTCTTTAAAACACGGTAAAATCACCAAAGTTGGCGCATAAAAAATCCAAGATGGCAGCCGTGCACACAAATCTAGAGTAATCCCGTCAAGCTTGACAATATAAGCAGTTATCTTGACAAAATCAAAATATGGCCATTTCTTTCAAAATTGTCCTTATTTTTATCCAGACTGGTTTTTTTCTCATTTTTAATAAACTCCTTCCCCCCCCCCCCCCCTCCTCTCTTTTCTTTCCTTATCTTTTCTGCATATATTTCTTGACAGGGGAAAATTAATTCTTTTGTAAGATATTTTGAATTTTCAGAAATAAAACTTTGGATTGCATTAGAATCTTGTTTTTCATATAAATCCAATAAAAATAGAATGGGTGAGGAACCTGATCAAGAAACTTACTTTAATTTTTTTTTTTATCTGCTCGCTCAAACTCAAAGTTTTAATATCATACAGGAATAACTTAATTTTAATACTATCTCTACAACTAACCAAGTATTGTATAAATATTCATAGTCAAACGTGCTATTTAATGTTAAAAAAATTTCTGTTATATATATATATATATATATATAAATAATTTTCAACTGTTGAGGGTATATATATATATTTTTTTTTTAGTCTACTATTTCATTCTCTTTCATATGTTCAAATTTTGTGAGAGATTTTCTAAAAACGTTTGAATCCAAGATAAGATTGGTATAACACTGTAGACCAGGGGTGGGCATAAGTCGATCGTGATCGACCGGTGGACCACCAAGACATTTTGGGGTGACCGCCTTTACTAAGACCTAAGACGCACATACTAAAAGAAACATTTATGGAACACCAACGCGATTTGCTTTAAACGTGGTTTTAAAAGAGTAAGTTTTTTTTTCTTGTAATTATGTAGGTAAGTTCATATTCCGTATTTATTATTCAGTTATAATAAATATTTTAGGCCGTTTTTTTTAGCTCACCACACCTACGTCACTGGGTGGACCACAACACCTTGAAAAAATTTAAAGTAGCCCGTACCTTGGAAAAGTCTGCCCATCCCTGCTGTAGACATTATACTCAAATAGACTAAATGTTTGTGATGTTTAGTGCATACAAATTAACAGTGCCATGCACTTCATTCATAGTTGGAAAATGATTAATATAATGAATATAAAATAAATGACGGCAGATTGAGAGAAAATAACACTACTTTTTGTATAATTTGTGACTTAATACAAGCATTTTGTAAAGTTTATTGAAAAATACTTTGAATTTTTCATAAAAATTTTTTGTGCTGACATTTTACTAAAAAATTTTAAAAAGTTCTATTTTTTTTTTTTAATTCTCAATTATAGCAGTTCAAACCATTGAATTATCTAGTTGGGTGTTAAATTTAAACAGCAGAGTTTGATTACCCTACCCTCCTTTAAAGACAGTGTAAAATTTTAAGTGTCCTCTTTAAGTAAACAGTGCCCTCAATTAAGTCTAGAGTGAACACTAAGGATTTCTATTAAAAACAATGCTAAAGTGCAAAACTAAATCACATTTTTTAAAAAAATCTATTTACTTATTTTTATGTTTGAAGTTATTAAGTTACATTTTGTAATTATGTTGGTCAAAGAACTCAATTATTGTATTAAAATATATACAGTCACTTAGTATATCTTAGTGTTAATTTTCTGTTATTCATTGTATTTGAAATCTTTTATTGTGCTATTTCAAATGTAAAGTATAATTTTATCACATTCATGAAATATTTATTTGCTTATTTTAGGAGGCATATGATGCCATCCCACCCTCAGATAAGATTTTCTTGCTTATGGCAGCATTTGCAAGTGAAGGAATTCCACCTGAGGTAATATACATGTATTATTTTTTTTTCTGTCAGTATTGTATGTTTGTGCTCTTATGCCATCCTAAGGGAATTTGAATGCTTTTCTAATTTATTCTGACCCTTTATCCTTAATCCTTAAATTTATGTGGAATAGATATTAATCGCATTATTATGAGTATAATAGTCCTCTGAAAAGGTTAGCCCCTCCCTAAGATGTCCTTGTGTGTACGAAATATCTAATTTTTAAGATCATCCCTCGTAGGTTCCGTTCGTTGCATTGTAGAGTTAAAGGTATTTCTTTTGTAGAGCAACTCTGCTACTTACATTTTCCCTGTTCATCCCATCCACTCTCCTGGCTTAACAGGAAAGTGTGAGTGCTATTTCTTGCTGTTCCATCCTACAAGTATACTTTTTATGCTGTAACACTACAATGTCATCTGCCTAAAAGTTTATTTTTCACTTCAGAGCATTTTCAGATTTTTTGTACATTGATAGTAAAAAATTATGTATGTAGTTAAGATAAAAAGTTCTGCTGTATTTGCCCAGGACAGTGGCAGAAGATAATAATCATCTCTACTTGTATTGGAACTGTAAAAACTTTCATGAAGAAAAATTCAAATTAATTTTTTCTTTTATTTATTATTTATTTAGTTTTTCCAGGCAATATGAAGGATTGAATATCTTAAACATAATTGTTATTAACAAAAAGTTGTGTAATCTTACTTTGATTTATATATAACTCCAAGATCAAGTATATGTACCATGTGTCCTGTAATAATAATAATTTAAAAAAAAAAAAAAAAAAACTTAAGTGTATCTTATAAGATTTTTGAAGTTCTTTTTATTTTTATGACATTTCCAGGAAGCTGAGTTAGCTGCAATTCTTCTTAGAAGGTTATTTTCCACAGATTTTGAAGCCATATTTTCAAAATTAGCTCCAGAGGTACATGAAGAAATTAAAACTCAACTTCTTCACCACTTACAAAAACAAAATGTTGATCGTAATTTGCGTCGAAAAATAAGTGATGTTACTGCTGAACTTGCTCGAAATTGTATAGGTAGGTTATGTCATTAAGAATTTCATATTGGTTTATTCCTTTGTGTCGACATCTGTTAAATTAGTTTATGTATTGTCTTCAATGAAATAGTTTGATCAAAATACAAATATTACTCATCTATTGCATGAACCTCACTACAGTGTTGTTTGAAGAAATTGTCTTTAAGCAATATTTTGCCACCCAGAATTTTGTTAGCATTCAGTAGTTTTGAGTGTTGCTAACCCCTTCTTTTTCGCTCAAAATTACGGGCGCTTAATTTTGAGCGAGAAGGCAAAATTACGGTGTGAGGTTTCGCCTTCTATTTCTCGTACCGATGATATTTCTGGGCTAGAGTGTTTAAAAGTAACGCACCAAAAAAAGATAAAAACAATCCATTTCATTTACCCTGAAAAAGTTTTATTTCTTATTTTACATACCAGATGGCAGCACCAGACTATTTGTAATGTAATTGGGGATTTTTTTTTTTTTTTAAACTAGATGTGGCAGATCAAGAAATAAATAGAATCCTCTGGAAAAAAATAGGCATTTTTATTACCATTTTCTTGAAAATTATGCGATCGTTAAGGGGTTTAAGGAATTTCATCATGGCATTGTTCTTCATTGTGAAGGGTCTGTTGATGTTTTATTAAATATTTCAAAATATTTTTTTGAATCCTTAAGAGGGTTCATATTTTAGTGTAAGTGGATAAATATGTATTTTACATTTAATTAATATTTTAGATGAGGAGGGTAACAACCACTGGCCAGAGTTTTTGTTGGTTGTTTATTTGAATCACATGCGCGTCTGATCCTGGATTAAAAGAAATTGCCCTTCTTATGTTCGCGTAGTGTTATGCATATATTTTCTCTTTTATATAATGTGTGTTTTTAAACTAACTTAGAATTTCTTTTTCATGTCTTTTATATAGAAATTAAAGAAAAAAGAAAAAATCAATGTGTGCTTTAGGGGATATGCTTGTAAATATTTTGCAAACAGATTTATGACAGCTTTAAGTTTGCATATTTACTTCAAAGTTCTATATTATTATTATTATTTTTTTTTCTAAGTTTCTTTAAGATCAATTTTGAATCTGAGTTATATAGAAATTATCAAATGTTTTGAAAATATTTTGGATCTGAACCCTCAATACTAATGTTATAATTCTAATGATATGTTAAAAATATTTTATGGAAATTATGTGCTGACCATCTTTTTCAAACCATGAATAGTCAACCAAGCAGTTGAGCTATCTACTCAGTAGTATTGACTGATAGGTGTTTGTCTCATATGTTAGTCCTCATTTGGATTGCAATATTATATTAAAACTTATTGGAATCTGCATAGAAATTGATTTGTAATTTTTAGTGATGTATTCAGTGATCTTAAATGTTGTAAGTACACCCAACTCTTTTTTTACATAAATTTGAAGTTACACAGTCTGAGGGGAGGGGGTTTCTTTTTGCATGCTTTATTTTGTCTAGCATGATTTCAAAATCATTGTCTTGTACATGAAAATCTATTAGACGTTGTATAAGAAACTTAAAAACACCAAAGCACATCTCTTAGTAACTGATTTTTTTAATTACTTTGCAGAACAGGAACTTTTGGAAAGTATCCGGCTATTCAAAACATTATTACCCGTCGAAGTCGCCATTAGAGAGCTTGACAGATGCGGATCTCTAGTGATGATAGCGATTTTGGTCCATTATTGTATACAATAGTGCATATTAGCAAGTAGTGACAATAATTACTAAATATTATTTATTTTTTTAAGCTGAAGTTTTGAATGCTTAATATTGGATTTACCTAATATTTTTTATTTGAAGTTTCCTGATTTTTTCCTCTTTTTTTGTGTGTGTGTTTGTGTTTGTTTATTTGACTACTGATTTACCTATGAATAATGTGTTTTGAACTTAATTGCTCAAGAAAAATGCATATTATGAACTTTTGTATGTATATTAGAACATTTACAATATTTTCATTACTTTTTTCATGGTTTTTTTTTTTAACTAATATAGTTCTTGATTTCATCTACACAGTTTTTGGATGACATGGAACATATTCTCCATTTACTGTAGGAAATTTATCTTTTTTTACAACGGATTTCAGATGAACATTTCTACTGTAATAGAAAAAAGATGTTGGTGGATTATAGTATCTTTCTTGGACTTTAAGTTTTTTTTTTCTTAACATTAAGGGAGAAAATACTTCATATATAGACTAGAACATTATATTTACTTTGTAACCACTTGTAATTTTAATTTCATTTGCCTTTATATAGTTTGTAGTTGTATGTAAAATGTAATTAAATTACACCATTAAGTGGGATTCAGTAAGTTAACATATTTATTGAAAGAAAATACTCCTTTTTAACAGAGTCAATATTAAAGTATCTTTAAAGTATATGTTATATTTATTTGCTGTTTATTTAAAATTTCCCTTACATTTTTTTAACAAATCTTATTTTTTAGGTCTGTTCCTGGGGATCTTTGGAATCAACAAAGCAAATACATTGATGTTATACACCGCATGCTGTCACAGAGCTTGACAGATCAAGGATCCCTTGATGTAAATTAAATTTTTTAGTAATTTTATTGTGGTAGAATTCTAAAATTTGCTCATTTAATTTTTTTCCCCTAGTTATATCTCTCTTTTGCAGTGTTCTGTACAAATTTGGAAGAGGTATATAAACATTGTAAGGAAAGTATTTGTAAATAGTTAGTAAAAAGAAATGAGGAATGTCATGTTGGCAGAATTATGCATTGGGATAATTTATTATTTGTATTCTAGCCTATTAAACTTGGAAAGCTACCACATATTTTGTTTTAACTTAATTTGAGGGCTTTTTAACCAGTTAACAGCTCAATATATTTGAAAAAATGTAAATTTTTTTATTGCAAAAATCATATAGCATTTTTTAAGAAAATGTCTGTTTAAAAATAATTATTTATCAAAAATAAAGAAGATATCTTGCAGATATAAAGTTACTTATTTCCTTCTTTTTTTTCGGTTACTCTTGTGGGTTTGTCAACAATTTGTCAGTGTATTAAAAACTTAGAATATTGAAAATTAAATTGGCTTGGCTTGGAGTTGGTGTAGTTTGCTCTCCCCCAATGCCCATGGGTTCAAACTGGGAGGATTTCCATCAGAACAACCTGAAATCAGAAATTTCCATATAAGCTTAGGCTGTGGCAGAATAATATTTTGGTTTTACCTATTTCTACCTTGGAGTTGGTTTTAGTATACACCCAGTATGAAAGGAAAGTTTTCATCACTTCTGGCTATTTCCATTCAGCTAGATTTTGAAAACTACTACAGTTTAATTGTAATGTATTATATTTTGAAACATGGCACTACACAGTCCTACATCACATTCTTGGAAATAATACCTATTTCTTTTCAAATTTTTTGTCACTTGCATTGCACTTGGCACAGCATACTGGAACCTTGTCAGGGCTGGTCTGGTCTGGGTCAGTTGCCATCTTTTTGTATTTATACACAATTTTAGGTACAAACTAGAATTCAATGGTATGAGTATGATTTAAAAACTACACAGAATTCAGTTACTTGAAATAAAAAGATAAACTTATGCACCTAATATAGTTCTGATCACAGTCTTTATTACTAACATCAGCAAATACAACACACCATCTGGAAAAGTAACACATGCTTCACATAGAATTCAAAAGCTAGTCAACAGCAAAACAGGTTTGTGGGCATCTAATGCCATCCATGGGCAAAATTTTCAGCTAGATATAAATATACATAATCAAAAATATAAGCCTAGAAAATGTGATGCCTGTATGAGGTACAGAGAAAACTGGGAAGTGGTTAAAGGTGTGTGAATACTTCCATTCATGGTGGTTAATTTGGTAGGCTTACAAAGATACATATCATTTAATCTTCTCTTCTCCTAATCCTTGTAATCTTCCTGAACTCAAGTGAAAGTTCATGTGTATAGAACATGCAATTTGTATTACCTGTAGTGTTAAAGTCAGACAGTGATACTAGAGTCTTGTTCTTTTTCCCCCTGTATTTTCTTTTACAAAGTTTTTTAAAAATCAGTGTTTCACCAAAAATTTTTTTTTTTTTAAATTATTTTACAAGTGAAAGGGTAAAAGAGGGAAAAAAATATCTATAGCAATCAGTTTTGTATAATATCTCTTGATATTTCTCATGATTTTCTCATTTATTCATGCTTCATTTTTGAAATTTTACCTTGCATATTTTATTTTCAGGTGCGTTATGCTGCAGTGAGAGCTACATCATCCTTTTTGTTAGTCCACGATAAAGAAATTATTGTTCAAAAGCAATTTAATGATTGTCTTCATTTACTGTTACAGGTATATTTAAAATTGTTTTTATTGATGTTTTGTTCACTAGTACTAGCTATGATACCTCCCATGTTCTCTCTTTTTGAAAGAAATATTCATTTAAAAAATCATTTTATATGTATATTTTTTGTATGATTCACTTTAATAATGATATTCAGAAGGAAAAATTTAGGAAAGTATCATAGGAGTATAAAGTTGTCTTGAGAAGATTTATTTTTATTGCATTCATTTAACTCCTGTTAAATTAGATATATCAGGGATTAAATGCTTGAAAACTTAAAATAGTCCTTGAATTTTCATAGTTTTTTTTTTTTTTTTAACAAAGGGAATGCTAAATAATTTTTAATATCTCTCATGCAAAATAATGCAAATGTTTGCTTCCAGAGTGTCTGTTAACATTTTTCCTAAAACTAGTTTAAATAATATCACTCTCTCAAAAAATTTCATCACTATGCTGTGAGGGTTATTTAGTTGTCACTAAAAATTCAGAAATTCTGAGCTATTGTGTGATTATCATTTCTGAATATTGGGCTTCTATGCAGATTTTCTGTTCTGTATCATCACTCAATCCATATTGTTGATTTAAAATAGAAAACTGCTTTCTAGATATGCTTCTAGATCAGCTATACTCAACTTTTCTTTTTTTTTTTTCTCGGGCCACATGTGTTTACTAAATTACATGGGCTGCAACATAGTACATTATACCTCATAATTGAATAATGTAGGAAATAAAAAG
Source organism: Dolomedes plantarius (assembly GCA_907164885.2). Taxonomy (NCBI): domain Eukaryota; kingdom Metazoa; phylum Arthropoda; class Arachnida; order Araneae; family Dolomedidae; genus Dolomedes; species Dolomedes plantarius. The sequence continues at coordinate 74,487,935 of OU015494.1, read as the reverse complement.
CAAATCCTAGATGTATTATTTAAAAATGAGTGGGATTTTGGTTTTTAGACCTCTATTTTAGACAAATCAAGTTTATACTTGCTACATACTCTCAGTAAGTTGTGATGGTAAGATTGGTAATTTGATTTCTATATCTGTTCGTTGCATATTTCACTTTGGAATTTGATGATTCACAAAGAGAATTGATGTGAACGAGAGCAGCAGGTGGGACAGGTTTTATATTTTCAGGGCACTCATTTCAAAAATTATGTTTACGAAAACCGTGCCTGATAATGAGTGTGAGTGCTTCAGCTGCCTATATAAAAAGCTGGTGAGCCATGGTTTTAAGTATCCCTGTTCTAGATGTTTTACACCCTTGAGCAGTCTTTTACCTAAATTTATTTCCGTCTATTAGATTGTTTTTCCTCCTTCTTTACTCTCATATATTCTTTCATTAGCATATTTGTGTATGTAGGACCATTCCTTGCTGAAATGATTAATATAAAAATTATTCTGTTCTTTAGGAAAGATAAGATATTGAAGATAAATTTATCTTTTTTTTTTTTTTTTACTCTTTTGAACTAAGAATTTTAATTTGAAATAATCCTAAGTTGATTATCAACTAAGATTATTTTCATTTTGGACCAATAGAATCATAGGAATTTATATAAAACTACACAGATGTATTAGTTCCAATAGAAATATACTCATCATTTAAAAAAAATTTTGATATCTTGTTGGTCCATTGGTGGTTATTTAAAATTGTGTAAACCTGTTTTCCAAATGAAACTTTTTTTTTTAACAATAAAAGGTTTCCAAGTTGTTGTTTTTTTTGTGTGTATGTGCATGCGTGGTGTTCCCTAACAATCAAGAAATGGTTACAGAATTGATATATGGAAACTGTAAACATCCTCTGTTGATAGTTATAAAAACCAATTGCACATCTGCTTGCTAACAGCTTTGTTAATTAGCTTCATTAATTATCTAATAACAAGTAAAGTAATTGTATAATAAAGGCTTTTCTTAGTTAAATTTTTTTGCACAGCTTAGTCAAATTTTTTTATCCTCTCTGGACCTTGCGCCATTAAACCCCAACTAACCAACTCGGTCAAATTTTAGTGTTTTGTGTGACACTATTTTGAAGAAATCAATACATGGGATAAAGAGATCCAATCATTAATAAGGAAATTAGGCATTGGATATAAGCACAGTATACAAACTTTTTCTTAGTTTGCTTTAATCACCGGTGTACTACGTGCCATAAGGTATATGAATGCAGCAATTCATTATGGCTTCTTACTGTCTTTTATGTTGATATTTGTACCCAATTACCACTAAAATGTTTAAATAATCCCCCTTTTATTATTTCAGTTTTTCGCTCAAGTAATGGAGGAACAAGATTCTCGAGTTGAGGATATTTTAAGGTATATTGTTGAGCTTGTAGATAAGTGTCCTCAAAGTTTTAGGCCTCAAATTGACATTTTATTTCAACTATGTTTAAAGGTAATACTTTTGATTTTTAATATTGGAATACAGTTTTAACTTGTAGTCTAATTCATATTCGTTTACTTACAAGGATTAAAAATTGTGTTTACAGCTTAGTATTGAATTTTGACTTCATTGTTAAACAGTTAACACGTTCGCTACCACTGACGCACTAGAGCGTCAGCATGGCACTACCTCGTATGCCGGTGATGCTCTGGAACGACGGTCGACTAAGATAAGTTATGGGCACCATAGAAACATCAGCATCTGATGATGGATATGTCAATTTTAGTGGCAGTGAATGTGTTAAGGGAGGTTATGAGGGATTTTTCTGATGCCCAAAAGCATAATTTGTTGATCCCCCTGCTAATCAGCATCTTGCATGAGCCTATTTCTATAAAATTTAGGCAGAACATCTAGTGTGCAAAGGAAAGTTTTAAGGCTAAGTACTAATTGTTTCTACTAAATTTTTTATAAATCATCAACTTGGAGCATTTATTAATGTTATATATTTAAATTTTTTTAATTAGGAGGATACAAATTTCCTAACTTTGTATATCAAATTTTTCATTGGTGATTTTTCTGCTCTTGTAAGTAGAGATATTGAAGGCTGTTGTGTCGAGTAATTTTTATTTATATGTGTATATATATGTGTGTGTGTGTGTATATATATATATATATATCTGTTGAAAATAAATTTTCTGATAAATGACAGATTCAGTTGTTTTAGAAAAAGTGAAAAGTAATGATTTCTGAATAGTTATTCTATTTTTTCTGGTATGGAAATTTTATTTGCTGGGGGACATCAATATAACTGTTAATCATCAATAATTTCTACAATATTTTATGGTAGTGACTGGTTGTTCAAAGTCCATAAAGAATATAAAATACACTTATTGTATCATCTCAATACTCACATTTGGTTTCAAATTATGGCATGGCTTTTCTTGACCTTGATGGGATTCTAACTAAAGCATCACACTTATTTTCTCCAAACACAGCCACAGAAACTTCTGTTACTAGTTTCACGAAACATTCAACACTTTGGGTATGGCAAGGAAATTTTAGGCTTCCCAGGTGTTAGCTACAGACTCTCAACTGGAAATCAAATTTCTCAAATCATCTTCTGTCGAGTGAGATGTTAGGGATTCCGTCAAATTACATTTCTGCCAATCAATAAGGTCTATATATAAACTGCCTTCAAAGTTGATTGACGGAATATTGTAGCGTCCGATTCCTTCCTTTTATTCCTTTCGTGCTTGTAAAATCCTACGCAGTCCAAGTTCTCAGATGGGCTGTCTGTCGTCTGTGATCATTGCTTCCGGGTGCCCGAAATAGCTATTTCTCTGGATAGTGAGATCGACTGCAGTCTTTAATTCGTTTTTAAAATAGCACGAGGCATTTATCGTCTTCCACAAATTTCGTGTACCGTCCGTGATATATGGATTTAGTTTGACTATAAATCACATAGGTGCATGCACTTTCATGATGAACCCGGCCAGAGTTTGAAGTTGGTTTGAAGGCTCTGAAGAGCTAATGTATAAACGCATTATTCGATTTGCAGTTGTTAGCCAACGTGCATTTCCCAGGGTGCTTTAGTGACAAACTTGATGAGCAGTTTCCATTTGTGACAGCTTGACAAATATCCTAATGGTATCACTTTTCTGTGCTTTAGATCAGATCCTTTATGTTAATCTCAATAGGGTGCGATGGAACAGTCGTTAATACTGGCTATAAACCCGGCGTAATTCACTGTTTTGAGGAAGCCATTGGGAAACCCTTGCACTGGTTTATCTGCCAGTTACATGCAAATGAGTTGTCACTCCGACATTTAGTTCAGCATTTGGATGGGGGAACGAGTGGCCCTGATACATATTTTGGTCCTATTGGGAAAGCATTGGCAAATTGTTAAAACCTCCCAGTTGTGAGATTTGTAGTCATTCCGAGCGAATTTCCGAATATCAACATAAAGGATCTTAGCACAGAAAAGCAATACCTTTGGAATATTTGTCAAGCTGTCACAAATGGAAACTGCTCATCAAGTTTGTCACTAAAGCACCTTGGGAAAATGCCTCATGCACGTTGGCTAACAACTGCAAATCGAATAATGCATTTATACATTAGTTCTTCAGAGCCTTCAAACTCTGGCAGGGTTCATCACGAAAGTATACGCACCTATGTGATTTACAGTCAAATTAAATCCATATTGCATGGATGATCAATGAAATTTGTAGAAGACAATGCCACCCGCTATCTTAAAATTGAATTGAAGACTGTGGTCGATCCCATTATCCAGAGAAATGGCTATTTCATCCACCCAGAAGCAATAATATAGTCAATGATCACAGATGACTGAGAACTCATTCGAGAACTTGGACTGCATAGGATTTTACGAGTGAGGAAGGAATCAGACACTACAACATTCTGTCACTCAACTTCAAGGCAGCTCAACACTTGGGAAGTCTAAAATTTCTTTGCCATATCCAAAGTGCTGAACGTTTCGTGAAACTAGTAACAGGTATCCGCGGCTGTGTGTGGAGAAAATAAGTGTGACGCTTTAGTTATAACCCCAACAGGGTCGAGAAAAGCTATGCCATCATTTGAAACCAAATGTGAGTACTGAGTAAAATCGGATTAATTGCAAGAGCAAAGGAATTAAGTGATGGTTGGGTGGATGAGTGGGCACTTGTGGAACTTGCAATGCAGCCACCTCCCAGTGGTGAGCTCTGGGTTTTTTCTGAATTTTATTTCAGAAAAAGTGAAGAGCTGCATACAAAGCAATGGAAATACACAGTTTTAACTATATGTTAAAAATCGCAGACGAAATGGAGATGGAAGCTATTTTTTCTTTTTCCCAAAACTTTACATACGTGACCTACCCACCATTACCCAACTTTTCTACACTAGGGCAAAAACAAAATTGAAAACTTTTTTTTTACACTCCGCCCTAATGTATATGCAAAAATATTGATATCTAAAGTTAATGTGTTTCTATCCATAGTAAACTTTTAAGATTCCAAGTATAGGCATCTAAAAAAAGCAATTTTAAGCTTTAAAGCATAAGTTATTTTAATTTTATCAAATTTATACTAAGTTTATTAAAAGTTGGATTTAATTGATTTTTAATTACACTTAATATTCTTAATCAGCAAATTTGAGTATGTTTAATTTAATAACTATGTTCTATGAACACTTTTTTGTCATAATTTCTTATGTGACTTTGTAAAGTTACTATTTTGTTCCCCAGTGTTTATCAAGTACTGTTTGTCAAGAAGCATCCCGCCATCTAGCCTTAGAAGTAACTGTAACTTTAGCAGAATCTGCCCCAGCAATGGTTAGAAAATTGGGCTCTAAACATATACCTTCCCTAGGTAAGTATTTTTTTTCTCTCCGTCTTTAAATGAGTCACCTTCAGTACATGAATTTTCGGATTTTTAGTGAGTATGTGTATATAATCCATTTTACTTTTTTTTCCTTGTCAGAAATCTACAATATCAAAAAATTTTGAAATAATATATTATTAATATATTATAACTAAATAACAGAGATTTCAAACCCCCATGAGTCCCTCCTTAGTCATGTTAATCAAATTCAGCAGTTTTAAAGCTGCCTTCTATTTTCCAGCTTTGTTTTTTTTTCTCTCATTTCTCCATCTAAATGCTTTAGCATATATAATTTATGTATATATCAAAGTATCATAATTTTGTTAGGTAAGCTGAGATCATATATGTGCTTAATTGCTTCTTATAAAAATGTGCATTGTATCTAAAGATTTAAAATTGCTGGTCTGATAGGATGGGACTATTAAAAGGTAAGATGGGGCTCACTAGCTCTAGAGATACCATACAGTAGTGGTCCCCAACCCGCAGACCGGTACCGGTCCATGGATCAAATGGTACCGGGTCGCCAGCTTAGGGCCACAAGTCCAGGGTTCTCATTGATTTAGCATTCTAGTGAGTTAAAATGTTAAATCACTTTATATTCATTTTTTGGTGTAACTGTATTTTATTTTGAAGGCATGTTTAAGTACAATTAAATTAAATTATTAAATCAAAACAATCTAAAATATAAACAATCAACGTCCCTCCTCCCCCCACCCGTTCAGCGGGCCGCGGTAAAATTATCAAATGTTGACTGGTCCGCAGTGATAAAAAGGTTGGGGAGCACTGCCATACAGGACCTAGGAACCTAGTAAGAACATTTTCCTTTAGCCTAGCATTCACTCAGAAAACCACAAAATTGACTTCTAATGCACCAAATTTAATTTGTTCTTTTCATTAAGGGAATTTTGTTGAGCTATTACAAATTTTCCAGTATAGCCCTGTAATTTAAAGTGGATTTACATGATCCCTCTCTAAACATTGTTAGGGTCTACTCTTCCAATAAAATCCATCACATGACCTCATAATGAGATAGATAGAGCCTGAACAATACATTTAAGTCTGGCATGTCAGTGGCATTAAGAGAATTTAAGGAAATTGCTTAATCATGTATTGTAAACTATCAATCCGATTATTTTATAGCTGATATTTGGGTGTTGATTCTAAAAATTCTGCTAGAGGCTTTAAAAAATAAAATTTTTTTAAAACCTTCTTTGATTATCAATACTGGTCTAAAATTTGTAAAAAAAATTATTTTTTTCTCGGTATTGCTATTAATCTTATTTGCATTATCTATTTTGGCCAATATATTGAAATATAAATATTATGCATTGTTACTGTAAAAAGAGCTAAAACTAGTTTTTCAGGTATGCTTTTCAATTTTAAATTAAATTCTTTATTTACCGCTCTGTATATACAGTGGAATCTCAATCAATCGTTTTCCGAATCATCGTTTTCCCATATGTATCATTTATTTCACCCAGTCCTGACAATCATATTGCTTTGTTATATTCCCCCATCTATCATTTACCCGCATTTATCCTTCAGTTCTGTAGTTCTCTTGAAGAACGATAAATCGAGATTCCACTGTATATATATAGATATGTCTAAAGGTATGGTTAAATTATTTGACAAGTTTTGTTCATAATAATTGTTACTTGAACTGTGGTCTATAACTAAGCTCTCACTGTATTTACTGGTAGTTGCCTTTCCTTTGCTTTTAAGAGATTATTATTACTATTTTTGGATTAAGGTAGTAACATAAACATGTATTAATTACTGTCATTTTTCACAGTAGGAGAGGTACTTAATATTTAGTGTCTGGGTCCTTAACAGTCATTAAAATGTCTGATTTCATCTTTAAAAAAGGATTATGTACCTCACATTTATGCTGATATCTATACATGTGTTTTTACCTCACGTTTTCTACTATATTTCGACTGATAAAAACTGCATTTGTGACTTCCATGAAAGGAGGAAAAACTAATTTGAATAAAACTTTGTAATTTTTTGTGCTCTTATGTTGCTGAAACACCTTGTTTACTTGAACTATTAAGACAATAGCTAAATTTTCACATATAAGTGTCGTGATATTTCTATCTAGTGGAATATGAAATTTTTTGCAGCTGCTTGATTTTACAGTTGTAGCAGTGTGTGCATGTTTCTATGTATTTTCCACAGATTATTTTGTAATATTTTTTATCTTTATATGACACTTGGTTTGTAAATGTTGATGGTTGACTGGAATACACGAGTGTACAAAGAAATTAGGCAAGCTCTGTATTAGTGTATTTTAGAGATTTATTTAACTTGTATTAAAGTCTAGTTCACCTGTGTTTTTATTTTTGGGCAATACAGAGTCCGTATTCATTGGTTATTGCTGCTTCTAAAAAATTTATTGCCATAGCATTTGTACTAATTTTCTTCCTTGCAATCTCATTTAATATCTACCCAGTATGCCTCTTGAAATACGTAATTTATGCATAAACCCCTCTCTCTCTCCCCCCCCCCCCCCCCCCAGCATAAATGATCTTTTAGTCATTCTAAAGGGATTTTGTCTAATTTATTATCAAACTTTAAACTTATCTTTCTTTCAGTTACTGCTATTTTCAAAATGATGACAGACTTAGAGGATGATCCTGATTGGGATTTTGACGAAGAAAATACAGATGAAGAAAGTGACAGGTTTGTATATATATATATATATTATAGACAAAAATTTTAATAAAGTGTATAATAGTAGCCATCCTGATTTTTGTTGAATATAACTGATTTCACTGCTTATTATCTATTATCAAAACTTTTTACCAATAACAAAAGTAAAAATTATCCTCAGAAGAAAAGCCCCTCGTCTGTTCTCTTTGCATTAAATATTTACAGCTGATGGAAAGTGTCATTTGATGATTCAGTTAAAGAGCTTAAGCATTTAACTTTTATTTGGTACAAATTTTATAACTAGATACTAAATGAATGGCCATAATTACTGTTAATTTTTACTAGCAGCAAAAGCTGCAACTATGATACCAATTAAAATTACTGTAGCAATAATTTTTATTGGCAGTTTTTTCTAGCATCATTTGTAAAGGATTTTTTTTTTTTCTCAATAACAACATTCAGATGGTGGTTCAAGTACTTGTGTCCAAAAGGTTAGATCTACTGCTATGTATGCGAATGGCAGTTGGTGCACATAAAATCTGTTGTGGCTGCAATGTCTTCCAAGTTCTTAAAATTTAGCTCTGGAGGTGGGGGGTCAAGTGTACGAGTTTCGTCACTTGACTCAGTTAAAAATTATGGGACCTGTCTGCTAGCCAAGTTGGACTTCAACCCTTGTGGTGCTTACTTAAAAACTGGAGCCAAATCACTCAGCCCAATAGCCTATAATAGCCTTGATCTGATGTTACTGTTGGTCAAGGGGCATAAGCAACAACGACGACGAAGGTTAGATCTAAGCCCTGAGCATGTACCTGATTTATTATATACAAATTTTAATTTCTGTACTCAAAATGATTACAGAAATTTCCAAAAGCCTCAGCCTTCTTTTTTTTTATAATTATTTATTTATTTTTAATGTACAGTGGAATCTCAATCTATCGTTTTCGAAGGGACTGACTGAACTAAACGATGGATGTGGGAACATACATAAAAGTACTAACATACCTTAAAGTTTGATATCCCCAAAATATATTTACTCACATACATAAATGCATACATACCTGTAGTGTAAATGAAGATAAAATTACAAAGTTGTACTGAAATCCAAGATAATAATAAAAAAAGAAATACGTGTAGATACACAGGAATTTTGATTCAAATAAAAGTATTTAATCTTCGTTTGTTTTTTGGTGGTTTTCTCTCCACAAGTAAACAATATTTTTCTGTGTTGCAAATTGCATTTTTTTCAGTATCGTTTATTGTGTGAGAGTATAAGGAAGCTTTAGCCGTGAATCGTTTGTAACTAGAACTATTCCGTTACACTGGATAGGGTCCGGCATAAGACCACCAGGAAGTTCTGCTTCCAGGTGAAACCCTCATCGGCCAGTGTAGAACTGTAGCAATCAGAAACTGCTCACACCCTAGGCCAAATCCCAAAGCCAACAGAAAAGCCTGAGGGCTGCAGGAACTGCTCAGGTTGGCTGACTGTGAGCCATTGCTGATAAGAACAGAAATGTTGAATAGTCGGAGAATTTGGAGTGAGTTGCCAAAAATAGGATACTCCAGGGGCTAGGAACACCAACAACAAACAAATAATGGGAGTTGTACGATAATGCGAAACCAGGCTAAACAGGAGAGAACAATACGAGACTGTGCATCTTAAATGTTCTGCTCGTTGTTCAATTAGAGCGTCATTCTAGCTCAATCCAGACATTTACATTTCAGGCTCAGTTATGAAAAAATGATCAATCCTATAAATTAACGAATATTGCGGGAAAACGATGGAGTGAGGAACGATCCATGTGGTCTGTTTTTGCTTGTTTACTATGGAATTTATTCGGGACTGGGTGAAATAAATTTCCCATATGGGAAAACGATCGATCGAGATTCCACTGTACTATATTACAGTAAAACAGCATTTTTGCAAAAGTATGCAGATTGAAATGTTTTTCTGGGTTTTGTCTTGTTTTGTGTGTGTGTGATTACCTTTTATATAAAATATGAAAAGTGTTTCATAACATAAATAATTTTAATATTGCATTAAAAATATCTTTGTTTCTTTTAGTAATAACCTTGTTGGTGAAGCAGCTCTTGATCGTCTGGCCTGTGCATTAGGAGGGAAAACTATTTTACCTGTAGTATTAAGTTCTTTGTCTCTTATGTTAAATTCAAGTAAGTACTAGTACTGATTTTAAAAATTAGGTTTATTGTAGGGATTAGTCATTAAACTGATATTTAAAATATTTTTCATTTGTCTTTTAAAAGTTGGCATTTATCTTATTTTATATTATATTATTGCTTTGTGTTGGTAATTAGTTAGTTTTTGCTCATATAGATTACTTTCATGCTGAAAATCAGTGAATGATAATATGTTTGTCCTTTACACTGTTTAAATGTACGCCATGTGTTCAATAACGGTTGAGATTGTAGTAAGTTTGAAAGTATCAGTAATACTGTGAAACTGTGAAAATTAGAAATTTTATTACTTATGTAGTATAGAATTAAACACTACGAGGAAGATTGTTTTTTAATAAGTTTTTCAAATATTAAAAAAGAATGTAAAAATCAACCTTCCTTCCCCTTTTTTCCCATTATAGCTGACACAAATATGAAAGTTCGCTGGACTGTAGAGGTGCTGTATAGTTAAATTTCCTGCTTTAAAGTAGACTTGTATGTTTTTATCCTTAAGAAGCACTTAGTATATGCAGTTAAAAGCCTATAACTATACCAAATGTATGCCTTAAAAGTCTTATCTATGTATCTTAAGGCATATAAATTTTGATAGTCAATTCTTTAAATGTCAGGTTTGTGTCTACTTATGGCATAAAATAACAATCATGCAAAATAGAAACATATCTGGTATCAGAGAAACAAAGATTTTTGCTTAAAAGTAAAATAATTTTGTCCCGTCATTCCCTTCAAAGAATACTCCTCTGTTTGGTTACCAATCATTCCATTGGCTCACATAATCTATAGATTTGTAAATATTAAGTTAACCTATTGTATCGGCTATTGTTAAAATGTATAATGGTATATATTGTGTTATTGTAATTTTTATCCACAAATAGTTGTGTTCAAATGAATCTGACGTATGTTTGTCTTTGTACTTTTTTGGTTGTGTTTTAAAAATAGTTGCTCCTGAAGTGTTTACTGGGGAAGCATGTAAACAAATCGTCAGTGTACTGTAAAAAGGGCAAATATGTATGTTAATCTCTATGTATATTCGCTGTTTTTACAGAATACCGACGATATATGTATATATATATATGTGCATTGATATAGCTTAAATATAATTTGTTTCTTGATTGTGTTTACTCAGATTACTCGTATTTGTTAGATTTCAGTTATATTCTGAATGATTCTGTTTTTCATAACTTTAATAAATTTAAACAAATTATATTATTTCTATGAAATATGTTGTATTTTTCATACAGTATTTATTTTTTGATTTTAAGAAATTTTATTCTATTATAGTGGATTGGAAAAATAGGTATGGTGGTCTAATGACTATATCTGCCATTGGAGAAGGCTGCCACAAACAGATGTCTAATATACTTCATCAGATAGTTGAAGGAGTGCTTCCTTTTCTGATGGATACGGTACTACGGTTTTTCTTTTTACTGTGTAATTTCAAAAAGATAATAAAATATGCTTTAATCTATAACATAACATATTCACTCTATAGAAAAATTTCTGATTTATATTTTTCTACAGAATTCACGAGTTCGATATGCAGCATGTAATGCTTTAGGTCAAATGGCATCTGATTTTGCTCCTGTTTTTCAGAAAAAGTTTGGGGACAAGGTTAGTATCTTTTTTTCCTTGTGACCCATAACTCTTATGTTTGTTGTTTGAAATCATTTTAAAGTGCTCCCACACAATTTTATAGTTTTCAGGCTTGCTTTATAAATTATTTCATGATAAGTATTAGGCAAATATAACTAATTTATGAAATGAATCCCAAAGAATTGTTCATTGCACAGTTATGGTATAAGATTGTTCAAACTGAACAAGCAAGCAAAAGAAATTGTGTTTTTTTTTGTGTGTGTGTGAGAGAGAGAGAGAAAAAAAGCCTGTTACTACTCCTACTGTATTATTTTTATATTAGTGTATAATTTCTCATTTTGTTTCTGTAATTTTCTTGGGCATTAATTATCAATTAATGCTTATTATTGCAGTTGAAAATTTCACATTTTCTCATAATTATAATCACCATAAGCATGTGTTGATTTCAAACTATACTGTTCTTCCTTCCAAAGATTTATTCATTTTGTGTAATTTTGCAACAGTTGCATTGTGTCTATTACTTATTATTTATTATCCATTTTTAATTTTCAGTCTATTTATTTGATGTAGGTCATTGTTGGCTTGTTACAATTACTGGGAGAACCCAGTAGCCCTAGAGTTCAAGCTCATGCGGGGGCTGCCCTTGTTAATTTCTTTGAAGATTGTCCTAAAAATATACTTTCTCCTCACATGAATAACATAGCTGATAGTTTAGAAGCTGTACTTAGTTCAAAAATGAATGAGGTAAGTGAAGTATAGAAATCTGCAACTTAGTTTAGATTTGAAATTTACTAAGCACTTTCCCTAAAATATAATTTCTATTCTTTGTGAACATGTTAGAAAAACATTATAGTTGATAGAGTTATATTTTATATTGCATTATTAGAAAAGTTCAGTTTTATTTTGTTTTTAAATTAAATTCTGAGTTTTGTTAATGTTGATGTTCTTTAATTTCCTAAAAGAAATTTGTTAGTACTTGTGAAACTTAACAATATTGGCTTGGTGTTTGACAGTTAAATATATTTGCCTTTTGCTCACTGTAGATAATCAGCTTTGTCATATAATTTTAAAATATTGAAAATGATCATTTCACAGAAGTTAGGTACCAAACTAAAATTATCATTGTCTTATACTACAGAAAATGATCATAAATTAGCTTTAAAGGAGGATTTCTCCATTTATGTAGATCACGCAACAGAACAAAATGTTTGATTGAAACTTTGTGCTCATAATAAGGGATAGTATCACTCTAGTATTTTTTGTTTAAAGAAAAAAAAAGAGTAAAGGCAAATTTGCTTTAATCTAGCTACTAATGTATCTGCAAGACGATGCATTTGTAGTTTTTTTGGGGGGTGGGTGGGGGGGGTATTGGTGCAAGGTCCAGAGAGGACAAGCAGCACTAAGCGTTTGTAGTTTTAATTGATTGAATTGAAAAATATGAATCTGACATCAAGTTTTCCATTCTCTTTTAGTTGGTACAAAAAGGAACAAAGATGGTTTTAGAACAAGTTGTTGTGACTCTAGCATCCTTAGCCGATTGCTCAGAAGAAAAGTTTCTGAATTACTATGACAAGTATATAGTCAATTTTTTATTTTCTAATAGCATTTTCTTACTTTTTCATAGCAGAATATTTTATATATAAATTCAAGTACATAATTTAATAATTATATACCATGTTTGCATTTTATTAGATATTTATTTTGCTAGTATAATTTAAGATATTTTGTAGGTTTTAGTTATTTACAAATTGCTTCATCTTGTGTATTCAGGTGCCATCTTAATTACCTAAATGTTATTTTATTATATTTGTGTAAACTTGGACTTTTAGGTCAAAATGGCCAATTCAGTTAAATAATGTAAATGAAAGTTACATCATGTGTGAACCTCCACCCACCCACCCCCCAAACTTCAAAAATAATAATAATAAATGGAATTTCTTCTACTATCCTCTCCTATGAGTAGAAACATTAATTTTTTGTAAGGTGCCCAATTAAGCTTCTGTTTTAGTGATTGGTCAATGCACCCAGAGAATTTTGGCTAGTAATTTTTACATGAATATTCCTTCAAAAATTATTTGGATAATTCCAAGAAGCTTTACAGGATAGAAAATTTTTAATAGAGGTAATTATGGAATTTTTAGTTGGGATATGGCTAAATAAAGCCTTCTAGAATATATGCATTGCTGAAAGGAAATTAAAGTGTATTTTAGAACCATTACACCTTGTTATTAAAAAAATATTAACTAATAAAGGAAGGGAAAATATATTTTTTAAATATGTTTATGATAGAAGAAAGCACTAAAAGAGTAAACACGTGTAAATATTAGTACTTATTTTGGAAAAAAATCTCTAAATATTTAGTGAGTGGAAGATAATTTAATTTTTGCATACCCTTAGTTATCTATTTTTCAATTGACACCTGTTATAAAATAGTAAATGAATTCATCTTGGCCTTTTTCTTTACATTGTCATACTGCATTAATTACTTTATTCTTTGCTGAACTGATCTCCATATATGCTACCCTAAATATACCTGTAAGCATTATGTTGAATAGTGTTCAAATTCAGGTGATAAACACTAATTATGTGTGTAAATCTATTCTAAAGATAAGATTTTATTGTACATTTATACAGGTAGTTAAATATAAATATGCACTAAATATTAATCCTTGTACTTGCATATTATTGTATATGTATTTATATATATTTAAACATGTGTATTTATATATATTTATACATATGTAATATATATGTGTGTCTGAGTGTATAGTAAATGTTGAACATATACTATAGAAGTTTTAAATAGTTTTCGCATTTTTAATCCTTTATACTTTAACACTGATTGAACTTGCTTCAACTTAACCTAAGAATTTCTCACTTAAATAATAAGTTCAGTGGTTAATCGTTTATCTGATCTAAACAATTTTTATGGCTCTTTTTTAGATTTATGCCCTTCCTCAAGTATATTATCCAAAATGCTCATCAGCCACAACTACGTCTTCTTAGAGGAAAAACAATAGAGTGTATAAGTTTGATTGGTCTAGCTGTTGGAAAGGACAAGGTAATATAATGAAGTACTTCATGTTCTATTACTACATAACCTGTGAAACTAACATTTTTGCCTAATATTAGAAGTATTTTTACCATAACAAATAAAGTAGTTCCTTTAATCTTCACCTTTATCTTTAACTATTCTAAGCAACTATTTATCGTGGCTCATTAAGATCCTGATTAATTATTTGAGAGCAATTTTTTTTTTAATGAAGTGTGATTAGGGCTAAATCTAAAAGAAATCTGATCATTTCAACCTCTGTCTTCTCATTTTGATTTTGAGTCCTCATAACTATGGTGACTAATTCATTGCTCTCAGATGCTTTTAACATTTTTGCTGCAACATTCTGATTTTATGATAACAGGGTAGTTTTGCATAAAAAAATTCTTTTAGACAGGTCATTTCTCATTTCATATTAGGTTATCAGCCATATGCCCACTCTATAAAATTGGTTTTATCACTGGACAGTATCTTAATAGGTGCTCTGATTTTAGATATTTACTCCGGGGATGCATCCTCTATAAGTATTTTCTTTTTTATGGTGGACAGGCTGTGCATGACCAAGATAGTCTGGCTGGATGTACGATTTATTTATTTTTTTTGTTTTCATACTGCATGAATTGAGGATTTTTTTTTTCCCCACAAAACTTCTAAAAAGTCCTTTGTAGTATTTTCAATGCACTCAGCATATAAGCTATGTAGCATTTCACATTTTGGTTTAATAATTAACAGGTCTTCTATGTAAAATTGCCCCATGTATAAGTTTTAAATTTATTTTCATAAACATAAATTAGAAGTTTTAGACACTTTTCATGATTAATCTGTAGCATATTTAACTGGGTTTTATTTAATATATTTACTAATTTTTATGCTTTTTCTTCTTTCCGACCCTTCCAATAATTTTTATTGATAGTGTAAAACATTTCTAAAATTTTTTATAAAATGTAATTTATAATACTTTTTTTTTTTTTAAATTTCTTTTTTTCAGTTTTTAAATGATGCTGGTGAAGTTATGGACTTACTTCTAAAATCACAGACTGATGCTCCTTTACGGGATGATGATCCTCAGGTTAGTTTTCAATAAAGTTAGTTTCAGCCAAGTGGATATCAAGGATATGTTTTTTTTATGCTGACTTTTATTTCTTCCTAGTTTGCCAACTTAACTGGTGGCATATTTAAGGGAAAATCTTGGTATTTTTCATTCCTGCCCTCTCTCTCTCTAAATAGCTATTTATATATACATTTTCTGATGCAGCAAACACTTGTCTCAATTACATTTGCTCATCCGTACCATGAAATTTTGCTGTCTACTTTGATAGGAGAACTATATAGGTGAACCAACCTTGCTCCCTCTGAGGGGACTGCACAAGAACATTCAAGCTTTAATTTGTATTCAAACTCAAGCCCACTTGGTGACATGTATATATGAGATCTGCCAAAAAGAAACTGAACTTTTAAAATATATTAATTGAAAGAGATCATTAATCAGACATCTCTTTCAAAATACACTCCTCCTCTATTTTTACAACACTCCCACTGTGTCTTCCATTGCTGGAATGCCTGCTGGAAATCCTTTTGTAAGGTTGCATGTAAATTTCATGGCAATTTTTTTAAATATCTCTTCTACTGTTTGAAGTCATCGACTTTCAATGTGAATTTCAACTTTAGGAACAAATAAAAGTTTGTAGGGGCCTAATCTGGAGAGTAGGGAGGTGGTAGGATGACAGTTATCTCCTGTTTGGGCAAAAAATTCATGGATAAGGTATGACGAGTGTGCTGGTGCATTATCATAGTGAAGCCTCCAAGTCTTGTTTGTCCAAACTTTTAGCCTCTTCTGTCACACTGCTTCCTTTAAATGTTTCATATCATCCAAGTAAAATTTTGTTTTTCAGTCAAAATTTTGTCACATGAGCTTTTGCAGATGTCTAGATCTTCACCAGTCTCACAGTCAGTTATCGACAATTTGTATGAATCAAAGCATGCACTTCCTCAACGTATAGATCACACGTTGACATTGAAGGGTGTCCAATTTTCAGATTGTCTTTGGTGGATATTCTGCCCAAATTTGTAACATTGGTACCATTTATAGCATTGGGACTGGCTAAAACAATCCTCCATAACCTTGTTGCGACATCTGAAATGTTTCAGTAAAGGTTTTTACCACAAAAATTCACACAAACTCATGACCCTCCAAGATCTTTCATTCCTGAAATGTAAATAATCATCGAAACAATAAAATACTAGTTCAGTCTACTGCTCATAAAACCGTGACAAAATGATGTAGTATTCTCGAGACAAGAACATGTGCAAGCTCAAGGATAATGATACTATATAATGTCATTACAGCGAAGTTGCTAGGTTGACACATTAGAGCTCTAGCCTCAAAGTTTTGTTTTTCTTTGGACAGACCTCTTATATTAGTATATATATTCACACATGCCTTGGTCCTGTCTATAGTCTTATAGATATTGTTTGCTTTCAGAACTTTTCACCCAAAAATACAGACCTAACTTTGTGAAATACATATTTCTCCTTTTAGCAAACAATTACTCTTTTAAACAATGTTAGTGTTGAACCAGAAATTTGAAGTTTGAAACTATGGGAAAAAATAATATAGGGTTTTTTTCTTTCCCTTTTGTTTTTCATTAAATATAATTAAATTATGTTTCAATTCTACATTTGTTGTATAATTTTCTTTTATTTTTTCCTGAACTCATTTGTATCTTATGTGTTCCATTAAAGAGCAATTTGAAAAGTTTTTAATAACTTATTGTTTGATGTATATTTTTATGCAATTCAGTATATGTTGCCTTCAGTGGTAGTGTATATCATAACTAGCTTTTAATAAATAGATAATTTAGTATTTTTGTTAGAGCTCTAAAGTGCCTTAAAATCTAATGGAAGATGGAGATGGTTTTCTCATGTAAGTTTAAAATGATAATGTTGAATTTTTTTATAAAATTCAATTTTTTCTTTATCAGCTGACATATATGATTGCTGCATGGGCCAGAATTTGTAAGATTTTGGGCAAGGGATTTGAACCATATTTACCCTATGTCATGGAGCCTGTTCTTAAAGCTGCTGCTCTCAAACCTGAGATAGCTGTATTAGATTGTAAGTTGGCAAAATATAATTTTTTAGAGTGTTTAAATATATTTTTTCTCTTTATATGAAGTTGAGGTTTGTCTCTGCAAGAAATCACAGAATAGAAATATTGTACATGTCCACTTTTGTTGAAAAAAAATAAAATATGCTATTGTTAATTTCTTCTTAAGAACATGGTTACTCTTATCTGCATAAATTGTATGTCTATAAAAGCCTGCTACATCAATTTTACTCTACTATTTCTTTTATATTTTTCTGAAGTCTCAAATGTGTTTCACTGTATTGTTTGTTTTGCCCTGTTAAAAAGATTTAATGCTTACAAAAAGTTTTATTTCTAAATTAGAC
The DNA here is from genome assembly GCA_907164885.2 of Dolomedes plantarius. Classification (NCBI taxonomy): domain Eukaryota; kingdom Metazoa; phylum Arthropoda; class Arachnida; order Araneae; family Dolomedidae; genus Dolomedes; species Dolomedes plantarius. The sequence goes on along the minus strand of OU015494.1, from coordinate 74,470,151 downwards.
AAAAACTAATAATTAAATCAAAATGTTTTGTATTTCATCCAAACCTTTCTTCATGGCAGTCTCTTTTAGTGGAAGCTGAAATTTTTATATGTGGTATGGTGACTTTAACATATTTATTACATGTCAGACACTATATTTCAGCTCAAAATTAATGTACATTACAGAGGCTTACTACAAGAAAATAATTTATTTTTTATTTCTCTCTAGCTGATGATATGAAAGTTGTTGAAAATGATGATGACTGGGAATTTGTAAATTTAGGGGAAAAGGTAAAAATTATAGCTTAGAAAGATATTCATAGTAGTGTAATTTTGGACACTGCATAGTAATGCAATTTTGAACATTGCATGTAGTTTAATTGAATATTTCTTTTACAGCATAACTTTGGCATACGAACTGCAGGGCTTGATGAAAAAGCGACTGCTTGTCAAATGTTAGTGTGTTATGCAAGAGAACTGAAAGAGGGATTTGTTCCATATGTAGAAGAAACTGTGAAATTGATGGTGCCAATGTTAAAATTTTATTTTCATGATGATATCCTTTTAATTAATTTTCCTTTGTATGTGCTGTTTGCATTACCATAAATATAAAAAAAGCTTGTCGTATGCATAGTAAAATTTAGAAGATTTTTTTCCCAATTAATTATCTTAAGTTATATTTAGTCCAATGTAATTATGTATTGAGTAGCATATGTGTGTCTAATTAACTTGTACTAAGGATTTAAATGTGTCGGCTTTCATTTTTAAAGCCTCAGCATTTTGTTCAAGGACTAATCCTTGTTAACTTTAAAATATACTCAAACTTGAAACAGTCATATTTATTGTTGTCAGTTAAAATATCCTAAAAAATCTAATAAACTTTATCCAATCCTTTTTTAATAATGTGTGAGTATGTGTGATAGATAATAATTAGATTGAAAGGATTTTAAGACATTGCTTTGAAAAGGCCCATTTATAAGACAGTGTGGGGCTGTGCATGCAGCATTCTGCAAGAGCCCTCTTTGCTGACTTTTTCAGCTTTCATGGAAAATAAAGATATTGCATTTTGCTTGACATTAACACTTTCACACTTATAATGGTTAACAGTTTTAAGCTTTCTTTCATTATGATTAAATGTACGTTTAAAATAGTGTTGGGAATCTGTAAAATCTTTGTACAGGATTATCAGAGTCTGTGAACTGGTTAGTCAGGTCATCATTAAATGAGGTGCTCCTAGGTGTATAGGTAGTTTATGCTGAAGTGATGGCTTTTACTTGCAGAAATTGGAAGAATTGTGATACATGTGTTTTATTAGTTATCTAGCATACTAAAAAAAGGTAAAAGAATAATTTTGCCCTAAAGTATTTTTGTTGTATTTAACTGAGGAGGAATTAACATACCTCATCACAATTTTACTTGAAGTATTTTTCTTCTGAGCAGCTGTCTTTCTTCTTTCTCTCTCTCCCCTTGCAAAATATGTTATAATTCCTAATTTCATTGCCTGCAGTCTTTCACAGTGTATAGTTCTTTTGGCTATAGTATCATGTAAATTTATATCTTTAAGTAAATAAATCTGGTTGTTATATTAAATGTTATTGATATGCAGATGTGAAAAAATACATCTATTTATAACTTTATAATTCCCTTTATATGAAATGTTTGCCCATTATCTTGGCTCAGAGATGTAGCCTTTTTAATTTATTTTATGCAAAATAAGTCATTTTGGCTATGCAAAATTTTCATTATTTTATTCATCTTTGTCACAAGTTTGGTAAAATGTCTCTCTATGACTGTCTCTCAAAATTTCAATAATGACAGTTTTGATTCCCCTTTAGACTTAAAATGTTGAAATTATATATATTTTTTTAAATTTTTTTCTTTAACATTTTAACGTGTGCGATCTGCAGCTGCAGAAATTTTGCCTCATCTCTTAGAAGCAGCCAAAGTTCGAGGTGAAGCATATGTACAAGAAATGTGGAGGTTTATTCTAAATCCTTTCTTACAAGCATTAGAATCTGAACCAGAGGCAGAAGTTTTATGTGAAGAGATGGGAGCTTTCGCTCAGGTAGAATGATATAAGTAATTATGTTACCAAAGTTCTTTATAATATATATATATATTTATATATATGTGTGAGTAATTCTTAAATTATATCTTCTGGTAGAAATATTTTTCCAATATCATTGTTTAATTTAGAAATTAGATGCATTGCTTGCATGGCTTTTTCTTACCATATTGTTCTAAATTGGCTATTTAATAGAAAGGTTATTCCTTTCATCTGTCTTGATAGTGTGTTAATATGTTCAATTTCGACTTCCTTCTCTCTGGGTCATGAGTTTAAAAGTGATGCACATATGCCAACATCTGTGACACATAAATTGTGTACGGTTACCCTTATGTGTTAAAACAGAGTTTATGTAGCAGTTAAAGGTCCAAATCCTAAAAGTGAAACACAAGGCTACAGAAAATGGACGATTTTTTTTAATTTCGTTATTTAGGCTTATTATTTTTAAAATGGAACATGAAAGTTCTTTTGCTCATTATTTTAGTAGAAACTATATTTTCTGTAGTTTAGTTGTAGTTTTTTAAAAAATTTTATTATTATAATTAAAGCATGAAAACGTTATATTATCTGTTATTCTACCTGATAACTACTTCTGATTGTAATTTTGAAAGAATGTATATCATTGGGTAACATACATTCTATTTTTGATGCAGTCTTCTGTTAATATACAAATGAGTCTAACTGCATAAGTATTTTGAGGAGCCCTCTTTCTCTTTTGAGATTGACACAATCATTTAAATATATGTCACCGTGTAACTTAATGATTTAACTTCAGCTCTGTAATGTAAAGGGGAAGATCCTTAATTTATTATTTGAGAAATGAGTATGAACCTTATTTAGATTTCATTTGTCCATTGAATGTTATCAGAATTTTTAATTGATTTTTAGGCACTTGATTCATTCTATTTGAATGTGACTTTTGAAGTGAAGTTAAGCACTGTGTCTAAAACAAAGTTCATAATTTATCCTCTCTTTCAAATACTTTAAGGAGCTTGGGTAAAAAAAAAAAAAATTAAAGCATTATTAGGCTAAAGTCTGGGTTTATGGTATTGAAAACTGTTTCCTTTCCTTTTTATATGTGTTTTTGGTGCTCTTTCAAACTCATTTTATGTTGCATTTATTTTTGTTTTATATATACTGTAGTGAATTTTTCAGTCCTTCCTACTATCACTGGAGAAAAGCTTTATATAAAAGGTTTATAACAAATTAATCAGTTAAAATTTTGAAATATTAATATTCAATATAATTTGTGTTTTGATTTTTTAGTGTATTGAAGTGTTGAACTCTCACTGTTTCTCTCATGAAGATATGTTGTTTTTAATAAATTTAATCAACAAGAAGTTACTAGATCACTTTGAGAAAGCTACTGCTCGAGACGCTCAAAGAAAAGAGGAAGATTATGATGAAGTGTTAGAAGAAACTCTTGAAAGAGAGGTACACATGTTTGTGGTTATATTTAACTGCAGTTTTATTTATACTGGAATCTTTAATTTATGTCTTAATCTATTTCTTTGCAGGATGATGATGATGTATATATTTTGAGCAAGATTTCTGACATCATCTGCACATTGTTTTCAACTTATAAACATGAATTTTTCCCATATTTTGACATATTGCTGCCTCAGTACATTCAGCTTCTTGTAAGTTTTATTTGAAGTCACTTGTTAGGTCTTAAATATATATCTCTGCATCTATAATTATAAAATACTGCATTTTCTTTTATTAAAATTTTTGTTACATTTTATTTCAGTTCTCTAGTCCATATTTATTAATTAAATGATGTTGCTTAAAAGTATTAACAGTACTATCTCTGGGAGTTTTCATTATATGCTATTATCAGTTAACTGGGTGCCTCAGTCAAGAAAGTTCTTATAAATAGGGATGAGTTTTTTCCACTTTTTTATATTTTCTGCAAAAGAAAATTTTTTTGGCTTTTTTTTTTTTTTAATATATTGAAAAAAGATCCGCTTTTTCTGACTTAGTTTATACTATGTTCGCACCGGCAGTTTCAAATGCGATTGAAGTGATAGGAGTGGATTGGCAGAATTATACATGTTGCTAAGTCATCATTGTGACGTCACAGCAAAGTCAGAGAAACTCTTTCATTTGTGGGTCCCGACATGCCTCTCTTTCCAGGAACTTATTCCATATCACATCTGTTTGTTGCTCACAAGGCGTTGTATACTTTTGATTTTGTATGTGTTTTCCTTTAGTTTAATATGTGGTGTAAGAAAATAGATTGGTTTTATTTTTCTTAATATTGTTGTTATGGCGACTGTTAGAATAGATATAGTATGTTGATCTGATAAAATAAACCTTCATGCGATCGACTTCAGCATTAAAAATCCATGGCACTGGGAATGGCTGGAGAAAAGTGTAGCAAGCTCATATTTAGGAGACTTTTCCGGTTTTTTTGGGGGGGGGGACCAAACTCATCCCTGTATAAAGTTGTAAAATTGGACAAAGGGTACTGAATGAAATGGTGATATTGAAAACTGGCTGTTAAATATTGTTTATTGAGGGCTTGTGGCTGTCCTGTGGTACAGCACGCTGGTTTTCAGTGCTGGGGTGCTCGGATTGAATCCTGATGTTGTACCACTAAAAGTTTCTGTTTGTGTCGTCCCTTCATAGGGGGTAATGTTAGAGATCCTATATGGTGTCCCTATAATAAAATGGCTAGCAAAACTGCAGTGTACTATGGCAGTAAGGATATTGTTGTCCAAGAAACCATCTGCCGCATTGGAAAATATATATATATATATATATATATATATATTGATAATTTAACTTTTTTGGCAACAATGCAATGCATTTCACATATCTCTGCCTGGGAGAAGATAGATAAAATATGCTAATTTTGAGTTTTATGATGTCTTGGTCCATTCAGTATGCTCTTTTTTTCCTGTTGACCAAATAATAACTGTTAAATAGTGATCATGTTTTTTCTGTTAGTATTGCTCTTAAATATGTTGTCCTAAATTGTTTAACATTAATTTTTATACTCTTTGGTACTTTTCAGGAACCTAAACGAAGTTGGGCAGATCGACAGTGGGCATTATGTGTTTTTGCTGATGTTATAGAGTATGGTGGTCCTGTAAGTTTATTATTTTGTGTTTTGAATATGAGAAACATAGATTGTAGCTTAAAAATTTTTTTGTTATATTATACAAAAGTAAAAATATTTTTGCATCTCTAAAGGCAAAATCCTTTCTTACGAGTCACATTTAGGGAAGACTTTCTCTTCTACCTACACATTCTTGCTGTCATAAAAAATAAAGTTACTAAACAGTTAAGGAGAGGTTTCTTATATGAATTTTGTTTTGTTCATAAGTGCTTTTAACTTATTGGTTGTGTTTATAATTCCTATTAAAAAATTTTTAGCTGTGACACTACTTTTAATTTTTGTTTGCAGTGTGTATCCTTTAAAATACACTTAGCCCTTGTTACAACACCCCACCCACCCATATTCTATAGTAAAATGTTGTTAAAATGAGTTTTCGTGATAGCAAAAATTGATTAAAAAATACAATAAACTCATTTGGGAAGATGCTTGACTGAATTCCATATTAGTACATAATACATTTACATATTGTTCACTTTGTTATCATTTAAGCATTGGCAATGAAAATTAATTAAAGTGTATACAATTTAAGACTGACAGTTTCTAAAATAAAAATTTTAAATTAAAAATTGATAACATCACAAAAAATTTGACCTTACTCACTTTTTTTTTCTTTTTTTTCTTGTAAGAAAATAATTAGTTTTTGTTTTTTTAGGGGGGGGTAATGTTTTTAAAACAATTTTCCATCTCAAATAAAGATTTTATTACAGGAGTAAATTGAGGGTGGTTGCATTGGGATTAAATGATCTGCAGTGCCATTATATGGGATGTAAAAATATATACAGTAGAATGTCAATCGATGGTTCCCTGAATCATCATTTTCCCATATGTGTTGTATATTTTACCGAGTCCCAATGATCATATTGCTTTATGTTCCCGCATTTATCATTCAGTTCAGTCAGTCCCTTGAAAAACGATAGATTGAGATTCCACTGTTTATCATTAAATGGGTTTCCATTTGGGGCTTTTTTCACTAATCGTATTGGAACGGTTACTATAATGTACAGGAGTAATAATAGGCATTGACTATTTAATTTTAGTTCAAGGCCTCAAAATATGTTTGTGAATAATTTGTAGATTTGCTAGCTTATATTACACATGAATTTATATTGTTTTGTATTTTTGTTTTGTACCTTTTTATTCTTTTCTCTTAGTCATGTTCAAGATATCAGCAGTATTTTCTTCAACCTCTAATAGAATCATTAAGTGATGAATGTCCTGATTTACGACAAACTGCTGCTTATGCCATTGGGTGCCTTGGCCAATTTGGTGGTCCAGAATATGCTAAAGTCTGTGCAGGTATATATGTGCTGAAGTGCTAACTGAATTAATTTTATGTAGTATACCTGCCTGGTTACATTATTTCTATTGTGTTAAAACTGATCAAAATTAAAATCCTGCCTCCAGTGTTCATTTTGCTCATCAATTAAGTTCATAGATTTTTGTGCTGACCATTGTCACTCTGAAAACATGTTTTATCTTAAGATAAAAAATGCACTAAAAGAATCACTTAGCTTTTCTGGCTAAACAAATGTATGAACTACTTTGGCATGTTTGTTCAGTTTTAAATTTTATTTTCACTTAATTTACGGATCTTTCCAAATTACAAAAGAAAAGAAAATTCAAAACTTATTATTTAAACTTGGTTTAATATGTAACATGGTTAAAGTTGAATTCAGGAAGTAATAAGTGTATGAAAATGCATCTTCTGTGATTAATTTAAGGATTTTATTTTGTTAGGTATGTAAAATCAAGCATTATAAAACTTAAGCCCCAGAAAGGAGTGTTTCATTTTTAAAATGTGAAGTCTGGGCTTCAAATTGCTAATTTTATACTTACATAGTTGATGTTTATTGTTGTTTGATATGTCAATAAGTTAATTTTGATACTTCAAGCTCTGCTCATTTGTTTTTTGTAAGTTTATTGTTTGTCCCTTTTGTAGAAAGTATTCCTGTTTTAATTAAAATGATAAATGATCCTGATTCTCGCTCAGAAGACAATATAAAAGCCACTGAAAATGCGATATCTGCAATAGCTAAGTTTCTCATGTGTAATAATTCCTTGATAAATATGGAAGAAATAATCCCATTATGGATTACATGGTTACCAATTTGGGAAGATGAAGAAGAATCAAAGTTCATTTATACCTTTTTATGTTCCTTATTAGAAACGTAAGTAGTACTTAGTATTTCTGTGAGCCTTAATTGTTTTCATTGTTGTTTGGATTGTTTTAAGGTTTCTGTTATTTAATAGCATAAATGTGCTGTTATGATTAATGACACTGCTTCATATTTTAAAATATTCCTTAATCATGATAAGATATTTCTTTATTTTCCAATTTGAGTTTTTGTTTTCATATCTTTTCATAATTAGTAGTTTATTAGTTATGTTTAATGTTTGTCCTTGTAGAATAATCTGAAGTGCATGGCGGCGTACTATTAATCACATTTCTGTTACTATTACTTAATAATTTTATTTCATTCGTATATTTTTAGAAATAATCCTCTGCTTTTGGGGAATGAAAACTGTAATCTACCTCGCATTGTCCAAATAATTGCAGAAGCATTTTATAAAGAAGCTATTGCACCCAGTAGTGATGTTGGAAAAAGAGTCATAACCTTGATTAGGGATATTCAGGTAGCTATTTCTTTCTCTTGGAATTTCGTTATATCATATCTTATATACATATTAACTGAGGCTTATTGATCAGGCTTTAAATCTTTAAATAATAAGTCTGTTCATTAAATATTTATTAGTGTATTTTGTGTTTAGAAGATATTATCTTCATCTATATTTATTTTAATTATTTTTTACAACCAAACATTGAGGATCCACTACTTAAAAGGAAGTTTACTACAGTTTTTAGAACAATCAGCACTTACAACAGAATAAGAAATCTTCTAATTATATCATAGATATGATAATTTGAACCATCAAGTTCTATGCACTGACTGAGTATTTCTAGCTATTACTCCAAAAGGGTTGGATATCAAAGATTATGATTGCATGCCTTTAGAGGGATACTATAGACTTTTATAGTTTCTGATTCATTTTATAGCATATTTCATGCTGAGATCACTTTAAGAAAAGTTAAACGTGGGTGCCTTACTGCTGCTGGATTGATTTTAATAAGGTCCTAAAGTAGTTTGCTTTATACTGGATCTCAGTTTAGTGATTAAAAAGAGTGTTGTATGTATAGTTTTAAAAGTTAAATGTGCTAATTAATATGTTTCCTTTTAAAGCTCTGACATTATTAGTGAAAAAGGACGAATGGTACTTTATAAGTGATGAAATTCAAAACCTAAATGTTATGTGAAATTGTGGTAGTACTGAATAATTTATATAGAAATCCAGAATCCTCTATTGAATTTAAATTTATATTGTGTTTATCAAATTTTGATCCTGAATTTCTTTTTTCAGAGCAATCAGGATTTATTTTCTGTTTGTGTTGGTGTTCTGTCCCCCTATCAGCAAGAAGCCTTACATGCTGCCTTAACAAACCAATGATATTGATACTGTTTCTATTAATCTTATATATAAAAAAAAGTATGAACTGACTCAGCACTACATCAGTGAGCTTTGTTGTTATACTGTGAATCATCTAAGCACTGTTTTGGCATGTGATATTATATCATGTTATCAGTTTGTGATTGCCTTGTTATTATTAAACAAGGATATTGTCACTTATCTTTCATATGAATGAACAGCAATTTATAGTATGGTTTTCTGCTTCATAACTTTTTATGTATGATACACAAAGTATTGTCTTTATTTTTATAAATTTATGTCTCAGTAATGTATTGATAGCTTTCATGTAATATTTTTCTTATTCATTTCCTTTTGAAACATTTTAACGTTAGACATTGTTTTCTGCATCATTTAATAGATTATCTGGTTTCATATTTTTTTGTTCTTATTGGTTCCTTACCATTGCCAACTGAAATAAAATAGAGATATGTTTTAAGTTTTCTGTGGCTTTTTATTTTAAAGTTTTACATTGTAAATTTATGGTTTATATTGCTCTTTTTCAGTTATTAATTTTGCCAAGAGTTGTTAAGTATAACATTAATTTTAAAGAAGTTTTAAAATGTGTTTATATATCTTCAAGTTTGTCGATTTTTTAAAATGTGTGCTGTCTTTCTTTTCATTTTTTTCTTTTTAGTAGTGTAACATGAAAAGATTTTCAGTGTTAGCTTGCCTTTGAAATTTAGTCATGGCATCTGAAACTCGTATTTTTTTAGCAAAATTCTGTTGGCCTTAGAAGAACCTGGAAAAGAAGCAAGTGCCAAGTTTTTGGCGAAATTAACAGAATACAAGCAGAATTTTAAAATGCATTAGGTCATTTAAATGTACTCCTACGTTTAAGGTGACTGTTCAAGTTGATTCTGTCATCTGGTCTGTCCAGTGACAGAAAAATTTGACAAAATACAGCATGTTATTAGCAAAAGGGAGAATCTAAGGCCTTGTCAATATGATAACTGTTCTTCAAAGCCAAGAACACATTGTATGAAATGCAATGCAATGCAACATTATGCATATAATGTTCTCCCTTTTTTCATAAAAAAAAACTGTTTAACCTATTGACGCCCACGTTGACAAATTTTGAAATTGATAGTTATGGGTAGAAATGCATAAATTAAAAGTATTTCAAAAGCATTTGAAGAATTTTAACTGCAAGCCTATTTTTTAGCCATCTTCATTTGATGACACTTGGCATTTTGTATGTGAAAATGTAAAATTTTTAAAAAAGAAAATTCCTTACGTTTAATTGTTTAGTTGTAATATATAAGCAAACTAATAGGCAAAATAATGTAAAAAATCAAAACTTATTTTTAGAAATGTAAGAAAACTTCTTTTTCAAGGTTGATTTTTTTTATGAAAAAAGGAGAACATTATATGCATAATGTTTCATTGCATTTCATACAATGTGTTCTTGGCTTTGAAGAACAGTTATCATATTGACAAGGCCTTAGATTCTCCCTTTTGCTAATAACATGCTGTATTTTGTCAAATTTTATGTCAGGAAGCACATGGGATCAAGAAGTTATCTGCCTTTGTTCTGGTCTTCCTAGGTTTGCTTCTGAATCGGCTCCCTTTTTTAAATAGGTTACTGCAATATACCTTCTAAAATCTTTGATTGACATTATCTTAGAACCATGGATCATTTTATAAATGACAGTAATTTACAACAACCATATCAGCATAGTAATAATGCAAAAATACCATTTCTTTCCTAGTATGGCTATAGAACCTTTCTCAAGAAGCCAATCATGAAGTTTGACCCCCCCCCCCCCCATAAATGAGGTGTAGGAACTTATAGCATGAGGCTGATTCACTTTCACCTTTTCTTTTTTTTCTGCACACCATCTTTGCACTGAAGAAAGCAACAGTATGGTATCAAAATTAGTGGCCAAAGAAACACATTGTCCTTCCATTTAACAACAAGAATTTCATTTTTGTCAAATTTACTATTGTTAAACCCTCTCTTTTTTTTACTCATTTTCTTATCATCCATTATTGGGCATTTTTCAGTACGATTTTTTCGTATTGTTTCACTAGCTCTGAACTGTGTTTCTTTCAGTTTTTTTAACAATGCATGATTGGTAAAGAAGTTATATCTAAATAAACATGATAGCTCTTTGGATCTTCAATAATAGATAGTAAATTTAACTTAAGTACCTAAAGGAAGTTTCTCAGATTCAGAAGTATTCAGTTATTTTCCACAATACAGTGTAAAGTGATATCAGTAACTATCGTTGCTACACAGAGCCCAAAGTTTATACCCAGATCTAATAGATTTAGATTTTATAAGCTGTTTCAGTATATGATGACCATAATACTGGATGATCATTTCATCAGACAAATTTTCATGGAAAATACCCCATTTCTTAAAATTCTTGGAAAGCAAGGGACGTATTTTAAATGTTCTATCATGTTTGCTCTACTGATTTAATTTATTATCTTGGAAATGTAATAATCCTTTGGGCTCTAAGTAGAAATTTCTAGTCATAGCATTCTTCACTATTGTTACTCCTAAATCATCTGGTTCTGCCCAAGAGTTCCATTCACTGTATAAAGTATGATAGCCTAAAAATACAGTAAAACCTTGTTAATCCAGATCAGATTTGTAGACTTTTTATTTAATGTTCATATTAGATGATTTTTAACTATGATAGCAAGAACGTAATCGTTGTGGTCCCAGAACGTAATTTCTAAGTATGCCAAATATTCACGTTTTAGTTTGATTCCATGTATGGTTCCTGCATAGATTATACAATAAATTATGGTAATAACATGCTTTTTGTTGAGTTTAAGAAAGCTTTACTAGAGTGTCACAGGGCGTTGACATGGATCAACTCAGAAAAGTTATTTTTAAATTTTTTATACTACATAATTTTATTACAAAACATAGTTTTTTATCGTAATAAATGGTAAGTCTGCTGAGTTAAGGATTTTGTTCTGCTGATTGTCTGGGTTGCCTATGGTCCCAGTTAGTCTGAATAAATGAGGTTTTACTGTATCAGAAATCCTATAAATGTTTTCATTTCATCTTTAGTCACATTAAAAAGATAAGTTTTCCTGTTTATTAAGGATACATTAACAATAATAAATATTAAAAAAACATGCTAAAGGCATAACATGGATTATATTTACAGTGGAATCTCGATCTATAATTTTTCAAGGGACCAACTAAACAGGACAATAAATACAGGAAAATGATAGATGCGGGAACATAACAAAGCAATATGATCATCAAGACTGGGTGGAATAAATGATACATGCAGGAAAATGATGATTCGGAGAATGATTGATCGAGATTCCACTGTGTACCAAATTGAAAGAATTTACTTCAGAAATCCAGTGTCATACAGTAGTATAAAAAATAACGTGATTACCAAAAACTGTAATTATTCAGTACCTTTCCCGTGCATTTTTACTTAGTTCCGAAGAATTTGCATATCTAACACTGCATAGTGCTGCCATCTATCAGACCAATTTGTAAATAAAAGAATATTTTTTAATTTAATGCAGGGAACAGCAATTTTTTACAGCATCATCAAATGAGGACACTGGGCATTAATGAGTTGGCCAAAAGTTGATATGGTTCTCAAGGCTATATAGCTACCTTAATCCTTTTCACACATATGATTTGCATCTCTGGACATTTATAGTGGGTTGTCCCATTCACAATGAAAACCTGTACTAAAAGTTGCATAATTGTCTATATCGTTAATCTTACATATTCTATCTTATTAAAGTTTTAAAAAATTTATTTCTTTTATTTGTACTGTTTTTATGGTCCTAATTTATTTTATAATTTATTTTTAAGGGTCCTGTAAAGATTTTTAATGTTTTAGCATTCAAGGCCCTTTAATATTTTCATTTAAAATCAGGTCCTTAATAAATACAAGTTGAAGTATAAGAATTTTCATCTTACTAGCCGTTGCGCAACCAGCATGTTCGCTTTTAGTTTTATATTTTCTTTTGCAAAACAACTCATCTGAAAGAAACGTATGTCTATTACCTGTCATCATAAATATACGTTGTTAAGTGGTAGTGCGATCTCAACCGAAAAATTTATAATCATTGCAAAATTCTCTGTAAGGATGATTCTAAAACGTTGTGATTAAAAAATATGAATTTCCATTACTTCAGAATAAAGTTAAAGATAAGACTGAGAAACCCAACAACAAAGATATTAAAAATTACATTCCTCTCTGTATGTAATATTTTTCAAGATTAAGATATCTACACTTTATCATTACATCAAATAAGAAATTTAGAGACAATTTTTTTCATTAAAAAAGGAGTAAAAATTCAGCAAGTACTAAAATATAGTGTGGATTACACCACTCTCTATATGTACTATTGTTCACAATTCAGATATCTACACTTAATCATACCAAATAAAAAATTGTTCGGATTCTTCACTTATAAAATGGAGTAAAAATTCAGCAAGTACTACTAAAAAGAATTGACAATAAACTCGTACTTACTATTAAGATATTATAATACAATTATTAATATTTTACTATGATATTCCTCAAACTTCTTGATATACACAGTTGAGTACTGGGTGATTCAAATTAAAGTATCCCTGTTTGGGATGCCCTGGTGAGAAAAGCAGTGGACGTAACATCTTCATATTTGGAGGGTATACATATTAGGGTTTTCGATTTTGAGCAATTTTTTTATAATTCGGGTTTGACCGGGTTTTTTTTTATTTAAAACCCGAGTTTACTTAGTTGGTTCCAGGGGATCAATAGCAAAGAACTAAAATAATAAATAGTTTATTAGAGGCATTTAATTTATTTCGGAATTTCAAATATAAAAAATAACAGTAAATAAATTTTATGTTAATTAACATATACATATATGTATAACATAAATAAAAGTGGTACAAATACATCATTTTTTATAAAACTGCCTTAAAACCATCATTGCACTCAACGTATCATCATTGAGTCAGCTTCTGAGTTTATTAGCAAAGACCCATTACAGAAAATGCTCATTCTGCTTCCACCGAAGTTGGTCGAATTGTTGTTAAAGACCTGTAAAGTTTATCTAGCATTTCAGGTCGGCTTTTTGTTGCCTGAAACAACTCAATTTCTTTTCTTACGATATATGCACCAGATTTTGATTTTTTTATGATTTTCCTCATTATCATTCTCCTGCAGAAATATACTAAGCTCATCAGATAGGGGCATTTCTTTAGTACAAGCACCATTACTCGTAGCAACACCCTCAATTCCATCTTTAACTCTCACCTCAACTGCTACTTCTGGTTCAGACTCTGAGCCATTATCATTTACGTTGAATAGTCGTTTTATTGAGGTTGTTGCCAGATCAAATATTTTGTTTTTAAAAATTTTACTACCAAACTCATCATATGATTCATTGACGAAATCTGGATTTTTCAAAAATTTAACGAGATGAGCCAGCTCTGTGTTTCGACGCTCTTTGAATCGAATTTCAAATTTTTGAAGTAGAGCATTCGCGATAGGAGTGTTTAGATTTCTTAGCTTATTCACTGTAAATGCTAATACTTTTTCAGAGAGAGTAAGATCGGCATCTTCTTTACATAAATATTGCACTGCGACTTCAAGGGGAGTAAGCGCATCACATAATTCTTTAATCTTGTCTAATTCCTGATTATTGAGATCAAACTGATAATCTAGTTAAGCATTGCAATTTTAACTTCTTTCCTCATCTCATAAAAACGTTGCAGCATTTTAAAAAGAGAATTCCATTGGGTTTTACAGTCCAGCAAAATATTCTTCTCTTTACCAAAGGTTTCCAAAGTCTGTGGTTGCAGATTTGTATCATTACGAACAGGGGACTTTCGGAACATTTTGACCATTTTCCTGACTTTTACAACAATCTTCTGAAGCTCAGGAATAAATATTGTTTGGTTGTATTTGTACTCGGTGGATTCTTCAACAGAATCCTCATTTTCATCTTCATAGTCAGAGTCACATTCTTCAGTTTGCTCATTTTCTTGGTCAGTCTGTTCTTCTGATCTAATTTCTGAACTTTTATACAGAACATCACAGACTACCAAATGAATAGCATGTGCCATGCAAACAATATGGAATGGGCTAGTATAACGGGCATACTTCAACATTATGCTTGCACCATCAGTGATTGAAGCTACCACATCATTATCCAGTGAAATATCATACTCGCTAAGCCTTTCTTTTACAATCTGAATTACTCTTTCTGCATTTACGCTTCCCATAACTCTAATTAGACCAAGAGATTGGAAGCCGGTGGAATAGTGTATATTCAGGTTGATAAATCTACGGTTTCGTATTGATGTGGTTTCATCAAAACTAATTGAAAACCGGCCATTGTCCTCTTTGATTTCTCTGATTTTTTTTAATGATTTTGCTCTGCACAGTTTGAAAATGTTTCACAAATAAAATCTTTGTTTGGCTAGGTCTACTAGGAAGGAGCACACTCGATGCTAAGCTCGTCTTATCAATGAACTATTGGCAAGCTAATGAAGTGCCATACAATCTACAGCAACTAATTTTGCTATAGCCTCTTCAACAGACTGTACATTTTTTGTGAAACAGTCATCAATTTTTCGAGATTTCAATTTGGGCTCGTCGTCATCACCAAATTTAGAACATGTTAATAATTCAGTATGATGTTTTGTCTTATCATGTGGCTTATCAAACTTTTTGTACTTGAACCCGAAACCTTTAGGATTGATGAACAAATATTGAATTTTGCTGTTTCTTGTGGTTTGTTAAACAGAAAATGTTTCCATACTCCAGATTTGCGCTTCGAGCTTACGTCCTCAAAAACATTCATTTTAGGGATTTTAAACTGTAATAAAATCGAATAATCAAAATTTGTAATTAACACAGCTAAGCTACACAGCATCAGAAAAGTGCGCAAACATGACTTAATTATACGGTGGCGTATACCCACATTAAAAAGTTTTTTTAAACAACTAGATATATACCTAATAAAAGAATATTAACTGCAAAAATGATAATATATGAAGTCGATCGAAATACAACGTGTATTTCCAAGAAACAAAAGGTCGAAGAAATTTCAAATCAGAGCAATTCCAAATAATCGAAGAGTCCAGTTAAAATCGAGAGTTGGAGAGCTATCTAAACTATCTAAGTTTATTTAGTATTTACATAAAAATATATAATTAAATATTAATTTCGAGAGCAGCATGTTAGCTCGTTATCAGGTGAGAGATACAAGTCGAGTGCATCACTCTAGGACGTTACAAAAAACTTCCTTCTATTGCACGCAAAGCGCTTTCTGTATGGGTGGATCCACAGAATATTGTTTAACTACGCAATAGAAGGCAGCGAGGACACAACACATCCATATATAACTAGACTAAACAAACACAAACCACAGAAAGCAGGCATGGTCGTGTAGCTGAAGTATTGCGCAATTCACACGGCATAACGCACGTGCTGCTGGGAATCCCCAACTCATAAATTTGAGTGAAATAGAGCTATGGCGTAAGCCGCCGCCAATATATCTCCATCTCACTCCGTCTCATTGCTTTTTATTCATTTGTTTGAGAGCCGTACAGAGTCCGACTTGTTAAATTCGGTCTTGGTTCTAAATTAAGGAATATAATTGGTATTCTATTGTATTAGATAAATAACTAATTCCCCGGGTTTACATTAAAAATTCCCCGGGTTTCGGGTTCGTAAAATCTTTGTAAAACCCGGATTTTCGGGTTCGGGGAAACCCGGGTCAAAAACCCTATTGTCGTGTAGACATTTGCCTATAATTCACCGCAGTTTGCTAACCATTTTATTATGGGGGCACCATATAGGTGGACCAGCATTACCCCCTATGAAGGGACGACACAAACGGGGATATTTTAGGGGCGTGATGCCGGGATTCGATCCAAGCACTCTCGGCACTGAAAGCCAGCCCTTGTACCACAGGGCCACCACAAGCCCCCATGAAATGTAATAAATTAGAAACCCCCTGAATTTCTAGTCGGGAATACCTGGGAGAGATTCCATCTATATCTGCCTTCCAGGCCAATGTTCTCACTAAGTGGGAAAAGAATCATGTTCCCACCGGAGAGTTAAAAACTTCATTTTTCTCATTACCTTTCGAAGAATACATTATTTATTCCTTGGGGGGGGGGGGGGGGTTGAGTTTGAATATTAATTTTAATTATCTGTGGATTTAACGTCTTTTATAATGTTATTTACCTATTCTACTAGTTAGGATATTATTGTAATTTCCTACCCATAAAAGATTATGAAGAATATTGGCAAAATAAATTATAGGTGATTGTTCTCACTATCAATATTACTTCTTACTTGTAAACTAAATAAACTGCTTGATTCAGTCTTCCACATACGTCATCAACCCTCAATCTGCGGGTTACTTTGTGATTCATATATATGTTTTAGCTGAACCACAAAAACAAAAAATATGGGAAATATTTATATTTTCTTTTCATGTGACCTGAGTAACTAAAGGCATAACAAACAAATTGTAAAATATTATTTAAAGGTTGCTTAACTTTGTTATAAATTCATATTGTTTGATTGCTAGTATCAGATTATAACAAGTATATATGTGACTATGTTAACTCATTACCTTATTTGCTGTGAGTTTTTTTCAAGCAATGTCCTGCATGTAATTGAGGTTTAAGCTGGGTAATTTAAGTTAAATGCACCTTGACTTAATTAAATAATTTGACAAGTAACATCTTAATTCTTGTTGTAATATGAATCTTCAGTTTTGATTATTATGGTAATTTCTTACCATTCCATATTTAAAGAGCTCATAAAATATTTTTTTTAGTAAAACCATTAATATAAACAATGTAGATGTTTTGTCCTCTTAAAATTTGATGCATTAATTGAAATAATATTTCAACATTAATGTAACACATGCATACACTTAAAAGTTACTGCCCAAATGTATAATGAACTCCATCAATCATGTAATTGTCCGTATGTTCATAATTTCCTACGAGCTAGAATTTCTGAATATCAAATAATATTGTGCTTATTATCTCTTGCTATAAAGACATTTAGTTTAAACTCTATTTTTCTGATAAAACTTGTCTGTCTTAAGGATCTCGTTTTGCCTAGGAGAGGTTCTATAAGGCTTGGATCGTACAGGTTTGTCACTGATCAACTGTATATCATGTTCAATCAAATCCGCACGCCCTGGATCATTTGAGAACAATTTACTATGGGCTTTTAATAATTCTCCTAGCTTTTTAATTTGATCCGGTGAACACCTTTCTTCCAACGCGCTATCCTTGACTATATCCCCAAAATCGCATATATTTGGACTAGCGTTCGAATAGGGAATATCTAAATCTGATTCCAAGCTTTCTCTGCTAGTTTCTTCACTGATTAGAATATTTACACTCTCAACTCTCTGATGATAGGGTTTTAAAAGATTCACGTGATACACTGACGTTTTGTTCGCCTTACCCGGCATTTTAACTACGTAATTCGTCTCGGACAGTTTTTTCTCTATTAGTCCGGGCCCTACCCATTTAACGGCAAATCTAGTCGGTTGATAGGACGAAAAAATTATCACTCTTTCTCCTACTTTAAATTCCCGTCTAATGGACCCTCTGTCATATTAAGTCTTCCTTTTTTGCTTAAGTTCCACCTCCGTAGACGCGGCTAGTTCCTGACATTTCCGCAATCGATTTATCAGGTTATACACGTACTCTGTCACTACATCATCCTTACCCTCTAACTCGCACCATTGTTCGAACAAAATAGTTTCAGGCACGTGAAGGGTCCGCCCATACAACAATTCGGAGGGGCTGAACCCAGTTGAGACATTGGGGACGTTTCTTAAGGCTAACAATGCTGACGGGAGATGCTTTTCCCACTGCTCACCTGTCTCTATATATGCGGCTTTCAATAAGCGCTTAATGGTTCTGTGGAACCTTTCAACCGGATTAGTTTGCGGATGATGAATTGAGCTGTGAAAAACCTTTATACCAAATTTCTCAAAAAAGGTGGTTGTTAAATTACTGGTGAAATAAGATCCGTTATCACACTGGACCTCTTTCGGAAAACCTATTCTACTGAAAATCGTAAGCAACGCATCAGTAACACTTTCGGAATTAATGTTTTCAAGCGGGATTGCTTCGGGGTATTTAGAAGCTAGGCAAATAGCTGGCCTTTCCCTGTGTGAGACGTCGGTAAGGGTCCGACCGTATCAATATTTAATTTCGCGAATACCTCAGAAATTACAGTCACTAACTTCAGGGGCGCCTTCTTTTGCTCAGAGGATTTCCCTACTCTCTGACAAGGATCGCAAGTTTTCACGAACTCTTCAATTTGCTTAATGCACTGTGGCCAAAAATAGTATCGTAAGATTTTGTCTTTAGTTTTACGCTTCCCTAAATGCGACCCAAATCCGTCATGACATAGACTCATAATTTTACCGGCATATTTAGCGGGAACTAACAACTGCCTGTGCTTCTCGCCTCTATGATCTTTCGTTTTTCGGAAAAGTAACCTTTTTTCTACTTCAAACTCTGAAGTTTTCTTTCCTCCAACCTTTTCCCAAAGGGATTTTAATTCAGGACAACTTTGCTGTTTTGTCCGGAATTCTGCGGCATCAATGCCAATTAATTCCTGACCACAATCACCTTCTGAGGGGGGCAATTCGATTTGTCTTTCCTCCTCGTTCTCAGGTCGGATTAAACCAATATCATTATTGTTCTCTTCGTCTCTTTTTACCTGCGCGTTAGGGTCTGGTTGCCTTACGCGATCTTCGAGGTCTCCCTGAGTCTCTTTAGTTCGACTCCTAGTTTGCACAGCGTTTACCCTCTCTGGTTGTTTTTTAACTCCTTCGATGAGTTCTTGCGTCGCGTTTCCTAGCAAGTAATGGGACATGCTCACCGATTGGTCAACTATCGCCGCCTTGGTTTTGACGATACCAAATTCTGGGCTCTCGATCTCAATCGTAGCTAACGGTAAGCATCAGAAATGGTTATCAAGGGGCTGTTTAAGCCAAACATGTTCCCCCGTAAAGTCTTCTGGTTTGACTAAACTCATTGTCCCCTGATCAACGCTACTACCACTGTCTCTTAGAACTGTAGTTTCTACCCCGTTAATCTTAGCCTTGCTCAGATACGGCTCAAATGAAGGGGAAAAATTCGCGTCGGTCGCAAGGTTATTAACTACCTCATTTGATTTGCTTAACTCATGACAGTTTGGTCTAATGTGACCCGGCAGATACAGTGAAAACAGATGGGATCTCGTTTTCTTTCAAATTCCCCTGTTCGCCAATTAGAATTACTCGCGTTAGGTTTCAATTTGTTTTTAACCCCGTTCTTCTCATTCTCAACTTTATCCTCTACCTTAGTTTTGCTGTTGAATTTCGATTTATCTACAAATTTGTTTTCGAAAGTTTTCGGTTGTAGGGTTTTTTTTATGATACGGCGAGAAGCCTCATATGTGTCTAGTTTTTCTGCCAATTCTTGAGGGTTACTTAAATTTCCCCATTGGTCTATAAAATGTTCTTTAATTTCTGTAGGAGCACGTTTTTTAAATTGGTCTGCCGTCATTAAATCTTTAAGTTTTTCAAAATCTTTTATCCCTACTCCGTCGAGCCATCCGCTTAAATAGCTCTGTAAATCAAATACCAAGTCTTGCCACAGCACGTCTGGTTTACGCTGATGCGTTTGGAATTTGGTCCGAAAAGCCTCTGGGCTAAGTTTGAACCGGCTAAGCAGAACAGATTTAATGTGAGTGTAACAATCACTCTTCTCTTCGGGTTGTTTTATTACTATTTCACATACGTCGATGGGCATTAGGCTCAATAATTGAGATACCCATTCACTCTCATCAATATCGAGTTTCTTGGCCTGTCTCTCAAAAAGAATTAAATATAACGCCATATCAGTTTTAGCAGAGTCATACCTCTGCATGACTGATTTAATGTTTTTCGCGGGTCTCGTGTTTTCTTGGCTTGTGGACGCTATGCTTAGAGTTTCACCCGCTTGGGTAATTTTAAGTTTTGCTAACTCAAATTCTTTATCCCGAATCTCTTTTTCCTCTGCCTTTTGTCTGGCTAACTCTGCCTTTTGTCTGGTTTCCTCAATTTGTCGGTCCTCTATGATATTTCGCAACATACCCTTCGCGCTTTCTTCCTCAAAACTATCGTTCGCAACGATTCTCTCAACCAAATCCCGGATTCTATCTGAATCCTCGAACGGTATTGCCAGTTCGTATGCTAGCTTCTGTAAATCAGATTTTCTATAGTTGTATAAGAACGCTATTTTAAATTCTACTCTTCTAACAAGGGATTTGTGATACCAATTCCTGCTCAACCCAATTTACACACACAAACCAGGACTATATATACCAACAACATGTACCTTGCACAATTTATCAACTGGATCGTAACTGAACCATTTTAAATTTATACCATGCAATTACTAATAATTTCAATATTCTTACTGATATTCTATAACATTTATGTTAACACTATACATAATGCAACACTGTTAACAAAATTTCAATGCAATTTAAAAAAACACTTTGTTAGCACAACTTCAATAAATACACTTCTCAATAGGCTATTATAAGTTATGAATTTTCAGTTAATGTCTTGCATCTGTACAAGAAAATTTAACGGTTCTTAATTAATTTTAATTTCAACTCAAGATCATTCACAGAACTCTTTCTATTTGAGCCATTAATAACTTGGCTTTTAATTCTCAGTTTTAAAACTCTCTTGCAATATTAGTTATAATTTTACTAAAATACAACTCAAATTTTAATCCATAATTTATGCACATTTGCAATTAAAATACATGTTCTTAAGAATTTTAAATTTACTCCTGTCACACATTAATAACACAATTACTAAGATCGCCTCTAACAAAGTAAGGCTTACCTTTATCTGATGACTTTTTCAGCATCCTCGATGATTTGTAGTGAATTCTTTCACACTGTTGGTCACTCACAATACAAGTTCTTTTACTTGAAAGTTCTCAGTATAATTTAAATTTGAGATGTGGGCTGATACTGTTTTCTGGAGTAGCAGTAAAATCCCGAAGCTGCCACCACTTTACTAGATTGTAAAGAATTCGCCGAATGGTAGCGAAAAGAAATCAGCGATACAATCTAATAATATTTAAAATGAACGATTTATTTACATGATGATCGAGTCGATGAAAATTATGAAAATTACAGGAGCGATGTTCTCTAATGCTGTGCGGATATACAAGTCAGCTACCACACGTCAGTTTATATTAGATGTTTAACTGCACTCAGGCACTAAAGTCCTTTAGATCGTACACGGGAACTCAGGATGCGTCACGATCACCTGCGAGAATTGAAGTCCACAGAAACTCAACAATTGTCCAAATCCTTCTGAGATCATAAAACAAGCTAGGTCGACAGGAAGTCAATAAAACTCTTCGCCTATTACAAGGACTTATCGAGAATTTAAATCATAGGCTGCGAGGCCTGAGTAGCACCTTTTAGCTTGAGATCCTAAACTCAGCCTTCAATATACTTCTGCCCGAAGTATGTCGACGAGGTGTCGAACGATTCTTCTCCGAATCGAAAGTAAACACTTTGCCTCACCGAGGACTTGAAACGAAGTCACGGCTGCAATTGCCGGAGTAGCCAGTCTCAGCGTGAGAACTCAGAGCTAACTGAATTTTTTAACTGTCGTAGCAACGCACTTGGAATTTTGGCGCTGGCATCGCTCTAAATGTAAAAGGGCTCTAATTGGCGCCTTTTAAAAGTGACCTCATATCTCTGGATTTTGATTGGTCTAGCGTCAACAGCTGTTTGGATCCGCCCTCAGGTTCACTGTTGCTTTTTCCTGGAACGTGCATGAAAAGAAGGGGGTCTTGTTCTTTAAGATTGTGAAAATCAATGGATTCTTCACAATGGGTGGGTCCACAGAACATTGTTTAACTACGCAATAGAAAGTTGCGAGAACACAACACAATGAGATATATAACTAGACTAAACAAATACAAACCACAGAAAGCAAGCATGATCGTGTAGCTGAAGTATTGCGCAATTCACACGGCATAAAGCATGTGCTGCTGGGACTCCCAAACTCATAAACTTGAGTGAAATAGAGCTATGGCGTACGCCACCGCCAATATATCTCCATCTCACTGCTTTTTTATTCATTTGTTTGAGAGCCGTACCGAGTCCGACCTGTTAAATTTGGTCTTGGTTCTAAATTAAGGAATATAATTGGTATTCTATTGTATCAGATAAATAACTAATTCCCCGGGTTTACATTAAAAATTCCCCGGGTTTCGGGTTCGAAAAATCTTTGAAAAACCCGGGTTTTCGGGTTCGGGGAAACTCGGGTCAAAAACCCTAATACATATCAGGCCATGGGGAATTGATTGGTGGGAAAAAAAACGATTAGTTCCAACAAAGACCGCTAGGGGCAAATGAGGCGCTGTGATCGGTTGAAGGTAAGGAGTATGAAACATGACTGTTTGAAGAAAGGAAAGAATACGTGGTGTCGGTAATTAACTTTATTAGTACAGTTCGTTACACAAGAACTCGATCCTAAAGAAATGTTAGTGAAGGCGCAAACGAAAGGCATGCGCGTAGTAACAACAGTACACAAAGATTTCACAGGTGGTTTTCAATGTGTCCACCGTGCTTTAAGGTCAACGCGTGATACAGTGTTATAGCATGATCCACAGCGGCGTGTATCTGGTCGGGACCGATGTTGCGTACGTGCAAGAGGATGTTGTTCTTCAAATCCGCCAGATTTCCTATGTTTCCCCGATAAACTTTATCTTATGAGGTAACCCCAAAGCCAAAAATCGCACGGGGTTAAGTCGGGTGAACGTGGAGGCCATCTGACAGGAAATGCACGACTGATAATGCGGTCCTCCGTAAAATGACGTCGCAGCAATTGTTGAACCTCACGTCCAATGTGAGGAGGGACGTCATCTTGTTGAAATACCGTTGTAGCGAGACATCCACGCTGCTGGAGTTCTGGAATGACCACACTTTGCAGCATAGCCCGATAACGTGCTGCAGTCACGGAACAGGTTTTTGGTCCCTGAGGGGTGATTTTCTCGAAGAAAGGTGACCCAATCATAAAGGTCGCAGTGAAGCCGATCCATACAGTCACATGCGGTCAATGCAGGGGCATTTGGTGGACCGAATGAGGATTCTCAGTGGACCAGATACGGCAGTTATGTGCTTTTACTGTTCAGCACATGTAAAAGTGAGCCTCATCAGTCCATAGGATGTTCCACGGCCAATGCTGCTGCACCTCCATACGTGTCAAGAATGTTAAAGCGAACGTTTCACGCAGATCGCAATCGCCATGTTTTAACTCTTGTAAGCTATGGAGCTTATATGGATAGGCTTCGAGTGTTTTCCGTACCTCCATACCGTAGTTTGTGACAGTCCGAGTTGCCTTGATACGGCGCGAGCACTGCATGTTCCTGTTGTGTTCGAATTTGCCTGCTCAACGACAGCGGTTGCTACACATCCATAACCTGCGGTATCTGTTTCCTTCGCCCTCGGCCTGCTTGAACGGCAAAGCTACCTGTTTCCTCGAAACGTTTCACCATTCGCCGCAGGGCACATGGTGTTACTGGACCCGTACGCAAAGCTTTCTGCCCTTGGTACAAGCGAAGCGCTTTGGCGGCGTTATCGCCATTTTGGTAAAATAACTAGCAGCAAAGCAACGAAAGAACCATCGTGACAGTCGAAGAGTGTTCCGAACCCGTGAGTCCTCTTTTTTATCTGTTACGACGGGTCTTTCGCCCAGCTCGTATGCAAATTTTGTTCTCCGGTACTGCGCGCACAGTCGAATATTCAAATTCTCACTTAACTACAGCACGGCGAAAAGGGCTGGAAGTTTAGTTGTGCTGCTGCTACACAGGAAACAACGCGTACACTGCACACGCTTGCAAACATAAAGCTTAGTCAGCGTAGTTTAGTTCCTGCATGTGTAACGAACTGTACTAATAAAGTTAATTACCGACACCTCGTATTCTTTCCTTCCTTCGTACAGTCATGTTTCATTTTCCTTACCTTCAACCGATCGCAGCGCCTCATTTGCACCTAGCGGTCTTTGTTGGAACTAATTGTTTTTTTCCCACCAATCAATTCCCCATGGCCTGATATGTATACGAGCGGCTCCCGTACGTAACGGCTCTCTGAAATTTGCACAAATGCGCATGCTCAGGAACTTTGATTTTATTTTCGAGCAGAAAACGGTGAATGCCAAGTTATCGCTGGTTTGTCATATTTGGCAATTTCTCGCCTTTTTTTCCTCAAACATCAAGTTATAGGGTACCTATATTATGTGGTTTATCGCTTCATTTCCCCAAACTTATTCATCAAATATTTGTTTATGTTATCTCGCGGTCCTTTTTAATGGTTACCAAGCTAGAAGTGTAGCATAGTCCTTGGCAGTTGGTTAGTATCGTTAGAAAATGTCCGTGAACGATATACGACTTAGTTTCTTAGTTTTTTTAAAATGTAAATAGAAGAATGGACGTGACATGATGCAAATTTTAACGTAACGATAAAGAGATAGTTCAATTGAAAGATGGACAATATTTTTGCTAATATTCTGATTAAAATTTTGTCGTTATAGATTTAAATATGTATAACCCTTTGAAGATACCAAAATATTTATCGTAACACCTAAGTATTTATCATAAAAATTAATAAAAAATTATAGTTTTTTCAAAATGTAATGTACATAGTTACAAAAATTGTACTTTATATATATATATGTCAATTATAAAATGAGACACTTATTTCATCTGACGATTATAGGAGGATTAATAAGTTATAGGAATAATAAGGATTAGTAAGTTATTTAAATTAGTCATATCAAGACGGAAAATATGAAAATTATTACCAACTCCTATATGATATTCATTCATTAATTTCATTAATAAAACTCAACATATTACAGGCTAGAAATAGGCAAAAACTATTGAAACTTTATAAGAGAAAGTCAGTGTGAAAACGGTGTTTCAAGAGATATTATTAATATTTTTTTTTTTAAACTGAAATCTAATTTGGAAGATAAATAATATGATTTTTAAAGATAAAAAATATAATTTTTCTGATGAAGAAAAAAAAAAGTCTGTTTATCCTTTACTTTTAAGTCATTTTTCATTTTTTTGGCCAAATCATCCCAATAAAAGAAAAAAATTTATGCTGCTTTCTTTTCCAGCATCACCAATAAGTAATGAATATAGATATTCCTGATGAGAATATCTAAAAATAGGCAGTCTAGCTATCTCAATAATAAGATATTAAAAATGCTTTCTCCCAAGTCTGTTGTAGCATAAACATTCAAGTCAAATAAAGACATTCGAGTGAAATAAAGATAAAAATTACAATTTACAAAGTAGATATAAATTTTTATAAAACTGTTGATAGCCCAAAAAACACTCAGTAAATACTGTTTTACTTTTATCATAGCAGCATTCAACAAGTATTCATCTGGCTTTTATGTTAGGAGATACTTTTTATCGATTTAAATGAAGTACAAAACAAACCTTTAACCAATGGAATGATTGATATAAACACTTTTATAGGGGCCAATCTCGTATCTTAAAATTTTTATTACCTTGTTTACTTAACTTTTCACTTTTTTAAAATTTTAACTATCTTAAAAATTTTTTAAATATTTTATTTAACTTGTTGACTCTCAATTAATTCTTTCAGTCATTATTTTTAAATCATCTTTAAATTTTTAATTGCCTTTTTACACTTTTTCTTAACTTTAATTTTTTATTATTGAGCACATGTACCTTGATATATATACCTTTACGACTTAAAATGTTTAGGTGTGATAAGGATTATTAAGAAAAAAATAAACGTGTAGAAGTAAAAGAAAAATGTTTGTGATATGAAAATGAATCATGATTTGCAATCTAGCTTCCTTTGACAAAAACAAATTTTGAGAACTGTTGTTGTTTCTAAGGTCCCTGGGGCTGACGATTCTAGTCTCATGTATATATGAAGACAAAGAAACAGAAACATATAAACAAAACAATTTTTATTTACAAATTATTACAAAATCTGGTTGATAATATCACAAAACAAAAAATTACAGATTTTAGAGAAAATTATAATTTTATTTCTCAAGATGAAATTCAATATGCTCATTGGGTTTCGAAATCCTGCACAATTTATACTGCAATGGCTTCCTTTAATTTCAAAGAAATTTGCACACCTGTGCCAATAGTAGTAGTTTTAGATTATTTACAACATGAAAAATACGCTGTTGCTATATTTAATGATGCCATGATTAAAAATAAAAAATTAAAAGCTGACTATACAAAGCTATTAATTTCTAAACTAATATATCAATCTGATGGAACAGGCCAGTATTTTAAATGAAAATATTCTATTTGTATAGCAATGATATGGGTGATATGGAGTGGCATTTTTATGCCAATAGATGGAATGAGAGTCATCTTGAAAAGGCGAGTAAAAGAAGCCACACTTTCTAGAAAAATAGATCCTCATTCTGAAAGAGTTATCTGCCCAGATGTAACCATGCTTTATATTGCAGCAAGCTCTGTAGATACTGAAAAAAAACCCGAATAAATTATGCTCCCCATCAGGAAAGGAAAATTTTTCAATTTCTGAAACAAGACTACATTTCTTAAAAAAATTAAATCTTATGAACTCAAAGCAGCAAATATTTCTTTAAATCAAAATTTTTTTTATAAAATTAACCCAATTAATGGAAATGTTGAAGTAGAGGAGGTAATTGAGGATAATTCTGAAAACTTTTAATGTTGGCAATAGGGTATTAGTACCATTTAAAGGAAAAAATAGTATTAAATATTTTGCTGGACAAATTATAAACAAAGAAACATCATCTTGTTCAATGAAAGCAAAACGTTTTGCAATGTAAAGGAAGTTTTTTCTATGGCCAATAAAAGATGACTCTACAGAGATCGATATTGATACAAATATAAAAAAAAATTACCAGAACCTAATTTTGATCGTCACTTTCACTTAAGTTTTACAAGTTTTGATTTTTCAAAATATGTAATGTGTTAATTTCTTATTTTTGCATATTAATCTATATATATAAAAGAGCTCGTCTGTTTGTTTGTCCGCTATAGAATCATAGACTGTTTCACCCACCGGGACCAAATTCGGCACAGTTAATGTTTAGGACCCGAGAAACTTAAATCAGGAAAAACAAAATTTGGGGCTCAATTAGTTTTTTTTAAATTAATTTTTTTAATGATTTTTGTGCCTCTAAGAGGTGCGTGACCACCTGTGGAGCCCCTTCCCCACAAGCAGCTGCATTAAGAGAGATGGTTTGGGGGGTGATGGGGGGGCGTGTCAAATTCCAATGCGCAGGAGGAAGAGGGTTGGGAATGACCTTTGGCCCTGGCTCCCCAAATAAACACAACTGGCCAGATGAACATAAAGAGCGGGGGTGCAGCCCAGTATTTTTTTGATGGAATGCATGAAAAATTTTATATCTATATATCTACCTGGGCAATAATGCTAGTTGTATATATTTTTAATGTAGTATGAGTCACAATTCATTTGATGTGTAAGTCACACATAATAATGTAAATTAAATTTTTTAAGCACTTTTGATACTTTTAGTTTTTACCATTTTTAATTTCAGACCCTCTGTTATAAGACTGTATTAACAGAAATTTGAGGAAACATGAGGAAAAATTATTAGTTCAAATTGATATCAAAATAATGACTTCCATTCCTGTAGTGTGAGTCACAATGTGACAATTTAATTTGTAATACATTAAAATAAAACAGAAAACAAATATTAAAAGTTGCTAAAAACAATAGATGTGTTTAATAAACAAAGAGCATAGAAGATATTGTTCTGAAATGCCAAATATTTTTTAGATGACATTTATTATGTTAGTAAAATTATTAAACATAGGGTAAGTTACACATGGAAATAACCCTAGACAAAATTTTAAAAATTTCTGATTGAATAAAATTAAAGATTAAAATATGTATGGTCATCACCAGAGTTTAAAACGGTTGCCTCTCCACTTGATGATATCAGAGACTGCAAACAGGACTGTTTTTCAGCATCTGATGGCCTATTCAGCGTTACATTTTTATAATCATTTTTCTTCTTTGTGCTATAAAAATGTGCTTGTGGAATAATTCTTTTATTCGGAGGTTCAGATCTGGCTTCCTCAGTCTCCTCAAATCTACAAGTTTTCTCACCCAATTTTTTAAAAAATTTAATGCAGTTATCAAAATTTTTTTCTAAATATCGCCTCTCATCATCATTTAAATCCTCACCTAACATTAATTTCCCATCAATAATTTCTTTTACAGTTGTCCACTTTTCTTTTAACAAGTTATTTTTAGACGAAGATGTGGCAGCACAATCGGATGATGCTATAAGCATCATTTCCTCTACCTCAACCTCAGATTTCCCCCCCCCCCTCCTTATTGGCTCCAAGCAATTTTATCCTTGCACATGCATGGATATGCTTACAAATATTATATTTTATAAGGTTATCCAAACATGTGCAAGTAAATTCATGGATGCAAATATTGCATTCTGAACACATTAGCTTGCAATTAGACATGCACACTTTATTTTCATGCATTACTATTTAGTAGTCATCTCTTTGAGATGACTTTACGGCCCACATATCCTCATCAATTTTATTTATGTGATCATCCGAAATATTGCTGCGTTTGAGGTGACTTTCAAGAATTTCTTGAGCTTTACCGGTGGGTACATTTTTAACAAGTTTGTTTAGTCTTTCGAAGGCTTTTATCCCTGCAAAATTTTAATAAAGTATTAACAGTTTTATCTAAACGTTTAACTTTTTTACCATCTAGGTAATGGTATTTTATTGTTTTATGCATTGATTCTAAATACATATTTGTATTGATCCCAAGATAGTGCCTGTAGCGAAAAGCCCACAACTGTGGTCTACTAAAATAAATTTTTTTATAGTATTCACAAAATTCTTTAGTATCAACATCATCTGAAAGCTGCTGAACAAAACTTTCTTGCATGGTGTGAAAATCTTTACTTGCCTCCTCCATTAAAACGCGCATAGTTTTATATACTGTAGCAGGACACCCTCAACTCAACTTTTATCTGACAATAACCCCGCCCAGAACTCGACGTCTAGTTTAGAGAGAGTAATAAGTGGAGAGACACAGAGGACTTGCGACATTCGCACGCTGTTAATTTTTAATCCTTAAAAATGTATTCTTTAACTTCATGTAAATAGTTTTGTTCAATGTTTTGTTTTCAAGTAAAGTGTGTATATGTGCCAATTCTGGTGTCATCTCTGCATCCCTCCATGACAATACCAATATTCTTTTCTCCCTCCCTGTGATTTTCCCTAAATTTCTACGCCAACTGTTATCCACATGCCATGTACATAACAGCTGGTGTTCTGCTGGCAACATTATCTTTTTCCAAGCTTTATAATAAGATGGAGCATCGTCCGACATGAACACCTTGGTGTTTATAACACCAACCATCTTCTTTATAGACTCAAAAAATACTGCCATAGATGTCTCGTCCGTTTTGTTTGAAAAACAAAATGACACTGGACAGCCTGACGAAAACTCATCTACTATTAGCACAGTAATGAGCATAAAATTGTATGCATTTGTTCCGTGGATGCTATCAATGCATATTTTATCATCACCAAATTTTTTGAGCATTTTCTTTTGAAATTTGGTGATGATAACTAACATGAAATCATCTGTTTCCAAATGTTCATGTTTATCACCTTGTTTCTTAAATAAGGCTACCGGTGAGTCATTCCGCAATTCTGCCATTGATTGCACCCACAATGCAACACTAATTGCATCATTCCTCATGCAGTTTTTCTCTATGCGCAATTTTAAATTGCCTTGAAATGTTGTTTAAATCCTTGCGAGTTAGTAAGTGGATTCTTTCCACTGATCCTGAATTTCCTTTGATCCTGTATTCAGCATGAAAAACTATCCGTATTCATCATGAAAAAATGCTAATGCAACGGAAATATGAAAGTAGTAAAACTAAATAATGCTAAAAAAAAATGTTGTCGGGCTTATGCAGCGCCTACCGTTGTCACTAGATAATGGCACGGTAGTTTTAGATTGAAGCGACCTCTAATTACATTTAGCTAACGGGACCCATTTTTCCGAGTAATTTCCGAAATTTTCCCCAATTAGCAGCGGTTATTTTTTTCCCATTTGTCAAACGTAAATGATTTCCATTTTCTTCCAGAAAACCATCAATGTAAGACCCCCGCTGAACCAATATCCTGCACCAGATGCGGTTTTTAAGAAATTTTCGCTCTTGCAATTTCCGTTCGTCCGTTTTAAGTTCCGAACAATTTTTATAGCCGGAAAAATACTTCCAATAATGAAGCTATTTTATTTTCACAGCAACATTAAACAAGTATTTATCTGGCTGATAAGGGTGCTGAAATGGAATTCTAAGCATGATGAATGGTATAAAATAATAATAATAATAAATTATGCAACAGTCAAGATTTTACAGAGTTCTAAAACACTGAGTAGTTCTAAAAACACTAAATATAGAAAACAACGTGGACAATTTCACACTGACTGAATCAGGGTGTCTACTACTTTTGAGAAAGTCAATTTCATGACTTTTCATGACCTTAAAAATAAAATTTCATGACCATTGAAGTACATACTAATGTTTGAATGAAATTAGTCTCCCCCCCCCCCCTCCGACTCGTCTTTCAACTATATTCAGCTTATTATTTAAGTTCTTATCAGGAAAACCTTATTTTTAAAAAGTTGGGATTACAACCATGCAATACTTACTAGTTTTATTACTGTTATACAAATTCCAGATATGATTGTGACTCAAACACCCATACAATTTAAATAATCCAAAAATTAATGACTGTTGATTTTTATAGTTAGATTTTGGGTACATACGTGTACACCAAATCGTTGCTCAGAACCCGCTCTAGAAGTTTTGCCGCCCTGGACAAAAATGTAAAATGCCGCTCCTCTCAAAAAATTATCATTCAAAGAGATGAATTTTCGATCAGATACAAACCTACGAAACTTGAATAGTTCTTGCAAACAAGAAATAGCATAACAGAGAAAAAAAGGTCATTAAAACTATAAAACAAAAAGAAAGACAAAAAGAATCACCCTCCAATCATCCATGACCTTGGAATCATTAAATATTATGAAATCGATCTCCCCAAATAAATGCCAAGATTTTCCGCTTTTCCGTGAAACATATATAATACATACATAGATATAGTATTTTTGGTTATTTAATTAAACACAACGCTTTTATGGTTGTTTTCTTCAGAATTAAGGATTGAAAATATTTCTAGCCTTCAGACATAAATAGTATAAATATGAAGTGTAAATGTTTAGCGAAAGAAAAAATAAATTGATATGTATAAATTTCGATTAATTGGGTATTTAACATATCAATATCTTTCTAACACTTGCAGCCAAAATGCCGCCCCGGACAAATGTCTGGGTTATCCGTCCGCCCCTACAGCAGGCCCTGGGTCGATACGTTTTTACTTTTATAACCGGTGGCGGAGGTAGGGCCATAGCCAGGATTTAAGTTTCGAGGAGGGGGGGGTGTTTCAAAGTGGACTGAGCCTCCCTGATATTTCCCTATTTTTTAACTAAAAATAATATAAAATTTACTGAAATTACATAATATTTAATATTAATATCTAATAATAATATTAAAAAATTATAAAATTTATTATTATATAATCTAAAAGTCCATGCACAATCTTGTGTAATACGTTTCAGTAAATGTATAAAACGATTTGGAGCAAAAATATTGAAATTAAGACAGTAAATAAAAATTTTAAAAATTAAATTTTGAAGTATGCAGTTTAAAAAAATTTTATATTTAAAAATGTACTTTAATTTAAATGTTAAAATGCAATACATTTAACTCCAGCCCGTCGAAAAAAAAAATTGTGTTTTTCCGCTGTCCAACTTCTTTTCTCTCTTGTTACATTGTTTAATACCCAGTTAAATACTTATGTCCACTTCAATTAAGTATTTCGACCAAATCAAATTAAACAATTCTAAACAAAATTTTTCAAAACCCTGAACCTTTTGTACCCCTAGAACTTTTAATTTAATTTATGTTTGCATTAACCTTGAAACTTCATAACCTGCCTAGACAATAATTCCTACAGAATCTCTCTGGACTTACCTTAAAAGATCTCACCTCCTGATTGTAGCCTTTCCTCTGCTCCAATCTGCTGCAAGTGATGTATATTTGTCCACTAGGCTTCCCGGGCGTTTCCTTGGTCATCCATGGAATGTCAACATTTTTCCCGGACTTCTTTCACGCCCACAGCGCATTCCGTCGAAATCATAAAGGAGTGGCAGGTCCGGTATCTTTTAATTAGACCAACGGGCATTACACTTACTGACCCTACAGACAGCCACTCTGTCCTAATAGATAACATTAGCAACACAAGTCATATGAAAGAAAAGCTAGACAACAATCAACAGTACAAATCACTACACAGTATACACAAAAATTAAACTTATCTAAAAAAATTTACCAGAACATTCATTTTTCAAAGAATTCAGACTAATATCATGAAATTAACCCTTGAATGATTAAAACAGTCAAAGTATAATCATAATTAACTAAGTATATAACTAAATACATCAAAGAAATGCTAAATGACAAATATCAGTATAATTCACTACACAGTATACACAAAATTGATGACTGTGCAGTTACAGGGGTGACTTGTGATCTTATCTCCCTATACATTTGTCTGAAGAGCAAAATATGTATATAATAGAACGAAAAAGTATCTTACAACTCTGAATTGAAAGATATTAGAAAGCATATCAACCTGAAAAAAAAAAAAAAAAAAAAGCACCAACATTCAGCAAACCAAGGCTATTTCTCTCCAGAACCTCATGCATGTCTTGTCCCTTTGCATTCATTCTGTTTCATTCAATATATAGTACAAAATATACTGATTCATCTCCCATTTTCTGTTTGTAGAAAATAATAATAAAAATATTAATTAATAATAGTTATAAAATTATAATTTCAAAGGCTGAAGCTTGTTTGCTAATAATACATTTTTTCCTCTACCTATACTACTTATTTCACAAATGTATAGCCTGCAAACATGAAAGGTTGAAACAAGACCAATGTCATTAGATTGCATTACAGCTAAACTCTTCATCAAGTGAACCATCAAACAGAATTCATATGAAATGATTGAATGTTTCATGCTTATATTAAAATCATATCTATATGTCATTTTCTTACAAAAACATTATTTAGGAATAAAAACAAACACAACAATTTTATCAAATCTTTTTGAAAAAAAAAGGTAAATAAAGCTTCCCATTTTTTCTCTGTTACAAATTAATAAATTAACCAGCATTTACACACCACATATGTTATTACAGATATTTGAATGTATATTTACATGCATGCAAACATTTATTTACTGATTACTTAAGACAGTAGTCAGAAAAATCTTTCAAGGACTATACAAAACTGTAACAATAAACGGAAATTTTTTACTTACATGTAATCTTGAGAAAAAGCAAATCTATATGAAAAGTTAAAAAGGATTTAATACATTAATTTAAACATAAGGGGTTTGAGGGTAAATACATAAAATGCATTATTAAAAACAAAACTTTCTAAATTTTAAATGCATTAGATACATAAATAGACGTTACAGAAATCTACATCTTAAAAACATTGAAACCGGATATATATGGCACTTACACAGAAAAATGTAAACAACATAGATGGTGCTAACAGTGCTCTGTTGTTTCTCGCGCTTACAGTGCCATCTATGTCGTTTACATTTAAATAAAATCACTACAGTAAAGCTTACTATACAGAAATACATTAAGCTTCCCATTAAACCCTGATAATTAAAAACTAACACTATACAAATAAGTAACAAAGCTTTATAAAAGATATAAATCGAATTAAACTTACAGTATTAATTGAAGAAATAGAATTGATGTGCTATTCAAAATAGCCACAGAAACTGATTACCCAAAAGGAAAGAAAAAGTAATAACTTTAGTGTTAAACCGTGAGTTAATTAAATATAAAATCTGCTCTGATATTCAGCAAAAATTTACAATTAAACCATCACCCAATATATGTAATAAAATCAGGTGCTCTATATCTATAATTGTATGTGCCCAATAACGTACGTAGTAGACGAAATTAAAATACAAGCTGAGTTTTCTCAATTAATAATGTGATGCAAACTCAATTTAGGCACAATCTTCAACCACAGTAAAAAGAATGGTTTCATGTTTATATTAATGGATCTCTTGTTTCATAGAGATGACTATGCAGGTACAGGGGTGACCTGTGATCTATTTCCCTTTACATTTCTGCGTGAAGAAACTCCACACATTTTGAAGGAAAAATTAAAGCCATTTATGTAGCACTTAAAAGGCTATTAATACTAAGATCTTTCAAAAATGCTGTAATATTACGACTCATGTCGTACATTAGAAACTATTAGCAAAAATTGTCAGAATAGCACTATACAAGGTGAGCCTGATAAGGTGAATCTCCCTCCTTTCGAAAATTAAAAACAACCTGACATGCTGACACATGCACATTGCGTTCTTCCCTGTCTTACATAAATTTTGCACTTTGTCTTCAAAATTCTTCTGCAGGTGTCCGTTCATGCAGTAGCTCTAATGTAGCAGTTGTTATAGCATTGCGTCAGGGAACAGAGAGTCAATATGAAATTTAGTTTCAAATTAACCAAAAAAATCTGTTTAGAAAAGTCAAAGGTTAAGACAACTTTATCAACGCACAGGGATTAATCCACAAAGAATTCATACCAGGACAAACAGTTAATGTTGATTTTTACTGTCATGTTTCAAGTACCTCTTTGCACATATTCATTGTGTGCGGCGACAATTCGTTGCTGTGGGATTATGCAAGTGGTACCTTTTGCCTGATAATGCACAGTGTAATGTAAAACAATCGCCAAGCATGGTGCACACGGGATCTTCGCTTCGCTCAGATACCCTTGCTTCACTCCGCTACGCTCCGTTACGCATCCGTCCAAAAACATTATAGAAAATCCCCAGCCGCTGGCTTCGCTACTTACCGCTGGCTGTTGTACAGTAAACAAAAGCTTCCGCTAGCTGTAGCGGTCAGTAAAACAAAGCTTATCGCAAAAATTTTTTTAAAAATACCATCCGATCTTAAAATCCTCTCTGCCAGAATATAAAAACCGTCAAACAACCATCAGATTTGGCGAAAAAACGCCCCTTGGCGTTCGTTGCGTATACTACATCTGTACCTAGCAGGGACATTCTTACTTTACACAGCCGTCTGTTACTGTTATATTGTTTATAAAACAATACGAGATACAATTCCTTTCTCTCTATCAATCATGAGTTTAACGAATTTAAAATATTCGATTTTAATAAACGCTCAACGTAATAATTCATCAAACTGAAAACAATCCCAGGCCAGCAGTACTAAGTGACGCCAAAAACTCTCTATATGAATGGACACAACACATAATGGCGATATATTGGCAAAAAAAAAAATAGCCACGCCAACACGGTTGCCACAACAACTATGTTTGCCAATACTCTGCCAAGAATACGAGGGTTGCTACAGCGTAAGAGCTCTCGTAATGGCTCTTTGGGGAAAATTTCAGAGAGCCGTTACGCACGGGAGCCGATCGTGATATGTATACCCTCCAAATATGAAGACGTTACGTCCACTGCTTTTCTCGCCAGGGCGTCCCAAACAGGGATACTCTAATGTGAATCACCCGGTATTTCAGAAATAGGAGTACTACAGTGACAGAATCAAAAGAACGGACTCTAGATAAACCTACATACAACTGTCCATGACTAAACACTGGATTTGATAGTATCTAAACATATTTTTCAAAAGTTTGTCCTCTTACATACATTTAGAAAAACCGATGGAACAAAAGAATAAATTATATCGTGAATAAATTAAAATTCTTCACGTGTAAAATACAGCAATTAAATTGTACCAAATTACGTGCTTTCGTCAAACCACTACACACACGCTGTCGGCTGCTAATGTTTACATCTGGTAGTTGCAGCCGTTGTAATTCGGAGTGTAGAAATATCGCCGATTTTTGTGCTGCATACCTACGCGTTTTATAAATATAGATTGCTCTTGAAGATGCTGCTTACTGATGTAAATTTATTGAGGTAAATGCAGGAATAACCAAATAAATTGCTACATGTAAAAATAATTTTGGAAATATAATTGATATATGTGAATATTTAAAGTTGATATGTTAAAAGTTTTCATTAGATTGTAAGTGATCCTAAAGCTTAAATACTTATCCGTCTAGACTTTGGAAATAACCAAATTTTAAATCATCTTAGAGGTTCTTAAAAAGTCCTTAAGGACTCTTAATATTTGATTATTTAAAATGAGTACAAACCCTGTTTTAGGTTATTTCTGTAAATTCAAAGGATTATTATTTGAAAACCTTTAAAATTATTTCTCTGTAAAGTTCTCACTCATGACATAAATAGTTTGGAAATCAAGTTTTTATGAATTAAAAATAATTTTCAAAAAAAATTTATAAGCTATGTCATGAGTTTAATGAGTAAAATGGGAATCAGATTCTACTTCCCAGATGAGAACTTTCATTTTAACCAATGGATAAAAAATGAATTGTAAAGAATCTTCTTTTAATGACACAAAATTTCTTTTATGTCGTATCACACGAAGTACTGAAGAATGACCAAGCTATAAGATTTTGAGAGCAATTAAATGTATTGGGAAAGAACTTTTAACATTGTAAATGCTTTGTCAGACTACACAAATACAGGATGTCCGGGGGAAAGGTATCCAAAAGTCATGACTTATTTTATGGAACTACCCATTAGAATTTTTTAAAATTATTTAAATAGAAAGAACATCTCACCAAGTTTTAATATCAATCATAGATTTCGATGTGTGCACCTTGTGTAGCACGACAAACGTCTAAATTGTAATCCAGTTCTCTCCAAGTGTTTCGTAGCATATCAGGAGTTATTACACAAATTGCTTGAATGATACGCTTGTTTAACTCATCCACAGTTTCAATTTTTTGTTTATATACAACAGATTTAATGAATCCCAAAGCAAAAAAGTCTAATAACGCCTGATATGCTACGAAACACTTGGAGATAACTGGATTACCTTTTAGACGTTAGTCGTGCTAGAAAAGGTGCATGCATCGAAATCTATGTCGTGATGATTGTTCTAACTGTCGAATAACGACTTTCCTTTTTTTTCATCACTCCATAGGTTTTACTAACTAAACCAAATAATAGTAATGTCATGGTAATTTATCATCATCTCACTTAAAAGCTAACTCTGTAATAATTAATAGTTTAATAGTTTAGCAAAAAAAAAGTGCTAGTGGTGTAAGCACTATCTTACGAAATTCTCTAAATAATCAACACCACATCTATGATACTATGATAGAAATCTATGATTGATATTAAAACTTGGTAAGATGTTCTTTCTACTTAAATATATTTTTTTAAATTTTAATGGATAGTTCCGTAAAAATAAGTCATGACTTTGGATACCTTTAGCCCGGACACCCTGTATTTCATGCCGTACTTTCTTTCAGTGGTCTGCAGAAATGAATCATTCCCATGTTTCAAACAAGTGTTTTTCTCATCGAGATTTCTTCCCCAAAAACAATTTTTCTAATCTAAAATCCGGTTTTGAAAACACTTTTTAGTTGTTGCTTAACAACCCTGCAAACATGCTACGGGAAATTGTGTAACAGAACAGCGTGATGCTGTTGTACAAACTAAGTTTGAGTCCTATGATTTAAAATGGGTATACATGTTGGTATGTGCTAGATGTAAAATTACTGTGTGCATTACAAGCTCGTGCTCTGTAAAATAGACTTTATGCAGAGGTGTACTAGAGCACACTTGTTCCATTCCATCTTTGGAAAGATCGTGTTTCAAGATGATCAAAATTAATTTGAAAGATCTTTCATACAGAGAATTATTTTCATTTAATGAGAAAAGACATAGCTGCTTTTTTTTAGGGGGGATGGACGGATTAACAGCTAGTCGTATAGTTTTACATTTCAATTTTAAAAGTGTTGGCAATAATAAAATACCCCTTTTAGATGATTTAAGGGAAGAAAGGCTTCAAACATTCATTTTGAATGATTCCAAAGAATAATGATGGCTCTATTAGATAGTTTTAAACAGGTGTGAAGAGTGATAAAGATCCTTGAAGGCTTGTTTCCGTTCACAGGGAATAGAAGTAAACCTATATTTGCTGCATGATACCTTTGATCATATTGCTTTATGTTCCCGCATTTATCATTCAGTTCAGTCAGTCCCTTGAAAAACGATAGATTGAGATTCCACTGTTTATCATTAAATGGGTTTCCATTTGGGGCTTTTTTCACTAATCGTATTGGAACGGTTACTATAATGTACAGGAGTAATAATAGGCATTGACTATTTAATTTTAGTTCAAGGCCTCAAAATATGTTTGTGAATAATTTGTAGATTTGCTAGCTTATATTACACATGAATTTATATTGTTTTGTATTTTTGTTTTGTACCTTTTTATTCTTTTCTCTTAGTCATGTTCAAGATATCAGCAGTATTTTCTTCAACCTCTAATAGAATCATTAAGTGATGAATGTCCTGATTTACGACAAACTGCTGCTTAT
The DNA here is from genome assembly GCA_907164885.2 of Dolomedes plantarius. Taxonomy (NCBI): domain Eukaryota; kingdom Metazoa; phylum Arthropoda; class Arachnida; order Araneae; family Dolomedidae; genus Dolomedes; species Dolomedes plantarius. The sequence goes on along the minus strand of OU015494.1, from coordinate 74,430,796 downwards.
GCCATTGGGTGCCTTGGCCAATTTGGTGGTCCAGAATATGCTAAAGTCTGTGCAGGTATATATGTGCTGAAGTGCTAACTGAATTAATTTTATGTAGTATACCTGCCTGGTTACATTATTTCTATTGTGTTAAAACTGATCAAAATTAAAATCCTGCCTCCAGTGTTCATTTTGCTCATCAATTAAGTTCATAGATTTTTGTGCTGACCATTGTCACTCTGAAAACATGTTTTATCTTAAGATAAAAAATGCACTAAAAGAATCACTTAGCTTTTCTGGCTAAACAAATGTATGAACTACTTTGGCATGTTTGTTCAGTTTTAAATTTTATTTTCACTTAATTTACGGATCTTTCCAAATTACAAAAGAAAAGAAAATTCAAAACTTATTATTTAAACTTGGTTTAATATGTAACATGGTTAAAGTTGAATTCAGGAAGTAATAAGTGTATGAAAATGCATCTTCTGTGATTAATTTAAGGATTTTATTTTGTTAGGTATGTAAAATCAAGCATTATAAAACTTAAGCCCCAGAAAGGAGTGTTTCATTTTTAAAATGTGAAGTCTGGGCTTCAAATTGCTAATTTTATACTTACATAGTTGATGTTTATTGTTGTTTGATATGTCAATAAGTTAATTTTGATACTTCAAGCTCTGCTCATTTGTTTTTTGTAAGTTTATTGTTTGTCCCTTTTGTAGAAAGTATTCCTGTTTTAATTAAAATGATAAATGATCCTGATTCTCGCTCAGAAGACAATATAAAAGCCACTGAAAATGCGATATCTGCAATAGCTAAGTTTCTCATGTGTAATAATTCCTTGATAAATATGGAAGAAATAATCCCATTATGGATTACATGGTTACCAATTTGGGAAGATGAAGAAGAATCAAAGTTCATTTATACCTTTTTATGTTCCTTATTAGAAACGTAAGTAGTACTTAGTATTTCTGTGAGCCTTAATTGTTTTCATTGTTGTTTGGATTGTTTTAAGGTTTCTGTTATTTAATAGCATAAATGTGCTGTTATGATTAATGACACTGCTTCATATTTTAAAATATTCCTTAATCATGATAAGATATTTCTTTATTTTCCAATTTGAGTTTTTGTTTTCATATCTTTTCATAATTAGTAGTTTATTAGTTATGTTTAATGTTTGTCCTTGTAGAATAATCTGAAGTGCATGGCGGCGTACTATTAATCACATTTCTGTTACTATTACTTAATAATTTTATTTCATTCGTATATTTTTAGAAATAATCCTCTGCTTTTGGGGAATGAAAACTGTAATCTACCTCGCATTGTCCAAATAATTGCAGAAGCATTTTATAAAGAAGCTATTGCACCCAGTAGTGATGTTGGAAAAAGAGTCATAACCTTGATTAGGGATATTCAGGTAGCTATTTCTTTCTCTTGGAATTTCGTTATATCATATCTTATATACATATTAACTGTGGCTTATTGATCAGGCTTTAAATCTTTAAATAATAAGTCTGTTCATTAAATATTTATTAGTGTATTTTGTGTTTAGAAGATATTATCTTCATCTATATTTATTTTAATTATTTTTTACAACCAAACATTGAGGATCCACTACTTAAAAGGAAGTTTACTACAGTTTTTAGAACAATCAGCACTTACAACAGAATAAGAAATCTTCTAATTATATCATAGATATGATAATTTGAACCATCAAGTTCTATGCACTGACTGAGTATTTCTAGCTATTACTCCAAAAGGGTTGGATATCAAAGATTATGATTGCATGCCTTTAGAGGGATACTATAGACTTTATAGTTTCTGATTCATTTTATAGCATATTTCATGCTGAGATCACTTTAAGAAAAGTTAAACGTGGGTGCCTTACTGCTGCTGGATTGATTTTAATAAGGTCCTAAAGTAGTTTGCTTTATACTGGATCTCAGTTTAGTGATTAAAAAGAGTGTTGTATGTATAGTTTTAAAAGTTAAATGTGCTAATTAATATGTTTCCTTTTAAAGCTCTGACATTATTAGTGAAAAAGGACGAATGGTACTTTATAAGTGATGAAATTCAAAACCTAAATGTTATGTGAAATTGTGGTAGTACTGAATAATTTATATAGAAATCCAGAATCCTCTATTGAATTTAAATTTATATTGTGTTTATCAAATTTTGATCCTGAATTTCTTTTTTCAGAGCAATCAGGATTTATTTTCTGTTTGTGTTGGTGTTCTGTCCCCCTATCAGCAAGAAGCCTTACATGCTGCCTTAACAAACCAATGATATTGATACTGTTTCTATTAATCTTATATATAAAAAAAAGTATGAACTGACTCAGCACTACATCAGTGAGCTTTGTTGTTATACTGTGAATCATCTAAGCACTGTTTTGGCATGTGATATTATATCATGTTATCAGTTTGTGATTGCCTTGTTATTATTAAACAAGGATATTGTCACTTATCTTTCATATGAATGAACAGCAATTTATAGTATGGTTTTCTGCTTCATAACTTTTTATGTATGATACACAAAGTATTGTCTTTATTTTTATAAATTTATGTCTCAGTAATGTATTGATAGCTTTCATGTAATATTTTTCTTATTCATTTCCTTTTGAAACATTTTAACGTTAGACATTGTTTTCTGCATCATTTAATAGATTATCTGGTTTCATATTTTTTTGTTCTTATTGGTTCCTTACCATTGCCAACTGAAATAAAATAGAGATATGTTTTAAGTTTTCTGTGGCTTTTTATTTTAAAGTTTTACATTGTAAATTTATGGTTTATATTGCTCTTTTTCAGTTATTAATTTTGCCAAGAGTTGTTAAGTATAACATTAATTTTAAAGAAGTTTTAAAATGTGTTTATATATCTTCAAGTTTGTCGATTTTTTTAAAATGTGTGCTGTCTTTCTTTTCATTTTTTTCTTTTTAGTAGTGTAACATGAAAAGATTTTCAGTGTTAGCTTGCCTTTGAAATTTAGTCATGGCATCTGAAACTCGTATTTTTTTAGCAAAATTCTGTTGGCCTTAGAAGAACCTGGAAAAGAAGCAAGTGCCAAGTTTTGGCGAAATTAACAGAATACAAGCAGAATTTTAAAATGCATTAGGTCATTTAAATGTACTCCTACGTTTAAGGTGACTGTTCAAGTTGATTCTGTCATCTGGTCTGTCCAGTGACAGAAAATTTGACAAAATACAGCATGTTATTAGCAAAAGGGAGAATCTAAGGCCTTGTCAATATGATAACTGTTCTTCAAAGCCAAGAACACATTGTATGAAATGCAATGCAATGCAACATTATGCATATAATGTTCTCCCTTTTTCATAAAAAAAAACTGTTTAACCTATTGACGCCCACGTTGACAAATTTTGAAATTGATAGTTATGGGTAGAAATGCATAAATTAAAAGTATTTCAAAAGCATTTGAAGAATTTTAACTGCAAGCCTATTTTTTAGCCATCTTCATTTGATGACACTTGGCATTTTGTATGTGAAAATGTAAAATTTTTAAAAAAGAAAATTCCTTACGTTTAATTGTTTAGTTGTAATATATAAGCAAACTAATAGGCAAAATAATGTAAAAAATCAAAACTTATTTTTAGAAATGTAAGAAAACTTCTTTTTCAAGGTTGATTTTTTTTTATGAAAAAAGGAGAACATTATATGCATAATGTTTCATTGCATTTCATACAATGTGTTCTTGGCTTTGAAGAACAGTTATCATATTGACAAGGCCTTAGATTCTCCCTTTTGCTAATAACATGCTGTATTTTGTCAAATTTTATGTCAGGAAGCACATGGGATCAAGAAGTTATCTGCCTTTGTTCTGGTCTTCCTAGGTTTGCTTCTGAATCGGCTCCCTTTTTTAAATAGGTTACTGCAATATACCTTCTAAAATCTTTGATTGACATTATCTTAGAACCATGGATCATTTTATAAATGACAGTAATTTACAACAACCATATCAGCATAGTAATAATGCAAAAATACCATTTCTTTCCTAGTATGGCTATAGAACCTTTCTCAAGAAGCCAATCATGAAGTTTGACCCCCCCCCCCCCATAAATGAGGTGTAGGAACTTATAGCATGAGGCTGATTCACTTTCACCTTTTCTTTTTTTTTCTGCACACCATCTTTGCACTGAAGAAAGCAACAGTATGGTATCAAAATTAGTGGCCAAAGAAACACATTGTCCTTCCATTTAACAACAAGAATTTCATTTTTGTCAAATTTACTATTGTTAAACCCTCTCTTTTTTTTACTCATTTTCTTATCATCCATTATTGGGCATTTTTCAGTACGATTTTTTTCGTATTGTTTCACTAGCTCTGAACTGTGTTTCTTTCAGTTTTTTTAACAATGCATGATTGGTAAAGAAGTTATATCTAAATAAACATGATAGCTCTTTGGATCTTCAATAATAGATAGTAAATTTAACTTAAGTACCTAAAGGAAGTTTCTCAGATTCAGAAGTATTCAGTTATTTTCCACAATACAGTGTAAAGTGATATCAGTAACTATCGTTGCTACACAGAGCCCAAAGTTTATACCCAGATCTAATAGATTTAGATTTTATAAGCTGTTTCAGTATATGATGACCATAATACTGGATGATCATTTCATCAGACAAATTTTCATGGAAAATACCCCATTTCTTAAAATTCTTGGAAAGCAAGGGACGTATTTTAAATGTTCTATCATGTTTGCTCTACTGATTTAATTTATTATCTTGGAAATGTAATAATCCTTTGGGCTCTAAGTAGAAATTTCTAGTCATAGCATTCTTCACTATTGTTACTCCTAAATCATCTGGTTCTGCCCAAGAGTTCCATTCACTGTATAAAGTATGATAGCCTAAAAATACAGTAAAACCTTGTTAATCCAGATCAGATTTGTAGACTTTTTATTTAATGTTCATATTAGATGATTTTTAACTATGATAGCAAGAACGTAATCGTTGTGGTCCCAGAACGTAATTTCTAAGTATGCCAAATATTCACGTTTTAGTTTGATTCCATGTATGGTTCCTGCATAGATTATACAATAAATTATGGTAATAACATGCTTTTGTTGAGTTTAAGAAAGCTTTACTAGAGTGTCACAGGGCGTTGACATGGATCAACTCAGAAAAGTTATTTTTAAATTTTTTATACTACATAATTTTATTACAAAACATAGTTTTTTATCGTAATAAATGGTAAGTCTGCTGAGTTAAGGATTTTGTTCTGCTGATTGTCTGGGTTGCCTATGGTCCCAGTTAGTCTGAATAAATGAGGTTTTACTGTATCAGAAATCCTATAAATGTTTTCATTTCATCTTTAGTCACATTAAAAAGATAAGTTTTCCTGTTTATTAAGGATACATTAACAATAATAAATATTAAAAAAACATGCTAAAGGCATAACATGGATTATATTTACAGTGGAATCTCGATCTATAATTTTTCAAGGGACCAACTAAACAGGACAATAAATACAGGAAAATGATAGATGCGGGAACATAACAAAGCAATATGATCATCAAGACTGGGTGGAATAAATGATACATGCAGGAAAATGATGATTCGGAGAATGATTGATCGAGATTCCACTGTGTACCAAATTGAAAGAATTTACTTCAGAAATCCAGTGTCATACAGTAGTATAAAAAATAACGTGATTACCAAAAACTTTGTAATTATTCAGTACCTTTCCCGTGCATTTTTACTTAGTTCCGAAGAATTTGCATATCTAACACTGCATAGTGCTGCCATCTATCAGACCAATTTGTAAATAAAAGAATATTTTTTTAATTTAATGCAGGGAACAGCAATTTTTTACAGCATCATCAAATGAGGACACTGGGCATTAATGAGTTGGCCAAAAGTTGATATGGTTCTCAAGGCTATATAGCTACCTTAATCCTTTTCACACATATGATTTGCATCTCTGGACATTTATAGTGGGTTGTCCCATTCACAATGAAAACCTGTACTAAAAGTTGCATAATTGTCTATATCGTTAATCTTACATATTCTATCTTATTAAAAGTTTTAAAAAATTTATTTCTTTTATTTGTACTGTTTTTATGGTCCTAATTTATTTTATAATTTATTTTTAAGGGTCCTGTAAAGATTTTTAATGTTTTAGCATTCAAGGCCCTTTAATATTTTCATTTAAAATCAGGTCCTTAATAAATACAAGTTGAAGTATAAGAATTTTCATCTTACTAGCCGTTGCGCAACCAGCATGTTCGCTTTTAGTTTTATATTTTCTTTTGCAAAACAACTCATCTGAAAGAAACGTATGTCTATTACCTGTCATCATAAATATACGTTGTTAAGTGGTAGTGCGATCTCAACCGAAAAATTTATAATCATTGCAAAATTCTCTGTAAGGATGATTCTAAAACGTTGTGATTAAAAAATATGAATTTCCATTACTTCAGAATAAAGTTAAAGATAAGACTGAGAAACCCAACAACAAAGATATTAAAAATTACATTCCTCTCTGTATGTAATATTTTTCAAGATTAAGATATCTACACTTTATCATTACATCAAATAAGAAATTTAGAGACAATTTTTTTTCATTAAAAAAGGAGTAAAAATTCAGCAAGTACTAAAATATAGTGTGGATTACACCACTCTCTATATGTACTATTGTTCACAATTCAGATATCTACACTTAATCATACCAAATAAAAAATTGTTCGGATTCTTCACTTATAAAATGGAGTAAAAATTCAGCAAGTACTACTAAAAAGAATTGACAATAAACTCGTACTTACTATTAAGATATTATAATACAATTATTAATATTTTACTATGATATTCCTCAAACTTCTTGATATACACAGTTGAGTACTGGGTGATTCAAATTAAAGTATCCCTGTTTGGGATGCCCTGGTGAGAAAAGCAGTGGACGTAACATCTTCATATTTGGAGGGTATACATATTAGGGTTTTCGATTTTGAGCAATTTTTTTATAATTCGGGTTTGACCGGGTTTTTTTTTTATTTAAAACCCGAGTTTACTTAGTTGGTTCCAGGGGATCAATAGCAAAGAACTAAAATAATAAATAGTTTATTAGAGGCATTTAATTTATTTCGGAATTTCAAATATAAAAAATAACAGTAAATAAATTTTATGTTAATTAACATATACATATATGTATAACATAAATAAAAGTGGTACAAATACATCATTTTTTATAAAACTGCCTTAAAACCATCATTGCACTCAACGTATCATCATTGAGTCAGCTTCTGAGTTTATTAGCAAAGACCCATTACAGAAAATGCTCATTCTGCTTCCACCGAAGTTGGTCGAATTGTTGTTAAAGACCTGTAAAGTTTATCTAGCATTTCAGGTCGGCTTTTTGTTGCCTGAAACAACTCAATTTCTTTTCTTACGATATATGCACCAGATTTTGATTTTTTTATGATTTTCCTCATTATCATTCTCCTGCAGAAATATACTAAGCTCATCAGATAGGGGCATTTCTTTAGTACAAGCACCATTACTCGTAGCAACACCCTCAATTCCATCTTTAACTCTCACCTCAACTGCTACTTCTGGTTCAGACTCTGAGCCATTATCATTTACGTTGAATAGTCGTTTTATTGAGGTTGTTGCCAGATCAAATATTTTGTTTTTAAAAATTTTACTACCAAACTCATCGTATGATTCATTGACGAAATCTGGATTTTTCAAAAATTTAACGAGATGAGCCAGCTCTGGGTTTCGACGCTCTTTGAATCGAATTTCAAATTTTTGAAGTGGAGCATTCGCGATAGGAGTGTTTAGATTTCTTAGCTTATTCACTGTAAATGCTAATACTTTTTCAGAGAGAGTAAGATCGGCATCTTCTTTACATAAATATTGCACTGCGACTTCAAGGGGAGTAAGCGCATCACATAATTCTTTAATCTTGTCTAATTCCTGATTATTGAGATCAAACTGATAATCTAGTTAAGCATTGCAATTTTAACTTCTTTCCTCATCTCATAAAAACGTTGCAGCATTTTAAAAAGAGAATTCCATTGGGTTTTACAGTCCAGCAAAATATTCTTCTCTTTACCAAAGGTTTCCAAAGTCTGTGGTTGCAGATTTGTATCATTACGAACAGGGGACTTTCGGAACATTTTGACCATTTTCCTGACTTTTACAACAATCTTCTGAAGCTCAGGAATAAATATTGTTTGGTTGTATTTGTACTCGGTGGATTCTTCAACAGAATCCTCATTTTCATCTTCATAGTCAGAGTCACATTCTTCAGTTTGCTCATTTTCTTGGTCAGTCTGTTCTTCTGATCTAATTTCTGAACTTTTATACAGAACATCACAGACTACCAAATGAATAGCATGTGCCATGCAAACAATATGGAATGGGCTAGTATAACGGGCATACTTCAACATTATGCTTGCACCATCAGTGATTGAAGCTACCACATCATTATCCAGGGAAATATCAAACTCGCTGAGCCTTTCTTTTACAATCTGAATTACTCTTTCTGCATTTAAGCTTCCCATAACTCTAATTAGACCAAGAGATTGGAAGCCGGTGGAATAGTGTATATTCAGGTTGATAAATCTACGGTTTCGTATTGATGTGGTTTCATCAAAACTAATTGAAAACCGGCCATTGTCCTCTTTGATTTCTCTGATTTTTTTTAATGATTTTGCTCTGCACAGTTTGAAAATGTTTCACAAATAAAATCTTTGTTTGGCTAGGTCTACTAGGAAGGAGCACACTCGATGCTAAGCTCGTCTTATCAATGAACTATTGGCAAGCTAATGAAGTGCCATACAATCTACAGCAACTAATTTTGCTATAGCCTCTTCAACAGACTGTACATTTTTTGTGAAACAGTCATCAATTTTTCGAGATTTCAATTTGGGCTCGTCGTCATCACCAAATTTAGAACATGTTAATAATTCAGTATGATGTTTTGTCTTATCATGTGGCTTATCAAACTTTTTGTACTTGAACCCGAAACCTTTAGGATTGATGAACAAATATTGAATTTTGCTGTTTCTTGTGGTTTGTTAAACAGAAAATGTTTCCATACTCCAGATTTGCGCTTCGAGCTTACGTCCTCAAAAACATTCATTTTAGGGATTTTAAACTGTAATAAAATCGAATAATCAAAATTTGTAATTAACACAGCTAAGCTACACAGCATCAGAAAAGTGCGCAAACATGACTTAATTATACGGTGGCGTATACCCACATTAAAAAGTTTTTTTTAAACAACTAGATATATACCTAATAAAAGAATATTAACTGCAAAAATGATAATATATGAAGTCGATCGAAATACAACGTGTATTTCCAAGAAACAAAAGGTCGAAGAAATTTCAAATCAGAGCAATTCCAAATAATCGAAGAGTCCAGTTAAAATCGAGAGTTGGAGAGCTATCTAAACTATCTAAGTTTATTTAGTATTTACATAAAAATATATAATTAAATATTAATTTCGAGAGCAGCATGTTAGCTCGTTATCAGGTGAGAGATACAAGTCGAGTGCATCACTCTAGGACGTTACAAAAAACTTCCTTCTATTGCACGCAAAGCGCTTTCTGTATGGGTGGATCCACAGAATATTGTTTAACTACGCAATAGAAGGCAGCGAGGACACAACACATCCATATATAACTAGACTAAACAAACACAAACCACAGAAAGCAGGCATGGTCGTGTAGCTGAAGTATTGCGCAATTCACACGGCATAACGCACGTGCTGCTGGGAATCCCCAACTCATAAATTTGAGTGAAATAGAGCTATGGCGTAAGCCGCCGCCAATATATCTCCATCTCACTCCGTCTCATTGCTTTTTTATTCATTTGTTGAGAGCCGTACAGAGTCCGACTTGTTAAATTCGGTCTTGGTTCTAAATTAAGGAATATAATTGGTATTCTATTGTATTAGATAAATAACTAATTCCCCGGGTTTACATTAAAAATTCCCCGGGTTTCGGGTTCGTAAAATCTTTGTAAAACCCGGATTTTCGGGTTCGGGGAAACCCGGGTCAAAAACCCTATTGTCGTGTAGACATTTGCCTATAATTCACCGCAGTTTGCTAACCATTTTATTATGGGGGCACCATATAGGTGGACCAGCATTACCCCCTATGAAGGGACGACACAAACGGGGATATTTTAGGGGCGTGATGCCGGGATTCGATCCAAGCACTCTCGGCACTGAAAGCCAGCCCTTGTACCACAGGGCCACCACAAGCCCCCATGAAATGTAATAAATTAGAAACCCCCTGAATTTCTAGTCGGGAATACCTGGGAGAGATTCCATCTATATCTGCCTTCCAGGCCAATGTTCTCACTAAGTGGGAAAAGAATCATGTTCCCACCGGAGAGTTAAAAACTTCATTTTTCTCATTACCTTTCGAAGAATACATTATTTATTCCTTGGGGGGGGGGGGAGTTGAGTTTGAATATTAATTTTAATTATCTGTGGATTTAACGTCTTTTATAATGTTATTTACCTATTCTACTAGTTAGGATATTATTGTAATTTCCTACCCATAAAAGATTATGAAGAATATTGGCAAAATAAATTATAGGTGATTGTTCTCACTATCAATATTACTTCTTACTTGTAAACTAAATAAACTGCTTGATTCAGTCTTCCACATACGTCATCAACCCTCAATCTGCGGGTTACTTTGTGATTCATATATATGTTTTAGCTGAACCGCAAAAACAAAAAATATGGGAAATATTTATATTTTCTTTTCATGTGACCTGAGTAACTAAAGGCATAACAAACAAATTGTAAAATATTATTTAAAGGTTGCTTAACTTTGTTATAAATTCATATTGTTTGATTGCTAGTATCAGATTATAACAAGTATATATGTGACTATGTTAACTCATTACCTTATTTGCTGTGAGTTTTTTTCAAGCAATGTCCTGCATGTAATTGAGGTTTAAGCTGGGTAATTTAAGTTAAATGCACCTTGACTTAATTAAATAATTTGACAAGTAACATCTTAATTCTTGTTGTAATATGAATCTTCAGTTTTGATTATTATGGTAATTTCTTACCATTCCATATTTAAAGAGCTCATAAAATATTTTTTTTAGTAAAACCATTAATATAAACAATGTAGATGTTTTGTCCTCTTAAAATTTGATGCATTAATTGAAATAATATTTCAACATTAATGTAACACATGCATACACTTAAAAGTTACTGCCCAAATGTATAATGAACTCCATCAATCATGTAATTGTCCGTATGTTCATAATTTCCTACGAGCTAGAATTTCTGAATATCAAATAATATTGTGCTTATTATCTCTTGCTATAAAGACATTTAGTTTAAACTCTATTTTTCTGATAAAACTTGTCTGTCTTAAGGATCTCGTTTTGCCTAGGAGAGGTTCTATAAGGCTTGGATCGTACAGGTTTGTCACTGATCAACTGTATATCATGTTCAATCAAATCCGCACGCCCTGGATCATTTGAGAACAATTTACTATGGGCTTTTAATAATTCTCCTAGCTTTTTAATTTGATCCGGTGAACACCTTTCTTCCAACGCGCTATCCTTGACTATATCCCCAAAATCGCATATATTTGGACTAGCGTTCGAATAGGGAATATCTAAATCTGATTCCAAGCTTTCTCTGCTAGTTTCTTCACTGATTAGAATATTTACACTCTCAACTCTCTGATGATAGGGTTTTAAAAGATTCACGTGATACACTGACGTTTTGTTCGCCTTACCCGGCATTTTAACTACGTAATTCGTCTCGGACAGTTTTTTCTCTATTAGTCCGGGCCCTACCCATTTAACGGCAAATCTAGTCGGTTGATAGGACGAAAAAATTATCACTCTTTCTCCTACTTTAAATTCCCGTCTAATGGACCCTCTGTCATATTAAGTCTTCCTTTTTTGCTTAAGTTCCACCTCCGTAGACGCGGCTAGTTCCTGACATTTCCGCAATCGATTTATCAGGTTATACACGTACTCTGTCACTACATCATCCTTACCCTCTAACTCGCACCATTGTTCGAACAAAATAGTTTCAGGCACGTGAAGGGTCCGCCCATACAACAATTCGGAGGGGCTGAACCCAGTTGAGACATTGGGGACGTTCTTAAGGCTAACAATGCTGACGGGAGATGCTTTTCCCACTGCTCACCTGTCTCTATATATGCGGCTTTCAATAAGCGCTTAATGGTTCTGTGGAACCTTTCAACCGGATTAGTTTGCGGATGATGAATTGAGCTGTGAAAAACCTTTATACCAAATTTCTCAAAAAAGGTGGTTGTTAAATTACTGGTGAAATAAGATCCGTTATCACACTGGACCTCTTTCGGAAAACCTATTCTACTGAAAATCGTAAGCAACGCATCAGTAACACTTTCGGAATTAATGTTTTCAAGCGGGATTGCTTCGGGGTATTTAGAAGCTAGGCAAATAGCTGGCCTTTCCCTGTGTGAGACGTCGGTAAGGGTCCGACCGTATCAATATTTAATTTCGCGAATACCTCAGAAATTACAGTCACTAACTTCAGGGGCGCCTTCTTTTGCTCAGAGGATTTCCCTACTCTCTGACAAGGATCGCAAGTTTTCACGAACTCTTCAATTTGCTTAATGCACTGTGGCCAAAAATAGTATCGTAAGATTTTGTCTTTAGTTTTACGCTTCCCTAAATGCGACCCAAATCCGTCATGACATAGACTCATAATTTTACCGGCATATTTAGCGGGAACTAACAACTGCCTGTGCTTCTCGCCTCTATGATCTTTCGTTTTTCGGAAAAGTAACCTTTTTTCTACTTCAAACTCTGAAGTTTTCTTTCCTCCAACCTTTTCCCAAAGGGATTTTAATTCAGGACAACTTTGCTGTTTTGTCCGGAATTCTGCGGCATCAATGCCAATTAATTCCTGACCACAATCACCTTCTGAGGGGGGCAATTCGATTTGTCTTTCCTCCTCGTTCTCAGGTCGGATTAAACCAATATCATTATTGTTCTCTTCGTCTCTTTTTACCTGCGCGTTAGGGTCTGGTTGCCTTACGCGATCTTCGAGGTCTCCCTGAGTCTCTTTAGTTCGACTCCTAGTTTGCACAGCGTTTACCCTCTCTGGTTGTTTTTTAACTCCTTCGATGAGTTCTTGCGTCGCGTTTCCTAGCAAGTAATGGGACATGCTCACCGATTGGTCAACTATCGCCGCCTTGGTTTTGACGATACCAAATTCTGGGCTCTCGATCTCAATCGTAGCTAACGGTAAGCATCAGAAATGGTTATCAAGGGGCTGTTTAAGCCAAACATGTTCCCCCGTAAAGTCTTCTGGTTTGACTAAACTCATTGTCCCCTGATCAACGCTACTACCACTGTCTCTTAGAACTGTAGTTTCTACCCCGTTAATCTTAGCCTTGCTCAGATACGGCTCAAATGAAGGGGAAAAATTCGCGTCGGTCGCAAGGTTATTAACTACCTCATTTGATTTGCTTAACTCATGACAGTTTGGTCTAATGTGACCCGGCAGATACAGTGAAAACAGATGGGATCTCGTTTTCTTTCAAATTCCCCTGTTCGCCAATTAGAATTACTCGCGTTAGGTTTCAATTTGTTTTTAACCCCGTTCTTCTCATTCTCAACTTTATCCTCTACCTTAGTTTGCTGTTGAATTTCGATTTATCTACAAATTTGTTTTCGAAAGTTTTCGGTTGTAGGGTTTTTTTTATGATACGGCGAGAAGCCTCATATGTGTCTAGTTTTTCTGCCAATTCTTGAGGGTTACTTAAATTTCCCCCATTGGTCTATAAAATGTTCTTTAATTTCTGTAGGAGCACGTTTTTTAAATTGGTCTGCCGTCATTAAATCTTTAAGTTTTTCAAAATCTTTTATCCCTACTCCGTCGAGCCATCCGCTTAAATAGCTCTGTAAATCAAATACCAAGTCTTGCCACAGCACGTCTGGTTTACGCTGATGCGTTTGGAATTTGGTCCGAAAAGCCTCTGGGCTAAGTTGAACCGGCTAAGCAGAACAGATTTAATGTGAGTGTAACAATCACTCTTCTCTTCGGGTTGTTTTATTACTATTTCACATACGTCGATGGGCATTAGGCTCAATAATTGAGATACCCATTCACTCTCATCAATATCGAGTTTCTTGGCCTGTCTCTCAAAAAGAATTAAATATAACGCCATATCAGTTTTAGCAGAGTCATACCTCTGCATGACTGATTTAATGTTTTTCGCGGGTCTCGTGTTTTCTTGGCTTGTGGACGCTATGCTTAGAGTTTCACCCGCTTGGGTAATTTTAAGTTTTGCTAACTCAAATTCTTTATCCCGAATCTCTTTTTCCTCTGCCTTTTGTCTGGCTAACTCTGCCTTTTGTCTGGTTTCCTCAATTTGTCGGTCCTCTATGATATTTCGCAACATACCCTTCGCGCTTTCTTCCTCAAAACTATCGTTCGCAACGATTCTCTCAACCAAATCCCGGATTCTATCTGAATCCTCGAACGGTATTGCCAGTTCGTATGCTAGCTTCTGTAAATCAGATTTTCTATAGTTGTATAAGAACGCTATTTTAAATTCTACTCTTCTAACAAGGGATTTGTGATACCAATTCCTGCTCAACCCAATTTACACACACAAACCAGGACTATATATACCAACAACATGTACCTTGCACAATTTATCAACTGGATCGTAACTGAACCATTTTAAATTTATACCATGCAATTACTAATAATTTCAATATTCTTACTGATATTCTATAACATTTATGTTAACACTATACATAATGCAACACTGTTAACAAAATTTCAATGCAATTTAAAAAAACACTTTGTTAGCACAACTTCAATAAATACACTTCTCAATAGGCTATTATAAGTTATGAATTTTCAGTTAATGTCTTGCATCTGTACAAGAAAATTTAACGGTTCTTAATTAATTTTAATTTCAACTCAAGATCATTCACAGAACTCTTTCTATTTGAGCCATTAATAACTTGGCTTTTAATTCTCAGTTTTAAAACTCTCTTGCAATATTAGTTATAATTTTACTAAAATACAACTCAAATTTTAATCCATAATTTATGCACATTTGCAATTAAAATACATGTTCTTAAGAATTTTAAATTTACTCCTGTCACACATTAATAACACAATTACTAAGATCGCCTCTAACAAAAGTCAGGCTTACCTTTATCTGATGACTTTTTCAGCATCCTCGATGATTTGTAGTGAATTCTTTCACACTGTTGGTCACTCACAATACAAGTTCTTTTACTTGAAAGTTCTCAGTATAATTTAAATTTGAGATGTGGGCTGATACTGTTTTCTGGAGTAGCAGTAAAATCCCGAAGCTGCCACCACTTTACTAGATTGTAAAGAATTCGCCGAATGGTAGCGAAAAGAAATCAGCGATACAATCTAATAATATTTAAAATGAACGATTTATTTACATGATGATCGAGTCGATGAAAATTATGAAAATTACAGGAGCGATGTTCTCTAATGCTGTGCGGATATACAAGTCAGCTACCACACGTCAGTTTATATTAGATGTTTAACTGCACTCAGGCACTAAAGTCCTTTAGATCGTACACGGGAACTCAGGATGCGTCACGATCACCTGCGAGAATTGAAGTCCACAGAAACTCAACAATTGTCCAAATCCTTCTGAGATCATAAAACAAGCTAGGTCGACAGGAAGTCAATAAAACTCTTCGCCTATTACAAGGACTTATCGAGAATTTAAATCATAGGCTGCGAGGCCTGAGTAGCACCTTTTAGCTTGAGATCCTAAACTCAGCCTTCAATATACTTCTGCCCGAAGTATGTCGACGAGGTGTCGAACGATTCTTCTCCGAATCGAAAGTAACACTTTGCCTCACCGAGGACTTGAAACGAAGTCACGGCTGCAATTGCCGGAGTAGCCAGTCTCAGCGTGAGAACTCAGAGCTAACTGAATTTTTTAACTGTCGTAGCACGCACTTGGAATTTTGGCGCTGGCATCGCTCTAAATGTAAAAGGGCTCTAATTGGCGCCTTTTAAAAGTGACCTCATATCTCTGGATTTTGATTGGTCTAGCGTCAACAGCTGTTTGGATCCGCCCTCAGGTTCACTGTTGCTTTTTCCTGGAACGTGCATGAAAAGAAGGGGGTCTTGTTCTTAAGATTGTGAAAATCAATGGATTCTTCACAATGGGTGGGTCCACAGAACATTGTTTAACTACGCAATAGAAAGTTGCGAGAACACAACACAATGAGATATATAACTAGACTAAACAAATACAAACCACAGAAAGCAAGCATGATCGTGTAGCTGAAGTATTGCGCAATTCACACGGCATAAAGCATGTGCTGCTGGGACTCCCAAACTCATAAACTTGAGTGAAATAGAGCTATGGCGTACGCCACCGCCAATATATCTCCATCTCACTGCTTTTTTATTCATTTGTTTGAGAGCCGTACCGAGTCCGACCTGTTAAATTTGGTCTTGGTTCTAAATTAAGGAATATAATTGGTATTCTATTGTATCAGATAAATAACTAATTCCCCGGGTTTACATTAAAAATTCCCCGGGTTTCGGGTTCGAAAAATCTTTGAAAAACCCGGGTTTTCGGGTTCGGGGAAACTCGGGTCAAAAACCCTAATACATATCAGGCCATGGGGAATTGATTGGTGGGAAAAAAACGATTAGTTCCAACAAAGACCGCTAGGGGCAAATGAGGCGCTGTGATCGGTTGAAGGTAAGGAGTATGAAACATGACTGTTTGAAGAAAGGAAAGAATACGTGGTGTCGGTAATTAACTTTATTAGTACAGTTCGTTACACAAGAACTCGATCCTAAAGAAATGTTAGTGAAGGCGCAAACGAAAGGCATGCGCGTAGTAACAACAGTACACAAAGATTTCACAGGTGGTTTTCAATGTGTCCACCGTGCTTTAAGGTCAACGCGTGATACAGTGTTATAGCATGATCCACAGCGGCGTGTATCTGGTCGGGACCGATGTTGCGTACGTGCAAGAGGATGTTGTTCTTCAAATCCGCCAGATTTCCTATGTTTCCCCGATAAACTTTATCTTATGAGGTAACCCCAAAGCCAAAAATCGCACGGGGTTAAGTCGGGTGAACGTGGAGGCCATCTGACAGGAAATGCACGACTGATAATGCGGTCCTCCGTAAATGACGTCGCAGCAATTGTTGAACCTCACGTCCAATGTGAGGAGGGACGTCATCTTGTTGAAATACCGTTGTAGCGAGACATCCACGCTGCTGGAGTTCTGGAATGACCACACTTTGCAGCATAGCCCGATAACGTGCTGCAGTCACGGAACAGGTTTTTGGTCCCTGAGGGTGATTTTCTCGAAGAAAGGTGACCCAATCATAAAGGTCGCAGTGAAGCCGCTCCATACAGTCACATGCGGTCAATGCAGGGGCATTTGGTGGACCGAATGAGGATTCTCAGTGGACCAGATACGGCAGTTATGTGCTTTTACTGTTCAGCACATGTAAAAGTGAGCCTCATCAGTCCATAGGATGTTCCACGGCCAATGCTGCTGCACCTCCATACGTGTCAAGAATGTTAAAGCGAACGTTTCACGCAGATCGCAATCGCCATGTTTTAACTCTTGTAAGCTATGGAGCTTATATGGATAGGCTTCGAGTGTTTTCCGTACCTCCATACCGTAGTTTGTGACAGTCCGAGTTGCCTTGATACGGCGCGAGCACTGCATGTTCCTGTTGTGTTCGAATTTGCCTGCTCAACGACAGCGGTTGCTACACATCCATAACCTGCGGTATCTGTTTCCTTCGCCCTCGGCCTGCTTGAACGGCAAAGCTACCTGTTTCCTCGAAACGTTTCACCATTCGCCGCAGGGCACATGGTGTTACTGGACCCGTACGCAAAGCTTTCTGCCCTCGGTACAAGCGAAGCGCTTTGGCGGCGTTATCGCCATTTTGGTAAAATAACTAGCAGCAAAGCAACGAAAGAACCATCGTGACAGTCGAAGAGTGTTCCGAACCCGTGAGTCCTCTTTTTTATCTGTTACGACGGGTCTTTCGCCCAGCTCGTATGCAAATTTTGTTCTCCGGTACTGCGCGCACAGTCGAATATTCAAATTCTCACTTAACTACAGCACGGCGAAAAGGGCTAGATGTTTAGTTGTGCTGCTGCTACACAGGAAACAACGCGTACGCTGCACACGCTTGCAAACATAAAGCTTAGTCAGCGTAGTTTAGTTCCTGCATGTGTAACGAACTGTACTAATAAAGTTAATTACCGACACCTCGTATTCTTTCCTTCCTTCGTACAGTCATGTTTCATTTTCCTTACCTTCAACCGATCGCAGCGCCTCATTTGCACCTAGCGGTCTTTGTTGGAACTAATTGTTTTTTTTCCCACCAATCAATTCCCCATGGCCTGATATGTATACCCTCCAAATATGAAGACGTTACGTCCACTGCTTTTCTCGCCAGGGCGTCCCAAACAGGGATACTTTAATTTGAATCACCCGGTATTTCAGAAATAGGAGTACTACAGTGACAGAATCAAAAGAACGGACTCTAGATAACCTACATACAACTGTCCATGACTAAACACTGGATTTGATAGTATCTAAACATATTTTTCAAAAGTTTGTCCTCTTACATACATTTAGAAAAAACCGATGGAACAAAAGAATAAATTATATCGTGAATAAATTAAAATTCTTCACGTGTAAAATACAGCAATTAAATTGTACCAAATTACGTGCTTTCGTCAAACCACTACACACACGCTGTCGGCTGCTAATGTTTACATCTGGTAGTTGCAGCCGTTGTAATTCGGAGTGTAGAAATATCGCCGATTTTTGTGCTGCATACCTACGCGTTTTATAAATATAGATTGCTCTTGAAGATGCTGCTTACTGATGTAAATTTATTGAGGTAAATGCAGGAATAACCAAATAAATTGCTACATGTAAAAATAATTTTGGAAATATAATTGATATATGTGAATATTTAAAGTTGATATGTTAAAAGTTTTCATTAGATTGTAAGTGATCCTAAAGCTTAAATACTTATCCGTCTAGACTTTGGAAATAACCAAATTTTAAATCATCTTAGAGGTTCTTAAAAAGTCCTTAAGGACTCTTAATATTTGATTATTTAAAATGAGTACAAACCCTGTTTTAGGTTATTTCTGTAAATTCAAAGGATTATTATTTGAAAACCTTTAAAATTATTTCTCTGTAAAGTTCTCACTCATGACATAAATAGTTTGGAAATCAAGTTTTTATGAATTAAAAATAATTTTCAAAAAAAATTTATAAGCTATGTCATGAGTTTAATGAGTAAAATGGGAATCAGATTCTACTTCCCAGATGAGAACTTTCATTTTAACCAATGGATAAAAATGAATTGTAAAGAATCTTCTTTTAATGACACAAAATTTCTTTTATGTCGTATCACACGAAGTACTGAAGAATGACCAAGCTATAAGATTTTGAGAGCAATTAAATGTATTGGGAAAGAACTTTTAACATTGTAAATGCTTTGTCAGACTACACAAATACAGGATGTCCGGGGGAAAGGTATCCAAAAGTCATGACTTATTTTTATGGAACTACCCATTAGAATTTTTTAAAAATTATTTAAATAGAAAGAACATCTCACCAAGTTTTAATATCAATCATAGATTTCGATGTGTGCACCTTGTGTAGCACGACAAACGTCTAAATTGTAATCCAGTTCTCTCCAAGTGTTTCGTAGCATATCAGGAGTTATTACACAAATTGCTTGAATGATACGCTTGTTTAACTCATCCACAGTTTCAATTTTTTGTTTATATACAACAGATTTAATGAATCCCAAAGCAAAAAAGTCTAATAACGCCTGATATGGTACGAAACACTTGGAGATAACTGGATTACCTTTTAGACGTTAGTCGTGCTAGAAAAGGTGCATGCATCGAAATCTATGTCGTGATGATTGTTCTAACTGTCGAATAACGACTTTCCTTTTTTTTTCATCACTCCATAGGTTTTACTAACTAAACCAAATAATAGTAATGTCATGGTAATTTATCATCATCTCACTTAAAAGCTAACTCTGTAATAATTAATAGTTTAATAGTTTAGCAAAAAAAAGTGCTAGTGGTGTAAGCACTATCTTACGAAATTCTCTAAATAATCAACACCACATCTATGATACTATGATAGAAATCTATGATTGATATTAAAACTTGGTAAGATGTTCTTTCTACTTAAATATATTTTTTTAAATTTTAATGGATAGTTCCGTAAAAATAAGTCATGACTTTGGATACCTTTAGCCCGGACACCCTGTATTTCATGCCGTACTTTCTTTCAGTGGTCTGCAGAAATGAATCATTCCCATGTTTCAAACAAGTGTTTTTCTCATCGAGATTTCTTCCCCAAAAACAATTTTTCTAATCTAAAATCCGGTTTTGAAAACACTTTTTAGTTGTTGCTTAACAACCCTGCAAACATGCTACGGGAAATTGTGTAACAGAACAGCGTGATGCTGTTGTACAAACTAAGTTTGAGTCCTATGATTTAAAATGGGTATACATGTTGGTATGTGCTAGATGTAAAATTACTGTGTGCATTACAAGCTCGTGCTCTGTAAAATAGACTTTATGCAGAGGTGTACTAGAGCACACTTGTTCCATTCCATCTTTGGAAAGATCGTGTTTCAAGATGATCAAAATTAATTTGAAAGATCTTTCATACAGAGAATTATTTTCATTTAATGAGAAAAGACATAGCTGCTTTTTTTTTAGGGGGGATGGACGGATTAACAGCTAGTCGTATAGTTTTACATTTCAATTTTTAAAAGTGTTGGCAATAATAAAATACCCCTTTTAGATGATTTAAGGGAAGAAAGGCTTCAAACATTCATTTTGAATGATTCCAAAGAATAATGATGGCTCTATTAGATAGTTTTAAACAGGTGTGAAGAGTGATAAAGATCCTTGAAGGCTTGTTTCCGTTCACAGGGAATAGAAGTAAACCTATATTTGCTGCATGATACCTTTGATCATATTGCTTTATGTTCCCGCATTTATCATTCAGTTCAGTCAGTCCCTTGAAAAACGATAGATTGAGATTCCACTGTTTATCATTAAATGGGTTTCCATTTGGGGCTTTTTTCACTAATCGTATTGGAACGGTTACTATAATGTACAGGAGTAATAATAGGCATTGACTATTTAATTTTAGTTCAAGGCCTCAAAATATGTTTGTGAATAATTTGTAGATTTGCTAGCTTATATTACACATGAATTTATATTGTTTTGTATTTTTGTTTTGTACCTTTTTATTCTTTTCTCTTAGTCATGTTCAAGATATCAGCAGTATTTTCTTCAACCTCTAATAGAATCATTAAGTGATGAATGTCCTGATTTACGACAAACTGCTGCTTATGCCATTGGGTGCCTTGGCCAATTTGGTGGTCCAGAATATGCTAAAGTCTGTGCAGGTATATATGTGCTGAAGTGCTAACTGAATTAATTTTATGTAGTATACCTGCCTGGTTACATTATTTCTATTGTGTTAAAACTGATCAAAATTAAAATCCTGCCTCCAGTGTTCATTTTGCTCATCAATTAAGTTCATAGATTTTTGTGCTGACCATTGTCACTCTGAAACATGTTTTATCTTAAGATAAAAAATGCACTAAAAGAATCACTTAGCTTTTTCTGGCTAAACAAATGTATGAACTACTTTGGCATGTTTGTTCAGTTTTAAATTTTATTTTCACTTAATTTACGGATCTTTCCAAATTACAAAAGAAAAGAAAATTCAAAACTTATTATTTAAACTTGGTTTAATATGTAACATGGTTAAAGTTGAATTCAGGAAGTAATAAGTGTATGAAAATGCATCTTCTGTGATTAATTTAAGGATTTTATTTTGTTAGGTATGTAAAATCAAGCATTATAAAACTTAAGCCCCAGAAAGGAGTGTTTCATTTTTAAAATGTGAAGTCTGGGCTTCAAATTGCTAATTTTATACTTACATAGTTGATGTTTATTGTTGTTTGATATGTCAATAAGTTAATTTTGATACTTCAAGCTCTGCTCATTTGTTTTTTGTAAGTTTATTGTTTGTCCCTTTTGTAGAAAGTATTCCTGTTTAATTAAAATGATAAATGATCCTGATTCTCGCTCAGAAGACAATATAAAAGCCACTGAAAATGCGATATCTGCAATAGCTAAGTTTCTCATGTGTAATAATTCCTTGATAAATATGGAAGAAATAATCCCATTATGGATTACATGGTTACCAATTTGGGAAGATGAAGAAGAATCAAAGTTCATTTATACCTTTTTATGTTCCTTATTAGAAACGTAAGTAGTACTTAGTATTTCTGTGAGCCTTAATTGTTTTCATTGTTGTTTGGATTGTTTTAAGGTTTCTGTTATTTAATAGCATAAATGTGCTGTTATGATTAATGACACTGCTTCATATTTTAAAATATTCCTTAATCATGATAAGATATTTCTTTATTTTCCAATTTGAGTTTTTGTTTTCATATCTTTTCATAATTAGTAGTTTATTAGTTATGTTTAATGTTTGTCCTTGTAGAATAATCTGAAGTGCATGGCGGCGTACTATTAATCACATTTCTGTTACTATTACTTAATAATTTTATTTCATTCGTATATTTTTAGAAATAATCCTCTGCTTTTGGGGAATGAAAACTGTAATCTACCTCGCATTGTCCAAATAATTGCAGAAGCATTTTATAAAGAAGCTATTGCACCCAGTAGTGATGTTGGAAAAAGAGTCATAACCTTGATTAGGGATATTCAGGTAGCTATTTCTTTCTCTTGGAATTTCGTTATATCATATCTTATATACATATTAACTGTGGCTTATTGATCAGGCTTTAAATCTTTAAATAATAAGTCTGTTCATTAAATATTTATTAGTGTATTTTGTGTTTAGAAGATATTATCTTCATCTATATTTATTTTAATTATTTTTTACAACCAAACATTGAGGATCCACTACTTAAAAGGAAGTTTACTACAGTTTTTAGAACAATCAGCACTTACAACAGAATAAGAAATCTTCTAATTATATCATAGATATGATAATTTGAACCATCAAGTTCTATGCACTGACTGAGTATTTCTAGCTATTACTCCAAAAGGGTTGGATATCAAAGATTATGATTGCATGCCTTTAGAGGGATACTATAGACTTTTATAGTTTCTGATTCATTTTATAGCATATTTCATGCTGAGATCACTTTAAGAAAAGTTAAACGTGGGTGCCTTACTGCTGCTGGATTGATTTTAATAAGGTCCTAAAGTAGTTTGCTTTATACTGGATCTCAGTTTAGTGATTAAAAAGAGTGTTGTATGTATAGTTTTAAAAGTTAAATGTGCTAATTAATATGTTTCCTTTTAAAGCTCTGACATTATTAGTGAAAAAGGACGAATGGTACTTTATAAGTGATGAAATTCAAAACCTAAATGTTATGTGAAATTGTGGTAGTACTGAATAATTTATATAGAAATCCAGAATCCTCTATTGAATTTAAATTTATATTGTGTTTATCAAATTTTGATCCTGAATTTCTTTTTTCAGAGCAATCAGGATTTATTTTCTGTTTGTGTTGGTGTTCTGTCCCCCTATCAGCAAGAAGCCTTACATGCTGCCTTAACAAACCAATGATATTGATACTGTTTCTATTAATCTTATATATAAAAAAAAGTATGAACTGACTCAGCACTACATCAGTGAGCTTTGTTGTTATACTGTGAATCATCTAAGCACTGTTTTGGCATGTGATATTATATCATGTTATCAGTTTGTGATTGCCTTGTTATTATTAAACAAGGATATTGTCACTTATCTTTCATATGAATGAACAGCAATTTATAGTATGGTTTTCTGCTTCATAACTTTTTATGTATGATACACAAAGTATTGTCTTTATTTTTATAAATTTATGTCTCAGTAATGTATTGATAGCTTTCATGTAATATTTTTCTTATTCATTTCCTTTTGAAACATTTTAACGTTAGACATTGTTTTCTGCATCATTTAATAGATTATCTGGTTTCATATTTTTTTGTTCTTATTGGTTCCTTACCATTGCCAACTGAAATAAAATAGAGATATGTTTTAAGTTTTCTGTGGCTTTTTATTTTAAAGTTTTACATTGTAAATTTATGGTTTATATTGCTCTTTTTCAGTTATTAATTTTGCCAAGAGTTGTTAAGTATAACATTAATTTTAAAGAAGTTTTAAAATGTGTTTATATATCTTCAAGTTTGTCGATTTTTTTAAAATGTGTGCTGTCTTTCTTTTCATTTTTTTCTTTTAGTAGTGTAACATGAAAAGATTTTCAGTGTTAGCTTGCCTTTGAAATTTAGTCATGGCATCTGAAACTCGTATTTTTTTAGCAAAATTCTGTTGGCCTTAGAAGAACCTGGAAAAGAAGCAAGTGCCAAGTTTTTGGCGAAATTAACAGAATACAAGCAGAATTTTAAAATGCATTAGGTCATTTAAATGTACTCCTACGTTTAAGGTGACTGTTCAAGTTGATTCTGTCATCTGGTCTGTCCAGTGACAGAAAAATTTGACAAAATACAGCATGTTATTAGCAAAAGGGAGAATCTAAGGCCTTGTCAATATGATAACTGTTCTTCAAAGCCAAGAACACATTGTATGAAATGCAATGCAATGCAACATTATGCATATAATGTTCTCCCTTTTTTCATAAAAAAAACTGTTTAACCTATTGACGCCCACGTTGACAAATTTTGAAATTGATAGTTATGGGTAGAAATGCATAAATTAAAAGTATTTCAAAAGCATTTGAAGAATTTTAACTGCAAGCCTATTTTTTAGCCATCTTCATTTGATGACACTTGGCATTTTGTATGTGAAAATGTAAAATTTTTAAAAAAGAAAATTCCTTACGTTTAATTGTTTAGTTGTAATATATAAGCAAACTAATAGGCAAAATAATGTAAAAAATCAAAACTTATTTTTAGAAATGTAAGAAAACTTCTTTTTCAAGGTTGATTTTTTTATGAAAAAAGGAGAACATTATATGCATAATGTTTCATTGCATTTCATACAATGTGTTCTTGGCTTTGAAGAACAGTTATCATATTGACAAGGCCTTAGATTCTCCCTTTTGCTAATAACATGCTGTATTTTGTCAAATTTTATGTCAGGAAGCACATGGGATCAAGAAGTTATCTGCCTTTGTTCTGGTCTTCCTAGGTTTGCTTCTGAATCGGCTCCCTTTTTTAAATAGGTTACTGCAATATACCTTCTAAAATCTTTGATTGACATTATCTTAGAACCATGGATCATTTTATAAATGACAGTAATTTACAACAACCATATCAGCATAGTAATAATGCAAAAATACCATTTCTTTCCTAGTATGGCTATAGAACCTTTCTCAAGAAGCCAATCATGAAGTTTGACCCCCCCCCCCCCCATAAATGAGGTGTAGGAACTTATAGCATGAGGCTGATTCACTTTCACCTTTTCTTTTTTTTTCTGCACACCATCTTTGCACTGAAGAAAGCAACAGTATGGTATCAAAATTAGTGGCCAAAGAAACACATTGTCCTTCCATTTAACAACAAGAATTTCATTTTTGTCAAATTTACTATTGTTAAACCCTCTCTTTTTTTTACTCATTTTCTTATCATCCATTATTGGGCATTTTCAGTACGATTTTTTCGTATTGTTTCACTAGCTCTGAACTGTGTTTCTTTCAGTTTTTTTAACAATGCATGATTGGTAAAGAAGTTATATCTAAATAAACATGATAGCTCTTTGGATCTTCAATAATAGATAGTAAATTTAACTTAAGTACCTAAAGGAAGTTTCTCAGATTCAGAAGTATTCAGTTATTTTCCACAATACAGTGTAAAGTGATATCAGTAACTATCGTTGCTACACAGAGCCCAAAGTTTATACCCAGATCTAATAGATTTAGATTTTATAAGCTGTTTCAGTATATGATGACCATAATACTGGATGATCATTTCATCAGACAAATTTTCATGGAAAATACCCCATTTCTTAAAATTCTTGGAAAGCAAGGGACGTATTTTAAATGTTCTATCATGTTTGCTCTACTGATTTAATTTATTATCTTGGAAATGTAATAATCCTTTGGGCTCTAAGTAGAAATTTCTAGTCATAGCATTCTTCACTATTGTTACTCCTAAATCATCTGGTTCTGCCCAAGAGTTCCATTCACTGTATAAAGTATGATAGCCTAAAAATACAGTAAAACCTTGTTAATCCAGATCAGATTTGTAGACTTTTTATTTAATGTTCATATTAGATGATTTTTAACTATGATAGCAAGAACGTAATCGTTGTGGTCCCAGAACGTAATTTCTAAGTATGCCAAATATTCACGTTTTAGTTTGATTCCATGTATGGTTCCTGCATAGATTATACAATAAATTATGGTAATAACATGCTTTTTGTTGAGTTTAAGAAAGCTTTACTAGAGTGTCACAGGGCGTTGACATGGATCAACTCAGAAAAGTTATTTTTAAATTTTTTATACTACATAATTTTATTACAAAACATAGTTTTTTATCGTAATAAATGGTAAGTCTGCTGAGTTAAGGATTTTGTTCTGCTGATTGTCTGGGTTGCCTATGGTCCCAGTTAGTCTGAATAAATGAGGTTTTACTGTATCAGAAATCCTATAAATGTTTTCATTTCATCTTTAGTCACATTAAAAAGATAAGTTTTCCTGTTTATTAAGGATACATTAACAATAATAAATATTAAAAAAACATGCTAAAGGCATAACATGGATTATATTTACAGTGGAATCTCGATCTATAATTTTTCAAGGGACCAACTAAACAGGACAATAAATACAGGAAAATGATAGATGCGGGAACATAACAAAGCAATATGATCATCAAGACTGGGTGGAATAAATGATACATGCAGGAAAATGATGATTCGGAGAATGATTGATCGAGATTCCACTGTGTACCAAATTGAAAGAATTTACTTCAGAAATCCAGTGTCATACAGTAGTATAAAAAATAACGTGATTACCAAAAACTTTGTAATTATTCAGTACCTTTCCCGTGCATTTTTACTTAGTTCCGAAGAATTTGCATATCTAACACTGCATAGTGCTGCCATCTATCAGACCAATTTGTAAATAAAAGAATATTTTTTTAATTTAATGCAGGGAACAGCAATTTTTTACAGCATCATCAAATGAGGACACTGGGCATTAATGAGTTGGCCAAAAGTTGATATGGTTCTCAAGGCTATATAGCTACCTTAATCCTTTTCACACATATGATTTGCATCTCTGGACATTTATAGTGGGTTGTCCCATTCACAATGAAAACCTGTACTAAAAGTTGCATAATTGTCTATATCGTTAATCTTACATATTCTATCTTATTAAAAGTTTTAAAAAATTTATTTCTTTTATTTGTACTGTTTTTATGGTCCTAATTTATTTTATAATTTATTTTTAAGGGTCCTGTAAAGATTTTTAATGTTTTAGCATTCAAGGCCCTTTAATATTTTCATTTAAAATCAGGTCCTTAATAAATACAAGTTGAAGTATAAGAATTTTCATCTTACTAGCCGTTGCGCAACCAGCATGTTCGCTTTTAGTTTTATATTTTCTTTTGCAAAACAACTCATCTGAAAGAAACGTATGTCTATTACCTGTCATCATAAATATACGTTGTTAAGTGGTAGTGCGATCTCAACCGAAAAATTTATAATCATTGCAAAATTCTCTGTAAGGATGATTCTAAAACGTTGTGATTAAAAAATATGAATTTCCATTACTTCAGAATAAAGTTAAAGATAAGACTGAGAAACCCAACAACAAAGATATTAAAAATTACATTCCTCTCTGTATGTAATATTTTTCAAGATTAAGATATCTACACTTTATCATTACATCAAATAAGAAATTTAGAGACAATTTTTTTCATTAAAAAAGGAGTAAAAATTCAGCAAGTACTAAAATATAGTGTGGATTACACCACTCTCTATATGTACTATTGTTCACAATTCAGATATCTACACTTAATCATACCAAATAAAAAATTGTTCGGATTCTTCACTTATAAAATGGAGTAAAAATTCAGCAAGTACTACTAAAAAGAATTGACAATAAACTCGTACTTACTATTAAGATATTATAATACAATTATTAATATTTTACTATGATATTCCTCAAACTTCTTGATATACACAGTTGAGTACTGGGTGATTCAAATTAAAGTATCCCTGTTTGGGATGCCCTGGTGAGAAAAGCAGTGGACGTAACATCTTCATATTTGGAGGGTATACATATTAGGGTTTTCGATTTTGAGCAATTTTTTTATAATTCGGGTTTGACCGGGTTTTTTTTTATTTAAAACCCGAGTTTACTTAGTTGGTTCCAGGGGATCAATAGCAAAGAACTAAAATAATAAATAGTTTATTAGAGGCATTTAATTTATTTCGGAATTTCAAATATAAAAAATAACAGTAAATAAATTTTATGTTAATTAACATATACATATATGTATAACATAAATAAAAGTGGTACAAATACATCATTTTTTATAAAACTGCCTTAAAACCATCATTGCACTCAACGTATCATCATTGAGTCAGCTTCTGAGTTTATTAGCAAAGACCCATTACAGAAAATGCTCATTCTGCTTCCACCGAAGTTGGTCGAATTGTTGTTAAAGACCTGTAAAGTTTATCTAGCATTTCAGGTCGGCTTTTTGTTGCCTGAAACAACTCAATTTCTTTTCTTACGATATATGCACCAGATTTTGATTTTTTTATGATTTTCCTCATTATCATTCTCCTGCAGAAATATACTAAGCTCATCAGATAGGGGCATTTCTTTAGTACAAGCACCATTACTCGTAGCAACACCCTCAATTCCATCTTTAACTCTCACCTCAACTGCTACTTCTGGTTCAGACTCTGAGCCATTATCATTTACGTTGAATAGTCGTTTTATTGAGGTTGTTGCCAGATCAAATATTTTGTTTTTAAAAATTTTACTACCAAACTCATCATATGATTCATTGACGAAATCTGGATTTTTCAAAAATTTAACGAGATGAGCCAGCTCTGTGTTTCGACGCTCTTTGAATCGAATTTCAAATTTTTGAAGTAGAGCATTCGCGATAGGAGTGTTTAGATTTCTTAGCTTATTCACTGTAAATGCTAATACTTTTTCAGAGAGAGTAAGATCGGCATCTTCTTTACATAAATATTGCACTGCGACTTCAAGGGGAGTAAGCGCATCACATAATTCTTTAATCTTGTCTAATTCCTGATTATTGAGATCAAACTGATAATCTAGTTAAGCATTGCAATTTTAACTTCTTTCCTCATCTCATAAAAACGTTGCAGCATTTTAAAAAGAGAATTCCATTGGGTTTTACAGTCCAGCAAAATATTCTTCTCTTTACCAAAGGTTTCCAAAGTCTGTGGTTGCAGATTTGTATCATTACGAACAGGGGACTTTCGGAACATTTTGACCATTTTCCTGACTTTTACAACAATCTTCTGAAGCTCAGGAATAAATATTGTTTGGTTGTATTTGTACTCGGTGGATTCTTCAACAGAATCCTCATTTTCATCTTCATAGTCAGAGTCACATTCTTCAGTTTGCTCATTTTCTTGGTCAGTCTGTTCTTCTGATCTAATT
Organism: Dolomedes plantarius; assembly: GCA_907164885.2. Lineage (NCBI taxonomy): Eukaryota > Metazoa > Arthropoda > Arachnida > Araneae > Dolomedidae > Dolomedes > Dolomedes plantarius. The sequence continues at coordinate 74,401,131 of OU015494.1, read as the reverse complement.
TCTGAACTTTTATACAGAACATCACAGACTACCAAATGAATAGCATGTGCCATGCAAACAATATGGAATGGGCTAGTATAACGGGCATACTTCAACATTATGCTTGCACCATCAGTGATTGAAGCTACCACATCATTATCCAGGGAAATATCAAACTCGCTGAGCCTTTCTTTTACAATCTGAATTACTCTTTCTGCATTTAAGCTTCCCATAACTCTAATTAGACCAAGAGATTGGAAGCCGGTGGAATAGTGTATATTCAGGTTGATAAATCTACGGTTTCGTATTGATGTGGTTTCATCAAAACTAATTGAAAACCGGCCATTGTCCTCTTTGATTTCTCTGATTTTTTTTAATGATTTTGCTCTGCACAGTTTGAAAATGTTTCACAAATAAAATCTTTGTTTGGCTAGGTCTACTAGGAAGGAGCACACTCGATGCTAAGCTCGTCTTATCAATGAACTATTGGCAAGCTAATGAAGTGCCATACAATCTACAGCAACTAATTTTGCTATAGCCTCTTCAACAGACTGTACATTTTTTGTGAAACAGTCATCAATTTTTCGAGATTTCAATTTGGGCTCGTCGTCATCACCAAATTTAGAACATGTTAATAATTCAGTATGATGTTTTGTCTTATCATGTGGCTTATCAAACTTTTTGTACTTGAACCCGAAACCTTTAGGATTGATGAACAAATATTGAATTTTGCTGTTTCTTGTGGTTTGTTAAACAGAAAATGTTTCCATACTCCAGATTTGCGCTTCGAGCTTACGTCCTCAAAAACATTCATTTTAGGGATTTTAAACTGTAATAAAATCGAATAATCAAAATTTGTAATTAACACAGCTAAGCTACACAGCATCAGAAAAGTGCGCAAACATGACTTAATTATACGGTGGCGTATACCCACATTAAAAAGTTTTTTTTAAACAACTAGATATATACCTAATAAAAGAATATTAACTGCAAAAATGATAATATATGAAGTCGATCGAAATACAACGTGTATTTCCAAGAAACAAAAGGTCGAAGAAATTTCAAATCAGAGCAATTCCAAATAATCGAAGAGTCCAGTTAAAATCGAGAGTTGGAGAGCTATCTAAACTATCTAAGTTTATTTAGTATTTACATAAAAATATATAATTAAATATTAATTTCGAGAGCAGCATGTTAGCTCGTTATCAGGTGAGAGATACAAGTCGAGTGCATCACTCTAGGACGTTACAAAAAACTTCCTTCTATTGCACGCAAAGCGCTTTCTGTATGGGTGGATCCACAGAATATTGTTTAACTACGCAATAGAAGGCAGCGAGGACACAACACATCCATATATAACTAGACTAAACAAACACAAACCACAGAAAGCAGGCATGGTCGTGTAGCTGAAGTATTGCGCAATTCACACGGCATAACGCACGTGCTGCTGGGAATCCCCAACTCATAAATTTGAGTGAAATAGAGCTATGGCGTAAGCCGCCGCCAATATATCTCCATCTCACTCCGTCTCATTGCTTTTTTATTCATTTGTTTGAGAGCCGTACAGAGTCCGACTTGTTAAATTCGGTCTTGGTTCTAAATTAAGGAATATAATTGGTATTCTATTGTATTAGATAAATAACTAATTCCCCGGGTTTACATTAAAAATTCCCCGGGTTTCGGGTTCGTAAAATCTTTGTAAAACCCGGATTTTCGGGTTCGGGGAAACCCGGGTCAAAAACCCTATTGTCGTGTAGACATTTGCCTATAATTCACCGCAGTTTGCTAACCATTTTATTATGGGGGCACCATATAGGTGGACCAGCATTACCCCCTATGAAGGGACGACACAAACGGGGATATTTTAGGGGCGTGATGCCGGGATTCGATCCAAGCACTCTCGGCACTGAAAGCCAGCCCTTGTACCACAGGGCCACCACAAGCCCCCATGAAATGTAATAAATTAGAAACCCCCTGAATTTCTAGTCGGGAATACCTGGGAGAGATTCCATCTATATCTGCCTTCCAGGCCAATGTTCTCACTAAGTGGGAAAAAAATCATGTTCCCACCGGAGAGTTAAAAACTTCATTTTTCTCATTACCTTTCGAAGAATACATTATTTATTCCTTGGGGGGGGGGGGGGGGGTTGAGTTTGAATATTAATTTTAATTATCTGTGGATTTAACGTCTTTTATAATGTTATTTACCTATTCTACTAGTTAGGATATTATTGTAATTTCCTACCCATAAAAGATTATGAAGAATATTGGCAAAATAAATTATAGGTGATTGTTCTCACTATCAATATTACTTCTTACTTGTAAACTAAATAAACTGCTTGATTCAGTCTTCCACATACGTCATCAACCCTCAATCTGCGGGTTACTTTGTGATTCATATATATGTTTTAGCTGAACCACAAAAACAAAAAATATGGGAAATATTTATATTTTCTTTTCATGTGACCTGAGTAACTAAAGGCATAACAAACAAATTGTAAAATATTATTTAAAGGTTGCTTAACTTTGTTATAAATTCATATTGTTTGATTGCTAGTATCAGATTATAACAAGTATATATGTGACTATGTTAACTCATTACCTTATTTGCTGTGAGTTTTTTTCAAGCAATGTCCTGCATGTAATTGAGGTTTAAGCTGGGTAATTTAAGTTAAATGCACCTTGACTTAATTAAATAATTTGACAAGTAACATCTTAATTCTTGTTGTAATATGAATCTTCAGTTTTGATTATTATGGTAATTTCTTACCATTCCATATTTAAAGAGCTCATAAAATATTTTTTTTAGTAAAACCATTAATATAAACAATGTAGATGTTTTGTCCTCTTAAAATTTGATGCATTAATTGAAATAATATTTCAACATTAATGTAACACATGCATACACTTAAAAGTTACTGCCCAAATGTATAATGAACTCCATCAATCATGTAATTGTCCGTATGTTCATAATTTCCTACGAGCTAGAATTTCTGAATATCAAATAATATTGTGCTTATTATCTCTTGCTATAAAGACATTTAGTTTAAACTCTATTTTTCTGATAAAACTTGTCTGTCTTAAGGATCTCGTTTTGCCTAGGAGAGGTTCTATAAGGCTTGGATCGTACAGGTTTGTCACTGATCAACTGTATATCATGTTCAATCAAATCCGCACGCCCTGGATCATTTGAGAACAATTTACTATGGGCTTTTAATAATTCTCCTAGCTTTTTAATTTGATCCGGTGAACACCTTTCTTCCAACGCGCTATCCTTGACTATATCCCCAAAATCGCATATATTTGGACTAGCGTTCGAATAGGGAATATCTAAATCTGATTCCAAGCTTTCTCTGCTAGTTTCTTCACTGATTAGAATATTTACACTCTCAACTCTCTGATGATAGGGTTTTAAAAGATTCACGTGATACACTGACGTTTTGTTCGCCTTACCCGGCATTTTAACTACGTAATTCGTCTCGGACAGTTTTTTCTCTATTAGTCCGGGCCCTACCCATTTAACGGCAAATCTAGTCGGTTGATAGGACGAAAAAATTATCACTCTTTCTCCTACTTTAAATTCCCGTCTAATGGACCCTCTGTCATATTAAGTCTTCCTTTTTTGCTTAAGTTCCACCTCCGTAGACGCGGCTAGTTCCTGACATTTCCGCAATCGATTTATCAGGTTATACACGTACTCTGTCACTACATCATCCTTACCCTCTAACTCGCACCATTGTTCGAACAAAATAGTTTCAGGCACGTGAAGGGTCCGCCCATACAACAATTCGGAGGGGCTGAACCCAGTTGAGACATTGGGGACGTTTCTTAAGGCTAACAATGCTGACGGGAGATGCTTTTCCCACTGCTCACCTGTCTCTATATATGCGGCTTTCAATAAGCGCTTAATGGTTCTGTGGAACCTTTCAACCGGATTAGTTTGCGGATGATGAATTGAGCTGTGAAAAACCTTTATACCAAATTTCTCAAAAAAGGTGGTTGTTAAATTACTGGTGAAATAAGATCCGTTATCACACTGGACCTCTTTCGGAAAACCTATTCTACTGAAAATCGTAAGCAACGCATCAGTAACACTTTCGGAATTAATGTTTTCAAGCGGGATTGCTTCGGGGTATTTAGAAGCTAGGCAAATAGCTGGCCTTTCCCTGTGTGAGACGTCGGTAAGGGTCCGACCGTATCAATATTTAATTTCGCGAATACCTCAGAAATTACAGTCACTAACTTCAGGGGCGCCTTCTTTTGCTCAGAGGATTTCCCTACTCTCTGACAAGGATCGCAAGTTTTCACGAACTCTTCAATTTGCTTAATGCACTGTGGCCAAAAATAGTATCGTAAGATTTTGTCTTTAGTTTTACGCTTCCCTAAATGCGACCCAAATCCGTCATGACATAGACTCATAATTTTACCGGCATATTTAGCGGGAACTAACAACTGCCTGTGCTTCTCGCCTCTATGATCTTTCGTTTTTCGGAAAAGTAACCTTTTTTCTACTTCAAACTCTGAAGTTTTCTTTCCTCCAACCTTTTCCCAAAGGGATTTTAATTCAGGACAACTTTGCTGTTTTGTCCGGAATTCTGCGGCATCAATGCCAATTAATTCCTGACCACAATCACCTTCTGAGGGGGGCAATTCGATTTGTCTTTCCTCCTCGTTCTCAGGTCGGATTAAACCAATATCATTATTGTTCTCTTCGTCTCTTTTTACCTGCGCGTTAGGGTCTGGTTGCCTTACGCGATCTTCGAGGTCTCCCTGAGTCTCTTTAGTTCGACTCCTAGTTTGCACAGCATTTACCCTCTCTGGTTGTTTTTTAACTCCTTCGATGAGTTCTTGCGTCGCGTTTCCTAGCAAGTAATGGGACATGCTCACCGATTGGTCAACTATCGCCGCCTTGGTTTTGACGATACCAAATTCTGGGCTCTCGATCTCAATCGTAGCTAACGGTAAGCATCAGAAATGGTTATCAAGGGGCTGTTTAAGCCAAACATGTTCCCCCGTAAAGTCTTCTGGTTTGACTAAACTCATTGTCCCCTGATCAACGCTACTACCACTGTCTCTTAGAACTGTAGTTTCTACCCCGTTAATCTTAGCCTTGCTCAGATACGGCTCAAATGAAGGGGAAAAATTCGCGTCGGTCGCAAGGTTATTAACTACCTCATTTGATTTGCTTAACTCATGACAGTTTGGTCTAATGTGACCCGGCAGATACAGTGAAAACAGATGGGATCTCGTTTTCTTTCAAATTCCCCTGTTCGCCAATTAGAATTACTCGCGTTAGGTTTCAATTTGTTTTTAACCCCGTTCTTCTCATTCTCAACTTTATCCTCTACCTTAGTTTTGCTGTTGAATTTCGATTTATCTACAAATTTGTTTTCGAAAGTTTTCGGTTGTAGGGTTTTTTTTATGATACGGCGAGAAGCCTCATATGTGTCTAGTTTTTCTGCCAATTCTTGAGGGTTACTTAAATTTCCCCATTGGTCTATAAAATGTTCTTTAATTTCTGTAGGAGCACGTTTTTTAAATTGGTCTGCCGTCATTAAATCTTTAAGTTTTTCAAAATCTTTTATCCCTACTCCGTCGAGCCATCCGCTTAAATAGCTCTGTAAATCAAATACCAAGTCTTGCCACAGCACGTCTGGTTTACGCTGATGCGTTTGGAATTTGGTCCGAAAAGCCTCTGGGCTAAGTTTGAACCGGCTAAGCAGAACAGATTTAATGTGAGTGTAACAATCACTCTTCTCTTCGGGTTGTTTTATTACTATTTCACATACGTCGATGGGCATTAGGCTCAATAATTGAGATACCCATTCACTCTCATCAATATCGAGTTTCTTGGCCTGTCTCTCAAAAAGAATTAAATATAACGCCATATCAGTTTTAGCAGAGTCATACCTCTGCATGACTGATTTAATGTTTTTCGCGGGTCTCGTGTTTTCTTGGCTTGTGGACGCTATGCTTAGAGTTTCACCCGCTTGGGTAATTTTAAGTTTTGCTAACTCAAATTCTTTATCCCGAATCTCTTTTTCCTCTGCCTTTTGTCTGGCTAACTCTGCCTTTTGTCTGGTTTCCTCAATTTGTCGGTCCTCTATGATATTTCGCAACATACCCTTCGCGCTTTCTTCCTCAAAACTATCGTTCGCAACGATTCTCTCAACCAAATCCCGGATTCTATCTGAATCCTCGAACGGTATTGCCAGTTCGTATGCTAGCTTCTGTAAATCAGATTTTCTATAGTTGTATAAGAACGCTATTTTAAATTCTACTCTTCTAACAAGGGATTTGTGATACCAATTCCTGCTCAACCCAATTTACACACACAAACCAGGACTATATATACCAACAACATGTACCTTGCACAATTTATCAACTGGATCGTAACTGAACCATTTTAAATTTATACCATGCAATTACTAATAATTTCAATATTCTTACTGATATTCTATAACATTTATGTTAACACTATACATAATGCAACACTGTTAACAAAATTTCAATGCAATTTAAAAAAACACTTTGTTAGCACAACTTCAATAAATACACTTCTCAATAGGCTATTATAAGTTATGAATTTTCAGTTAATGTCTTGCATCTGTACAAGAAAATTTAACGGTTCTTAATTAATTTTAATTTCAACTCAAGATCATTCACAGAACTCTTTCTATTTGAGCCATTAATAACTTGGCTTTTAATTCTCAGTTTTAAAACTCTCTTGCAATATTAGTTATAATTTTACTAAAATACAACTCAAATTTTAATCCATAATTTATGCACATTTGCAATTAAAATACATGTTCTTAAGAATTTTAAATTTACTCCTGTCACACATTAATAACACAATTACTAAGATCGCCTCTAACAAAAGTCAGGCTTACCTTTATCTGATGACTTTTTCAGCATCCTCGATGATTTGTAGTGAATTCTTTCACACTGTTGGTCACTCACAATACAAGTTCTTTTACTTGAAAGTTCTCAGTATAATTTAAATTTGAGATGTGGGCTGATACTGTTTTCTGGAGTAGCAGTAAAATCCCGAAGCTGCCACCACTTTACTAGATTGTAAAGAATTCGCCGAATGGTAGCGAAAAGAAATCAGCGATACAATCTAATAATATTTAAAATGAACGATTTATTTACATGATGATCGAGTCGATGAAAATTATGAAAATTACAGGAGCGATGTTCTCTAATGCTGTGCGGATATACAAGTCAGCTACCACACGTCAGTTTATATTAGATGTTTAACTGCACTCAGGCACTAAAGTCCTTTAGATCGTACACGGGAACTCAGGATGCGTCACGATCACCTGCGAGAATTGAAGTCCACAGAAACTCAACAATTGTCCAAATCCTTCTGAGATCATAAAACAAGCTAGGTCGACAGGAAGTCAATAAAACTCTTCGCCTATTACAAGGACTTATCGAGAATTTAAATCATAGGCTGCGAGGCCTGAGTAGCACCTTTTAGCTTGAGATCCTAAACTCAGCCTTCAATATACTTCTGCCCGAAGTATGTCGACGAGGTGTCGAACGATTCTTCTCCGAATCGAAAGTAAACACTTTGCCTCACCGAGGACTTGAAACGAAGTCACGGCTGCAATTGCCGGAGTAGCCAGTCTCAGCGTGAGAACTCAGAGCTAACTGAATTTTTTAACTGTCGTAGCAACGCACTTGGAATTTTGGCGCTGGCATCGCTCTAAATGTAAAAGGGCTCTAATTGGCGCCTTTTAAAAGTGACCTCATATCTCTGGATTTTGATTGGTCTAGCGTCAACAGCTGTTTGGATCCGCCCTCAGGTTCACTGTTGCTTTTTCCTGGAACGTGCATGAAAAGAAGGGGGTCTTGTTCTTTAAGATTGTGAAAATCAATGGATTCTTCACAATGGGTGGGTCCACAGAACATTGTTTAACTACGCAATAGAAAGTTGCGAGAACACAACACAATGAGATATATAACTAGACTAAACAAATACAAACCACAGAAAGCAAGCATGATCGTGTAGCTGAAGTATTGCGCAATTCACACGGCATAAAGCATGTGCTGCTGGGACTCCCAAACTCATAAACTTGAGTGAAATAGAGCTATGGCGTACGCCACCGCCAATATATCTCCATCTCACTGCTTTTTTATTCATTTGTTTGAGAGCCGTACCGAGTCCGACCTGTTAAATTTGGTCTTGGTTCTAAATTAAGGAATATAATTGGTATTCTATTGTATCAGATAAATAACTAATTCCCCGGGTTTACATTAAAAATTCCCCGGGTTTCGGGTTCGAAAAATCTTTGAAAAACCCGGGTTTTCGGGTTCGGGGAAACTCGGGTCAAAAACCCTAATACATATCAGGCCATGGGGAATTGATTGGTGGGAAAAAAACGATTAGTTCCAACAAAGACCGCTAGGGGCAAATGAGGCGCTGTGATCGGTTGAAGGTAAGGAGTATGAAACATGACTGTTTGAAGAAAGGAAAGAATACGTGGTGTCGGTAATTAACTTTATTAGTACAGTTCGTTACACAAGAACTCGATCCTAAAGAAATGTTAGTGAAGGCGCAAACGAAAGGCATGCGCGTAGTAACAACAGTACACAAAGATTTCACAGGTGGTTTTCAATGTGTCCACCGTGCTTTAAGGTCAACGCGTGATACAGTGTTATAGCATGATCCACAGCGGCGTGTATCTGGTCGGGACCGATGTTGCGTACGTGCAAGAGGATGTTGTTCTTCAAATCCGCCAGATTTCCTATGTTTCCCCGATAAACTTTATCTTATGAGGTAACCCCAAAGCCAAAAATCGCACGGGGTTAAGTCGGGTGAACGTGGAGGCCATCTGACAGGAAATGCACGACTGATAATGCGGTCCTCCGTAAAATGACGTCGCAGCAATTGTTGAACCTCACGTCCAATGTGAGGAGGGACGTCATCTTGTTGAAATACCGTTGTAGCGAGACATCCACGCTGCTGGAGTTCTGGAATGACCACACTTTGCAGCATAGCCCGATAACGTGCTGCAGTCACGGAACAGGTTTTTGGTCCCTGAGGGGTGATTTTCTCGAAGAAAGGTGACCCAATCATAAAGGTCGCAGTGAAGCCGATCCATACAGTCACATGCGGTCAATGCAGGGGCATTTGGTGGACCGAATGAGGATTCTCAGTGGACCAGATACGGCAGTTATGTGCTTTTAATGTTCAGCACATGTAAAAGTGAGCCTCATCAGTCCATAGGATGTTCCACGGCCAATGCTGCTGCACCTCCATACGTGTCAAGAATGTTAAAGCGAACGTTTCACGCAGATCGCAATCGCCATGTTTTAACTCTTGTAAGCTATGGAGCTTATATGGATAGGCTTCGAGTGTTTTCCGTACCTCCATACCGTAGTTTGTGACAGTCCGAGTTGCCTTGATACGGCGCGAGCACTGCATGTTCCTGTTGTGTTCGAATTTGCCTGCTCAACGACAGCGGTTGCTACATCATCCATAACCTGCGGTATCTGTTTCCTTCGCCCTCGGCCTGCTTGAACGGCAAAGCTACCTGTTTCCTCGAAACGTTTCACCATTCGCCGCAGGGCACATGGTGTTACTGGACCCGTACGCAAAGCTTTCTGCCCTTGGTACAAGCGAAGCGCTTTGGCGGCGTTATCGCCATTTTGGTAAAATAACTAGCAGCAAAGCAACGAAAGAACCATCGTGACAGTCGAAGAGTGTTCCGAACCCGTGAGTCCTCTTTTTTATCTGTTACGACGGGTCTTTCGCCCAGCTCGTATGCAAATTTTGTTCTCCGGTACTGCGCGCACAGTCGAATATTCAAATTCTCACTTAACTACAGCACGGCGAAAAGGGCTGGAAGTTTAGTTGTGCTGCTGCTACACAGGAAACAACGCGTACACTGCACACGCTTGCAAACATAAAGCTTAGTCAGCGTAGTTTAGTTCCTGCATGTGTAACGAACTGTACTAATAAAGTTAATTACCGACACCTCGTATTCTTTCCTTCCTTCGTACAGTCATGTTTCATTTTCCTTACCTTCAACCGATCGCAGCGCCTCATTTGCACCTAGCGGTCTTTGTTGGAACTAATTGTTTTTTTCCCACCAATCAATTCCCCATGGCCTGATATGTATACCCTCCAAATATGAAGACGTTACGTCCACTGCTTTTCTCGCCAGGGCGTCCCAAACAGGGATACTCTAATGTGAATCACCCGGTATTTCAGAAATAGGAGTACTACAGTGACAGAATCAAAAGAACGGACTCTAGATAAACCTACATACAACTGTCCATGACTAAACACTGGATTTGATAGTATCTAAACATATTTTTCAAAAGTTTGTCCTCTTACATACATTTAGAAAAACCGATGGAACAAAAGAATAAATTATATCGTGAATAAATTAAAATTCTTCACGTGTAAAATACAGCAATTAAATTGTACCAAATTACGTGCTTTCGTCAAACCACTACACACACGCTGTCGGCTGCTAATGTTTACATCTGGTAGTTGCAGCCGTTGTAATTCGGAGTGTAGAAATATCGCCGATTTTTGTGCTGCATACCTACGCGTTTTATAAATATAGATTGCTCTTGAAGATGCTGCTTACTGATGTAAATTTATTGAGGTAAATGCAGGAATAACCAAATAAATTGCTACATGTAAAAATAATTTTGGAAATATAATTGATATATGTGAATATTTAAAGTTGATATGTTAAAAGTTTTCATTAGATTGTAAGTGATCCTAAAGCTTAAATACTTATCCGTCTAGACTTTGGAAATAACCAAATTTTAAATCATCTTAGAGGTTCTTAAAAAGTCCTTAAGGACTCTTAATATTTGATTATTTAAAATGAGTACAAACCCTGTTTTAGGTTATTTCTGTAAATTCAAAGGATTATTATTTGAAAACCTTTAAAATTATTTCTCTGTAAAGTTCTCACTCATGACATAAATAGTTTGGAAATCAAGTTTTTATGAATTAAAAATAATTTTCAAAAAAAATTTATAAGCTATGTCATGAGTTTAATGAGTAAAATGGGAATCAGATTCTACTTCCCAGATGAGAACTTTCATTTTAACCAATGGATAAAAAATGAATTGTAAAGAATCTTCTTTTAATGACACAAAATTTCTTTTATGTCGTATCACACGAAGTACTGAAGAATGACCAAGCTATAAGATTTTGAGAGCAATTAAATGTATTGGGAAAGAACTTTTAACATTGTAAATGCTTTGTCAGACTACACAAATACAGGATGTCCGGGGGAAAGGTATCCAAAAGTCATGACTTATTTTTATGGAACTACCCATTAGAATTTTTTAAAAATTATTTAAATAGAAAGAACATCTCACCAAGTTTTAATATCAATCATAGATTTCGATGTGTGCACCTTGTGTAGCACGACAAACGTCTAAATTGTAATCCAGTTCTCTCCAAGTGTTTCGTAGCATATCAGGAGTTATTACACAAATTGCTTGAATGATACGCTTGTTTAACTCATCCACAGTTTCAATTTTTTGTTTATATACAACAGATTTAATGAATCCCAAAGCAAAAAAGTCTAATAACGCCTGATATGCTACGAAACACTTGGAGATAACTGGATTACCTTTTAGACGTTAGTCGTGCTAGAAAAGGTGCATGCATCGAAATCTATGTCGTGATGATTGTTCTAACTGTCGAATAACGACTTTCCTTTTTTTTTCATCACTCCATAGGTTTTACTAACTAAACCAAATAATAGTAATGTCATGGTAATTTATCATCATCTCACTTAAAAGCTAACTCTGTAATAATTAATAGTTTAATAGTTTAGCAAAAAAAAGTGCTAGTGGTGTAAGCACTATCTTACGAAATTCTCTAAATAATCAACACCACATCTATGATACTATGATAGAAATCTATGATTGATATTAAAACTTGGTAAGATGTTCTTTCTACTTAAATATATTTTTTTAAATTTTAATGGATAGTTCCGTAAAAATAAGTCATGACTTTGGATACCTTTAGCCCGGACACCCTGTATTTCATGCCGTACTTTCTTTCAGTGGTCTGCAGAAATGAATCATTCCCATGTTTCAAACAAGTGTTTTTCTCATCGAGATTTCTTCCCCAAAAACAATTTTTCTAATCTAAAATCCGGTTTTGAAAACACTTTTTAGTTGTTGCTTAACAACCCTGCAAACATGCTACGGGAAATTGTGTAACAGAACAGCGTGATGCTGTTGTACAAACTAAGTTTGAGTCCTATGATTTAAAATGGGTATACATGTTGGTATGTGCTAGATGTAAAATTACTGTGTGCATTACAAGCTCGTGCTCTGTAAAATAGACTTTATGCAGAGGTGTACTAGAGCACACTTGTTCCATTCCATCTTTGGAAAGATCGTGTTTCAAGATGATCAAAATTAATTTGAAAGATCTTTCATACAGAGAATTATTTTCATTTAATGAGAAAAGACATAGCTGCTTTTTTTTTAGGGGGGATGGACGGATTAACAGCTAGTCGTATAGTTTTACATTTCAATTTTTAAAAGTGTTGGCAATAATAAAATACCCCTTTTAGATGATTTAAGGGAAGAAAGGCTTCAAACATTCATTTTGAATGATTCCAAAGAATAATGATGGCTCTATTAGATAGTTTTAAACAGGTGTGAAGAGTGATAAAGATCCTTGAAGGCTTGTTTCCGTTCACAGGGAATAGAAGTAAACCTATATTTGCTGCATGATACCTTTGTTGATTTACTTTATCAAACATCTTTTTTTTTTAACGTAGGATTATGTTCCTCAATAACGGTCCTCCGAAAAGAAAAAAATCAGAGTCCGTCGCGAGTTATAATTTTGGCAGTTCGCCAATCTCAGTAGGAGTAAACAGTTAAGGGGGTGTATCAGTAGACCTCGCAGATCGTACATTTCAATGTTAAGGAATTGCGAAATAACACTTTGCATACCGGGTTCCCTAATGAATATTTTTGAATTCTGTTTTCGGAATCTGAAAGTAGACTTCCAAAATAAATGCGTGGCTTTGCTAATTTTTTTTATTATTATTCAAAATATTTTTAAAATTAAGTTAAAGTTTCGAAATTCCAAAACGAGAGGCATCGCTTGCTAAAAAGCTCTGTAACAAAATAACTAATAATAATTTGAAAATTTGGAAAACAAGACGCAAATCTTGAAACTTCAGGCTTTTTTTAAAGATTTTTTTTTGCATTTTTTGTGTTAATAGGTAATTAGCATTCTAAGCAGTTATTTTGTATTTCCATCTGTAAAACGGGAGTTTTAGGCTTAAACTCCACCCCCAAGAGTAGTGGGGGAAAATAGCTACTTTCCCTTCAACTTTTCTCCTCTCTGTCCAGCTGGGCTGAAATTCTAGATCTGAAGGAGATAAGAGTTATTTGCGGTTGTGCATTCATTTTATCTTTTGCTTGCGAGTGAGTTTCGAGATACCACAAGTTCTGTGAATAACACTTCAGGCTTCACGCTGAAGGAATAGTACAGTAATACCTCAAGTTACGTGATAGGTGGGATCAACGAAAGATTGCGTAAGTCGGGGTACAACTTTGCATACATATACATATAAATTTTGTCTGATCGGGACCAATAAATTACAAAAACATCAGTTTAAAGGAAAAATATTGTATTAAAATTAAAATATTTTATTACGTATTAATATTACACATATGTACAAGATATTTTAAAAATTATATTGGTGGTTTTGAAAAAATCTAATAAAGTAGTCTGCCATATTAACATAAATATATATATATATATATATATATATATATATATATATATATATATATTAATATATATATATATATATATATATTTTTTTTTTTTTTGGGGGGGGGGGCGAAGAATTTCTTCATAGCATACTAACATTTATTTTCCCTGCTTTGTCGTGATCACGCGATCTTTATTAGAGTCTATATTGACTAAAACAAAATCTGTAACCCTTTCTCAATTGCTCTGAAACCTTCTATCAAGTTTATACAGAGGCTGTTCGCACATTTTTTAGACGATTTTGGTAAGCGGCGTCGATAGGTAATGTAAGAACTGAAGACACAACTCAACTCGACTTTTTTAGTAGAAGGAGGGAAGGAGGAAGGAGGCGGCCATGTTGGCTGATGTGAGGAGCTGCCTATGACTACATAGTTGTTTATTCCTTTATTTTATATGTTTGTGTAATGTGCTGAAGATCAATTAAAGTTTGGCAGCTAAAAGGAAGACAACCTTTTTTTTTTGTGTGTGTGAAGTCTCTCACCGCCTTTACCCACTCGTTCTACGAAGAAGGAGTTCTACTGGCGCAGTCGACAGGATCGTATCAGGTGAGAGCTCTTATTTTTTGTGTAAATGCATGCTCCCGCATTTTAATATTTTAATTGTCTGGGCGAAATTATCTAGGAATAGAGTGTTTAAAGTTGTTCCATCCCGGGACATAAAGTTTCTGTTTCTCGTCAGAGAAGAAAAAACGAATTCTCACCAGAGAAAATCAAAAAGAATACGTCAGTATTCCGAGTTTTATTTGTTTGTATATTTTATTTTAATTTTTAGTGTTGTTGTACTTTCAAGGGGGAAAATATTTTTTCCTTTCGATTTGGAATTTTCGCCCCAGATAATTAAGAATAGTTTTGTTAAACGCATGTTTAATCAGTTTTTGCAAACGACAATTCATCTAATGCACTGCATTTAAATTTGAAGATATTACATATCAAATAAGGGCTTGTGGCGGCCCAGTGGTACAGCGCGCTGGTTTTCGGTGCTGAGGGTGCTCAGATCGAGTCCCAGCGTTGCGCCACGAAAAATGCCTCCGTTCGTGTCGTCCCTTCATAGGAGGTAATGCTGTCCGCCTATATGGTGCCCCCACAATAAAATGGACAGTAAAACTGCGGCGTAGTAAGGGCCAATGTTTGAATACAAGTGCCTCCGCATTGGATAAAAAAAAAAAAAAAAAAAAAAAACATATCAAATAAGTTAAGATTTGTTGTCTGAATTTATTTTGTTTAGCAATTACATTTAGTAATTCGAAAGTCAACCTATGTAAAATCATACATCAGTGTATTCTTATGAACTTCTGGTTCTGTTTTGTACATCAGTGTATTCTTAAGAAATTCTGGTTCTGTTTTGGCCCCATGCCAAGTTATTTTAAACGGTTTTCAGGAAATGACTTAAATAAGAACGATTTTATGTTATTTTTTTTGTGTGTAACAAATCATTGTTTATGCATATTATAAATGGAATAATTTCGATAGAATTGTGGATTTCGTTTTGGTTTTATTTTACTGTATGATATACGTACTTGGGATTTATTCTTGATGGATATTCTTAGCATAAGGATTGTATAATTACATTTTAGGTGGGATATTTAAGGTTGACGAATAGCGTGGAATAAAATAAATACGTTTGATTATTGTATATAGTGTTCTGATAAAATAGTATCGGTTCTGTTGGTGACATTTAACATTCATTATTGGAAATTTTACAAAATTGAGTTGTGCATACAATATTTTTATCGAAGGTTTTGATATTTAAAGATTTTTTTTTTTTACAGTTTTGTGAAAACGAAACTTTAATGTTTGTTCTTGGATTTGTTAATATTTTTTTTTTTTGAAAGTGTATGATATTTTGTTTCTGTGGTTACAATATTATAGCACGTTAGTTCGAACAGTTTGTTTACGTGTAGTACTTACTAACTACACATTAATGGTTATTCGGGTGTTATTAGGTATTTATTTGAACTTGTATTAATTACTGTATTCAAGGGTTGACACAGTTAGTGTTAAAAATAAAACTTTGGTTTTTGGTGTTTATTAGTGTAGTATATGTTTAGAAGTGTATTATTAGATTTAACCCCATGAGTCATTTATCGTCAGATATATATATTATTTTTCGGGGCTTCTAAAAAAAATCCCTGTTTGTTCTAAGAATTATATTTTTGGCTAGATATATTTATAAAATAAGGGGTTACTAAACGCTAAGCACCATGGCATTTTTAACAAAGGGTAAAAAAGAAGATTTACGTAATTTAGCTGAAGAGATGGGGGAAAAACCAACTCCCGAAATGAGAATAGTAGATATCAGAAAAATTATTATAGAAAGTAAATCTTATGATGAAGAATTTGTAAAGGGAACATTAGAGATGATCATTAATACCAGACTCGAGGAAGAAGTCTCCAACAAAAATCAAATGGAGTTGGAAGTTCAGCAGAAGCAAAGAGAGTTGGAAGCTCAGCAGAAGCAAATGGAGTTGGAAGCTCAGCAGAAAAGAGAACAAATGGAGTTTGAATTGAGAAAGCTCGAAATCGAATCTAAAAGTCGGTCAAGCTCTTCTACGGTTTCCAATAACAGTGGGCAACATTGCTCAGAATTAATTAAGCTTATGCCTAGATTTAATTTGCGTGAAGATGACATCACGATTTATTTATCTCTGTTTGAAAGACAGGCCAAAAGAGTCAACATAGATACTAAAGACTGGGGATCGTGTCTTTTAACGTTATTACCATCTGAAATCGTTCAGTTAATTAGTAGAGAATCGGAAGAGAAATTTGAGGATTACGAGTATATTAAAACAATTTTGCTAAAAAGATTTAAATTGAATCCTGAAAGTTTTAGGAAAAAGTTCGTGATGCATCAGAAGATAGCTGAGAAATCTTGGAGGGATTTTTGTTATGAAATAACAAATTATTTCGAAGAATGGATTGGAGGTCTAGATATCAAAGATTTTAAAGGATTGAAGAATCTAATCATTACAGATCAGCTCAAGAAAAAGGTACCGCCTGAAGTGCGAGAACATCTCTTAGATGAATGGACAAAATTTACTTCCCCGTCCAAGTTGGCGGACAGATTAGATGAATATGATAGTATACGCAGTACAGCAAAGAAATCCTTGGGAACGGTTTCTAAGGACAAAGTAAATGAAAAATTTCGTCCTCATACTCCACCTCCAGAACGGACATTCAAGAGTAAACCATTTTCTTCACCTCAAAACACAACCAAATGGACACCACAACGCCGAAATGAGGATTTATATAGATCTAAATTCAAACCAACTTGTTTTACTTGTGGAAAAGAAGATCACGCTTCAAAGTTTTGTACGAAAAATCATCAGTCTAAAAATATTCCTGTTACCGCACAAAATAACCTAGTTCAAAAGTCAACTACTATAAAAGATGATAAATCAGATGTGTTGACAGCTAAAATTTCCATTCCAGTATCCAAATCAGTGGATATTTATGATGGCGTGGATGATTTAAAAATCGTCGAAATCAAATGTGGAAGTGTAGTTCTGAATGGTATCGTAGACACGGGCGCACAAATATCCGTAGTGCGAGAAGATTTGGTAGCCGATATGCCTTATGAAGGAGAAGGTAAAATAGAAATAAATTCAGCTTTTGGGGAAAGTGAAACAACTCCTCTCAGAATCTTTGGAATGAAAATTAATGACGATTTACACGGGGATGTTCCAGTCACCTGTGCCGTTTCAAAGAGACGTACTAATGATTTATTACTAAGCTTTTCAGCGTACACTATGCTCAAAGAAAATATCGAACTCCACGGGAATAGCCATTGTTCGGAGACGTCAGTCTCAGAATTAAAAGAACCGAATAGTGAAGTGTCGGGATATAAGGATGACAAGGACATGCTTCCGAATGTAACCAGTACAGTGTTAGCAGTGAGCGGAAATGAGTCTCTACAAAACGCAAAAGATGATCGCACAATAGAAGAGACAAACTTAGAGTTCGTCAAACTTCAGAAAAATGATGAAACGCTTAAGAAATGTTTTGAATGGGCAGAAAAACGAGAAAACTTTTATTTTATTGACCATGGAATTTTACAGCATAATGAATGTATTTGTGGCGAAAATATTAAGCAAGTCGTGTTACCAATAGAAAAGAGGAACATTGTGTTAAAAATGGCACATGAAATCCCACTAGCTGGCCATCTTGGGGAAAAGAAAACCACTCAGCGTATTAAATACTCATTTTACTGGCCTACAGTCAAGCAAGACGTAAAAGGATATTGTGGAAGTTGCAAAGAATGTCAAATGAGAAAAGTGGCTACATATAAGGATAGGATCCCTATACAACCTATTGTCAGACCTGAAACTCCGTTTGAAGTATGGAGCGTAGATTGTATAGGACCATTAGAACCTCCATCGGGTAGAAAACATCGTTTTGTAATATGTGCTGTGGATCTGTGTACTAGATGGGCAGAAGCCATACCAGTAAGAGAAATTAGTGCCAAAACTACATGTAACGTGTTAATGAAGATATTTACTCAGACCGGATTCCCTAAAATGATCTGTACCGATCAAGGTACGAATTTTACATCCAAGCTCACTCAGGCTTTTGAAAATCTCCTAGGCGTATCTCCACGTTTTTCCACTCCAGGACATCCTGAGAGTATGGGTGCTGTCGAACGTTGGAACCGAACTTTAAAAGAGATGATGAACAAAAATATTCAAGAATATGGCAGAGATTGGGACTTGCATCTTCCTTATCTTTTATTCGCGTATAGAGAAGTACCACACAGCACTACTGGGTTGTCACCATTCCAGTTAGTTTATGGGAGATTACCTCCGGGTCCTTTATCTTTGTTAAAAGAAGTTTGGACAGGCAAGCGGAGTATCCCAACCACTGCATCTCGTCCAATTGTGAATTATTTACAAAATTTAACTGAAAACCTAAGAAAAGCTCATGAAATTGCATCTGAGAATGCAGAGAAGTTTCAAGAACGATATTCTTCAAATTATAATCTTCGATCGAAGGAAAAATCTTTTGTTGTTGGCGAAAAGGTTTTAGTACTGTTACCTTCGTCCTCTCACAAACTTTTAAATACTTGGATTGGACCTGCCACAGTTATACAACTTACTAGACCACATTCAGCAAAAGTCGAAATGGAAGATGGGAGTATCAGGGAACTCCACATAAATAGGCTCCGACCTTACATTCAAAGAATAAATCATGTTGGTATGGTTTTCGAACTAGATGAAGATTTTGGGACAATTCAATATGCACCTGCTGACAAGAGGAATAAAAATATTGAAGATATCAGAAAACACCTTCATAATATGAAAAGTACTAGTTTATCAAGGGAACAAACCCAGGAACTCTTTGATATTCTCCGGAAATATGTAGATATATTCAGTTCCAAGCCCGGACATTCCAAGGTTGAAGGACACTCTGTCAAGGTTACGGAGAACTGTTCACCTAGGAGACTCAAACCGTATAGGGTCCCTATTAGTTTACAAAAAGAAGTAGATCGGCAGATCAAAGAGTTATTAGATATGGGCCTCATTGAGCCAAGTGACAGTGAATGGGCTCATCCAGTAGTTTGTGTCGCTAAGAAGGATGGAAGCGTTAGGTTATGCATTGATTTTAGATTACTGAATAGTTTTACAATCCCAGACGTTTACCCCATGAAAATAGCTAGAGATCTGTTATTTGAGGTAGGACAAGCAACATTTATTACTGTAATCGACCTCACCAAGGGATATTGGCAAATTCCAATGAAGGAAGAATCCAAGCCTTATACAGCATTTGTGACACATTCTGGCCATTACCAATGGAACGTGTTACCATTTGGAATGAAAAATGCTGGGAGTACGTTCCAGAAATCGATAGACAAGGCCCTAGCTTCTCATAAAGCATATTGTCGCTCATATATTGATGATGTGGCCATATTTTCTAAAACGTGGGCGGAACATCTTAATCACATAAACAGCGTTTTCAAGACACTAAGGGAAGTAAGTTTAACAGTAAACTTAGAAAAGTGTGAGTTTGGTAAAACTCAAGTGAAGTTCTTAGGCCATTTGATTGGATCCGGTCAACATTCCCCAGATCCAGAGAAGGTTGAGGTTATAAAAAGATTAGCAAAGCCCACTACGAAGAAAGAAGTAAGAAGTTTACTTGGACTAGCTAGCTACTACCGTGATTATATACCACAATTTTCACAAATTGTGTTACCTTTGACAAATTTGACTAAGAAAAGTGTGCCAACCGCCATACCATGGAGTACTGATGCTGACCAAGCTTTTGCGAAACTCAAGGAGGAGTTGGTCAAAATGCCTTCCTTACATACTCCAGATCTTGATAAACCCTTCCAGTTATATACAGATGCATCGGCCACAGCAATCGGTGCATGTTTAGCTCAAAAAGATGGACAAGGAAAGGAAGTACCGATTGCATTCTTTAGTAAAAAGTTGAATTCATGCCAAATGAAGTGGTCAACCATTGAGAGAGAAGCTTTTTGTGTCCTTGAGGCATTGAAAAAGTTTGATACATGGATATTTGGTGCTGAAATACAAATAATTTCTGATCATAACCCATTGACTTATTTAACTCAAAGTGCCCCTCATGGTGCAAAGCTTTCTCGCTGGGCATTAGCTCTACAACGTTATAATATGAGTGTCACATATAGAAAGGGTAGTCGCCATGGTAATGCTGATGCTTTGTCTAGATTAAAATTTGATTCTCCTAATTAATTTTAAGAATTTATCTTTTCATGTATATACTTGATCTTAAATGGTGTGGTAATACAATATTGCTATTGATTATGTTATTTGGTTAATGTTTTATTGGAATATATGTATTATGTTTATAAATTTGTATGTATATTGTTTATATTAAGTGGGAGCTGCATAATGAAGAGCTCTCACCGTAATATCTTTACTTGTGTGTGATAGAACAAATACTTGTTCCGAGTTTTATTTTCCTTAGCAACATCGACACTCATGTGACGGATGTGCTTGCCCCGATGGGAGTTGTAAGAACTGAAGACACAACTCAACTCGACTTTTTTTAGTAGAAGGAGGGAAGGAGGAAGGAGGCGGCCATGTTGGCTGATGTGAGGAGCTGCCTATGACTACATAGTTGTATATTCCTTTATTTTATATGTTTGTGTAATGTGCTGCTTTAAAGATCAATTAAAGTTTGGCAGCTAAAAGGAAGACAACCTTTTTTTTTTGTGTGTGTGAAGTCTCTCACCGCCTTTACCCACTCGTTCTACGAAGAAGGAGTTCTACTGGTAATATCGTCAACAAGAAAGGAAAAAAACGTCAAATTGGAGCCTCAAGTGGGACAAAAATTCCAAACAAGTATCCAAGGAAAAAACGGACATCTTCGACTATTGCAAAGGTACGTTGTTTAATGTTAAAAGAAAATCCCCCTAGTCAAAGGACAGTTGCAAAATCATTAAAATGCTCGGTGTCCACTGTAAACAAAATGATAAACGTTGATTTAAATCTTAAGAAAGCGAAAAAACACAATGTGCATAGTCTTCTTCCAAATCATATCGCTGAACGCAGGACACGCTGCAGAATTCAATATGAGAAACACTTATCCAAAGAAAAATGGAAAACAATTGTCCCAATAGATGAATCATGGGTGTATTTAAATGATTGCAACAAAAAAAGAGCCTTTATTATCATAAAAGGGGAGAAAAAAATTTAAGTACATGGTTCAAAGAATCGAAAGAAAGTTTTTCTAAGGGATTCATGATTGTTGCTGGTTTTTCTAATAATGGCAAGTTAAAAATAAAGAGAGTGGAAAAAAATGTCAAGATTAACTCCAAATACTATCAGGAACATATTTTATCGCCAATTTTTCTGAATGAAATACCATCGCTTTACCCACAGTGCCATCAATCTGTGAGACTCCATCAGGACAAAGCTAGCAGTCACACATCAAAATCCACTGTAAATTTCCTAAAAGAAATGGAACAAAAAACTGGTATCAAGGCCATAATACCCTTCACTGATATCCCTACTAAATCTCCCGATGTATCACCTACGGATTTTTGTGCTTTCGGACTTTAAAAATCTGCATTATCCAAACGTCGTCCCAAAACCCTTACAGGACTTTGGAAAGCTGTTCAGGAGGAATGGGATAGAATACCTCTTCTGACACTTCAAAAGGCATTATTATCCTGGAAATTGCGGTGTCGAAAGATAGTTCAGAATAAGGTATGTCAAATAGAACATTTAAAACACAAGAATTTTATGTAATTTAGTTTTGTGAATACAATATACACCGTCTAAAAAATGTGTGAACAGCCTCTGTAATTGTCATTAGGTTTTCTTGCGGAATTAGGTCTGAAGTGTCGGATTCTTCAGTGATGCTTTGGTCGCACATCTCTATGAGATCATCGACTATCAACTCCTCAAGATGAGTATGAAACAGCTCTTTGACATCATCTCCATCGATTTCTATATCTAACTGACTGGCAAAATCGATAACTTCTATCACACGACCATTATGATCAGTTTCAGGCGTTGTTTCCGTCTCGTTTTTAAAAAATATTGGACAAAGTTTCTTCCAGACACTATTTAAAGTTTTCTGAGAAATTTCATTCCAAGATTTAAAGAGGTGACTATGAGTAAAATCAAAAACCGCGTAACTCCGAGTTCGTGTAAGTCGGGATAGCGTAAGCTCGTTATTACTGTACTACTATTTCGCTCGTTCTCCAAGTGTTTACTTCGTAAATAAGATTAATATTCGTTTCACATAAATATCACATTTTCGTGCTTTCGATGTTAATAGTTCTCAAATTTCATTTCACTTGTTAATCTATAATTATTTCAACCATGCGCCTAAATTTTTTTTGTTATATAAAACATAGCAATTTTTTAATCTTTAAATGTCGGAGAAAAGGTCTTGAAGAAAAAATTCTGGGTGATCCACCACAGAAATTGTACTACCTATTTGGCCATATATATATATATAGGGTCCTAAGTGCACACTAAAAAATATTTTTAAGAAATTGAAAATTTAAGGTTTAAACGGTCTTAAAGCCTTCAAAAATATTGACTGACTGATCACTGTATCTCTGTAACCAGAAGACCTAGGAAGCTGAAAATTTGCATTGTGATTTCTCTAATGCCCCAGTTGCTCACTCAGAGAGACTTAAGAAAAAATTAATTCAACATTTAAGGGTGTTAAAATAGGGGCTGAAATCCCCTAAAATTAAAATAATAATAATAATAATCTAAAACCCATATTTAATGTCGGATTACTGTCGTTAATTTGTAGAGTGAACTCATCGGAGGAATGACAACACTTTACTGCTAAAATCAATTTTAAAGTAATTAACGAAATTACATAGTAGATGGTAGTTAGATGTCCTAAAATGCCTGTATACATAAATACGTTGTGCAGAACGGAATCAGATGTTGGAGTGCTTTATATGCAAGTGCTGGGTAATCAGATCTGAGAAGTAACTAAAGGTTTGTGAGTTTAGTTTTGTTGAATTGTAGTTTCAAAGACTTATCGCATGATAATTCCACGAGAATATCTTGTTCAAGTATAGATAAATGTTTGGCATTAGTAACTTCCATGTTGAATAGTTCTCTAATCCAGTTATTGTCAGAATCAGGACTGGAAAAATAATTCCTAAAGTTGTTTTTTAGAGGCATTAAATGTTCAACAAAAATATGCCGTGTTTCATTAGGCAGCTTTTTATTGGAAGTTTCTATAAAATCGTCAGTTTTGGAAAAGACTCATACACACAGTTGTGAATGCGTTTTGACCACAAGTTGATTGTTTACAAATGACGTCGGAGTTTGGCGGGTTTCATACTTTCGTTTGATATACTTTCGCAACGTAGACAGATTTTTCCACATCTTTATTGCATATATAAGATAATCCAAATGATAAATACTCATCACGATATTTTTTAATTCTTGATGGATTTCAAGGTTGATGCTCCATCATCTGAGTCGCTTTCATCTATATTTTGTTTCAGTGTAAATCCAATTTTTAGCCAACGATCCACCTGAGTCGCCAGTCTATTTATAGCTACGTGTTCCCGAGCCGCGCAATAGTCACAACAATGCAAAAAATTGCCTTATTTTATTTATTTTTACGTATTTGCAGTTGAATAAAAATAATAAATTTTTTACTAATTATTGTATACTTATGTTAAAAACTAGTTAAGTAACAACAAATACAAAAAGTCTCGACCATGTAGGATTTTTATTAAATGAGATATTTGATTAAAAGTGAAAAGTTGGGGGATGTAAAGTTAATGTCAAAATTGTTTCGCGAACCCCCAGGGGTCCGCGGACGACAGTTTAAGAACCTATGTGCTAAAGCATAGTGTACACTGAAGTCATAATAATCAATAATAATTGCAGTAAGTAGGTTGTTTTAATTATAATTATTAGGAATGGACTTATTCCACTTTCAAAAAAATATTTTTGCGATAACATTTTATAGCCAAAATTCTTTTGTTTACTTTATGAAAAAATCGTATTCCATTGAATGTATGATTATAAATATGAAGAGAAGGTGTCTATATCTTACTAAAATTACCGTTAACTCACTTTTTTTTAAAAAGTGGACTTATACCTCTTTCAAAAATAACAGCTCATATATATATATATGTGTGTGTGTGTGTGTGTGTGTGTGTGTACGTACGGTGAAACTCCTCTAAGGCGGCCAGTGGTACCGCTCCAACATTATTCGTCCCGAATTCGAAACGAATACACGCGGTTGATTCTGGAAAATAGTAGTGTGCAGTAGCAGTGTACGCATCGTAAAATTTATAAAAAGATAAACACTCTTTGAGACTCTTGCCTACTTCCGGACAAAATTCCTTCAAGTTTTCCTTCAAGATTTGCTAAAGACCGTTGACCTATTGTGTCACAGCTATATGTATGTATGCATGCATGCGTGCGTGTGTGTGTGTGTATGTATGTGCGTGTATGTATGTGCGTGTGTGTTTAGTTAATTTAAAAACCTAAAGATTTTCAGCCATCTTCTTCATGTGCTTTTAAATGTAATTTTCCTTAAAATATATTTTGTTTATCTGTAGAATTCAAATACATTAAAATAAGCTTAGTGGTATAATATTTTCGTTATTATTGGGCAATTATCCGTAAACATTTTAAATTTGTGTTGTGAAAACATAGCAATCACTTAACCTTTAAATATCGAAAGAAAAGTTCTTGGGAGAAAAAAAGAATCTGTGTGAATAATCCCAGAAATTTTACTACCTATTTTGAGATGAGAGCTGCCTTACTTAGCTCTTTTTCAAAACTAACAGTAGTAATCTTGCTTTGAAAGTTGAAAGAACTCATACGACTGCAATCCACGACTCGTCTATGTCTAGTTCTAATTATCTCTACCCCCTGTAGTGTTCCAACCTCCCCCTATTCTCAAATTCTCAAAACAGTTCTTTCCCACTCTAGCATGTGTTGACATGGTACAAAACATCCATCACGTTCGCCCGTGGTCAGGGATGTCTTCTGATTGGAAGAATGCTCGTGGAGGGTAACCGCCCCTCTCCTGAGAAAACTGGAGTATGTTTTCACTGCAAGAAAGAGGTTTCTACAAGTGAGGTATCCCCTTAAACAGAAAAGCACCAAAATGCGTCAAAAAGATAAGAAGTAAGCAACGATAACTAATCCTACATAAATAACCCAAGGTAGTTTTGTTAGAAGAGACTACCTGAAATTTTTTTTTTCACTTTTCTCTGCAAAATGTGCTTCCAAAGCTTTGTGAAGATGTGTGAGTGTGTGATAGGTATTTATTCTGATTTCTAACCTTCATTGAAACATGCTCAGTCTTTAATAAGAGCATTACATCTATTGTGAGCTGCATAGTTAGGTGTACAATAATGTCTTCTGCATAATTACAAAATCATCTGAATACCCAAAATGGCAATTAAGTTGCCATTATACTGTGTACGATTTGTAGCTCATCTACAAATAAAAACAATCCTATTGACTTTTGAAATTTGTTAATATAATTTGTTATTGCTCATTTGTGTAGCATTGTCTAAGATTATTTCCTTTTGACCTTTATTAGTGTTCACCTAAAAACTGGAGACCATGGAAAAGGTTCTTTCAAGCTCTCAAATGAAATAAGAATGTCAAGTGCATTCATATTGTCTTCCCATTGGCACTGGAGAAGGGAGGGGGTATTAGAGAAAGATTTCACAAAATAAAATAGATTTTAAATTCAAAATACAGGGTGATTTTTTTAAACTGACAGTACTCGGAGACATGTGCAGCGCGATCTATCAGCCGGAATTCCGCAATCTATCAGCCGGAATATAACTGAAACGTGGAATTATCATGAAATTATCATGGCTCAGTTTAAAAAAAAAATCACCCTGTACATTAAGAAATGTATCATCTGGTTAAACAAGAAAAAAGAATATCCAAGTGTTTCATTGACAAAGAATATCCCGTTCAAAGAATATCCCGTTTAATGTAATAAATTTTCAATGTCCCAAACCGTAGTAATTTGTTTCTGTGTTAAATTTCCCGGTTAATGGAATATATTGTTTTTAAGTTATCCCGCTTAAAGGAATAATTTTTAGCCATGACGATATCGATCTTTTTCTATTTCGCACACTTCTTTTCAGAATTTTTTTCTGTAAAGTGCAATAATGAATGTGCAGTAACTGAATGTCTTTCAAAGCAATTTTGTCACTTCGCAGAAAGTGTCCAACCGCAGGAAATGGGTATCTCTTCGATTTTGAAGGTTAATTCATTGTTGCTGCTGTTTTTGCTAGCCCCCCCTCCCTCCCCGTATTGCTCGGCCGCTGGCCTACGTTTCCCTTTTCAGAGAATGAACAATAAGCTTCACCCCCAAATGAGAGCTATAAAATGAGTGGGTGTGTGTGTAAAGGAAATGTGAAACTTCAACAGGTCCTTATCTTGAAGGGGACGTGGATTACCAACTGTAACGAATCTCTTCGGAGAAGCACATTTAACTTGGGGGTCTCTAGCCTTGAACATTTAACTGTAAATTTTCTACGGCGATTAGTTCGACAGTTCGCTTTCATGAAATCAGTAATCTTTCTTGTGCTTTACAATGTCTTTGAGACGAAAAGATCTTACTTTAAAAGAAAAAGTAAAAGTCATAGAGTTTGCAAAACTAAATAAGTGTACGCAATTAGAACTCTCAAAACAGTTTGAGATATCTCAAGCTCAAGTTTCGAAATTGTTAAAAAATAAAGAAAAAGTCTTGAACGACTGGAAATGCAATAAAAATCTTAATCAAAAACGAAAATGTACAGGAAAAGAATCTGAGGTTGAAGATGCTCTTCTTCAGTGGTTTGCTGAAAAACGAGCTTGTAATGTTCCTATTAGTGGATTATTATTGAATCAGAAAGCTGAAGATTTAGCACAGCAGTTAAATATAACTGATTTTAAAGCTACAAAGGGTTGGTTGTGCAGATGGAAAGCAAGAAACCAAATTTCTTTCAAAAAAATTCACGGTGAAGCAAGTGATGCTGATGAAGCCGCTGCCAGGTCTTGGAAAAATGTAGTATTACCTGCTTTATTACAAGACTACAGTTCTTCTTGTATCTATAACTGTGACGAAACAGCACTTTATTACAGAGCAATGCCTGATGGGACTTTGTGCTTAAAAGGCGAAAAAGTTGTTGGAGGAAAAATCCCGAAAGACAGACTGGCAGTTTTATGCTGTAGTAATGCTGACGGCAGTCATAAAATGCCTCTTTTTGTAATCGGGAAATCCAAAAGTCCACGATGTTTTAGAGGTGTAAAATCCCTTCCAGTTAAATACGAAGCGAATTCAAAAGCTTGGATGACTGCTAATTTCTTTCAAAACTGGTTAGTGTCATTTGACAATGAGATGAATAAGATGAAAAGAAAAGCTATCCTTTTTATCGATAATTGTCAAGCCCATAAAGTCGACGTAAGACTAGAAAATGTAGCACTTCATTTTTTGCCTCCGAATACTACAGCTATTTTACAGCCAATGGACCAGGGAATTATATCACTTTTTAAGAGGAATTATAGAAAAGAAATCGTTAAAAAGATCATAGCTTGCATAGATGATACTAGTAGATTTTCTATCAATAGCTCAACTAGTAAAATTATTAGAAACATTTCAATTCTTTCAGCTGTTCATATGATGTACAAATCCTGGAATAATATTTCCTCTGACGCAATAAAAAGTTGTTTCTTAAAATCTAAATTTTCAACACACGTAACAAATTATGAATTAAATGATGAATCAATTACAAACGCAAATGATTTACCACCAGAAGGAATGACAGAAGAAAATTTTTTCCAATTTTGTAAACTTCGACAATGACTTGGTAGAATGTGGTGAAACTTCAGACCCTCAATTTGATCAAAGCGAAGTCGATGAAGATGAATTTAATGAAGAATGTACCATTAAAAAGGTTCCGTCACATGTTGAAGTTAATAACGCTTGTGATATTATAAGACGTTTCTTGGAAACGAAGCCAAATGCAGACTTTCATTTATTTTATAAACTAGAAAATCAAATAACAGATTTGCTGCATTCACAGAACAGTAAACAGTCTAAAATATCAGACTTCTTTAGCAACAAATAAGTAAGTAACATTGTAATTATTTCCAAAAAATTAAGGGAAATTTGTATATTCTACAATAAAATTAGCTCAATTTTCATCAATTTTCTAAATTTTAATGTGTTTAAATTGTTTCTTACTTTTAATTA
Source organism: Dolomedes plantarius (assembly GCA_907164885.2). Lineage (NCBI taxonomy): Eukaryota > Metazoa > Arthropoda > Arachnida > Araneae > Dolomedidae > Dolomedes > Dolomedes plantarius. Next base: position 74,372,688 of record OU015494.1, on the reverse strand, counting down.
ATAATTGTTTGTTAATTATAATAGTTTAAATATGCCTATGGTTTAGGTAATTTTTAATGCTTTCTAGGTTTAACTGTAACTTTAAACATTGTGGGCGTGTCAATGTGATCCCGGATAATGGAATATCCCGCTTATTAGAATAATTTTTCGTGGCAAATTGGCTATTCCATTAAGCGGGCTCGTATGTACTATTCAGGTGTTTTAAGAAACTTCTATGTAATGGCTTAAACATGATTAATTTAAAATAATAATAAAACTTTTAGATTTTAAGTTTTTCATCTGGTAAAAATATTTTGTATTTGTAAGTTTGCGAACTATTATGTTAACATTTTTAGGTATATATATATATACATATTTTTAACCTTCATATTTTCTAATGTGCGGATGATAATCCCCTATGTAGTCCGAAGGAGTTTTGAGTACGCCACCCCACGGGGGAACAACGCATGGGCGGGCCACGACTCCCATCGATGAACTTTTTGTGAGTATGCGAAAGACGGGCCCGGGGTTTACGCTGTCTCCTCCAAAATTGACCAGTTACCATTTTAGGCTAAGTTGGTTCCTAGATAGTCGAAGCTTCGATACCGAAATAATGTTGTTAGCTGTGTTTTTTTATAGCTCTTGCATTTTCGATCCACCCTCACTAATTGTGCGTCACTGGGTTTTTCTTTTCCCGGTCTCTAGGGCATCCTTTTTTAGGCAGTGTATTCTAAATTCTTATTGTGCCATCCGAAATGGCCTCTTCAGCCAGCTGATCTGAGCGGTTCTCGCTTCTTGCCCCGCTGTCTCTGTGGCCAAGACGTGGAGGACGTCCGGGGAGTAGCCATCGTCTGGGGTCTATCCTTACGGATGGAAATCTATACTATGAAGGCCTCTACGAAGCCATGGTGGGTCCCATCTCGTCTGGATAATCCCCTATGCTAAGCACAAGTGACTTAGCTTCGAGCTTGGGCAGTGTTTTAAAATGACATAAAACTGAGTAACCAATCATAACGCATTTGCCTTCTGATCTACACTTGTAACCAGGATATTGCTTTGCTGAAACACAATTCCTTACTTTAGAGATGGCACTGCTACCTCCATCAACCCATATTAAAGTATCTGACTACGTTCAAAGCATTTCTTTTTTTTTCAGAAACTTTACTTGTGAAAAACACAGGTCATATTTTTCAGTTGAATATAGCATGAAAGGAGGAAAAGGATTAAAAAATATACCATAACTATGCAAATTTTTATAAAATTGAAGAATTTTGGTCAAAACTTAGCATATGTTCGTATAGCACTCTTGAGTGTATACGTACATATGCTAAGTTTAGACTAAAATCAAGTCGATATTTTGAAGTCTAAAGGAAAATACAGGTGATTATATGCAATTACTTAAAAAATTTCAGTAATTTCTCATGAGATTTTTTAGAAATACAACAATAAACAATGTACTTAGAGCCAAATCTGTAGTTCATTACATTCTAAGTATTATGAAAAACACATCTTAAATTTCATAGATATATTATATTTTGAGTTATCACAACAGTCATATAGCACTTTTGGTAAAAAATAATTTCTTCAGAAGACACAAAGTTGTCACGTGTTGAAATTGGCAGTTGCTGCTTTTTTTTAATCGTTTTTTTATAGTTTTATTTCTAATGATTGTACAGAAAGAAATGAAAATTCTATTATTTTCATCAAAATCGTCGTTTCTAACGTAGTTGGATACTTATAGAAGTCTAGAAAACTTTCTATCATGTATCAGTGTATTAGACACTTCTGCGAGGACTAGGATACGAACATAAGTTTAACCTCAAGGCTGATATTTTACTGTTCAAGGCTGATACTTACTGTTTTATCCTCACTTTGCGAGGAACTCCCATTTCTTGATACCCGTGCCTCATATGTTCTTTGTTTTCCCCCGAGAAAAATGACTCGATGAGGATCTATAGTTTCATTTCGTCGAAGGTGAATTTTCCCCCCATCATTGATGTTTATCATAGGCTGCCAAAAGATCGGGTACCTCTGTCTACCAAGATCGAACGTTAAGACTTGGACTCTTAACTATGAGGCCGATATCTTACAACTTGAAATTTTCCGGAGATGTGAAGAATTCTAATTTAATTAAGTTTCTTCATAAGATCCCAACCTATATTTGTAAATCGGCCATTCTTAAGTTTACCTCCTTCAAAAGAATAATTTCAGACTTATCACTTACTGCTCCGTCCTTGAGATATCCTAAGGCAGTTGCGCACCCAGGAAGTGATTTACTCTAAATCGAATATATTACTAGAAGCCACCTATTGTGTTCTGACCTATGATACTAAGACTATAATTGTTGTTTAGCACCGATGATAGTTGAGTTCTGTATAACAATACACTTATTTACATTAATTTAGACATTTTAGATCATTAAATACATCAAGTCGACAGTTGAATTGAATTGAATTGAATTGAAAATTTGTGAGACTTATGCTACAGCCAGGCGGCCGGCTTTGTCTCTACATACCGACCCGAAAAGGAAAAACATGGACGGACAGACACTAGACCAACTAGCACGGAGAAACTTTGAAACATAAACTTCGAACATGGGAGAAGGAAAGCGGCGAGAAGCCCCACCCGAGACCACAAAAACAAAACACGGGGAAGAACACGGGTCACTTTTGATCTTTCTTATGATGTCTTCCGAGCTAACCACATTAAGTTGGTCGGTAGTGAAAGGGCCATGTCTACACATCTCATCGGCCACCTCATTTGGATAGATGCCCCGATGACCAGGGTTCCAGACCAGCCGAATGGAATTGATGCTCTCAAGAGTGTTAGTAATTTTACTATGCAACAAAAGGATGACCGCTGGGGACTTCGAATGAGCCATATGTAGCGCCGAGAGAAAGGAAAGGCTGTCAGAAGCAATTAAAACATGATCAACCTCCTGGCCACAAATATTAATAGCCAGAACGATAGCTAGAGATTCCGCGGTAAACATTGAATTCAAACGATGGGTTAACATGGCTTTCCCAGAATTAGTCGAGTGGTTGAAGGCCGCAATCGTCACTTTGTCGTCGGTCAGGGGCAATCAAAAAGCACTTTGGCTGGTAATTATTGACAAACTCAGCCCATAAAGCTGAAATCACAGAGTTCGGAGATCTTTATTTTGAAAGGGGAGACCCTGCGTAACAATCTCCACCTGATGAGAAAGAAAAGTGCGGCCAGGGTCAAGGAAAAAGCTTGAGCCCAGACAGTACGTATCCATAGTGATATTCATGGTATGCAGCAAACCAGGGATATTGGATGAGTTTCCCGAAATACACCTATGAAGGTTACTATAAAGAAAGGATTTGGTATGGAGTGACAGGTGTTTAATAAGAAAACATTTATTAAGGTGCTGAATGCGGCACGCAATGCTGTTTTGGTGAACCTCAGCCCGAAGTACAGGGATCGGCTTCCACCGGGGGAGACCAGTGACCAGACGGAGGGCAATGGAGTATAAGGCCTCCATGGTATTAGCGTCACTCTTTGAAATCTGGGAATACAGGAAACCACAATAGTCAAAAACACTGCGGATAACCGCATTGACGATTGGGATAAGAGTCCGGCCAGTGGCGCCACGAGTTTTATACACCAAACCTTTTAGCATGTTTAGCCGACGGTGAGTTTTTTCACGCAGATACTGAACCTGGGGCGCGATGGACATAGTTGACGACAGGACGCAACCCAGAATTTTGATATTTTTACTCCACGGAATAGGATGGCCAGCGATACGGCTTTCAGGGCAGGGAAATCTACCCCTTGAAAAATTTATAGCCGTGCTCTTCGATGGGGAGAGAGAAAACTTCCAATAATTACACCACTTCAGAATGTTATCAAGAGCTGTTTGCAAATCACTACAAGTGGTAGCAGGATCATCACCAATAGCATATACAAAAATGTCATCAACGTAAGTCAGCACAGTAACCCTGGACGGGGTCGTTTCAAAAATATCAAGCATATACATAGAGAAAAGAAATGGGGACAGAACGCTACCCTGAGGAATTCCAGACGTAACCTTTTGAGGGGGGGAAATGTGATTGTGCCATTTCACCTTAATATTCCTATCCTGTAGCCACTTAAAGATCCATAATAAAACATTACCACCAACACCAACGGAAGCCAGCTTGTAAATCAACCCGTCAATCCAAACGGAATCATACGCCTTTTCAATGTCTAGGTTAACAAGGAGAATATATTTTTTGTTCAGGCGAGCTTCCTGGATATCAAGGTACAGCTTGGCCAAGACAGATTGGCTGTCCCGATTGGGAAGACAGCCACCAAGGCCGGGAGGAAAAACATTGTGGCTAATAGACCAGCGAGTGAGACGATGGAGAATAATGCGTTAAAAAATTTTACTCCAAACCGAAGTAAGGGCAATCGGGCGATACGAAGAAATCAGAGTACTGGGCTTCTTGGGTTTCAGAATGGGAAGAATTATGGCAGAGCGCCACTGACTTGGGACACTGGCCGTATCAAGGAGATTATTAAAAATACCACCAATCTTGCAGAGGTTATTAGGATCAATGTGCTTGATTAGCTTTGCCGAGATGCCGTCTTCCCCGGGAGTGGTGGGTCTAGTAGCCTTGATCGCAAGCTGGAGCTCCGGTGTAGAAATAGGGTTGTTAAAATCCCCCATTACATTGGTAAGAGCGTACGGAAGGAGAGGGTGGTGTGAAGTAGGGTAAAGGTTCTGGCCGAAAAGGATAGCTTGACGATAGGGGCAATTGATACAAACACCCCTATAAAGCAAAGTCCCCCCAGAAGCCTGTAGGGTAGATTGCTTCTTAAGAATGCGATAGATGGTCTGAATACTGTTTTGACTATTACAGAGTTTGTTCCAAAAGCTACGAATGCTGCATTTTATATGACGCCGTAAAAGACTTGAAAAGTTTTTATACTGTATCCAGTAATCACGCGAAAAAGTCCGCTTAGACAGCCGAAGATACTTCCTTTTCTGCCCCAAGATCCAAGAGCACCTCGAGTTCCACCACTGTGGGTAGGACGTCCCAGTAATTCTTTGAGAGTGATTATTATCTGAGATAGCCTGTTTACTTGAAGACATAAGACCCGAGAAGGAAAGAGTGTTATGGCAATTCATACTATTATTTAGATCTCGGCCAGCCCTAGTCCAATTGGTCCGAAGTCGAAAGGTAGTAGTAACACACTGAGCGTAAGGGCCATAAAGCTGTAAGAACATCGGACAATGATCTGAGTCAAAACTATCAGGGTGGATATAAAATTTTACAATAGGGAATAAGTCTGGAGAAATAATAGCAAGATCGAGTACAGAAGGTGAATTGTTAGCCATGAAACGGGTAGGAATGTCCCTGTTAACAATGCAAAGATCATTTCTAGCAACCCAGTCAAGAAACTGATTCACCGGGGCCAGGCCTTGACTGCCCCGTTTTAGTAAATTTAAATTTAGGTCCCCCATGATAATAAAAGATGGTTCAATATCATCAAGAAGAGAAACGAAAAAGCCAACGTCAAAACTGCTTCTGGGATTATAGATATTTACAATGGTGAGAGGAGTATTATTGACCCATAATTTAACAGCAACATACTCGATAAAAGGATGTTGAATGGGGAGAGAAAGGTCGATGGAAGTAACATTACGCTGGATCGCGGTGAGGACGCCACCCCCACCGCCCCCAGGCCTATCTCTACGATACAGGACTTTCTGATTGACAGCGAAAGAAAGAGCCGGATTAAGGAAGGTTTCTTGAGTAAGCAAAACAGGAACAGAAGCAAAAACCGGACACCGGAGTCAAGCGGCCCTGGCCCGAATACCACGAACGTTCCACGACACAACAGAAAAAGAAGCCAGACCAAAAACAAAAAAGAACACGGACAAACCAAAAGAAGGTCGCCAGACAGCCCACCCCCCTAGAGGGGAGGGGAGTCAGGAAAGGCCCCCTCAAAAAACAGGGGCGGCCCAGGCGGAGGACCGGGATTATCAAGATCGGTGGTCCCGGAGAAATCCATGGAACCGAAGTCCCCAGCAGTAGAGGACAGGGGCGATGGCGAATTAGCTTGTGACAGTCTCTGTTTTTTCTTTATTTTCTCTCTAGTTTGCGGAGCACCCGACAGCGTCGGGGGGAGAAATTTTTGTAACATGTTCGTAAAGGATGATGTCATTATTTCGGTGACTGTTGAAAGTTTCGACTTGAGTACTTAAAAAATTCTGGAGGGTTTCCTCAAACTTAGCCTCGAATCTTTCCATGATCTTTTTAAAGTTCGTGGTTACCTCCTGTAGATTAATCTTTTTCCTCCCTATAGCTGGGAGACGCAACCCCCGCATAGGAAGGTGCCTTCCTATTGTTATTATTCTGTGCATAACGACGCCGAGCTTCTGTGATCGTTTACTGGTTAAGGCATTTGAATTTATTTATTTCCGCTTCTCGGATATATGCGCTGCAAATTTTGCTGATTGCTTCATGGCCCTCGCCACAGTTACTACATTTCACTTCATCAGCCTGGTACGATTAAGTAGCATGTTCTTCTCCACACTTATAGCATACCACAGCGTTTTTACATGCCCTAGTCGAATGTGAGAATTGGAAACAATTATTACACTGCCGGGTTCTATCGATAAAAGGCCGTATGCGTATTTCTTCGAACTACAAGTGAATCTTGTCAGGGAGTTGTTGCCCAATTTTTGTTACCAGCATGGTTTTAAGCGGAACACGATTACCTCCCGTCAGCTTCTGAAAACGACGGACTTCAAAAACCGGAATGCCATTCTCTAACAGTTCTTCCGCAACTTCATTGCAGGTGACATTTAGCGGAATATCATAAAGTAAAAACTTTGACTTAAGTGTATCCGGATTTAATCTGGGCACGATAGGTACCGACAATATTTCATTAATTTTTAACAGTTGGATGGCAGTATTGTTATCTTCCGTGACACAAACGATTTTTCCGTTACGTGTGGCCTTTAAAAAAACTTAAACTTATCTTGGGACCGACGCGACTGACCAGATCATCCTTCAGTTTTTATGGGTGTGAAATAGGGATAGCCCCTGTAGGACTTTCAAGAAAAATTGTTAAAGTTCCCACACCTTGACCCAAAGCTTCATTCAAAAATTCATGCGGTTGGAGCTTAGCAGACCAGAAGAAGTTGTCGTCAGCCGGTGACTCCTCCATTCCAGAAAAGCAAAATTCAGAAACCACTTACCGCATACTCCATCACCGGCAGCTGCAGAACCAACGCCACAAACAAAACCGAGGAAAAAAATCTGAAAACCACACGAAAAGCAGCCACAAGAAGCACAACGCAACACAGGAAACAATACACAAACGGTACACGAAGAACGCCTACCAAAAAGCAGCGAAAAAACAAGATAGAACAACAAGAAACGCAACCGACCGCCACGTGTCACTAAGCCTATCCATCTTCTCAAGTCGACAGTTCATCCGAAACTAAAACATTACCGCCAGGCCCTGATTTTCCATTAGGCCCGGTAGGCCCAGACCTAGGGGCCCCCCAAAATTTTAAAAGAAAAAATTCTCAATTCAAATTTTTTTTATCTTACCTTTTTCAATAGCACTTTTTTTTATATATCCTTTCAAATATGATTGATTGGTTCATCATATGTATGTTATAGTGTTTATAAAGGATTAATAAGTTTTTCTGGTTGCATTGTATTGGTGTTTTAATGATGAAGTTAATATGTTGTATTGCTTTTTGTTATTTGATAATATTCTAGGCTTCTATGCTTCAAATAGCCAATTCTTGGTTAAATGGTACTTTTACAACGATTCATGATTAATTTTTTTTGTGTGTCAATTTTGGAAATTTTACGCACACATTAGTGTTAGGGGGCCCTCATCCCGAGTTCTGCCTATAGTCAAGAATTTTGTAAATCGTGCCCTGATTACCGCCTTTTCAGACGTTGCCAAAACATCTGCCTTAAACTCCGTCGTTGCCATGGTAACGTGGAGCGAAAATAAATACTCACAAAAAACCGCTTACGTCACACAGAGGGTGTAAGGAGAAAGGGAAGAAAAACACGAGAATATTCCAAACATTTCTTACTTATTAAAATTTATTATTCATTTATGTTGTGTCATGTCTTCTATTTTTAAATTAGCTATGAACTAACGGTCACATAAGGTGGGACCGTTAAAATAAAATAAACTCTTTTTACAAATTTAACTCTAAAATGTTACTTAAGAACTTACGGACAGTAAAGGTTATTCTTCAAAGATGGAGAGCTGTTTCAAGTTCAAATTATGCTTTTCAATAAAATTAATGCACAATAGCACAGAATACGAGCGTTGAGTAAACCATCGTCATTCATCTCATACTTTTCAAGACGAGATGGACTGAACATTCCTTTCCGTCTTTGCATGCGTTTTTATTGATCGGAATTTTACATCTTTTATGCAATAGTCGCATCTCTAAGTCCATTGAGGATGATGGATCACGTGGTCATAAAAAGAAAGGTTATGGACAGCCACTCAACTCCGTTCGCTCATTCTTTATCACGTTTTCCTTTACCCTAAAATAAAAGTGATGGTAGACACGTCGAGTTACAGGCTGCCTGCTCTCCGGGAAGGTGGGATGTAATCACGTAACACTGAATGTTTCCAGCCGCGAGGCATAAACGTGGTTGTACAGATAACCAGTCGCTTCAGCAATTTCTGAATACGAAGCCGAGCGTCTGTCTGTTCGTGTTGATTTCTGGCCTTAGGAGCCAGAAAGTCATGTCAAGGAGTATAATTAACTCACGACGGATGGGCCCCAAGGTAGGGTGTAAAGTTCTCGTTGGATCAATTTTTCAGAGCGGTGCTCACTTAAAAATTTCACCTAAACACGTGGCACTGTCACCTTCACAAACTTCACCCTTTTTAAGCACCCGATGTAAAGCTCTTTGGCGTTTTTCAAACCAGTTGTTTACCAACTGCCTTCCACAGAGTCGTGTTTCAAATGGAGACTGAGCACTCCAATTCGTCCAAACCAACCTCCGCCGAGATTGAGTGAATATTGAAAAGGAATTTGCACTAGGCCTAGATGGCCTACGGAAAGGCAGGAACTATCATGGAAAATCATATAGATGGTAAAAATCAGGGGATTAGTTTAACTTTCTCCGAAAACCTGCGGAACTTTGAGGCCATTGTCACAGCAGCGGCAATGATTAAAAATTCTGGATGGATGGATTTTTTTCTCTCTCTCTCTGTGAGTATATACTTTCTGCTTTAGTGAAATATTTCATATTCATGATTCGTATCCTACAATTACACTCTTAGACAAAAAAAAGAGAACGACGCACTAAGAAGGAGTTATCCGAATGAGACGAAAATCGGTAGATATGATGTACATGTACAGAAAAACAAATGATTACAATTTGAGAAAAATTGGATTGTTTATTCAACAAAAAGAGCTTCACAAAGTGAAAAAGTCAATAACGTGTTGGTCCCCCTCTGGCCCTTATGCAAACAGTTATTCGGCTTGGCATTGATTGATAGAGGTGGCAGACGTCGTCCTGCGAGATATTGTGCCAAATTCTGTCCAATTGTCGCATTAGATCGTCAAAATCCCGAGCTGGTTGGAAGGCCCTGCCCATAATGCTCCAAACGGGCTCAATGGGGGAGAGATTTGGCGACCTTGTTGGCCAAGGCAGCGTTGGGCAAGCATGGAGACAAGCAGTAGAAACTCTCGCTGTGTGCTGGCGGGCATTATCTTGCTGAAATATGTACGCCCAGGATGGCATGATATGAAGGGCAACACAACGGGGCGTAGAATATCGTCGACGTACCGCTGTGCTGTAAGGGTGCCGCGGATGACAACCAAAGGGGTCCTGATATGAAATGTAAACCCAGACCATCACTACTGGTTATCGGCCCGTATGGCGGAAGACATTCAGGTTGGTATCCCACCCAGGGCCCGATTTAGAAAATTCTGGACTATAGGCACAACTCGGGATGGGGGCCACCTAACACTGATGTGGACGTAAAATTTCCAAAATTGACACACAAAAAAATAATCATGAATCATTGTGAAGTACCATTTTATCAAGAATTGGGTATTTGAAGCGTAGAAGCTTAGAACGTTATCAAATAACAAAAAGCAATACAACATATTAACTTCATCATTAAAACACCAATACAATGCAACCAGAAAAACTTATTAATCCCTTATGTACACTATAACATGATGAACTATACATATAACTATACATATGATGAACCAATCAATCAAATTTAAAAGGATATATAAAAAAAATTGCTATTAAAAAAGGTAAAATTAAAAAAAATTGAATTGGGAATTTCTTTCTTTTCTTTTAAAATAAAAATTTGGGGGGGGGGGGGCTAGACCCGGGCCTAATGGAAAATCAGGGCCTGATCTCACCGCTGTCCGGGGCGTCTCCAGACACGTATTCGTTGGTTATCGGGGGTCAATTCGAAGCGGGACTCATCAATGAAGACAATTCTACTCCAGTCAGTGACATTCCAGGTCGAATGTGCCCGACACCACTGCAAACGAGCTTGTCGGTGTACAGAGGTCAATGGTAGTCGGCGCAAGGGGTGCCGTGAGCTCAGCCCCCTTTCCCTGAGCCACCTAAGAATGGTCCTTGCGGTCACTGAAGCACCAGTTGCACGTACGATCGATGATAATGATGAATCTGGGGCTGTGAGTGCCGCTCTGGTAATTGCTCGGTCTTGACGTTCTGTCGTTTCTGTAGGCCGACCTCTTCCTTCTTGACGCTGTGTTCGGCCATGGTTCACCCATTCCTGCCAACATCGTCTAATAGTGGCATCGTTCCTATCCAAATGTCGAGCAGTGCGCCGATTAGACCAACCGGCTTCTTTGAGCCCAACTACACATCCTCTCTCAAATGCTGACATCTGCGCATATTTTTCGCGCAGCTGTATGCGAGGCATAGTCACTGTCTACCTGAGTACACGGAATGAAATTCGCAAAGAATTTATGACCTGGAATCGAAATTTCTCCTTTTTAATATCCTGCCAGTTGAACAGTTAAGATGCGCTGCAGCTTCACATGTTCATTCATTGGTCGCCAAAATTACAATTTTGCATTTTCCGTTGAAACCTGTATGCATATGAATTTGTATCCATTTTACATCACCCCTTTTTGGTGCGTCTTTTTTTTCTGTCTAAGAGTGCTAAGAGTATGCATAAAGTAACTAAAAATTATCTACTCTTTTTAAAATCTCTTTCAAAGTTCATATACATGCTACTTGTATTATGAATTTCCAGCCATTTCTGTCTATCTTTTGGAGTGTTTATTACAGAGTTAAGAGGTCCTGAAAATGCCAAAACACGAAGCAATAATATTCGCGAATATTACTTGATTAAAAGAAATTTCCATGATTTCCGTCTAATAGTGGCATCGTTCCTATCCAAATGTCGAGCAGTGCGCCGATTAGACCAACCGGCTTCTTTGAGCCCAACTACACATCCTCTCTCAAATGCTGACATCTGCGCATATTTTTCGCGCAGCTGTATGCGAGGCATAGTCACATACATCCAATACATCCAATACATCCAATACATCCATAAGATGTATTGGATCTATGTCCACACATAGATCCAATACATCTTTTTTTTTCAGTTTTCATTTCTTTTCTCATTAACTTTTGTAACTGCTAATAATTCATTAAATCTTTTTACGGTAAATTTTCCACAGAATATTTCTTAAAATTGGTCCCAGGCAACCTAGTGGTAGCACGTTGGACTTCGTACAGAGGGTGCTCAGTTCAAATCCTGACAAGCGCTATTGGATGCTTTCGTGTCTACGCCGGATATGGGCACGTTAAATCCGTAGGCCGTAAAGTCCTTTCGTGTGATCATAGGGGAGGTAGGGCTCTCCAGATGTCGCCCCCTGAGGGTGCTCAGTCAAAATTGAGGTGGCACCAGAGGGTAGTGTTGGTTCACCTATATGGTGCCTTCATTAAGGCTATTGTGTACTAACCCTATTGGATTCGCTCACCTCAATGTTAACCTACGGAGAAAAGCTGTCCAAGGATTGCCGACTTGGATTTAAAGATTTTTTTAAAAATTGTACTCGGCAAAAGAGAAAGAAATTTTACACCTTAGAGCTTTTTTTTTTCCTTTACAGAAAACGCAAATAATGTTTTAAAATTTAAATTATTCAGGGGGAAAATATGGTATAGTGTGTTTTAAACGTATCGCAATTCCTTTCGTAGACGAAATTTATAAAATGAATCCTGTTGCAAAGGGCAAAAAAGTTCATTTTATAAAAGAAATTTATAAAATGATCTGAAATGATCTGATGATATGAATGATCTGATCATTTTATAAATTTCTTTTATAAAATGATTTCTTTTATAAATGGCTATCTGAAAATACCATTTTTATTGGATTATCAGCATTTATATAGTTGTCAATAGTAGACACACTTTCTCCATAGGTTAACACTGAGGTGAGCAAATCCAATAAGGTTAGTACACAGCAGTCTTAAAAGAGCAACCAACGAATCTCGAGGATGCTGCGTTGACAACAGTAAAAACATTTTTTAAAATCGCGTGCCGCTAATACGCAATATCCAATGTTCCTTCTCACTTTGAATGAATAATCTTTATTTTGTATGTTCATTTATATTTTTATATGTTAGGGCCTTTTATATATTATATTGGTGCAATTGAGTGTTTTCACAATATTTTCCTATTTTTTCCCAATGAATTTTCTTTTTTATGCTATATTTTTTAGTAACATTTAGTTAAAATTGCCTTGGATGAATCTACAAGTATATAGCATCGTGAAGGAATCTTCGGGTTATTAAATGTAATCCCACATGAACTTCAGCATTTTATCCTTCATTTTTATGGAAATTTTAATATTAAATATTATGTCATATGTCGATTACATATGACGTAAATTGTAATTTGAGGCAAATCACTGGCTCGATCGCTTAAGAACCGTCTTCCAATCCCTGATATCACAAGTAATGAACCCAATCTGACTGGTCTCTGATTTTGGTGCGAGTTAACGAGTTTTCAATTTATTTTTTCTTAGTTGAGACCATACCTGTATGCAAATAATTTGAACTGTAGTTTGACATGAAGTGAAGAATATCTATAAAGCGTCGAGGCAGCTCGAAGCCTCTGCAGTACTTTATCAGTTTGTCAAGGTATAATAGTTAAGAGAGATACGGTAAGTAAATAATAATATTCAGTTTGAATTGAAATACGGTAAACAAATAATGCGGAATTTTCATAAACAAAATTTATGGTATTTATTGCTAAATGAGAAAATGACGAAATTAAATATATGTGTGTTAAAACTAATATGTGTTTCAATGGATTGTTTACTTTAGACTGTTAAAAACGGCGTTTAGTTACATGTGAATTCTGAGTTGCAAACAACGATAAGTTTAGTGTATGTTAGTAGTTCGTACAATTAATGTCCCTTTCAAACAGAGGAAGGGGAAAAAAACCTTAATTCTTACCTAAATTACTTCCATAAAAGAATAAATCTAGTGTTAGAGATCGAAATTTTTTAGACATAGTATTAAAATCCTGATGAGAATTTAACGCCACTTCCAACTCAAACTATATTTCCTTTGCTTTCCTTTTTTGTTGTAATTAAAGTCCACTCAAATTACACTTGCTTATTAAATCTAACAATATTTTCGCCTCTGAAATAAAGACTATGATGCATGAAGTAATAATCGCTTGCATTTTATATATATATGTATATATGTATATGCATATATATTATATACATAATATATAATTTTATTTTAGACTGTCATTAGCATATAGTTTGCCATTTCATTGGTCGTTTTAGTAGGAAAGAGCAGCGTTTACCAAAGTGATCAGCGAAGTAACTTTTCCAAACGTAGGAATGGGTTGTTAGTAAAGTATCAGAGTAGGTGTCTTTATTTTCTCGATAACTCAGCAGCTATGCTTAATCCATATAGGAAATTAACTTAAAATCAATGGCTAAATAATTTAGAAATATAGTTATACAGAGTAGTGAAATTATTTTTGTACAATTGAAATTATTTTTAGTTCTTTTATTATAACTTTGGGTTTTCTTAACTCTATATTTTGACTTTCCTCTAGGGTGTTAATGGATCAAGAGATGCTTATGCGGAACTTTTTAGTACTTCTACTGCTGGCAGTTTCCAAAGCTTCATTGCTTGTTCCGGCATCAATGCTATCTCCATTTAGTGTTCCTGCAGTGATGAGTCCTGAATCTTTGACAGCTGTCAAGCTGGCAGTTGGAACACGGTTGTTGAATACACTAGGTTCCCGGGGGATTGGATCAGCTGGTACACTAGCAACCAGTCTTTTAGTTCCTGGAATGCCGTCGCAAGGGTTTTTAGCTCGAAGAGGTCAGATGGATATGTTTTCTTACGAAGGAAGTCAGAGAATGACCCCTAGAACCACAAACTTTTCTAAGAGAAGAGGACCGAACATTCCAACGACTTTCAACATACGGAAGCTACCCCATCGGAAGTTGAAAATTTCTTTGGTGTTCTGGACAGAGTAGATGCTAACAAATGCATTTCAAGGCTTGTTTGCGAAGTAGGTGCAAACCCAAAAGTCCTCGAAGGACTAGGACACAATGTCAAGGAAGTGATAGGGTAAGTCAGATGCTAAGGTTTCTCAACTTTTTTAAAAAGTGGTTAAAATGGAACTGGTTTAAGTTCGTACACCGTTTTAACTCATTTTTGTGGCGAATGTAGATCCGTAAAATGAGTTCATCTTAAAACAAAATTGCAAATTATAAGTTATCTACGCTCAAATTTGTTACTGTTTAACACCTATAACAAGCTACACGTGCGCCCCTTCAAACAATGAACTCGTTTTGTGATTGCATAGACGCTAATCTTAATGTGTTGCTGAATCAAAGAGAACTCCACTTCAACTAAAGGTCAATATTCATTACTAATTATATTACATACAATAATCTATTCGGACCATTTTATAACAGGAATTTGATCAGACTAAACGTTCGTTCATAAGATCTAAATTTTTATGCTGAATTTAGTATGCTAAATTAGATTCGTGAGAACTAAATGTACTCTCTCCTCAGATTCAGTTGCTGCCCCCTCGATCAAAAATGTATCCTCCGCTTAGTTTCTAACACTTTAGATTATTATAGCGGAAATGTCTTAATTTACCCTGCTGTAATGATTTTATATATCGTTCCTTGAAACGTGAAAATTAGAATATACAATCAATCATCAGCGATGGGAAAGATAAAGCTAGTCTCAATATTTTCGCCTTTCGTTGCGTGCTGTCAAAAATTGTATTAAATCGAACAGATTTAGAACTCCTTAGTTTACTAAAAAATCTCCCAAAAGGTAGTATCGGATATGAATTGACTCCACCAGATATATTGAGTTTCATTCAGCATTGATTCTCGTATGTAAAAGATCTAACAAAAAAAGTTCTGTTAAATTGTAGAATTTTGTCGAAAATCCGCTTTTAGCATTGACAGTAGTTTTTATGCTATATTAAATAGTTTAGTCAAAATGCTATTCTCAAACAATTGAGGGTCTGTTTTGAATGGCGTAGTATCGATATCATTTGAGTTGGAAGTGTTACACATGTGTAAATGACTAGTTTCTCCGTATTTTTTTTCTCTTAAAAGACATTAAGTTGTCAGCATGCGACACATTTCACATCACTGATTTCGTTAGTGGTATCCCACTTAACGGTAAATACGGATAGTTATGACATCAGTGTCGAGTTCCTATACTTTTAAGTAGAGAAAGTATAAACAAAAACTGAAAATCGCCATTCATAAATTAAAATTTTTCAGAACGAAAATGAATTTTAGGTAAACTTTTCTGAAAATCCTAGTGCTTCTGACACTTCAGAATCTTATTTAACACTGTAAAAACTCTTTGGGCACAAACTCCTGGAAGGGCTATGTATATTTGTAAAATCTAGATCCAAATTAGTTTGTAAAATCTTGGTTAGAGTAGTATAACGAAGTTTTCTTTTACTTTAGGTCTCTGCGTGTCTTGGAAAAGAACTCTCTTTCTACTCGGTACCGTAACATCTTAATTGAAGGACAAAAGAAGGGCTTCAGCAGCTGTTCACGTAGTTTCACTACTTGTGATGCGAAGTCCTATCGTATGGTCAGAACTTTCATTAGAGCTTTCAGATTAAAAAACTAGAGCTGTTACACATTCGACACTAAACTTGCGAGAAACTGTAAAGCTGTCTGAATAAAACCTATTTTTCTCGCCCTGACTAGTTTCAATAACACTTAACACACAAGTTTATGCGTTAATAACATGTTAGAATTAAACAGTCCCGTTCCACTTTTATTCATCTCGTGCGCAACGAATGCGACGATTGTATATGCACTAGTGAATCCTTTCATGGAGCCTTGTTTACACGATAAAGAGGGCTAACCCTCATGGTTGATAAATTGATCACAAAGTGTGAAGTTTCTTTTAACCCATCTGAGGTTAAGAACTGTGCACCGTAACCTAAATGAATATAATCACTTGACTCTGACTGCATGAAAGCGATGCCTTTCGTAAGCTAGAGAATCTTATCGACAGCCTACTGGATTTAATCTTTATTGCGAATTTCGGGTGCATAGCGGTGAGTAGATTCTCAAGTGTTAATGTAACTTGAAATATAATCGTAAACATGGTGTATGTAATGTATACGTTTGATATTGAGATATATATATATCGCAGTATGGGATTTTTTTACACTTTCGGGCTCGTAAATTCTAGATTTATACACTGCTAGATTCGTTATTCCTCCTATTTTATTCATTGCAGTAAAACAATTTGCAAAACTTATGCAACAGAAGTGAGTGCATTATCTAGCAGCGTGGGCTTCAACATTGACTTTCTAACCTCATCTAGTCTCGGAAGACTGTGGGCAGAAATATTAACAAATTTGGTATTATATAGATTGTTTTTAAAAGGTTAAAGGTTGCCTTAAAAAGGCCTTCTCTTGGAAAAATGCTTATTTTAAACACAAAACGAAATTTGTTTTCGCCATAATGCTGATTATTAAAATTAAATGCACTCAAAGTTCTTTCAGGTGTCTGACAATGGCCTCAGTAGCACACCCACGCAAATTTTCTTAAAGACTTAAACCGCAAAAAATCTATTTCGATCTTTAAATTACATCTAGATGTAATTGCAAATTTTGATATAAGCATGGTTTTAATACCCTTTCAGTTACTTGTCCTGCAATTTATGACAAGTAAAATAAGGATATTTAAAAGTCGTTGGTTAATAGCTGTTTATCCAAGATTACTAATTTAATAACAAATCTCCTGTTCAGTGGGATGTAGCATAAACCCGGTAAAAGCTACAAAAAATTCAGCACGCGAGAAGTTTTTAAAGGCTATAAGATTCCTAAAACCACATTATTTTGCCTGAAAACCTATTAACAGGCTTTAAGAATCGGATAACAGACCGCATGTTTC
Organism: Dolomedes plantarius; assembly: GCA_907164885.2. Lineage (NCBI taxonomy): Eukaryota > Metazoa > Arthropoda > Arachnida > Araneae > Dolomedidae > Dolomedes > Dolomedes plantarius. The sequence goes on along the minus strand of OU015494.1, from coordinate 74,355,270 downwards.
CTGCGATGATTTCTTTGCCATACATTTTTATGCTATATTGTCCCGTGTACACTGCTGTCCATTTCTAAATAAATCGGCGAGTCCGAAAAGAATTTTTCACGATTACCATGTTTAAAAAGAATACATCCAAAATTCCTTGTAGGGTATTGCTTCGAAATTTTTATCTATTCTATTTTCCTTAAATTGTAGTTGGGATATTTGATTTAGAGAGCTTTAAAACAAATTCCTGTTGCAAAGACTAAAAAAAAATCTTGCACTTTAAAGAACATAAAATGTTTACTGGGATACTTATGAAAAACTATGCCTGTGGTCAGCTTCCTTTTCATGTCAAGTCAACGCTGGAAGTAATCGTTAACGGTCAATAACGTCGGGAATTTCAATCTTTCCAGAGTTCAAAAGCAACCAAAAATTAAGCAGCTGGAGTATTGAGATTTAGCTGATATACTTTAAATTTCGAAATTTAAATTTTAAATATAAGATTTTTAATAGCTAAAGTATTTTATCTGCAATGAAATGTGCATATGTGTTCGTATATTCATGATAATTATACATACACGCAATTTACTCGAAAGTTGAGTTAGTCTAAAAGTGAAAAAAACCTTGTAATTTCTATTCATCCTATTTTTTTCATATACGTAGAAAACATTTAGCCGATTGAATTTAATCGTATAAAATGCATAATAAATTTAATCTATCGTAACTCTCTGAATAACGCGAGTTTCATGCCTATATCTTAGGCAATTACGTTTACAATTTTTTTTCTTTGTCTTAATTTGGGCTAAGGTATTTATGAAACTTATTGTAGTAATAAAATTGGGTTACTGAATCGTCAATGACTTTAAAAATATATGTACGACAGCTAAATCAAAGCAACGAATATTTGAGAATATACATACTTCTAGTCAAGATTGCAAGTCTGAATCTAAAACTTATTTCAGTAATATTCAAATGAAATATTAATTTGAAAAATAAAACCACCCATTCACTAAACACTTAGTCCCATGATTGTAGATGGGATACAACACTAAAAAAAGTATGAAGCTTTTTTTATTTCAAGGACGATATGTATAACGTTTAAAAGCGTTTAGGATTGATAGAAGTTTGAATAAATCAAATTTGGAGCAGACTTTTAAGCTACTTTTAACGAAATTCTAAATCTTAGATTTTCACCAAGGAGTTTGAAGTAAGTTTAAGTGAGAGATCTCAATGCAGAAATTTCAACAAAAGTAAATATTTAGTTTCTAAAACGTGCTGTAGAGCTTTTAACAGCTGTATGTTTTTAGATTGATTACACAACCAGATAAATTATTAAGCATTGTCCTATCTATACACAAGTTTTAAATCCCTTCATCTCTGAAAAAATTTCGTAAGTAGCCTCCCATAAAAGGCTGTTATCTAAAATTCTTTGCAAGGTAGCTCTGGGAAAGTTTGTATAGGCTCCTTTGATGTATTTTCGTTAAACTGTCTTCGGCGTTTTTGATTTGGAGCAAAATTGCTGGAAATATTTTACTTTAAGCAAAAATTACAGCTAGCGAAAATCTGTATTTCAGAGTAAAGTGCTTAAAATTTGTCATCAATAAAATTTTTATAAATCCTGAAAACGAGTTACTTCGAAAGCTTTATTTTGTACAGAAAGAAAATATAATTTGAGCGACTGGATTGCTATATGTATTTAAAACTAAACGTGCTTTAAATACTAAATTTCACTTCAAATTCAAGTGTTTTTATATTCTTTATATAGTCTTATTGGAATGAAAAACCATTGATCTGCGTGTAAATAAAAAATTTAAATTTTGTGTCTAGGTTCCATTTAAGTATTGGTCAGTAAGAATGATCACCAATTTGGAAACTTTAGTCAACGGGGGATGTTAAATGGAGACATGTGAATATGCCCCCGATGAATAATTTCGAAGCGCCGGAAGGAAATTTATTTATAAATTAAGGATGGGAAATCCTTGGGGATTTACAGGACGATAAAAGGGGAATTAAAAAAAATGTCATACTAAAACCTTTTAAGAAAATACCATGCTCATAGTAAGGAATTGGTAACATAAAATAAGGGGAAAATGAATAAGGAGAACTGAATGGCTAGACAAGAATTTGCTAAAGCCTTCATTAAGCCTCAGGAACTAGTTTTCCCATGATATTGTAACAAAAAGCAGAAGTGGCAAAGGCATAATACACAGCTAGACAAGAGGACATTTGCTTCCACAGTATATGCCTTGCTGGCAAGAAAATCTTAGTCTTATTTGTGCTTTTGGTGTAGAAATTCATTTCATTGATGACAAAATGAGATTTGAATTTAAATATCTTCAATTACATGAAAATAAACAAGGCAAATCAGTTGAATCAAGAAATGTGCCTCGTCTAGGCCTCTTTCAAACGAGGCACATTTCTTGATTCAACTGATTTGCCTTGTTTATTTTCATGTAGTTGACTGCCGTGTGAGGTTCTTTTCACACGAGGCGCGGTGCCCAATTCAAGGCGAAACCTTCTCTTCTGGGGTTGTGGCAACGCTTCGTCAGCAGCTAGACGCAGGCGAAAACGCGACTGAAAAATGATGTGGAAGACGTTTACTACATTAAATTATGTGTATATATTCTATCCATAGGCCATACTTTAATCTACACCTAAAATAATTACAATATTTCCCATACAAAAATATTTTTCAGGCAAATGTATTGTAATCTACAAAAAATAGAAAAAGGAAAAAAATTGTTGTAAAATATTAGTGATATGTACTTGACTAAATTTAGATAGAATTTGTATAAACATAGAAGATATACATGTATACAAATTTTAGCAATTTGGGACGATTAGTTTTGAAGAAATAGTGCGCACAAGTTTCAAAATAAGTTTTTAGAAAAAGCCGTTTAAATTTTCTATAAATTACTTTACTATTAGCTTTATACATTTGGCCATAAAATCGGTTGTAATATCGACTTCATTTTTTGCCCCATAAGATTCCTTTATTCCATTCTTCATAATTAAATCATAATAAAAAATTGAGTTGTTTTAAGGTGATTTCCCTCCTTACATTTTTAAATTTCAAAAACTTTAACTTAAATATTATACCTTTCTTCTACCAATACCTTTCTTTTACACCAATTTTATAACACAATATTGGTCTTTGATTTATAATGAAGTAGGGGAATATAGAATTAAAGCATAACATGGCACTCAGGTTTTTACTTACAAAAATACAAAATGTATTTTTATATTTGCTCTGCTAATTTTTTAAATCGCATTTCTTTTATTTGTAGGACCACTATACCTCATTCTTACTTTTTAAAAAAATTTATAATTAAATTGCACACCTGAAAGGGTTAATGCCAAAACCTCCCTCATATGAAAACTATTCAAATTGTAGGCATAAGGCGATGTTCACATTTGCGAATCTAGATAAATTTAATTAAATAATGGGTAAATTCGCGCAATTTGGTGCTCCCACATATATTTTTAAGTGTAACAGTCATAACCTGTACTAATCGATGTAATGCTGTTTGATAAGCAATGGAAAGAGTGACGTATGTCACCATAGAAACATCAAATAAACAACCAATGATAAAGAATATATTTCGTTGAAATGACCAAATAAATATTTCTGTTCAATTTTTTTAATGATGATGCGGCTTCTAAATAAATTTTTTAAAAAGTTAAAAATTTTCTTTTAATTTTGGAGTTTTTAACCACCATTAACAAAATAACAAAACTTTTAAATTTGAATGGTACCGACTACTTTATTAAGCAGGCATCTGTATTTATTTATATCCATATTTGCAAGGGGACTGGGACGTCTGCGACAACTAAGAAGTTGGAAATTTGGGCTATTTTAAAGCCCATATCTTATACAAATATGCATGTATCATTATGATTTTTTTATGTCAATTTAGTAAGACCTTTATGAATATTTTAAGATAAAAAAATTCTTTTTGGATTGAAAGGTAAATTTAAAATAACAATATAAACAAACATACTTTTCCCCCTGAAATTTTTGAGGTATTCACTTTGTAACACTTTCTCAAAAATTTAGTGAAAATCTTACCTTGAAATCTTGTGTGATGATTAAACACAGTTTATTTTATATAGTTAACCCATTTAAATCTTTGTTACACTATTTTAAAATTTTTTTAAAAATTATAAATTTCACTTATCAGAAATCTGCATATTTTTGTCATACATTTTCACCATTTACAAAAATATCTTAAGGTTTAAAAATAAAAATAAAGGTTATATTGATACAAGAGCACTTATTCTATTGACGTTTAAAATTACAGAGATGTACTTGCAACAGATTTTGCAGAAAAGTACCATTACATGAAAAAATCACATTTTGAGAAAAACGCAAAAACTACTTTCCCATTATATGGGATTTAAATGTATGTTTACATTTTTAAGTTGCTAATAATTGTTGTTAGTGTCATAAAGTACATAAATTATATATTTGTAATCTGCAGAATCTACTCTATTATTAAGCCACAAATTCAAAAATAAATTTTTTTGAAGTCGGAATAAAATTTGCTTGCCAATTCCTTCCAAGCTTCACCCCTTTTAATTTATCGCTATATTCATCACACCTCATGTCCATATCGCGGGACTAATACGAATTTCTTCGATGAATTGTTCCACATTCAAACTTGCAATTGAAACGCTTACCATACTGAACTGAGCTCATGCAGCTAGGCGGCTGGTGTGAAGAGCGTACCTTCAGTAATGTCTTTTGTGTTGAGTCTACTCATCGGGATGAGAGCGTTATCGGCACAAGTGCCAGATTTCAAACTGTCTGGGCACTGAATTCACTCCGTGTGAAAAGGTTCCGGCGATTCACATACATTTGCTATGGTGGCTACACTCCTTGACAGCTGCCCGGAAATCAGTTTAATCAACTATGTGACTCGTCTGAAAAGGGCCTAAATTACCCCCGTATAGAATGAAGTTGTGTCTAGCACGGTCCGCCTTGTGTTATAAACTGAGCTTAGCTCTTCCTCGTTTATGCGGTCAGATCGAGACAGCACCTTTTCCCATACATCAGACAGATTTCTTCCAAGTTTAGGCCTTGAAAATTTATTGAAAAATTGTCAATTAAAGTATTATTATTGGGGAAGAAAATATTTATTTTTATCACCTATCTATAAACGAGCTTGAAATAAATTTGCAATAAATGATATGCACAGGCCCTTATTTTCCATTAGGCCCGGGACTACAGGGCCCAAAAATTTTTATTTAAAAAAAATTCCCAATTTAATTTTTTTTTCTTAATTTACCTTGTTTAATAGCAATTTATTTTATACCAAAAACTTTACATCAATTTTTACAGGAAAAAAAATGATGTAAAGTATCTAATCTATCTATCGGGTGCATCATAAATTCATGAAAACTTCAAAAATTCATAATAAAAGAAATAATGCTCAGAAAATTTTTCTGATTCCGCCAATATGATCAGAAGGATTTTAGATTTTTTTTTAATGTAAAAAAAAAGAAGTTTCCAAAAGTATTCGAAAGACGGCGCTCACACGTCCTACTGAGACGTTTTAATCAGGCTATTAGTAAAACGGAGTTAGTAGTAGTACGGAGAAAGGACTGAAGGCGCGAAAAAGGCCTATTTCATTGAATGGGATACTGACTTTAGTACGTTTTGAAGAAGCGGGGAGTTTGGAGGATCGTCCACGAATTGGCAGACCATCCTTGAGCGCGGACCGCGTCTATGTTGTACAAAGTTCCAAGGAAAATTTGGCAGCAGAGACATCAAGGGGAAGTAGCAGTGCTCGTGAAGCTGGGAGAAGAACGGGGATTCCGGAACCGTCGATTCGACGTATTCTGCACGGAATGTTGAATCTGCATCCGTACAAAATCCATGCACTTCACCAGTTATTACCGGCAGATACAGATGCAAGACAAATCTTTGCTACATGGGCTCTTCCACAAATGGAAAGTAACCCACAAATGATGCTGAATATCATGTGGACGGATGAAGCCCACTTTTCACTGCATCGTGACGTTAATACGCAAAACAGTCGTATCTGGGCGACTTCAAACCCTCGTGAGTATCTGAACCGGCCACTACATTCTCCTCGTGTGACTGTTTGGTGAGGTTTCACCGCGGCTTTTATTCTTGGCCCTTTCTTTTTTGAAGAGCCTTGTCCTGTATTCGGGTGGAAAACCTGTACAGTCACTGCAGCACGGTATCTTACGCTTTTGCGTGACCACGTTAAGCCTGCATTGCAGGAAAGACATGCGTTACTTGTTGTCACATTCATGCAAGATGGTGCGCAGCCCCACATTTTACGTGATGTCAAGACGTTCCTTTTGGAATCTTTACTGAAGACCGAGTGATAAGTCGAGGTTGTAAGGTTCAGTGGCCCTCACGATCACCAGACTTAAACCCGGCGGATTTTTGGTTGTGGGGATACTTAAAGTCTCGTTTGTACCGGGGTTCCCCAGCCATTTTGGTGGAACTAAAAATGCCATTCGATAGATAGTCGCTGCCATCGATGGCGACATGCTACACTTCGCTGTAATGGGCGTAGTGACGCGCCTCACTTGCCTATTACCTTGTGCTGGTGGTAATGTTGAACATCTATCACTTTAAAATAAATGTACAGTCTCATGTTATTGGGATATGTTTGATTTTCTGTTTATGTTTGCCTGATTTGCATAAAAGTCTCAGTATGACGCGTGAGCGCCCTCTTTCGGTTACTTTTGGAAACTTTTTTTTTACATGGAAAAAAATCCAAAATCCCTCTGATCATATTGTCTCAAACATAAAAATTTTCCGAGCATTATTTCTTTTATGATGAATTTATGACGCACTCGAGATTGAGATTATGATTATATATATATATTTTTTTTTTGCTTAAAATAATTACAAATAAACATAAAGCAGTTTTTAATGATTAGTTTTGTCTATTCATCAAATTTACATAAGTTTAGTGCGCTTTACTTTATTTTCTAATTTGTGAATTATGATGTTAAAGGATTATTGATTAATATTATCAAAGTTTTGACTACTAGTGATTGGTTCACCATATGTATAGTTATATATATAGTTCATCATATGTATGTTATAGTGTATATAAGGGATTAGTAAGTGTTATGGGGCCCCCATCCCGAGTTGTGCCTATAGTCAAGAATTTTCTAAATCGGGTCCTGGATATGCATGCTTTTCTGTGTTTCGTGTTGCAAAAAATCAGAGGAATCAAAGGCTTGTTATTTTTTTAATGTGCCCACATCATATTCCTTTTCAAAAATCTTAATAAGTTAAGAGTCTTTAAAATAGTAATTTGCTAAAATAGTAGTGTAACCATAATCACTTTATGTAGGGGGATTCCATACCAGTGACGAGATACTATGGCGGCGGAAAGATGAAATTTGGCGCTAAAAATAAGTATCTGTTGGTATGAGATGATTTCAATAAATATTTAAATTTCTAACTTCTTTCGGGGGAATTGTATACCTAATATTTCCTTATCATGGTTGCTCCCACTCTAGTATTTACTGTGCAACGCCCCTGTATTAACACCGTCGTTTTGTAGGACTTGCAGTTCTTATGAGCAGTAGCCTTCTGAACACCAAGTAAATATTTTGGCCTCGAATTATCAATCTACATTGGGATATGACCATTATAAAATTTTCATGTTCTATAAATTTATTGTTTTACCGTAAAATTAATGGCGAGTATTGATATTTTATCTTAATTTTACGCTTTTTTTCTTCCAAATGCGTATAGGGTTTGAAAGTTTTAGCCCAAAGCAACCGTGTCGTCTCTATGGCCCCCGTTAGCATTGATTAGCAAAAGACTTTGCTTCAGATATCAGAACACGCATGTTCGCGGTAAAATATACTTTGTAAGACGTTTGATATGTTGATTTTAAACATTTGATAACAGAAGCTGCTGATTTGCTATCTGCCTTTACTTATTGAAATTGTCTGCTGCTGAAAATTCTACATTGATCCCAGAGAACCCTTTTTGATCTAAGAGGTTTTTTTTTCTTTTGCCAAAGTCATTCCCATCTTTTAGCGTCGTGCCATGACAATAACGCTATTTTTTTCATTTAATATGTTACCACTGAAAGTTTTCGTCCTTATTCTTTCTAAAAGCGCATCTAATCAGGCATTCAAAACTTTTGCATATGATTCAAAATATATATATAAAGATTAACATTTAAAATAATAATTTAATTCTAGCAATGGATATTTTAAAAATACGCTTTTACAAAACAGAAAATATTTCTCAATAGTATACATATTGTATTAATGTAACATTTTTATAACAAAATATTTTTTGTTGACAGGTCATGAAGGAATTGCAAAATCTAAGTACCAGAGCTTTAAGATTATAATGTTCATCAAGAAATTCGTTGTTCTATTTTGGTTCTTCGTCTACCAGTGTATTGGCATGAAACTTATTCAAGAAACTCCTTCAAATAAATCCAATAGATTGTTGAGTCTAAACTTCACTCTGCAGCGTTCCGAACCAGTTGAATCATCGTCAACTGTAGTAGCCATTGACCCGGTCAAAAGTTTTCTTTTATGGACAATAGTTGAAGCCATTGCATTAGGTATCATCACGACAGCAGCTATGGGATCAATACACAAGTACCATCATAAAAATCCGTCTAATTTTTATCGCTATCCATATATACCACATTCCAAATTTTACGATGGCTTTGAAGAAGCTAGGCAAGAAATGAATTCTGTCGAAAAGGGTTTACCAATGCTAACAGATCTATGGCCATCTGAATCAAAGTTTTTGGTTAGATTTTTCCCAGATAATAGCACAGAGAGTCCAGTACCTTGTGTAATAAATGATACCAAAACAATGGATATAAATATTCCCCCAAAAACTGCAACTTAGAAATATTGACGCATTGTTGACCGATCACGAGTAAACTCGTGTTCTGATGCACAAACGCAGATGACCAGTAACGAGTTTAGCTGAAAGCTAACTCTAGTTAACTTATGTTTAACGTGAAAGCTAATGAGCACGACCGGTCAGTAAAATTGTGTTAAGCCTAATGAACAAATGTATGGATTAGTCACCAATAAAATGCTTTTAAAATTTTTTGTCATGTGATTACTTTAAAAGTAGCACAAATAAAAATTGTTTTTCACTTCAGAAATAAAAATCAGGAATTTACATACAAGTGCCACAAATATTTATGCCCTGTCCAAGGCGTGTTTATTTTAAAATGGGTTTCTTTTATATGAATAAATACAACTAAGGTAAATATAAATGATATTGACCTAGGGTAAACAATTTTGTTTTTAAAAATTTTGAATGCAGGTGCTACTCGACTTACGATGGACTCCTAATAAACTCCTATTTACATGATACTATAGGTCGATATATTAAATACACCTAACATACCAAACATATTACCCTAGACCAGATCAAACGTACCAAGAATATTTACTACTTACATTCGTCAAGGTCTCATTTTTTTTAAGTTTTCATTAAGTATTCCTCTGTAGCAAGCTCGAATAATCCTGTTTCTGCCTGTCCACTCTTAACTCACGTCCATTTTTTTTCGATAGCAGACTACTTCTGATAAAGGTAAATGTATGCTTGAAAGCTTCCATACTAAAAATCACGATGGAATAATACCACAAATCGCTAACCCTGAAAAAAGGCAAAATTCATAGAATATTACGACAAAATTTGTACCGTTTCTTGAAACATTCGTAAAATCGAAAAATAAATCAGACTTTGAACCATTGAGACTTGGACAATCATTGTTTGCTGAAAAGATTAAATTTTTATCTACAATATTTTACTACGATTGTTTATTCACTTAAACTGTTTAAAATTTTAAACATTAATCGTTTAGTTATTGTTCAGTAATATATGGTTGATTATTCAGCTTAATTTTTGTAAGGAAATATAGGAATTTACTGGTCAGTACTACGTTATTTTTATGCTGAGGATTAATTTTAGCATTGTCAAACAAATCAACCGCTCAAAAGCTTACAGCATATAATTTAATTTAACTAGTTTTAAATTCGGCATGATCATATAAACACTAAAATAATCAGTAGATTTAGAAAATCTGAGTTTTATTCTGGATACGAAAAAGAAATTCGAAAGTAGTCAAGTTTTTGAAAGCGTGTTCTTAAACTTTTTAAAGGTTAACCTATTTTGTAAATGAGACAGATTTTTGTATTAAAGTATTTGAAGCATTTGTCTCACCTCTACAGAGGTTTAGAGGACGAATATGCAAACTAGAGAGCTACAAGGGCTCGTCTGATGATTAAAATTCACTTCTTCCCCACCTTCCTACCAGTACAACTAAAGAGAATGACGTTCCTTGGCCAGGGCCTTTTTATCGCATGGGCAAGTCGGGACTTTGCCCAGGGCCCCCTGATGCTAGGGGGCCCCAAAACCCCCTTGGTGTATGCACCTAATACTTCTAATAGTATGTATTCTTATAAATGTCCATAAGGGGGGGCCCCCAAATAGCATCTGCCCAGGGGCCCCCAGCGTTCATAATCGGGCCCTGTCCTTGGCAGACAGGTAAGCACAAGCAAGTCGGGAACTAATGATGTCCTTGCCACTGAGAATGCATTCGGGACCAAGTTTTTCCACATGGGGGTGTATCACAAAATTCCTTAAACTGCTGTTATGTAGTTACTGCTGAACAAGCGTAACACTAAGGTATTTCTAGAGACATGCATTACTCGTGTTCAATACTAGACCCTTTCTACCAAACGAGGACAATTTCAACACTTTTGAAAAAGCCTAATCGAAGAAATCAAACAGATTCGGTTAAACAAGGGAATGAAACCTTTGTTTAACCGAATCTGTCTGAAGATTTCCCCCAACTGATTCATGGTTTGAAAAAGTGGAATTTAGATTTCTTTTTATAGCAACACGAAGGAAAGTTTTACGAACTATAGGATTTTTTGGTAAATTTTCCTAACTCATTTCAATTTGTCACAAGGATTTTATGGCCTTAGTGTATATCCTGGATTCCATATAGAACTTTGAGTGTATTACAGCATAAAGAAATTTACGAAACGTCATGAGCGTCTAATGCATATTCAGAACATTGAAGACTGGGAGCGTTATCAATATTGCCCCAAGTGATAACTGGAAACTAAGACGCTATATTTTGGATCAAACTCTAGCATTTATTCTCAATGTTCAATAAATAGTTTTACCCCTTCAAATTCCTTTAACAGGAGTTATGCATATGTCATCATTAAGAAAGTCTCAATATTTAAATCTGTTTTAAACATAGAGACCATTTTATCCACAATAGGAATTCCCCTTGAGTAAGCTATGCTTCAACGGCGTTCAACTTTCAAAGCAACATTGTAGGTTACCACACTGACGACTTAAAAATCCTGACACTTCTGTGGTATATTAGAGATTAAGTTCATCCAGATCATGAAGGTCTGATATCCAGTCTCCCGATTTCATTTAGAGTTTGAGAACTGACTATTCATATAAATTTTTCAAATCTCAATACTTAAAAGTGTAAGGAGTGGTTGCCGTCCAATAAGATAAAGACCATGAATAATCGATAAGACAATAGTTTTAAAACATTTTAATGCTTTGCATATGCATTAAGAAATTACAAGTTGAGATTTTTGGTGTTCATGGCATTTGCAGTCCCCATTTATTCGTTTTCAACTTGCGCCTTTTTCACAAGTTGGTAAGATTCTTCGTCACACATTGAGAATTTGGACGAACAAGCCGACAAACCTTCAGCCATACCAAGGCTAAGGACTTCATTATACTCCGAAACTTTGCTACCGTCCGGAAAGTCGCTTAGAGATCTGAAAATAGTTTAGACCATTTATAACACTTTAAGCACCACCTTCTCAATGCTTTGCAGAAACAGGATTTGCGCGAAAGTTAAGTTTCTTGACCCTTCAGCGGACGCTCCAATTTTGGAGCACCAGCGGGTGCACGTGGCACAAAGTGCAACGCCTCTTTCAACCTTGATTATTCCTTTTGTAAAACTTACAAATTGAAAATAACTTTGCTTTTTATGACAATATAAAATGGTGATAATATTGACATTTAAAATTAAAAAGGCCAAAGAATGCAGATACATAGGCCTTATTTAAAACTGTTCGGTTTATTGGATCTAAGGACAACTTGCGAATTGATTACCATTATGTCTATAAAACTAAAAACAATGAGATTGTCCATCTTCGTGATATGCGGGATACCGTGTAATAGCTGCACACTGGATCGACTACATCAACTCGTGCTTTTGTCGTATTGTAATACAGTATAATCGCTAGTTTACCACGGTTAAATCACGACTACCAATGAATGTACAAGGGTCAGAAAATCACATCTGCATCAGAAAGGGTGTAGCTACGAATATAAATTCATTAGGACATTCCAACCTTACATGTAAAAACCATTTTAAATTGCGAAAATGTTGCACTTTTTACACGGGCGTGCCCACTGAAGGGCAAATTTAGCATATGGGACTACTATACGCATTAATATGCTACTAATGTTGACTTAACAAGGCTTGTTAATTTAGTTTAATCAAAGGAATTTAATCCCAAAAAGTTCGGACTTAAAATTCGCTATAAACACTCCATAAAATCGTTCGATGGAGCAGCTAAAATTGCTTTTGTAAAGATATCTGGACGGATTCCATTGATAGAGTCAACAACTACATTTAACGTTAGATATTCTGTACAGTCAATTTAATCGTTTTACGGTTCTTACCCTAACATTTAGGGAAATTCAAACTAATAAACATGTCTGATAAAAATTCAGCGCATGATCTCTCCGAGTAAGTAAAGATTAGCCGATTAGTTATTTGTAACCCCCCCCCCCCAGATATATAATTATGACTAATGTCGACTCATCTCTAATGCAGACTCATCTTCAGTTCATAATGTTTATCGGTCGTTAAAATCTGGCAAGAATCGTTTAACTCACCCTATGATCTCCACAACTGTTTGACCAAATTCGCCTCCAGCCTCGGGGTTGGCTCCCATTTCACAAACTAATCTTGAAATGCACCTGCTTTCGTCAGTCTCTGATAACAGGGTAAAAAAGCTTTCCGCTTCCTCTATATTCATTCCAGGGACATCTTCACGAGGATCCCTGAAGTCCATACCAGAAGGTGCTGCAGCAGCAACACGCTGAGGTTGAAACTGTAGTGGGAAGGGTGTAGGTTTCATGGGCATTTGCTGCATCATGTCAACGCGTACATCTCGCTGTGGAGTCTTGACTGGTCCAGCAGGTGCAGACTGCGGCTATAAGTTAACATTTAGAGTTGTTACAATTTTTAGAACTGTGCCAAAGTTAAATCATACTTGTCGCTACACTTATAACTATGTATATGTTAAATTGTTTTTCCCTCCCCTCTCCAGGATGTCAGGACTAGTTACCTTTCAAGCAATCCAATCAGTCTCCTTCAGGCTATTAGATATCTAAAACCAACACAAGAGCTGTACTAGTCAATGTTTAGTAAAGTTATGCAGATCTAATTAGATATTACCGTATGACAAAAAGGAACTTGTTATACCATCTTATATATACCTCAAAACTTTGAAAGAAAACTATACTTCCGAGAATTAAGGCGATTAGCCTTTAAACCAGTTCATCCTGCTTTTGTTTTCTATTCCCCCCCTACCAGCAGAAGAGTGATCAACTTATTGATAATCATGGGCTTAAAGGTTTACACACTGAGAATCTTACAGTCTCGGTAATTAAGCATGGTTTTAACCACAAGTACTGATATAATTTGTTACTTTTAACTTTGCCTCAACGAAATTAGAAAGCTACATAAACTTTCGCCATACACGAGGCTTAAAAGCGATCTCAAAGACTTTATAATTAGTGAACCCACGTTAAACGATCTCGAAATCAATACCTTCAAATGCTTTTATCTCAACACCTGAAAGAGTAATGTTCGCTTAAAGCTGATCGTAGTATAGAAATGGTAACTTACAGGAAATCTGTTACCAAACAGACCAAATCCAGGTGCATTAAATCCTGGGAAAAAGTATCCACCAGCTCCAAAACCAAACGGATTGAATCCCCCAGACATGGGTTGATTGGGAAAGGTAAAAGGCGACTGGACTTCTGGAGTAACAGTTTCTACGGGTGACTTTCGGCGGCGGAAAATTCCAAAGAAACATGACACTGGTTTATTTAAACTAATCAACGTCAGGGATACTGTTGCAATAGTCGAAAAGGTAATAGCTTGGTTTAGTGTGCAAAGCACAGATAACACGGCTAAGGTCAACAGCTTCATGTTTACCTAGATTTAAAGAAACAAGTAAAGAATTTCAAAATTTAGTTAAATTAATGGTCTCAATAAATATGACTGAGAAACTAGATTGTTACTTTAGCCACATAAAATTAAAGACAGTTTATTGCTCTCAATTGATAAACTAGAGGACAAAGGTTAAAAAAACGGGGGCTACAATACCGCCGGAATCATAGTTTCGGGTAACTGAAGTTCCGACAAGTTTTTTTTTTTTTTTTTTTTTTAAAAAAACAAGGCTACTGCGGGTATCTGAACACAACCATTTAACTGATGGTACACAAACAGCGATTTAAATGCAAATACTTTAGTGTACAGTTATTTTATAACCAACTGAAACTACAACAGGGGTTAGTTTTATGTTGGTAATATTCATTTTGTTGGATTTTAAGTTTAACAGTAATGCTTCAACACAATTCAGTGCAAGAAGTCACACTTGACTCACGATCGCTATATTTCACTCACCGTACTAGAAGAAACGCTGAAACTATAGTGTTGAGTAATAGGGAACGAGATTAATAGTTTCAGATTAAAGAGATTGTTCAACTAGATCATCTTTATTAAGGATCATAAAAGACGTTTAAAAAGAGTGATGCTTGTGCAGACCCTCATCTTCGAAGGGAAATGTTTTATGAAAAGGAAATACTAAACCAGAGAGGATTCTTGAAGGATGGGTGATATGTAGACGGCAATTATGAGCATTCACATATTGAAATATAATTAGTGTCCAGGGGATGTGGACCTGGTCTCTAATAGAAACTAACAGAGCGTAATATAATTTCCATTAGGAAAATGCTGGGGCGATTTCAAACTGGGACTTAAAATGAATGAACAAAATTACCAAGTCTAATTCAACTTCTGAACAAATTTTAGATTAGACATACGGAGAATATTTCAAACTAAATACTACACAGTAAAAGTGGCTTACGCTTGTAAACTTACGTTAGTGAATGTATATGTCGGAATACATGAGAAAAACATATACTCACTGGAAAATTATTCGGAAATTAATTCTTCTCAAAACTGCAACACATCAGCGAGGCGGAACACAAGGACCATACATACGAATAGCTCTCTTTTAAAGAAGGCTCAGAGCGATATCACACCACAAATGTTGTCTTCTTACTCTATTCATTCGCAAGTTACTTTTGGATTTTCCGACTCAAAGAGGTAAAAGCAAGATGATCCCATAAGCTTATCTTACATAAGCTAGTTGGAAAACCACGCCTATATCGTAATAATCGAAGTGTTCCTATTGGCTCTCTGAAGGAGTATACTATTCGATATCCACTGATTTCCGAAAGAAAGCCAGTGGAAGACACAGTGTCAACTGTCTGACAAAATAGCTCAAAGAAAAAGGAAGAACAGGTTACTTTTGATATCCGAGACAGATCTGAAAGACCATGTACTTATACCAAAATATTAAGACATCATTCGGAACTATAATGACGGATCAAATAACCAAATGGTTTCACCAGTGCCGAATTCTATGATTTATTTATAGGGTGCATTTCTTTAAAAGGATGGTCAGTGGGACTCAGAGCCTGTTCAGATAGGAGACCGTTGCGGAGCGTTAAAGTAATGAATTACTATATTTAACCAATGACAAACCTACAAACGATTAGCAATGAAATTTTTAACGCCTATGATTGGTTTATTTTTGTCTCAACGTCATCTTTCCCTTAACGCTGACACGAACCTACGTGATCTTTCCCTTACAACGTCATCTTTCCCTTAACGACACTTACCCTGCGGGTAAGTGTCGAGGTGGAAAGCTTATTACAAAGTATTGCGGTAGCGAAATTAAATACCGGGTGGCCATAATTAAACTGACAGTGCTCACAGTGTTCTGTAGCGCGATCTATTTGCGAGAATGACGCCACATTTTGTAGGAAGATTAAACAAGACGGGGGACGAAGGATTCCGCGAAAAAATAAATTAGTTCCAAAAGTCACCGCTAGGGGAATATTTGGCGCTGTGTAATAGAAAATAGAGTGTTAACAAATGCAAATTAATGCGGAATAAAATTACCTTTTATTATGCACATTTTCTTATTTAGTTCAAGTGCAATAAGGCAACACTTTTAAAAAAGCGTAAAATCTACATAAACACCGATAAAGTCTCGTGATCTGCAATATCACGTACGCTGAGCAGAAGAAGAAGTTCTTTATTCAAATTTCACGTTACATTCATTGGCACAGTGCCAGCTGCTTGGGTTTTAAAAAGCAATGTGTTAAGTTTCGAATCAATCGGATTGAAAGTTTATGTGCAATGTCTCATTCTTTAGTCGAGAGTGCGTTACTGGTCAAATTCTTTTACCTCAACCAGTGCAACGCGTCAGCCGCTCTTCGTGCTTTTAGAACGCACAAAAAAATGCCTAAAGGTAACGGTCCTGTGTCAGTTAATGGGCTAAAAGCAATGGTTGCGACGTTTGAGAAAACAGGTACTCTGAAGGTTCAGTCAGGCAGAGGACGAAAACCTGTACCACAGGATACAATCGAAGCAGTTGCCCCGGCGATTGTCGACAGAGGACCAGACAATATTGCTGCCACCTCTAGCGCTCGTGGATTAGCTCGGAATATGGATATGCCTTACAGTACGGTATGGAAAATCTTACGAAAGATTATCAACTTCTATCCGTACAAGATCAGCCGTGTACAGGAGTTACTGTACCCCGACCATGATAAGCGATTGACTTTTGCTCTCACCTTCCTTGCCAGAATGGAGGTGGATGATGCTTGGCCGTAGAAAATCTTATGGGGAGACGAGGCCCACTTTTACCTGCATGGAACTGTGAATACCCAGAACTGCCGAATTTGGGATGACAAATCACCACATGCAGTCACAGAAATTCCCTTACATTCACCAAAGGTAACTGTTTGGTGTGGGTTCACAGCGGAATTTATCGTAGGTCCATTCTTCTATGAGAACATTACCCCGACAGGACCGGAAACCTGTTCTGTTACCGGAGAGAAATATCGCCACATGTTGAACAGCTTTGTCATTCCGGCACTTCAGCAAAGACAATGCCTGGGGGAAATCATTTTCATGCAAGATGGAGCCCCTCCACACGTTGCTGTACGGGTGCAACAGCTGCTACGACAGAAATTCACAACAGAAAGAGTCATTAGCCGCTACTTTCCAACTGCATGGCCACCTCGGTCGCCTGATCTTACCCCATGCGACTTCTGGCTATGGGGCTACCTTAAGTCCAAGGTCTATCAAGGAGTGGTCCAGGACCTGGCTACGTTGAAGGATAACATATCACGGACTGAACGGGAGATTCCTGCAGACATGTTACTTTCTGCTGTTGTGCATACTGTGCACAGAATGCAATATGTGGTCCACAACAACGGCAGCCACATTGAACCTCATTTGAATGCAAAATAAAAGGTAATTTCCGTATTGATTTGCATTTGTTAACACTCTATTTTCTATTACACAGCGCCAAATATTCCCCTAGCGGTGACTTTTGGAACTAATTTATTTTTTCGCGGAATCCTTCGTCCCCCGTCTTGTATAATCTTCCTACAAAATGTGGCGTCATTCTCGCAAATAGATCGCGCTACAGAACACTGTGAGCACTGTCAGTTTAATTATGGCCACCCGGTATATTAAGACAAGGGCATGCGTTCCTAATTAGACACGCTACACATGTTCCAAGATAGGGACTTAAAATAAACTTAAAACGGCTTAAATTTTTTGACAAAATGCAAAGTTGATTAAAAGCCTCTTTAGGTTTCTTTACTGACTGAATCAACCACGGAAAAGAGGAAACTCAAAGAATATGCTTACAAAAAATTATTATAATCTTGAAATTCGATCACGGTATTATAATCTAATACATAGGTTCATAAACTGTGGTCCGCGGACCCCTGGGGGTCCGCGTAGCCATTACCGGGGGTCTGCGAAGCAATTTTGACACTAGCTTTTTTTGACACTAGCAATTTTGACATACATCCCCCCCAACTTTTCGCTTTTATTCAAATAACTCATTTAATAAAAATCTTACATGGTCGAGACTTTTTGTATTTGTTGTTACTTAACTAGTTATTAACATAACTAAACAATAATTAGTAAAAACTTAATTATTTTTTTAAAACTGCAAATACGGATAAATGAATAAAAGAATGCAATTTTTTGCACTGTTGTGACTATTGTGCGGCGCGGGAACACGTAGCTATAAATAGACTGGCGATTTGGGTGGATCATTGACGAAAAACTGGATCTACACTGAAACAAAATAAAGATGAAAGTGACCTACATGATGGAGCATCAACCTTGAAATCCATCAAGAAACGTAAAATTAAAAAATATTGTGATTAGTATTTATCATTTGGATTCACTTATATATGCAATAAAGATATGGAAAGACCTGTCTGTGTTCTATGTCGAGAAAGTATATGAAACGAAAGCATGAAACCCGCAAACGTCATTTGCAAACAAGGGGTATTTGCAAACAAGCGTAAGGTCTATTTTGATCAATATTTGACCAAGAAATGTTTGTGTGAGTTTAATGTATTGTGATTTCTAACTCTTTTAATTCTTTTTACTACTATTGTTATTCATTTTGTTTTTTATTCTATATCCTAATAAAAGTGTCCATCTCTATAAATGCTCAATACCATTTATTAAAGTAACCAGCCATACATTTTTAACAATATTTATTACAATGTAGTGCCTATGAGATTATTGAGCCAGAAATTAAGTTTCAAGAACGACGTAAAATACCTAGGGTTGGGATGGGGTCCGCAAAAAAAATGTTGTTCAAGAGGGGGTCCTCGGACTACCTAAGTTTAAGAACCCCTGATCTAATATATGATACTGTCAGGGTGTGTAAGATAATATTTTGCTCCTCAAACTTTACACATTCAATAACACCATATCGGGAGGATATTGGATGGCGATTGGGACTCCAAACTGTGCCCTAACAACTTATCGACACTCTGTGACTAATCGATATTTGTGTAAATGTCTGTATGTGTGTGAAAGAAGTTTTAAAGATGAACGATTGGGGGAAATATGGCCGTTCATAACAACAAATACTCGATGAAAGAACAACAACAACAGCAACAAAGAATATCGATGTAAATGTAAAATGAAACTGGGTGATAGCCGAACAGCTAGGGCGCTGGCTTTCGGTTCCAGACCCTATGGATTCGAGTCTAACTGCTGGCAGGGATGTCCGTAGCCACTAGAAATCGGCTGTAAGCTGCATGTTCCGGTCTAATTAGCCATTGTGTAGCAAAAGCTGATCGTAGCAACTTAAATATGAAATGACCCAACTCAAATATGAAATGACATGAAATTTTTTAAAAATATAATACTATTTTTTCCCTTATGCAGAAAGGTAGAAACTTACACTTATGACACATTTGACGCTGAAAGCAACGAAAGAGTATGAACATATTACGCTTCTTCATAGAATTTCTGTGTAATGGGATAAAATATGAAATGAATTTCATGTTTTACTTTTTGTAAGCGATAAGTTAAATAGCATCAGTGCATTTTATATAGTCACCCTCAACAAGTTGTTGCTGAATGTATGAGATTCGGAGAATAAAAGATGAAGTTTTCTAACATTAAGTTTACTTAATTTAAATAGAAATGGGTGTAACATTTCTCCTGTTTTCAAGATTTTTTTCCTTCTTTTAAAATTTTCAAATCTGTTATTACGTTTTTGATACGTTTGAAAAGCTTACTGTAAACCGACTTTATTGTATAGTAATAGAGGGGAAAAGCTACCTTGAGATATGAAACTGGAAATAAAAAATTTAAACAACTGACATTTGGTAAGTTTGTCCTAAATTTGGATTATTA
Organism: Dolomedes plantarius; assembly: GCA_907164885.2. Classification (NCBI taxonomy): domain Eukaryota; kingdom Metazoa; phylum Arthropoda; class Arachnida; order Araneae; family Dolomedidae; genus Dolomedes; species Dolomedes plantarius. The sequence continues at coordinate 74,335,204 of OU015494.1, read as the reverse complement.
AAAAAAATAATAAAAATTTAGAAAGATGGCCAAGGAAAAAAACATAATTTTTTGTCTATAATAGCTAATTAACATTAAAGAGAACCAAAACAGAGTATTACAGTATCCAGTAGCCAATTTACAGAGGATGAAGATATTGTAAATGCTTTTGTGAAAAATTATGTTACACAACCGGGGTCTAGCAATAGAAAACAAAGTAAAAACAAATTTAAAAAATGCAAATGACGAATAATACAAATACAGACACAGGGATCTTTCAATCAAACCTGATAACATAGGAATTGAAAAGTGCAATATTTTAGCAGTAGGCAAAAAAAAGTGCAGGCCGTCATAGAATCCAAGCCGAATATTTGAAACATTTGGGACTTGAGTGCAGCTCGAGTTTTATTCGATTTGTGTTATAAGGTATGGTCCTCTGATGTAAAAGTAGAGTGAAAAAGGGCGTTCATTTAACCAATTGTAAGGAAAAATAAAACCTAAGGAGAAAATAAACAAGGTGTTCTTACCTCAAATATAGTCAGCTCTCGATCTGCATCTTGATTCTAGTCTCGGGAGGGGTGAAAAATATTCTGGAACTCTATTATTCATCATGCTGTTCGCTAATTAATTCAGACTAGAGCATAGAAACTACTCGTTGCTTTTCTGATTATTATATTTAACACACATATATTACAGAAACAATTACGCTTAACTACTTAACATCTATTTTAACATTACAGCACAACGGATATCGGTGTTTACTCATCCCAGAGTTCGTTCTCTCTGCCTAGTCTCTGCTGAGTGGCGCTAGAGGTCAGGATCGCCTGTTGCCAGATGTAACATTCTCCCACCTTGAGGCCCGATGGTCTTGGAGGGGCTCAATGTAGTTAGATTCAGTCTCTTAGGGAGTCTCACCATACGTCCAACTCTGGATACAACCGGTGACCTACCGCTTGGGACCATTGTAATGATGCGCCTTCGAATAGATGGATATATCGCACAAATTATTAAAAAGAATAAGTTAATTCGAAGGCTGTATCATTACATGAATGCGGTTACTTTTGAAGCGATGGAGGCGATGCGGCATGTGTTTTGAAAGGCGAGGTGGTCCGAGGCTGTATTGTAGAGGAAGGGGCGGTCAGCGGGGAAAATGAGATCGCTAGACGAAGATAATAGAGGTGTCGCCAAGGATGACAGAATACCACAAAGGACGTTTGTTTCCAATTTTACGAGGCGGCGTTGGATTTGGTGTACGAACGCCATGAAAGGAAACCGCAAACGTAGTGGGTGGTTTTCGGCTTTTAGTACTCTCAACATTAGGGGGGCGTCGGAGAAATCAGGGGCGGAAGTCTCATAGGCAAATAAAAATGGAGCTAGGCTAGAATTGGTCTGAAGAAAGAAAAAGGGAGTAGCCATGGACAGAGGAGGAGCTTCAAAATAAATATAAATTGAGGACTTTGAAAAATAAAAAAATCTCTCTCTCTCTCTCCTCTGCATCATCCAGACCTAGACTCTGGAAGGCTCCTCTGTTGACTGGAGCTCTGTTTTTCGATCCTGTTTGGGATATCTCAGGAAGAGATATTTTGATTTTTGGCGTATCGGGAAGGCAGTTGCAATTCCCCCGTTGCCTATAGAGAGAGAGAGGTAAGCTCCGTTAGTTTATGCGAAAATAAATTGGTGTGTGTGGGTGTGGAGAAGCAGCGCCGCCGTGATAAACATCCTAGCCGAGAAAAGCGACTATCATCGAGCCGACATCTGAAGGAAGACGACCTGTGCCCCGGGCTAATGCAAACCTGTGTGAGTCGAATGATTTTGATATTTTTGAAACGGATCAGTGTCTTGGTTAGGAGTCATTTTAAATCTTGTAGTGTACGAATAGGTTAAAGAGATTAGTTAGTAGGGGTAGATGGTTAAAATAATTTTGTGCTCCCTTACCTTACATGGTCATCAAGAGTGATAATATTAGAAACTTGTTTTTTTGTTCTGAATATTAGTGATATACATGTGAAGAAGTATTGTGTTACGAAGGTTTCTTTTTAAAGTAAAATGTAAAAAAATGTATAAATGTGTAAATAAGTTAAGATTAGTTTAAATTTAGTTTAAAATCTCTGTCTTATTGTTTGCTTCCATAACTTCTTATTTCTGTTCGTAAATCGCTAATTACGTCCTGTACCACGGGTTATTATAAAATAATTCTAAAAAACACAACGCAACCCAAATACCCCTTTGAAAATTAATTGTACTACCCAAATAACTCACGCCCGATAATTAATTTTGGACGAGCAATACGACACATGGTTGCCGCGACCAATTTAAAAATTTTTTTTGTTAAATTTTTTTTTTAGTTATTTAAAATTTTTTTGTTAGGTGCACGATAGCCGGGACTCTGTCTCATGGTGTGTTAGAGACTGTTAAAAAATTTTTTTTTGTTTTCATAGTGAAGGGAGCCGCGCATTAAAATTTAGTTTGAAAGCGCGCGATGTTTGAAATTTAAATGTGTATTTGCCATATTTAATATTGAAGGTATACGAAAAATTGTATGAAATTATAATTTGAAATTTATGAAAAAAAATAATTGTTTTAGAGATAATATGAGGCATTTGATATATTGAATATGTTGACTTGATTAGAAGAATAAATGATATAACTAGTTTGATTTATGTGTGATAATTGTGAAGATTTGATTGATTTTGGTACATGTGTTTCGATATATTTCAGTAAATTAATATTCTGCATATTGAGGAGTATTTTTGGATACAAATTTAAATTGAAGGAGTTTAGATAAAAATAAGAAAAATTGATATTGATATATGTTTGAAGTGTTTATTAATATATGATTTAAAGTGATTGAATTTATTTAAGACGAAGATTTAGAAATAGTGTGAATTGTTAGAACGAGTTTATGACATAAGAGCTTATATTGATTTCAGTAGATAGATAGTGGGGTTTAGTTTTTTTTTTTTTTGATAACGAATTAAAGTAAGGAGTATTTAATGAAAAGATTTGACTAGTTGAGAGTGTGTAACTTCATTAAAATCAGTAGAAAGATATTTGAGAGGTATTTCGAAAAGTAGAAGTCTTTTGAGTGAAGAGAAAGAGAAGTTATAGTTATATGATATTTGAATTAAGTACAAGCATTTGATTAGTTGAGTAGTAATTAGTAGGTTTGTGCATAATATAATTGATGAAAAGTTAAGAGTGTGCAAATATATATAGTATATTTGAATTGTGTTGTGATATAGATATTTAAATTTGTGATTATTGTATATTGATTGTGCATATTTGTATTTTGGGGGGAAATATAGCATTATTGAAAAATAAAATTTGGTGTAAGGAAGTAATTAGTGAGTAATCAGAAGTATAAAATTAGGAGTTTGAGTTAGAATTTTGGTCATGATGGCTGGAATGGAGTCGCTGATTCAAATATTTAGTGGCAGCAGGAAAGAGTGTTTTGAGACGTTTTTTAAAAAATTTAGTCTAGTTGCTGAGGAGGCTAAGTGGTCAGAAGGTGCGAAATCACTATATTTCAGCTCTCGGTTAACGGGTGACGCACAGGGCTAATGCAAACCTGTGTGAGTCGAATGATTTTGATATTTTTGAAACGGATCAGTGTCTTGGTTAGGAGTCATTTTAAATCTTGTAGTGTACGAATAGGTTAAAGAGATTAGTTAGTAGGGGTAGATGGTTAAAATAATTTTGTGCTCCCTTACCTTACATGGTCATCAAGAGTGATAATATTAGAAACTTGTTTTTTTGTTCTGAATATTAGTGATATACATGTGAAGAAGTATTGTGTTACGAAGGTTTCTTTTTAAAGTAAAATGTAAAAAAATGTATAAATGTGTAAATAAGTTAAGATTAGTTTAAATTTAGTTTAAAATCTCTGTCTTATTGTTTGCTTCCATAACTTCTTATTTCTGTTCGTAAATCGCTAATTACGTCCTGTACCACGGGTTATTATAAAATAATTCTAAAAAACACAACGCAACCCAAATACCCCTTTGAAAATTAATTGTACTACCCAAATAACTCACGCCCGATAATTAATTTTGGACGAGCAATACGACACATGGTTGCCGCGACCAATTTAAAAATTTTTTTTGTTAAATTTTTTTTTTAGTTATTTAAAATTTTTTTGTTAGGTGCACGATAGCCGGGACTCTGTCTCATGGTGTGTTAGAGACTGTTAAAAAATTTTTTTTGTTTTCATAGTGAAGGGAGCCGCGCATTAAAATTTAGTTTGAAAGCGCGCGATGTTTGAAATTTAAATGTGTATTTGCCATATTTAATATTGAAGGTATACGAAAAATTGTATGAAATTATAATTTGAAATTTATGAAAAAAAATAATTGTTTTAGAGATAATATGAGGCATTTGATATATTGAATATGTTGACTTGATTAGAAGAATAAATGATATAACTAGTTTGATTTATGTGTGATAATTGTGAAGATTTGATTGATTTTGGTACATGTGTTTCGATATATTTCAGTAAATTAATATTCTGCATATTGAGGAGTATTTTTGGATACAAATTTAAATTGAAGGAGTTTAGATAAAAATAAGAAAAATTGATATTGATATATGTTTGAAGTGTTTATTAATATATGATTTAAAGTGATTGAATTTATTTAAGACGAAGATTTAGAAATAGTGTGAATTGTTAGAACGAGTTTATGACATAAGAGCTTATATTGATTTCAGTAGATAGATAGTGGGGTTTAGTTTTTTTTTTTTTTGATAACGAATTAAAGTAAGGAGTATTTAATGAAAAGATTTGACTAGTTGAGAGTGTGTAACTTCATTAAAATCAGTAGAAAGATATTTGAGAGGTATTTCGAAAAGTAGAAGTCTTTTGAGTGAAGAGAAAGAGAAGTTATAGTTATATGATATTTGAATTAAGTACAAGCATTTGATTAGTTGAGTAGTAATTAGTAGATTTGTGCATAATATAATTGATGAAAAGTTAAGAGTGTGCAAATATATATAGTATATTTGAATTGTGTTGTGATATAGATATTTAAATTTGTGATTATTGTATATTGATTGTGCATATTTGTATTTTGGGGGGAAATATAGCATTATTGAAAAATAAAATTTGGTGTAAGGAAGTAATTAGTGAGTAATCAGAAGTATAAAATTAGGAGTTTGAGTTAGAATTTTGGTCATGATGGCTGGAATGGAGTCGCTGATTCAAATATTTAGTGGCAGCAGGAAAGAGTGTTTTGAGACGTTTTTTAAAAAATTTAGTCTAGTTGCTGAGGAGGCTAAGTGGTCAGAAGGTGCGAAATCACTATATTTCAGCTCTCGGTTAACGGGTGACGCACAGAAAACATGGCATAGACTCAAGAAAATCAAGAGACTTATTTTAATAAAAGAAAAATAGTCTTGCCCAGAAATCTTCAGCGTTTAGCGATTGAAAGGGCTCATGGGTCGCATCTAGGGATTCAAAAGACTTTTAATTTTATTAGAAAAGGGTTGTTTTGGTCCGGATATTATGAATACATTAAAAACTTCATACAGTCGTGTAAAACATGCACGATTGTGAAAGGTCACGCGACAAAGAGACAATTTGGAAATGTGCCGGTGCCTACGCGGCCGTTAGAATTCATATCAATGGATATTTTAGGGCCTATAACGAAATCACAAAAGGGGAATAGATATATTCTGACAATTCTCGATCATTTTTCAAGATTTTTGGTATGTTACCCTCTTTCATCGATGTCAGCCGAAGACACTGCAGAGGCGTTTTTAGATTATATATCCAAGTTTGGAATTCCGGGGATAATTTTAACAGATAATGGTTTGAATTTTAAGGCGCATTTATTAAAATGAATTTATGAAGTCTATAAAATACAGCCAAAATTTACGAGCTATTTTAACCCTCAGTGTAATGGAAAGTCAGAAAGAATAAATTTTAGCATAAAAAGGGTTATAAGCGCAGTTCTGAAGGATACAATAAATTGGGAACCGTATTTGGGTGTGCATACAAGTTTATATAATGGTCAATTTCACCCATCGATGGGATTTAGCCCAGACATCCTAATGTATGGCAGCGAAAGGAATAGATTATTAAATATATCAAAAGATAAGACAGAAAGTTACGATTCGATAAAAACCTACGTTCAATATCGGATTGAGGAGACAAAAAATAATTATGAGATCGCTCATGAGAATCTAATAATCGCGCAAAATAAACAGAATGAAAGGCAATCGAAAAAGGCGTGTGATTCAACGATAAGGGTAGGTCAGGAAGTATTTTTAAGGGAAGGAAAAACAAATTTCGGGAGACCAAAGTATGTAGGCCCCTTTAGGGTGACAAATAAAATTAGTGAGTATGTGTTTGAAATTAAAGATACTAATAAACCGAATAAGGTTTTGAGAGTAAATGTAGATAGATTGTGTGGAATGGCAGAGAGGAAAGAACATTTGATTGAGAAATCAGGGAAAGAGAATGAGGATGATGAACAAAGGGAATTTACGAAAACATAAAAAACCCCGATTTGGAATTGCCCATAATATTTTGTTTCTCCCGTACAGCAAACATAAACCAACGAGAGACAGAAAATCGTGAGAACAGGGTTGTCAATAATGCTATTTCTGGTACGGAAGAACAAGGCGAAATAGCAGCAGTTGAGAATGTTAAGGAGATAAAAAAAAACGTGTTAGAGCAAGTAAAAAAGCGTCAGAGAAGCCGAATCATGAGTATTTTCTAAGACCACGAAAAAATTAAAACAGATGCGTTCAGGCAGGCTCGATTATAGCAAGCGGCGAGGACTGTGGGTTTGTTTACGTTTTGAACAATAGGGGTCGGTTCCCTCGTGCAGAGACAGCTCAGTTTTGAGCGGGCGTTCCCACTTCGAGAGAGGAAAAAGGGGAGAATGGTTTAAAAAAAACTGGTTTCGCTGGGGTTTTTCACCAGGGTAGATTTCGTTATGAAACGTGAGGTTGCTGGAAAAATAAATTGCGGTTCAAAATAAATAAGAAATTTTAGGGGAGTTTTTGTGCTGCAGAGCTGCAGATCTGTAGACGCAAAGGATAATATAGTTTCACGAGAATTAGTGATTGGAACAACATTTGCGTGGAGGTACATTAAAAATAGAATATACAAAATAGATACAAAATAAGGTGCGCAATAAATAATGCGTAGGTAAAATTAAAAATAATGGAAGTGAATGGGGCTTTTAGAAAATGAATGGAAATCCTGGCCAGATTTGTATTCATTTATCTAAGAAGCTGGGAAGATACAGAATAAGGGAGAAATAAATAATGGGATCCGTGGATAGTATGAGAGTTTAGCATAAATGAGAAAAATAAGAAAGAAATAAAGTACATATAAAACAAGCAATCGAAAAAATATGAATAAATTAAATGAATATGATGTCAGTTATGAAAATTCGTCTACAACAGGGTTAATGATCAATGGAAAAAAAACGGAATAAACTGTAACTTACCTGAGTAATAGAGAGATATGTGGAGTACAGCAGCGGAGTTGGGAAGTAGAAACAATATTAAATCCATCGGGAGTGGGACACAGTTATGGAAAGTTCGGCGAAGGGAGATTATCGGTAGCAATGAGTGGATTTCAGTTACATGAAAAAATAAATAAATAAATGAAAAAATGTAACAAGTGATTGAAAGTTTGGTTTTGAGAATGTAGTAATCTCAGATAGAGAACAAAGCAAGCTGAGGGCGCAAAATGTAGAAACTGAAATAGAAGTATTAGATATGGTGTAATACGAAATACATCAAAATAGAAAATAAAATAAAATGAAAAAAAAATCATAAAAAGATTGAAATGATACAAAGTAGTGAGTAAATTAATAGATTTAAACGCAACCACGTGAGCGGCGAGTAATCAAGCAAAATCTAAAAAAAGAGATATTTATTTCACTACAAAATTTGAAAATAATCTCGGAATATGCAAGCAATCATATAAATAGTATTAAAGAGAAATAAAAATGATACTTAGACATAGGTTTAATCCTGGATGAGATGTGATTGAAATCTAGAATGCTTAGGTACAAAATCGTTGAAAGCACGAGGTGAAAGATTCACACCTTACACCCTTTGACCAGTTATGAATGGGGAGTTGTAATGGCACGACGTCAAAAAAATAAATTGTACCAGGTGTGCCTGGACGAAACCAGTTAAGGTGGAGGTAGGAACAGTTTGGGACTGGGGTTATTGTGTAAAAAACTGAGAATGGGCGCGAATTTAGGTGAACGTAGCTAACCGGATAAACATAAAATAATGAATTATCAAAGGCTGAGCGAAGTTTTCAGTTCGGGTACGCAAGACGTTGAGGATGGTAGTGCAGCAAATATTACAGGAAGTTTTGGTAAAAGGGAATTTAAACAAAATAGGTGTGGGGGTCAAAAATAGAATGTACATATTTTGCGATATAAATAAATAGTTTGGCCACGTGTTAGCATGAGTGGAAATGTTAGTCTAAAATAATGAATAAATGTGTAGAGATTTGTATAGTGCAAATATCGCGGGAGTTAGGAACTAACATGTATTTTGTGTATATAATGTCATTTGCAAAGTGTTGAAAATTGTTTAAAAAAAGTGAATTATAGAGAATCATGTGAAAATTAGATTGAAAGTATAAAGTCAGTATTTATGTGCAAAAGTGTTTTGAAAAATGTATTGAAATATATAGTTTTAGATAGAAATGTTCATATGGCAAATATACATAGATTTAATTAATTGTTTTGAATGTAATATAATAATAATAGAAAGGAAAATCTAGTGTATGGTTGATAGTGATTTGGCACTGATCTTTTCAAAATGTGATAACTTCTTCATGATGAATGATAGGATGTGTGGTTTAAACAGATTAAAATTATACAAGATGGTGAAATATTTTTCGAAGAGACGGCAAAGGACAGTCATTGGCATGATACAGATAATTTGCAGCTTATTACAGTGTTTCATTGTGTTGTCAGCACGACATAGAGACTCGAGAACTGTCGAACTTAATGGTGCAAACATAAACTGTGTGAAAGAAAAAAATATTGCATCGTCAGAATATAAAACATTTGTTACAAGAAAACAAAAAACCTTCTCATCAAGAATAATGTTTCAAATTTACTTTTCAGGTTTTGGATGTAAAATGGTATTATAAAAATGTGTAACTGGTTTTTGAAGTTCAAAAATTGTATAAAAGTATTTATATATACATTAGGAAGTGTTATGTAAAACTTTGCGAGGAAGGGAGCGCAGAAAGAAATCCGCTTTAGAAAATGGATGATGAACTTTGGTTTCGGTTTGAGGTTGCAAGAGTTTGGTTTCGGTTTTGAGGTAGAATTGTGAGAATTAGTGTTGCGAGAATTTGGTGCAGATGATGGAGTGTTGCGTGAGGTTGCAAGGAAGAGACTTTTGTTAAGAAGTGTGAGAAATAGTGTTGCGGAAATTTGATGGAGAGGATGGAGTGTTGCGTGAGGGTTCGAGGAAGAGACTGTGTAAGAAGTGAAGGCAATGGTGTGTGAGTTTTTTTTGAAGGAAGGAGTGTTGTTAAGGTTTCGAGGAAGGGAGCGTATATAATGATGCGCCTTCGAATAGATGGATATATCGCACAAATTATTAAAAAGAATAAGTTAATTCGAAAGCTGTATCATTACATGAATGCGGTTACTTTTGAAGCGATGGAGGCGAGGCGGCATGTGTTTTGAAAGGCGAGGTGGTCCGAGGCTGTATTGTAGAGGAAGGAGCGGTCAGCGGGGAAAATGAGATCGCTAGACGAAGATAAAAGAGGTGTCTCCAAGGATGACAGAATACCACAAAGGACGTTTGTTTCCAATTTTACGAGGCGGCATTGGATTTGGTGTACGAACGCCATGAAAGGAAACCGCAAACGTAGTGGGTGGTTTTCGGCTTTTAGTACTCTCAACATTAAGGGGGCGTCGGAGAAATCAGGAGCGGAAGTCTCATAGGCAAATAAAAAGGGAGCTAGGCTAGAATTGGTCTGAAGAAATAAAAAGGGAGTAGCCATGGACAGAGGAGGAGCTTCAAAATAAATATAAATTGAGGACTTTGAAAAATAAAAAAATCTCTCTCTCTCTCCTCTGCATCATCCAGACCTAGACTCTGGAAGGCTCCTCTGTTGACTGGAGCTCTGTTTTTCGATCCTGTTTGGGATATCTCAGGAAGAGATATTTTGATTTTTGGCGTATCGGGAAGGCAGTTGCAATTCCCCCGTTGCCTATAGAGAGAGAGGTAAGCTCCGTTAGTTTATGCGAAAATAAATTGGTGTGTGTGGGTGTGGAGAAGCAGCGCCGCCGTGATAAACATCCTAGCCGAGAAAAGCGACTATCATCGAGCCGACATCTGAAGGAAGACGACCAGTGCCCCGGGCTAATGCAAACCTGTGTGAGTCGAATGATTTTGATATTTTTTGAAACGGATCAGTGTCTTGGTTAGGAGTCATTTTAAATCTTGTAGTGTACGAATAGGTTAAAGAGATTAGTTAGTAGGGGTAGATGGTTAAAAAAATTTTGTGCTCCCTTACCTTACATGGTCATCAAGAGTGATAATATTAGAAACTTGTTTTTTTGTTCTGAATATTAGTGATATACATGTGAAGAAGTATTGTGTTACGAAGGTTTCTTTTTAAAGTAAAATGTAAAAAAGTGTATAAATGTGTAAATAAATTAAGTTTAGTTTAAATTTAGTTTAAAATCTCTGTCTTATTGTTTGCTTCCATAACTTCTTATTTCTGTTTGTAAATCGCTAATTACATCCTGTACCACGGGTTATTATAAAATAATTCTAAAAAACGCAACGCAACCCAAATACCCATTTGAAAATTAATTGTACTACCCAAATAACTCACGCCCGATAATTAATTTTGGACGATCGATACGACAACCATGGGTTGATGTCCTTTGTCCGGTTTGATTTTCTGGATACCTACAGTTTCTGGTAGAACGGTTCTTTCATCTGACGTGGTATTTTCAACAACTACTGGCTCTTGTAGAACCCTACTTTCGCTGGCTGGGATTTCAAGTAGATAGAGTCGCTGTACGGGTCTAAGAAAAACACCAGACTGAGTCTTCACCCTGGCTATTCCGACAACCTTATCTTTACCAGGAAAGATCTCAATCACTCTTGCTAAAGGCCAGTGAATACGATTTTTCTTTGCGTCTTCTAAAAGAACAACATCTCCAATAGCTAATTGTTTGTAATTCAGTTCTTTTACCGTTCGTTGACGTAACTTCCCCAAATATTCATTGCCGAATATCTTGCGCAATTCATCTCTCAATCTTTGTCGATATTTAGCCCTCCTATTCAGTTCATTGCCATACACTGCATCAATGTCAGGAATTCCTGAAGAAGGCAAGTCATGCAAAAACATTGAAGTGGACAAAGGGGCTGGATCTCTCACATCTTCTGACACGTATGGAATGGGTCTAGAATTGATTATCTGTTCACAGTCACATAAGATGGTATTTAACTCTTCATAGTTTAATGACGCTCGACCCAAAATTCGTCTTAAATGTTGTTTCACCATTCGTATCAGTCTCTTCCACCATCCGCCCCACCATGCGGCAGATGGGGGATTGAACTTCCATCGAATTTTCTGTGTAGTGGCGACAGATAAGACAGCATCCCAATCAATATTACACAATGTCCTATCTGTACCAATAAAGTTAGTCCCATTGTCTGAATATATGATGAATGGTTTTCCTCTTCTAGCGATAAACCGTCTCAAAGACAGTATAAAGGCTTCAGTTGACAAGGAGGTCACAAGCTCGAGGTGTACGGCTCCGAAAACGGCGCACGTAAACAATACAATCCATGATTTTGTGTTTCCTTTCAAATAAAGTGGGCCTGCCAAGTCCACACCCACGACTTCAAATATGGATGCATCCCGAACTCTATCTTCCGGGGGAATTCCAGGTTCAGTTTCGGATTTCTGTGCATTGAACCGCTGACACTTTACACATTTTTGGATGACTTTTCGAATGGTTTTTCTTGACTTCAGTATCCAATATTTCTCTCTCAAATTGGCCATTAGTATCGAGACACCTGCATGCTACAGTTCTATATGTTTCTCAAAAATTAATGAATGTACAACTGCGTGATTAGAAGGCAAGATAACAGGCAATCGGAAATGTTCTATATCTTTTCGGTATATTATGTTAGTCTTTGCTCGTAAAATGCCATCTTGATCTACTATTGGCCTTAAAGCACGAATAGAATTATCTTCTTGCCCAATAAAGGAATCCTTCTGAATCAGACGACACAATGACCTTTCAGCTCTTTCAGTTTATGTTACCGAGAGATTCTCAGTCTTCCGTTCTGAACTCCTTGCGTTATAACAAAATCTGAAAATCCAATCTATCAACCTGACTATCTTCTGGAAAGATGAGAAATATCGGTAATACCAGTCTGAATCTGAATTTTTCTCTTTGTTCTGAGAAGTCAACATAGTTTTTCGTTTCTCTTGATGCAAAAGATCTTCATCAGGTTGTTCATCTGTTTTTGGCCATTCGGTTTCAGTAAGGTAAAGCCAAGGAGGTCCCTCCCATCATCTGGACTTCGACAGTTGAGCTGCAGAACAGTCCCTTGATGGAATGTCCGCAGGGTTAAGATGACCTGGAATATGTCTCCAGGTAGATGGATTTGTTATCGTTCGTATCTCTTCAACTCTAATATGTACAAACGTTCCCCATGAGTGTTCTCTCTTAATCCATTTCAAAGCTGTAGAAGAATCACTCCAAAGGACAGTAGCAACATTGGATAACTTCAAATCAGATAAAACTGTTGATGCAAGTCTCGCACCAATCAGACAGGACAAAAGTTCCAAACGTGGAATTGACATCGGTTTAAGAGGAGCTAGACGACTCCTGGAGTTAACTAACTGAACCCTGATACCTGCACTAGTTGAAATTCTTAAAAAGGCGCAAGTTGCATAAGCACGTTTACTTGCGTCACAAAATACATGAAGGGTGATTTCGTTTTCTTTATCATAGCTTATATTCAACCATCGAGGCACAAGTAACTAAGAAAGCAAAAATAATTGATTAAACCAAGTTTTAAACTGATTGTTCAAAGGTGTTCGTAGTTCGTCATCCCATTTTATTTTTAGTAGCCAAGTTTCTTGAAGGATAATTTTTGCTATAAGTATGACGGGCATAGTAAATCCAATAGGATCAAAAATTCTTTGTATTAAGCCTTTCTTTTAGTCACAGGTTCATCATCGATCAGCATTTGTTCTATCTTTAATGATAGAATGTCGATTTCAAGATGCCACAACAATCCTAAGATATGTACAGCTTCAGTTTCAGTTTCATTTATCGTAGCATTTGGCACGTTAGATCGCCAATATCTCAAATTGAAATGTCCTGAAGACAAAATCAAATTAGATTCTTCAATGAATTTTTCAGTTTCTTCTATCGAATTTAGACTCATCAGGGAGTTATCTACATAAAATGAGTTTCTCAAAAGTTCTGCGGTCTCAGACAAATTATCTGGAACTTGGTTCAAATGGTAATCAAGAGTTGCCGCCAATAGGAAGGGACTAGACGTCAGTCCAAAAACTACCCGCTTGTGACGATATATTTTCAAGTTATTTTCGGCATCGAACCACAGAAACCGAAAAAAATCTCTATCGATCTCCCTAATGCTTATTTGGAGAAATGCTTTCTCGATGTCGGAAGAAACTGCAATCCGATATTTTCAGAAAAGATTTAAAATTCTGGGTAAAATTTCAATTAAATTGGGATCTTTAGTGAGACAATCATTCAGTGAAGGAGAGTTTTTTTAACCGTGCCGAGGCGTTGAACACAGGGCGTATTTTTGTTGTTTGGCTTGTTTCCTTAATTATAGGCCGATGAGGCAAATAATGTGTTCCATGTTCCTTTTCATCGGTTATACATTCTATTATGTCATTAGATTCCCAATAACTAAGTTAACCAATAACTTAGTTATCTAAAATCCAGGGTAGTGATACCTCATATCGACCATCTTTATTGCGTTTCACTGTGTCTACGAAATACTTTCTTGCTTTCTCTTCTAATAAACTCTTATTTTTGTTTTCTTCGTTATCCAAAATTCTCAACGTGTCTAAACGCCAGAGGTCGGCCAGTTTGGCGTCGGACACATGTAGAGATAAAGTCAGTCCTGACAAGGAATTTTTCGTCTCAGTGTTGCCAGAGGTCATTTTGCCCATTAATATCTATCCCAGTTTAGTCTTCAAAGCTACCAATCCTCCCCATGGAAGTTGCTCAATTTGACTAGTAAATAAACTACCCGCAATGTCTGCTCCTAGCAGCAAATGAATCTCTTGGGGATCGTCTTGGTACAATCGAGATGTTTCTTTTTCAAAAATGTCACTGACATAAATTCCCCTATTTCTCAGTTCCCTAATCCAATACATATTTTTGACTTTAGGAATTACAGAACAAATTTTCTTTTCATCCAACACGTCAACTTCACAAGTGTGGGATTCATGTATGCTACTTAATCGTATACGATAGCGGTTATGCTTTTCCGAAACTTCTAATCCGCCAAATAACCCATGGGTGACAATTTCTTCTTTTAAACTTTTTAATTGCAACCTTTCAACGACATATTTACTTAAGTAGGAATTTTGACTCCCCGTGTCAATTAGCATCGAATAAAACCTTTTTTACCATCTTTTCCATGAATACCTACAATCAAAGTTCGTAAATACACTTCCGTACAGTCAGATTGATTGGTCAGTACACTATTTCCGACACTGCTAATCCTTTTATCTTCTGTTTTTTACAAAGAAACATTATTAACATTATCATGTTTAGAAAAATTACACATAATCGAAACATGTTTATATCCACATATTGTGCAAATCGTTTTCGCTTTGCAATCACGCGCGATATGTTTTATGTGCAAACATCTAAAACAGGCTCCTTTCTTTTTCAAAATGGACTTTTTCTCATCCAAGGACAAGCTCTGTGCGAATTCGCAATCTCGACTGTTGTGTGAGTCATCATTACAGAACACACAAATCTGTTTATTTTCTGTATTCCGCGCTGCTTCGGTTTTACTAAATAAATCAGCAGCTGTAGCACATTCGCTTTTTGCCATCGGATGATGTTTACCCTTTCCACTCGACATATGTGGTTCATGGGGAAAGAAAGACCGGCGACTAGTAGGAGGGGGTAAAAACGTTTGACGGGGGAAATCATCTCTTTTCTGTTGAGTAAATGTCGCTTTAGTACGTTCAAGTGAAGTTAATTCTTTCATTAAGAAATTCAATAAGTCATTTACTTTGTAATTGTCAGTTGCACCTTCTGTTCTATTAAATGCGAGCACTAAACCTTGCGGTAGTAACTTCAAAAGCATAGGGCATAATAAGGAACCATAAGTATCAGACACAACTCCTAATGCGTCTAAACTTCTAATTTGTGTCTGACATCTATCAAATAAATTTCTGAATCCTTTAACATCACTCGAATGTTTCACAGGAGGGATGTTTAATAAATTGCCTATGTGGGCGTCTATTAAGATGGATTTTTGCCCGAATCGCTCTTCTAACAGTTTAATAACTGAATCGTAATTCTCTGGTGAAAGCGAAAATCCTTCTACAATACTAGCAGCAGTTCCCCCCAAGTATGCTTTCAGATAGTTGAACTTATCAATTTTATTCAGTGACTCATTATTATTAACCGCCGATTGAAATGAATTCCAAAAATTAAGCCACTGACTACTATCTCCGTAAAATTTAGGAATCAAAAGTTTCGGCAGATTCACCGTAGTCGTTTCTTTTGGACTTTGTATTTGGTGCGGAACTGCTGAGTCATCGTCATGTTTACGCAGTGGTTGGGCATTTGCCGATATGCGTTTCTTCGCCCTAAACTCCCATAGCGTTATTTTTTCCAGATACTCTTCTATACTATCGAATTCTTTCTCATATTCTTTTGGTTTCAAAAGTCGTTCTAGATCGGTGTCAATACCCTTTAGTGTTTCTGCTTCCTCGTTAAGTAGTTTTAAAGTTTCTTCTAACTCCTCAACGTTAACTTCTGTTTTTGCAATTTCAGCCTCTATTTTCTGACAAAATGTAAGGTATACATAAGATTCGATTCACAAGAATCGAACTTTTGAGTGAATAAATTAAAGAAGCTGCTTGAGATATGCTAATTTCGGCATACGCGCTTGGTATAAATACCATGCAGCTTGATTAATAGAAAGGTTGTTAAGGGAGCTACGAGGTAAGCAACTCCAGGTGTTAACCGGCGCTTGTGCTTAGGGGGCCCAAAGTTTACGTGGCAGAACTGCTGGTTTGACTCTCTAGTTTGTGAGTGTTACAAAGTGTATTTTATTGAATGCTAATATATATTCCGTACAAGTAGTAGGTATGCTTATTGCTGTAAAAGCAAATTCTATATGTGCAACGAATTCAATAAACATTGTTTCATGTATAAACTGTGTTTGTATCAAATTCATTTAGAGTGCCACTTCAAATTATATACACCCAAGTCTGGGTAGAAGTGAAATATTCTCTATTCTGGCACCCGAAAGTATATATATACCCTGGTTGTTCTCGTTACATTTATAACGAACAACATATTTGAAGTTTGAACTTTATACTGTGTTATATTCTGATATTGATAAAATTAAATTGTGAAAGTATCTTGTTATTATACTTATATACTATTTTAAAATGAGTGTTGTAAAACAAAACCCTGTTGGAAATTTTCCTCGGGTAATTATGGTTCAGCAAATTGCGCCATTCGAAGCCACCTTCAATGGCGGCCCCTCAAGCCAATTCCTAAAGAAAATTGAGCATTACTTTCAGCAACAATGCACCCCAGAGGGGGAGAAAATTTCTCTAGCCGCTGTAAGAGGTAGAGCATATGAGTGGTACACGTGCATGCAAAGCAGTAATCTGATTTTTGACTATTCGTCATTCAAGCAACAGTTTCTTCACGCTTTTCCCAAGACCTTTAATCAAAGTCAAATAGAAGCGGAAATTTATTCGCTAAGGCAACGTGAAGGTCAGCCTGCGTTAGATTTTGCTATGGAAAAGATTATAAAGTGTGAGGAATATTTAGAAGGGATGACGGAAGCGGTAATCTTAAAAATAGTTATCCAACGTTTGAATCCAAGTGTTCAAGATTTTTTGGACAATCAAAATATTACAAGCAAGGTTACCTCCTTCAAGCTTTAGCTAAACATGACAATAGGCATTTCTTCGCTACCCCTTACCCTCACTCAGGTACAAGAAGTTTTATTCCCCCCAGCCAAAATTTTTCGCGAGTTTCAAATCGACATCGTGGACGGCATGATAGTAAAGCCCAACGTTATAGTAACATTAGTGCGCTTACATTAAAAAATGTGCAACTACCTTACGTGCACTTGCAAATTGATTCAATTCCCATAACAACTTTACTTGATACCGGCAGCGAAAGGTCGTACATGTCAGAAAAGTACTTCAAATCGCATTATGACATGAAGCACTTAAACACACATAATAAATTACGAACACTTTCAGCTCAAAGGGAAGAATGCCAAATATTAGGCTCATTATTGGCACACATTAGTATACAATCCCAAACAAACAACCTTGTTTTTCATGTAATGCGAAATATGCAACAGGAGGTTATCCCAGGGATTGATTTTTACTACTCGTGTAATGTAGCACTAAATTTCAAGCAGAATTCTATCTCGGTGCAGATGAACCAACAGATGAATTCAACTCGGTGCAGATGAACGGGCAGCACAGTCCAAAGAAACTGTGCTGCCCGTTCCGGTTGACTTGTCGAAAACGGACTTAAAAGAAAACGAAAAAGTTCGTTTACAGACTACTTTAAACAAATTTGCCGAGGTATTTTCAGACAAGCCGGGTATTACTCACGTTACAACTCACAAAATTGATACGGGAGACAGTCCCCCTATTCGTGCCAGCCCATATAGGTACGATACAAATAAGCAGAATGTTATAGACATTCATATTGATAAAATGCTTCGCCAAAATATTATTTCACCAGTCGATAATCCGTGGGAAAGTCCGGTTGTGTTATGTCGAAAAAAAGGCAATTTGCCTATTACTGATCGCGAAGCCTGGATATTTGCAGTTGATTACTGGGGGCTGAATAAAGTAACAAAATTCTCTACATATCCTATGCCAATAATTGAGGATATTATTCATAGTTTAGCGTCATTTAAATACATGACTACTTTAGATTTAACATCCGGGTTTTTCCAAGTACCTATGGCTGTTGAAGACGTTAAAAAAATGGCGTTTATAACAAAAAAGGCACTTTTGCGTTGTGTCGCATGCCCTTTGGACTCAATGGGGCACCTGGCACATTCCAAAAACTTATGGATAAAGTGCTCAGGCCTGTTTTAGGAAAGAACGTTGCAGTATACCTCGACGACATAATTATTACGGGGGAAACTTTAACAGAGCACTTAGCTCTTTTACAGGAAGTGCTCTCTCTGATAAAACAGGCTGGCTTAACAATAAATACAAAAAAGTGTCAGTTCGTCCGAAAGAACTACCGTATTTAGGATTCAAAATTGCGCGTCAGGGCGTTCAAACGGATTCATCTAAAATCGACGAAGTAAAAGCGTTTCAAATCCCACAAACTGGAAAACAACTTTCGTCGTTTCTTGGTCTTTGCTCATATTACCGCACATTTATACCTGCGTTCTCGGAAGTCGCCGAACCGCTTTAAAAATTGCGAATGAAACGCACTAAATTTACGTGGAGTTCCGAAGCCCAGAATGCCTTCCAAACATTAAAGCAGAAATTGATCCAAGCTCCGGTACTACGCCATCCAGATCATAATCTACAATTCGTAGTGCAAAAGGATGCTTCTAATGTCGGAATCGGCGCTGTACTAATGCAGGAAAACCAACCTATCGCTTTCACTTCGCGAAATTTAAATTCCGCAGAACGGAACTATATAACCACTGAGAGGGAATGTTTGACTATTGTCGTAGCACTCAAAAAATTTCGCTGTTATTTTTCAGAACAGCCGGTTCGGGTTATAACTGATAATGCTGCTTTAATCCGATTATACTCGGGCAAAAATTTTACACCCCGTGTCATTCGCTGGGCATTAAAGATCCAGGAATACAACTTAATCATTGAGCATCGTCCGGGGAAAGGAAATCTGGTAGCGGATACTTTAAGCAGAGACCCAGAGGGGGAGTCGATAACCCAATGTGAAATGCTCACTTCTATTGTGCTCGATAACAAAACGCAGTTAAAAGAAGAGCTTCGTAAAGACCTGGAATTCGGAGATTTAGTTAAATACCTAGAAAACCCCGAACAAATTTCCGGAGTTAATTTGCATGCTATACAGGGTAGAGCACAGAACTATGAACTAGTCGATGATGTCCTTTTTTTCAAAGCATCTACAAATCGGAATGGTGAAATTCGTCCCGTCATTCCATGTTCAATGAGAACACACATTCTACATACTCTTCACGATTTACCTACAGCCGGCCATATGAGTATTCGAAAAACTTTTTCTCGACTTAATGAGGTGGTTTACTGGCCCCAAATGAGGAAGTGGGTCACCCAGTACGTTCAAAGCTGCGACTTATAGACCACAGTCGAATATTGCGGAGCGGGTAAATCGCAATGTAGTTAAAATGATTCGCGCATTTACACAAAACAATCATAAAACATGGGATCAATATATACAGCAGTTTGCGTTTGCATTACGTTCGGCCGTCCACGACTCGACAGCCAAGACCTGCCGAAGTTTTTCTAGGCAGAAAAATTATCACCCCTTTAGACAGTCTATTCTTCGTACCGGGGCAAGCGCCTCAATTTCAACTAGCTGATATTCAGGAGATGCTTCAAGAGGTCAAGCAAGTTAATGACCAGATGCGGAAGCAACAGAAGATGTACTACGATAAAAATCGTAGGGAGGAAAAATTTGAAGTTGGGCAATGGGTTTTAAAAGCCACCCACCCACTATCTAACGCCAGTAAGACATAGTCGGAAATTTTGCCCGAATTTTCAAGGTCCGTACCAAATAAAAAAGGTAGCAGGCCCAGTGGTTACCTTACAAGAACGCCAACAGCAAGTTCCCGCAAATATAGATCAGATTAAGAGGTATATAAACCGTGCAGACTATCCCCTGCTTTCAAATCACGACCCTCGGGGGTCACCAACGAAAACAGTCCTCCCCCTACTCACGATTCCGGTGATGACCACGCATGAGGGAAGCAGCTCCTCTCCTGCACAGGTACCCCGGTCAGGAGTTAAAAGAAAGACTCCTATGACTTCTCCGGTGCCTGACTCTCAGCCGTTCGAGCATCTGCGCAAGCGAGGGAAGCAGACGCAAAGAAAACGGAAGATCTCAGCCGCCCAACAAGACCCTCCTCCCAAGAGACCTCCTGTCCATCGTCAAGCCGGACCAGTGCCTCAAGACCTACGACCTGCTGCACGAAGGATGCCCACACGGTCAACGAACCCCTTTACTAGGACTGCGACCATCAAGAGAGGTTCAACGGAATGGACAGACTGGTGCAACGAAGTTGCTGCCTTCATGAACAAGTCTTGTATACATTATCTTATTCTAACTCCCACCCTTTAATAAAATCGAACCAAATTGGTTTGATGTTCCCCATTGTATATACTGTGTAAACATTTTGAGGGGAAGGGGTAAGCCACTGAAAAAAACAAAACGGCATACTGTTGTTTTATAAATTTTTGAAGGGGACATGTAGTGAATAGAAAAAAATACATACTGCATAATACAATAATTAACTAACTAATGTACTAACTTCACAAAACGTAACACATGTGCATTATGAATTATGGGAGAGCAGCTACAAACAGTCAAGAAATGTCATGCTGTGCAATTGTGCTGACACTTTTAACTAAAATAGATTTTCTAGGGCGCAGTTGGCCAGCCCAGTATCCGCAACTCTGCAAATCCACTGTGTGTTGGTGTCACCTGGACCCTTCGGGGTTAGTTTTGTAAAATGGGAGTGGCGTTTTCCCCCCCAAACAACGTGTGGAAGGTTTTTTTTGGCTTTGCCACCCATTATGTAAAAAGTCAGACTAGCACGCGTTTTCAATTAGTTAACTGAAGCCGTTCAGACATCAGTTACCTATTTTTTTTTTCGAGGGAGGCCAGTGTAAGGTATACATAAGATTTGATTCACAAGAATCGAACTTTTGAGTGAATGAATTAAAGATGCTGCTTGAGATATGCTAATTTCGGCATACGCACTTGGTATAAATACCATGCAGCTTGATTAATAGAAAGGTTGTTAAGGTTGATAGATAAGCGAGTTAAGGGAGCTACGAGGTAAGCAGCTCCAGGTGTTAACCGGCGCTTGTGCTTAGGGGGCCCAAAGTTTACGTGGCAGAACTGCTGGTTTGACTCTCTAGTTTGTGAGTATTGCAAAGTGTATTTTTATTGAATGCTAATATATATTCCGTACAAGTAGTACGTATGCTTATTGCTGTAAAAGCAAATTCTATATGTGCAACGAATTCAATAAACATTGTTTCATGTATAAACTGTGTTTGTATCAAATTCATTTAGAGTGCCACTTCAAATTATATACACCCAAGTCTGGGTAGAAGTGAGCTATTCTCTATAAACATTTGGTAATGGCGGTTCTTAACTTAGTCCTTTTTGTTTTTAATATGTTTATTGTATCTTCCGCCATTTCTTCTAACTTTCAATATAAACCGAAACAAAAACAGTACTTAACACAATTTCTAAATTGCTACTCTGAGATAAATAATTCTATTTCAAGTTTCAGAAATTTCCACTCCCATCCCGGCAGGGATGCCAAATTGTTGCATATCTTCACTGACTTCGGTCGTTAGAGAAAATAATCAAGATGTTCTTACCTCAAATATAGTCAGCTCTCGATCTGCATCTTGATTCTAGTCTCGGGAGGGGTGAAAAATATTCTGGAACTCTATTATCCATCATGCTGTTCGCTAATTAATTCAGACTAGAGCATAGAAACTACTCGTTGCTTTTCTAATTATTATATTTAACACACATATATTACAGAAACAATTACGCTTAACTACTTAACATCTATTTTAACATTACAGCACAACGGATATCGGTGTTTACTCATCCCAGAGTTCGTTCTTTCTGCCTAGTCTCTGCTGAGTGGCGCTAGAGGTCAGGATCGCCTGTTGCCAGATGTAACACCGGGTGACAGCTTGCCTCCAGGCCAAAGGAGCACCACGCCGTATTGGCTTCCTCACTTTGTAATGGTCAAACTCTGGAATAAATCATTCAGTTGTTCTGAAATTTTAATGGCTTTTTTTTCTATGCACGTTCTTCATATCCACCAATTTTTGTCGCAATCGGACAATTCCTTCTCGGTGCTTCGATTTTTTATTGTTTGTTTATCGAGTGTATTTTCATTGAGTTTAAGACAACTTATGATAGAGTACGGAGTCTCAGAATAACAAAAATCACAATTATTGCCCGTTTATGGTAAAATGCTTTTGTGGTTAAGGAACTTACTGAACAGGAGTATTGCTCAGTAAAATATGGAAAACATACCTCAAATTTTAAGCAATTGTATGCAGGCCTACAACAAGGAGGAGTTTCGAGCACTTCATTTTATAAATAACTTACCTCAAAGTTTGGAGAGGATAAAAGGCATTAGATATACACTTTAGAAGACATAAACATGTAATTTGGTTTTTTGGTTTTGACTAAACTATAGCTTTGACTAAAATAGAAGATTAAAGACTGAAGAAGGAGTTATAAAGAGATGTAGGCAAATAAAAAATAAATTTGCTATCACAAAGTTAAGCTCACCCCTATTGACCCACTGATTTATTATGCAGAAGGTAGAATTGATATTATACAGGAGGTTCAGAGGGAAAACTCAAGTGATACTATCTGGAAGGCGAGAGCACTGGAGACGATATCAAGTAGATATTCTCGTCGAGATTGATTACATGTATATACGGAGAGAGCACAACTTGCACTTAGAGAAAACGCAGGTGTTGGCGTAATTTCGAGCTCGCTTAAGTACTATATAACTTTGCGACCAAATGAAACCCTTTCTGACGGGGAGGTACAGGCGATTATATTGGCTGCGCAACACTTACTATCAAAGGTAGAAGATTTTTAAAATGCAGGGATTTTCTCGTATTCAATGACTGCAGCTCAACTTATTACTATTACTATTAGGGCCTGTTGACATAGGAGTCCAGTAGCGGAGCGTTAAAGGAAAGATGACATTGAGACGAAAATAAACCAATCATAGGCGTTAAAAATTTCGTTGCTAATCGTTTGGAGGTTTGTCATTGGTTAAATATATTTCAATACTTTAACGTCCGCTACCGGACTCCTATGTGAGCAGGCCCTTACTCATCAGATATACCCAGATTCAAAAAGACCTTTAAAAATTTAAAATTTATTCTAGGACCTTTTAAGATATTAACATAAAAATATTATTCAGCAGTGGTGAGTTTCTTTGCATTGCGGTATTTGAGGAAATGAGATGGTTGATTTATTAGCAAACAAGGGTACAAAGTTAACACAATTTTCACAGGCCACAAAACCTTACTTATTTATTTTGAGAATTGATTGAAAAATGAGGGGAAAAATTTACAGAACCAGACAGTTTGAGCAGATCAGAGATAAATAATAGAGGGATACTCTTGAAAAACTCTAAATTTTTCAATGCGTATTGCTATAGAAACCATGCGGTTGGAAATTGGGCGTGATTGTATGGCTGAACACCCAATCAGATTTAAAATTCTCTCTACCTCAAATGGCATTTTATGTGATACTGGGAGTGAAATGGATGCAGCACATCTGGCGGACTGCCTCTCTTGTTGGGGAATATATATGATAGGTACTGGAAGGCCAGAGAGCGGCTGCATGCTCTGCAGACTGATGACTCTTAAGAACTGTAAAAGTGTTGCTTTTATCATTTCAAAATCATTTTCTTTAATTTTTATCGACTGTTTTTATGTATACTTTAAATGTATTTGTATTTTGAATATAATGTTTGCTTTTATTTCTCGTGGTTTTTGGGCTGTGTGCTCGCACACGGGCGTATGATTATTATCAAGTTCTATACGTAACATCATGATATGGCAAGAGGAAAGCGTCTTTTTTAAAATTTCTGTTAGTTCTTCTGTGTCTGTGAAAATCACAAATCTAGTTTTGCCATCCAGAACATAAATTTCTGCTTATTAAGCATAAATCTCATGTTAAATCTTTATTAAACATAAATCTACAAATAAATCTTTTTTTTTCAAATTTCTCCCATTTAAAAATGTTCTGAAAGGATCTGCAATTATTTTACACGAGAAATATTTTAAATTTAGGATGACAACTAATTTTTCCAACTATTTCCTCTATGAGTGAGCAATTTCCTCTATGAGCCTAATTTTTTTAAATTTACAGATACCATCTTTTTTACTACGTTTACTTATATTTTAATTATTTATCTGTTTTAACAGAAAATATAGAAAAATGTCTGAAATGATGATGATTCTTGAGCTTTCAAATAAATAAATAAATAAAAAGGCAGAAAGGGGTATCATTTTTCTGAAAAACAGCATGTTTCCGTTTCGGTGTATTGCTGCGAAAACTCAATTGGAACAACTAAATGTAACGTCACGAACAAGCGCGCAAAGTGTTGGTCTTCATTTTAAGATCCTTCCTTTCCCTAACAATTTCGATTAACCGCTATTCGCTGTTTTGTTTTCGATTGTCACGTCATGTCGTGAAAGCATCTGTGTGCAAATAAGTATTAAATGGAATTCCCAGAGTAGTTTTAATGTTCGTGATCTCAGTAATATTTAAAAAAATGTGTTTAAGTGATTTATTATGTGTAAAGATTAAAATGATTAACATCTCGGTTAAAGGGCCAACAAGTTTTAGAATATGCTTAGATTAATGCATGTTAGCGGAAGAATCATCTTGTTGGCTTTTTTTCTTTTACTTTTTTTGTGATGGTACATTTAGAACTGATAAATCACTGATTAACGTATATCTATTTTTTTGACGTGATGAAAGCTGATGATTTGAGTGGGAGTTATCCCCCCCCCCCCCAAAAAAAAAAAAAACCTTGGGTACAGTAATATCAAAACATTAGTATGAGTGTTCCATATTCGATTTGATCTGTAATGAAACTTAAAGAGGAGCGGTGTTTATTCCTTACAATTGTATAATCCACCACAATGACTGAATACTGAGCCAAAATTTGTACAATTTTTTTATTTCAAATGAACTTATGATTGTTTCATCAACTATTCGAAATTTCTTTTTTACTATGTTATTTAAAAGCAATGTAATGGCTTGGTTAATATCCGGATTAGTTTGACCATTTTGTGAAATCACAAGAACAGTTTAAATTACTCTCCTGTCAGCAGTGCTTACTTCTAAGTAGGAGTTCTTAACATAATGACTAACAAATATCACCGATAAACATTTTGTTTCATCTAATATGAAAAGACATGAATAATATTTAACACTATTTATGATGCTTTTTATATTTCCTGGGAAATTGTCATGGGTTTTTGGGCAAGTATAGATTTTTAAGGAACTAAGCATTGGTTACGCATACAGTTGATAAATGTCACTTTAATCATTTTGGTGGCTATATTATATTTGGCCTAGCAAAGTTTAATTCTTCCTGTAACCTATTCCAAATTATGAGCCAGGCATAACTGTGCATAAAATATTAATCTTGAGTCTTCGAATTCAATATCTCTCAATAGAGGGAAAAGAAATGTGTATGATATTATTACACGAGCACCTCATTATACCATGTAGGTCTCTTATACCATATAGATGTATAAAGAAATATAAGAGAGTATTTAAGTTTCTCTATATGGTAATAGTCTGACAGTAAGATTGTCATTAGGTTATACTAGGTTGGACTGTCATTAAATTGACAAAAGATATGTGCTTTATTTTAGAGGATGGAATTGTACTTATATGTGCGTATCATACTTATATGTACTAATATTTGTGCTTTATATTAGAAGATGGAAAACTTGTATGAATGAAAAATGACAGTCATATTATAGGAATATAAGATTTAGGTTAAAGTCAGTTTATTGATAAAACTTCTTATTTAAGCCAAAATTCCCCCCCCCCCCCCATTTTACTGCTTATAACATGTACTGATATCTAAAAATTTTAAACTGTTGTTATCTATTTTGTAAGTGATTTTCATATGTACTAAACATTGAGTAAGAACTTCAGGCCGCTATTAGGTTAAATGCTAGATATGGTGTTAGCATATTTTATAAGGTTTAATTTTATTTTGTAAAGTATAAAAAAAAATAGCTACCTCATTATATTATGATGGTTCTGTAAGAAGACACATCTTGATCTAGATAGATGAAGATTTAACTCTCAGTCTTGGTGAAAAATGATAATTACCTCAATAAGTTTTAGAAAGTGCATTATAAACATTAAATTCTTATTTTTCTTAAGTCTGTATATAATTTATCCATATATTTTGATATTTTTCTCTAATTAATCAATGCTTTTCTGTTATATTGACCTTGCTTTTAGTGTTCTGATTTATCCAATACAATCTATAATTTTTTTTTGTTAAGGTGCTAATAATTTGTTTTCTATTGTGTTAAAAGTATATTGGTAGACTGGTGTTATAACATCTGATTGCTTAATGCAAATTGGATATATTTTAAAGTTTTTTAGTATTACATTAATATCCTGTGTTATTATTTAATGCTGTTAAAGTATTGTAATTTCAAAATATCAACTATCCCTTATTAGGTTTTCTGTAAATTTATCAGGTTCTTTGGAAGTCCTATAATATTGAAGAATTTAGAGTACACCTGTAAAGATAATGTCGAAAATAACCCAAAACCCATACGGGCTCATGCCAGTTTAAGGAGAACTGTATGGTGGTAAGTATTGTGTTTTAGAATTTGTCATATTATTATCAGGAAAAAAACCCTATTTAAATTAGGCTTGCAAATAAAGTTATAAAATATTAATAAAATAGTTTTTTTTAAAATTTATTATAGCTTTAATTGTTGTTTAAGTAGTTTGAATTAGGGATGAGATGTAGATTTTAACATTTCTTTTCATTTAATAAATTGTGAAAAATCTGAGCTACAAGCATTATTGCATAAAATTGACTGGATATTTATTAATGTCTTTTGAAAAGATATTCTGATTAGATGATTATCTCTCTCACACACACACTCACACGCAAATGAGAGTGTTTATGGTCTATACATTTGATTTTCTAGGTACCTTAGATTTATAAAATGTATTTTTATAAAAATAATAGGAATCAAATATAAATAACTTAATATGTTTTTGGGAAAAATACTAAAGGAACCTGGCACCTGCTAATCATATTTATAATATTGAGCTATTTTTTTTTTTTTTAGGGGTTTGTAATATTTTGTTTAGGTAGTTTTTGCTTTTTAATTAGGTTTAATGTTTATGATGTGCATTCAACTAGCTTGATTTTGTTTGTACCATTTTGATTTTCTAACTCCTAACTCAAATATTTGATTACATTTTTTTTCCAATTTTTCATTCTTATTTCACTAATATATTTTGCTGATTTATATCTTGTAACTGAAATAGTGTATTTGCAGCTGTTATATAGTAATTAGAGTCATACCATTAAAGTAGTTTGCTTAGGTTAATTTTGCTTTTAAAGCTTACAGGTGATGTTTATTGCTGAAAATTCAAAATACATATGTTGAGATATTTGAACTGATCTGTCTCATTTTCAATGAACTCAAGATTACTGTGGTTATGCATTATGCCATTACTCAACTGCCTATAATGTTGATGGACTAATTTTTTTCCAACTTTTAGATTGTGTGTTTCAGATAGTTTTCAATTTAATGTAGCTACTATGCTCTAAAGAAATGATAAAAAATATGGAAACTTATTTGCATAAACAGTGAAAAAAATATTATGCTTCTTATCCATATGATATGATGCATAGCTCATCAAATTCTTCACATTCTATACCATTTAAATGAAAAGAATATTTCAAATTTAAGAAAAAAAGGAAATTAGAGGAAGGACATTTTCTTAACTTGCTTCATCACTATATGAGACTATATTGAGCATTACTACTTGTATTATAATATATTAATAAAAGTAGTAATCATATTAAGCCCGGTGGCGTAGTGGTTAAAAGCGTCAAGCTGCCATCCCACAGGTCCAGGGTTTAACCCTGTGACTGGGCAAGGTCGACTCAGCCTTTCATCCCTTCAGTGGGCCTATAAAATGAGGACCAAGCATGCTTGGGAACTAAACTCTGGGGGTCCCACGTCAGGTTGACCACCTGACTGAGACATATGCTGTATGGCACCCCAAGCCCACGGTTACGAAAGTGGAGATGGGTACCGCCGACCCTGGTCCACATCGGACTGTTGCGCCGTGAGTTTTTTAAGCAATCATATTAATATGGTGATACCTTCTATAATTTTTATCACCTAAATAAGCAAAATAAATTCTAATCAGATCATGTACTCATTTAATAAAAAGTTTCACAATTATTGTCTTGCAGAAAGTACTGGTATCTTAAAATATTAAGAAGTAATAATCATATTAATATGGTGATACCTTCTATAATTTTTATCACCTAAATTAGCAAAATAAATTCTAATTAGACCATGTACTCATTTAATAAAAAGTTTCATAATTTTGTTTTTACAGAAAGTACTATTATCTTAAAATATTTAGAAGTAATAATGATATTATTATGGTAATACCTTCTATAGTTTTATCACCTAAATTAGTAAAAATAAATTCTTATTAGATCATGTACTCATTTAAATAAAAATTTTCATAATTTTGTCTTGCTGAAAGTACTGTTATCTTAAAATATTAAGAAATAATTTTTTTTCACTATGGTATTAAGTAAAATTAAATTATAAGGATAATTATCTTAAATTAGATTGCAAACCTAACTGTATTTCAAAATTTTTTATTGCATATTATTATTATTAAAAAATATTTATAGGCAGTACTCTTGACCAGAGTCGACGTTTCCAAGAGGCATGTGAACTAATTAAAAAAAATAATGCCAAGTTTCTGAAAGATGATATTGAATCCTCCTCTTCTGAAGATGAGTTAGATGATTCTGCTATTGTGCAGAAAACTTTTTCGCAGTATTCTGGTAACTATTTGCAAAATTTTTTACTTTCAAAATTAAGTTCTTATTTGAATTCTTTGAATATTATTTTTAAAAGTATTTTTAATGCTTGTTATATACAGCCCTTGTAACTGCAAATGAAAGATATTGAGTGATTCTTTATAGCATATATTTTTCCTATTGACAGGCAAAATTTTACAGATAAGTGTAGCCCTAGTGAAAGTGAGACTTTTTTTTTTATCAGTGGCAGTGGTTTAATACTACTCAGAACTTTGAATTTTTGCTGGTAAATGGTGGTGTTGTATGTCACAAGCAAAGCTTTAATCATTGGAAAGTGTCATTGTGCTGTTTGCTTATGTTTAAGCATGGTAACCACTTACAGTTGGGATATGGATTAGTACAAAAAGGCTGACTAAGCTGTTATTCAATTTTCAACGGCAGATGATGATAGTGGAGCCAAAATTTATCATTGTATGATGGATGTGTATAGGAATGAATGTGTACAGTGTTCAGATGGTTAAGTGGATTTCATATAGGGCATATGAGGATGGAGGACATGCTGAGACTTGGTTAAGCATACTTGGCCATTACCATGGATCGATTTCTGCCTTGGACAAGACTATCACAGTCAAGATAGTCAAAAGACCTTGAGACAGAGATAGTCAATACCTTGGTCCTTGACTATCTCCCTTATAGCCCTGACATGTCGCCATGCAACTGCCATATCTTCAGTCTACTGAAAAAGGCCCTGAAGGGCTGCTGGTTGACTAATGATGCAGTGATCTGGGACACAGTTCCTTAGACAACGACAGACATTCTTTGCTCAGTGTATCCAAATTCTAGTGAGGCATGGGACACTTATTTTAACTGACCAGAAAACTATGTATAGCTGGTATGTAGCTCACATAACACTCTTACTTCCTGTATATTCACATATCCCAACCAATAGACTATTACAGAAAAAAATCAAAAATTCTCAGCTTCATTTCGACCATCCATATATTAGAATGAACTAGAATGATTACAAAGTGAATGATGCATAGTAGCTGTTTGCCGATAAGGTCTCTAGCTTCTTAATATCTGCATCAAATAGGGGTAGACATGATTGTTGTAGAGTTTGTAATGTTACAGGTGTTATTTATTAATTGTAGTTATAAAATATGAAATATCAACTTCATTATTTAGCTTGCATATTTGTATTAAAATCATTGACATTCTAAGATAACTTTATGTGACTACAATTTACAGTCACTCAATTTTCATAATGAAAATAAATTGTTATGAACTGTGCTTTTGTTTTACTTTCAAATTTTCATTTAACTTCTAAGTTTTGTAATCTTTTTGTTGCAATGTTTTAAAATTTATTCATGCACACTTCTTTCAGATTTATATTCTTAGGTTTTTCATAAGTGCTTTAAGATTTCATTTTGTGATTTTAGAATTACAGAGGCTGTTCACACATTTTTTAGACGATGTATATTGTATTCACAAAACTAAATTACATAAAATTCTTGTGTTTTAAATGTTCTATTTGACATCCCTTATTCTGAACTATCTTTCGACACTGCAATTTCCAGGATAATAATGCCTTTTGAAGTGTCAGAAGAGGTATTCTATCCCATTAATCCTGAACAGCTTTCCAGTGTCCTGTAAGGGTTTTGGGACGACGTTTGGATAATGCAGATTTTAAAATAACAAAAGCACAAAAATCCATAGGTGATACTGTGGCGTTGGTAATTGTATTGGGGGGTTATTCAAAATTTTAATATATATTTAACTAATTACTGATTAAGTTAGAATTACTCTTTACAATCCTTAATATCAATTTACATTTAATAATATGTTTCAATTAAATTTACTTCAATATATGCCCATTAGCCATTAGTGGTTAGTACTTTTTAAGGACTTGCGTTGTGTGTTGCAATAACCCATAAACATATAATAATTAAAAAAACTGGTTCGACTTACTGTTGCATCACTGTGGTGATTAATGAGCCAAAAGAAAAATGAAATTAAGTTCAATAAAATTACCTCCCTATCATTGGAGTATACCTAGAAATAAAATTACCTCACCTAAAAGAAAAAGCTTCAAAACTGCTGAAATAAAAAAAAACCTAAAGCTGAAAATTAGAATATTAACTAAAAAGGCAAGGACCAACATGACACAACTTTACAAACTAAAAATAACAAATTTATTAACAATTTCCCTGACATTATAACAATCAAACTCATTATCTCGAGATCTTCTTAACATTATTCTGACAAACCAAATTCAATTGAATAAAATACAATTCCGTTTAAATGAATTCTACTCTCCATAATACAAATAATTATCTAAAAATCAATGCAAATAACTGAAGTGGCTGGTGAATCAAAAGCTTAACTGCTTTATGTGTAATTGCTAACATTAAAAAATAAAATAAAATAAAATAATAAAATGAGTCTTTAGTGACCCTGCTGCAGCTTCAAAATGGAGAGAAATTAGGGATAGTATTTAAAGGAAGGAAAGGAAAGGAAAAAGGAAATTCAACTGTGGCCATCGTCCCCTGGGCCGGGAGGCCCACAGCTGGGTCGCACGCTCCCCTCGCCACCAGTTCAGGATCCCGACAAAAAAAAAAAAAAACTTTTTCAAACTCCCCCGCTCCTGAGTCACCGCTCCATTCCTTGTAGTTGTCCGCAGCCTGTATGATTGCAAAGAGTCCGCTAGCGCGCCAACGATTTGGGACATAAAGTTCGAGTGAAAGGTTGTAGGCCACCATTTTCTATCTTCTGGAACTGTAGTCCAATTTTATTTCATCTTCTGAACTCGTACCAACGCCATATTAAATTTTCTCCGCGCTACCGCCATTCACAGGACGCT
Source organism: Dolomedes plantarius (assembly GCA_907164885.2). Classification (NCBI taxonomy): domain Eukaryota; kingdom Metazoa; phylum Arthropoda; class Arachnida; order Araneae; family Dolomedidae; genus Dolomedes; species Dolomedes plantarius. The sequence continues at coordinate 74,303,298 of OU015494.1, read as the reverse complement.
GTACCCTTCCGCACGTTCTGGTATTCCAATCCTTTCTCCTCTCTGGCTCGTTGGTTGTGCATCACGAAGAAATGGCGAAGACCGGACATATCAAATTACCAAGGACAGCGGCCAGCAGAGGTAGTGATATGAACTGTTGCCAGGCTCAGGGTTCAGTTTTAGGGAAAGAAGGAAAATAAATATCTCTAATACATTTACCATTTAACAAGATTTCTTCAACCCTTGAAGCAAAACTCGCCACCCCAAAAAATATGTACCAGCCACTTACAAGGTTTATAAATAAGGCTTATTAATTTATCAATATTTTAACAATAAGGTATAACTAGTGATGATCTATTTCAATTTAATTCTTCACAATGTCAAAACATTTAGAGAAACTTGTGCACACTTCTCCAAATGCGATGACATTAATCAAATCAATTAATATTTGATCATCACAAGTTTAACCAAGTATATTTAGCAGAGGCTTAATAAATTTATTTATGCAAAGCATAACCGTTACTAAAATTTACTTACTTACTTACTTTACTAACTTATATATCTCAATACCCGATATTAAAATAACCGTTATTTATTTAATGAACTATTAATTATCATCACCACAATACATCGGGAGATTTAGTAGGGATATCAGTGAAGGGTATGGCCTTGATACCAGTTTTTTGTTCCATTTCTTTCAGGAAATTTACAGTGGATTTTGATGTGTGACTGCTAGCTTTGTCCTGATGGAGTCTCACTGATTGATGGCACTGTGGGTAAAGCCAGGGTATTTCATTCAGAAAAATTGGCGATAAAATATGTTCCTGATAGTATTTGGAGTTAATCTTGACATTTTTTCCCACTCTCTTTATTTTTAACTTGCCATTATAAGAAAAACCAGCAACAATCATGAATCCCTTAGAAAAACTTTCTTTCGATTCTTTGAACCATGTACTTAAATATTTTTCTCCCCGTTTACGATAATAAATGGCTCTTTTTTTGTTGCAATCATTTAAATACACCCATGATTCATCTATTGTGACAATTGTTTTCCATTTTTCTTTGGATAAGTGTTTCTCATATAGAATTCTGCAGTGTGTCCTGCATTCAGCGATATGATTTGGAAGAAGACGATGCACATTGCGTTTTTCGCTTTCTTAAGATTTAAATCAACGTTTATCATTTTGTTTCCAGTGGACACCGAGCATTTTAATGATTTTGCAACTGTCCTTTGACTAGGTTGATTTTCTTTTAACATTAAACAACGTACCTTTGCAATAGTCGAAGATGTCCATTTTTTCCTTGGATACTTGTTTGGAATTTTTGTCCCACTTGAGGCTCCAATTTGACGTTTTTTTTCCTTTCTTGTTGACGATATTACCTATCGACGCTTTAGATATCACAAAACCATGACTCTCACATCGTTTTTGGATAACGGAGTATGCATATTTCTCTTCGGAAAGAGCATAAATGTAGCCTTCGAACCACTGCTTTGTTAAAAACGCCATTTTGAATAAAAACAAAACTTTCAAGCCGCAGACTATAATTTTGACTTTTGAAAATATAGTACAATTGCAATTATTTCTTTTGCAGCAAACGATTTTTTATTACCGCTTATCAAAATCGTCTAAAAAATGTGCGAATAGCCTCTGTAATATGCATATATGGATTTAATGAAGAAAATTTTCCAATTTTCTTTCGACTTTATTATTGTATTAAAATGAATTAGTTGCTTATAGATAATGTGTGGATAGCTAAAACTGTGCACATTTTTTCCCTTAAATATTTTGCTTATTAAATTTTATAATATAGATAAATTTGTGACAATTCATCAAAAATTTTGTAGAAGGGACTGATGAGAACTCATTAAAAGCCAAAGAATATCTACAGGATATTTTAACTTCTGGTGCTGTGGTATGCCTCATATGCATTGAGACTGTCAAAAGAAATGATAAGGTAATTTTTTCATAATTATATACCTTAAAATATATCTATTTTGGAATCAAATTTAGTGTAATACAGAAGGATAATGCAAATGCAGGCATTGGTCTTTTAAAGAGCATAAATAACGTAATAAACTTTCAATTTGTCATTTTGGGTACTCAACTGTAATAAGTTTATTTTATCTTAAATTATGTGCTTATTATTTGAAAATTCTGCACTTTTGCAAATACAAATTTGCATTTTCTGAATACTTTAGTATAGTTTATTTTTAATTGAGAGTGCCAGTATAATGAATCAATAAATACAAAGCAGTCTTTGAGATATACAGAATGTAAGTTTATTAATATCAATACTCATTATTTTGGAACATCATAACATATACAGAGCATTGAATAACTTCTTTTTAAATATATCATGTAAGAAATCATAATTAATGTTCCCAACATATTGTTTACTTACTGAATACCTGATTGCTATTATACAAAGTTATTCAATTTACCTTTCTATATAGTTTCAGAATAAAATTTTGAAAGCAGATAGCTTCCTTTGATGCCTCTGAAATTGTCATGTATTCAGTTTCTGTATGTGATAAAGCAACAGGTCCCTGTTTTCTACACTCTCGAAAAAGTGCATGTCTGATAAGTGCATGAATTATACCTCTGGAGGTGCAGGGTCAAATGTTCCGGTCTTGTCACTTGACTTGGTTCTAAATTATGGGACCGGCTTATAGGGGGTAATGCTGGCCACCTATACAATGCTCCCTTAAATGAATGGCCTGCAGTCTCACCCTTTACTGAGAACAAATGGTATCATAGCCAGTCTTCTGGGGATTTGTAATAAATAAATAAAAAGAACTGTGAAATTGGTGTAGTCTAGCTGTAGCGTGTTGGGCTTCGGACTGAAGGTGCTTGGTACAAATTGCATTACATACCATTGTGTCTAGGCTGGATATTGGATGTTAAATCCATAGAGTGGAAAATCCTATGATGTTGGAGAGGGTGGAAGAAGGTACACCCCCCCCAGATGTCGCCCTGGGGATGGTCGGTCAAAATTGAGGAGGCAACAAAGGGGTGGTGTTGGTTCACCTATACAATGTCCCTATTGAAAGCAACGAGTGATTCTTGTGGATTATATGTGAATGTCTTCATTGACAAGTGCTCTGCTTTGGCAAACAACAATTGTGAAATTTTAAAACAGGAAACTTCTGGTATTTTTATTGCAAAACTGGCCTTTTAAAAATTCTTTACCGTTGTTCTGAGATGAATTCTAACATAATTATTTTTCTTTCTCTGATCTCAGAGCATGGAGAATTGTTTCTGTGGGTAAAACAGAAATAAGATGTTGAAATGTTTGTATGGAAGCTTTTGTGAATAGGGTTGAAATGTTTCTCTGTGTTCCATGATATAGGTACTGCAGTACTTGAATTGCATAGCACAAGTTTACACATTTTTCTTTTAAATAACAAAATCAAAATTCAATCTTCTTTAAAAGTTACCTGTCTTTTTTTTTTTTTTTTAGTTGTCTCTTAACTGTAGTTACAGTAACAAAAAAAAAGAATTGTATTTAGCATTTTTATTATCTCAATATTTATATTTTAAAATGTAAATATTGTGAGTAATTGTTGATATTGTAACACCACATGTAACCTAAGTAATTAGAGTGCAATATTTCTTATATGATAAATATAATTTTAGATTTGGTCTTGTCACTACTGCTATGGAATACTTCATCTCTACTGCATTCAGAAATGGGCAAAAGACAGCTTATACCATGTATCAGCTGATGATGAGAGAAACAAAGAGAATTATACACCAAAGTGGTGCTGGTAAATACCCTGCAAAATTTTTAACTCTTTGCAGTTTTAATTATTTTCACAAATTGCTCTATGCTATAATATTTATTATATTTCAGTAACATCATATTTTAACCTTTGGTTTTATTCTTAAACTTCATTTATTCTGAAAATATAAAACATAATGATTTTATGGACTTGCTATTCTAAAGTTAGCATGTTTACTATGAAGACAGATTACTGGTTTTTTTTATTATTGTTGCTTTATTGTTTGATTTTTAATTGCATTAGTTAATCTATGACTTCATAAATCCCTTTTTCATTGTTTCACTATTGAAAAGTTATATGTACAAGTTTTTATTTCTTTGAAACATTTGAATATTTATTTTTATACATTAAGAGATGATTATAAAGTGCAATAAAGTTATAATTTGTTTCTAAAGAAATTATTTTTCTGGACTATGTATCCTAATTTTTAGCTTTCTGTACCAATATAAATATGTGCTCCCTAAATCATGAATTAAAGTTTCTGGTGTTTTTCTTGGTTCATTCCAAACATATATACTATTCCTTCCCCCCCCCCCCCAACCTGCTAAAAAAATAGGGAATATTATTTTTTCGAATATTTGAACATTCTTGGACAAATATTTATTAACCACATAAAAGATAATAATGAAAACATACATAGCTTTTATTTAATGAATCAATCCTAATTGATTATCTGATGTGCCATAAAAAATATATAGTAAAATGTTTCCATATATACACACACATTGGATAAATTATATTTAGGAGTTCATTTACCCTTAAAATTTCTTTGAAAACTTGCTAATGCCAAAATCAAAATTTATTTCTTAGATCTTATTAGCTAGGTAATAAAATTGATTCGGAATGTGAAGGATCAATGTTTTTAAGATTTGATTCACTCATGTTCCTTTTTTCCCCTCCGTTGTTTTTCTTTTGATTTCTTGTGGAATCAAAGAATTAACATGATATATAAAAATTTACCATTCTAAAAAGCAACTACTATGGCTACTGATAATAGAAAGATTTTCTCATATGTACTTCTAAAAAATGTTTTCACCCTCAAAAGTTAAGTTAATTCTGTTGTTTTCCATGTAGCTATAAATTTCAAATTACCCTGTATTGCTACTCTTTTTCTGTTATTTTCAGTCCTAAGTGCCGCAGTGAATATGCTCCTTCAGAACAACCAAAGAAGTATTTATGCTTCTGTAGTAAAGTGGAAAATCCAGTCTTTGATATGTGGAGTGTGCCACACTCATGTGGCAAAACTTGTGAAAAACGGCTGAAGCCAGAGTGTTCTCATATTTGTTCTTTACTATGTCATCCAGGTACATAGTTGTTATACAACATTTAAAAAATCCGTTATTCATCATTTTAACTTAAAATTTTGTCCCATACATATCAAGGTTTATGTGCAAAATCTTTTTTTTTTTTTTATAATTTGACTGATTGGGTTATAGGTTCCAGTTTTATTTAGTGCTGTGTCATAAATAATGCATGTATGTGCAGTTCGTTTATAGGGTGAAATGAGACATCCCGTTTGTCTTTAAATATTTAATATATATACATAACTTAACAATTACATGGAGCGTGAACGCACGAGGTAACATAACTCAAGTCTCAGCGAGTCATTAAGAATTTAGCATTGAACACTGGAGCTGTGTGGGAGAACAGAGTTCTGTGGCGGGCAGTGAGTGGGGTTATGACTTTGGCAAGAACCGCTACTTCAGTGCCGGGAAAACCTGTTCGCCGGCTTCCCGTTCCGCCAGAAATCTGCTTGTTGGGGAGTCGCCGCACACTCCCCCCGCAGTATCTTAAAGTCTTTTAAGATGCGAAACGTTCGGGAAATTGAACAGTCCATCCGGAACGTGTAGTTTTTGTTTTATACAGTTCTTCAGGAGGGGATGGCAAGTCTGAAACGAGAAAGTCACTATTTTCGGCGATGAATGCAGGTTTTAATCTGTCCAATGATATTGTTGATGTACGACCGTTAATGTCCACGTCGTATACTTTATCGGCATGCTGTTACGGAATTGAGCCGCTAGAACCTGGCGGCTCTTCCAACCAAAGTTAGTTAAGATTTGGGGGCAGGAATGCCCCAAACTTTACTGATAGCTAATAGTGCAGAGTCGTACTGGCTAGCAGGGAAGGTTGGACTCTTAATCTTTAGATATAGTCAGAGCAACGCTAGCTAGCTTTGTTGTGTGATATGCAAGATGTTAAAAAGACGTACGAAGGTTTAGGTAAAATAACAAATACATTTATTTAGTAAAACGACATTAAAGGGTCTTGTTTACAGACGCACTACACAGCTCGTAGTGTTATCCTAAAAAGTTGGCTTTGTCGTGTTCTTACCGAGGTGTAGGAAAATAAAAGAAAAATAACTCACAGGTGGTCGAGGCAAAGCTTTGCCATCGTGGTAAGAAAACACTTAAGGTAGATAGCGCCTTCCTGGCACAAAACTATCCCGTGGCTACCTGCGGGCATGCAAGGTCGAGACGACTAGAGCATCAGTGCACTGCTGGCAAGTTGGTCGCCGCTTCCTAATACGGGTCCTCGGTAGAGCCTGGCTCGGTAAAAATCGCTTCTCAGCAACTATCACTCAACCACACCGTCTATACCACAGCGAATACTACATCGAATACCCCGTCTAAGTGAACGGGCTGGGTATTTATACCGGCGTCGACCGCCGCGCTCCCTCGTGGCAGGAGAATAGCAAAGTTAATTATGCTAATTTTACGTGATGTGCGTTGACGTCATTCTTAACTGATGGTATGGCGTCATCGTTGGATGAATGACGTCGTTCGGCTGGCATATCGCTGGTCATGACGCAGCTGGCGTCTGACGATGCTTACACATTGCTGTGGAGGTGGGAAATGATGTAAATACATCGCTCCTGCTACGCGGCTGGAAGGTTAGGGGAAGAAGAGGAAAGCTAATCGGGATTTTCCCTAACAACTGCCCCCCCCTTTACAGAAATGAGCACCAACACATGCACGTGGTTAAGTTACATGTTTTGCAAAACAATAAAGGTAAGTCGCTTGTATAACATACAATAAATATTCTGTTGACATGTTTCTATAAAAATAGCTTATAATCCTGAACAATTATGCAATACAATTCAAATGCAATATTCAATAGGCAAATAATATGCAATACAATTCATCAACAGGTAGGGCAAAGTATACACACGCAGTATTTTTTCAGACAAAAAATCAAAACATTCGTGGGCCCACTTTCATACACACAATCATGCAAAAAAAACATTTGCGTATAACATACCCTCCGATGTTTAAATAGCATAAAACTTTAAGAATATATTAAAATTGATTACAATTTGCTTGTCAAAAACAACATACTAGTAAATATATTAAAGTATAGACACAGTACGGAAAAATAGAAACAGTTATTGCTAGTATGTAGATATAAACACAATGCTAGATAGAGACATAAACGTGCATATATAAACACAGTACAGAATATATGCAATGGTAACGTTAGTATTAAATACACATGCGACAAAAATGCAGAATGTATAAACACATTGCAACTGTATATTAAAACACTTAAGCGAACCCCTCCCCAAATTATGTGGGAGAAAGAAGGTTCTCATAGAACTATCCCGAAACAATGGCCGTTAGTTTCCGTAAACAGGAAAATAATGGAAAGTAATATAACTCATAAATTAATAACCGTCCTAGTCTCAAGGATAAGGTTTATTTTAAGGAATTCGGTTTATTAGAGTTAGGAATTTACTTTAAGTTTATAGCTTTCAAGTTTCTGATTTAAAAATTATTTGTTTAAAGGCTGAAAAGTCTGTTTTTGTTTTTGGTTTTGTGAACGGATCTGCTAGATTCTTTTGGCTAGGCACGAATTTTATCTCGAAAACTTCTTTTAGAAGGAGATCACGCACAAATAGAAGCTTTATATGAATATGCTTAGTGCGACTATTTTCAATCGGCGATTTTAAGAAGTCTATTGCAGATAAGTTATCCGTTCTGATAAGGGGTTTGGATCTAGTTAGCTTGATTATCTTCAATTTTTCGCATTCTTGCATTATACGGTTGATCCACAGTATTTCCTTGCAGGTTTCTGTTATGGCCATGAATTCAGCTTCCATAGTTGACAGCGCTATGGCCTTTTGCTTGCCAGTTCGCCAGAATATAGGCGATTTATCTAGTAAAATGAGTTGACCGGAAATTGAAACTCGGTCGTCTCGATTGGCGGCAAAATCGCTATCACTGTAGCTGTTAATTCATTAGTGGTAGAGGAAATATTTAGCTTTAAATCTTTTGTACCTATTACATACCCTAATAGCTTCAATAGACCGTACCAGTGAGCAAATCATGGGTTAGACTGAAACTGACTGAAGATATTTACAGCATACGCAATGTCGGGTCTAGTTCGACTTGCGATAAATGCTAAACACCCTAGAATATTTCGATACGGTAGTTTTGATATTTCCGTTAATTCAGGTTCAGCTGTAGGCTTGTAATTTGGTATATATTGTTCCTTTAGCTATGGGTAAGGATACAATTGGGATATTGAAGGTTTTGAAGCGTTTAGCAACTTGATCTAGTATTGGGTTTGGTGAATGAAAACTTGTTTTCGATTGAATTCAAATTCAACCCCCAATAACTTAGAAGTTTGACCAAGTATTTTAATGTCGAAACACTTCTGCAGAATTTTAACTGCTGCTTCAATATGGGTTTTAGTTTTTCCAAAAAGAACTATATCGTCTACGTATAAAAGTAAAATTAGATTATTAGATAAATGGTAAACACAGTTAGCCCAGTTAATTTTCTTAAAATTATTTTCAAGTAATATATTCTCAATTTCATAAAACCATACCCTTCCGCTCTGGTGTAAGCCATAAAGGGCTTTCTTTAGTAGACAGAGGTAGCTTTCTTTTCCTTTTTCTACGAAACCGGGTGGTTAGGTAATAGTAATGGTTTCAGATAAGGATGCGTATAAATACGCGCATTTGATGTCTAACTGGAGGTGATACCACTTTAGGTTGGAAACTAGCATGGAGAAAAATAGGCGTATAAGGGTGAAATTGACTACAGGTGAAAAGGTTTCATCATAGGATTCTCCCTTTACCTGTTTGTAGCCTTGTGCTACGAGCCTCGCTTTGTATCTTACCACATTTCCATGCTCATCAGTTTTGGTTGTAAAAACCCACCGACAACCGAGAGGCTTGTACTTTGAGTGTGGCGGCACTAGGCTCCATGCACCCCTTTCACTTAACACTTTTAATTCTTCTTCCATCGCTTTCTTCCATAGCTTAGATTCTTTACTTTTGAATGCTTGTTTAAAGGTTTTCGGGATGACTACAGTTTCTAGTCATGCTGTGTCAATCTCACTTTCGGAAGTGTCATAGGCGGAAAAGTAGTTGATTTCTTCATTTTCCGTCTGACTTTCAGATTCCAGATCGCTATCATCGTCAATCACCTGTCGCTGAGGGGTTGGAACAGGGCCCGTCCTCCCATTCTTACCGCTAAAGTTGAAGTATTCAGGCTGGTACTCAATTTTATGCTTTTTACAGTATTGCTTGAGTTCTTTGAGGCTTCGCAATATGTGGCTCTTGCCCCCTTGCCTTTTAACTTCTCGATAATATATATCGGTCCGCTTTCCATCTGGTCTCGGAACGGCTTCCCTTGTCCACTTAGCGACTCGGAGTCTAGGTGTTTGGACGTATAGTTCTCTGTCTGATTCGTCTTCACTTGCTTCATCAGTTTGAACTGCATCACTAGGGCCTGGTCTGGGATCCTGCTGGTAACTCCGGGTATGTACTCGGCGCGAATTCCATATGTGGGATTACCACCGTCTCAAGCTCCGGGTTGTGAAGTGAGTATATGGTAGTTTCTGGATGGTCGCCCAGCACTGCTCCATTGTTAGTCTGCTTAGCTTTCAATTGATAAAAATTTAGTTCATCTTCAGCAAAGCTAACATTCCGGGTTTCGACTATTCGCCCAGTTTCTGGGAACAACACTCTGTACCCTTTAATCCTACATGCGTAGCCTACAAGAACTCCCTTATTAGCTCTGGGATCAAATTTGGTTCGGTGTTGCTTCGGCACACCCACAAAACAAACTGACCCGAATGGTTTAAGGTGACTAATGGAGGGTTTGAACTTTCCGTATTTCTCAAACGGTGTTTTCGTCTGGTTTCTACGGCACACTCTATTCCAATTGTAGGCCGCATAGCGGACGGCTTCTGGCCAAAATTTTACTGGAAACCTTACTTGAATTTAGGATCGTGCGGAGGGTATTCCCTATTGTCTGGTTCAACCTCTCTGCTACTCCATTCATTTCAGGCGAATAAATATCGGTAAATTCGTGGGCCACACCATTCGTACGGCAATACTCTTGGAATTGTGAGTTGTCAAACTCCTTACCATTGTCAGTTTCTGATAGCTTTGAGCTTAGTTGAAAGGAATCTTTCGGCGCGTTTCACATGATTTAAAAAGGTGGGAAAAGTAGCTGTCTTATCTTTAATCGGATACAGGGGCGATTTTCCTTGAGTGATCATCGGTGATACTCAAAAATACCTCTCTCCTGCATATCCCGTCGTTGAAGCAGGTCCCCACAAATCTAGATGTAAAAGTTCTAGTGGTTTTGTTGACCTAGTTTGGCCGATTGGTTTAAATGTCACCCGTTTAGCTTTATTTAACCTGCAATCCTCGCAAAAAAGTTTGGATGATTTTACCTCCTGAGCACCCCTGACACTTTTATTTGTAAAAGACTGGCTGATTAGTTCAGGGTTCATATGGCCCATTCTGCGGTGCCATCTGCTCAATGCACTGGCAGGTTTTTGATTACTTTTGCTTAGGGTATTTCGTTTCTTTCTAGCTGTAGTTTCATAAGCCTTACCTTTCTTCGATCGAGTTTCTTTCTCGTGTTGGTAAGCTTTCTTTCTCGCAGCTTGTTCTGGGGTTAGCTGCTGTTTTGCATAAAAAATTCCCCCCTGTTTGCGAGCTGTGAAATAACCTGTTCCATCTTTATCGTAAACGTGGAGTTGTCCATTTCCCCCTTCAAAAGTAAATCCATCTTCGTCAAGTAAAGGTAATGAAACTATGTTGCGCCTTAGAGATGGTACATACAATGCACGCATAAGCGTAATGGCGCGTTTCTCGCCCTTACAGAGTAGGTCGACTGGCCCTCTTTGCTTGATAGGGATAGGCTTTCCCCTAGTAGCAACTGCTAGGCTCCTGTCATTTACATCCTCAAGGGGTCCATCAAATAGGAATTTATCCTTACAAAAATGATGGGTTGCCGCTGAGTCGACGACCCAGTCACCTGGATTACTGTGAGATGTAAATAGGGCTTCTACAGTATAATGGCTCTGGGGTTTTTCATTATTTGGTGAGTTTCGCCGGAACGAGCGTTTAGTTTTTCTACGCCCCGGTGATTTCCCACTTGGGTATTTCCCAAAATGGACTTGTTTGTTGGGAGAAGGGCTTCTTGATGGAGTTTTCGGTCGGAAATTGTCTTTATTCCAACTTCGAGAATTATGCCGACCCGAAAAGGTGTTCTGCGTTTCGCAAGTAGCGTTTTCACGCTTATCCTGTCTCTGCACGCTAATTCGGGTTTCTTCGGCGACTAGTTCAGTTAGAATGGCTTCAAATTTAAATTCCGCATCTTTCCAACGAAGTATAGTTTGCACTAAGTGATCAAACTCCGATGGTAAGTACCGGATTAGCTGGAAACAGAGGTAAGTCTCATTTATTTCTTGATTTATTCCCTTTAGGCTTTCGTTTAACTTGCGGATTCGTGCCGCAAACATGTTAATTTTCTCGCTAGCGTAGGGCTTACAATTAACCAGTTCGGTAAATAATTGCATGTGCCGGCTACGACTGTCAGGCTGAAAATGCCTATTTAGGGTTGACCATGTGTCCTGGGGGGTGGTACAATGTTCCACGACTGACTTAAACGCAGGGGATAGATTTAAAAAGATTGTAGATAAAGCGAGTCGGGTTCTTCTTTCAAAGTCCCTTACCTCAGCTAAATTTTCCGCACTTGCTATCGGTTTGGTTTCGCGGTTATTCACAATGTCCCACGCATTAAGGGATATTAGTACAAATTTAATATCTGCTACCCAGGTATGGAAATTTTCCTCGGTCAATTTATCTATAGCCATATGGGGTTGTAAAGAGGCCATGTTTTAAGTTACAAGTACAGTATGTAAATCTATATATATATATAAGCATATAAAAAAATGCAAGACAGTATTTAAAACACTAAATATTATATATATATACAAATAGGCCCCCCCCAAATATAGAATTTCATAAATTCAGGGCCTTTACCTTTTGTTTATACCTTCGACGCTTAGCTTCTCACATATCACAAAGCTTTCGCGTTGTGCTCTGCTATTTTAGATCAAAGTCACCCTTAAGTTAAAGAAAAATAGTTGTTTACAACTTAACTTTAGGGCCTGACGGCCCATAACCAAAATGTTACGGAATTGAGCCGCTAGAACCTGGCGGCTCTTCCAACCAAAGTTAGTTAAGATTTGGGGGCAGGAATGCCCCAAACTTTACTGATAGCTAATAGTGCAGAGTCGTACTGGCTAGCAGGGAAGGTTGGACTCTTAATCTTTAGATATAGTCAGAGCAACGCTAGCTAGCTTTGTTGTGTGATATGCAAGATGTTAAAAAGACGTACGAAGGTTTAGGTAAAATAACAAATACATTTATTTAGTAAAACGACATTAAAGGGTCTTGTTTACAGACGCACTACACAGCTCGTAGTGTTATCCTAAAAAGTTGGCTTTGTCGTGTTCTTACCGAGGTGTAGGAAAATAAAAGAAAAATAACTCACAGGTGGTCGAGGCAAAGCTTTGCCATCGTGGTAAGAAAACACTTAAGGTAGATAGCGCCTTCCTGGCACAAAAACTATCCCGTGGCTACCTGCGGGCATGCAAGGTCGAGACGACTAGAGCATCAGTGCACTGCTGGCAAGTTGGTCGCCGCTTCCTAATACGGGTCCTCGGTAGAGCCTGGCTCGGTAAAATCGCTTCTCAGCAACTATCACTCAACCACACCGTCTAATACCACAGCGAATACTACATCGAATACCCCGTCTAAGTGAACGGGCTGGGTATTTATACCGGCGTCGACCGCCGCGCTCCCTCGTGGCAGGAGAATAGCAAAGTTAATTATGCTAATTTTACGTGATGTGCGTTGACGTCATTCTTAACTGATGGTATGGCGTCATCGTTGGATGAATGACGTCGTTCGGCTGGCATATCGCTGGTCATGACGCAACTGGCGTCTGACGATGCTTACACATTGCTGTGGAGGTGGGAAATGATGTAAATACATCGCTCCTGCTACGCGGCTGGAAGGTTAGGGGAAGAAGAGGAAAGCTAATCGGGATTTTCCCTAACACATGCCACAACACTTTAAAAGGCCCATCATATGGAGCTTGAAGTTTTTTTCACGCCATCATGCCGAACAAACACATGTGATGCCGTTTTCAGCTCCGGATGGATGAAAACTGCTTTAGTTCCGTGATTGGAAGTAGGTTTTGGTCGGACGTTCGAAAAATGCTCTTTTAAGTCCTCCAGCAGTTGTTTGGGCAGGATGTCCGAAGGCGTGGGATTAAAAAATTCGCCTGGGAGTCGGAGGGTGGTACCGTATACCAATTCAGCTGTTGTTGCTTGAAGAGTTTCCCTGAAAGCAGTACGAAAGCCAAACAAAATTGTAGGTAAGGCGGACACCCACTGTACGGTGTTGTACGCTTTCAGAGCGGCTTTGAACGGACGATGAAATTCCTCTATGGGGCCGTTGGAGTGCGGATGATACGGGGTCGTTCGAATTTTTTTAGCTCCTAGCATACATGCCAGTGCTTTAAAAAGCGAACTCTCGAATTGCCATCCTTGATCCGTTGTGATTTGTGATGGGCAACCAAAGCGGGCTATCCAATGAGTGTAGAAAGTTCTTGCTACTGTTTCCGCAGTTATATCAGCCGTTGGAATGGCTTCCGGCCACCGTTTAAAACGGTCTATCATGGTTAGGCAATAATAATGTCCAGCTGATGGTGAGAATGGTCCAACAATATCAAGGTGCACATGGTCAAATCTCCGTGTTTGGTCAGGAAAAGAGCCTAATGGGGTTTTAGTGTGCCTACTTTTGCTTTTTGACATGGTATGCAATGTTTAGACCAAATAGAACAATCTTTGTTTATTGATGGCCAAATGAATCGAGCACAAATTAATTTTGTAGTAGCCCTAATACCGGGATGAGACATATTGTGCAATTGACTGAAAATCTGCTGACGGTATTCCTTTGGGATAAAAGGTCGAGCGGTGCCAGTAGACAAGTCACAAAATAAAAAGGTGTTAGAATATGGTATAGTTATTTTCTTTAACTGCAATCCTTGAGGATTATTAATTAAGTTTTGAAGCTCTAAATCTGATTCTTGCAATTTCGAAATTTCGTCATAATTTATAGTATTTGGCATTTCGATGGAAGCTATTCTAGAGAGGCTATCCGCCGTTACGTTTTCGGTGCCTGGGAGATAGTAAATATTTGTTGTGAATTGGGAAATAAAATCCAGTTGTCAGGCCTGTCGCGGTGAGCATTTATCTAAATGCTGTTTAAATGCATGAGTCAGTGGCTTATGATCGGTGAATAATTTGAAATCCTTAGCTTCAAGCATGTGAATGAAATGTTTAATAGAAGCATATGAAGCCAGTAAATCGCGATCATACGCACTATAATTTTTTTCTGCTTGTGATAATTTTCTGAAAAAAAACGTGAGAGGTTGGGGTTGATTATCAATTAGTTGGAATAATGCACCTCCGATCGCAAAATCGGATGCGTCTACCTGCAGTATCAATTCTGCGTCTGGTTTAGAATGTGCTAAAAGTGTTGCATCAGCGATTAATTTTTTGCAAGTACAAAAATCTTGTTCCACTTGTGTAATCCACTGAATTGCTCTATTATCGTTTTTCTTTGTGCCCTTTAAAAAATTACTCGGAGTGATCTGGTGTCGTGCTATGTTAGGCAAAAAACGTCGAAAAAATTTCAAAAATCCAAGAAACCTTTGAAGTTCCTTTACTGTAGGAGGCTTTGGGTAATTTAATATTGGTTCTACTTTATCAGGTAATGATTTTGTTCCCTGCTGCGATATAAGATGTCCTGAAAAAGAAATTTCTGACACTCCGAAAATGCATTTGGAAGTGTTAATTGTTAACCCGTAATGATTGAGCCTTTGAAACACCGCACGGACGTGCGTCTTATATTCATCTTCGCTTTTGCTAAAAATCAGAATGTTGTCCAAATAGACAAAACAGAATTTGAGTTCTCCTAGAATTTCATTCATAAACCTTTGAAAAGTTTGGTCTGCCCCGCAAAGGCTAAAATTTAAGTATGCGAATTCGTAGAGGCCAAATGGCGTACACACGGCTGTCTTTTGGATATGATCGGGGTTGACTGGTATGGTGAAAAATTATAAGTCTTTTAAAGTACAAAGAAAGAACATTTTATTTTAAATTTAAATAAGGACAAAAATAAAACAAAGATTTACAAAAATACAAGATGTAAAAGAAACATAAAGCTTACTGTCCTAGAAACCTAACAGCATAGGGGAAAAGCATCCGCCTGAAAAGTGAGTTACAATAAATGGTGTGAAGACTGAATAACAAGGTCCTTTAAATACATCTCTTGGTAGCAAAGCATGGTTAAAAATTTGCATATAGTAAAACAAAACATCCAATGAAAAAATTACCAACTTTGAGGACACTCCCTCATGAATAATGACGTATAATCGGCGAAATGAACGACTCGTTCATTTTGCCGCGTTACATTAACATAAGCTGTTTACGATTCACAAGAGCAGGAGAATAAAAACAGGGAAGAAAATTTGTAAGTGAAATAACCTAAAGGTAATTACTATCTAAAAACAAGTAAAGTAACCTATCTAAACAGATAATTTCCTAACAATGACCCCCCTTCTCCCATTCTCGTACAAAAACCTTATTTTGAAATGACATACTGTTTGTTATATAAGTTGTTGGATGTAAAGTTCTTTAAACAATCATGAATTTATATTCAGTCACAAAAATGTTACAAAAACTATTCATATATCTAAAATGCACAAAATTCACAAATTCTTATAATTGTATACACATATGTTGCAAAAACTCAGTAATTCAACTTTATTAAAAATGCTTGCTACTTTCAATACTATTTGTAGTATAAATATATGAAACATAGTATAAACATGTGCATTCAAACTTGGTAAAATTTAATTAAATTGATTTATTATTGATAAACACAATTGCAATTAAAAAAAACACACTTAAATCATTCATTTGAACTTAAATACAATTATTCAAGAACATATTGTAATACATGGTAACAACTAGTTGCAAAAAGAAAATTTCCCCCAAAGGTCTATACCTCTTAAAAAATGATTCAAAATACATTTACACTTGAACAATTTAAAATACAGAATGTAGAAACAAGTGTGTAAGTTTAAATAGTTTGAAATTTCATAAATAACATAATATCCTGATATATACTTATAAGACTGATATTTAAGATTTTTCAAACACATTATCTGAAAACTTTTTTAAACCCTCTTTTGTTAGAGGATTTGTAAATATATCTGCAAGGTTTTGTTTGCTATTTATATAATTTAAATCAAACAGTTTCTCATAGATAAGGTTTCTTAAAAAATGATATCTTATATGTATGTGTTTAGTTCAGGAGTTTTCTATGGGAGAGTTTGAAAAGTCTATTGCCGCTACGTTGTCACATAACAGTTTCTTTGAAAAAGAGCTAGTTGAAATTAAATGTACCTTGTTACATTCATCTAGGATCCTGATCACCCAAAGTAGTTCTTTGGCAGCTTCTGTTAGAGTGACATATTCCGCTTCCATTGTTGATAAGCTCACGCACCGTTGTTTAAAGGTCCTCCAAAGTATTGGGACCTCATCAATGAACAGGATGATTCTACCCATTGAAATGCGGTCATCTCTGTTTGCGAAATCGGAATCACTGAAACAGCGTACATTCAAGTTGTTTATACGGGATAGATCCAGCTTCAGGTCTCTAGTGTGGTACACATAACCAAGTAATTTCAGCAAGCAATTCCAGTGAACCAGTCCAGGGAACTCCTGAAATTGAGAAAGGATATTCACAGCGTAGCTGATATCTGGTCTGGTCCTTCCAGCAAGGTAGGCTAGGCAACCTATGATGTTTCTGTTAGGTAGCGACTCCATTTCCTTCACCTCTGGATCGGTTTTAGGGCACTGGTCCTTAGAAAGCACTATGCCTTTGGCAATAGGTAGTGAAACAATGGGAAAGCGATATTCTTGGTACAATTGGCCTATCTTCTTGATGTATTCCTTATGGTTTAAAAGAATTTTGTTGTTTTCTTTCTCGAATTCAACACCTAGTAAAAACTTTAAGGGTCCTAATATTTTTAAATCAAATTCCTTCTGTAAAAGAGAAACAACATTATTAATATGTTCTTGGGTCTTCCCAAATAAAATAATATCTTCGACGTACAAGAGTAGAACGACTTCTGTTTTTAGAAAGAACACTCCATTGCACCAATTTATCTTTCTGAACTTTAACTGTTCTAACACTTTTGATATTTCAAAGTACCATTCCCTTCCACTTTGTTTCAGCCCATAGATGGCTTTATTCAAAGCACAAACATGGTTGAGTTTTTTTGAATCTTCAAAGCCTTTTGGTTGTGACATGTAAATTTTCTCTTTTAAATTTGCATATAAGTATGCACACTTTATGTCTACTTGTGTATGCTTCCATTTCTTGAAACATACTAAAACGGCAAAGAATAATCTTACAACTGAAAAATTGAATACGAGACTAAATACTTCATCGTATGTTTCTCACTTCCTCTGTCGAAATCCTTGTGCAACCAGGCGAGCCTTATAACGAACGATTTCCCCCTTGTCATTCTTCTTAATTGCAAACACCCATCTGCATCCCAACACTTTGATGCCTTCTGGCCTCAGAACCAAAGTCCAAACTTTCCGTTCGGTCATTACGGCGAATTCTTCATTCATGGCAATTTGCCAAGATTTCTGTTGGGGCGAACGTATTGCTTCTGTGAAGTGTTCGGGGATCTTGAAATCGGCTAGTCATGCCTCTTGTTGGTTACTTGTACCGCTTCCTTCGTCATCTTTAACAATACCCGAGTAATTATCATCCCCAGAGAAATTAAAAAGAGTAGCATTATATTTTAGACCATTTTCCAGGCAGTATTTTTCCACATCATTATTTGAGCGGAGCCTGATATTTTTCCCTTGTATCCCGTAATAGATATCAGTTCAGGACTTGTCACGCCGGGGAACTGCCTTTCTTACCCAAGTTATTTCTCGGTCAGATTCTACTCGCGTTGATGTTAAAGGGGTTACTTCTCCGTTTTCAAATTTTGTGTCTGTTTCAAAGTCATTTTGACGAACTATGTAAGGTGCAACAGGGTCCAGTACGACTTCGCTGCGAGTTTCATTAGATTTTGGGCTAGTATCGTCAAAAGAGACGTTTATGATTTCGGTCACCTTTTTTTCTTGGGGTAACCAAATTCTATAACCCTTGGTATTGTGGGCGTATCCCACCATAACACCTTTCTTGGCTCTCATGTCAAGTTTTCTCCTTAGTTGTTTCGGGACGCCGACATAAGCTGTGGTACCAAAAGCTTTTAAGTGGGTCACAGATGGTTTTCGACCACCAAAAAGTTCAAAGGGGGTTTTGGATTGCTTATGATGGCATATTCTGTTCCATGTATAAGTGAAACAAAGCAGGGCTTCTGCCCAGAAACCTTCACTAAGTCCGCTTTGTTTGAGGAGGGTTTTAATTGCATCTAAAGCGGTGTAATTATATCTCTCACTAATACCATTTTGTTCAGGCGTATAAACGTTAGTTCTTTCCGCTTGAATACCTTGTTCGTCGAAGAACTGTGCAAATGCAGTATGTGTGAATTCCATTCCGTTATCTGTTCTAACATTTATGATTTTAGAATTTAAAATTCTTTTCGCCCTCTTCTGAAATCGCGTAAAGCAACTAAAAACTTAGTCCTTTTTCTTTATTGGATATACTACTACTTTCTTAGAGTAGTCGTTGGTTATAGTAAGGAAATACTTATGACCTTGAATTGATGTAGTGGGAGGGGGACCACAAACATCCATATGGACAAGTTCTAAAGGCTTAGAGGACCTAATTTTAGATATGGGTTTGAAAGATTTCCTTCTAGATTTGGTGATTATACAATCTTCGCACTTAAAATTTTCAGATTTTAGGGAAGGTAATCCACGTACGCAATTTTGTTGACTGGTCTTTATAATATACTTAGAGTTAATATGGCAATATCTTTTATGCCAGTCACGAATGTTAGACTTAAAACTTGAATTTAAAGCTGAAATTTCGCAACATTGAACCTTCTTTCTAATGGTTTTAGGATATGTCGAAAAACAATAATATAACCCGTTACGCTGTTTGGCCGCTAAAATTTTTCTTCCAGACTTGTTTAGGACTTCTATTTTACCCCCTTTTCCGATAAAAGTTGCTCCACCTTTATCAAGTCTTGAACCTGCTATTAAATGTCTTCTGATTTTCAGCGAGTACATTACATTTTTTAATTCAATTTCTTCGTGTCTACCGTCAACGGCAACAGTCATGTTTACGATACCAATCCCTTCAATTGGATATGAAACCCCATCAATTGCTACAGCCATATCAGTATTTGATACAGGGGTAAAATCGGAAAAAAGGTTTTTGTTTCCACAAAAATGGGATGAAGCCGCTGTGTCAAATACCCATGCATCTTGTGCATACATCTTTTCGTTCACGCAAGCTTCTACTACATAGCTATTTTCAATAGGATTAGCTTTACCGGGGGTTCTTTTATTACTTCTGCTTCTGCAGTTGTTTTTGTAATGTCCTGTCTTGCCGCACTTAAAACAAGTTGGCACAAACGGCTTTTTCCCTTCACGTTTAGGGGGAGTTGAATATTTAAATTTTGATACTGACGTTCTTAATGCTACTTGCTCCAGGTCCCCTTTACTTTGTATAAGTCGGGCTTCTTCGGCTATCAACTCTTTAAGGACGTTAACAAATTTAAAATTTTTATCTGGCCACCTGTAAATATTTTGAACGATTCCGGAAAAATCAAGAGGTAAGTATCTAATAAGCTGAAACGCTTGATAAGTATCCTCAACAGGATGACCACAGTCCTTTAATTGGTTAACTATTTTTCTTAATTTTGCCCCGTAAAGTCCTATTCCTTCATTTTCGGCCATTCGGCAATTGAAAAATTCATCTAGTAACCCAATAGTACGAGCTCTAAAGTCCGGCCAAAAGTATTCTTTTAAACAGTCCCATGCTGTTTTGCCGTCCTCAGTATCCGCAATTAAAGTTCTTAAATCTCTAGACACATTTAAATAAATAGTAGAATAGGCTCTTTCTTTTCTAAGTTCAAAGTCCCGTTTTTCTTTATCATCTGAAGGGGCTACCTCAGTACCTAGTACTATATGCCAGCAATTACGGTCAATTAATACCGCCTTAATATCTTCGCGCCAAGTACCATAATTATCGGCCGTTAAGTCAGGAATCTTAAGGCAGGAATCTTTTCCCCTATCACAAGTTCCATTGCTACAATACTCTGATACCGAGCTTCTTAAAAAAATACTTTAAAAGAAATTTAAATTCACACTGATCCACTAAAGGCCCATAACCTTAATTTTCTCAATCCTAATAAAAAGAACATAACTACGTGTTGGATCAGTGTGGTGAAAAATTATAAGTCTTTTAAAGTACAAAGAAAGAACATTTTATTTTAAATTTAAATAAGGACAAAAATAAAACAAAGATTTACAAAAATACAAGATGTAAAAGAAACATAAAGCTTACTGTCCTAGAAACCTAACAGCATAGGGGAAAAGTATCCGCCTGAAAAGTGAGTTACAATAAACGGCGTGAAGACTGAATAAAAAGGTCCTTTAAATACATCTCTTGGTAGCAAAGCGTGGTTAAAAATTTGCATAAAGTAAAACAAAACATCCAATGAAAAAATTACCAACTTTGAGGACACTCCCTCATGAATAATGACGTACGATCGGCGAAATGAACGACTCGTTCATTTTGCCGCGTTACATTAACGTAAGCTATTTACGATTCACGAGAGCGGGAGAATAAAAACAGGGAAGAAAATTTATAAGTGAAATAACCTAAAGGTAATTACTATCTAAAAACAAGTAAAGCAACCTATTTAAACAGATAATTTCCTAACAATAATGAATCGTATTATGCTGAACTTTCTTAACTTTAGAAGTAAGCGTTGTTAGGTCAGGAAATTCTGCTAAAATTCTGTGATATATCGTATTTCCTGAGCTTAACTTTATCGAAGCGGTATTTAAACTGGTAGGGATTTTTCTATAGCGAGATAAGTTTGTAATTGTATCGATAAGTCGTCGTCGTTTTAAATCAATAATTAGATCGAAATGTTTTAAAAAATCAGCGCCTATAATTGGAAAAGTGTTAGAAGTAAGCGCCATTTATCGGCATATTTTACTTATAAAAATCGCTATCCCTAACTTTGATTATATCCCGGCAACTATGCGCAAATAAAGGCACCTAAACATATAAAAACGCCTATTATTTCCTTTTAATTTATGTGTCCTCTCATGTTGGCTTTGCCGCGGGGTGCGGGGGTTTCGAACTTTTATTTGTAAACAACGCCATGTTGGAAAATGACGTCACCGTCATTTTCCGGCGAAAGATAAACTCTCATTGTATTTTGATTCGCTAAATGCAAATTTTCTGTCATTATTCAAATTTTTTCATTGTTTTGTGATTGGCTGCCAGAAATCTAACTGCAGCTTGTTAACCTTGTTTAAGCACTATATATAACGAGTGAAACTGAAGTTCAGCGGTGGTATATCGCTGTTGCATTAAGTTATTTTTGTGATACTTGACATATTATAGTCTTGTATCGTATTTTATTACTTGTTTCTTTTTTATCGGAAATCTAACCGGTTGATGTATTTCTTTTTTTAGTTTTTAATTCTTTTAATTTAAATAAATTACTTTAATTTTTTATCTTAAATTTGGTTTGGCTCAACTTTATTTAATTTTTTTGATGTTGAAAGATAAGTTTAATTTCTGAGCCATTACCGTGCTCAGCACCACAACGCAATTAATTCTGCTTGATTGGGGTTTTGTTTCATCTATATCGAGACTATTAGATGGTTATGGGCCCAGACTCGTTAAATTAGCTTATCATCTTGTTGCCTGTAAGAATTCCTGAGTGAGATGGCGCAACTTGACCTTTACCGTAAAGTCCCGCCGCTGACAGAAAATAGTTACTCGTCATCGACTTCGGCCTTGAGAATGGTGCTAATAGAGCGGGGACTTAGTAAAGTGGTCTTGGAACCTGCCGTTACCGTCAAGGATGAGGATACAGCCGTAGCAGAAGATCTTCACGAAAAGGGGCAGAAGGCATTGGTCTGCATATTTTTAAATCTGTCAACTAAATACAGAAACATCATCGAGAAAGCCATCGATGGTCGTGAAGCATGGGCGAAGCTGAAAACGCATTTTGAGCCAGATTCCTTAGCAGGTGTTATGCACCTGAAACACCAGTTTTGGTCAACGAGGTTGAAGGATGACGACATTTCGCAATATGCGGCCCAGTTATCATCCCTAGCTGAGAAGTTGAAGGATGCAATGGAACCTGTGTCAGAACTCGACCAGTCTTTCAATTACTTCGTTACCTTCCGGATCCTTACGAGGGACTAGTACAGACAATCTACAGAAAGAAAAAGGATGACCTGATTTTTTCAAGAATCCTTAATAAAGTTCTCGCTGAACAAGCAAGGCTGTCGCAACGGGAGAATGACCGCAGTCATCAAGCATCGACGTCCACCCCTACTCGAGAACAACCAGCCCGTGATACGTCCTCATCATTTGCACCCTCAAGAACGCGGAGATGTTATGAATGCAAAAGCAAGAATCACCTACGAAACCGATGTCCTAAATTACGCAGGGATAGAGCTAGATCTCCAACACCCCACCGGAGACAGATGACGAGACGATCCCTACCGAAGCGTGACTCAAGTACCGATTCTGAGAACTTTCACAGTAAGAAATCTTATCTGTCCGTGTCTTATTCCACCATTAAACCTTCCTGTGGATGGGTCCTGGACTTTGCCTCAAGCAACCATGTTTGTGGGTCGAAGGAACTTTTCACCAAATTTATTCTCTTGGAAACCGAAAGGTTAGGGAATTGTATCAAGGACACACACACTGCTGTTGAAGGTAAGGGCGAAGTTATTGTAAAATTTGATAATTATGTAATTACTCTTAAAAATGTCTTGTATGTTCCTAATATATCTAAAAATTTAATATCATGTTTTAAACTTGACAAACATTTAAATATGGAAAAGTTCAAGTTAAAGATAATGAAGAAACTGTATTTACTGCTCACGGGGAAAATGGTTTATATATTGTGAAATCTCAACCTATTAAAAGTAAATCTAAAGCTAAGAATTTTAAGAATAATGCAATTGATACTAATGTTAAAACTAAAGAATGTTTAAATTCTAAAAGATTATCCTTTTTAACAGATAGTTTAGATGTGTGGCACAGAAGATTTGCCCACATTAACGCGGAATATATTAAAAACACAGCTAGAAACGAAGCCGTTAAAGGTCTTCCTAAATTAAAAGGTGAACTAAACCCTTGCGACGCGTACCGAGAGGCCAAATCGCGACGCGTAAGTTTTAAAGGGAAAGGCGAAATTAAGTCAACTAAACCTTTACAACTTCTTTACCTTGACCTCTGTGGTCCATTTCCAACAACGTCTATAGAAGGCCATAAATATTTTCTAGCAATAGTGGATGATTTTTCGCGTAAAGTCTGGAGCTATCCTTTAAAAACTAAAGCAGATACTTTTAAAACATTTAAAATTTTCTTAAGTAACGCGGAAAGATTTACCGAAAAACAAGTAAAGGCCATTCGTGCCGATAATGGTACAGAGTTTATTAATAATAATTTCCGTGAATTCTGTGAAAACCTCGGAATAACTCATCAGAAATCAAACATTTACACTCCAGAACACAACAGTTGTGTTGAAAGATTTAATTATACTGCCGTAAACGGCATTAATGTGTTATTAAGAGACAGTGGCCTAAGTCAGGGTTTCTGGGTCGAAGCATTGAGGCACTTTACCCATACATGGAACCGAGTAGTGCAGAGTGGTACTAAAACCCCTTGCGAAATGTATAGCGGATACAAACCCTCAGTACAGTATCTTAAACCTTTTGGGACAAAAGCATTTTTTGGAGTACCAAAGCAAGTCCGTAATAAACTCGACATGCGTGCACAACAAGGAATTCTTGTTGGTTATGCCCTTCAAACTAAAGGATATAGAGTTTGGGTTCCAAACGAACACAAAATAATTGAAACTATCAATGTTCGACTTGATGAGTCGGGAAAAACTGAAAACCAAACGGAAAATCATGATATCGATCCCGAAGTTTCGTTTCCTAACCGTCAATTTATTTGTAGTACTCCCGAGGAACAAAATTCTAGTGAAACCAAGACTATTCCCAAAAGTAGAGAAACCAGCCCGAAAAAAGAAATTCCCATAGTTGAGGAAATACCTAAAACGGATTCGGAAATTGAATCTCAAGCGGATTCCGAAATAGAATATCAGATGGATTCAGAAGACACACCAGAGGGAAAGCCTCCCAAAAATATTAGCTGGACGCGAGAGTGTGTATACCCCGTTCAAATAGCTCTAGAATTGATATTTATTACTATCCTGAAGGTACGTCGAAAAGGTTAAATACCCTTAAAAAATAAAAGGATATTGTAATTATAAAAATCTAGTTTACGATGAAAACCTATTTGATTTTTCATCTAAAAATCCTTTCGAAGGTATAGTTTCCGCGGATCAAACCGCAAGTAGTAGCAGTCATGTTGAATGACTAGATTTGCCCCATTTTGTCCCAAATAGCCTGAAACAAGCACTTAATACTAAAGATTCTGAACATTGGATAAAAGTCATGAAAACCGAACTCGAAGTAATGAAAAAACGTAAAGTGTGGAAATTAGTCGATTTGCCGGAAAATACGAAAGTACTCGGCTGCCGTTGGGTGTATAACCTTAAACTCGATGACGAAGGGGATATTTCCCGTTAAAAGGCTCGTTTAGTTGCCCAAGGTCATCTACAGAGGAAAGGGGAAACGTACGAAGAAACGTTTTCACCCGTAGTGAATTTCGGCCTTATTCGATTCTTTTTTTCTATTCTAGTCTGTTTTTACAAATGGTCCCATGTTCAATTAGATATCACATGTGCTTACCTTTACGCCTCACTAGAACAAACTATTTATATGAAACAGCCTCCCGGTTTTGAAAATTCAAACAAGGTATGCCTACTTAAAAGGGCAATTTACGGTTTACACCAAAGTTCACGCGAGTGGTATTTCGAAATCCACGAAGTTTTAAATGAATTAGGTTTCATAAAACTCGATTGGTGTAACTGCTGTTATATTTATGGAAGAAAAATAGTTTTGTTACTTTATGTGGATGATATCGTTATATTTGGCAAAAAACCTAAACATTTAGAAAAAGCGATAAATTTAATTAGCCAGAAATTTGAGAATAAAGTTTTGGGAAAAACTACAAAACTTTTGGGAGTGAATTTTGAGGACAAAAACGGGGAACTATTTATTCACCAAAGTAATTATACACTCATGGACAAAAAAATTAGCGCACCAAGAAATAATTGCGGGATCGTAACGAAACTTGCAATGAAGGTACATGTCGGGGAGATATGCAAATGATTAGAAATGCAGCGTGATTGCGCATTACGTATAGCCGGTAGAGGGCGTTGAACATCGTACTCTGTGGAGTATAAAACAGGTAACCAAAGCTTGTTTGAGTGTGCTGAATCATTTACAAAGGAAGAGCTGAGATAGACATGCCATTACGCCGTGTTCGAAGACAATATAAGCAGTTGTCGCAGTTTGAGAGGGGGAGAATCGTCGGGATGATGGAAGCTGGGTGGTCAGCTAGGCGAGTAGCTCGTCAATTAGGCCGCTCTGATTGTGTTGTGAGGAGGTGTTGGGACCAGTGGACCCGAGAGATGTCATGTACACGAAGACCAGGCTCAGGACGCCCTCGACAGACCAGTCGTCGAAAAGACCGCCACATCGTAAGAAATGCACGCGTACAGCCAACTGCTTCATCGGCCGCCATCCAGGCACAGGTAGCACCTTCACTAGGGGCCTCTGTGTCTTCTCGAACCATACGAAGGCGCCTGGCTGAAGGACAGTTGGTATCGCGGCGCCCATTACGTGTGCTGCCCTTGACGCCCACCCATCGACGCCTCCGTTTGGAGTTTTGCCACGCACGAGGAAACTGGACTGCAGCGGAATGGAACCAGGTCGTCTTTAGCGACGAATCCAGATTCAATCTCGGCAGTGATGACAATCGTGTTCGTGTGTGGAGAGCCCGTGGTGAACGCTTCAATCCTGCCTTTGCTGTACAGCGACACATCGCTCCCACAGCTGGTGTGATGGTATGGGGTGTCATTGCCTACAATACACGGTCACCCCTAGTATTGTTCCGTGGCACCATGACAGCCCAGCGGTATGTTCATGAAATCCTGCAACCACATGTGTTGCCACTCATGCAACGGCTCCCAGGAGCCATTTTTCAACAAGACAATGCTCGGCCTCATACGGCAAGGGTGTCACACGACTGTCTCCGCACTGTTACTACCCTTCCTTGGCCTGCCCGATCCCCAGATTTGTCTCCAATCAAGCATATCTGGGATCATTTGGGACGACGAGTTGGGCATCCCACGAGTTTGAACGAACTGGAGGCAAGGTTACAGCAAATATGGAACGAAATGTCTCAAGACATCATACAGAACTTGTATGACTCAATGCCCGATCGTATCGCATCGTGCATTCGCGCTAGAGGGGGGTCCAACGGAGTATTAACTCCTCCGTTCTTTTGTCTTTTTCTCTGAAATAAATTATCCTTTTTCTTTGATTTTCTTATCATTTACTTATATCAAAGTAGACATTACGTATTTAAAATTTCGTTTCATTTTGACGACTCCTTGGTGCGCTAATTTTTTTGTCCATGAGCGTATATCAAAAATTTGTTTAGACTACGAGGAGTACAATTATCCTATTGCCTCATTACCTATACCAGTGGGGGAAAATTTATTCGAAAGAGCAATGTCCTAAAACTAATGACGAAGCTTTAGAAATGTCGAAAATTCCTTATAGGAATTTAATAGGAAGTTTAGCATTCATTGCTAATAGAACTCGTCCAGATATTTGCTATGGCCTTAATATTTTTTCCCAATTCCAAGAAAACCCTGGAATTGCACACTTGGAAGGGTTGTTAAAAATTTTGGGTTATTTAAAATATACAAAGAGTTTGAAAATAAATTTAACAAATACAGGTTCATTAAACTTAAATGCATATTCAGATGCCGATTTCGCTAATAATCGCGATGATCGCGTTTCAATGGGTGGATTAATAATATTTTATGACAAATCCCTCATAGTATGGCGAAGTTTTAAACAAAAATCTGTTTGTTTAAGTAACATGGAAAGTGAATTCGTCGCCCTAACAGAAACGGCAAAGGAGTTGATTTAGTTGCAACAAATCGTATTGGAGTGTCAGAAACTAAAAATTTTTAAAGACACAGACACTAATCCAATTTTGTTAGCGGATAACCAAGCAAGTATAGAATTTGTCAAAAATCCACATGAAAATCATCGCACTAAACACATTGATGTGAAATTATTTTTTGTGCGCGATTTTATATATAAGAAATTTTTAAAAATTCAGTATATACCCACTAAAGCAAATTTGACCGATACGCTCAAATTATTTTTAGTTTGTGGTTTAGTTTGTGGTTTTTACTAAACCACAAACTAAAAATAATTTGAAAAGGTTTAATGAGCATGTATTTGTGAAAGAATGACGATATGAGTGCCAATTTAGAATAGAATTGTTTATTATATTTATAAAGGACTTTTATACACGTTCAGATTTTTGGAATGTGCAATTTTTTCAATGTATCACGTATATTAGTAATTATACACCGTATTTTTTATTGTATTAAAAATTATCGTTAAAAAAAAGTAATGTTATACTGTATGATAAAATGTTTAAATGTATTTTTCACTTGTATGCTTATAATGTGTGAAATCACGTCGTTTTTTTATATATATTGCTAAAGTGCCTAAGTATGTACAGTGTCATGCTTTTATGTCAATTGTTTTGTTGAATATCATGCAATGCGAGTTTAAATAAGGTTTTTCTTTTAGCATAAGTTTAGCTATAAAGCATAGTTTAAAAAATGTTTAGATGCTATTTGCGTAGAGTTGCCGCGATGGGGCGACCTTGTTAAAAGTAAGCGCCATTTATCGGCATATTTTACTTATAAAAATCGCTATCCCTAACATTGATTATATCCCGGCAACTATGCGCAAATAAAGGCACCTAAACATATAAAAACGCCTATTATTTCCTTTTAATTTATGTGTCCTCTCATGTTGGCTTTGCCGCGGGGTGCGGGGGTTTCGAACTTTTATTTGTAAACAACGCCATGTTGGAAAATGACGTCACCGTCATTTTCCGGCGAAAGATAAACTCTCATTGTATTTTGATCCGCTAAATGCAAATTTTCTGTCATTATTCAAATTTTTTCATTGTTTTGTGATTGGCTGCCAGAAATCTAACTGCAGCTTGTTAACCTTGTTTAAGCACTATATATAACGAGTGAAACTGAAGTTCAGCGGTGGAGTATCGCTGTTGCATTATGTTATTTTTGTGATACTTGACATATTATAGTCTTGTATCGTATTTTATTACTTGTTTCTTTTTTACCGGAAATCTAACCGGTTGATGTATTTCTTTTTTTAGTTTTTAATTCTTTTAATTTAAATAAATTACTTTAATTTTTTATCTTAAATTTGGTTTGGCTCAACTTTATTTAATTTTTTTGATGTTGAAAGATAAGTTTAATTTCTGAGCCATTACCGTGCTCAGCACCACAGCGCAATTAATTCTGCTTGATTGGGTTTTTTTTTCGATTATCTATATCGAGACTCTATTAAAAAGGAACGGCCGCTAGAATGAACTGCCATTCAAAACTTCTGCGCAAACCCAGATCGACATCTAGTAATTTGGATCCATAAGTATATATCTTTGAATTATTAGCTGCTGTTAATTCTATAGGTTCAGGGGTTAATTTTCCGTGTGTTTTGGGAACCGGGAGACACAAAACATCAGATCAGGAATCTATTAGAAATTTTAGACTGGTTTTTCGGTCGTAAATATGAAGACGGCTGGATTGTGAGGCTATCTAGACGTCTGCCGCCGAAACATTGGTGTCGATAGCTGTAATTATTCTTCCGAAACCTGGGAAAAGGTACAACTCTGCCTGCATTTCGTAGCTTGTACGCCAAACGAGTTGTGATAATAACAAAATGCATTGTTAAAACTTTTCCTCTCTCCGCGAGGGGGTCTTTCTCCTGTAAGGGTATTTATTATACCTCCGTCGCGAACGATTCCGTGAATAGTCCCTGGACAATCATTCTACTTGTTTGCTAAGAGCGGCGATTTCAGCTCGAAGTGTTAGGGAATTTGGCAGGAATGCCGAATCCCTACTAGTGTAATATGGCTAAAATTGCCAATAGCTTTACACATGTGGCTTGGGGTTACAGAGTCGTATTGGCTCGCAGTGGAAGGTGGACGATAACCCGATAAGTTTCTTAAAAGTAGCTATATTATCCGGAAATAGTGTGTAGTGTGCAAACATACACTGAGTGCCACTGAATTAGGGATAGCAAAGCCTATGCAAATTGTGTAGCGCTGCGCATCATGTATGCGCAAGTGAGGGCGCTGTGGTAACTGCATATATAGCGCGTACTGTGGTTGTTCTGAATTAGTTGTTGGAATTGCCAGTATGGGTAAACTGCCTGATTTAGACGCCTTCGATCGCGGACAAAATCGTAGGTGCGCGACGCATGGGCCATTCAATTTCCGAAATCGTCAGACAGCTAGGATTTTCAAGGTCGACAGTGTCAAGAGTATACCAATACATGGATGGTGGAAAAAAACTAGCGATCGGGCAAACTGCAAAGGACAATTAGCCTTGACAGTGCGTGGTGAGAGACGCCTCAGGCGTATTGTACGTAGCCAGCGAAGCCAAAAATTACCTCCCAGTTTAATGACGGTGCCAGTCGTACAGTCAGTAAACGGACTGTGCAACGCTCGCTCCACCGTATGGGTTTCGGGAGCCGTCGACCTACGAGAGTACCATTGCTCTATACTCGCCATCGGGCTGCACGTCTTGCCTGGGCAAGAGAGCACAGAGACTGGAGTGTAGAGGACTGGAAACGAGTAGCATGGAGTGATGAGTCTCGATTCCGACTACTTAAAGCCGACGGGAGGCTGAGAATATGGCATCAGGCTCATGAAGTCATGGATCCTGCATGCCTGGCTGGAACTGTACAAGGGCATGGTGGCTCAATCATGGTGTGGGGTGTTTTTTCGTGGCACAGTTTGGGATCTTTGGTGCGTGTACCAACCTCCCTCAATGCAATTCGGTACGTAGAGTTGCTGGGTGATCACCTCCATCCGTTTATGCTGTTCTGTTATCCGCACGGTAATGGAGTTTTCCAGCAAGACAACGGTACCTCTCACAAGTCCCGGTTGGCTACTGTCTGGTTGGATGAGCATTCCTCTGACTTCTGTCATGAATTGGCCACCTAGAAGCCCAGACTTAAATCCTATTGAGCATCTTTGGGATGTTTTCGAACAAGGCGTGAAAGGCCATCACACAGCACCAAAGAACCTTACTGAATTATGGACAGCTTTAGCCAATATTTGGCAAGTCATTCCCGTGGAACGTTTCCAGAAACTTGTTGAATCTATGCCTCGTCGTGTGGCAGCCGTTATCAAGGCCAGAGGAGGCCCAACTCGTTACTAGATAGGTATCCCTAATTCAGTGGCACTTCGGTGTACAAGAATAACAAGAAAAGTTTAAAAGTAAGCTAACGTTTATTCATTAGCGGACACTGAAAACAAAAACAAACAACATTCAGAAATAAAGGTAAAAGTCTTGATTATAACATAAGGTAAAGCTCCTTGACTTCAAAGTTTGCTTAAAGTAAAATTAAACGGAGGTGAAGTAAACAAAGTTAAAAGTTTGGTACAACCTGGTTGATGTTTATGTACTTTATCACTGCGAGGATAAACATACGAAGATACCAAGCTCCGATGCTAGTTGCCTGGAAAATGCCCCTCAAGGTTCTGGAAAAATCTGCTGGTGCTCAGCTGGGGATCCGTCTGTGCAGAAGTCTTGCTATGTGAGAGAACTCGGTGACTTCTGGAGGTACCTGGACAGGATCTGGTGGCAGGGCGTGGTTCACCAAGCACGTTGAAAAACTATCTTGCTTTTTGCTTCCTTACATTGCGTGCAGCGAGAGTACCTTTGCCTAGCGCATAACTGCTGGCTGTCACTGGCTTCCGGTAACTGACTAATTACCTACCAGCTAACCATCTACCATCGTCCATCTACCAACGTACTCACCATACTCACAACTAACCTACTAACCCCCCGCTGCCCATAACCAAAATGTTAGGGAATTTGGCAGGAATGCCGAATCCCTACTAGTATAATATGGCTAAAAGTGCCAATAGCTTTACACATGTGGCTTGGGGTTACAGAGTCGTATTGGCTCGCAGTGGAAGGTGGACGATAACCCGATAAGTTTCTTAAAAGTAGCTATATTAGCCGGAAATAGTGTATAGTGTGCAAACATACAAGAATAACAAGAAAAGTTTAAAAATAAGCTAACGTTTATTCATTAGCGGACACTGAAAACAAAACAAACAACATTCAGAAATAAAGGTAAAAGTCTTGATTATAACATAAGGTAAAGCTCCTTGACTTCAAAGTTTGCTTAAAGTAAAATTAAATGGAGGTGAAGTAAACAAAGTTAAAAGTTTGGTACAACCTGGTTGATATTTAGGTACTTTATCACTGCGCGGGTAAACATACGAAGATACCAAGCTCCGATGCTACGTAGTTGCCCGGAAACGGCCCCTCAAGGTTCTGGAAAAATCTGCTGGTGCTCACCTGGGGATCCGTCTGTGCAGAAGTCTTGCTATGTGAGAGAACTCGGTGACTTCTGGAGGTACCTGGACAGGATCTGGTGGCAGGGCGTGGTTCACCAAGCACGTTGAAAAACTATCTTGCTTTTTGCTTCCTTACATTGCGTGCAGCGAGAGTACCTTTTGCTTAGCGCATAATGTGGCTGTCACTGGCTCGGGTAACTAACTAATTACCTACCAGCTAACATCTACCATCGTCCATTACCAACCGTACTCACCATACTCCACACTAACCTACTAACCCCCCGCTGTCCATAACCAAAATGTTAGGGAATTGGGCAGGAATGCCGAATCCCTACTAGTATAATATGGCTAAAAGTGCTATTGCCTAGCGCATAACTGCTGGCTCTCACTGGCTTCGGGTAACTAACTACCTACCTACCAGCTGACCAACCTACTAACCATACTCACAACTAACCCACTAAACACCGCTGCCTAGGTGCTGCGGCTTTTATACACGACTGGTGTGTGTGTCGCCGTCTGGTGGCGTGCTCGGCTGTGGAAATATGCAAATATTTTCAAGAGGTTGAAGTTTCGGTTAAAGTGTCAACCATCACGAAGGTGTACGTCACTGGGTTGGTGATTGCGTCATAGCTATGGATGAATGACGCAATCGACGGTAATGGTGACGTCAAACATACGGCTCGCTTAGTAAAAATAGCTTGGGGGGAAAAACGGCTTTTTCTAACACAAAGTGCAATCGTGTTATTCAACGGAGAGTTATAGTGGTTGGTTGGTTGATTGTGGGAACTCGCAACTGCATATACATTTGAGCTAAAGGGGTCAGCGCGAACCTCAGCAATCTTATCTGCCAATTTTGTGAGATTTTCTAATTTTTCGGTACTGATGGAAAGGATTGTTTGTATTTCCGCAGGGAGTCGCTGAAGCCACAAAGTTTGCAAAAAATCGTCGCTAAGAGCGGTGCCTGCTAGTTCTTTCATTTTCCGTAGAAGATGTGACGGTTTGTCATCTCCCAATTGTAATTCAGACAACAACTTTCGAATCTGTCAATTTTCAGAATCCGAAAATTCCTGAATGAGCCTGTTCTTTAGCGTGGTGTACTTATCAGTTTTGGGCGGGGAAAATAGTATATCGGAAACCATCACCATAGTTTCAGAGTCAATTGCAGCAATAACATTATGATATTTAGTGAGATCGCTCGTGATACCAGAAAGATCAAAACTCGTTTCGATTTGCAAAAACCAAAATTTTATGTTATTCTTCCATAACGGTGGAAGTTTGAGAGCGCTCACATGAAACGTTCTGTTGAGCTTTAGTATCTTCCGTCATTTTTACAAAATATAAAACAGAACCGGCAATATAAAAATTATGAAATATAAAATATGAAAATCAACAAATAATTAGGAAAATGAATTTAAGTTGCTTATTTTTCCCCCAATTGTCCTGACTCAAACATAGAGAGAGACCATGAAGGCTTACCTTGTTTGCCGACCACGTGCACGTTGAAGAAGATAAAAGTATCCGTTTGCATCAGAAGACGTATTACTCAGAAGGGTCACCACTGCAGCTCGTTTATAGGGTGAAATGAGACACCTCGTTTGTCTTTAAATATTTAATATATATACATAACTTAACAATTACATGGAGCGTGAACGCACGAAGTAACATAACTCAAGTCTCAGCGAGTCGTTAAGAATTTAGCGTCGAACACTGGAGCTGTGTGGGAGAACAGAGTTCTGTAGCGGGCAGCGAGTGGGGTTGCCACTTTGGCGAGAACCGCTACTGCAGCGCCGGGAAAACCTGTTCTCCGGCTTCCCGTTCCGCCAGAAATCTGCCTGTTGGCGAGTCGCCGCATATGTTTAATATTTAACCCTTTCAGGGGTGTCGTTCGCACAGTGTGAATGCCCAAATCAAGTCTTCTATTCACTTGCATTCAATATAGTCCAGTTAAATGAGCAGAAAATGCCTAATGCTGCCTTCTGTTATCAGTTTAAAGAAGTAAAAATATTTTGTAACCTTTACTTGGAAAATTTTTCAATTATTTTAGATTAAAAAAAATTCAGGAAAAAAAATCTGCACCATGCAAATGATGGAGGTTGTTGCCCCTGAAAGGGTTAAGACATATTTTATGATACCTCACAATAAAGTAGTTTACATAATGAGATCTTGTGGTCTTGTTGCCAATTACAAATTGGAATTATTCTCTAGTAATTAGATATGATGCAATATATAGACAATATCTTCACTAAGAATTTTATTTATATTTTCTCTTAGGTCCATGCCCACCTTGCCCGCAGACAGTTTTGATACCTTGTTGTTGTTCAAAGAGCAAACCTATACCAAGAAGGTGCAGTAACAAAGAATGGTCTTGTGGCAAAAAGTGTGAAAAAAAATTATCCTGCCAACTTCATTTTTGTGAGGATATTTGTCATAAAGGTATATTTAATAGTTTGGTCTCTTTTGAATGCAAATAAATTCATTATGAACTCACAGATTTTATTTCATACTATATATTGTATATTGTTTCATGTTATATAGCAGGGGTGGCCAACCTGCGGCTCGCGAGCCACATGCGGCTCTTTGAAGGATTATTTGTGGCTCTCGATAAATGTACCCGAGTTCCCTTTTCATTTTTGTGTTATTATATTTTAAAAAATTATTATCGTTCCGTATGTGTTTCAAAATGTCTTTAGTGGCGGGAACGAGGGTTGCTTCAACGTTCATCGCCAACCAAAACCAAAACTAAATAGATATTAAAAGCAAAACAGCGGCTGACGGCGACGACAACTCTTGACAGCAGCATGAAGTGGAAACTTCACGACTTTATCCAGTGTTCGGCGTCCGACTGTCATCTCTTATGGCGGGAAAGAACGCCACTAGTCAGGCTCAGCGTCGAAAATAAATCATCTAACTGGAATCAGGTCTAACGCCATCTCAGAAGGTGAAGATATTTATTCAATTACAATAGCACATACATAATTAATTTAATTATATTTATATATATACATAACATTAGGAAGAACAACCACCACATTCAACGGCATTAGAAGTTAGAAGATCAACTACTAAGCCCAACACCTGTCTAGCAGGAGTTTTTCCCCGGAAGCCCCTCTCCCTTTTTAAAGACAAAAATAATAAGTAGAGGACACTTCCTCGTGGCGCGTAGCGCCCTCTACTCATTAGAGAAGATAGTTGCTGAGGAAAAAAGGGTTGGTTACACTTTTAAATTACTGACAATAAATATGAAAGACTAAGTGCAACGTTGTAACAAATTCCATTTCCATCCAAGTTAAGAATGATATGACTCATCGAAAACTGTGCGAACGAACATAAACAGTGGCGTAATCATCCGTAATCGACCGACTCCAGGCCAATTTTGAATTTGTAAACTTTCATTGCAACGGACAGTTGACATTGTGTTCTGGAGGAAACAATTTGTATCACTCTTGCTACGGATATAATTTGTAATCTGGAATTTTTGGTAAGTTAACTATAATTTGTTTCGTAGTATGTAACACGTGTTGTTATTTAAATAACACAAAACTTGTATTTTCTAAATTTCTTTTTTTATTTTCAGTTCTTTTAAAAATATGATGACAGAGAACGAAAATAAAAAAAGAAAATACGAGCAAGAAAATAGAAGTTTTAATAATGAGTGGGAGGAGAATTTCTTTTTTATTGACAATAACGGAAAAGCATTATGTGTTATTTGTAATTCTACGATCAAAAATTATAAATTTAGCAATTTACGTCGACATTATGAAACCAATCATCCTCAGTTTTCTAATCAGTATCCACCAAATTCCAAATTAAGATCAGATAAACTTGCTTCTTTAAAATCAAATTTAAATAAACAACAGTCAATTTGATGACCTTTAGCAATCAAGCTAATAATGTGGCTGAAGCCAGTTTTGTTATTGCCTGGAATATTGCTCGTGCAAAACGCCCGTATGGAGATGGAGAGTTTATTAAAAAAACTGGAAGATGTACTTAAAGTTTTAGATCCAAATAATGCAGCATTGCACAAAGTTGGTTTCGCAAATTCCCATCTCGAGACACACAACCGAACGACGCATAACTGCAATTAATACATCTCTTGAATATAATTTAAAAAATGATTTGAAAGAACTGTATTGCATCAGCCTTAGCCCCTTGACGAATCGACAAATATCACAGATCTTCCGCAATGGCAGTTTTAATACGTTTGTTCACTTGACTTCGTTGTAAAAGAAGAATTATTAGAATTAGTAGCACTTCAAGAGTCAACCGCGGTGTCGATATTAAAATGCATTAGATTCCATAATGAAAAATTTTGATGTGCCTCTTAATAACTTGTAAGCATTGCAACTGATGGAGCTCCGGCAATGCTGGGTAAAAAAAATCGGTCTTGCTGGGCTTTTAAGAGATGATTCTCAAATTTCACAATTCATACCGATTCACTGCATAATTCACCGAGAACATCTCGTTATAAAATATTTAAAATATCCTGATGTTATGAAAACAGTGTTAGACATTGTAAATTACATTTGCACCAATGCAAAAAAATCATCGACAATTCAAAATTTCCTTGAAGAATTAAAGGACGAAGAACTTCCAATGGACATTAATTTCTTTTGCATTGTTAGATGGTTATCTAAACGTATTAAACGATTTGTAGATTTGTTTGATCCGATACGGCATTTCTAAAGAAAAGGAAATACCTATTAGAATTAGACGATGACGAGTGGTTACAAGACTTAATGTTTTTGACTGATGTCATGGAACATTTGCAAACACTGAATTTATAATTGCAGGGGAAAGATAAAATAATATCCGACCTCGAACAGTGCATATTTAGTTTTCAAACTAAATTACAACTTTTTCAAAAGGACATTAAAAATAAAACATTTTGTCATTTTCCTCGAATTAAAAAAATTTGTTCCAATATTAATTAAACAAGAAAAACTCAACGAGTATATAAAAAAGCTAGAAGGAATATTGATGGAATTCGAAAATAGATTTCAAGACTTGAAATATTTTAAATTGTCTCTTGATTTTTTTCTGAATCCATTTGAAATTAACATAATTCAAGGTGAGTTTTCCATTTCTAATATAATTATGACCCAAAAAGCATTTGGAGAATTAGAATTAATAGAGATGCAAGAAGATCAAGCTCTACAATTAAAATATAAGTCGACGCCGATTACTAAATTTTGGAAATTTGTACCAGAATCGAAGTATCCTGAATTAAAAAAGGCTGCTTGTCGAATTATTTCAATATTCGGAACAACGTACTTATGTGAATCATTTTATTCCACTTTAAAATTCGTGAAATCCAAACACCGATCAGTATTAACTAACCAGCATCTCAAAGAATTACTGAGAAATGCTGTCACCAATTATTCATTAAATTGTAAAGAATTATCAAGAGAAGTAAAATAAATGTGTTTAATTTTTAATATTTAAATTCAATACACATATTTTGTACTTTTATTTATATGTTTTCAATAAATATAATTTTTGTAAAAAAAAATTTTTAATACCTTTTTTGCATACCTTTTAAATACGTATTTAATTGCGGCTCGCGAAAAATTTCAAATTTTGAAAAATGGCTCGGACTATCAAGGAGCTTGGCCACGCCTGTTATATAGTATAAAAATATGTACTTGAATTTGTAAAGCACATTTTGATTCTTTTTTAAATGATAGAAAATCTGTTATAAAAATAATTTTAGAGATTATGACTGGTAAAACTTTTATGGTACTTCAAATAGACTTTCATAGTCTATTGTTTTTTTATTGGAGTAATTAATAAATTTAAGAGAAAAGGGTAATGATAAATATTTACCATTTTGCTACACACCTATACATTTCCTTGTTTTGTTCGACAATAGCCTTTTTTAACTTCTCTTAGTGATTTTATGTATTATGACATTCAGTTAGAAATACACAAACCTAGAACCAAAATTTTGCCCTTCGCTTTCTGGTGAATCAGTTTCAATTCGAGCAGAACCTAGTAATTCATGTGGATACTAAGTTCATGTAGCTGGAAATGCCTCATTATACTTAGCCCTGGGAAACAACTAAGATGTGACTGTCCAATACCTTCTATACTTGTTTAAAATGCAATTCGCAAATAGGATAATAAATTCAAAATTGTTCTTACAGTTTTTAGAACCTTATTTCCTATATTTTCCCCATGTTTAAATGTCTACATTCTCTTCTAATTTCACAAATTAATTTAATCATTTATTGCTAGTTAAAGCATGATCTGTATACAAGTACCTTGGTGGAGACAACGCTACTCGAAATTAGAAATTTGTCTCTTAATCTTCTACCAGACAAATTACAGGGACCATTAAAAGTTCTTTATCTTTATGAAAATAATTTAGTCCTTAATTTTGCTCAATTTTTGTCTAAGGTCTTTAATTTTCCTCTCCAGATTTTTTGTTTATCAAATAGCTAGAAATGGCAGTATCATAAATTGGCCTCTGTATGCTGTATTCTATTTATCATTTGCATTACATTCTTACCAGTCTTTCATTGAGTCAAAACTGGTTTAACTAATATTACTGCTTCATTAGACAGCTCTTAGAGTATGATATAAATAATACATACCTCTTAATTTTTATTGTATAACAGTTCTGTGGCTTCACAGGTGATAAACTTTGAAGTTATGGGTATTGTGAACAATATATCTGTCAGTGCAATTTTGAGCTAAAGCCCTTAATAGCTGATTATTGCATTTAGGAGTGAAAAATCACACTGTTGAAACATAGATCTTTACAATTTATCCCCAATAAAACCAACCAGTCACTTTATATGTTTCAAGTTACAAAGGATGAAATTAATGGTCTAATGATAGTATCATAATTAAAGGGCTTCTCCCTATGTGCTAGTATAATTTAAAAGTTTGATAAGAGTATGTACTGTTTAATTAATAAGTCAGGTAATTTTTTTAATGTTTCTTTGTTAACTTGCAGATTCTTGTTCACCTTGTAAAAAACAGAGTAAGCAGAAATGTTTGTGTGGCAACAAAACTAAGCTTCAATCTTGTGACAAACCTATTTGGCAATGTGACAAAGTTTGTAAGAAGCCTTTGAAGTGTGGAAATCATTCTTGTCAGGTAGTTTGTCATGAAGGGATTTGTTCTGAATGTCCAAACTCAGGGCCAAGGACATGTCCTTGCTCAAAGAAAATAGTATCCCTGCCTTGTACTGAAACTGTAATGCCATGTGGTGATACTTGTGGCAAACTTTTGGAATGTGAACTTCATCGATGCAGTCAAAGATGTCATTTTGGATCTTGTGAGAAAGTAAAATATTTTGTTTACTTAACAGAACCTTTACCTAAACAGAAATGTATATTTTGCATTTCTGTTTAGGCTATGGATTATTTCAATATAATGACAATTTTTTGCTTAGAAAATATGTCAGTTTTAGATAATATGAGCAGTCCTTATTAGAAAATCTTATAAACTAATGCTTATATATTTATATAAATCAACAAAACTTTTGATAAAGAAGCAAACACCAAACTCTGCTATATACAACCAAATTAGATAAAAAAAGGTAGCAGAAATAAACTTTGCTATAAGTATTTCAATTGGAAATCATAAAATCTGCTCCTTTCTATGAGAAAAGATAAAAATTAAATTTTTGAAATAAATCCAAGACATGAAATCATATCTTTTGAATTTTAATTTTATAACTTCTCAAATTTATCAACATTGATATTATTATTAAACTAGATATTGATTCTAAATGTTATGATACTGAGAATAAATAGGTGCTGGTTAAGGACAATCTTTCTAACAAAGTGAAAAAAATAACAAAGCAGAGGAAACTAAAGCAGCAAATAATACTCAAAATCAAGCAACCAAACTTGAAGCCCATCCGTTCTTGACTGTATTTTAGAGATTTTTAATAGAAATATTTTACTCATTTCAATAGTTTGCATTGAAATTTTACAGAGGGTTGTTCCAAATCATTAACATAAAAATCAGTTTAGGGCAATGATATTTATTATAGACTGAATTATTACATATTTTGCGATTTATCGCTATGTATTTATTA
The DNA here is from genome assembly GCA_907164885.2 of Dolomedes plantarius. Taxonomy (NCBI): domain Eukaryota; kingdom Metazoa; phylum Arthropoda; class Arachnida; order Araneae; family Dolomedidae; genus Dolomedes; species Dolomedes plantarius. The sequence continues at coordinate 74,263,350 of OU015494.1, read as the reverse complement.
ATCTAGGTACATGCTTTTCTACTTGTGTGTGTAGCATTGAAAAGAATTAAAGGGTTCTAAAAGAAGTTAATTTTCTATCCATTTATCTTACTGAAAGAAATTTGTATTTATTCAAGATGAAGATTTCAGAATAAAATGTTTATACTATGCAAGTTTGTTGAGCTGTTGCTATATTTTTTAGTGCTTGCAAATGCGTGTGATGAAATGCAGATGTGGACAACGAGAAAAATCTGTGCCTTGTTGTAAAGAATTTATCTGTGATACTAAATGCAAGCGTCGCCGTGACTGCGGCAAGCATTTTTGCAACAGGAAGGTAAAATTTTAATTTTCCTTATTAAATATAATTTTAATTAGCCTTATTAACAATATAAGATGTAATAAAAAATCTTTTAAATTATCAGGAAAGGTTTTTGAAAAAATTATTGGGTTGTTGGAAATGTCATGATGCCTTTTTTCTATGTTTTTTCTTAGGTCATTTATTTATATAATGAACAAAAATCAATCAAAGATTTATTTCCCGTTTTGCTCCCTGTTGACTACTCCCTGTAAGTTGTTTACTTTTTAGAACATAAAAATGAAACTTTTAAGTATTTTAAAATATATAAATCTGAAATGGAAAGGCAGACAGATAGAAAGATAATAAGAATTAGGACAGATAATGGAATATTGTACCATTTACTTTGAAAAACACCTAAAAGAGTTGGGAATAAAAATTGAAAGAACTGATACCTATTCTCCTGAAATAAATGCTGTAGCTGAAAGATATAATCATACACTTATTTAGGGTACTAAAGCTGTACTATGCCAAGCAAGGTTTCCAAAAGTGTTGTGGGCCAAAGCAATGAATACTCAAAACTACCTGTTTAACAGATTCCCCCATGCAAATCTAAATCAAAGACCACCCTTAAAAGTTTGGTCAGGAAGAAAAATATCCATAAAACATTTAAAAATAATTAGCTGTTTAGCATGCTTGCATATTCCTAGGCAGCAGAGATCTAAATTAGACAATAAAGCAAAGCAAGGTATTTTAGTTGGCTATGCTCTACAAACTAGAGTTTATAGAATTTGGTATTCTGGTACAAGTAACATAGTCGAGACTAAACATGTGAAATTCAATGAAAAAATTTGGGGGTTTCATTATGAATCTAATCTTGAAAACAAATAGTTGTTTTTGCTGTGAAAAAAGAATGCACTATCCATAGAAGACGGATGCTATTGCCTTGAAAGATGTTGGACTTCTATCTGTTGGTCTACAGAAGGTATTTTATTTCCACTGGATGCCCCTTTAGGGGTTACAGGCTCCCATGATGGAACAAGCAATTCATTAGTCCAAATGACCCATTTTTGAATTTAAATTCTTCTGACTTACAGAAAAAATGGGAATTGGAAAAGGCCATGGTTGAGGAGAGGAATTCTAAACACTAGGGATGTTTATGAGCTTGTCCTAAAACCAACTAGGCCAAAAGTACCGGGTGGTTGATAGGGAAATACGCATTTCCTTCTTGGTTAATCTCTCGCCTGCCCGCTCAGCTTTTTCCCTGCCAGACTGCAGTGTAATTTTCAGGCGATTAATCGTGAGGTAAACTGAGCTGCAGTTACTGAGCAGTTTTATGCAAATTTGTTTGTAGTATATATATAAAGGCTGTTTGGCCGAAAGTTGACGGCTCTCGTGTACTTGATGTTTCGTTTGTAGTATGCTTTTATGATTTAAGTTTCTTGAAGGATTTTTAATAAACATTTGTTTTAAGTAAAAGCTGAATGTTATAATTCTTTTAAAGGGCTATTGTTCTTCCACTACTCTGCTAAACATGTTTAAATTTTTGAAACTGAATATTATACGGTTATGGGCCCAGGTGTCCTAACCCTTAGCCCTTATCAGCTTTTAAGTCAAGCTTGTGAGCACGTTGTAAGATTCACCTACATTTCAAAATTTTTATCGATGGCGGGCCAGTAAGTTATTTTCAGAAGAATGACAGAGGCAACTGTTATTACGAAGTTGAACTCCAATAACTATTCTATGTGGTCATGTGATATGAAAGTCGTGTTAATGGAAAGAAATTGCTGGCGGATAGTTACAGGAAAGGAGACGAAACCAGCGGATACTGTCGTTGTGAAAGGTGAAGCCATTCCGACCAAGCAGCAAAGAGACTTTATTAACCGAACTGAAAGAGCTTACAGTGTGATTTACCTGAACTTAGAAAAGGAGTACAGGTGCCTTATATCAGATATAGAGGACCCACTGAAAGCCTGGAATAGAATTAAAGAGCATTTCCACCCAGATTCGCGGGATAGAGCTATAGGTTTGACAGACAAATTTTTTAGCTGCAGAATTAATGAAAATGAGGATGTTGGACTTTATGCTGCCCGGCTTAAAGATAAAGCTGAACAGTTAGAAGATACTGGTAAGCCTATTTCGCCATGGTATCAATTGTTTCAACTTATCTGATTTTTACCACAGGAATTTAACGGTATTGTCTAAAGCATTTATAGATGGAAGGACGACGATTTTAAGGTTGATAAGATTTTAAAAGAACTCTTAGCAGAAGAATCCAGACTCAAGCAGACAAGAAAAGATCAAGAAACTATTGCCCTACAAACTTCAAGTAAAAAGGACATTATAGTACCTAAAAACTTCAAAAACATAAAAAGAAATGTAAAATGCATCAAATGTGGCATGCAAGTAAACACTGTCGATTAAAATTCAAGCCTAAAAGAACTCCAGATCCGGAAACGAGCTACATAGCCGAAGCCAACGCTGGAGAGGGGAATGCAAACACCGCCTGGATTCTGGATACAGCTGCCAGTTCGCACTTCTGCAGCAATAAAGACCTCCTGCTAGACTACAAACCATTACTGGGAACATCCATAGCCGTAGCTGTTGATGGTGTCAACTGCAGCATTGAAGGAACCGGTACAGTCCGTCTGAAATTCGTTAATAATGGTGAGTCAGAAATTGTAAATTTATTAAATGTCTTATATTTGCCGAAATTGAGGCGAAACCTCATGTCAGGTCCACTACTTGACAAAGGTGGAGCTTCATTTATCGGGAAAGACAGGAAAATAATTGTATATGCTAAAGATGGTCATAAGCAATTTGTAGCAAAACTTTTAAACAGGCTTTATTGTGTATATCCGGTATACCTAGCTGAAAATGTAAAGCGTGAAATTTTCAATACCACTAGTACTAATCCTTTAGACCTTTGGCATAACAAGTATTGTCACATAAATAGCAAGTATATTGTTCAAACTAGTTATCAGAAAAGAGTAGACCATTTTTTGAATTCTAAAATTATAAGTGGTAGAATGGATAATGGATTGGAGTTTTGTAGTTCAGAGTTTGAAGACTTTTTAGGAGAGCAAGAAATTCAAGCCGAAAGGTCAAACACCTACACTCCAGAACAAAACGGGGTCGCTGAGCGTTACAACTATACTGCAGTCAATGCAATAAAGGTAATGTTAAAGGCCAGCGGACTCGGGAATGGTTTTTGGGCTGAAGCCTTATTTTGCCATACCTATGTATAGAATAGGGTTTGTCATGGTAACCTCACAGACTCCCTTTAAGTTGTTTGGGGGCCGTAAACTTTCAGTCAAGCACCTCAAAGCTTTTGGTACTCCTGCTTTTGTAGGTGTGCTGAGGCAACTGAGGCATAAACTTGATATGCGTGCCAAAAAAGGCATAATGGTAGGTTATGCTCAAAAAACAAAGGGTTACAGGATTTGGCTTCCTTCTGAGCATAAAATAGTGGAAACTATCAACGTAGCATTCGGTGAAGAACCAGTTAACAGTGGAGCTATGCTGGACCCTCAGCAGAAAACTGTAGTAGTTAATACTAAACTAGAAACTGATTCTGAATCAGACGAGTCCGATATTGGTGTAACTGATAAAACGATTAACACTAAAACTGACGAATTAGATCAGAAATCGAGCACTGATACGGAGTTTAAAACTCCAATTCCCATTGATCAGATTAAATGGTTAAGACAAGCTGTTCCACAAAAAATCGGTTCACGAACAGATATTTACTATAGAATTGAGGGGTCAAATGTAAGAATCAGGTCTGATAACGATGCAGAAAACTATTGTAAATTACATAATATAGAATATGAAAAAGTCTATTTTAATTTCAGTGGGAAAAATTTATATTCAGGACCGGTAAAACAAGACGAATGCAATATATCAAAAGCATGACTAGAAATTAAAATCCTCACTTGTTACAATGATGCATTAAAAACTCCCCAAGCTGAGAAATGGCATCAAGCTATGAGGGAAGAAATGAAGGTCATGCATGACCGAAAAGTATGGGACCTTGTTTCTAAACCTGTAAATGCTAAAATAATTGGATGTCGCTGGGTTTACACCGTAAAATACGATTCAAAAGGTAAAATAGCTAGGTTTAAGGCGCAACTAGTAGCACAGGGGTTTGGACAAAAGGAGGGAATGCATTACGACGAAGTTTTTAGCCTCGTTGTTAATTTTTCAATTATTAGATTCTGTTTTTCAATTTTAGTTTGCAAACTAAATTGGTGTCATTGTCAATTAGACATTAAATGTGCATATTTGTATGCCCCTTTAACTCAAAGCATTTTTATGTACCAACCCCAGGGATTTTTAGATGAAAGTAAACCTAATTACGTTTGCAAATTAAACAGGGCTTTATATGGCTTACACCAGTCAGGACGTAAGTGGTTTTTAGAAATACATACAGTTTAGGAAGAACTTGGTTTTCAAAAACTACAGTGGGCAAACTGTGTCTATATTTTTCAGAAAAAGGTTGTTTTACTTCTGTATGTCGATGACATTATTCTGTTTTCTAAAACTCAAGATTTTATAAAATATGTGATAAGTCTACTTAATAAGAAATTTGACCTGGAAGTCCTCGGTAAAACAAGTAAATTACTTGGTGTACAATTTGAGGAAAAAGGCAGTGACTTATACATACATCAGTCAAACTACATTGACAAAATATGCGAGAAATTTAAAGAGTTTAGTTATCCAATAACCTCCTTGCCCATTGCAGTAGGCACAGTTCTATCCAAAAACCAATGTCCTAGTACTGATGAAGAAATAAAAATGATGTCAAAATTTCCATATCGAAGTATCCTTGGTTCTATAGCATTTATAGCAAATAGAACACGCCCTCACATATGTTATGCTGTAAATATTCTTTCACAATTCCAGAATAATCCTGGTTTAACTCACTGGAATACATTGTTAAAATTGTTAGGATATTTGCATTATACAAAATCATATAAATTAAATTTGTCTAAAATATCTAATTATAATGTGAATTGCTATAGTGATGCTAACTATGCAGCAAATAGGGATGACCGCATATCAATTGGTGGATTTGTTTTATTTATAGACGACGTACCAATTACCTAGCGAACATTCAAACAAAAATGTGTTAGCTTATCCACAATGGAAAGCGAATACATTTCTTTAACTGAGGCTGCTAAAGAGTTAGTCTGGGTAAGTCACATTTTCAATGAACTTTTAAAAATGAATGTATTAGATATAAAATTTTCTAGCTTTCTATATTGCGACAATCAAGCAGCCATTAACTTTTCTAAATTCCCCATTGAGAATAGCCGTACGAAACATATAGATATAAGAAACTTAGTTTTAGATAACCTATTCAAATTGAAATACGTAAACACCAAAGTAAATTTTTCAGATATTTTCACAAAACCTTTGCCTAAAATTGGATTGAAAATGTTAACTAATAGAATTTTCGTTTAAATATAAAATCACATTCTCATTTTGAATGGCAAGTTTTTTTTTGGTAATGGTGGGGATTGAAAATTCACGCTGACTTTAACATCTGTGTAGTAAAGTCATATATTTAAGTAAATACATGAAAGTATTTATGTGTTTATGCTTATATAAGTATATATTTAGTTGAAAGAGGAAGATTACATATATGAAGTTTATTATTTAAATGTTATTTTTTTCCTCAAGTAGAAGAATTTTGAAATGTTATTTAATCTTAAAGGTGTATAAATATGGACAGTTTTTTCACAAATCGTGAATTACACCTCATTTTGAGATTTTTTTTGCTATATTGTAAAACTGCAGCGTGTTTACCTTACAATAATCTTTTTTTTTAAGAATAATAGAAAAACTTTAGGCTCTTTGAAGCTTCTTTAAGAAATGTTAAATAAATCAAAAAGGTTTCTAGCTTCTGGTCATACATGAGAGGCAGGCCATTGATAGGGAAATATGCATTTCCTCCTTGGTTAATCTCTCGCCTGACCGCTCAGCTTTTTCCCCGCCAGACGGCAGTGTAATTTTCAGGCAATTAATCGTCAGGTAAACTGAGCTGCAGTTACTGAGCAGTTTTATGCAAATTTGTTTGTAGTATATATATAAAGGCTGTTTGGCTGAAAGTTGACGGCTCTCGCGTACTTGATGTTTCGTTTGTAGTATGCTTTTATGATTTAAGTTTCATGAAGGATTTTTAATAAATATTTGTTTTAAGTAAAAGCTGAATGTTATAATTCTTTCAAAGGGCTATTGTTCTTCCACTACTCTGCTAAACATGTTTAAATTTTTGAAAAGGAATATTAGTAGTCATAAAGAAACTTTGCCGATATATGGACCTTTAGCGGCCGTTCCGTTCAACCGATCGAGATCAGATTTCAGATATTATTATTCAGAGGTACGAGCTCAGGATTCTGAAAATGGCAACACAGTGACGCTCACGGTTATCGTTATAGGTATAGAAAGTCGGAAATTTTCAAATGGCAACGTCCACTTTTTCCCGTCGAAAAATGCTCAGCACATGCAAAAACCCCAAAAAGCTTTGGAACGGTATGTGTATCACAAAAAACGGACATGTTATGCACGCACAAAACAAATCTGCGAACGGCCAACAAAGACATGATCGGGGCACACGGAGGAAATTTGCATATGACAAAGGCTAGAAACCAATCGCAGAATGCCGTTCGCCAGATATTCAGCATAGAAAACCGATAAAAAGCTCTCTGATCATGTTTTTTAGTTAACCATTTGCAGAGCTGTTTTTTTGTATGTGCATAACGCGTCTGTGTTTGTGATACATGTACTGTTCCAATGCTTTTTAGGGTTTTCACATGCGCTGAGCATTTTGCGACGGGAAAAAGCGAGCATTGCCATTTGAAAATTTCAAGTTTTTATACCTATAACCGTAACCGTGAGCGTCACTGTTGCGGTTCTCAGAATCATGAGCTCATACATTTGAATAACTATATCTGAAATCTCTGTTAGGAAAAAATAGCAGGAATGCATTTTTCCTCCCTATCTAGCCTTAAATGTTTACTTCGTGAACCGTCATTAAAGCATTAACGTTTCGTTAATCCTATGACGTCATCTCAGCAAGTCGACGGAGTTTACAGCACAGTGACGTAATCTTGTCATCATCGTGTGACATCGTTTTTCTAAAGTGCAATAAATTTGCATTATTTCGGAAATCCTGCAGGGTGTGTCGCAATCGGCCTTCTTAGATAAGTACCATACAGTGAGCTACTTGAGTGAGACGGTGTGTGTTCTTCCAGTCAGTGCCCGGTGTTTGACAGTTAGCAGTATGCTGTGCATGCAACCCACTCCATTTCCAAGAAGCCATTACCTTAGATGTTTACACTTCGACCAGGGTTCGATGGTCAAGTGACGTGCCCGAGTTCAGTGCCTCTTCTAGCCATAATTCCTAATGCTCGTGCAAGGTGTTACGCAGCATTGTTTTTTTTGAAGCTCATTGCTCTTACTAAAACACCCAAGGGATTTGGGTCTCCTAAATGTGAGTTGCTTTAATTTTTACAATATCTCCTGTTAGAGCTAGAAGAAAAAAAAACTTTATGTTCGTCTGTTTTAAAGACTTCAGAAACTTTTCTTTTTAATTCTCGAGCAGTTGAACCTGTGTAAGGTTCCCTACAATCCCGTATGTTTACAACAAGTATTTATGTGTTGAATTTTTTTATTTTTGTTTTAATTCAACTTCCATATATATCTAAATAAACTTGTGTTATTTTTAAACTAGTTATTTGTTTTATGTATGTTTCGCTTCAGGCTTACACACCACACATTTTCAAAAAGGTTGTTTATCTTATTTGTCTTTAATTTTTCCAGCTATCGTCAATATCTATTAAGGCAATAGACCGCCTTCCCTGTTATCTATAACGACTCTGCACTTTAAGCTAAAACTTTATTTTTATATCTTTATATTTATTTAAATTTTTTGGGCATTTCTGCCCCAAACTATAACAATCTCATCTCAATAGGTTGAACGGAACGGCCGCTAGAGGTCCATATATCGCTTTTGTAGGCCGTTCGCAGAGCTGTTTTTTGTGCATGTATAATGCATCTGTTTTTTATGATACACATACCGTACCAACACTTTTTAGGCTTTTTGCATGCACTGAGCATTTTGTGATGGGAAAAAATAGGTGTTGCCATTTGAAAATTTAGAGTTTCTGTACCTATAATCATAACCGTGAGCGCCACTGTATTGCTGTTCTCAGAATCCCGAGCTCATACCTCTGAATAACTATATCTGAAATCTCATCTCGATCGGTTGACAGGAACAGCCGCTAGTGGTCCATAGATTGGCAGAGTTTCTTTATGACCACCTGGTATTCAGAAATAAATTCTAAAGAGAAAAACTAGTGGGAAAATTTATAGATTTAAAGCTAGGCTAGTTGCTTAAGGTTTTTATTCAAACTGATGGTACAGATTACTTTAATGCTTATTCTCCTGGTGTATCGTCGTTGAGATCAAAATCACCCACACGGAATTTACTGAACCATTGTTGGCACTGATTATCTTGTAGAGCATTGTCATCATAGACTTTATACAACTTTTTAGCAGCTTGATGTACGTTCTTCCCTTTATAGATGTAAAAGTATCAAATATGGTGAAAATTCACAGATTGGTCTTCTATCTTCAACTTGTTGTAGTATCTCCCAAATGCAAGCAAATTTCTCAACTTTTTTTTCAGAATGAAGCTAGAACTGTTAGCTGTCCAATGATGTAGCAATTATACAGATGCACATACCTCTAGTGCTTCCAACAATGCACTAGGCCCATCTGTTACAAATATGCGTCATGACTTTTCTAACAACCCAATAGGTCATTAATATTTGTTTTGAAATAATGCAACATTTTGGAAATGTTTTTATTTCTTGAAAACTCTTTTGCTATCTCTATATCCAAACATGTTTCTCTATCAAAAAGTTGTGTGATTCAGATTGAAGGCGTCTAAGAAATTTCATAAATTGTCATTCAGATAAATGTTTATACAGATTAAAGAAAAATCAAAATATATTCTAGCAGTATCTCAGTTTTATGGGAAGCTACATCAAACTACTTTCAAACTAGCAAGTTGGTGAGATTTATTTTGGATAAGTTTGTAGAATGTTATGGAATAATATTCAGTTAAATCCTGGAACATTGTTATTCTAAATTTAATTTTCAGCATATATTGATATCACAGTTCAAAAGAATGATGGCTGCTTTACTCATCTGTGTATGTTTGTATATAGAGTAGCAGAACATGTATAAAATATCTTGGAAGACCTAGCCTTCCATTTAAATAGACATTTTTCGTTTCTTACATCAGTCTTCATATTTGATTTAAACAGAAATTTTATTTATAGTGCTGTATTGGGCAGTGTCCTCCTTGTGAAGTACCCTGTGGTAAAACTTTGAATTGTGGACGCCACAAGTGTTCTAGTATTTGTCATCCAGGTAAAGCTTTTTCTTTTCTATTTCAGGAAATTAATTTTCATATTATGATCTGTGTTATGTAGTAAAATTATATACAGTCGATTCTGGTTAATTGGACCAGTCGCTTATTTGGACCGAATTCCATCTTGTAACATATGGCGTGCTCATTTAATTTAACCAGCTGGTTATTAGGACCAAAATGATTGCGTCCCAATGTGGTCTGATTAACCGGAATCGACTGTATATTAAAAAAGAAAATTTGTGACTAGTGGTGTTTTAAAATCACCAAACATATTTCAAATGATAACCAATATATAAGATGACATACACTTTACAAAGCATTAAAACAGATGTATGGTAGTTTTCAAAAGTTTTATGATAATGCTCTTAGATCTTTCAATTGGTAACTTTTCAATACTATCCAGATTAAGGACTGGCCACATTAAGAACATGATTTTTAGTTACGGTCAGAAAATCTTCCCATCATGCCCTAATTGCTATTTTGAGGGTTCTCCTGACCATTTTTTGTAGTTGTTTAAGAGTAGGCCATTCTGCTCCCTTTGTGGAACTTTTGGAGGTGTTGAAACAGATTCACCTGTGCAATATGCATGGATTTGTCAAATGACATGGGATAAGAGGAACAAGAATGATAAAGCTGAATGTTTAATCAAGGCAAATGTACTTCTTGGACCTCATAATGAAGATTGTATACTCTTGTGTGATTAAATATAGGTTTCTAAATGGCATTGTTTTTCATAAGTTTCTGTATTTTTGGGTTGATAATAGTGGTGTTTAATTATGCATTTATTTAACTACTTTAACAGTCATTATAATTTCTATAAAAGTATTGAGTATATTTTGCTGAATGGGCATATGTGATATATAAGCAGATTAAAATAATTTGTTATAAATTAAGTTTTTATTATGAAAAGTCATATATATGTGTCATATCATTCATTAATGCCTGTTATTATGTTATAAGCATCTTCTGGATGCTACTGCATTTACTATATTTATTAAGTTTTTGACTGATTTTGAATTTTATTCTCAAGGTATTTTTTAATCATTGTTTAAAAGCAACTTTAAAAAAATTGCTATTTTTAGATGTTTTGTAATATTTTTTGGGGAAATTTTACTCTAACTTCATAACCTGCACACACATTCACACACACAAAGGATATGCTTTTTGAATTTTTTTCTTTATATTATTTTAGGACCATGTTATCCTTGTAGAGAAACAGAAACAACAACATGTAATTGTGGTGCTACCAAAGTTACAATACCATGTGGTAGGAAGAAATCAGCTGTTCCTCCCCGATGTTCTGTTGATTGCAAGTTAGTAAAATTTTGTGTTATAAATGATTTTAATAATTTTTTTATGATTTTGTTAAAAAAAATTAAATTTTTGTTGAGCATTTTCTTTGAAAAACATATTTTTCATCATATATTGTGCTTATTGAACTAAATGTAATATTTTTTTTATTTTGTATCTGCACTTTTTGCACTTATTCTAGTCTCTTAATTTTGATTTATATATACTGACTAACTCCTTTATTTTAAAATGCATAAGATAATCCTTTTGCAAGAGAAATTTGCCAGAAGTAAGCATTTCTTAACTATATATGTATTTCCCAATTTAATTTGTCTACTACAAAGATAAATGTTTAGAATATTCTCTCCTATTATTTAAAGTGTTTGAAAAGTATTGATTGTTTCTGTGTCAGAAAATTGTTTATTTTTATCAGTATAAACTAATTCTGTCAGTATATATAGGAATTAAGTAGAGAATTTCTTGCGAAAATTTCTTTGAAAAGAAATCATTTCTTTGAAATGGTGTTTTTTGTTTTGTCATGTTTTTTGTTATTTATCAAGATAAATAATAATTGATAACAAAAGAAATTATCTTTATTTAGGGTAATTGTTAATTTAGGGAAATTATCATTATTTTGGGTATCATTATTTTAGGGTATGAAGGGATTGCATTTAGGAGCATTTAATATTTAGTTATTTTATGTAAATTCTTATTCACAATAAATTGACATTAATGAGGAACCACAGTTTAATATCAGTTCAGAAATTAATTGTCACGGGGAGTTTTATTTTGCCTAGTATTAAGAAGAAAAAAATATTTTTAAAATTGATTTTTTCTGTTGTTTAATATAATATTGAACAATAGATGCGAGTTAAAGGCAGGAACTCAATTATTGTTGAATTTTTTATATTTCTGTCCATTTAAATATTTTAATGTTCCAAATCAACATTTCTGCTGTTGCAATGATAGTATCTTCAACATTTTGAAGACGTAATATACGTCTATCGGTCTCTTTATCTTTAATTTGGCTAAATTGAACACCACTGCAGAGCAAGTTTTATGTTATTTTTTTTGCATATGTATTTCTGAAGTATACAGTGGGACAATTATTGAGCTATTTGAAAATAAAACTTGATAACTTTTGAACCATTGGTGAGATTCAGTGAAAACTTGGTGCAGGGCATGTTAGGATTTTTTTAGCATGCACACTTGTATTGTTGTTGTTCATTTGTTGAAAATGTTGAAATACAGCATTTCTGAGCATATATATCCATCGTTAAGGCCTTCTATTCAAGCAGACTTTTAATGCAAAATTTTGCTCTTCGTCTGCACCACATATAGCCATTGATGTGTCAGAACATCCGGCACATCGAACATGTCATAAACTAAATCCGATTAACTGTAGTTACTTTTCAAATTTGAATAAAATTTTTGAACTTGGTAGTTTTTTAAAATTTGATTGTTTTATTTCATATAGCTCAATAATTGTTACCCTGTATTTTTCTAATACAAGTATGCCTCTAATTTGCTGTGAATAATATCCGTCTGTATTTTTAATCCAAAGATCCGAATGTGTTACTCTATTAAATTAAGTTCATAACTCTGAGTTTATTGCTTCTTAGTTTCTAATGTATAAAATTAATTAAACTTTTATTTTGTTTCATTAAAAATATTAAGATTTTTGTGTTACGTTTTTATTGTATTTATCTAAGTAAGGTTGTGATTAACTTTTATCCATCTGATTTTAAGGCTTCCAGCCGATTGTCATCATCCTCAACGTCAAAGACATCAGTGTCATTTTGGATCCTGCACACCTTGTCGCTTGGTGTGTAACAAAACTTTGAGTTGCAAACATACTTGTCCTGTTAAGTGCCATTCAGCTGTTCTTACTAAAATTGATACAAAAGAAGTAAGTTTGTTGTATAATGCTGAAGAAGATTTTGTTAATGATTTAGGTTTTGATATTTCAAACATATTGCTTGATTTTAGCATTTTTTCCTTTCAATTTCTTTCCCCTTTCATTATATTAGAGGAATGTAAATTTTGCTGTGATTTTAATAATTTGCAAATTAGTTTTGAGTTAAGTTTTGAGTAAAGTTTTATGTGACTCTTTATACAGTCGATTCTGGTTAATCGGACCACATCAGGACGTGATCATTTTGGTCCTAATAGCCGGCTGGTCCAATTACTTTAACATGTCCTATGTTACAAGACAGGATTCGGTCCGAATAAGTGGCTGGTCTGATTAACCGGTGGTCCAATTACCAGATTCGACTTTCAAAATTATTTCAGGTTACAACAGCATCATGTAATACTATGAGTTTAGAGAATTACTACTTGTAATTTGAGGCTGTATATACACACATATATATATAAATATATATCAATCAATCATATGTAGGGATTAGTTCATAAAAATAATTCTATAAGAAGAATTAAATTAGAAAACATTTAACTGAACAAATCACTAGATTTTAAAATGAGTGTGTATGTATATTATACACTAGTGTTTAAAGAAAGTGGATCATTCCGTAATCATTAAAACAGTAATTTTGTCCAAGTACTTTAGCATATGTCAGTATTTCTTTACTGGTTTGCTTCAGATAAGATTGATTTATAGTGGTCATGTAATATTGCACACACATATACACTTATGGCCTCTAACTTTTAGCTGTATAAGCATGTTAAAATTGCAGCCATCTCTAGCTGTTACCAGGAGAGTGAACTACATGCAATATGCCATGAATAAAATATATTCTTGTTTTGCCCAAAGGACTTTTCTGTATCATATTACTTATAGATTGTCTTGAAATGCAAGAAACTTGTTTGGTGACAGAAAAAAAGGTGTACATAGGAAAATAATCAAATCAACTGTATTCACTTTTGTGAAAAGCCTTAATTATAAAACTCGTCTGTTGTATTTATCTGAAGTATATGCTTGTTTATAGGGTAAAAATGCATTAAAATATAAAATCATAATTTTAATTATTATTAAATATACTGTTTTTATTATTTGCTTTTCTAAATTATGTATATTTAGAAAATGACTTGGTAAGTCTCTTATGCTTGTCTTGGAAGAAACTAGTTCTGTTGAACAGGAGGGAAGGAGTATGACAATTTTTCAGAGAAAAAATGTGTAACATAACTTACAATAAGTGAAAAAAACCCTATTTAAAATTTCAAATCTTCATAAATGTATTCAAATTTATTAAACTAACAGCCTTATTTGAACTATCCTAGAATGTTAGAATCCAAATTTGAGTTTGAGTGAATTTGGTTAGAGTCTGATATTTAAGTGTATTGCCCCCTATTTATTTTTAGCTAGGGTTTGGTATATCGGGCAAAAAAGGCTCGGAACTTGTAGTTTCACTGTTTATTCAGTTAGAAGTATAAAGCTATAGCGAGAACAGCAAGAGAGGAACAACTTCCTATAGAGACACTGTGCTCAAATGAGGGAACTCATACACTGCCTCTTTGAAGGGAGGAGGGTTGACTTATATTGCTTGTACCTCTCCATTTGGTGTTCATTATTATCACCATTCACGCCTGTTTCATCTCTGAGTTTAATGTTACTACAGGTATAAGGTCACTGTTTTTTTAAAAAGATTTATAATTTTATTTGGTTTTATAACTTAAAATGCTTTCTTTTTTCCCTAATATTTTAACCCTGAGTGTTGATGCTTGATTCACCTCTGATCCTTGAATTTTTATACACAGTGTTATTGCAAAGGTATGCTGTAGAAAACCACATGTATACTTAACCTATTTATGTATATAATCTATATAATTTTAAATTGGAATGCAAAGATCCTTTTAAGGAATAGCCATTATTAAATCATATCACTTTGATTGAACTTTACCCTTCTTAAATTATGTTGTCAGTTTTTATAAAGGCCTTTTTTTTAAACATGTGATACCTGTGTATGTGGAAAATTGGTGACTTTCTTTCAAGTTGCTAAGTGAAAACTTGATATATAACCTTGAGTGTGCTTCTTCCATCGTCAACTGCCTTAGAGATTTGTAGAAGTGTCTGATTACTCTGAGATATTGTAGAATAGTATAAAAGTGCGTTGGGCTCTCCCTACATTAGGAGGCCCAATTACCTAGGCCTATGTTGCTGGTATATTACTTTAAATGTAGACATATTTTATTAGGGAGGCTGCTTTTATATTTTAAATTTTTGGAAAAGTCTGAAAATTAAGGAAAAATGTTTTAAAAAATTATCTTGTGAGATTCATTAAGTATATGTGACCTGGTCTATGAAAAGGGGGCTTACGTGCGAAAACATGTTATCGAGAAAACAGCTGTTAAAGGTAAAAAACTCATTGTGCCAATTTCGTGTTAGTTTTTCCTTTTATCTGCGTTGCCTGGTGTCTAACTATATTCAAGGACGTCAAGTGTTGTTTCTGCTTGGAATATTATCGTAGTTAATCGCGTTGAGTTGACAAATGTTATCATTGTTATAATAAAGCTGTATTGGCCAAGAAAGTTGTTTGGTATGAATGGGACAGCTACCTTAAACCATTCTATAAATCATTAGTTGGCATAACACAATTTCATCACTTTATAATTTGTATAGACAGTGTAAAAACAAAGAAATTTGCAGACAGTGGGGACGTGGAGTCGTTTCATCTTCTATTAAAACCTATCGATCGTCAAATGCCAGAAATTATAGAGCCAGTTGGTTTATCTTTGGAGCATCAGTGGTATATTTATCGAAATCTTTGCAGCTTAGTTTCGGATATAAGTAAAGCAGATATTGTGGCTCCATTACCAAAACAGGAGTTGGTATCATAGAAACGTGAGGCTGCATCATCAAAAAAGGAGTTGGCCTCAAAGAAACGTATGGTTCCATTACCGAAAACAGAGTTAGCATCAAAGAAACGAAAGGCAAAAGTTAGTGGAGATGTTCTCAAACCAGACGTGGAACAAGGTCCATCTTCCTCACAACCAACACGTAAAAAAATCTCAAGAAAGATGACGATGAAGAAAAATACAAAAACTACTTAGTAATGTTTTTCTGGCCTATAATAATGTTCTTTGTATCTTTAAAATGTTTTTTTAATCTTTTATCTTTAAAATAATTTTTTTTCGTATTTGTACTCTGCTTTCTCTTCATTTTTAGTAAACTTTTCCGCAAATTATGACTTTCTGGTTTTCATCATGTGAAAGAGCGTCTCATACTCTATCCAAATTGGCTAAAAAGTGAAAATGATTTTTTGACACCTAAACCCCTGTTTCATAGACCAGGTCACATATATTTCCTTGTCTAAACTAAGCAGGCATACACATATTCACTTTTATATATATATATATATAAATATGTGTTTTTTATATTTTATTTTTTAGAAAAAATCTGGTCCTTGGGATCTGATTAACTCTTGTAGGACTGAATTGGTAGAAAAGCCATGTCCACCATGTGTAGTTCCTGTTCCTGTAATGTGTCTTGGAGGCCATGAAGTATATCCTTTATTATGTCTTTAGTAATACAAATTGTGTTTGAAATGTTTTCTGCAAAGATCTTTTTAAACAAATAATTCCTTATAATATTGCATAATCCAGAAGTAGCAGCATAGTATTGTATATTAGTATGTTTTTGTTGTAATATGGCTAGTGTCCGAGTGTTCAGATCATTGTTCTCAAGATCCTTAAACCAGAGTTATGCTAAATGCTGTAACTGTTGTGTAAACATGAGATGCAAATGTTTTATTTTTGTATTCTGCTTAAATAGCTTTGTTATAGACATCTTCTATCTTCTCGGTTTTTATATTTGTGTCAACATTTATGAGGATATTTTACTCTTTGTTGCGGAGGATCTAACTAATGGGAAAAAAAAACGATATTTCCAAAATTACAATGTAGTTTTGCTTCTTGAATTACTGCTTGCCTGTGCATGTCGACATAACTCTCTGAAATGTTCATCATGCAAAGCAAATGTAGGTCCATATTTACTGCATGCACATGCAACTATTTTTTTCTTATTTAACTAAAATTATCGAGTTCCTAAAAGTACTAAAGTTGCTTACTAAAGTTGCAATACTAAAGTTGCTTTTTCTTCCTCTATGGGGGAATATAAATAATAAATATACAGAAGCTTTAATATATTTTTTATAGAAGCCAAAAGGAAATATTGCCACTGAAAAACAATGAAGTTATTCCTATGCTTACTATTTGAAAGAAAACTTTTTAGATATTTTTCAGGTATTCATTTTTATTTAAAATTGGATATGAGTAGAATCTAGGGGTATAGGGTTTATAATGTATAGAAAACGTTCCTTTTTTAGTGTTTATTATGGTTTTATTTAGTGTATTTGTATTTGCATCTTTTTAATATTTTTGTGATTGAAAAACTTATTGGTGAAAAGTGTAGAAGATATGTCTTCTAATATAGATCCATGTAAACTAGCTCGCTTTATCAATGATTCAAAGTATTAACACTAGAAAGACAGCTGCCATCATTTTGGCGGTTTCGGATGTACTACTGAGCGCTGTGTCTGTATTTTTGTTTTCAGACTATGAAATTTTATGACTTTTTCTAATTTTATGTGAAATATGCACACATTTTACAAAATTATATTCGATAATAAAGAGGGGGAGAAAATGTGTTGTACACCTACTAAGACTGAAAGCTGTTGATTTGAGGGCAATATAAAAAACAGGCAGAAATCTTTAAAATAATATCGCAAAAATGTTAGTTACTTTTTGTCTCTTCCCCTTTTTGCAAACAACAAATATTGGTGTTGAAAAATAAGGACTGCACAAACCATGCATATGTTTTTATGGATAAACCATACCAGGTTATCAGCTCGGCATACCTGCATAAAAATATATCTGAACATATACGTACCAATTTATTATATATTGGTATGAAATAGTTCAAAATTTAGAGTATTTAACCATTTAAAAAAAAAATTAAGTATTTTATATCTTGATTTTATTTCAAACCGTCAAAATGATGGTGTTCAGTCTCTTTTAGTTAGAAAAACATTCCCATCTTTCTAGTGTTAAAACTATTTAACCAGTTTCAGTGTTGGTAGTATTTGAACTAGCAGCATGGTAACTATTTTTATGCATCTTAATTTTTTTTTATAGATTCTAAATTTTGCCTGTCATGAAGCAAAACCAAGATCTTGTGGCAGACTTTGTGGACGTGAATTAGTATGTGGAAATCATGTGTGTCAAACAGAGTGTCATACTGTCAGTAGTAACATGAATGATAACAAGGTTAGTATCCTTGATTCTTTTCCCTAGCTGAACACCAATATTACATTTCTGTTATTGAATTTTTTTGTCATAGCTTGAGGTAGTTTTTTTAAGACCTAGAATTGGAGACTCTCATTTTCTCTATGCATATTACCTTTAAGATCATTAGTATTTCACAGATGTGTTAATTTTCTTGTAATTTACAGTATAATTTTATTATGAATCCAGCACTTGGAAGTAGAATATCTGGAAAAACTCTTATATTTACTTTCATAACTATTTACAATGCAGAAGTTTTGATGTTATATCAAGACAGAACATTTTATCTTGTATGTAGTTGAGGAAGTTTAAGGTTGGTTTGTTGGAAAGAATCTTATTTTGTTACAGCAAAATTAATATTGAATTCAATGGAATCAAAATGCATCTTATTAACTTTTTTATTTAAGCTTTATTAATGCTCTCCCATTTCCAAAATTGATGCTAGCTTTAAAAGTTTAACATGAGCTATTAGAAATTAACCATAATCATTATTGATCATTGTGAAGATGTTATGATTTAATGAGCCGAAGTTTCATAGTTGTGTAGAAATTAAATTTTGAGAAGCTGATTTACAATCATAGATGCTTAATATTAATATGTAATACTTGTAATGCACTTGGTCCAAGTTGATTTGAATATAGGGGCTTAACTGATTTTTGCAGAAAATCTGAACTTGGGGAAAAAATTAAAAATAGTGGTCTAGTTCTTGAAAATTAAGCTAGAATTGAAGAATTATCTGTGTTCTTTTGCTGTGTGCTTCATATTTATCTAGTTTGTTTTTATAACTTTTTCATTGGTCCTATCTTTTAGTTAGATACATAATAATGAAAATTATTAATCTTGACGAGTTTTAAATCCCAATACTGTGGTTTCATTTAGAGATAAATATTTATGCTGAGGACCCAAACTCCCAATTTCAAACTAAAAAGACTGAAGATTTGTTTCCTTAAAAATTTTCAATTTTAATAAAAGTTAGACTAAATAATAAAAGTTTGACTTTCACATTTGAAGTCAATAATTGTTTACATAATGAAAGATGTATTTTAAATATATTCATAGTGGCTACAAATCTATTTTCACACTATTTATTTTTTATCTCATTAACCATTTGTTAATTAAGAAAAACAAAATTCTGTTTGATATTTATGATTTTTCATCTTTATTTTCAGCAAAGCAAAGAATGTGCAGTTTGTTATGAAACTTGTCAAAAGCCAAGGAAACCAGGCTGTAATCATCCTTGCATCAAACCCTGCCATCCTGGTGACTGTCATCCTTGTCAACAAAGCATCAAAATGAAATGTCACTGTGAAATCAATATACTTTACATTGTATGCTATGTATGGGTTGAAGCTGATGATGATAAAAGAGATAATTTGAAGTGTTGCTCAAACCGATGCCCCAAACAGGTAACAGCTGATTTTTATAACATATAATGTGCAGTTAGCCCTGTTTTAAATATTTTAGACTTGTTATTTTGAAAGTTTTTAAGTTAAGATAATAGGTTAATATTAGTAATATATATGGGGATTTTAACTTTGTCAATATTTTTTCTACCAACATTAATTGTAGTGAGATTTTGTATTATAACTTAATCCATGTCTTTATTAAACTATTATTTATTCATAACTGATTTGTTTAAAATGATTAGCATCTGTTACAGCACAAGTAATTTATAATTATTTTATAATATTCTGAAAATCAAAGTAATTCCTGTAGTCCTTACAATTACATCATACAACATTCCACAGTTGTCTAGCATAGCAGATTATTCCAGCTTTGTTCTTTTATCAAATAAACAATTTTATGTGACAGGAAATCCTTTAGAAATGGTGAAATTGCTTATTCCCCCCCCCCTCCTTAAAGGAGTCTGTAAATGCTCATTATTGCAAGTGTTAACTTTTGTTAGATGACATTAATATCTTTTACAAAAAAATTTATTATTTTACTCTATGATAGACAATTTGGCTACTGTTACTTTGAAAAGTTGACATCTTAATTAACTCAACTCTGTGTTCAAAGCTTATACTTACAGTAAAATAATTTTTAAAATTTATCAGACTTCATTTGCTTGAAAAACGGGTAAACATTGACTATACTATTTTTTTCCATAAAAAAATTATTTTGTCCTGAGGACATTGACTCATCCACACCACAAATTCTTGGGCTACTTTATGGGAGCACCATATAAAGTAGAACCTCAATTGATCATTCTCCAAATCTTCATTTTCCTGCATGTGTCGTTTATTTCACCCAGTTCTGATCATATTTCTTTGTTATGTTCCCACATCTATAGTTTCCCCACATTTCTGATTTAATGCAACTGGTCCTTTTAAAAATGACATCAAGGTTTCACTGTAGTTGAACCAACATTGCTCCCTATGAGGAGACAGCATGGAAACATCCATGCCTTATCCAGCATTCAAACACAAGCCCATACCGAGGAGGCCCAAGATGCTAACCACTAAACAGTGTGGGTGGCATGACTATTGTTAATTCAAAATTTTTCACAGTATGGTGTTATTCAAATCATAGATCAATGCAGCCTGATATCAGTGTCAAAATTAATTAGCCTTTCTTTCTTAATTAGCTTTTCCTTTTCAAGGGGAAATTAATATTTCTTCCCCACTATCATAGCCTGTATATCTGTATCAAATTCATTCAATAGTTTTAAAATCTTCCCTTCATTTGTTAGTTTCACAGTTACAAAATGCAAAATTTTTGCAAAGTGAACAAAGGCAAAGGACAAAGCCAGCAATGTCCCACTCAGTAAAATAATTAAGCTAGTATAACATGTCAGTAAAATATAGGCATCCTCTAAACAGTTATGAGGCAGTGTTACTTAAAATGACTGTCAACACTTCTGCTGACATTTAGGTAACACATTTATCCCTTTAGTAGTCTCCTGCAGATGAATATGAAACACATTTTAATTAGCAAGTGTCAACCAGTTTAGTAACAAATAACACCATTTATGAGAAAAAATAATTAAAATTACAAGAGATGCATTTTTTTTTTGCACTGAATTTTTTTTCATTCAGATATGTTACTTCTCTTTTGGCTTATATAAGGAAAGCTGATGCATAAATGTACTGGTCATCCACAAAGGAATATATTAATATTTTTTATATATTTCAGATGACTTGTGGGCATCGGTGTAACATGACTTGTCATAAAGGACAATGTAGTACTACAGAAACTTGTAAAAAGAAGATTACCCTAAGGTGTCCTTGTAAACGCCAGAAAAAAGATATACATTGTTTCATGCAATTAAGAACTGATGTAGAACTTACATGTGATGAAGAATGCATTATACTTCAAGAATCAGTTAAAGCAGAAAAACTAAAAAATGATTTAAAATTAAAAGAAGAAGAGGAGAAGAAACAAGAACAAGAGCTGCAAGAATTTTTAAGGAAGACAGAAGGGAGAAAAAGAAGAAAAAAGAAAAACTTAGAGGAGGATTTAAGTTCCTCAAAATGCACAACTACTATCATAATTTCATCAGTTTCTGTTATATGCATGTCAGCTCTTCTAGTATATTACTTTTTAGGAGTGTAATGTGTAACATTTATTAACTGGCTAATAAAATAATTTATAACACTGCACTTTAAGTGCATTTAAATAATAGCTTTAATAGTAAACTGAAAATGATGAAACAAAATTACATGCTAATGAATATGACTTATTCATTTCACAATTACAGAATCAAATTTACTTATCGACATCCATGTTGCAGATTGAATCTACAAAATTATCATATTCCATCATGCTTGATTCATATTTTGCAATTTGACTTGAAATATCTGAAACTTGTTGCTCTAATGTAGGCTGACTAGCAAAAGATGCTAAAGGGGGTGCACTTTGACACTCGCGAAAGAAAGCTCCTAAATCATTATCACCACCATAATCTGCAAAGGGAGGTTTCTAAAAAGAGAATACATTTATATCAGTTATAAGGCTAACAACAATAATTAATAAAATTTCATTTTTATATCACAAAAGTACAAGCTTATAGAAACAAACAAAAAAAAAAAAGATTATTTCAGACAAAAGCAGCACATGCAATATAGACATAATTTTTAAAACAAGTATTTTCCAATAATTTGTTAATTTTCATGAATTTGTAAACATAACATTTCCGTGACCTTAACTTTACATATGCTTACTATTTTTAGCTTGATACTGTATGTTTAAAATAATTAAGAACCTTAAAGCAAGAAAAAAGCAGCCAAAGTATTTTTCATAATGTGCAGAGCACGTCTAATACCCAGTCTCATTTTTACAGTCTCGCTGAATAGCAAACAAATAGATTTTAAGTCATTCTAACTACTTTCTAAGAGGTACATAGTATGTTAGACCATGTACTACATGTCTCTTAGAAAGTTGAGTACATACTGAAGGTCCTGATCATACTTCTTTAAAAATAACATACGATGCTATAACTCACAGATTGCCAAACCGTTGATCGCAAGCTACTAGTAGCTCATGGGGAAATTTTTGGTAGATCGCAGCCACGCTCAAGTTGGCTAACCTGAAGTTGCACTACTCAGCTCAGGCCAAGTGAATGCAATGTTCAGCTCTACATATCTGTGCGAGGTTTCATTTTCCAGTATGAAGTTTATAAAAACAAGTACAGAAACTGACTGACTGATAAACATTTGGACAAATGGATTTGAATGGCAGCTACGACTTACTCACCTAACATTCAAAAAATTGTTGATGACAAAAAAGAGTGACATCCTTCTCATTAAACTTAGATGAAAAAAAAAATTTCTTACACTTATTAAATTCTTTACAATATAAACAATTTTATTCAATTGGATATAATATTTACTAGAAATGTATGTTTATAGGTATGATAAAAAAGTGTGATTTAGAAATAAAAATTATTTTTGCATTGGTTTATTTTGGTAGCTCACAGTAAAACTTACGAGCAGTACGGTTGCTCAGGGGCTTCAAAGTTTGGCGACCACTGCTATAACTTAACATACAGGTTTTACAGGTAACATCTATGTATTATTACTTTAGAATATTAAAGTCATATTAATACATAAAATAAAGCTAATAAAGTACATATCTTTGTAATCAGTATAAAGTGAAAAATCATTGGACAAATTTTGATGTGAAGAAAATGCAAATACACTGCTGGCCACCCAAATTGCAACACCAAGAAAGACAAGAGATATCACAACAAAATTTATTTTGTAGATAACATGTTGACCAAGTATCAAATGATTAAATTTATAGACTTCTGTGAAGTGTGGTTCCTGCCAAAATCAGTAGCCAGAGTACCCGCCATTGTTGGAGATCACCGCTGCCACACGCCTCGGCATTGATTCAAAGAGACTTTGGATGAGTTCTTGGGGTACAGCAGACCAAGCAGCTTCCACACGTTGCCAAAGTTGATCTGCTGTGGCAGCTGGGGATGGAATCTGGGTCAATCGTAGAGCAACCATGGACCACATGTTTTCTATCGGCGAAAGATCCGGAGAGCGAGGCGGCGAGGGAAGCAATTCAATCTGGCGATTAACGAAGAACCGTTGGACAATGCGTGCCACGTGTGGTCGCGCATTATCCTGTTGAAATATGGCTGTGGGCAAGCCCTAAAGGTAAGGAAGGACAACTGGCTCCAACACTTCGGAGATGTAGCGCTCGCTGTTTAAAGTACCGGCAATGCGTACTAGAGGTGTGCGAGAGTGATATCCAATACCGCCCCATACCATAATACCCGGTGCAGGACCAGTGTGGCGGTGCATAACGCAGCTGTTCAGCATCCTCTCTTCACGGTGTCTCCAGACTCGAATGCGACTATCGTGGTGTTGCAGACAGAAGCGTGACTCGTCAGTAAAGACAATTTCATTCCATTCTGCCGTCCACATCCTTCTGTCATCGCACCATTGGCGGCGGAGACGTCTGTGGTTCTGCGTCAAGGGTAAAGAAAGCAATGGACGTCTTGCGGGCAGACCACTCTGCTGTAAACGGCGTCGAATGGTACGCGCAGACACTGGATGATGCGTTACAGACTGCATGTGCTGTGCTATGGTTCGTGATGTGACTGAGCGATCCGTCACTGCCATGCGCACAATTTGCCTGTCATCACGTGAAGTGGTGCGCTGAGGTGGATGCGATCGAACACGCCGGTCCGTCGTACCCTCCTGCATTCAACGATCACATATCCGCATTACAGTTGTTTGGTTTCGTCCAACACGACTACCGATTTCCCTGAAAGATAATCCACAATCTCGAAAGGCCACTATCCTTCCTCTGTCGAACTCGGATACTTGATCAAAAGATGATCGCTGTTTTCGACGAGGCATAATTTATCGTTTTTTTTTAAAAAACCACAAGAAAAACACAATTGCCGAACTTGAAATCGTCGAAATCTCCAAGCCTTAAATAGCGCTTTGAAGTGGCGCCACAGGCGCGCGTGATGTGCGTCTGCGCTGAAATTCTAATCATTTGCATATCTCACCTCCGCTAATGCATGTTGTAAATTTCATGTTATTTGCATGTTTCCTTCAGGGTGTTGCATTTACAGTGGCCAGCAGTGTATATAATAAAAAGTTCATCAGGTCACATTCCTATCATTATATCATGAAACAACATTTAAAAATTTTTGTTCATGTGTAGATTGTAACAAGCCATACAATCTTTGTGTGGTAATAATTCTCTTTGTAAGAAGTTTTTTAATGCAAAGAGAAATACTGCACAAAACAGCAAATTTGTGGGAAAATAAATTTAGTGTTAAGCTCAGTAACAAAGCTGGAATCACCAAGAGATAATTTTATTTATGCATTTAATGCATCGGAAATTTACATGCAAATGAGATACTGATAAACAACCACCTACTACATCTATATCTATACTCATATTATATTAACAAGATTACACTAATTAAAACACACTAAAAAATTAAGATTCATTAAAAATGAGAATGTGGGTATAAATATTAATAACAAAATTACCACAATGAAATCAGCACTTCCAGAACTTCCATCACTTGAAATAAGTTTTTCTTCTCGCTTCTCATTAGGGTTGCAGTTGTAATCCACTCTACTTTCATCTTTTGTGTAATTAGCTAAGTTCAAATTAGCATTTTTGTCCGAATTTCGGTTCGAGTCATCTTGCGGGTTTATTTCTGGATTATTTAGCTTGCTTCTGGACAAATTCAAGAATGGCTTTTCAAGTATTGCCAGCTCTGGAAATGCATTAGCATCGGGGAGACTTCCCGACGGTGCAAAAGCTCCTACTTTCCTCATATCATTGGGGCTTTTTCGGCAGTTGAGGCTAAAATACAGTAGGTATATAACTAAATTATTCATTTGAGAAAGAAAATATTGCATAATGATTATTAGGTTTTAACCAAATTATGAAATATGAATTTATATAAAAATAATGTTTGAAGATTTATCAATAAAAAAAAATTAAGTATATTTCTCACGTTTCAGCTATTACAGGATTTTAATGTTACTAATGCCCCATGGACATATAAATCATAACCATGTCCATTGAATGCTACAGTGGGAATATGGCTCTTCTTCAGTTTATGGCTACTGGGTATTGCAAGGGCCAGAGTTGGACTTTTTGCCTAGTGCCACCACAATTTTGACCAAGTACTCTCAAGAGCAACATCTGGGAGGCTTGTACACTCCTCTCACCCTTATAAACCACACTGAGGGTGTTTCCAACCTACAGATTTAACATGTCCATACCAGGTTTACACACAAGGGCACAGTAGCGGATTTAGGCCAGAGATTTGGGGAGAGGGGCAATATCATCTCTTAGGGTTATATATATATATATATATATATATATAAAAGAAATAAACATCTTCTCATTTCAAAATTTAAACTCATTTAGTATTAGGTCTACAATTATATAACTTTAAGCTATGAAAAAATAATAATACGCCAGGCTATTTTTTTATTCTGGGGGGGGGGGCAATTGCCCCTACTGCCCCGCCCCTTGGAGCCGCCTTTGCAAGAGCATTCAGTGGCACTTATCAGATTTGAATTGGACACCCTTCGGGGCTGAGTTCCTATGTGTTAACAATTACTTTAATCTTCCTTTTGAACTTAAAAAGAGCCTAGTTACAGCAAGACACATTTTTTAATAATTAACAAATCAATGAATTTACTGATTTACCTGAAATAATCAAAGAGACAAAATAACAATCTAAAGATTACTCCTTTTAATCAAAAGAAGTTTAATTCAAGATATTAATGAAAAATCCAGGTACGAAAAGAAAAATATGATAGAACACTAAATTAAGCTTGAATAAAACTATTTAATACCATCAGATGAACGAAATGACAAAAAAATACATTAAACTAAAAATGAATCATTAAGATTATGTGTAAAGTTTACATCAAAGTTACATAATAGTATAAAGTACGCAAAAAACTCAAAACAAGACAGCGGCAAAGGAAAAAAAATATTGCATAAGTAGTAATTGCATATTATCATCTCCAAACTAGGACAAAATAAAAATAAAGTACTGAATAATTACTTATTAAA
Organism: Dolomedes plantarius; assembly: GCA_907164885.2. Classification (NCBI taxonomy): domain Eukaryota; kingdom Metazoa; phylum Arthropoda; class Arachnida; order Araneae; family Dolomedidae; genus Dolomedes; species Dolomedes plantarius. Next base: position 74,236,585 of record OU015494.1, on the reverse strand, counting down.
AGAACAAAAAAAAAGTTTAACATTGACTAAGAAATGATTTCAGCCCTATATACTATAACTTTCATAAATTTTTTGAAGAATGGAATTCTTTATATATACATGTATATTGTAAGAACTGTGAAAAGAGAACTCAACTCGAGTGCAGAGTTGAACTCAACTACAGTGCCCCATCATTTGAAAAGAAGAGACTACAGTGCTTTATCTTTCGACGTGAGTCTATAGTGCCGCATCAACTTCACGAAAGAGTCCCCTACCAGAGAGGAGAGTCGACACCTAACCCCAGTGATTCCCTCAACTAAAGGACGTGAGTGCTTTCTCTTGTCTTTGTCTAGTTCAGATCCCACGGTTGCTATTGATGGTTAGTGCGGGTTTTACGTGATTGAAATATAGTATATTTTTTTGATAGGAGATTTTAGAATTTTGTTTAGTTAGTGTTATGCTCCCTGAATCAAGAAGTTAAACTAAATAGAACCCTTTTTCATTTGCTGGTGTTTTTGATAGTGAGTAGATCAGCTAATATGTTAATTAAATTTGATGAGATAAAAATGTAAATATTAAAATAGTGCAAATAAATAAGTTTTCTTTTGTTTTAAACCTTGAATCAGTATTATTTATCTGCTGTGTGTCTAATTATGAGCAAAGTTGATTTAGTAGATCAAACTGGTTTTAAAATTGTTCGTAAATTGCTAATCACGTCCAGAGCTTTGGGTTACAAAATAAATAATTTAAAACACAACGCACCCAACTACCCCTTTATAAAATAAATAATTATTGTACTACCACAAATATATCACGCCCTATAAAATAAATGGACGAGCAATACGACAATAATGCATGACAGTGCACATTTCTTCTGCAGAAAAAGCTGTTAAACAGGTAAGTCTTGGTTATAAAATAACCTGCAAGTTCGCAGTTCTGGTTTAATTAAGTGAGGGGCGAGGGGTGAGTGGGTGAGATGTACCGGGATTTAGGGACCCGGACCCCTCAGTTGCCCAGGGGCTCGAGGATCCTGTCACCGGGCCTGGTTTGCAGTCTCTGGATATGAGTGTCAGCTGCTGAGCCCCAAACCGGAACAGCATACACCAGAATTGGGCGAAACACGGTCTTATACAATAAAATTTTATTATCAATACTCATTTGGTTCTGATACAAGAGGTGTGCGATATCCCTACGTGCCATAAAGAACTTTCTAATAATGTATTCTATATTTTTTCTCCAGGTTAGCCCGCTATCCAATTAAATTCCAAGGTATTTCCCCCCCTCTCTCAAAGTGCACCAGATGACCACATACTGTGACCGGCGGAGGTGGAATCCTGTTATAGCTAAAAAATATGGCTTTCGTTTTAGCAGGATTTAGTTTAATTCTCCACCGTTCGAACCAACGTTCAAGAATGTCAACATGCTTTTGGAGTTGCTTGTGCATATATTTAGTATTGCGATGCTTCGCTAAGATTGCCGTGTCGTCCGCAAACATGGCTAGTGTAGTGTGTGGAGAATGTGGGATATCATTAATAAATATATTAAATAAAACAGGTCCTAACTTGGAACCCTGAGGAACTCCAGCATTAATGTTACGAAGTGAGGAAATTGATTGTGTGTGGCGAACTTTAAAGGTTCTGTTAAGCAGATAAGAGCGAATTAGGTGAATAATAGCAGATGGCATCTTAAGTTAAATTAGTTTATTTATAAATTAGTGCGCTATGCCATACGCGGTCGAACGATTTTTCTATGTCGAAGAGAATTGCGCCAGTCTGCATCCGATTCTGGAATCCATCATGGATGTATTCCGTTACTCGGAGTAGCTGATGCGTAGTGGAATGCCGCTAATTATCCTATATAACAGAGGTGGCCAAACTGCGGCTGTTGATCACTTTCTTTGCGGTTCTTTACACTTTTTGTTCAGTGATCAATTCTTACCACCATGCTCCACAGAATAATTATTTCGACTCCTTCAACCGCCAACCTGGTTTTCGTGATTTTATAATAACTGATTTGAGGGTATTTCAGCGAGGGATTAATGTCAGTATACTGAGGACAACTCATAAAAAGGCTTTGACACCATAAGTATGGGAGCCATTAAGACAAGGTTGTTGAATGGGGTTGTATTCTTAAAGTAAGGTAGTAATTAGCTAAAGATGCGGGAGGAAAGGGTAGTAAAAAATAGTTGTCATATAAATGTAGTTTGTTGAACATTAAGAAATAAACAGAAATCACTATAAAGGCAAACAGACAGAACTTATAATTATCAACATCGCGATCACTATCCGATGCCTACAGAAGAAAAGAAGTATACAGATTTTCCCTTCTGTAGGCAAATCGTCAACGCACGACAACGCATTATAAAGCGAGATACTATCCACGGCTAGTCGATGCCCCATGTTACCTGATGATATAGCTAGTAGCGTTCGCTCGCTTTAGTATTCGTTTACTCCTAGTAACTTTGGGTTGTAACTTAGGTTGCTGGTCTTGTAACTTGGTTGCTGACAGAAGAATATAGTATTTTTTCTTTAATTGATTTCTTTACTGTACGTAGTGCGTCCCTTCCTCCAAGTAGTGACCCGGACCGAGGGAAAATTTTGACACGTTTTGGAATTATGAACAATTCAGCTGATCTTAACCGAACTTCCACGTCTTCGCATGCTCATCAACCGGAGATTAGCAGAGTAGCCGTGACTAGGGTTTTCGATTTTGAGCAATTTTTTTAAAACCCGGGTTTTGGGTTTTTTTATTTAAAACCCGGGTTTTCCCAGGTTTACTTAGTTGGTTCCACGGGTAAATAACAAAGAACTAAAATAATAAATAGTTTATAAGAGGCATTTAATTTATTTCGGAATTTCAAATATAAAAAATAACAGTAAATAAATTTAATGTTAATTAACATATATATATATGTATAACATAAATAAAAATGGTACAAATACCTCATTTTTTATAAAATTGCCTTAAAACCATCATTGCACTCAACGTATCATCATTGAGTCGGCTTCTGAGTTTATTAGAAAAGAGACCCATTACAGAAAATGCTCGTTCTGCTTCCACCGAAGTTGGTCGAATTGTTGTTAAAGACCTGTAAAGTTTATCTACAGGGTGGCTAATAAATACTGTAACACTCCAAAAAATAAGAGTTAATTTTAATCTTTTGGAAAAACAATTTATCTATCTATTTGTGTGATTGGCAACTTTTTGTAAACGCAGACAATTTTTGTTTAAAGTAAAACATGTAGAATATTTTTAAAGATGGAAGCCAAAAGGTTAATGGTTAAACAGCTTTTTGATCGCGGATTTTTTGCAGGTAAAATATTTAAGCAATTAAAATGCCTTGGTTTTAATAGGACGTTTATATATAGGACTATAAATCGATTATTGGATACCAATAGCTGTAAAGATCGACCAAGGTCCGGTCGTCCACGCACTGTTCGTACAAAAGAACGTATCAAAAGAATTCGTGAAAACATACGAAGAAATCCACAACGTTCTGAAAATAAAATGGCTGCAGAAGAGAACATCAGTCGCAGAACTATGCAACTTATCATAAATGAAGACCTGGGTTTTCGCCCTTATCGCAAAAGAAAAGTTCAAGGTTTGACTACTGCACAAATAGTAAAAAGGTTACAAAGATGTAAGAAATTGCTGAACCGGCACGGTAGCAAAAGTGTTGAAAAAATAATTTTCTCTGATGAGAAGCTGTTTTGTACAGAACAAAGTTATAATGCTAAAAATGATGCTGTATATTCAGCAACCTTCGAGGATATACCTGAAAATCTTCGAACTGTTAAACGCTTTCAGAACAAGAATTCTGTTATGGTTTGGGCTGCAGTGTCACACAATGGAAAACTGCCTCTGAAATTCATCGATAAAGGGGTAAAAATCAATGCTGAATATTACAAACAGGAAGTATTGGATACACGTTTATTATCACATGCTAACAGATTGTATCCGAAAAAGAATTGGATATTTCAGCAAGATTCTGCACCGTCCCAACGATCCAAAACAACACAGGAATGGCTCCATGCCAATTGCCCGAAGTTTATCAAGCAAGAAGATTGGCCACCTTCTTCACCAGATCTAAATCCTTTAGACTATTCCATTTGGGGGATTTTAGAGTCTAAAGTAAATGCTAAGCAGCACAGAAGTTTGGACTCCCTCAAAGCTTCCTAACGGAGTGAATGGGACAAATTACCTCATAAAATGATTCGTGCCGCAATAGGACAGTGGCGTAAGAGATTATCTTTAGTAATCGATAAAGATGGCGGTCGATTCGAGTAAAATTATTTCATGGTAAACTTTCATGTATAATGTTCATAATATTGTTGTATTTTCCATTTTCTATTTCATCTGTGTGTAATTAAATGATTCGATATTTGTCACAGTATTTATTAGCCACCCTGTAGCATTTCAGGTCGGCTTTTTGTTGCCCGAAACAACTCAATTTCTTTTCTTATGATATATGCACCAGATTTTGATTTTTTATGATATTCCTTATTATCATTCTCCTGCAGAAACATACTAAGCTCATCAGATAGGGACATCTGTTTAGTACAAGCACCATTACTCGTAGCATCACCTTCAATTCCATCTTTAACCCTCACCTCAACTGCTATTTCTGGTTCAAACTCTGAGCCATTATCATTTACGTTGAATAGTCGTTTTATTGAGGTTGTTGCCAGATCAAATATTTTGTTTTTAAAAATTTTACTACCAAACTCATCATATGATTCATTGACGAAATCGGGATTTTTCAAAAATTTAATGAGATGAGCCAGCTCTGTGTTTCGACGCTCTTTGAATCGAATTTCAAATTTTTGAAGTAGAGCATTCGCAATAGGAGTGTTTAGATTTCTTAGCTTATTCACTGTAAATGCTAATACTTTTTCAGAGAGAGTAAGATCGGCATCTTCTTTACATAAATATTGCACTGCGACTTCAAGGGGAGTAAGCACATCACATAATTCTTTAATCTTGTCTAATTCCTGATTATGGACATCAAATTGATAATCTAGTTGAAGCATTGCAATTTTAACTTCTTTCCTCATCTCATAAAAACGTTGCAGCATTTTAAAAAGAGAATTCCATCGGGTTTTACAGTCCAGCAAAAGATTCTTCTCTTTACCAAAGGTTTCCAAAGTCTGTGGTTGCAGATTTGTATCTTTACGAACAGGGGACTTTCGGAACATTTTGACCATTTTCCTGACTTTTACAACGATCTTCTGAAGCTCAGGAATAAATATTGTTTGGTTGTCCTTGTACTCGGTGGGTTCTTCTACAGAATCCTCATTTTTATCTTCATAGTCAGAGTCACATTCTTCAGTTTGCTCATTTTCTTGGTCAGTCTGTTCTTCTGATCTAATTTCTGAACTTTTATACAGAACATCACAGACTATCAAATGAATATCATGTGCCATGTAAACAATATGGAATGGGCTAGTATAACGGGCATACTTCAACATTATGCTTGCACCATCAGTGATTGAAGCTACCACATCATTATCCAATGAAATATCATACTCGCTGAGCCTTTCTTTTACAATCTGAATTACTCTTTCTGCATTTACGCTTCCCATAACTCTAATTAGACCAAGATATTGGAAGCCGATGGAATAGTGTATATTCAGGTTGATAAATCTACGGTTTCGTATTGATGTGGTTTCATCGAAACTAATTGAAAACCGACCATTGTCCTCTTTGATTTCTCTGATTTTTTTAATGATTTTGCTCTGCACAGTTTGAAAGTGTTTCATAAATAAAACTTTTGTTTGGCTAGGACTACTAGGAAGGAGCACGCTAGATGCTTTAAAGGCTCGTCTTATCAATGAACTATTGGCAAGCGGATGAAATGTCATACCATCCACAGCAACTAATTTTGCTATAACCTCTTCAACAGACTCTACATTTTTTGTGAAACAGTCATCAATTTTTCGAGATTTCAATTTGGACTCGTCGTCATCACCAAATTTAGAACATGTTAATACTTCAATTTGATGTTTTGTCTTCATGTGGCTTATCAAACTTTTTGTACTTTTTGTAACTAACTCGAAGCCTTTAGGATTGATGAACAAATATTGCATTTTGCTGTTTCTTGTGGTTTGTTAAACAGAAAATGTTTCCATACACCAGATTTGCGCTTCGAGCTTACGTCCTCAAAAATATTCATTTTAGGGATTTTAAACTGTGATAAAATCGAATTAAAATTTGTAATTAACACAGCTAAGCTACACAGCATCAGAAAAGTGTGCAAACATGCACTTAATTATACGGTGGCGTATACCCACATTAAAAAGTTATTTTAAAACAAATAAATACCTAATAAAAGAATAATAACTGCAAAAATGATAATATTTGAAGCTGATCGAAATCCAACGTGTATATCCAAGAAACAAAAGGTCGAATCAGAGCAATTCCAAATAATCGAAGAGTCCAGTTAAAATCGAGAGTGGGAGAGCTATCTAAACTATCTAAGTTTATTTACTATTTACATAAAAATATAAAATTAAGTATTAATTTCGAGAGCAGCATGTTAGCTCGTTATCAGGTGAGAGATCCAAGTCGAGTGCGTCACTCTAGAACGTTACAAAAAACTTCCTTCTATTGCACGCAAAGCGCTTTCTATATGGGTGGGTCCACAGAATATTGTTTAACTACGCAATAGAAAGCAGCGAGAACACAACACAACGAGATATATAACTAGACTAAATAAACACAAACCACAGAAAGCAGGTATGGTCGTGTAGCTGAAGTATTGCACAATTCACACGGCATAACGCATGTGCTGCTGGGAATCCCCAACTCATAAACTTGAGTGAAATAGAGCTATGGCATACGCCGTCGCCAATATATCTCCATCTCATTGCTTTTTTATTCATTTGTTTGAGAGCCGTACCGAGTCCGACTTGTTAAATTCGGTCTTGGTTATAAATTAATGAATATAATTTGTATTCTATTGTATCAGATAAATAGCTAATTCCCCGGGTTTCGGGTTCGTAAAATCTCTGAAAAACCCGGGGTTTCGGGTTCGGGGAAACCCGGGTCAAAAACCCCTGCCGTGACATTACCACCATTCTGGGACAAGAAGCAAATATTGTGTTTTGCTCACATTGATGATCAGTTGGAAATTTAGGGAATTACGCAAGATGAAACTAGGTATTACCATGTGATTTCTGCCTTAGATTCTGAAGTATCAAATTATGCTAACGATATAGTTTTAAAACCTCCAGTAGAAAATAAATTTTAAGTCATAAGATCCAGACTTATTTTCGAATTTACTAATTCAAAACAAAAACTTAAAATATTACTTTCTGAGCTAGCTGTAAGCGATCATGAACCATCACAGTTGTAACATAAAATGAATAGTTTAGCTGCAGAGAAGGTAAATACAGACTTTTTGAGAACTTTATGGCTGCAGCGACTGCCTGCTTCTATTCAGTCTATCAGTTTCCAATGACAATTTAGATAAACTTGCAGAATTAGCTGATAAAATATCAGAAGTAACGGGTAATGGTAACTCCTTAGAATACTCTGATATTCGAAATTCCTCGACCGACACTGCTTTCCAATTGCAGGAGCAACTATCAAAACCATCTGGAATGTAGAAAGACTTCCTAGACCTCTGCATAAAACTTCACAATATCAACAAAATTTCTGACATAGGTAAACTTTCGAAGCGGCGACATTCTCCGAACCCTCGTTACTGTTGGTACCACTTAAAATTTAGTGACAAAGCATTGAGTTGTAAACCTGGTTGTTCTTATACGAACTCAAAACGAGTAAACAAATCTCATTACTCGGCGCGATGTGATTTTTAAATTTAACAATTCAAGTGGCCTGTTTGTTAATGATTCACTCACTAGAATTTCTTACTTCGTAAATACTGGTAGCGATGTTTGTATTTTACCGTGTAAAAAACGACAATCATGTAATCCTAGAAATGTCGCGCTTTATTCGGCTCATGGATCTGCTATTAAAACTTATGGCACTAAACTTCTCACTTTAAGTATATAAATTTACGTAGAAAATTCCAGTGGCCTTTTAGTCTGGCTGAGGATACTCAACCAATAACCGGAGCTGATTTTTGCTGAACAAAATGTTAGAAAATGGGCAAAATGATGCATCCCATGTCTAAAGTAACGACACATATTAAGACAAATTGAAACAATGATGGTTTCTAACGAGCGATTTTATCATATACATTTGGATCTTGTCAGTCCGTTAACCTCAAACGATGGTTATAGCTACTATATAAGCATGATGGATCATTTTACCTGTAGGGTAGAAGCCATTCCTATCAAAGACTGTACAGCAAAAACGGTTGCAAGAGCTTTTTACCACCATTGGATATCTCGTTTTGGTATCCCGGTCATTATCAAAACTGATCATGACGTACAATTCGAAGCACATCTTTTTAGATGTTTAGCCAATTTCCTCGGATCTCGACACTTACATACGACTTCCTACCATACACAGTCTAAAGGTCCTGTTGGAAACTGGCATAGACAGTACAAAACAGTTTTATGAGCGAGCATATAAAAAGTGGGTGGAAATTTTGCCTTCGATTTTATTGGGACTGAGGTACGCCTTTAAAGAACAACAACAGTCCTCACCTGCAGAGTATATGTATGACGTTCCCATTCGGCTGCCGTGGGAATTCTGATCATACCAGTATCACATATCCTGACTTCTTACGCGATTCCCAGCTTGACATGTCAACCGACCAGCTACCCTTCACGACGAACTCCTTTCGTATTTCAAGATTTTCAAACGTGCATTCGTCTTCGTGCGAAAAGGAGTCCTGAAATCATCTTTGACAACCCCATACGAAGTACTTTTCCCGGCAATTCAAAGATCAGACAAGATTTTCTAGATCGTACGTAATAAAAAGGAAACTGTTGTTTCAATCGATCGTTTGAAACCAGTCTTTTTGCTACATGCATTGAAGGAGGTTTGGTTTGGTTGAGAGCGCTACGAATGGCTTCAAAATCCATGCCAATAGCGGAACTCGAGAATACACGGACTCTGGTACCGAATGCCAGCGCTCTAGTCATTCGGCTATCGTCCGGAGCATTGAAGGAAGAAATAAGTAGAACTGCACCGAGGGCTAACATCCTACAGCGAAATGTATTTATAAGAAGCGGTCAAGTTGCACGTAAATCCATCCGTTTTATCTTCCCCGTGACATAGTCACAATTGGGGGGGGGGGGGATTGTGGCCACTATCCGATGCCGTACGCCTGCAGAAGAAAACAAGCATGCAGATATTTTCTTCTGTAGGCAAATCGTCAACGCACGATAACGCAATGTAAAGCGAGGGCCTTTCCACGGCTAGTAGCGTTCGCTCGCTCTTATATCCGCCTAAAGTTTGGATGCTGATTGAACAATACAGTATTTTTTATCTTTAATTGATTTAGTTATTGTACGTATCGCGCCCCTTCCTTCACAAGGTTGTAATTAGCTAAAGATGCGGGTGGAAAGGGTAGTAAAAAATAATTGCAAATGTAGTTTGTTGAACATAACGAACAAATAGAAATTACTATAATGGCAAACAAATAAAACTTATAATTATTAAGGAACAAACGGAAATTATAAATACCAGTAATTAGGTTACATGTATCGTTTATACTTTAATGCAAGTGATTCTAAGAATTCGGTATGTCCTCTAAAATAAATTTAACATCACATAATTAAAAAAAAAATACACGCGGTTTCTGAGTATCACACATAAATTAAATATAGCGAAAAATTTCGGCATAAGAAATATTAATAAAGAAAATGAAATGTAAAACATACTATGGCATCTAATAGCCCACATAGTACAGTGGTTAGACTCGTAAACTTCCACGTAGTGGTTTTGGGTTCGAACCCCGACTAAGGGCCTGTTCACATAGAATCCGTCAGCGTTAAATATTTCGTTGGCGCTAATTGGTTAAATGGGTCAATGATTGGTATATGACTGGTTAAATATTTTTATGCTAACGCTGACCGATTTTATGTCAACAGGCCCTTTGGCTTGGACGTTCCGGTCATGCCCCCTTATAGGGCGTAATGTTGACTAACCTCAATGGTGCTCTCATAATAAAGCACGTAACAACAGTACACGGTGTTGATGGACGAATGTCGTCAAGACAAGTGACTGCCGAGATTGAAAAACAAAACAAACAAATTACTATAGTCTCATAGAAGGGCGTCGGACAATAGCCGTTTGGCTAGGGCGCTGGTATTTAGTACCAGAGTCTGTGGGTTCGAGTCTCACTCTTGGCATGGGTGTTTATAGCTGTTCGGAATCGGTTTTAGCTCTAGGTCCCGGTATAATTAGCCCTCGTGTAGCAAAACACAACCGTAGCACACCAAACCAAACAAAAAATCTTAGAAGGGCAAAATATGACCAGTCTCTTTCAGAACAGGAAGCCACAATGAAGGGGGAAAAATCTCTCTTAAAATAACGGTTATAATCAAGAAAACTGAAATCCCTTCAAGAAATTAGATTGCACACGTAAAATTTTATAGTAAATATTGATAGTTTCATGGGTATAGAGCATAAGGTTTAGATCTTTTAAAAGATCAGTTTCCCCATATTAGCACCAGTTTTACAAGGTATTTCTTGGACTTAGGGTATTATATTGCATTTTAGATAAATTGGTAGGATTTTTTAATTAATAGATATAGACACGAGTCAATTATTTTACTCAATGAATAACTTTTAATCATTTGGTTAATTAGACAAAATTATATTATAAGATAAGTAGATTGGGATAAAGAAGAATAATATAAGGTTCCAAGTATGGAAGTTAGTAGAAAAAGGTAAGTTGGATACTTTATACACATTAAAGAAAATAATTTAAACATCATCTCGGTATAATTTATCAAAAACAGTTTATAAATTAGGAAGTGAGGACAATCTAATAATAAGGTCTCAAATATTAGGAAATATTTAATTAAGCAAAACATACATAAACTGAGTGGCCAATTTATTATGACCACTTGATAATTTTATGCAAATCAGCTATGCCATCACACTGTTGCTACCAGAGGGTGAGATTGGTATAAAAAGGTAGTAAATGAATGGAATAGGGTAATGTGGTTCAATGCATCCCGTTTTCAACTCCATCAGGCAGATGACAGGGCGCAAATGGAGAAAATAGTAAGAAAGTATTGACTAAGAGTCCTGTCACAACACTTCAAACTGTTGGAGGCAATGTTATGGTATTTAAATATTATCGATGATCAAGTACATCTCTTTACGTTAATGGCCTATCCCACTGGAGACGAATACTTCTAGCAGAACGATGCTCCATGCCATAAAGTTCATATTATCCACATATGGTTTGAAGAGCAAGACGGAGATTTCACCTTGCTTACTTAGCCTCCACCAATCACCAGATTTCAACTCAGTTGGGCATTTGTGGGATGAGGTCAAAAGGGATATCAGGCAGCTACATCCTGAACCATTAAATCTTAGAGAACTGGAAAGTGAAGTTCATCGGATATGGTCTAAGATTCCTCAACTCACAAACAACTCATAGAGTCTACACCAAAGAGAATCGCAGCAGTATTGAGAGCTAAAGGTGGTCGAACGATTTATTGAGTAGGTGCTTAAAATAACTTGGCTACTCTGAGTGTATAGGTCAGGGGTGCACATAGTCGGAAGCTGGGGAGCATGTAGCAACAGTCAAGTAATACCAAGCTTTCCAGAATAAAAAACATCGGCATTTTGAAAAAGCTACTTTTAACGTCCAAAATGGGTGGTTGGAGGATTCGCTCGATTTAATTTGAAATTACAGAATTGCACTGAAGCTCCACAACGCGTCACCACGACACAGGCGCCGAAATCATTGGCAACAACACAATTTTAAATGCGGAAACACTAGAGTTATGCATAGTTTGTTATCTAAGCATCAAAAGTTAGCACAACCTTTTGGAGACGATTAAATTTTTACCACCGTTTGTTTCACGAAGGCAATTTGTTACGTTAACAATAACGTTACAGAGTATGTCGCGTATTGAATTGCGCCGTCTTTAGTACAGTGGCCATGTGAAACAAAGGAGTTCAAAATGATTGCGAGAACGACACATCGCTTACTATCTACTGTTAAAGCGTTGCAGATACAAATGAATTTTGAACTTAACCTCACCAATGAGAAAGCGGCTCATGAAAATTTCGTTAAAACTAATAATATTTGATACATCAAACAAGTAGCTCGCATGACCGATGTTTTGAAAATAGCAAACATTATTAGCTCATATCATAATACAAATACGAGGAACGCTGTTCAAGTCGAAACAAAGAGGAAAAAAACAGGCAATAAAGTAGATAATATTTCAAAAAGTACATACTTTTTATCAATTCTAATTCCTCCAGATGGTACTTTTTGAGGGCTCATATCTGGTTTGAAATAATCACTTTTCATCATAAAGGGGCTTCCTTTTTCTACTTTTTGGGGAGTTATTGTCATGTCATCTTTAGAACGATAAGACACAGACATCTTAATGGTTCCTACAGGAGTTAATACTTCGCCTATTTTATTCCGTTGATAGTGCTCACCAAGCTGATGAACCTGTAAAAGAAAACTAATTACTAAATGTTAACACTATGGCACATACACAAATTTCTTGTTCTTAAAATACAAACGCACAAAATCTCATTTATGAGGATGTTTAAACATCGCAACGCGTAAAATTACACTATGACTTCTTTCCGTCAATTTTTCACTATACATAGAGATGAAATTATCCTATATTCTCTTTAAATGGATGACAACTGATCAGTTTCTAGCAAGATTCGTTAATGAACAAAATATTCTAAACTTTTGGACAGTAAATATTACTATTTCTACTGATTCATAATAACTAATGCGGGACGATGTACGAATGACTAGGTGCTGGCATTCGGTGCATGGTTCGCTGGAGTCTGTGGGTTCGAATTCCACTGTTGTCATGGACGTTTGTAGCCGTTCGGAATCGGCACTAAGCAGTAGGTTCCGGTCCAATTAGTCCTCGTGTAGGGGGAAAAATAAAAAGACCGCAGTGCTCTCAACCAACCATAATAACTCGTAAATTAATAAATTTGGTAATTACATACAATAAATGATTCGTTCAATAAGCTATTAAAACTTAAACTTGTCATACTTTCAAAAAAGGTTAACTTCATAATACAAATAGCAAAGTAGACCAACAATAATTTCTTTAGAAAGAAAAGCGTGAGGTCGGTTGTGGTGCTACACCACGGCAACCTGCAAACGGGCTAGAAATTCCAGAACTTACATAAGCATTTATACACAGGTGTGCAAAACTTAAGGACCGACAGTATTCCGTTGGTTTAAACCCCAAAAATGAAACGCAAAAGCTAGAGGTGATTTACATAAGGATACGTGATCAGTAGAAAGATGACGCATATGTAAACTTCTAGATAGTCACGTTGCACGGCACGTGACAGGGCTGAACTTGATAAAAGGAGTTTTTAAGAGAAGTTAGGTAGTAGAAAGTTAGTGTGCTCTTCCGTGTAGGAAGCTAAAGTGAATTGTAATTATGTTAGAAATTATACAAATGTCTAGTAGGATAATATTAGATAACTTTACTCGTAGTAGAATAATTGGTAAGCTTGAAGAAGTGCGCCGGGTGAAGAGTTTGGTATCGCCCATACCACTGTTTCACGTGTGGGGAAGACCTTCAAAGCAACATAGACAGCTGTTTGAAAGATCGTTGAGTGTGGCACAAAGAAAACAACACCAAAGAATGACCAATATATCGCCCTACAAGCCGAAAGAGACAGATGGCAGACTGCAGGCAATATCGCAAAGCAACTGCAGATGGGCACATGACGCAAAGTGTCGCGGTTCACTGTGGCCACGCGTTTACATAAAGGTCTATTCGCTCGAGGGCCAGATCGTTGTATCCCACTAACGCCTGCACATCGGGAACACCATCTAAAATGGTGTAAAGACCATAAAGATTAGACTGCCCAGCAATGGGGCACGGTGCTGATGAGGGTAGCTTCAGTCTAACCAGCGATTCTGGACGTCAGCAAATCTGGAGAGAGGTGGAATGTGTTTTAATCGAGAAAACATTACTGAAAGAGATCGGTATGGAGGTGCAAGTGTCATGGTCTGAGGAGGCAACATTCTAAATGGTCGTACTGAGCTCCCCATTTTCGAACGTGATTCAGTAACAGGAATCCGCTACTACAGTGAGGTGATCATTTCTCACATACTACGTCTTTTCCGATGTGCCATTGGTTCTCAGTTCCTTTCAATGGGCGGTAATGCCAGACCTCATCCTGTGCTATGGATAAACTGTTGGGAAAAAAAAAAGGATATCAGTGGTATGGATTGGCCTGCGAAGTCCCAAGACCTGAATCCAATAGAACATTTAAGGGACGCTCTAAGGAGATGTCATGAGGCCCGCATTACTCCACTTCAAAATGCCCATTAACTGAAAAGAGCATTGAAAGAGAAGTGGACAATGTTGCTCCAGCAACTGACAAACCAATTCGTTTTAATTATAGTCAGATGCTGCAAAACAACCATTGCAGTTATAGGACATCATATTCTCTACTAAGCATCACCTCTTTGCTTTATTAAATCTTTGAGAAATACGCCTTTGTACGATGATGAGTAATGCTTGTAAAACTTTTGCATTCTTTTTGCACGTGTGATATTTCATTCACCAATGTGTTACATATTCAGGTTTCTGTGGTGTGAATTTCATTCATCCAGGATACTCCATTGCGAAGAAACTGGGAAAAATCCATATGGTCCTTAAGTTTTGCACAATAGTGTATGTTCCGAATTCATAGTATTTATCCAACAAAAATGTCAATAGAATTTAACGAAAAATGGGAAATAAGAAAGCTTTTACACAAACGCGCAAGGGATAGTAAATATGTATGGTTAGTGATAATAATAAAGAAAAAATTGTAAGTTTGAGAGCAAAGCAACAGATTTATATAATTAACTCGCTAATAAAATTCTGTAACGTTATAATTAAGTACACGTGAAAGTCAACATCATACAAAAATTAAAACTATTACACAAGATTTTTCAAAAAAATTTAAATGCACCCCTCACATAAATTGAATTTCATGACAAATGATATTACACGTAAGAAGTAAACTCTTTCCAAGTTCAAAATCTCAAACTGCCGTTGTTTGTATCTCATTACTCATTCTTCTTCTGTTGTTGTTGCCTATGTCCCCTGGCTGGAATTAATTCCAGACCAGGTCCACATAGGTTTTGGGCTGAAGTGTGCGGCTCCGGTTTGAATAGCACCAGAAGGGTCGGAGTCCGACTAGGCTAGGTGCCAACACAATTTTGACGAAGCACCCCCAGGGGCGACATCTGGGGGGATCGTACCCTCTCTGACCAACATAGAGGGACTTTCCGGTCTTCGGTTTTAACGTGCCCATATCTGGTCTAGACACGGAGGTACTCATTCTTCGACATATTTGGTTTGCCAGTTAATTGGGTGAGTTGGAGCCCATCAACGGCCATCTTTTGCAACACGAGCATAACATTTCGACTTTTTAAGCAGAGATGCGTACCACAAGCAAAGTTTTTGCATTTGAAAGAACTTAAGAGCTGATGTTAACAACAAACGATATCAGAAAAATACCATTACTTTGCTCTTTGTCGCATTCCAGCGTTTTGTTACGTTTAGGAGAAACGAGACAAGAAGGGGGGGGGGGGAAAGATTACCCGGGCCAGTAAGCTGCAGATGATACTAGGAGTAAGACATTTTCCCTACGCCTGACTTGCAGTAATAATGCCGATGCATTTAAATCATTTTCTAAGAGCTAGGATTCATTGCAAAACAATTGACTGAATATCGTCGCGCCAAACACGGTTATATAAAGAAATATCACCCCCAATTACGATAAATGCATTAAATTTGGTTTATCTGAATGACAAAAATCATTTACGGAAACAATTCAATTTAATAAATAGTTAAGCTATTAAAAAAGAAAAATAACAAACTATATATGGCCACGTATTTATTTTTAACATAAATATGGTATGGCAGTCAAAATATTACGAAATCAGTGCTAATGACGCTTAATATTTCCTTATTTCACTCCCCTCCCCAACAAAATTTACGCTCTTCAATACCAGGTTAAAATCTCCCTCCTTAGACGGATGACATGCCCCTCCTAATTATATATATTAGTAAAATAAAATGCAATTCTAAAATTTGTGTGTGTGTGGAGGAGGGGGGGGTGTTAAAGAGTAATTCTCATTACACCCCGTGTTATTTATCACAGATCTAACTGCAGATGTAAAAGAATTTGTTACCAGAGGTAGTTAAATAATTTAACGACTATTCATATGCATATTTCCATTTGCCCACGTTTTAGTGTATTCTTCTTAAGCACCTTTATACGTTCCTACCTCCCGGGAGAACTGGCGATCCTTTTCTTGAATTTTCCAAGGAAAATGAGGAGAAATGTTCATTTGACCTGTCTTGACCCAAGCTTTAGTTTCAGCTACCAGGCTGGTTAGGAAAAACAACTAGATTCTCAGCGACAAAAGTTCTCATTTATATCCAAAAATGTATTTTTGATATTCCGACACCGCTGGGCCGTAACTATAATATTAACAGATTCTAGTAACAGATATGTGTCTGTGTGTGTGTGTGTGTGGGGGGGGGGGTAAATCTTTTAGCAAGGTTTGAAAAACAAGTGTTATAATGAAGTTAGAAAAGCATAACAAGCAAAAAGGAGTATAAATTCCTGACAGCAAAGTAAAAACCAATATGATAAACGCATATAAAAATTCAAAGGAATCGAATAACACCTACAAAACTTGGTTTTTAGAAGGGGGTTCAGCTATGCCTACCCTCTCCAGTTACGGTTTTTCCATACTTTCAGAGAAATATTTTTGAAACTTGAAATTCGTGACAGAATATCAGAAAAAGAGAAATTGACACTTCTGAAAAGCAAGAGCACACTAAAAAAATGAAATACAAAATATTGCTATTTTGTCATTTGAAAAATTATGACAATAGCTTTATCTAAGACATATGCAATACTACAGAGATATCCAAAGAGATATTCTGGAGGAAATCCTAATATAAAGGTTTCAAATTCTATGGATGCACTTGATTTCAGAACATAGTCGGAATTAAAAAAATTTTTTGAGAGTGAAATTTTTTTCATGCAGAAAACGGAATTATTTGCTGGCTCTTTCGGTCTAGAAAGAATTTCACAATTAAACGTTTAATTATCAATATTATTTTCCAATTATTTAAACATTAAAAAAGCATTCTACCTAAAAATTTGTGCAGATCATGAAAAAAATACACCACATTATATCTCCAAAGTTGTAATGTCCGAAGACAATGTCAATGAAATTATTCGTTCATTAGAAATATTAGAACAAACTGTTGAAAAATTTAGCGATACTTTAAGGATGGACATGATTTTGCAAAAACTAGGCAGTTCAACTGAACTGAGGTGGGAACGTCTTCTAAAAAGTAGTGAAATCCCAAAGCTTAAGGATTTAATAGAATTCTGAAAGAATTATGCTTGCATTCTACAAAACAGTAAACCCACATTTAGTAACGTGCATAAACCAGTGTATCATAAGATATATTCTTTAATTGCTACTTCTGCACGTGTTTGTTGCAAAGATGGTCATTATTTATCGAAGTGTTCTAAATTCTTAAATTTATCAGTTCAGCAAAGAATAGACACTGTAAGATGCCATCATTTATGTTTTAATTGTCTTACTAATATGCATTTAATAAAAAAATGTAAGAGTGAATATTTGGAAGCACTGTGCTAAGCAATACCATAGTATTTTGCACACTGGAAATAATTTGAAACCAAACACAGAACATAATTCCCTTTCCCCACAAGCACCACTGTTAATACCCAAATCGCAAGAGAAGAGCGAGGCGCCAACGATGAAGGAAGCTTCGCCAACGGTATTCGTAAACAACTGTCCGAGTCAGCACGCACTTCGGAGCGAAAGTTATTGGCAACGGAAGTCAATTACTTTTAGGCACCGCAGTAGTTAAGGTTTGCAATTCAGTCAATGACTTTATTAACTGCAGATATTTATTAGATTCTGGAGTGAGTGATCATTTATCAGTCGAGAATGTGTAAACAATTTAGGACTACATGTAAAGCAGGGGTCCGCAGCCCAAAGCAAGTATTAGTGCGGCCCAGAAAGAGAGCTCAAAGTGAAAATAAAATATCATTAGCGCCCTTTACACGTACGCTCTTTCCCGCGTGAAGGAAGAAAAAGCTGCTTTTGAGCGTACTGCAAGTTTTCCCGCGCGCAATCCCGTACGCTCCAAGTACTCGCGAAAGAGCGTATGTGTAAAGGTCCACGTCGTGTGTGTAAAGGTCGTGAGCGTATGTGTAAAGGTCTAATAGTTCGCGTCGGCGATGATGGCAGGCGGCCATTACAGATCCCACTTTGTTCAAAATCGACAATACAGCATTTGAAATTTCTTTAATTCTATAGAAAATTCTGTATACAATTTCTGTATATTAATTTCATTACAAAAATTAAATGTGAAGTCTTTCACACATTTAATATTTCATATTTTTAATGATATTAAAATAAGTATAAAAAAATTAAACACCATGAACACACAATCTCCATGATCTTATGAATACATTCACGAACAATGCCATTATAAATATTGTTAGCGAGCGTACTCGCACATTTTGTCTCATCAAACTATTTCAAGAACTGACAAACTTGGGAAATATACCGAAAACGATTTAAAAAGTAGAGCTTCTAGTTTAAAGTTTTACTCTTGTCGATGGATGTAAGTACTGATGCTACTGACACGGTTTCAGTGTCATACTCGCAAGGAGCTATTCCCAAGAACGACAGTTTTACGATCAGATGGGAGACGCTTGCTTGAGAACCCGATATGCATAGGCTTAACTTTCAGGCTAAAAATTCTGGCAGCATTTGCTGGTATCGTTTTTTAATCCGCTCGGAATCCGCACACGTGCTCGTTCGATGGGAACTGGCAAAATACCCCGATAAGCACGCAGCTGTGTGTCGTGCACCCTGTGAGGTCTTGGGGAAAATAACCCCATACTTCCATTATGCTACAAGATAAATATCCCTAATTGCACAGTCATGTGTTATTCATGTCATCATTGTTTGGGATCACGTGCATCTGTGAACAACTATTTTCAAGAGTGAAGCACACTAAGAGTCAAATTAGAACCAAAATATCGGATGACCATCTTAAGAAACACCCTGAGAATCGCAACCACTTCAATTGACCCAGATATTTATGCATTAGTATGACTCCTATAATTATCTTTATAATTATAAAAAAAATTATAATGAAATATGTTAACTATGTATTATTTTTTTACTCATTAACAATTTTTACTGTTAGGTATATTTTTGTGTGGCCCAAAACAATTCGTCTTCTTTCATAGTGGCCCAAGGAAGCTAAAAGATTGGACACCCCTGATGTAAATGATTCTACCATTCTGTATCATGCTTAGGAATGGTCAATACTATGAGCAATGGAGAAGTCGATTTGTTATTTACTCCGCAATTCAGTAGTAGTTTTTAAGAGTATCAACTTCTCCCCACGAAATAGAAAAAATCTCTGGGAAATTCCGAGCTCTTCGTTACCAGTACATTTGCAAGAAGAATTTCAAGATTTAGTTCTTGCAGATCCTTCTTTTCATGAGTCGCGAGATATTGACATACTTCTTGGGGTTAATATGTGATTTTCACAGTTATCAATGGGTAAATTATGAAGCGACAAATAATCTTTCATTCGCTTTAAGTTCAAAATTGGGATGGATTATTTCGGGTACAACTACATTCGAATTTTGAAGATGGAGAACATATTTCAGTAAACAATTTAAGTGTTAAAAACTGAAGAGATAGTAAAGTCATTTTGGGAATTAGAGCAAATTCCGTCGTCAAAACCATTTGCTACAGAAGAGAGATTTTGTGAATAATTTTTTCTAGAGAATCATAGACGCACTGAGGAAATCTGACAGAGCAGTGTTGGGTATTTCCAGATTATCAGCTTTCCGCAAATTCATTACTTTAGAAAAGAGACTACTGAAAACTCCTAAAATCTATCAACAATATAATAAGTTAATGTTGCAATATTTGTTCCTTGGACATATGGAAGAGGTACCCAAGGATAGTGATGATAAAGAAAATGAACACTATTACATTCCTCATCATCATTTACTCAACGAGTCTAGTCTTACAACAAAACTCCGTGTCGTATTTAACGCTAGTTCAAAAACCACACCAGGGATATCTCTTAATGATACACTAATGAACGGTCCCAAAGTTCAGGACGATTTGTTTACAATTCTTTTGAAATTCGTGTGCCAACCTATAGCAATCACGAGTGATTTACAGAAAATGTATCGTCAAATCCAAATAAGGATCGCGAATATCAAAAAATCCTCTGAAGAAACTCACTTTCAAAACCGATAAAGGTGTATCGATTGAGCACAGTTACGGACGGAACCACATGAGCGGCTTATTTAGTAACTCGTATTCTGAAACAGCTAACTCTTGACGAAGGTTCAAAATTTCCTAAGGCCTCCGAAGCACCGTTACACAGTTTTTACATCCATGATGCACTGTTTGGAGCTGAGACACCCGATGAAGCGGTAGAGATAATTTTACAGTTATGTGCATTGTTAGATTAGGGCGGATTTCAGCTACATAAATGGTGTTCAAATGATCAGTCAGTATTAGAAGCACTGGAAATTCCGCATACCAAATGGTAGCTAAAAATCAATAAAGGTACTAGGTTTGACATGGCAACCTACGCAAGATGAATTCAGTTGTGACTTCGCAATCTCTGATGACAGTTTAAAACGTATCACGAAAAGAACTATATTGTCTTCCGTTTCGAAAATTTTTGACCCTCTTGGTTAGCACCATTCATAATAGGAGCCAAAATTCTAATTCAAGAAATTTGGAAACTGCAACTATCGTGGGACGGTCCTGTTCCAGAACAAATCAATCAAAAATGGATTACTTATCGGGAAGATGTGCCTCATATCAAAGCTAAACGTTTACCGAAAAGTTGTTTTGCCTGAAGCTAGAACAGTTGAATTGCATTGTTTTTGTGGCGTATCCGAAAAGGCTTACGCTACAGTTGTGTATTTGATATCAGCAACAGATTCAGAAATTTATGTTAGCCTGTTAACATCAAAGACCCGTATTGCTTTGCTGAAAACATTATCCCAAGATTAGAGCTTTGCTCAGCGGTCTTATTAGTTCACTTAGTGCAAGCTGTTCGTAATTCCCTTCGAATTCAGATTGATTCCATATACATTTGGAGTGATTCAACGACTGCTCTATCATAGCTCCAATCAGAACCTACGCATTGGCAAACTTTCGTGGCCAACAGTTTCGGAAATACAATCAGTTCTACCGGTTCAGCATTGGAACCACATGAAGTCTAAGGAAAACCCAGCGGATTGTGCATCCCGATTAAGTGCTTTTGAGCTTATTGTGCATGATTTATGGTGGACAATACCTGGACAAGGACCTACCTGTCTTATGTAAAATGCCATTCCCTGTTCAAATAAACTTCTTATTTCGGAGAGTAGTGAAAAAAGAACGAAAACAAGTTTCTTGTTCGGTTGGAGCAGATACAACCGCACTCCCTAATCAGTGAAGTCTCCTCCTTTGTGAAATTAAATAGAATAATTGCTTGGTGTATTCGGGTTGTAAAAAACTGTAAATCGCATAAAAATCGCGTCGTTGGATTTCTGACTACTGAAGAACTGATA
Source organism: Dolomedes plantarius (assembly GCA_907164885.2). Lineage (NCBI taxonomy): Eukaryota > Metazoa > Arthropoda > Arachnida > Araneae > Dolomedidae > Dolomedes > Dolomedes plantarius. The sequence goes on along the minus strand of OU015494.1, from coordinate 74,214,847 downwards.
AATGTCAGAAATGTAATAATGAAAATTGTCCAAAGGGAGGAATTCGGTGATGAATATAACTTACTAAAAGAAGGAAAACCACTATTTACGAACAGAAAGCTACTTCCTTTAACTCCTTTTATTGATAAAGATGATTTTATCTCAAGATAGAAAATATCCGATTTTTTACTGAAGAGACATCACATAACAAGGATGATTGTCAAATATTTTCATGGATCTCATCTTCAAGCCGAATCCTTCTTATTACTTGAAGTTATTAGAAGAGAATTTTGGACAATTAACGCGAGATCAGTTATTCGACAGCAGATTCACAAGTGCATCAAATGTGAGTGTCTACGTTCAAATACTGCTATCCAATTAATGTCATATTTATCGTCATCCAGAGTTATTCCGTCAAAAGCTTTCTACAGAGTTGGCAGGGATTTCGCTGGCCCATTTTCAGTCAAATCCCGACCAAGTCAAGCAGTGCGATCAATGAAATGCTACATTTGCATTTTTGTGTACTTTTCTACCAAAGCTGTACACAAAGACATAGTCGGAAACCTAACCTCAGAATCCTTCATTGCTGCATTCGTAGCTAGGAGAGGTAAACCCACTGAAGTTTTTACCGATTGTGGTACAAATTTTGTTGCAGAAAACGAAGAGTTGAAAAGAATTATAGTGTCATTGAAACAACGAAAAGTCTAATCAGTACTTCACCTACGAAAGCATAAAATGAAAGTTTAATCCTCCAGCAGCTCCTCATTTTGGAGGACTGTGGGAAGCTGCAGTGAAATCGGAAAAATTTCATCTGAAAAGAACAGTTGGAGAGCAAATACTAACGCAAGAAGAATTTTCCATAGTAATTGTTAAGTATAAGCATGCTTAAATTCGCGCCCTTTGTTCCCAATGCCAGATGAACCATCAGAATTTTCAGTTCTTACCCAAGGACATTTTCTAATAGGAACTCTCCTTACAGCACTACCTGAAGAAGACCTAAGTGAGAAAAAGATTCCTATATTACAATGTTGGAAACTTACGCAAAATTTATTCCAAAGCTTTTGGAAGAGGTGGTCAAATGACATTAGTAACCTTCAACGACGTCCTAAGTGGTCTATTAGCATTTTTAATTGAAATTAATTAAGTATTATTTGTGTTCAGTATACTGTTTTGTTTTGGAACTAATTGTTGTATTTAGACTTAATTTTTAAACAATGTTTCAAAGTGGACGGGATGCTGCGGCCCATGCAGTGCCGCCTATATTCACCGAGTCTAACGCCTGTATAAGTGTTATAACTTCGGTGTGAGTTTGGTTTGGTTGGTTGGTTGGTTGGTTGGTTGGTTGGGGTTTTATGGCGCAAGGTCCAAAATAGGACATAAAGCGCCAAACACAAGACTAGAGCAAAAAGATTCTATAAAGTCGCCACGCTCGAACCAACGGTGAAATAACCAACATTAATAAATATAAAAACGAGTAACCGTGAAAAACAGAATAAAAGGGATGATAAAAATTATGTATAAACAAGTTTGAATGATGATATATACAAGGTAATATAGAAAGATATGTAAAAGGCATAAAAAACGGTGATATATATAAGGTGGTAAAAACAAATGATACATAAAATTGATAAAAAGATTTCTAAAAAAAGATATTTGTAAAACGCAATAAAAGTTTAACGATAAAATCAATTGCCAAAGCACAGACTGTGTATAAAACCAGTAAAAAATAAGAAGGCAAACAGAGCAGGATGGGGGGGCTCCCCCAGCAGTTCAGATAAGATAGGTGAACTGGAGCCAAAAAACCTATTATACTGGGCTTGAAGCGAAGGGCAAGACGTCAAAATATGTCCAACCGAAAGTGGAGCCTTACAATGTTGACAGAGAGGGGCATCCTCACCCATCAACAAATGTCGATGCGTCAAAAGGGAATGCCCGATTCTCAACCGTGTGAGTATGACGTCTGCACGACGCAGTTGAGCTGATGGCCAAGCACCAATACCTGGTTTAACCTGTCGCAGCTTATTAGTAACCTGCAGATCCCAATCAACTTGCCATTCGTTCCTAATTAACTTTTTCACAGCGGACTTCACATCACTGATAGGCACATGCTGATTCAGCCGATGCACAGCACCTTTAGCCGCAGCATCTGCCTGCTCGTTACCCGATATGCCGACATGACCAGGCACCCAGCAGAAAAGGACACTGAAGCCACGACGACAGAGGCGACGATGCAGATCCAACACCGGAGATACAAGGGAATGGGAGTGTAACACTTCGCCATTCTCCAAGGTCTCTAAAACGCTGATGGAATCTGTATGTACTATAAAACGCCTATTTCTCTGCCGGAAGATATACTTCAGAGCTTCGTGTACAGCGACAAACTCAGCTGAAAAGACAGAAAAACAGTCGGGAAGTGAATAGCTCCTAACGTCTCTGCCACAGACGTAGGCACATCCAACATGATCTTCTGTTTTCGAGCCGTCGGTATAAACATCAACATAGTTAGGGTAACTAGCGAGGTGCGACGCAAAAAGCTGGCGAAAAATGACAGGATCCGTATTCGATTTTGCAAAACCCTGGAAGGGGCGCAAGTACGAAATCTTGTGGTTTCGCCAAGGTGGAAAATGCAAAGTCAGTTGCAGCATGACATCCACATCACACAGCGGAGATGAAATCAGAAACGTCCTCATGCGAAGTCCGAAAGGTAGAATGCAAGATGGCCGATTTTGGTAAAGTCGGTCATTCTGACTGTCAAGTAGAGCAGAATGGAGTGGGTGATTAGGTTGCGAGAGGATACGGAAGTACAACTGAAGCGACAATTGCTTGCGAATAGATGGTAAAGAAGGCTCACCGCAGATGACATTTAAACTCTTTACGGGAGATGTTCTGAAAGCACCAGAACAGATTCGAAGGGCGGAATGATGAACCGTGTCCAGTTTCCGTAGCACGGAAAAGCGTGCGGAACCGTACACGGCGCATCCATAATCCATTTTCGATCGAATGACCGCGCGATAAACCCGGAGCATAGTAGATCGCTCAGCTCCCCAGGACGTGTTGGATAGAACTTTCAGCAAGTTTAGAGCCTGCTCAGACTTCCGCCGTAGATACATTACGTGCGGAAGGAAAGTTAACTTACTATCGAACAACACGCCCAAGAAACGAACCACGTTCTCTACGGCTATTAGGGAGTCACCTAGGTATATTTGCGGGTCAGGATGCAAACCTCTGCGCTTACAAAAATGTACGCAAGAGGTTTTTTCGGCCGAAAACGTAAAACCGTTCTCAGAACACCATGTCATCATGCGAGATATTGAAGCTTGCAATTGTCGTTCGATGTAACGCATATCCTTACCTTGACACGAGATCTGCAAGTCGTCGACATACAGATTGCCACGAACAGATGGTGGCAAACACTGTAAAATGCCATTAATTTTCAGGGAAAACAGTGTAACACTCAATACACTGCCCTGAGGAACTCCCTCTTCTTGAATGTAAACATCGGAAAGCGTCGTACCAATGCGAACTTGAAATTCTCGTAGTGACAAGAAGTTCGCAATGAAAATCGGCAAGTGACCACGAAAGGTGTTATTATAAAGGTCACGAAGGATACCATATCGCCACGTCCGGTCATAAGCCTTTTCAATGTCGAAGAAAACAGACACTAAGTGGTTTCTTCTGACAAAGGCATTGCGAGCTTCAGATTCTAAGGCTATGATATTATCCATCGTGGACCGGCCACGCCGAAATCCGCTTTGTAGAGGTGACAGACAAAGCTGGGATTCTAACTGATACACTAACCGATTGTTAACCATTCGTTCCAGCAGCTTGCATAAACAGCTGGTGAGTGCAATTGGACGGTAGTTGTTAGGGCTAGAAGCATCCTTTCCCGGTTTGGGAATAGGAATCACTATTGCCCTACGCCAAGAGGATGGAAAAGCATGTTCCTCCCAGATTCTATTAAATAGATACAGCAAATTACGGAGCGAGCTGCGAGAGAGATGCTGTAACATAGCATAACTAATGCCATCGGGACCCGGGGAAGTCATCCGAGTCTGCCGAAGGCAATTCTCCAACTCGTTCTCCGTAAAGGGGCAGTTGTAGGCCAGATCGGACTGAGTATCGAAACGCAAAGGTCTTGACTCGGCACGCAGTTTGTGTCGCATGAAAGTGGTCGGATACGACGACGCACTCGACACTGAACTGAAGGCGCTGCCAATGGCGTTACTTATTTCCTCTAAGGTAGAAAGTGTAACGCCATTTTGAACAATGCACGGTATTGGCTGGTCTGGATATAATCCTATGCATTTCTTTACTTTCGTCCAAAGCTGTTTACTGGGGGTGGATGGTGTCAATTCCGAAACGTACTTTTTCCACGACTCTCTCTGGCAACGTCGACGCACTCTACGAGCGTTAGCTCTTGCCTGCTTGAAAGCAACGAAATTTGGAGTGGTGGGATATCGGCGAAATATCCCCCACATTTTACGTTGTACTTTCAATGCTGCAGAACACTCAAGGTTCCACCACGGTTTCCAGTTTCTTCGACCATTAGGTGAGCTCTTGGGAATGGCTGCATCGGCAGCTTCTATTATGACGTTGGAGACAAGACGAACCGCATCATCGATATCACCGTCGACCATAGCCTGGGTAATGGTTGCAATGTCTGTAAATCGCGACCAGTTCGCAGACTCATATTTGAATCGCGCAAGGCGACAGACTACGGACCCAGTGCCGGACAGTGACACAAACACAGGAAAATGGTCACTTCCGCGAAGATCTGTCCCGACCCAAAAGTTGCAAGATGGAAAGACTGGCGGTGAACAGATGGCAAGATCAATGATGTGAAAGGTCCGAGATGGCTCGTGAAAGTGAGTAGGATCACCATTATTGAGGAGGCAAAGATTGTGGTCAGTAAGCAACTGCTCCACTTGCCTACCTCGAGCGGTGTTACAGCTACTCCCCCACAAAACATTATGAGCATTAAAGTCCCCAAGTATAACAAAAGGTTCCGGAAGCTGAGTCACCAAGTCGTCGAGAGTTCTTTGATCAACAATGTCGTTAGGTGGCAGATATATTACACACACGAAAATTAATTTCCGCATCTGCACACGCACTGCTACCGCTTGAAGTGGAGTATTTAACGATAGGACAGAGTAGGGATAGCTGTGAGAGGTCAGGAGAGCAACACCTCCAGACGCTCGCACACCCGAAACATTGTCCTTCCGAATAATACTATAACGACGTAATTTGGCCGTGTCCGCTGACTTCAGGAAAGTTTCCTGAAGTGCGACACAGGCCGGATGGTAATCTGTGATCAAAGACTTCAGATCTGAAAATTTATTACGGAAACCGCGACAGTTCCAGGAAATTAAAGTCGCCATCAGGAGGAAAAGGGAGAAGGAGCACGAGCGGGAGGAGTTGAGGTGTCCATAGACACCCCAGCATCAGGATCAGAAAGATCCGAATTGGACGCGCAAATTTGGAGGGAATCCTCCTCCATACGCGCCACATTGCGAGGGTCTTTCACCTTACGTGAATGACTCACTCGCTTTGCAACTTCAGCACTTTTTAACTTTTTCTGTATAGGTGGTTTTGGTGTAGAAGGTTTTGAGGTGGATGAACGGGATGTTTTACTCGGATGTGTGTTACTTATTTTTGAAGATGAAGTGTTAGTATTTTTACTATTGTTTGGTTTATTGGTTGTAATAATAGGCTCCGTTTGGGTTGATGAGTTACACATAACTCTCTTGGAAGCGGCCACAGAGGCGTATGAAACACCAACTCTAGGGCTTCTAGCCTCGACCTGTTTGCGCGCTTCTAAATATGAAATATTGTTCTTAGCTCTAACAGTCTGGATTTCTTTCTCAGCTATCCATTTTGGACAGGAGCGTGAGTAAGATGTGTGCTCTCCTTGGCAGTTGACGCATTTAGCTGGCTTTGTGCAGGTATCAGATGTATGGTCAGGCTGGGCACATTGGGCACAGACTATGGAACCACGACACGATGTTTTCGAGTGTCCGAAACGTTGACACTGAAAGCAACGGAGAGGGTTCTGAACGTAGGGCCTGATGGGACACCGAAGGTACCCAGCAATAAGGAATGATGGTAATTTCGGTGTGTCGAAAGTCAAGATGAGATGCTTCGTTGGAAGCACTTTCCCATCTCGACGGATATTAATACGACGAACACCAGACACATGTTGGTCGTGTAGATGCTCCAGGATTTCCTCTTCGGGGGTATGGAGGAGATCGGCCTCCGATATTACTCCTCTCGAAGAGTTCAAATATCCATGAGGAGCCACGGACACAGCAATATTTCCAAACGTACTTATTTTAGACAACTGCGCAGCTTGTACTGCAGTCAATACTTCAACAAGGAGGTCACCAGAACGGAGTTTCTTTATTGAATTAACATCGCCTATTACAGAAGTTAGACATTTTTGTATCAAGAAAGGTGATACAGTTGTGAAGTTGCCTTCGGTACGCTTAATAATGAAAAAGCGAGATGTTAGACTTTTATTCGATGAGACAGATGATGAGACAGATGATGCTTGCTTAGCTTTGCTTGAAATATCCATAAAAATGGGCCGTATGTTCGGTCCTCGGCGGCACCACACACCATGGAGCCCAACAAGGGGACGCCGGTTACTGCGCCAGTGCTAACCGGGAACTATACGCGCGCGGCCAATGACCGGTTGCTTAGCCCTGAGCCAGTGAACAATGTCTAACCGACCAGCCGATTGGTACACACGGGACCAATGTGCACCTCCCGTTTACCCGAAGCAAGGGCCAAAGTAGTGTGTTGGAGAGTTATCTTACTAAAGCCCACATTATGGCGAAGAATAAAACCCCTCAACTACCAGGATCCCCATTTTCCTGGGACACGGGTCTCCACCGCACGGCAAACACGTGGGCAGCTTGATCGCCATTAGAGCTAGAAGCACAGACATGGCTACCGCTTCTGTATGAGGAGCCCTCACCTCCTGAAGAGGTAACCGCAACGAGGGAGAAACAAAGGTAAAAGTAGCAAGGACGAGAGGAGAAGAAAAGGGAAAGGAGGGAAAGTTCGCCTGGGGTACCTCCCGGGATTGCCGACACCCGTGTTTACCTAAAGAAGGTAAACCCCGTGAGGGGGAGTTTGTTTGGTTTGGAGCGGTACGGTCACCAAATTTTTTGCTATACGGACGGATTAGACCAAGACCTACACCGTTTAAAGCCGAGCCGAACTTCCGTATGGGAGTGTACATCTCCTATCGCTACGAGGCGGAAGTGCGCATGTTACGCGGGCTTGTGCCAATTTATGTGGATTAACATGTGCACTTTTTTAATAAATTATACAGTCGCATTAGCTTGTTTTCATTTAATTATAAACATGTAGAACCCCCCCCCCCCCCAACGCGAAAACACTGTCTCTTCCATTTTTTGTTTAATATTTTCTAAAGCACAGTATAAAAATCACATGGATAGAACTTATGATGCTTCTTTAGAACAGTGTTTCTTTTGCGGCTACAGATGACGATATATCTTTATGAGTGAGATATTAAATGAGTGAAAAACACATTTTTCTTAATGCTTATCAGTATTAGAACTAATGGCCAACAATTCATTTGTATCTTAGTCTACGGGGCTTTAGTTCTAGATGCAAGCGCTCAAACCGAGGTCAATAGTTTTGCTTAGTACCTCATTCATAGTTTCTATTTAAATGACTCTCTCTGGTTTTCTGTATACTAATTGCTGGCAAGTTTACAGACGTAACATGATTCACCAAGGCAATTTTTGCCAACACAAAGTGTAAGCATATATAGAGAATTCAATAGAGTAAAGTTATTACAGGATCGAGGGCTAGAACAGCTTAGCTTAGCTACCCTTCTACCGCGATGAGATTTACCAGTCTTAAGCATTATCTTCTGAAGTTCATATTTTACAAGGTTACTGATAACTTATATTCTAATAGCTCATTGTCATGCTAATGCTAAATTAATTTCTGACAATATTAAAGCCATCTATAAGATGCAAAGTTCTACTTTGAAATGCAATAATAAATAATTCATGCAAACTTCAGTTCCCGACTTACCTGGGCTCACCAGGGGTAATGCGAAATAAAATAACATACATACTGCACTTTGTCGAGAGGATAACTTGTAAGCAGGAGTGATTCGAGTGAGCCAATAACAGATTTGAGGAGAAGAGTCAATTCGAGAATAGACAGAGGCTAAACTAGTATAGATATATGCGGTGAGTCGCAGAAGAATCGAAGTACTCATTCGTAAACTCCATGTTTCTAAACTAAGTATCTCCATCTGCAGTTTGAGTAAAATTTCGGTACAGATGCAAAAATCCTTTAAGGGGGTAATATTACTATAGGCTTCTTTAGCTTTTACTTGTATTTCGGAGTTGTCTTCTATGGCCAAATTAAACTGAAATAAACGTGAAAAAAAAAATAAGATGTGATCAAAGTTAAAGAAAAAGAAGAGTGAGATATTTCGGAATAGATAAGCTATGTACCGCAATTTCTATAGGAAACTCTGGGGAAATACCAATTTTAAATGTCAAATTCATCGAACGCCAACATGCACTTCCCTAAAGTTTTATTATTTTTTTTATCCAATGTAGATTTTTTTTAAGATAGAAAAAGACAAAAACCCGGACCTAAATGTAATGACATTGAAGACAATGTACAAATAAAAATTCAGAATCATTAGCCTACGTAAGTTGGCTACGTAAGTCTAGTGATGTAACACTGGTAAAACGAGGACTGAACCCCAAAAAGTCAAATATAGATAAAGTTCATTCGGACAGCAATCACTTCAAAGAGTTGAACTAAAAATTAAATTAATGAAATATTTCGTCTTCGATTTAACTGCATTTTTTTTGTTACGGAGATCCTGTTCGTTTTATCATGCTCAGTTCATAATCAGGGCGAAACTTCGATCCAAGGTATCCGAGTACTTCGTGGAGATGTCTTTCTTTGCAAAAGTGATCCCTTCCGATACCTCATACAAGGGCACCTTTCCTTCAATTTTAAATAAATTTTATTATGTAGATAATGACTCTTGCTATTAGTGATAACTGATCACGTTTCCATCGAGAAGAAATTGTCGAATAACTTTTGGTCAAAAGTGTGCTCGTACTTTTGTTCCAGCTTATTTCTGTCCTGACTTTTTTTCGTTCGTATCACTGTACTGTATTGAGTATTTTATATACATAATTAACCGATATATATATATATATATATATATATATATATATATATATATATATATATATATATATATATATTATTGAGATTAAATGTCTCACCATATGACAGAATTGCTGATAGGATCTCGACAATCCTAACATAGCGAATTTATGGGTTATATTTTAACTCACCTTCTTATTAATCGAGTCACTAACAATTCAGATGTATACAATTGCAGAAAAATTCAGCCCATATTTGTCCTTTTAGATTTCTTATTTATTTATCAAATGACTTTTACGGTCACTTCACGTTTCTACATGAAATTACGGTACAAAGCTAAGGATTATAACATATAAAATTAGCAGCTAACAATAAAAACAATATCTGATGGCACGAATAATCACTCTTATATAAAAAAAAATTATGTAGTAAACCATCTTATGAAACTATTTTGAAAAAAAAAAAGAAGTTCAGGCCAGAGAAAACATGATTACTGAAAGTGCAATATCTAAATGTCAATCTAAAAAAATTTTCAGGTCAAATCATGAGGTAAATAATAATTGCAATACGGAATAATTAACAAACAGTTTGAGATAGATAAAATGCTCATTCCTATACTTATTCCTTATTTGTATTATTTCCAGTTTCAAAAACAACTAAAAAAATATTTTAATTTACTTACACAGGATTACATAAACTAAAGAACAAATGGAAGAACGTACAGACTAAAACGAAAGAACTTCATGATCTATTCACATGGAACTTGATCTTGGATATTCCACGAAAATACAAATGGTAGAGTCACAGATGTTTCAGTAAGCAGTGTCGTAATTTAAAAGTCACTTCGGACTAGTTTTACAAATTATGAACGATCGTGGTTGTTGTTTGTGCAGGGTTACTATACAGATCAGCAACGATCAAATGTTCAAAAACAACGCAAATTACAACCCCCCCCCCCCGACAAACTGACGATAAATCAACTACAATTTTAAAATGATAACATTCTGCTAACACAAGACGTTATCTTCATAGGATATGTGTTTGCCACTTGCCGACAGGTAAGCCTATATAGCGCTCTCAAGGATACAGTCATTTTAAATGGAGAATAATGTTTTTCGTAATACAATCTACCCTTTTTTGCTAGAGTTACAATTATTAGTTTGCTCGGTACGGCCAGACTAAACTACAACAACCAGACTAAACTACGAGACACGTGCCCCACCCCCCCCCCCCCAACTTAACCTCGAAATAAATTAAAACGTTAATAGAAGTCAGCTAAAATTGGAAAAATGTAGAAAACTTTTAAGAAAGTTGATTTTTCCCCCGCTTTTTCAAACTGTGAAACTGAAGATTCCGATTATGTCTTTAGCCTTAAACATAGGTTTTAGCAATATGATCCATAACAAAAATGCGAATGGTATATATTTCTTATTTTATTTATATTATATTATATTTATTTTTCTCATTGTCTAACTTTAAAATACTACTCAAACATCATTCTATTGTTATTCAATTTAAACTTTTTTTTTCATATTTTAAGGACCGGCCCGGCAGTCAATGCGCTGAGAGGGCCGTACTGAATCCAATTCGTGCCCCCCCCCCCCAAAAAAAAAAAAAAAAAAAAAGAAAGTTAGAACCACGCTACGCCTATGCCCTTAACTTTCAAATATAAGATTTTACTTTTGAATGTTTCCATAGATCAATCTCTGAAAATCTTTCACCTAGCAACTCTTTTGGTCTGAACGCGGAAAAAGAAAGCACAGCACTTGATACGGAAATACTCCTGTTTCACGTCTGATTGAAATTAAGTTATAACCATTCCACGTGTTCTCCTAAGAGTACAAAGTAGTTTATTCCCTATTAAATATGGAGAGTTGTTCAAAAGTTGCCATCAATATGTGTTTCGGATAAAACTATAGGAAAATATTCCGAATCAAAACAAAATTTTGGCAGCAAATATCCTTTCACAGGCAATTTAGCAGGCCAGTTGCTAATCCTACGTCCAGCGGAGAAGAGGCATCCAAAACTAATTATGCATGTTAAATAGATATAAGATAATAAATAAATAATCCCAACATAGATAAAAATAATACGAATATAGACAAGAAACAAACAGAAATCAAGCACTCGGGGCATCCACGCACACAACGGCAAGATTCTGTATAAGTGCCGGAACTGAACCATAAAACAACAGAGGTAACCGACAGGTCTCGTCTCAGGGAGCCTAACCATATCAGTTACCTCAAGGGGAACTTTCTGAATAGATGCAGGTAAGCCCAAAAAACATCCCAAGGCCCCGAGTCCCCCAAGGAAGCAAATAAGTCAAAAAGAAAATGAAAAGACAAACACACTTACAGTATGGGCCCAACGCACCTTACATGCAAGCACACCAAATCCTAATGCAAAATAAAAGATGCATACACACCCCAATTCCGTAAGTGACGGTTATGGCGAAAACAGCAGCCAATTCTATCCTAAAAGTTACGTCATGGTAACATTACTATAGCGCCACACCCCCATTACAGCTTAACCAAATTAAAACACAAATACTATTCTAAACATCTTTAAAAATTCCTGAGTCTAAATGCCATTGTTAAAAAACTTTTAAATTGCCGAAATTTTTAGGGGAATCGTTTTTTCTTAAGTTTTCCTCGAAAATGCTACATGCCTCCAAAAAATCCCCAGCGTTGTTACATGTTTTTTATCTGTAAAGTTGTGAGTAAAAAAATATTATAATAAACTTTATAGTTTAAGTTGCTATGTAAATGGGTAAACGTAATAACCTCAAACGTTAAAATCTAACCTTTTATCATATATCCCTATTTTTATTCTCTATTTTGAATTTTTAATTTTAAACTAAAGGAAGTAGTCGCACAAAGCATTATTATCGTTAGTCCGGTTTAAAGTTAGTTTCCTTTGGGTAGATTTGAAGTTAAGAAATTCCAAATCGTTGCAGTTTAAAAATTATAAGGTCATCAATATATCAAATCGGTAACCTAGTTTGAGTAAGAAATTTAGTTTCGTAAAATTGTAAGAATAGGGTGGCAAATGCACTAGGAATAGCTATTTCCCATAGGTATACCCTTTATCTGTTTAATAGAAACACTAAGCCATTAAAGAGGTAGTTTTACAAAAATATTAAGGTACATAAATCATCCAGTCACATTTTAATATTAAAGTACTATCTAAATAGCATCATAAATTTCTGAACAGATAATCATTAAATTATCATGTGGAATACTGGTAAACAGGTTTTCAAAATCAACGTGTATATGCTATCTATTCTTACTTTTTAAAAAATGTAGAACATACTGGTTATTATTTATAATAAAGCTATTTTCGGTAACCTTAATTTTATGTAGAATAATATTTTAAATAGCTAAGAACTTTTTATGAACAAAGTATTATAACAATTTGTACTACATGTAACAAACTAAATTTAGTAGGTACTTTATGGAATTTTATGGTAGAAACAGGTAAGGGTATTTTATGCTATTAATCTTAACTTAAATTTTTTGTTAAAAGCTAAAATCCTATTATCTATTTCTTTTTTGGTAGTATTATTTGAGTTGTATTCCCTAGAAATTAACTGCTTAAAATATCTTTAGACATAAAACCGAAGTTATTTGCATCCTTAATCAACAACCGTAATAATAAACTTATTTTTAAACCTTTAATTTTACGTATAGAACTTTGTTTAGAAAGAAAACCCCTCTTGTCCTCCATACCATACTCTTCATAATTCCTTTTTATATCCTGTAAAATATGCACCTTCCACTCCATAAAACCTTCGGTAGGCCAGTCTTAGATTACTGCATAATAAAATTAGCAAGAAGTACAATTGGCCTATTCGTTCCTGGGAATTTTAATTCTAATATTTTAAAATCTTTAAAATACAAATTAAGCAAGATCGGCCCAGCAATTTTACAACACCGAAAGAAGCGCTAGCGTAATATAAAGAACATAATTTGGGACGGCCCTTTTTCTTAAATATACCTACAGATGGTAATTTTTGAGTTCCTCTTTTGTTGCATGGAAACATTTCATATTTCAAACATTTCAGCCAGAATCAAAACCCTCATAATAAAAAAGCAATCTACTGTGCGACAATTTACAATTAGTCAGCTTTTCGGAACTTTAATTCAATTTCCCATCTAAATTCTTCAACCGCTTGTCTTTTTTTTCTGCAGTAAGTATGTCATCAATATCAGCAAACTTTCCATACATTTTATGAGTCAATAAAACCTCAAAATGTCAGCTGGATTAACAAGTTACCCCAAGCTACTTAATCGCTAATATAAAAAATACTGATTTAAATTAGGTATCTCTGTTTATTATACGTTCTTCGAACGGAAAGGTAAATGGAGTGGTTACAAAATTACCTATCTTCCAAAACCACATTTAATAATCACGACAAGTGCAATAATATAAAAACATATACCAATGCTACTACTGAAAGTATAACGGTACTCGGAATTTTCTGCCAGCGCTCCCTCTATGCGGAAATAGGAATATATAAGAACAACCCTTCGTAAATATATTTAAGCTTATTCCCTTAGAGCCTTTTGCAGAAAATTATCTGATAATTAACATAATTTGTAGCCTAGGAGATAAAGTATTATTACACTCACTATAGTGCGTTGAAGTCATCAGAAGGGTCGACGAAACGAAACATGACCAAGTAAAACTGGACTTCAGCATCATGTCCAATAACAAGAACCATAAATTCATAGTTAATACACATCTAGCTGGGTTTCACTTCTTGTCTACCATATAGCACGCGCGTTTGTTACTACTAATTCATTATCTTTATATCTATTTCTGTGAAGAATAAGGGATCAGGTGGTACCCAGACACATTTTCACGAAGAAAGGTATATTTAAAACTTTTTTTTTTATCTTAAAAAATGACAAAAAAGTTTCTGACAATTAAAGAAACTTTAGATTTCGGCTTTAACTATGCAATCTTTGGATTCTGATGAATACTCAGTCGAAGGCAACATTATCTGTTTGATCCCCGATCCTGGTCAGGTAACTGACAAAGAAAACATTGCAGATAATGATTTAGGTGAAATGATTCCAGTGGATGTTTTTGGACAAGTTGAACTAAAAGTCAAACAATGTGAAGGTAGAAATTTTGAGAAGAAAATAAAACTTAAGAGAAAAAGACCCATGACAAATGATACATCAGATGACGACACAAATATGGAAGAAGACAAACTGAAGGAAAAGAAAGCGAAAAACAAATGATTAAATTGGAAAAAAAACAACAAAATGTTGGCTATTGAATTCGAAGGAATGTCAACACTTGAAGAGACCCGGGCTGCATTGGCAATAAAATCTCCGTATGAACTTTTCCAAATGTACTTTGACTCGGAGATCATAAAACATGTTACCGAAGAAACTTTAAGATATGCTCTGCAAAATAATAACAACGCATTTTCATTACCTCAAATGGACATACAGATATTTATCAGATTCATCCTATTCAGTGGATATCACGTTCTGCCCCAGGAAATTTTTATATAATTTTAAAAATTACAATGATATTTAAAAAATGTATATTTATTTCCATAAACAATATAGAATACTCGTTTCAGGAGGTTTAAAATGCTCATTTCCTTGAATTTAACGTAACGTAACGCAACATGGCTTGGATGTCCATACGCGGAAGAAACAAGCGTCACCCCTATTAGGTGCTGTCTCCCATTTTGTGACCCTATCGTAAATTCTATACGAATGCAGATTTAAAAAAAAATTAAACTGCACATCAATTGAGACAAGTAATGTACTTAACATAATACGTAAGATTCTATTTAGACGATGCGGTTCATATAGCGGCGTTAAATGGGTTAACAATCGAAATAGCCGAGACCGGAAAATTACGGGTATTTGGAGAAATGTGATTTAAGGAGCCCCAAAATATACAGACAGTTTTCGATTTCCAATAAACGGTTCTAGTTGCGATTTAAAAAAAAAAATAATTATTATTATACATACATGACACGTACACGGACTAAAATATTTGTATGCAATTTAATGTTTGAGACATAAATATATTCTTATTATGTAGGCAACGTTTTAATAATTCTCATTGGAAAAAACAAACAAAAAAAAACAGAAATTAAGTAGGAGGAGGACTTGACCTGTTGTTTGTTAATAAAAACATTTACAATTATTTTTTATTAACCACTTTTTATTAACTATTTAAACAAAACACCTCTTTTAAGAGTAGCTATTTTAGTACAAAGACTATTAGTTAAAACTATTTTCACTATTGGCTATCTTAAGATAATTTAACTAGAGATGATTTTAAAAGAACGTTTGCAACAATACGAAAATGTTATTTGCACGAGAAACGTTTGTGGCCCAACAGCTATAACATCTCGTGCGCTAGTAAGTACAGGGAAGTTTTAACCTTTCGTGAGGAAAATTCGTCAAATAAATGTAGACGCCTTCGTTACGTAATGGAATCAATCTATTTTGTTGTGTTTAAAATTATACAATGACAGAAATATAAAACAGCATTACTTGAAGAAATTCTAGAAATTTATTACAACCAAGAATTCAAGCGTCAGGCTTTTATTCGTTCAAGAGTACCAACTAAAAAATACACGCTTCATCGAGAAGTAGCCAGGTGGCGCTACCAGTACGCCAAAAATAATATACATGTTTTCAATTTCCAATGTTATTTACTCTGCAGGATAAATAACTGCAGTCATACATCAACTTCAAAGTAATTACTTGACCCGAAATGTTTACGAAAAGGTCATGAGTACTTACGATCTTGATTTAAGTGTTTATTTCAAGCAAAAAAGAAAAAAAAAATTCACCCTGATACTATCTTGATTAAAACGTACTGGTTAAAAAGGCAGAAATGATTTTTCCCGCGCATCTGGAAAATGACATGAATAAATAAAAAAAATGTAAGATTCATATTAATCTTTTTTACGTTAATTGCAGAGAACCAATGAAATTCCCCCTTCACAGTAAGATTAAATTAAAGGAATTTGGAAACATTTATGAGCCCCTACGCATATCTCCTCTTACATAAACTGCAACAGAATGTAACGATTGATAGCGTTAAATTACATATATGCTATAAATGAAGGTTATTAAATTTTGAGGAAATTAAAAGAGTGAAATGTTTTTAATTTCTCAATGTATGAGATTTTCTTAACAAGCGTGGAAGGATTTTAACGGCCTTTAATTATTTATACCCCAGAAGATTAATATAGTAGTGTCACAATCCATATGCCCTGTATCTAATAGATTAATAATTAAATAATCTTGAACACGGTTTTGTAAATATTTCATAACCAACTCAGAGTACATCCATATCAACGTGCTTCCCCAACCATGAATTCATATGGCTAAAAAAATTGTGATGATTAACAAGCAACATTTTACTTCAGTTTAATCAGTTATTGGTCACGATATAGACTGGCTTCTGTAGCCGGTAAAATTAATCCTTCAGGCAGTATTCTTAATAATTATAATATTAATTCTGTGCTCAGATGGCAAAATGTTATAAGTCCTCCCCTTTTTTTTAAATTTACGTGACAACAATTCTAAGATTCAAGATGTCATGAAAAATCAGTAATTTGTTTAACATGAGCAAACGTGGTATCAATGTTTCGGAAAAATATTTGGCTATTACTTACAGTAGTTACAGTAAATAGAAAATATCGGCGAACGAGAATCCGGAATGTGAAAAACTCAATTTAAGAAAAGTGACTTACAACATTTCGCCATCTGAGCACAAAATTATACTTGTAAAAAAAAAAAGGGGGGGGGGGGGTTCCAGCACAAGATAAAAAAATCAATAAATATTAAATTTTTGAACAACCTAAGTCATAATTCACACACTTGAAAAAACAGAGAATCTAACATTTTTGTGCACCGCGGCCAAACTCAATAGCCAGCTTGCACCTTTAACTATGAAGAAACGCCAAGACAGGATCCCTAATCGTCCAAAATGAACTTATTAATATTGAAGCAATGTATCTATGAAAATTAAATTATTTGCATTCATACGTATGATGTTTCTTCAACACTTTAAAGTATTTATTTCGTTACGAGTCTGGCCACTTTCTTTCACTTCAATTTATTTTTGTGTGTCGACAGGTTGACATTTTAAACAATATTACATTCCAGATACTTTGTGATACTATACAGTAAGTACGTAGAAAACGATAGGAAACATAAAAAACCCCAATGCATTATTATAATTACAGCAAAAAAATCAAAATCTGTTATGAGTTGGAGCTGTAAGTGCGTGTGGTCATATATCAATACAGGATATAGGGTAGATAAACTCAGGGCCCGACTTAGCCTAATTGGGGCCCGGGGCAAAAACTTCTTTGGAGGCCCCCTCTGCTTCACTACTTCAGTAATGAAGAACCGAACTTTATGGAGGTATTTAAATTTTTCACCTCATTATAGATATATAAAAAGAAAATTGACTAGAACCTAAAATAGCTATAATGTCCCCCCCCCCCTCCAATGGTCACACGAAATATCGTTTTGTTCATTTTATTGATTTTCTGATAATTCTATGTCCATCATTATGAGGGATATAGCATATCTGAAGAGCCAAAATTTGACAAAAATGCTATTTAAATTTATCCATTATATTTCCGTGACTTTTCATTCTCAACAATTTGCAATTGATCCTGGCTTGTTATACCAACTTCAATAAACATTATTTCTTTTCTTTTTTATCGTGAATAACAATATCAGGTCTATTAGCTGATTGTTTTGTAGATGTTGCAAGTGTTGTATCCACTCTTACTTCAACGTCTATATTTGCATTAATTTCTTGTATTGAGTGATTTCTTAAATGTTTACTTCTTTTTAAACCATATTTATTGCAGACTCTCAAAATAATAACAATAAATAAAGAAGAACATACATAATTAGAAATTCAATGCAACAGAGAGAGATTATAAATAGTACAGTCATATAACTTTAATTTTGCAATTACATACAATATTGTTATAACACAATTTTGCATGATAAATCAATATTATGTAAAAAAAACTTATAATACTTACTATTTATTTATAAATTGATACTTAAGTTGTATTATAATAGATTTATTCCTATTTCTTTTTCAGTGTTTTTTTTCTAATTTTACTTTCTACAAAACTATCAATTACTTCATCATAATCAATATTTTTTGTTATATCAAAATTTAAACATAAAATGGAAAGTTGAGACAATTTTCCTTGAAGAATACATGATCATATGGGAGATTTTAATATAGATTATATTCAGCAATGAAAATGATCTTATCCTTGCTGACATTAGGGCGGAATTCAGCTAAATTCCGCCCTAGAAAGCCATGGATTTACGAAATATAGATTTTTTGTGTTCATATGATAGATTAATGAAGAAGCTAACATAAAACTGACAGATTTTACACTCTACTGATATTTTGTTTAAAAAAAGTTCATTAAAGAAGGAAACACAACTTTCTATTCGATTTGGGGGCCCCGTCTGATGTGGGGACCCGGGGCAACTGCCCCGTATGCCCCTGCCTTAGTCAGGCTCTGGTTAAACTTATAAGTTACCTGGAAATAGTGAATAAAAAGCACAAAAAATTTATAAGAAACTACTCCAACAGCTTCTTTTTCGACTCCCTCAGATACGCCTTTTTCTTACAGACTGAAAAATTATACCTTTGATTTTCAAGGACAGCAAGGAAATAGAAATCAGAGTTGCACTTAGTGCGCGAGTAAAAAAAATAAATTAAATTATGGGGTAATAAATAGTTACTGACTGATCAGCAGTTAAATTAAAATTACAAAGTTTAATTGAAAATTCTTAAACCTTTTTTTATGAGAGAGTTTTGCAGTCAAAAAAAAAGAGAGATGCACATTTCTCTTTCATTTTATTTAAAGTCCCAAAATGTCATTTAAAACCATCGAAAATTTTAATTAAACGAGAAAAGGTAGACACTGAAATGCATTCACTACAAATTTACATATGCTCTTTCATCGGGAATCCATATTAACAAAATAACAAATTTATTTTTTGGTCTGAAGTAATATATAAAATGCATGCAGAAATTTGTATAGTACAACTGTAAAATGCTTGAACTTCTAAATTTAAAAACAAGAGAAAGTAACATGAAATTTAGAAACACTGGCTTTAAATGTTTTGAAGAGACTATTGGAAGGGTATCCTGATAAATTTAAAATGTGTCATGTGTATACAGGGCTACTTAAAAGCTGATTCCTCAACCTGCTTGCTCTCTCTCTTTTTTTAAACGAATCACAGGAGAAAAATCTCATATTCATATGCATTATGACATAGTTAACGAACTGTCGTCCTTTGAGCATGAAGAGTCAATGGCAGAATTATCATTGTTCCAACATTATGTTCTTGACATGTGGTATTCCTAGAACACTGGATTTGCTAATCTCAGCACTATAATGATATCTCTATCCGATTAAACTAGATGAAAATATCGTGTCCTCATTTGTGTTTTCTGATCCATGTTAGCTGAAAGTGATACAGTCAATGTAAATGGTTTGTATAAATGCTCCTATTCATGGACTAAGTTCGTTTTTTTTTTATGAGTGTGCTTATTACTATGATTGCCTCAACAACATATCTTCATCTAAACTCATGTTGATATATATTAGTCGGCAGGATTTTATTGAGGCTAATATTCAGGACTTTGTTAAGCAACATAGTACAAAGATATTATTGAAAAGATATAATTAAAGGTGTTTGTAATTACACCATGCATTCTGAAATTTCCCCAGTATGATTTTATTTTTTAAATCAGAAAAGGTGATAAATTAAGAGTTTTCTCCTTCAGCTGATAAATCTCTTGATAGCCCCTCTTTTGAAACATTAAGTGGTCTAAATTAATATAATTACACAAAAAAGGACCTTAAAGATAGTCACATGCAGTTTTATATATTTGAACATTTTCTTACAACAATGTAATAGCTGAAACATATACTGTCTTAAACTTTTCAATGACAAGTCCCTAAGAGAACTTCTTAGAGGCCAAAATCCTTGCATTCATCTCATCTTGATTTTGCATATGTATTTCATGAACGATATATAATCAAACAGCTCTTATCTGATAGACCCAACACAGAAGAAAGGTAAAATGAGTAAAACAGCCTATAGCAACAAAACAAAAGTGTAAAAAATTATTTTTCATCAGAAATTCCTTGAAATTGGATATGTTCAACGACAGATGACTTGAATTCATTTGTTCATTTTGATCTACTTGGCATTTGCCACCATATAGATGCAATTCTCCTTTTAATGATAACATTAGTACTGTAGAAAAACATATCTTGTTATTAATCTTTGCTTTTGACATATCTTCAAACAAATTTTAAGTCTTAAATTTATAAACATATTTATGAATATGAAGTACTGGAAAGATAGTGTAAAAGAAACAAATGAAAAGTCATTTCTCTCAAAACCAAGATTTTGAATAATGCATTCTGATTTTTTTATTTATTTTTTACTTTTATTATTTTAATATTAGAGATGTATAACCTGAATTTCTTTTCAGCTAAAAAGCATGAGAATGAATCATTTTAAATCTTGTGAATAATAAGTCAGTTTATGAAACAAATTAGCCGAAGTTGCAAAATATGATCAAACATTTATACTCTTTAATGTTTTAATAATACAAAAACACTGTTACCTAGCTTTGCCTTGACTTACAGTTATGGCATTCTCCTGCTCTACTCCTGAGGAACAGAATTTGCTTGCAAAATTTTATGTTTATTCTAATCCTTCATTGTTTCATTGGTTATGGTGCCACATTTCTGATAACAAAACTGTCTATGTAATGTATCCAGAAAAAAGTTTTGCTTTTTAATTTTTTTATATAATAAAATACAGCAAAATAAAATAAAATAAGTTTTCAAATGTCCAGTCTCGTATCAACTCAAAATGTTCATTTCTCTCTGCATGAATAATGGAAAAATCAAAAGAAAGAAAAAAGAAAATTTCACAAATGCAAGAAAATAAGTCATTTATTAAAAAAATAAATGTATAAAGATGTATATAAGTTATAATGTATGAAAAGTATACAAATTGGCAGGTTTGCTACAAATGTGATTGACTAGTAAGATTACAGAAAATCAAAATAATTACCTACTCAATGTTTCTTTGCAATAAATGAAGTACTGCAGATTTGGCCAAGTATACATCATTGCGAACACCTGAAGAGGTTAAACTCACAATGAAAGCCTAATTACTGAACAGACCAAAGAAGCATTTTTATAATCAATAAATATTTAACTAGAATAGTTTTCAAATATTTCATATATTTAAAGAAAGCTTAGTGATAGATTAAGATGGATTTGAAGTTTCAATGAATTTTTTTTAAAGGCCCTTTTAAACTGCTGGCTATAATTAAGAATTTTTCATGAAAAGCATTTCAACAACAACAGTACCAATCAAATCTAATTTTCCTTTCATGATTCAATTTGCAACAACTGAATCAAGTTTTCAATTTTTTTCTCTTTTTTTATGTAGTTTGCTCCTTTAAATATAAATGCTCATACTGCATTTGATTTTGCAGCTTGCACATAAAATACTACTGACACACAAATACAAACACACACACAAAAGGAGGAAAATATGATCTACTTTCAGTAATAAACACCGTAATGATCGATTCAACTGATAACCTGATAACAAGAATTAAGCTTATAGTGTATACTTTTAATCAACCAATAATTTTTCTAATTAAAACTTTTTCAATTTTTCTTTTAAGGTATAGTTAAGTGTGTTCTCGAAATTTCTATTCAGAAATTAGACCGAGTAAAATGGCTGTTTCCTGCAAATAAAGTTAAAAAGGGTCTTATAGGTTTCTGGGGGAGATTTAGCCTCTGGAAAGGCTCTTATTCATGTATAATATTAAAATAATATACCATTATACTTCAATTTTGGCTATTTACAGATAACTAAGAACAAAAAAAGTATATAAGCCTACTATTAATTTCTTATAAATCTTATCACTCTTATTTACCCCCCTGAATAATTATATTATGGATTATGATGAGTGAAATGGAGGGACATTATGCTTACTGTCCATGCTGCATGAAAACTATAGTGGCAAGCATATCAAGATGCTGAACTGAAATTAAAAATAATTACAAGATAAAAAGAACTTTTTATATACCACGTTTTTAAATTTTCTGTTGAATCATATAAACTTGACAATTCTATATATTAATAAATACTTAAAAATTTTTTTTTGGATGAATTATCCCCCATCAACTTGAAAGAAAATGATCGGCCTGCACTGTGCACAAAATGCAAGAATGTACCGTGAACCATGCAGTTATGTACCTCAGAAAAAAACTCTTTGCCAATGGGACAGGATTACGTCGCATTAAGCCGAGTTAGAACCTTGGAAAGACTGTGCATCAAAGAGTTTGACTGCTCCAAACTTACTGGAAAGACCTCTTATTTCGCCAAATCACAATTTTAATATTTTCCTATTTAATTATTTTTCACTTATATTCATTTTTATTTCTCTCTCAATTGTACAAATCTTCACTAAATTATTCTTTTTCACTTTCTTTCATTTAATTTTAATCACTTTTTAGTCGTTTCCACTATCCACAGATTTTATAAACTGCTAACTTTTATAATCTATATATATAAAACGTGTAGGTATGTGGCACAAAAATTGACGATATTTCTACACTCCGGATGGCAATGGCTACTACTACCAGATGTAAACATTAGTGGCCATCTGCAATTTGCAACCGCATGTCAACATGGATTTATGCACTGAAATCAGGAATGCTCGAAAGCGAGCTGCATGATCAAGTGAAAATTGAGAACAGTCTCAAGAAATAAAGCGAAGAAGAAATAATTAATTAAGAGAGAGGAATGAAAGAGAGAGCATAAATGATCGCAAGGTTAGGCTTAACCGTCACCAACATAACAACAACAACCAATAGCCAGTAATAACTAATTTTCTACACTTTTTTAGTAGTTGCTGAATTGTTACTCCATTTTATAAGTGAAGAAATTTTTCTAACAATTTATTATTTGATATAATTAAGTGTAGATATCTGAATTGGGAACAATAGTACACACAGAGAGTAGTGTAATCCACATTATATTTTAGTACTTGCTAAATTTTTACTCCATTTTTTAAAGTGAAAAAATTTTCCCCCAACAATTTCTTATTTAATGTAATGATAAAGTGTTGATATCTTAATTTTGAAAAATAGTACATACAGAGAGGCATGTAATTTTTAAAATCATTGGTGTTGGGTTTCTCAGTATTATCTTTAACTCTGTTCTGGAGTAATGGAAATTCATTTTTTTTTAATCACGATGTTTTAGAATCAGCCGTATAGAGAATTTAGCATTGATTATAAATTTTTGGCTGAGTTCCCACTACCCCTTAACAACTTATATTTATGATGACAGGTAATGGTAACATTCCTTACATATGCTAATTTCAGTTGAGTTGTTTTACAAAAGAAAATTAACTAAAAGCGACCACGCTGGTCGCGCAGCGGTTAGTTTTTTAAAATTTTTCACACAATATTTTTGTAAACAAAATAAATTCACATGTATTCTGTTTTCAAAATCGTCAAACACCGTTACACAAAATCTAACAAGAAAAGCTTACTTGGTAATCCTTTTTGCAACCATCTGATACCAAACTATTATTTAAATTTGTGTATCCCAGAGACTTCATATATTCAGTATTTGAGCCCAGAGATCAAGATTTCATACTACTTTTGCAATAATTTAAAAAAATAAAGAATGCAATAAATTTAATATTTTTCTTCATTTAATATTAATTAAGTATACATTATTTCTAAAACTGTAGACTAATCCCCTACCACCCTTTATTAATTTATTTCAAGCTGAAATCAAAAACAGAGAAGCCCATCTGACACTAGCCCTTTTAGGAATTAAGTTACAAAATTTGACAGTTTTAGAGCTTTCTTAAGAAGAGGGGTATGACATTACCACCCTCCTCATACTTACATGTTATGATACAAACAACCGTATAAGCACTTGTGGGTTTATGGGTATTTATGAAGGAAAAAAATCTTTATCTTAATTTCAGGTAGATAAGGCAAGACATGTAAGTTAAATTTTGTTGCTTATATTGGATCTGCTAGTGAAGCATTTACAAGAGAAATTGTCTAGTTTTCTTAGAGGCTTAAATTATAGCATTTTCCCTTTATTTTATGTTTTAAAAAACTTAGATTTAGCGGAGGCACAATAGTTAATATGACCGTACACAAAACATTGTTAAAAACAGGATAAAAATACAAAATTTGAAAAAAAAAGTAGGATAAATGAGGGAAAATAGTTTTTTTTTAAATTTAACACCAAAGTGAGAATGAAATTTGTTTATATAAATAAGAAAACTAAGAAAAATTTTAAAACCAGAAAATATATTGGTCAATGAATACTTTTATTGCAAAAGTCATTAAATATGGCCCATGTGCCTAGTTCTTAAATCTTACATTAACCCATGTTAAAGATAGAAAAAGTCTAAAAAGTAGAAAAATGAAGATTGGTGTTTCAAAAAGTAGAGAAAGTAGTGACATAAAGAAAAGCCTAGACTCTGGGAAAAATGATACAATAGTAAAAATTCAGTATGTCCACAGCAAAAATTTCATTGATTCAGAACACACGATTTCTTTCCATGAAAAGAAAGCGCTATTCATATTTTTATTTTTTACAGTTAATGCTTATTTTAATTTTTTTTTTTCTGATGCTCACCTTTAAACCACTTCTTGTTCTGACATATGAATGAACAGTCTGGAGTAACTAGAGAATTTTCTATTTCTTAATGTCAGATGGAAGAAGTTTCTTTGGATGGAAGAGTCCTTTTTTTAGAACTCCATATGAACGTATCCCTTAATTCTTGTTACTATAAAAAAATAATTTTCTCCCCTTCATAGTTGATAGCTCTATTACAGAGTTGTACATGGTAACTGGATGGTAAATTTCATATATTACTATGAAAATTAGAAGGCACATAAAAAAAAGTATCCAAGTCTTTGTTTTATTTATAACAAGAAACCCAAACTAAATCTGGCTAAATTGAAATTTAAAAACAATTATTTAGTTAGGAATTTTAGTTCAATAAATTTTTAGACACATAATAAAAAAAGTTAAAATATCTTACCCAATCATGAAAGGATGTTTTTGAACATGTAATAGCTTTTCTTTTTTCTCCAAACCGAGATTGTACAATGACCTGTGACATCTTGAAGACAAGAAATCTAACGTACTTTTCTAATTCTGTTCTCTCTCGTGAAGGCAATTTATTTCCAGAATTTGAATTCATATTCACTCAACTTTAAATGACAGAAAACACATCACAGACTTTATGTAAATTTGGAGTATTTGTCAAAGTAACAGCCTAAAAGATGAGATGGCAGGCACATTCTACATCTGTACAATGAAATTTTGAAGATCTGAAAAAATTTTAAGAATAAGTTTAATAAGACAATGATCATTTTTCCATTAAGTAGAATATTTTACTGAAATGCAAATTTTTATCTCTGTCTAAGATATTAAAAAACTTAACACAATGAAAATACAGCAAAGTAAATTTATTATATTAAGTAATAACAAAATATGACACAATAACTATACAATTCTAATAAACAGAAAAATAACAACTGAGTTCATACTCAAACAGGAATTTTTTTCTTTTTCTTATCAGGTTTTCCAAATATTTTGATTTAATATTCCAATTCAAAAATATAAAGTATTAGATTTTTTTTAAAGATTAAACAAACTTTACTAAATCATACATTTTTTAAGTTTAAACTTTAATAAAATGCATATCATCAAATCTTATATTTATGTTAACTTTAAAGTCACTAAAAGAAAAAAGAAAAATGCACAGCTGTGAGTTTAAAAATTTTTCATTATAATAAATAATCTTTAATCAAATACATGTGTTAAGGAATTTATAGAGGCATACATATTATTATTATAAAGTTAAGATGATAGACTAAACAAACATGGAGGAAAGATACTCAACAATATTTTTACTTTTTATTTCCTAACATAAGTTTTTTTTTTTATTCCTAATATAAGTCTTGAATTTTTTATTTCCTAACAAAAACATGTAAGAATTAGTAGTAAAATGCCTTTGCTGTCAAACAAGTCAAATTCATATACAAATGTATAATACAACTAAAGTACAGTTAGGAAATCAGACTTTGAAAAGTATTAAATTCTTTTCTCTGTAACAGAATTTCAAACACTCATTAAAAATTAAGCAATTTCAGTAGTCGGTACACTGGCAATCTATATATTTAAGTTGCTAAGCCGACTTTTTGGGCAGTCCGTGAGAGAAAACTACTGCATCAATTTACTTCATTTTGGTCTTAAACGAAAGATTGTAATCTGTAGATTTGTCAAATTTGGTTTTTGTAACCGCAATTTCTATTAATTAGTGATAATTTGCAATTGAAAAATTGATTTCTGCACATGCTCAGTCGCATGTTTAAATCTGGTTTTAGAAACTCACTGTTTCTGCGCATGCTCAGTGACATGTTTTAATGATAAACACGTTTATTTCTCGGAGTCACTCTAGATCTCTGTCTGCCATTTTTTTATGATAATTATGTTTGTGAAATATAATATTAAACCCGAAGGAAATTGTTTATTTCACGCTGTTTAATCAGCGATAATTAATTTACAATTAACATTTTTTTTTCTTTCTGCGCATGCTCAGTGGCATTTTTAAATCTGGCTTTAGATACTCACAAAGCATGAGGCCTCTTAAACACATTAATTTGTTTCTGCGCATTATTATAATTTTCAACATTTGGCAATGATATGTTGAGTAGTTTGTGAATTAGTGCATTTATTTACTATCTAGCCGTCGTGTTTTGACGGGTACCAACTAGTTTTAATTAAATTTCTCGCAGTAGAAAAATATTTTCCTAAAGGCAGGGAAATGGTTGAAAATGAGAAATTTTTCACATTAATTAGTGACATACAATTTTCTAAATTTAAAGTAATATATTATTGAAAAAATATTAAAATAAAAGATAAAAAAAAAAAACTGACCATATCCAAGTTTTTAAAGAAGTGTGCGCAAACAATATGAAAATTTTAGGGCAAAAACAAAGATTTAAAATTATTTAGAGTATAATGTAACATTTTAAACTTGATGTGCATCAGCAGAGCAAAATTTTTACAAAAATATATTTTGAAATATATATAGATATATGTGTGTGTGAATATATATATATGTGATAATATTATTAATAATCTTTAATCGTCCGTATCTGAACTTTCTTTCTAAATGTGGTAACCTTCTGACACCTTAGCAAGATGCTTCCCCTTCCCATATACTAACTCTCTACGCCAATTCCTGGTAACCCTTCTTTGACCTAATTCTTTATTTGCATGCAACGAGGGACATGAGTTAGGCCCGATGCGAGTAACATGTTGCTGTTTTCACAGAATAAATTCCTTTGTTCGTGAATCCGAATTGTATTATTTTTGACCATGAGGTGTGCACTTATTTCAGGAGATGACCATTCGGGTCATTTCATATATATATATATATAAATATATATAGGATGAAGTAGGGCAAGTGAGAACGCAAAATTATATAGTTCCACCTTGAATCTAAATAAATTTTTAACAAGTTGTATTTGTATGAAAATTTACATATATACTTTTGGTTATGTTCTACATTTACAGTTTTAAAAAAAAAAATAATCTAATCACAACAGTTTTCCGTAAATATTTAAAGGTTTTGTGTTTTGCATTCTCACTTGCCCCAGCACTTGGGGCAAGTGAGAATGCAGGTCCCAATAAATCATAGTTGCTTATAGCAAAATAAGTAGGGCAAGGGAAAGAACAGATATTACATGCTAAACAAGAGGATACCTTTTATTTTACATTCTTTCATTGTGGAGGTATTTGTTGTTCAAGTTAGCAGAGTCAGCAACGAATACTAACAAAATAAGTATATTCGTATTATTTATTTTAGAGTAACAAATGTAGTTTAAAAGTTTTTTATTCCTTTGCCTAGGCCCTACTGAGTATTGTAGGACCAAAAAGATACCGAAAAAATTAGTTCACCGTGCCCTCCAGGCCTCGGCTCTTCCAGGAACACTTATAATTCATCATCTGGTACAAAAGGCAACTCAGAAATAATGACAGCAAAGTTAGAAATTCAATATATTCACACACAATTTGTAATGTCCATTCCACTCACATTCACAAATAGTTAGTCTAAACAAGTCAGTTTTTTACAATTAACTTCTTCAAACCTATAATAAAAAAACTACCTTGAGTTGCATAATTTACTATTTTTGAATATTAAGGAATTAAAAACAATCATCAGCTGTTAAAGAAACATGGCAAAAGGTGGTTGATTATGAAGTTTCTCCAGCTAGAAAAAATGTTGGGAAGAAAATCTATTTATATGACTGTTATAACACAAAGGTAGTTTTTTTTTAGTATATGGAACAAGTGAGAACTGCTGTTGTCACTTGCCCCAACACAAAATTTTTAATGGACAAGTGAAAAGCCTGCAGTGCTGAAATAATATTGTACAAAAATGGTTTTCATATATTTTATTTGTATTCTTTGTTTCTTAATAAATAAGTGGGTATTTTCAAAATAACTATGTGTTGTAGTTAATTAGTTATGATTTTTTTTTTTGGCTAGTACTCAAACTTGGGTACCCTAGTTATAATGAAAGGGTTTGGTAGGTAATATAAAAATTTTCCATTTTACAATTTTTTCTGTAAATAAAAATTAAACATAACAGTAGAGCAAGAATTTCCTGCAAAGTACAATTGAATTTTTTTTTTAAGTTAATTTTTTGGGGGGTTTTAAGCCCACATTCTCACTTAGGGTCTGTTTGCAAAGGAGTCCGGTAGCGGAAGCGTAAAAGGAAAGATGGTGCTGAGAGGGAAATAAACCAATCACAGGTGTTAAAAATTTTGTTGCTAATCACTTGGAGGTCTGTCATTGGTTAAATATATTTCAATACTTAAACGCTTTTGCTACCGGACTCCTAAGTGAAAAAGCCCTTACCACACTTCACCTATATATAAATATATTATTCAAATATACATATATATATATATATATATATTTCATACAAGAAAAAAAAAGCTTGAAAATTACAGACTATTTAGGTGACAATGTTATGAAATTTCCCTCCAGTTTTCTGTCATTTACCATAAGAAGAAAGGCTTACTTGTAAACCTGAGAAGATGCCATACAATGCACAACATACATGAGAAATTTGTAGAGTTCCAATTTTTATGTGTTTTTTTAAAATAAATTTATTTCTAGGCTTTCGGGGAATAAGAGTTTTTCACAGGCTGTTGACTGACTTTTGTTACCAGTTTCATTTTGCCTAATAACTTCTAGTTATTAAGGAGGGTAAAAACCCACAACATTATAAAAAATTTATAAAAGAATTCATACTTTTCATTAAAATATAATTTTTGCAAACAAGCATAATATATATTCTATTACAGAAAACTAAAACAAAAACACATGAAGCACCGTTGCTAAGAAAATGTACTGAAATATTTTTCCTCATCAACCTTATCCTCAGTGTCAGTTTTTTAATCGAACAATTCACAAAATTACTTGGAGTACAATTGTCAATTCTGAAAACTGAACAAAGATGGAAAAAATATATATATGGTATTTATGCTATAGAATATCTGTAGCATACATAAATACCATAAGTCCAGTTCCCGATTTTATATCCATACATTGTTTATAGTCTTAAAACCATTTTACAAAACAGCACAATCAAAAATGAATTAAGAACTATACTACCATTTTACAGATAATTTAAGGATAAAATGTAAGAAATAAATTATAAGGAACTATACGATTTTACGAATGCAAAAAAGAAAAAAAAAAATTACCTTAAAGAATACATTTTATAAACCTACATATGACAAATTTGTATTAATAGCAGATAAATTATAAAAACATGCTATTTATAATGCTGAAATAATCTTAAAAAGAGGTATTGAAAACAAAAGAATATTATATAAGTTAAAATATTTATATTTAATTTTAAATTAATATAATACAAAATATAAAAATTTCAACATGAAAAGGTGAACACACTTTAAAAATTTAAAGTAAAATTTATGATAGATTTAATATTTCCTCTCTTATTGAAAAAAAAAAATTGTTGAACTTCAAATCATGGTTAACAGGAACAAACTACTTTTATTTTGCATACCTAATGATCTCTTTTGTCCTTGTCCTAGGGAACTAAATTAAGTTCAGTACATTATTAACACAAATTTGATTCCAGTTACTCTTGTTATTCAAGAAACACCTTATATTTCAGCAAAATCTAGGATAAATGACTATGATGGTACTGCTCTTAGAGTATATTTGGAAATTATTTTTCAATTTGTATTATGCTCTTAAGTTTAAACAGATGTTTTAAATGAAATGATTTACCCAATCTATAAACAATAAAAATTGAGACTTTTTTCCTTTTATACCATAATTTTACACCATTGTATACCATAATTACCTTTTCAGAGAGAATAAATTGAAATCAAAAGGGCAAATCACTGTTCATTGGCTGCTGCTACACATATGTTAGCAGCATAGAGAGCATAGCATCATTAGCACTAGTAGAGTGCTTTGATATCATCTACTAGTCACTACTTTAAAATCCTCTAACTACCTAGACAGCATCAAAAGTACTTCTAGGTGCATCTGTGATTGACAAGAAGAAAAAAAAAAAAGAAAACTCTAAAGGTTTTTATTTTAATCACATATGTTGGAAGGTTGACAAATTAGGACTTATATGGAGAGAGAAAAAAAAAATCAAGGAAATTTTAATAAGGAAATTTTTATGGCTATGGGAACTCTGACAAATCATTCTAAATATATGCAATTATATTAAACATTAAGATTAAATACAATAACCATGCTACATTAGCAAAACAAAATTAAATAAGTAGAAATTAAAACTAATTTCATTCAACAACTTCTATGATCAAATGAAAATGAAAAACAATGTACTTTTTCACATGCTGAAATATAAGAAACACCTTATATTTCAGCAAAATCTAGGATAAATGACTATGATAGTACTGCTCTTACAGTATATTTGGAAATTATTTTTCAACTTGTATTATGCTATTAAGTTTAAACAGATGTTTTAAATGAAATGATTTACCCAATCTATAAACAATAAAAATTGAGACTTTTTCCTTTTATTCAAGTATACCATAATTACCTTTTCAGAGAGAATAAATCAAAATCAAAAGGGCAAATCACTGTTCATTGGCTAGAATTGAAACTTTTTTCCTTTTACTCAAGTGTACCATATTTACCTTTTCAGAGAGAATAAATTGAAATCAAAAGGGCAAATCACTGTTCATTGGCTGCTGCTATACATATGTTAGCAGCATAGAGAGTAAAGCATCATTAGCACTAGTAGAGTGCTTTGATATTATCTACTAGTCACTACTTTAAAATCCTCTAACTACCTAGACAGCATCAAAAGTACTTCTAGGTGCATCTGTGATTGACAAGAAGAAAAAAAAAAAAAAGAAAACTCTAAAGGTTTTTATTTTAATCACATATGTTGGAAGGTTGACAAATTAGGACTTATATGGAGAGAGAAAAAAAAATCTAGGAAATTTTACGAAGGAAATTTTTATGACTATGGGAGCTCTGACATGTCATTCTAAATATATCTAATTATATTAAACATTAAGATTAAATACAATAACCATACTACATTAGCAAAACAAAATTAAATAAGTAGAAATTAAAACTAATTTCATTCAACAACTTCTATGATCAAATGAAAATGAAAAACAAATATACTTTTTACACATTGATAACAATCAGATAACCAATGATTAAAATATAAACTTTATTGAGATACTTCTACATTATATACAGTATATTTCTGTAATACCACTTCTGAATGAATGCAACATATAATGCGTCATATATCAGGTAAGTGATCTGGTTCTGCTAATCACATTTGCTACTAAAGAAAATTAAAAAATATTTTACTCTTCCAAAATTTCAGCAAGCATGAGTCTCCAATTATTGAGATGGAACTGATAATTCATAGCAAGAAAATACTACACAATTACAATTTGTTCTATAATGTATTAATTACATATTTCATATAATTACTATAATTTGATTCAAGATTTGCATTAATCCTTTATGTAATATTAATGTTTAAATTTTATTACAAATTGTAAAGTAATACGAAATTTTTTTACATACTTCAAAGACTTACAGATACTTTTTTTCTTAAATGTATTTGAAAATTTTTTTTAATTTATTTCTCATCCAAGAAAGGCAGGCTCTATATTAAAAAAAAAAAGAAAAACACTGCAAAGGCTAACAAAAATTTCCCTAACTAGCTCATGCAATAGAGGTTATAAATTCTGCCTCTCAACTTAAAACTTCCAGTTTTAGGTTTCCACAGATGATTGACAACAAAACATTTTACTTCTAATGAGAATTTTCATTAAATTTTCATGCAAGAAAACCAAATAAAATTGTGAAAGGACAAATTGCAAACTGAATATTTACTACTTTTTTTATATGTTTAATGAATATTACAAGAAATATAAGCGTACTCTATTAATTTCATATTCATAAAAATAACGATTTAGTTTAAATTAGCTAAGTTTATTAGGTCAAACACATGGTAATTTAATTCATGGTACTTCAGTCAAAAAACCGGTGTTAGAGAGAGCATAGTTTAATAATCC
Organism: Dolomedes plantarius; assembly: GCA_907164885.2. NCBI lineage: Eukaryota > Metazoa > Arthropoda > Arachnida > Araneae > Dolomedidae > Dolomedes > Dolomedes plantarius. The sequence goes on along the minus strand of OU015494.1, from coordinate 74,181,930 downwards.
TAAATGTAAGAGGTGTTCATCAAAACAATTTCTTAGAAATGTAGGTGTTTGGAAAATGACGGAATTTAGATGCTGAAAAAATTCAAGAGACACAGATTGGGTGGGGAGGGAATTTAAAACACTCCAAAACTGCTCCTTTATAAAAGAGCATTAAAAGTTTCCTAGTTTGTTGTGTACTGTATTGATATTTAAAAAGTTCGAAACCTTCAACACATTAAAACACTCGCTGCGCCACAGATTTTTGTTTACTCTTTATCTCCGATTTTTAAAGAGGGAAATTTGAAATTTGGTAAAAGAGATGTCTTTTCGAGAGATTGATTTAAATGAAAAAACAAATTTCAATATTTCCTTAAGGCACTTATCAATAGTGAAATTGAAATGGGTCTTTTCACATAATCGTACGAGTTACATGCAATATACGAAAGGAATCCTTAAATAATTTTCCTTAAAAATAAATTGTGCTTGTATTTACCTCCATAGGTATATAAGATGAAATTACAGCTGAATTAATATCGAAAAAAAATTAAAAATTATAAATATTTCCTTTTTTTACAAGATCACTGCAATCAAACGTTTTAAAACTGAAAAACATCTTCCAGATTATTTTTTTAGAGAAAAAACACAGCCAATGATAGAACTGTGAAAAATATGTATTTGATTTTCACAACAGTTTTATCCTAAAAACAGACACTTTCTTCTGCATCTTTTAATCCCTATCCCTAACGTATGAAACGAAAATATTGCCAAACTTCTAATGCAAAATTATACGATGTCTAACATAAAAAACAAGGACACTAGAGTATAAATGCAGGTGTAAATCAGCTAGAACGTTGCAATATGGCAAAACGTCGTTACTTCACTGTATACGTCAGTTTTCGTCTGCTATAGATCACGTGATTATCGAGGGGCAGAAAACAGAAGCCGTTCCTATGCGTTTGCATGTGTTTTTGACGATACCTTCATTTTGAGTTAAATAATAATTTAAGTTTATTTATAAAATTCCTCATATCAGTTGTATGTAACAGGTATTTTAACACTTTTTTAAGAGAATATAATCATTCTTTCGTTGAGAATTTTATGATTCGAAGTGAGTACATCTTTTTTTGACAGAGCGTGTATTTCTTCATGAATTATAACATTTTAAAAACGCTGATTAAGGTTCATTCCTTAAACTATTTCTGTTCATGAATATTACACAGTTATTTTTTCTTATTTTACGTTTAGTTTTATGTTTGTTTATTCTTGTTTTACGTTTTTGCAATAATTATTTTATGTATTTTGGACAGTATCATTGTTTACTAAAATGTAAAATCTTCTTGTGACATATGTATTCAATCATTTTTAACTTTTTATGTACCGTAATAAATGTTTTGTAGTTCACTTTTGTTTTTGAAGTTCACACACTGTTTTTCAAGCTTGATACATTTTTAGCTATGTAAGCACTAAAACCTAACTAATTTGCAATATTAATTTTGTACCACTTTGTGTATTCTTAAAATAATTTCATGCTTTAAATTATTTTCCTAAACTCTATAAAATACCATTAAAAAAGTATGCTCTTTAAAAAATAAACTAAGTTTGACACTGTAAAATAGATAAAATAGTTTCATGATATTAACTTGAAAATTTGGATTGTACACTCATGGACAAAAAAATTAGCGCACCAAGAAGGAGTCGTCAAAATGAAACGAAATTTTACATACGTAATGACTACTTTGATATAAGTAAATGATAAGAAAATCAAAGAAAAAGGATAATTTATTTCAGAGAAAAAGGCAAAAGAACGGAGGAGTTAATACTCCGTTGGACCCTCTCTAGCGCGAATGCACGATGCGATACGATCGGGCATTGAGTCATACAAGTTCTGGATGATGTCTTCAGACATTTCGTTCCATATTTGCTGTAACCTTGCCTCTAGTTCGTTCAAACTCGTGGGATGCCCAACTCGTCGTCCCAAATGATCCCAGATATGCTCGATTGGAGACAAATCTGGGGATCGGGCAGGCCAAGGAAGGTTAGTAACAGTGCAGAGACAGTCTTGTGACACCCTTGCCGTATGAGGCCGAGCATTGGCTTGTTGAAAAATGGCTCCTGGGAGCCGTTGCATGAGTGACAACACATGTGGTTGCAGGATTTCATGAACATACCACTGGGCTGTCATGGTGCCACGGAACAATACTAGGGGTGACCGTGTATTGTACGCAATGGCACCTCATACCATCACACCAGCTGTGGGAGTGATGTGTCGCTGTACAGAAAAGGCAGGATTGAAGCGTTCACCATGGGCTCTCCACACACGAACACGATTGTCATCACTGCCGAGATTGAATCTGGATTCGTCGCTAAAGACGACCTGGTTCCATTCCGCTGCAGTCCAGTTTCCTCGTGCGCGGCAAAACTCCAAACGGAGGCGTCGATGGGTGGGCGTCAATGGCAGCACACGTAATGGGCGCCGCGATACCAACTGTCCTCCAGCCAGGCGCCTTCGTATGGTTCGAGAAAACACAGAGGCCCCTAGTGAAGGTGCTACTTGTGCCTGGATGGCGGCCGATGAAGCAGTTGGCTGTACACGTGCATTTCTTACGATGTGGCGGTCATCTCGACGACTGGTCTGTCGAGGGCGTCCTGAGCCTGGTCTTCGTGTACATGACATCTCTCGGGTCCACTGGTCCCAACACCTCCTCACAACACAGTCAGAGCGGCCTAATTGACGAGCTACTCGCCTAGCTGACCACCCAGCTTCCATCATCCCGACGATTCTCCCCCTCTCCAACTGCGACAACTGCTTATATTGTCTTCGAACACGGCGTAATGGCATGTCTATCTCAGCTCTTCCTTTGTAAATGATTCAGCACACTCAAACAAGCTTTGGTTACCTGTTTTATACTCCACAGAGTACGATGTTCAACGCCCTCTACCGGCTATACGTAATGCGCAATCACGCTGCATTTCTAATCATTTGCATATCTCCCCGACATGTACCTTCATTGCAAGTTTCGTTACGATCCCGCAATTATTTCTTGGTGCGCTAATTTTTTTGTCCATGAGTGTATTTAGTATTAAAATAAAGTAACTTTGATCACTTGATAATGATTATATACACAATTTTTCTGAATCACTTTGTTAAAATGCAATCTTAATGTAAACATCAATAAAGATGTACTACATTATTAAGATATATTTAAATTATTAACCCTTTAATAGTAATTAAAATCATCATAAAAAGTAATGGAAAATTATATGAAACAGTTATTTCAAAGAACTCATTTTGTCACAGATGTTCAAGGTTTTTTTCCTTATATTATTTTCATTGATCAATATCATGTCATCTTTTCTACTTATTTTGCATCTGTATAAATGATACGATGCGTTAAAGTACTGTATGGACTGTAGTATTGTTTAGAAAGAATAGACCGTAAAAGAGGTTAAAGAGGACCGTAAAAGGGTTGATGAATACAGGAGATGAATAGGTTGTGGATTTAGCTAGATCCTAAAGAAGTAAGATATAGAAATACAATTATGGTATGAAAAGAGACGCCGCAAGGTGAAGTCCAGGTGGTCCAAGTGCGCCGGAGCAATTATGGCACAGAAAAGAGCTTGCAGATGAGGAAACGTTTAAAAAAAGTCTTTAAAAGAGAGGAATGTGAATAGATGGGCATGAAAGACGGGGAGAATATATGACTTAGCCCAGATAATAAGAAGTCTTAAGCAAGATGACAGCGGAAACGATCAAATGTAGTCCCGAGAAGAGTTGTGATAATGAGATGATGAGACACGTCTTCAGGGCGGGATGGAAACTTCCAGAAGAAATAATGGTCCAATCGAGAGAAAATGAGAGGAGTTTAACTGCGGAAGGAAATGATATAAAAAGTGGCAAGATAGAGATTAGAAAAGAAGATTTGTTTTTGGGGAGATGAACTGGGAATCCAGAGACGTGATGATGGCCCTGCCCAGACGAACGACGGAGTGATCGTGGGGGGAGGCGAGTACCGACGGTTAACCGCTCGAAATAGAATGAAAACCATCTCCCCAGGGACCTAATGAATGCCGGCCCGATAGCAGTAGCCCGCTGACCCCCCAGCCTGAACCATAGCCGAGTGATGTACGTCGTGATTCAGGACGCGTGCCGTTATTTGCAAATGAAAACGTCAGTGAAGGTACGTGTGGCAGTTCATTATTGGTCCCATAGTTCGGTGTTTGCCTGATTGCCTCTCATCCATGGTTGATTGGATGATGCCAGGGTTGGGTGAATGGGTCGAGTTGTAAAAGTGTGTATTTGGTGTAATACCTCATTGATAAAAGCATTACTGATGAATAAGTTACCCATATTTAATTGAGTAAAACGAAAGTCAATGTATATTTAAAAAGTATAGGGACTAAGTGGGGTATTTAATATGGCGGATGTGATGTGTATTGTTGTGAATTAGTATGGGTTTTGTTTTAATAAATCTATCCATTATATGTTTAAAAAAAAACAAAGGACTATATGCAGGCACAAAAATTGGCAAGATCACACTCGGACAATACTGAGAAAAACTTATAGACATTAAGGTGTTAAATAAGTGCATAATAATAATAATAATTTTTTATAACATGTAAAATGAAGTGAAAATGTGTATGGATATGTTTAATTTCGTACGAAGGTATAGAATCGAGCATGTAGTATAATAATGTGAATTGAATTAGTATAGATATGTTAAATAATTAAATGTTTTCTTTCTGTTGATTTAAAATAAATTGCAAGATAATGTAAGGTGTATGAATACCTATAATTTAATATCAATATATGTAATTTAATTTGATTTAGTGTAAGATGAATAATTGAATTTATAATGTAATAGTGTGAGCTAAAATGATATCAGATAGGTTAATTTAGAGAAATTTTTTTTTATTAGCTCATTAAAATGAAAAATGAAATGTAAATGTATTATAATGTGTATTAATTAGTAAGGCGAATCAAAATAACATGAATATGTTAAATAAATGAGTTTTTTTGTTTTAACGTTTAATAGGAATTGCAAAGATAATGTGAAGTGTATAGATATGTAAGGGAGTAAGATGAATTGAAATAGCGTGAATATTTTAAATAAGTAAGATTTTTTTACCTCATTGAAAATGAATTGCAAGTGTAACATAATGTGTATGGATAGATTGGTTAGTAAACGAATTATAATTGCATGAATGTAATAATATATATAGGTGGAAACAGAGGTATGTAGATATATGACTATGGTGAGATAAGGCAAAAAGGCATGATAAGGGCAATAGAGGGACGCACAAGCACCGATAGAGAATGATAGTGGACCAAAGAAATACATGAGAAGTATACAGAAGGGTAAGCGGGCGAAATGAAGTAACAAATAGAAATTGATGAATAGATGATGGATGATAGGAATAAGAGATACAAATTTTTTTTTGAAGGAGGGGGTGGAATGTCACGGTTAAAGAGTGACATTGTATGGAGTAAAAGAATAATGAATAAATCTTTGAAAGATGACGGAAGATGAAACGAACAGGGGAGAAAGAATAGACCGTATGTGAGGAGCGATCCCTCTCCCTTGACGAGGCTTAACCGCCCCCGGGTCCGTTCTTCGTGTTATGGGAAGGTATTACGCGATTTACGAGTCCAGACACGGTCTTCAACCCCAAAATTTATTTATTTACACATCTACTGGGACACATCACACATTATAAAAACATATATATTCAAATTTACGCTGATCACACATTATAAAACCATATATATTCAAATTTAAGCTGAGGAGCAAAATACAGCCACTTTTACACGTGTCGCCTCCTCGCTCCCTTCCCCTCGATTCCCGGGGCGACTTTTTCCCCCGTCTCTCCTCCTTCGCGCCAAACAGGTTTCCGGCTGGTCACTCTACGGGAGGGGAGGGAAGCGGATATATATATATATATATATATAATCCATTCCTGACACGCCCCCGCCAAGAGTGAAATCTGTCTCCTTAGCTGATTTCACCATCACCTCACAGGAATGGATAATCGTGGGCGGATGATTGGTAGAGTCACAACACACACAAGAGACAGTTTCTTTGGAATGCAGACTCTCCAGGGTGCCCTGGCACCTCTAAAAACCAAGATCTATCGGTTACTCCCGATATTTGCTCCCTCCATTTCCAGCACACAAGGAAATGACACTTGCCCCTGTAATCTGTAGGGATTCACAACTTACACAAGATAACACCACTATTCTTTAACTTCGCTAAGCAAACATATTTAAGAAGACATTTAATACTAACTCGATATGTTTATATACATATACCACAGAATAAATTTTAACCAAATTAATGCACATCGAGAGAGAGAAAAAACTAGGAATTTCCAACATAGGCATCTCCCCTCGCGCTATTGTTGTCCTCCTGCTCCAGACGAGACAGGGCGTCTGCTCCATAATGTTGCTTACCCGGTAGATGAGTTATATGGTGATTCCACCTCTGTAAAGAGAGTGCCCATCGGGTTAATTTTGGGCTCTTGGGAGTAGTCGCATTCAGATATTTTAACGGATTATGGTCAGTTATAATTTCCACCTGGGCCCCATATACCCATTTGTCAAACTTGTTTAATCCGAACAGCACTGCCCAGGCTTCGTTTTCTATACTAGCCCAATTCCGTTGCGTCGCCGACAATTTCTGACTGGCAAACGCGATGGGTCGATATTTGCCCTCCGCGTCAATTTGGGTCAAACAGGCACCGACGGCAACATTCGACGCGTCGCAATGTATTTGAAAGGGCATACCCATATTTGGGGTAGCCAACACCGTGGCTTCACATAGAATACTCTTTAATTTGGCGAATGCGGTTTGCTCCGCCGTTCCCCACGGAACAATGTTCGGGGACCCCTTCTTGGTCAAATCAGTTAGTGGGGCTGATATTTCTGCATAATTCGGAATATAAGACCGATAGAAGCCCATCAAACCCAATACCGATCTAACTTCCTTTTTATTTGTCGGCCTCACAAGTTTTTTTATGGCCGCTATTTTCCCCTCCTCAGGAGCATGTTTACCCCCCCCCCCTATTTCATGACCCAGATATTTAATTTTCCTCGCCGCAAACGTGCATTTGTCTAGACGAATAGAGAATCCCATTTTCTCCAAGTTTTCCAAAACTGCAGATAAATGTCTTAAATGATCGTCGAAAGTTTCGGAGAAAATTACGACATCGTCCATATAGGCTTGAGCATAATCACTATGATTTTTAAGAGCACGATTCATTTCTCGCTGAAATGTACCAGAAGCTCCCGACAGACCAAATGGCATCGTTTTCCATTGGAAAACTCCGTTGTGGGTTTTAAATGCGGTTAACGGTTTACTACTCTCATCCAAAGGGATCTGCCAGTAGCCCTTTAATAAATCCAAACTAGTTAACCACTGAGCCGCCCCCGCCATGAAGATTAATTCCTGCATATCCTTCATAGGGAAAACTGGTACTTTCGTGACCGAATTTAGCGCACGATAATCTACACACATTCTAACCGTCGCGTCTTTTTTTGCCACACAGACAATGGGATGGGCAATTTCGGCTCCCGAGGGTTCGATTAAATCCCAATCTAACAATTCCCGTATCTGTCTGTCCACCTCCTTTCGGTAAGCTATAGGTACACTGTAACAATGAGGCTTTTTACGTACTGCGTTAGGAACAAGCTCTATCTTATGAGTTCCTACCCTAGCCGGTTGAACAGGTCTATTAAAAAGCGATTTACGTCCCATGATTACATTTCTGAGGTCCCTTGTATGTAGCTCACTTAACTTTGGTAACCCCAGGTTGTTCATTTGTTCCATAAAGCAATCCCCTTTATTAATAGTAGGAACTGTTTCTACTATTCCAAACTCTTCCTCACCCTCAAAAATAACGTTCACCGCACTCGATTTCGTTATATAGTGCCTAATTTTATTTTGGTGTACGTGTTTCTTCGTATCATCCGGCAATTGAACTATGAACGAATGAGGATTCCTTTGCTCCAGAATTGTCGCCGGACCTTGCCACCTAGCATATAGTTTATTCGCCGAATCCGGTATTAACACAACTACCTGATCCCCTAGCTTAAACACCTTGTTAGATGATCTTAAATTGTAATAGTGCGCGGCTCTCTCTTGCTGGACTTCGGCCGTAAGATTGGCTTGTTCGGCAGCCCTTTCAAATCGCGCCTTTAAATTTTGCAAATACGTAGGGATCGAAGTGAGGTCTAACCGCAGATCATCATGTTTGCCGGTCCAAGCGTTTTTCAAAATCGATAATGGCCCTTGGGGTCTCCGGCCATACATAAGCTGGAACGGAGCGACCCCCGTTGTTGTATTTGGAATTTCCCTGTATGCTCACAGTGCATAAGTTAACTGCAAATGCCAACCCCTACCCTCCTCACGAATTATATGGTGTAGCATCCTTTTCAACGTCTGATTAAAACGCTCTACTAACCCATTAGACTGTGGATATCCCGGTGTTGAAAATCTGGGAGAAGATCCGATTCTCTTCTGAAATGCCCTCGTTAACTCTGACTTGAAATTTGTCCCATTATCTGAGGCAATTACACTGGGTATCCCAGTCCGCGAAAATATACCCAACAAAGCTTCACACGTACCCCTAGCGGTGAGGCTCGTTAAGGGTACGGCTTCCGCCCACCTGGTATGCTGATCCACCAGGCATAAAATATATTTGTGACCCTTTGAACTGATTGGGTCGATAGGTCCAATGATATCGACGTTCACCACCTGAAATGGCAATTCCGGTCTAGTTACCGGCGTAATTGCCGCTCTGTCCGATGTTCTCACGGGTCGCGTCAATTGGCACTCCCTACACGAGGAACAAAATTCCTCTACTTCCTTCTTCATCCCTTCCCAAAAGAACGAGTATCTAAGCGTTGTAGTGTCTTTTTCACCCCCATATGACCGCCAAACACCGAACAATGAGCTAACCTGACAATTTCTTCTCTTCGGCATTGGGGAACAACCAGCTGTGGCACGTTCTCCCCCAGAATTTTATCCCTGTGGAACAGCCACCCATCAGCTACATAATAACTCCCTTTTCCCGCCAACGCCTTCTCCCACCCATCCTTTAATAAATCACAACCTTCTTGTTGCCGCCGAAACTGGTCAGAAACAGACCCCCCCCTATTTTCGCCCGGCACGAAATCTCTCGTCTCCAGTTCATGCTCATTCATCCCGGTGCAGTTCGAAACGTGAATGCCCTTTTCACGCCCTGGACAATGCTCTGATTGTTCGGCGGTCGGGAAGTAGGACTTCTCTGTCTCCTTTGTTCTTCTCTGGGGTCTGTCATTTCTCTCGGGAGACCGAGAAACGTTTTCGATTCGACTTCTCGATAACATTTCAAATATTTCTGGGGGAAGCAAAACGTCATCTACCAGCGATTTCGCAACAGCACATAAAACCTCCGGCCGTTCGTTAACGCCTGAATCAAAGACTCCCAAGGGAATATTCACCAACGGGCATTGAACTGCGGGTCCAAAAATCCCTTTTAAAAATATGGTGGGTTTTCCCTCCGTTTTAACTTCTGGTACAATACTTTTCCGCACTACAGTTATTTCCGTCCCGGAATCAATTAGTTAGCTATTCGCCCGTTCACGTTGATAGGAACCCTTTTTAACTTACATAACTGTTCTTTTAAGGACTTTCCGGTATTTCTTGGCACACTGAACGAGTTCGCTCTAGCAACTACGGTATTCTCTGCCAATATCCCCTGTTCTTCGGAATTTTCCTGTTCTTCTATCTCGTGGTCTTCTTCCGCAAACGACATATTTACGTTTGCCTTTTCCCTTTCCCCCCATGTTACATTTCTTTCCTGTTTTGGGAATTTCGGACAGTTTCTCTTTAAATGAGCAGTTGACCCACAACCATAGCACTCCCACTTTTTCGGCGTTCTACTGAACTTTTCATTTTCTCCTGAGAAAGAACCATTTCCCGGGAGCATATCTAGTTTAAACCCCTTGGCATTTCGGTCCCGACCCCTAAAATCCGCAAATTTTGTGTCGTTACCCCCCTTCGTGCTATAAGCTCTCCCTTTAGCCGAAGAGAATATATCGCACTCTTCCGAGAGCGTCTTTGCTTTAAACCAACCACTCCCCTGTCTAATCCTGATATGCATAGCCATTTCTTGGTCCAACGTCTGAAACATTCTATCAGCTACCACCAACTGATTTAAACCTTCGAAGTCATTTACTTCTCTCAATTTAACGTAGTGTAGCCACATAGACATTAGCCTGGTTGCGAACTGACCGAAAGTTTCGTCGGTGCCCCTTTTAGCTTTCCTAAAATTATCTAGGCACGTCTGAGGAGACGGTTCGTATTCTCTCAGCACTATCTTTTTCACCTCCTCGTAATTATTGTACTGACCCTCATTTAAATATATTAACAAATCTGCCGCCTTATCCTCCAAAAGGTAAATTAAAATTTTGGCCTTCTGTTCTTCTTCTATCCTCTCACTTTTGAATGCCCTTTCTAGACTCGTAAAGAAATAACTCCACCCTTCGGGTTTATTTGGGACTTTCACGGTCAATAATTTTATGGTTTTAATAATTTCATCTATTGATTTGGATTTAATAGGTATGCGATTTTGTAGTTTTAATGTTTCGATTTCAATACGTTCGTCTTTCCCTTGTTTTTCCTCTCTCTCAGTAACTATCACGCTGAGCATATCCTTAATGAGGCTTTCTTCATAACTTTCATGTTCGAGAATAAGTTTCCTTAAATCTAATATCTTATATTCTTCCTTAACTTCGATTCCTAATTCTAGCGCTAGCGCTACCAAGTCGCACTTTCTCGATTTTGCAATAAATGCCATGTTAGAAATACCAGTTAGAAAATACAATAACAATAAAACTAATACACAGAGAAAAAAAAATCAATTGAAACTCCACCCGACCTTTTCTCTTACAAAATTCTATCGAACACTATTAAATTTCATCTAACCATAAACATTTTTAGAATCCCAACAGAGAACAGAAGCAAATATCACTTACCTTGGACAACATTTCTGGATTGTATAGATTTCCTGGAGCTAGAATCGAAAATAGTATGGCCTCCTGTTGATCATCTTCCTATAGCCTTTACCGATGACTGTACACTGATGATAGAGCGCTGATATCCTTACTGACGTAAAGCTGCGATCCTCGCTTGCGTATTTTACCATTCCACGCCACCGTTGCCGCCAGATGTGAGGAGCGATCCCTCTCCCTTGACGAGGCTTAACCGCCCCCGGGTCCGTTCTTCGTGTTATGGGAAGGTATTACGCGATTTACGAGTCCAGACACGGTCTTCAGCCCCAAAATTTATTTATTTACACATCTACTGGGACACATCACACATTATAAAAACATATATATTCAAATTTACGCTGATCACACATTATAAAACCATATATATTCAAATTTAAGCTGAGGAGCAAAATACAGCCACTTTTACACGTGTCGCCTCCTCGCTCCCTTCCCCTCGATTCCCGGGGCGACTTTTTCCCCCGTCTCTCCTCCTTCGCGCCGAACAGGTTTCCGGCTGGTCACTCTACGGGAGGGGAGGGAAGCGGATATATATATATATATATAATCCATTCCTGACACCGTAAAAGAGGTTAAAGAGGACCGTAAAAGGGTTGATGAATACAGGAGATGAATAGGCTGTGGATTTAGCTAGATCCTAAAGAAGTAAGACATAGAAAGACAATTATGGTATGAAAAGAGACGCCGCAAGGTGAAGTCCAGGTGGTCCAGGTGATCCAGGTGGGCCGGAGCAATTATGGCACAGAAAAGAGATTGCAGATGGGGAAACGTTAAAAAAAAGTCTTTAAAAGAGAGGAATGTGAATAGATGGGCATGAAAGACGGGGAGAATATATGACTTAGCCGAGATAATAAGAAGTCTTAAGCAAGATGACAGCGGAAAAGATCAAATGTAGTCCCGAGAAGAGTTGTGATAATGAGATGATGAGACACGCCTTCAGCAGGGCGGGATGGAAACTTCTAGAAGAAATAATGGTCCAATCGAGAGAAAATGGGAGGAGTTTAGATGCGGAAGGAAAAGATATAAAAAGAATCAAGATAAAGATTAGAAAAGGAGATTTGTTTTTTTGGGGGGATGAACTGTGAATCCAGAGACGTGATGATGGCCCTGCCCAGACGAATGACGGAGTGATCGGGAAGGGAGGCGAGTCCCGACGATTAACCGCTCGACAGAGAATGAAAACCATCTCCCCAGGGACCTAATGAATGCCGGCCCGATAGCAGCAGCCCGCTGATCCCCCAGCCTGAACCATAGCCGAGTGATGTACGCCGTGATTCAGGACGCGTGCCGCTATTTGCAAATGAAAACGTCAGTGAAGGTGCGTGTGGCAGTTCATTATTGGTCCCACAGTTCGGTGTTTGCCTGATTGCCTCTCATCCATGGTTGATTGGATGATGCCAGGGTTGGATGAATGGGTCGAGTTGTAAAAGTGTGTATTTGGTGTAGTAATACCTCATTGAAAAAAGCATTACTGATGAATAAGTTACCCAACTTTAATTGAGTAAAATGAAAGTCAATGTATATTTAAAAAGTATAGGGACTAAGTGGGGTATTTAATATGGCGGATGCGATGTGTATTGTTGTGAATTAGTATGTGTTTTTTTTAATAAATCTATCCATTATGGGTTCAATCAGATGATTGTATTGTTTTGGGACACAACGCAATCAAGGATATAAGATTAATTGGTCAAGCAATGAGGTAGTATTTAAATTATTTCTATATTGGCAGCGCACCCAAAATTAACTACCTTGACTATAACCATTTTACGAACAAGAGTAAATAATTATAATTGTTACGGTGTTTTCCCCCAACGGCTCTGGTCAGAATAGTAGTATAGGATATTTTAAGTTTCCACTTAAAAATCTAAATGCTAAGGTAAGAATTATGAATTAATGATATGAGAAGAGATGGTTAGAAGCCTTCCAAAACATGAGTCTTTCGTAAAGATCTTTTATAAACAGTTGTTACTCTTTTAAATATTTTTTGAATTATATATGGCACAACAAATATGACTGAATGGTTTGTCAAGTATGGATGCTTTAATGTTTGCAAAAATGCATTCTGCTTGGATTACTTTTCAGTCCTTGAGTATTTTACATTTTACTGTCACTTGAAATTTTCACTTATTTGAGTTAGTACTTTTATTATATAATTATTTAATCCATTAAATGTTTTGTTATGTATTCGAAGATTAATTTAAAGATTTAATTATCTTGTTATACTGATATGTGAACTAAAATTGTAATTATGTATTTTTAATTTTTTATTAGTACTAGGATTCTTAACACCAGTATCCGCCACCAGAAACATCATCAGTATAAAAAAAATAAAAAATCTCTGTGTCTGTGTATTTCTTTCTGTATATTGTCTTCGCTCTCTTTACATGTACTCTGGGCTTGGGACCATAGACCAAAGTCCTAAGGACATAAACAACACGTTTCTTTTTAGGTATCTAAGCAATTTGGATATTATAAAGTAAAATCCAAAAATAACTATACTTTAATGAACAATTTCTTTTATTAGATGCTTTTAATAATTAAATAAGACACATTCTTATTGTAAACAGAATTAGTACATTAATCTAACATTTCTAATTCATCTATGTTTATAATTAAGCTGCTTTATAGTTGTCAAAGCATGGGCAATACTTTTACCGATAAACAATACAATTTAATAAAATCAAAATTCAAATTCATATAACTTTGACCAAATCAGATTATAAATGTAGAAAATTAATATTTCTTTTAACTGAAAAGTAAAATTTAGAGAAATGCACTAAATGCAAATCTCTGAAAGTTACCATTCAGTTGTAAATCATAAATATTAAATCTAAATACAAATAATGGCAGTGCATTTTTCAGTATTTAAATGCAACTAAATATCACATATCAATTCAATTCTGACTTATGTTAGGAAGATGATCTGTATGAATAATTTAGTGAGTATAATTTATTTTATATGATGAAATATTAATTTATAATAAAAACTGACTATACTTATATTCAGATTTTTTATTTATACACCATGTGAGGATTACAGCACAAGATATGTTATCCCCTTTAATACAAGTAGAGAAGGATATCCACTTTCAGCCTATTTTCCTCCGAAAAACTAAATGAAGGCACACTAAGTAAGCCCCATTGTTACAAAAATAAATACCAATGAAACATACATACATACATACATACATACATACCTGCATACATACCCACACAACCACTCAGAGCTAATGGTCATCTATTAGAGCTCGAAATTCATCCATGACATCCAGGAGTACTATAGAACACTATAAGATGAAAAAATAGATGTCTAATAGTCGTGCTTCATTTCGACGTCTATAAGACGTCTAAGACGTATTATATACATCTATAAGTCCTCTAAGTTTCGATCTCTAATAGACGAAGCCTCTATGGTCGGCATCTACAAAAGATTGTTCCCGAGTGCAACTGAATGAGGAATTTGCAAGTTTTTTATTTTACATTTATGATATAAAAAATACAAAAATATGATCGAAAGCATCTATTTTTTTAATTTTAGAACTCTAAAAGATAACATAATTTGTTTTTAAACACGCACTATTTACTTTGTCTCAAAAACGCTACTTTTCCTACGCGGATACATATGACGTCACAACAAAACATAGCGCTTTTGTTTACATCGTTGACGACTATGCTACGCAGTTTCAGTTAGATATCTAGCATTTTTTTTATTTTTGAGATGTCAAAGTGTGTTAAAACACCATTTAAATATTGCTTAGAACTTTGCTGCACAAGCACGACGGTAAATACACCTGGAAAACTTTTGGAACGAAGTTCTTTTATGCGCCTTACAGTAGAGTGAACTGGCAGGAATCGTCACGTAACGAAAAAGCGTTATGCCCCCTTCATAAGAGCTTTTTCTCAAGGACTCTGTGGCTGAATGGTTATCGCATCGGACTACGGAGTATCGGACTATCGCACTACGGGACGAGAGGTCCCTAGCTAAAATCCCCGCACAAGCGCTGGCCGTTTCTATTCCCACTCATTCTGGAAATAGCGCAGTGGCCAACCCCAAAATCTACGTAAGATCTATGATGCTGCCATCTATATCCACAAATTTGAACGATTTGTATAATGTAATATATATGTATATACATTATATATATATATATATATGTATGTATGTATATATATATATACATATATATGTATATATATAGATGTGTGTGTATATATATATATATATATATATATATATGTATATATATATATATATATACACTCATGGACAAAAAAATTAGCGCACCAAGAAATAATTGCGGGATCGTAACGACACTTGCAATGAAGGTACATGTCGGGGAGATATGCAAATGATTAGAAATGCAGCGTGATTGCTAATTACGTATAGCCGGTAGAGGGCGTTGAACATCGTACACTGTGGAGTATAAAACAGGTAACCAAAGCTTGTTTGAGTGTGCTGAATCATTTACAAAGAAAGAGCTGAGATAGACATGCCATTACGCCGTGTTCGAAGACAATATAAGCAGTTGTCGCAGTTTGAGAGGGGGAGAATCGTCGGGATGATGGAAGCTGGGTGGTCAGCTAGGCGAGTAGCTCGTCAATTAGGCCGCTCTGATTGTGTTGTGAGGAGGTGTTGGGACCAATGGACCCGAGAGATGTCATGTACATGAAGACCAGGCTCAGGACGCATTCGACAGACCAGTCGTCGAGAAGACCGCCACATCGTAAGAAATGCACGCGTGCAGCCAACTGCTTCATCGGCCGCCATCCAGGCACAGGTAGCACCTTCACTAGGGGCTTCTGTGTCTTCTCGAATCATACGAAGGCGCCTGGCTGAAGGACAGTTGGTATCGCGGCGCCTATTACGTGTGCTGCCCTTGACGCCCACCCATCGACGCCTCCGTTTGGAGTTTTGCCGCGCACTAGGAAACTGGACTGCAGCGGAATCGAACCAGGTCGTCTTTAGCGACAAATCCAGATTCAATCTCGGCAGTGATGACAATCGTGTTCGTGTGTGGAGAGCCCGTGGTGAACGCTTCAATCCTGCCTTTGCTGTACAGCGACACATCACTCCCACAGCTGGTGTGATGGTATGAGGTGCCATTGCCTACAATACACGGTCAACCCTAGTATTGTTCCGTGGCACCATGACAGCCCAGCGGTATGTTCATGAAATCCTGCAACCACATGTGTTGCCACTCATGCAACGGCTCCCAGGAGCCATTTTTCAACAAGACAATGCTCGGCCTCATACGGCAAGGGTGTCACAATACTCTCTCCGCACTGTTACTACCCTTCCTTGGCCTGCCCGATCCCCAGATTTGTCTCCAATCGAGCATATCTGGGATCATTTGGGACGACGAGTTGGGCATCCCACGAGTTTGAACGAACTAGAGGCAAGGTTACAGCAAATATGGAACGAAATGTCTCAAGATATCATACAGAACTTTTATGACTCAATGCCCGATCGTATCGCATCGTGCATTCGCGCTAGAGGGGGTCCAATACTCCACAGAGTACGATGTTCAACGCCCTCTACCGGCTATACGTAATGCGCAATCACGCTGCATTTCTAATCATTTGCATATCTCCCTGACATGTACCTTCATTGCAAGTTTCGTTACAATCCCGCAATTATTTCTTGGTGCGCTAATTTTTTTGTCCATGAGTGTATATACATACATATATAGATATGTGTATATATATATATATATATATATATATATATATATATATATATATATATATATATATATATATATATATATATATATATATATATATATATATATATACTCAAGAGCCACTGAATTAGGGATAGCAAAGCCTATGCAAATTGTGTAGCGCTGCGCATCATGTATGAGCAAGTGAGGGCGCTGTGGTAACTGCATATATAGCGCGTACTGTGGTTGTTCTGAATTAGTTGTTGGAATTGCCAGTATGGGTAAACTGCCTGATTTAGACGCCTTCGATCGCGGACAAATCGTAGGTGCGCGACGCATGGGCCATTCAATTTCCGAAATCGTCAGACAGCTAGGATTTTCAAGGTCGACAGTGTCAAGAGTATACCAAGAATACATGGATGGTGGAAAAAAACTAGCGATCGAGCAAACTGCAAAGGACAATTAACCTTGACAGTGCGTGGTGAGAGACGGCTTAGGCGTATTGTACGTAGCCAGCGAAGCCAAATATTATCTCAAATTACCACCCAGTTTAATGACGGTGCCAGTCGTACAGTCGGTAAACGGACTGTGCAACGCGCGCTCCACCGTATGGGTTTCGGGAGCCGTCGACCTATGAGAGTACCATTGCTCTATACTCGCCATCGGGCTGCACGTCTTGCCTGGGCAAGAGAGCCCAGAAACTGGTGTGTAGAGGACTGGCAACGAGTAGCATGGAGTGATGAGTCTCGATTCAGACTATTTAACGCCGACGGGAGGCTCAGAATATGGCGTCAGGCTCATGAAGCCATGGATCCTGCATGCCTGGCTGGAACTGTACGTAAACTGGAACTGTACGCATGGTGGCTCAATCATGGTCTGGGGTGTTTTTTCGTGGCACAGTTTGGGATCTTTGGTGCGTGTACCAACCTCCCTCAATGGAATTCGGTACGATGAGTTTTTGGGTGATCACCTCCATCCGTTTATGCTGTTCTGTTACGGTAATGGAGTTTCCCAGCAAGACAACTGCACCTCTCAGAAATCCCGGTTGGCTACTGGTTGGTTGGATGAGCATTCCTCTGACTTCTGTGTCATGAATTGGCCACCTAGAAGCCCAGACTTAAATCCTATTGAGCATCTTTGGGATGTTTTGGAACAAGGCGTGAAAATCCATCACACAGCACCAAAGAACTTTATTGAATTATGCACAGCTTTAGCCAATATTTGGCAAGCCATTCCCGTGGAACGTTTCCAGAAACCTGTTGAATCTATGCCTCGTCGTGTGGCAGCCGTTATCAAGGTCAGAGGAGGCCCAACTCGTTACTAGGTACGTATCCCTAATTCAGTGGCACTTCAGTGTATATATACATATACATATACATATATATATACATACACATATACATGTAGGAACTCGGTTTCCTGCGAGTCTCCACTTTTACTAGAAACTGTGATCGGTGTCTAGGGGTTGTTGTTCTTAATCTTATAGAAACCTTTCCGCTTACTGCACGGCGGAACTAGACTCTCTTATACTCAGAGTAATACAGTACTCAATTAAAGACAGAGTCACTGCTTCAAACACAAACACTATATATTGACACATATAAACTATTTACATATCTAGAGATACGTTGCATATAAAAATACACATCAAGCCGCACCAGGCCTCCACAATCTAAATGGGTTAAAGCATTCGGCCGTCTGCCGAGATAGGATTAACTAAGCCGCCGTCTGCTGCTTTGTCCGGAGCCAACGTCATGCCCCCTTCGAGACTGTCTCTCCCGTCGCAGCCATCTGCTGCTTTCAGCACCTCTTACCAGGTCGGGACCCAATCTCAGTCTCTCCCTTCAAATACTTTTCTCCCCGTTCATCTCTCGAAAACCTAATAGCGCTGTCGTCGCATAGCGTACACGGCGACATATAGCTCATACTGGAGCCCTGGGATAACACAATTCCCATAACTCGGCTGTCCTGACTATGCTGACGTCCTCGGCAGCGTTATGCCTTACCATCATCAGTTTTATTACAGAATAGCACAAACGAAACAAAACAATGAAATAAAAAGAAAGTAATGCGTTGCTTACAGTCGGTCATGGCTCTTTTCTGAAAGTCTAGTCTGAGCCAGTGGACTACAGTTCACTGTAATATCTAAACAAAAAACACAAGTACACCACGTTTAAATTGCGATGCACAATTAGTCTCTAACCATAACACGTAATTTGTCCAAAACACCAGTGAAACACTCACACCAATGTCACTCCAAGTTTGTGTTTAAATGCGTATCTTGTCACTTAAATCATAGCAATATTAAACATGCACTCACAAACAAATCATTTCGTCTTCCGTACATCGGTGACACTTAGGGCTACCAATAGGGCCAATCACAATCCTTGAATACCATATCGCCATTTACGACACTTAATTGGCGTACACTTGGACTTGACTATCACTAAACACACTTGACATCCAACACTTGATACCAAACACACTTGATCACCAAACACAACTGATGGCACTTTCTTCCCACATACTTCACGATCACAAGCTGAGCACTCCTTTACAGGTGGATTACCAAAATCTGAAGAAGTTTGAAGTATGATAACTATTCCTATTATGTACTCTTGAGCATATCGGTTCAACACTTTCGAGTCTGGGACGCATTTTGCAGACTCAGAGCAAAATTTCACTACCATTTCCGATGATCCGTCACTCAAAGTTCCTTGCATTTCTAATACTGTAGCTTTTTCACTACGGCGTTTCCATTCTTTACGAATCACTCTTCCACTAAAATTTAGTGGCATTTCAAAATCTTTTGCCATAGCGCTACGGTCACATCGTGGCTCACAAGAATCACTTTTTTCTTCCTTCTCGATTTTCAAAACATGGGGACTATCGTTTCCCGCTAAAGGAATCTTTTCCGCTCCCTGGGACACTCGGGGTTGTGTCGTAAGTTCAATAACCTCTTTCATAGCAGGCACTAGCAAATGTACAAGCCTTTTCTGCGTCTCCACGCTCTCTTCTCCCTCAACTTTCGGGGGAGCATCTGAAGAACTTTCTCCCTCGCTCGTAAATTCGGACACGGTTCTCTCGGTGTCACATTTCAGCAGGGCATCGCCGTTTTCGCTGGGAGTGGGTGTCGAAAGTTCACTGAACTTTGAAGAAAGCAATTCTCCGTTCTCTCTAAAGTGAGATGAGGCTATGGGATTCACATATTCCCGCTGCTGGCTTGGGCGAGTTTCGGGCTCACTTTCTTGAATCACACTCGTGAAAACAACATCAGATACACGAAAATATCTCTCTTGACGGCGCAAATAATTATCTGCCCCTTTGTCCATGCTGAGTACAGACACACTATCCGAGTTTGTTTTTGGCGCTAACTGTCGTTCTAATCTTATTTTTTCCAATTCGCGCTCAATCTCAGCCATCTTTCGTTGAAACTCCATCTCTTCGGCTGCCATTTTGTCCCGCCTTTTGTTTTCAACTTCTCGCTCTTCCCTCTCTTCCACAATCGAAATAAGCAGATTCTCAATGTAAACATCGTCACAATCCGATGTTTTAACCAGGGTGATTAATTGCTCAACTTCTGGTTTATCCGGGACCTCTAGGCCCAGCTCGCAGACTAGAGTCACCAGGTCTATCATTCTGGCATGCTCCAGATACGCCATCTCAGAATTTTTTTCCACTTACGTCAGATTCTATGTTTTATCCGTTCAATCCGGGGCACAATTTCAACTCTGTTTCACAATCTTAAATTACGCAAATGTCACAATTATCTCACTTAACAGTTCGTACCGTTCGATGGCATTTCACGCTTTCACAAGTTTGTTACTCGCGTTCACAACACTTTAAACTCACACAACGTCGCTTCCATGGGTGTCACTCACCGCACTTGGTCGTCACTTATCCTTCTTCACACTTTTAGTAGAATCTATACCCGATCCCGATCTTTCACTTTTGTAGAATTTTGATCCAATCCGGGCCGGGCGCCCACTATTTGTAGGAACTCGGTTTCCTGCGAGTCCCCACTTTTACTAGAAACTGTGGTCGGTGTCTAGGGGTTGTTGTTCTTTGTCTTATAGAAACCTTTCCGCTTACTGCACGGCGGAACTAGACTCTCTTATACTCAGAGTAATACAGTACTCAATTAAAGACAGATTCACTGCTTCAAACACAAACACTATATATTGACACATATAAACTATTTACATATCTAGAGATACGTTGCATATAAAAATACACATCAAGCCTCACCAGGCCTCCACAATCTAAATGGGTTAAAGCATTCGGCCGTCTGCCGAGATAGGATTAACTAATAGGGTGGTTCGAAGAAAACTTTTTTTTAAATTTCAGATCGCTAGTGTGCAGAAAAGTTGCCATTGGTATAGACGCTAAAAAATCACTAATTATTATTTTCTTATTAATTTGTCTTCCGGTCGCGCAATGCCATCGAAGTTAGCAAAAAATTGTGAAAAACCTTAATTTTTCATAATTTTTTTAAGTACGCCAGATGGTTTTAATTGCGTTCCTATACCATGACTTAACTACTAAAAGTATCTAAAATCAATATATATGCACTTATTATACATTTGTTTCATATCTTCCGGTCGCGCAACATAGTACAAAATGAGTAAAATTAGTAGTTTTTGCAAAATTTCAAAGTTTGACTGTTTAGTACATTTTAATCATATGATTTTTAGAGATGCTATAGTTTAATTCTATTACAATAATATATTTAAAATCCAAGCATATCTAATAAACTTTGATATTCAAGTGGAATTCGGTCGCGCAGCTTCGTCAAAAACAGCAGAGTAGACTACTACCGAGAGGCGAGGCGTACGTGGCGAATGCCGCTCCATGACGAGTAACCAATATGGCGTATCGGACCGCGCTACGGCTGCTATTGCTTTAAGTGTACTGCAAGACGTTGGGTTGATTAATGAATCAGATACTTCTTATGTTGTAGACAAGAGTAAAGTCCGAAGAGAAAAAACTTGTGTGAGAGATAGTTTGCAAAGTGATATAAGTTTAGAAATTTATGGTCTTTACTTTGATAGACGAAAATACAATGCATTGTGTAATGGAATTGTTTGTGGGTGGGGTAAAGAATCGGTCATGGGACCAAATATAATAGACCTTTCAACTATTATTAATTAAATGTCATGTAATTAAACATCCTAAAGTCTTCACATTGCGTTGTGTTTCACAAATTATTACAGACTATCTGATTGTAGATAATAAATGACACGTTTATTAATTAATAACATCTAAAATGATATACATACACACAGAAAATATTACACTTAATCCTTTCACTTATCATCACATATATTCACACTTATTATTTTCAATATTGACTACACTCATGAATTACGTTAAGTTACCTATCCACATTACTCCTACTTCTTAAATATCTATCACAATTATATTATTAACTTATTCGGCATGAATGAGAAAATGCGAGGGCACATCATTATCACAAGGTATCAAATAAAAGAGCACAGACTTACCTCCACTGATGCACGATATTGCTGTCTTTCACAGGCGCTGGGTTATCGGAGAATTGGGGTCTCCTTAAATGAACTAGGACGGGGTTCATCAAATGCGCTCGCTCCGTTGAAAATCTTTCATTCACACCTGGTTCTTTGTCGAGGCTCGGTCAATAACTGGTCAGGTAGGCTTGGCGCTCTGCTGGGCTCATCCATCGTTTCCATACTCGGCTGGGCGCTTTCGGCATCACTTATTTTCTGTTATGGGCTTTCGGCATAAAACATCACGTCAGATCTTGGCTATTTGCAGGAACTCCTTCGGCTTAGGCTCTCCGCATCATATTCTTCTGATCTGGTTCTTAACACTCCTTCGTATCTGGTCCTTTACAAAAACTCCCTCTCATCTACTCTTTAGCAAAACTCCTTCTGAATATATGCTCTCGGCATAAAACTCCTTCGTTAATATGTCTTCCACCTTCTCATTGCCCCTCCTTTCTTTTTCCACGCCTGCCTTTTCCATTGGCTTTCCATAATTTTGGGGGGACCTATATCTCTCCGCCCATTCGTACATTCTCCTCCCCTTACATAACATCATATTCCCATGGCTCTTTTCATCACGTGTTCCCAGCACTTCATCTGTTTCCGTTTACCCTGTTTTCGGCTAACTCATATCTTCTCCCCGCCTTTCATGTTCAACTGTTCTCATTTTTAACGATTTATTTTCTACCTGCCTTCCCATATGCGCTTTCCTGTCTGTGTATCATATCTTTTCACTTCTTAATTACCTCTCCATCTGGACTTCCTTTGTCGGCGTTTTTCTCTTCATCTCCTGGTTCCTTTTTTTACGTCTTCTTTCTTTTGAACCTCTCAAGTCCACCGCCTATTCATCTCTTGTCTCCATCAATCCTTATTTGTAACTTCACCGTACGCTTGTCCCCTTAACTCTGTTTGTCCGCACATGTCTCTTTCTACCTCATTATTTGCAATGTTACGCGTATTTCCCCGTAACACATTGTCAATTGAAAAAACTGGCAGAAAACACTTTCGCAGAACCTATAAGGAGGAGCATTACTCTTTAATTCAGGATCCAAGCTCCACTTACATAGGACACACTTGTCCTTCTTCAAGCTCAGCAACCGACATAGCATCACGTCTTATTTATCAGAAAATGACTTTTTACTTGACAAATTGGAAGTTGTTGGATGTGATGGTACTGTTATTAATAAGGGCTTAAGAAATGGTGTAATTCGACAAATAGAGATACATGTGGGTAGACCTCTACAATGGAGTATTTGTCTTCTCCATTACAACGAACTGCCATTCCGCCACCTTTTCCAACACTTAGATGGAAATACAACAGGCCCAATAGGATATTCCGGACCGATTGGAAAGGCCCTCCTGATTGTGAAAGACTACCAGTTGTTGATTTGAATCCTATTGATTGTGAGATTCCAAAGTTGACAAACGTATTCTTAGCAAGGACCAATTGTACTTGCTTGAGATATCAGAAGTCATCAAGTCAGGACATTGTTCAGAAGACTTTGTAGTACTGGATCCTGGCCCAATGTCACATTCAAGATAGCTTACTACTGCAAACCGAGTTTTGCGCCTTTACATCAGTGTGTCAAGCCCTTCTGAATATCTGAGAGAAATTGTAACATTCATTCTCAAATGTTATATGCCTAAGTGGTTTGCCATAAAAATAAACCGCAAATTCACAGATGCGCCTAGACATGTTTACAAAACTATTGAATCTACAAGGTACTTACCAGAAGAGCTGCTTTAAGTTGTTGATCCCGTTTTACAACGGAATGCTTACTTTGACCATCCCGATAATTTACTTTTGGCTATGGTAACTGATGAAAGAAACCATATCCGAGAGCTGGGCTTTAGGCGTATCATGAAGGCAAAGCAAGCAATATCTGAAAGTGACTTTATCAGAATCTTTAAACCACCAAACCTAAACTTCCGAAGCTAAAGACTATACCGAAATTATCAAATGGAACACCAGTACACTGACTCTTCCTCCACTGTTAAGAACATTAACTAATGAAGAGATAAAACAGTATGTGAGCAATGGCTTCAAGCCTGTTATAATTATAGATGCTTTCCCATGCCATACACAGGCAGTTGAAAGATGCGTTAAGCTAGTGACCGAAGCTTCAAGTAAAGTGTGTGGACACAGTTCCAGAGACGGCTATATTAGAACCACATTAACATTACTGTCACGCTCAGCGATGCCAACTTTTTCACACAAATCCGAATTTCGATGTTTATCGATAGATAAAGACTAGAAAGGAAACATAAAGAGAGAGAAATCGAAATAAATTTGTACATATTGTAAATAACACACCCTACATTGTATGGTTGGTTGGGTAGGGTGTGGGTGGAACTCGGAAATGCAGCCACCTCCCCGTGGTGAGTTCTGGGTCGTTTTGTAAACAAAATGAGCGAAGAGCTGCACCAACAATTGAATATTCAAACAAAAAAATTACCAAATATTTACTATTAGAAAATTTCTAAATTATCTGAAAGGAAACATTGTCAAACAACAAAATTGTCAGACAACGATAATGGCTGCTACCGGCTGCGATCGCATCGGTGGCATTCGTCACTTACGCCTCACCTCTCTGTCCAGGTAGGCTACTCTGCTGTTTTTGAGGAAGCTGCGCGACCGAATTTCACTTGAATATCAAAGTTTATCTTATATGCTTGGATTTTTAATATAATATTCTAATAGAATTAAACTACAGCATCTCTAAAAATCGTATGATTAAAATGTACTAAACAGTCAAACTTTGAAATTTTGCAAAAACTACTAATTTTACTCATTTTGTACTATGTTGCGCGACCGGAAGATATGAAACAAATGTATAATAAGTGCATGTATATTGATTTTAGATACTTTTAGTAGTTAAGTCATGGTATAGAAACGCAATTAAAACCATCTGGCGTACTTAAAAAAATTATGAAAAATTAAGGTTTTTCACAATTTTTTGCTAACTTCGATGGCATTGCGCGACCGGAAGACAAATTAATAAAAAAATAATAATTAGTGATTTTTCTACGTCTATACCAATGGCAACTTTTCTGCACACTAGCGATCTGAAATAAAAATTTTTTTTTTCGAACTACCCTATTAACTAAGCCGCCGTCTGCTGCTTTGTCCGGAGCCAAGTAAGTAGCCGTCCGGAGCTTTGTAAGCAGCCGTCTGCTGCTTTCAGCACCTCTTACCAGGTCGGGACCCAATCTCAGTCTCTCCCTTCAAATACTTTTCTCCCCGTTCATCTCTCGAAAACCTAATAGCGCTGTCGTCGCATAGCGTACACGGCGCCATATAGCTCATAGCTGGAGCCCTGGGATAACACAATTCCCATATACATATACATTATATATATATATATATATATATATATATATATATAGATAGATAGATAGATAGATAGATAGATATTTAAAATTAAGATGACTAAAAGGGCAGATGCGACCATTTAATACTCCTATAACCTGTAATAAGATAGACATATAAAAATAAGCAAAAAACGGAAGTGGAGATGGTATAGTTGATGACTGCGGGGGGGGGGGGGTGTGACCCCCAGCCCCGGTTAAACATGTTTTATGCCAGGCAACACTCCCGGAGGTCGGCTATAACACCAAGACAGTAATAAACAATTAAGAAGAAAAAATATTTTAGATGTAATGGATAAGTTAAACAAGATATCTTTACTAATATACTCAACTAAAACATAATTACAAGATGAATAGTGTTTTAACTTTTTAATAAAGAAAAAAGAAATGATCTTAATACTAAGATACAGAAGTACATTAATACTAATTAACTAAATAATTTCTCACTAACAAATACACTATAAACATTAAGATACAGAAATACTTAACTCCACACCAAGCAAAGAGACACGAAACTCATGCACACTCACTATTATAGACATAGTAGGGATAAATATCGCCGTATTAGGGAAATTTTTGGTGTTGCCAACTTATGTTAAAACGATTCTCACAATCTTTTTTGTCTAAATTATAAAACTGGGTTAGAATTGATACGAGGAAATTGACAGGAAAACCCTGGTCAATAGCTATAGTTATGAATTTAATTATACTGACGTCCATAGTTTTTTGTTTGAATGTAAACGTTGAAAACGTATTAACTGGTTAGTAACCATATTGTGTTTAATATTTAAATGTAGAGCATTATTCCAATTCATAATCCTAACAGTTTTAAAGTTGTAACGTTTGTCATATAGACTGTATGATATTAGATTTTGATTAACATTTAAACTCAAGTCTAAAAATACCAAATTGCCATCGTTATCTTTATCAGTCTCCACCAATTTAAGATTTTTAGGGTAAAAATTAATATCTATTGCATTTAAGTTTTCATTAAAAAATATAGTATTAAGATTTTTTCTTTTTTCTTTATTAAAAAATTAAAACACTATTCATCTTGTAATTATGTTTTAGTTGACTATATTAGTAAAGATATCTGGTTTAACTTATCTATTTCATCAAAAATATTTTTTCTTCTTCATAATTGTTTATTACTGCCCTGGTGTTATAGCCGACCTCCGGGAGTGTTGCCTGGCATAAAACATGTTTAACTGGGGTTGGGGGGTCACACCCCCCCAGTCATCAACTATACCACCTCCACTTCCGTTTTTTGCTTATTTTTATATGTCTATCTTATTACAGGTTATCGAATTTTATGACGAACTACTACAAATTGACGACTACGAAGATTTGTCTTTTTGGTTTATTGTAACGGTAAACAAAACATATGTAAAAACATAAATAGAAAAATGTTTTCCCAGATAGGGATTCCAACGGTGGGTTACGTGACCCCTTTTTACGAGGGCGAGGAGCGAACTGAGAAGCGAAAACTTCTCCCTCTCTACTGGCGTCGCAGCGCCCCCTCGATTCAATTTTCTACACACACCACCGTGAACAAAATGTTCACCTCTAATTACACAATATGTAGGGTATATAAACTACTTAATAAATGTCACTAACACTCAAAATACAATACAAATAATTAAATTTACATCAATACAATAACAAATATTATTTTAAACTTACTAACAAAAAGAGACCTAAATTTAAGTACACAGTTCTTCAAAACAAATTTAAAATTTTCATAATCTAAGAAAAAGTATTAAAGTATATACAAACATTAATCATTTAATTCAAGAGGATATATAAGTTGTATGGGACGTTTATACTGGCCACTTGAAGTACGAACAAGACAAGATCTTACGTGTCCATCACGACCTACGAATACTTCATCGATGATACCTAAAGGCCAAAGTAATTTAGATTTCGCTGACCCTTCCAACAAGACCACATCACCTTCTTTTAAATTATCTTTAGGAGAAGGAACTATAAAATTATGGGCATTTCTTAATTGAAGCAGATAATTTTCCTTCCACTTACGACAAATTTGCTTCAAAAGTCTAGATTGGTACAATTTTCTGTGATTTAAATTTTCCTTTGTGGATAACTCATTGTTGAAAAGATCAGTAAAATGCACAGGATAACTATAATTTTGACCAGGAAACAAAAATTGAGCCGGAGTAAGAGGCCGTGGCTCATTTAAATCATTACTTACGTAGGTAAGTGGCCGATTATTTAAAACACATTCGATTTCTGTGAGAATAGTCATCAGTTCTTCAAAAGATAATAAAGCCTTGCCTAGGATCTTTTTCAAAGGATCCTTAACACTTTTCATGAGCCTCTCATAAAATCCACCCCACCATGGGGCACTAGGCACAATAGATTTCCATGTTACGCCGTTAATAGCAAGAAAATCCTTCAAATTTTTGTCTAGAATGATTTTTGAAAATTGTCCTAAAATGTCATTTGTGTTTTTGAATGTTTTAGCATTATCCGAAATGATGACTTCAAAATTTCCCCTTCGAGCCAGAAATCGCCTTAAAGACAAAATAAAACTTCTAGTTGACGTGTCGGAAATGAGTTCAATATGAACTGCTCGTGTCACTCCACAGGTAAACAAAGGAATGTAGGCCTTACGAATGTCCTTACCTGATTTCAGATAAACAGGTCCTGTGAAATCGACCCCTGTAACAGAAAATGGCGGCCCTTCCAAAATCCTGTCCTTTGGCAGCTGAGCAGTTACCTGTCTCGCAGGTTTCAAAGTATACTTCCGACAAATCAAACATTTATTCAAAATTTTCCTTACCTCTTGCTTACCCTTCATAATCTAAAATTTTGTACGAATTTTTACCAAAGTAGCTGACACCCCACCGTGTAAAATTTTACTATGTTCTCTAATAATGAATTATTCTACAAATTTTGATTATGCAAAATAATAGGATGAATTTCATTCTCAGATAATTCACCCTGCTCAATCCTCCCCATTAAACGAAGTATTCCATTATTGTCTAAGAATAGGGCTAAGCTAAAGAGTTTCGTTTCGGTGGAAACTGGCTTGCCAGTTTTCAAACAATGCAATTCCGAAGGATAGGCTAGAGATTGTTCGAATTTTATCCAAGTATTTTCTGCAATTTCTAATTCAGTTGCAGTAAGTGGACCATTTTCATATTCTAAATGTTTCAATTTCGCGATAAAACGATTAACCAATGCAGTAATTCTTAAAACTTTCATTAAATTAGAAAAATTGTTCAAATTCAAAATAAACCCTTCGTTCTCTGAAATACAATTATTTTGCACAATTACTTCACAGTTTTTTTCTCAATTAAAGATCACAATTAGGTTCAAAATAATCAGAATGAAATTTTTCACAAGGGGGCCAAAATTCCGGTGGTTGTCTCAACCACGGCGGTCCATACCATCACAATGAACTTTCAGCCAAGTCTGTAGCGGACATTCCCTTAGATAGCACATCAGCTGGGTTCTGTTTACCAAGATAAAAATGCCATCTTCCAGGTTCAGTTAAAGATTGAATTTCTTGAACCCTATTTTTTACAAAGGGTTTGTATTTGCTAGATTTACCCTTAATCCAAAAAAAGTGTTATCTGAGAATCACTCCAATAAAAACATTTAGCATCAAATTTCAAGCATTATTTCACTTCTTTAACTAACCTAGCAAATAACAATGCTCCCATTAATTCCAGCCTCGGCAAGGTTATAGTTTTTAATGGTGCTACCCTGATCTTTGAGCATATGAAACTTGTGATTACCTTACCGTCAGCAGAAACACTTCTCAAGTACAGCACATTTCCATAAGCTGCTAACGATGCATCTGAAAAACAATGAAGTTCAAATGAAACAAATTTACAATTAAACTCCGAAAGGTAATATCTTGGAATCTTGACATTGGTGAATTGTTCTACATCCTTGCACCACAAGTGCCACTTATGAGTCAGTTTGTCTGGCAATTCTTGGTCCCAGTCCAAACCCAGTGTCCACAGTTCTTGAAGTAGACACTTCACCCTTCACAATGAACGGTCCGAGAAAACCAATCGGGTCGAAGAGTCTACCGACAATTTGTAGAATAAACCGTTTAGTGTCTATTTTGCGAGATATAAATTTCACAAGTTCTGTGGTGGAAAAGTATATCATATCACTATCTGGATCCCAGGCCAAACCTAAGACCTTCTACGATAAGCCAGAACGAACAAGAGTGTCCGGCTGTTCGACTTCAATGTTGTTGGCTCTCCACAATTCACGAAGTTCAGATGAATTAGATGTCCACTTTCTGAGTACCATTCCAGCATTGCTGAAAATTTTTACACTTTCTAATGAGGTTTTCAGAGCATCTGAAACCTCTTCTCTTCCTCCTATTAGATCGTCGAAGTAGACACAATTCAAAAGTAGATTCGATGTAGCTGGCAGTTGCTCTTGGAATTTCTCAAAATGGTACTTCAGAGTGGCTGCAAGAAGGTATTGACTCGATGTTAGCCCAAAGAAAACTCGCGTGAAGTTGAGCACAAATGGTTGTTCATTAGGGTCATCAACCCAGAAGAAACGAGTGAATTGACGATCTGATTCATCCAATTCTATTTGGAGAAAAGCCGACTTTACATCACCTGTGAACGCAACAGCATTCTGGCGAAATTTCAAAAGCAATTGGAATATGTTGGGATGCAAGTTCGGACCTGCGTGCAAACAGTCATTGAGAGATATTTTCTCTTTGTCATGTGCAGATCCATCGAATACTATGCGTACTCGACTAGTTGTTTTGTCTTTCCGTATGACAGCGTGATGGGGCAAATAAAATGATCTTTCTTCCCGATTTTTTTAGAGAAGTTTTTTAAACGATACCTTCTTTAAAATATTCATCAACAACACCTTTGTACTCATCGAAAAACCTGCTATCCATCTTAAACTTGCGAGTCAATCCTTCAAACCGTTTACGAGCAACTCCTATATTATCCTCTAAAAAATCCTTCATACCCGACCTCCACGGCAATTTTACTCGATAGCGCCCATCAACAAAACGAATCGACTCATTGAACTCTCTAATCATCTCCTGATCCCTAATATCAACACCTGAGTCACAATCCTGCACCCCTAAACTCTCCAACTCCAAAAACCTTCTCAATTCTGCCGAAATCGACTCTTCCTGATTGAGGAACAGATTGACAGATGTAAGTTCGTCACCCTTACCCCATCTCCCATGAAGCGACCACCCTAAACAAGTTTCAATTGCCACTAAAGAAAAATTCAACCTTTCGACACTTCTAGTTAAATTCTAGTAGTAATCCGATCCTATCAATAGCGAAATAGACTTTTCTGATGACTCATCTGAACATGTCAACAAAAATCCCTTAGTCTTCATGGCTTCTGACACTTCTTTACTGGGAAGTTTCACAACAGCGTTTGATATTTCCTCGACCTCTAAGGCTTCAACGATAAATTCCTCTCCGTTCAACACATTTTTTAAAACTATCTCTACTCTGCGACAAATTTCGGTACTAGGAGCCTTAGCACCAAACGAATAAATTTTCAAATTTTCGGAACCCAAAACCTTTAAACCTAATCTCTCAGACACACTTTTTCGAATAAAACTACGTTGTGTACCGTTATCAAACAAAACTAAGGCTAATCCCGATTTTTCAGAACAAATATTTCTGCTTTAACGCACTGCAACAAAACCCCACTCAAATCATTTACCACATGGTTTAAAGACACGTCATTCTCAACCTCCACTCTCGGCTTCTTGTCATTCTCGAGTTTAAAGCAAATGGCTTTGGCGTGGCGACCCTTACAAAAGCTACATGTTGGCCCCTTGCATCTTTTTACGAAACAGTTAATCTTACAACACATCAGACAACGTTTTTCACGGACTAGCTCAAATCTCCATTCCTGGAGAGTCAAAATATCACACTCTGAGCTCCCATGCTGTGAGTCATTGCAAAAAAGACACCTGCTAGAACTCGCGCTCTTCGATACATTGGTGTGAAGTTCCAAAGCTGACTTATTTGTGCGATTCGGCTGAGAGTTAGCCCCCCCCTCTGAGTAGCAATGGGGAGAATGGATCGGTGGAGTGACCTTGGATTCGCTGAGCCTTCTCCCTAGCGAGAACCGCTTTGTACAAGAAGCTCATTAACTCTTGCAGTTCATGACATTTCTCTGCACTGACTTTAGCAAATTCTAACGTTATATCATGTGGGAGATTTTTCAAGATTATGTTTGTCAAAAGAGTAGTGTATGTTTCGGAATCTATTCCTAGACTTTGCAAACACCGAATTTGTGTTTGACAGTCGAAATACAAGTTACGCAAAGCCTGAACGTTAGAAGAATTTTTGACTGGTTTAATATTAAGCAAATTTGAGATGTGCGAGTTTATTAAAATATCCCTTTGGCCAAAAGTTTCAGAAATCAACTTGATTGCTTGCGCGTAATTTTCTTTATTAATTGAAAACCCCTTTATGCTGCAGAGAGCCTTCCCGCCTAACATGGACTTTAAATGGCAAAATTTATCAACTTCATTTAAATTTGGGTTATTGCGGATTGAATTTTCAAATTGATTCCAGAATTCAAGAAATTCGGACGGCTCTCCATAGAATTTTGCAATAGATACTTTGGGAAGTTTGGCAGTAATTTCTACACGAGTTTTCGATGGTAACGAATTTTCGATGGTAACGAATTTTCGGTGGTTCTATGTTCAGTGGTAGAATTTAAGTCTAACGATTTAATTTTATTTTGCAATTTAATTTTTGCAGAAATTACCTTTTCACAATATTCATCTACAATTAAAACTTCAGCCCTTATTTCATCCTCATCATTAATTAGTTTATCTATGTCATCATTTAACATACTCAAAATTTCACTTTTACTAATTAACTGTTCAAACAAAGACTCACAGACATCAGGATTCAGATCCGGTTCTAACAAATAATTATCAATTTTGTCAATTATCTTTGTTAATTTTTCTCTATGAACATCCCGTTTTGATTTGAGCTTTATCAATTTCGACATTTTGACAATCGCTAACACAAAACAACAAATAATACAAAATCAAAACCTCAACTACAACAATTTCTAACACAATTACTACAACAATTTCTAACAATTAAACGAAACCAAACTAACGAAAACAGAATGGCAAAGTCAACAAAATAACTAACGACAATCAAAACAAATGTCACAATAAACCAATTCAACAAAAACTTTAAATTTCTCACCCAAAACGACGACTTGAACACATTTCGAAAACGAACCGATGAGCACAAAAAAGTCCAATTACGACAGTCCCGATTCTACACAAAGGCACAATGTCCACTTTAACGAAACGAATTTTTAAGGTGGAACGACAACAAATGTTCTTGACACTATTTAGTAGTAGAAGGCGACTTCTATAGTAGACTACAAATTTCCCGCCGCATATGCACCACCATCGAATTTTATGACGAACTACTACAAATTGACGACAACGAAGATTTGTCTTTTTGGTTTATTGTAACGGTAAACAAAAGATATGTAAAAACATAAATAGAAAATGTTTCCCTAGATAGGGATTCCAACGGTGGGTTACATGACCCCTTTTTACGAGGGCGAGGAGCGAACTGAGAAGCGAAAACTTCTTCCTCTCTACAGCAGCGCCCCCTCGATACAATTTTCTACACAGGTTATAGGAGTATTAAATGGTCGCATCTGCCCTTTTAGTCATCTTAATGTTAAATATCTATATATCGTAAATATTTTTGTGGGCAACTTAGCGCCTAAAATTTATTTACTCATTTTTGTTTTTATATATATATATATATATATATATATATATATATATATATATATATATATATATATATATATATATATATAATATTAATAAACTAGTAATTTCTTGATTCAACACTCTTAACATTTAAAAACTATTAATTCCTCACTTTACTATTCAAAATTACATACCCCTTTTTAATCCCTTAAGTTATTTAATTCCCTTTGTGCATTCGCGTTAAATTCCATTATTACAGCCTTCGGCAAAATCATTCAAGATGGCTGTCTTTTTTACTTTAAGAGACGCGGCGCGGCGTCCGTACAAATTTAAATCAGTTCTGCACATCAACAACAACTTTAAACCAATCAACTATTAAGACACACCGTTTAAGTTGGGTTGAAGTTTATATAAATCTTGACGTCGAAAACTAGGACGGACTCCTGTACTTTCTCTTGCTCCATTCATCCCGGTGGAGTCGCCAAAGGAAACAATAAAAATGTTCTCGTAAATTACATATATTCTTCGTTTTAATCATGAGGTGACTTTATTTTCAAGCATAACTGCATCTACTCACCGTAGCATGGGAGATTAGATATCTTCTGAGTCTGCGATGTGTCTCCCATGTTACATAAGTCGAACAGGATTACTTCACCAGCTTCGGGAAGATCCCAATCCATTCCCAGAGGAATTAAATTCGGAATTTTCCTGTTTTCGTCTGCGCTAGTCTTCCCGCCAGTGCGATCGGAAAATAAAGGCCAAGGTCAGTGTGTAGTTTTGCTTTCGGATGAGAATTTGCCGCTTACGATGTTTTTCTCACGTGTGTGCCGCGACAAGTCAGCAACGCAGAAAATGAAAGTAGGTCACCGCCAACGTTTTACGTCATCTTCTGTCCAGTTCATCGCTGTACAGAGTTATTTTTCTTCTCCCTGCCCATCTACCCGTGTGATGAACAGTGATTGTGGATTTAAATTCATCGTTTTTCTATCCGGACTTCAAGACTGTGTTTTTGTTCTTTTTGCCGTGTGACGACCAGGGGCTGCGGAGTTAAGTTCATCACGAGTGTCATCAAAGAGTGTAATCACCTCCAGTTCAAAAATCATCGGTGCGGGCGTTTTGTTTTTTTCTCTTCGGAAAAGTGTGTGCTGGTTTTTTTTAACTTCAGTTCTTTTTCGTCCATACTGTGTGTGATTTGAAATTAATTAATTCGATTCCCTGAATGCAAGCCTAGCGCTGTTCAGAGGAGCTTTTAAAAGTTTTTCTTGGACGCTACACTTTATGTAAAGGGATTTCGGAGTCAAGAACAGGTCGCATGATTTATTTTATATACTTTTTGAACACTAACCTGAACAAGAAATGTTTTCCGAAAATGTGATCATATATGTTGTAGAGGGTATCATATTCTTGTTTTTAATTGAAGCATATAACTGTGATATTTTGAAACAAATATTGTAATAATGGATAGCAAGAGTGAAAAAGAATTGTTGAAAGACCAGTCATTTACTGTGTCGGGGAGTGAGGATGATGACAATGGAGAAACTAAAGAAAAAGTTGATCAGTTTTTCTCAGGTGATATTGACGAAACAGTGACTGACCGTCAGGATTTGAAGGATACAATTGTAATTACTGACACTAGAGAAAAAGAATTAAAAGACATCATTTTTTTTTACCCAAAATCGGGGATGAAAATTGTTAGGTGGCTTTCATATTTTGAGCAAAAATGCTTACAAGCCCATCTTTCAGAAGATGAGAAAGTTAAATCTATTTCAAAATTCCTAAAAGGGGAATCCCTTACGGCCTTTATAAATTCCTGCTTACACATTCAAGAATGGACAGAATTAAAAAAATACTTTGCAGGAATTATTCTTTGATACAGATAGCTTGGAATTCTCTGAATTTTCCAATTTGAAATTTAAATATGATGATGACATAACCAAATATTTTCATAAAAAAATTGATGTAGGAAAAAGATTGGGGTTATCACAGAAGTTAATACTAGAGGGCCTAACACAAGGCCTAAATGCTCAAATGAGAATGACCATAGCTGCAAATCCTCCTCTAACAACTACAGAATGGTTAGTGTTGGCTACTGTAATAACACAGGATCATGACCTGCTGCTATTAACTACGGCTGAAATCGTATCTCGTACACTGGTTGTAAGTTCGCCAATAGGGCGGTAATTAATTAATTAAATAGATGGGCCCAACTCTCAAGAATGATACTGAATATACATATATACACTTTATTTATACATATTTACATACATTCGAACTTGTAACACTTAGCAAACGCTGAAACATTAGTAATGCTAGGAATTTACATATATATATATATAATCTTATCCAATCACTATCTTTTAAATCTTACGATGTCGCCGGCCCTGGCGGGTTAGAGGCGATTATGTAAAGAGTCGGTATGCTAGTTGCTATAATACAAAATGCTCACCCATTTGTCGCAGCCGTCTGCATCGAATTCACCGATAACGCTGGTCCATAGTAGTATATAAAGTTCACACAGTGTTCACAGAGTTCGTGGGTACAGTTTGTTCACTGTAGCGTCGCGGTGTATCCTCGTCCTATTTATCCAGTTCTCTTGGGACTAAAGAGTTCGGGGTCCTTTTATGTCGAAGGTCACTTATTGAAGACTCCTCGTACGTTACTCAGCACGGGTAGCTTTTCTTACACTATGCGGGTCGGTCAGCATTGGTGGGCGGTCAATGTTGCTCAGCATAGGTACCTTCTCTTCCGATATGCGGTTCGATCAGCACTGATGGGTGGACATCTGGGTGTCCAACTCACTAAGCGACGGTGCGTATCTCTCTGGTATCGGCTTAAACTTAATGGTAGTGTCGTCTCTTCGCCCTCGGCACTATGTTGACATCTATGGGCAATCGATACTTCTGCAACTTCTCGTCGCTGATTATTCTATTTTGCGTCCGGAGCTAACGCTGTTCAATCCGTACGTATTATGTACTTGCGTAGGACCGGCGTCTTTCTTCTAATATTATACAGTGGGTCTCTTCTCAGCCCTGTAGCCGCTTATTTTTTTGTTGAGTTTCGTAAGTTAGGGCTCTCGTCGGCCCGTTGGCAGCTTACTGTGTTATCATCTCTTTTTTTTTAATGGCGCTCTCCTACAAATGTCTCATCATCTTGTATATATTCTTCTCCATCCTCGTCTCATTGGTTCTCGCTTCCTCGGTCCCTATTCGCTCGCCCCTCCCTTGTTTATAGAGGGGGCGGATGCGATTAGCTCTCATAGGTTATTCTTGTCTCTTGCCTTTCGCAATTGCCTAAGTTCTGGCGCCGATTATGTCTGGTAAAACTTCCCATCAGACGGCCCCACCTGCTCGACCTCCGACCTCAGATATACGGCCGTTGACAACTTAATTTCTCCGTTTTTTATGGTACCGTAAATCTGGCGTTATAAAAATGTCGGGACTGTAAATTTGCTTGTCCACGCAAGCTGGGTGGCCCATTAACAATTTAGGTTTCTGTTGTTTTCGCATTCCGACTCTTTACAGCTACTAAACTAATCAAAATAAATGATGAAGGAAACAAAGCTAATCAAGGGAATCGGGATAACTTTTTTAACACTAGATTTGAAAATAGGCTCCAATTTAGACAGAATTACTACAACCAACATCAAGTTAGGATGAATTATAGTCCACCTCATCAATTTAGACAAAATTACTCTTCCCAGCCTCAATTTAGACCTAATAATAGTCAGCAGCAACAATTCAGACAATGGCAGCTCAGAGATCACAACTTGAATAGGAATTTTGCACCCAGACCCAATAACCAAATTAATCACCACCAACAGTATGCAGATTTACCACCTAAACCCTGTCGAAAATGTTCTAATTTTGGCATAAGTGATGCTTACCATTGGGAAAAAACTTGCTCTATTAATGAGAGATTTGATAAGATGTCGGTGTCAGACAACAAACATCAATATGAGGAACCTGAATTTGAAAGAGATCAGGCGCCAGAATGATAATTACTGTCACTGACGGGGGAAAATTATCAGAAATCATGGGTTTGATAAAACAAAAGGACTATATAGAAATGATAAACATAATTTTTTAAATTGTGTGATTGACACTGCTTCGACCTTTAGTCTGATGTCACAAAAACTAGTCAAGCAGTGTAAACTGAAATGTTATTCAAGTTCTCCAATTAAGGTCAGGCAAGCTGAGGGGGAAATCTTAATTACAACTAAATGTGTATTAACTTTGAAAATATGGAAAATAACAAGAAATATTTCTGCATATGTTTTGGACAATGACTTGCCTTATCTTATTCTGGGACTTCCAGAATGTAAAAAGTTTAAAGTAGTAATTGACTGTAACCAATTTTGTGTGTATCAAAATAGAATTTCTTTGAAGTTGGTTAATATTTGAGATATGAGTAAAATTTCATTACATCTACAAAATAAATGTGATAATAAGTAGGTGTATAATAATAGTAATGGTCATGAAATTGAAGTTTTTGATATGTTTAACCGTTATGAAGAGAACTCACAGAAATAAAATGATATTTTCTGTATTGATTATGATGTAAGTGAAAATTTTAATGAACATTCTGGTGAAATAAAAGCAGAAAATACCCCAAATTATGAAAATGTTGACATTAATGGTCAAATCAAAAATTTAGATGTTGATAGGGAATTAAAAAATTTATTGCACAAAAATAATAGACAGTTTTCAACTAAAAAATATGACATAGGCAAAATAAGAATGGAACCCCAAAGAATAATCCTAAATTCTGATTTACCAGTGAGTTTAAGAGCATACAGGACTTCGCCAATTGAGGAAAAAGAGATTAGGACCCAAATTAAAAATTTGTTAGAAGCAGGAATCATAAAAGAATCACATAGTTCATACTCAAGTCCTGTGACTTTGGCAAAAAAGCGAGATGAAGGAAAAACTAGACTTTGTATTGATTTCAGAAAACTAAATTTAATTACTAAGACAGATGCAGAACCCTTACCCAGAATTGATGATATTCTAGATAAATTAAGCAAAGCTAATTACTTTTCAACTTTGGACCTTACCTCAGGGTATTGGCCCAAAAGATGGGTCCACCCAAAAGATACTGAGAAATTGGCATTTGCCACTACTTTTGGCTTATACGAGTGGCAAAGACTTCCATTTGGCTTAAAGAATGCCCCTGCAATATTCAATAGGGCTATCAGGAGAATTTTAGATAAATATAAAGTTAACTTTGCATGACACTATTTCGATGATATTATAATTTTTTCAGACTCCAAAGAACAACACCTTGAACATTTAGATCAACTGTTTAACATTTTCTTAAAAGAGAATATCAAGTTAAAATTAGCTAAATGCACTTTTCTGCAGCAACAAATTAATTTTCTTGGATATAATGTAACAAATGGGAAAATTGCCCCAGACAACATTAACATTGAAAAGATAAAGTGTTTGAAACCACCAACTAATGTAAAAGAACTCCAAAGATTCTTGGGCACAATAAATGTGTAAAATAAGTTTATTCCAAAATATGCAAAAGTAAGACATCCATTAAATACATTATTGAAAAAGGGAGTAAAATGGGGATGGTCAGACAAGTGCCAAGAAGCTTTTGAGGATCCTAAGAATTTATTGATTTGTAAACCAATATTGCACTTATATGATGTAACAAAAGATTGTCACTTATTTGTAGACGCGAGTAAACACCAAATTGGAGCTGTTCTAAAGCAGCCAGGTGAAGATGGGGTTCTACATCCCATAGCATATCATTCACGTGTTTTGAAAAACTACGAAGTAAATTACTCAATCACAGAACTGGAGTGTCTCGCCATAGTTGACAGCCTGGATAGGTTTTATAATTATCTCCATGGTAGGAAATTTACGATTCACACTGACCATGCAGCCTTAGTCTGGTTGAGGAACATTAAAAACCTTAGAGGAAGACTTTTTCATTGGTCACTAAAATTAAGTATGTTTGACTATGAAATAAAATAATAGAGAGGAACTGAGAACATTGAGGCTGACATGCTTTCCAGAAATCCTATTTCAGAACCTAATCAACAAATAAATCATTTAATCGAGTTACAAAAGATTGTGGATTTTCAAAATAAAGACAATGTGCAGGGACTTAAATATAAAAAACTAAATGATGTAATTTACGTGAGAAAGAAAGGATTTTTAAAAATTGTAGTACCCTTTTCAGTGAGATTAGAAATTTTAAAAAGAGCCCACGAGGACTTTGGATACCCTGGAATAACTAAAACAATGCAATTACTTACACCTCAATATTATTGGTCCAAAATCATCGAGGACATTAGTAATTATGTTAAACATTGTCATACTTGTCAATTAAACAAAAAGAAAAGACAGAAAAGGTTTGGATTGCTGCAAGAAGTACCTCCGACAGACCAACCCTTCGAGTGCTTAAGTTTGGACACAGTAGGCGGATTTAATTACTATAATTCTACAAGGAAATATTTACATTTGATAATTGACCATGCAACGCGTTATATTTGGGCTTTTCCATCAAAAAGCGTAACTACTGAAACTTATAGAAATTGCTTAAAACAAATATTCCAAATTCAAACTCCCAAAAAATTGCTAACTGACAGAAATGCAGCTTTTACATGTTCAAAGTTTAGAAGGTTTTTAGAGCATAACAATGTGAAACAATTATTGACGACGGCTCACCATCCACAAACCAACGGGAAGGTAGAGAGAATAAATCAAACAATAATTACTAGATTAAGGTGCAAAGTACATAACTCAACAAGTAAAACTCCTTGGACAACCCTATTAAATGAAGTAATTAATGAATACAATCATATGCCTCATTCAGTTACCCAAATGACCCCAGCTTACCTACTTTTTGGAATATTACCTTAGGAACCTCATGTTAAAAAACAAGACTTTTATCCTCAGGTGGATGAGGCGAGAAAATTAGTCAAAGAAAGGACAATTAATTACCATAATAAGAATAAAGTTAAGTATTATGCACGCTTCGTAGAATCTAAATTTAATGTTGGAGATTTAGTATTATTAGAAGAATTCCAATACCATAACACGAGAAAGTTAAACTCCCCCTATTCTGGACCTTACACTATTCTAAAACAAATGTCAAAAGTTAATAATGGAATTGATAAAC
This sequence comes from Dolomedes plantarius, assembly GCA_907164885.2. NCBI lineage: Eukaryota > Metazoa > Arthropoda > Arachnida > Araneae > Dolomedidae > Dolomedes > Dolomedes plantarius. The sequence goes on along the minus strand of OU015494.1, from coordinate 74,141,472 downwards.
CAAATTTTCACACCAAGCAAAAATTCTGAAATTGTCCTTGCTTGCAAATTAAGATACTATAATGCACCAGAGAACTTAGAGGTTTAGAAGGTTTTTAGAGCATAACAATGTGAAACAATTATTGACGACGGCTCACCATCCACAAACCAACGGGAAGGTAGAGAGAGTAAATCAAACAATAATTACTAGATTAAGGTGTAAAGTACATAACTCAACAAGTAAAACTCCTTGGACAACCCTATTAAATGAAGTAATTAATGAATACAATCATATGCCTCATTCAGTTACCAGAATGACCCCAGCTTACCTACTTTTTGGAATATTACCTTATGAACCTCATGTTAAAAAACAAGACTTATCCTCAGGTGGATGAGGCGAGAAAATTAGTCAAAGAAAGGACAATTAATTACCATAATAAGAATAAAGTTAAGTATGATGCACGCTTCGTAGAATCTAAATTTAATGTTGGAGATTTAGTATTATTAGAAGAATTCCAATACCCTAATACGAGAAAGTCAAACTCCCCCTATTCTGGACCTTACACTATTCTAAAACAAATGTCAAAAGTTAATTATGAAATTGATAAACCAAATTTTCACACCAAGCAAAATTCTGAAATTGTCCTTGCTTGCAAATTAAGATACTATAATGCACCAGAGAACTTAAAACTACACCACGAATAATGACAAACAATAGATCCATTTTCTTTCTTTTCTATGTGATGCTTAACATCATTACACTTTTTTATTTGATATAATTATGTGTTGTCCTACTAAAGATAAAAACTGTTGAAAAAAAACTGTCTTACTTAAACTTTCTTCTTAAGAATACTATTATATGTGAATTTTTTTTTGAACTGAAATTAAACACCGACTATGACAACTCTACTTCTTTAACCTTTCAGTAAATTTTCTATTTCTCGAATACAATTTCCTATCACCCACCTCTACAAGCGCGTTGGATGTCATCCCAACTGTTTAAGATTTTTTAAAATTTTTTGCTATTTGTTTTTAATTCATCAACTCAGTCATTTAAAGTGCTGAAAACCATATGCTTGAGTAATGACTAAAACAGGGTTGGGGTGGCCACTCCTTTGTCCACCCATTTCTATATTATACTCCCATAGGTATGACATATGCACATTTTTTCTTTTTCTCCATTTTTGTACTATGCAAGATGCTGTTTTTCTAAGCGGTCATATCCTGTAAGAGAATCACAGTTAGTCCACTGTACGGCTAAAAAGACTCTTCCTCCTTATTAGTCAGAGAACAATAGGGAGAAAGAAACATTTATTCGCAAACATAAACACAAACCCCTTACTGCTTAGAGGTAGAATTAAAGAATTTGAAACTAAGAGTTTTGGGTGACAGACATACAACAAGGTACCTTCAACACAAAGAACTGGATCCACATAAACTTATAATAAGTGTACACAAATGAATAGTAAATAAATAATTTAAAAATAAAGAGAAAAGTATTGAGAATAAGTAATTAAAGTTAGAATAAATATAAATAGAATAAATAAAGAATATTGAAATAAAGGAGATAATGGGTATTAAGAAAAAATAATGAGATAAATAAAGATGTGAAATCAAAAATAATGAATAAGAATTTGATGTATCAAAGATCTTGCGACGATGGAATAAATGTTCTATAAGACATTATATGCAATTTATATATTGAAGATGTGTATATTATTAAATGTGATTTAAGTAAAGACTGTGATTTTTTATGTAACCAGCTACAAAGGACTAGTTTTTTTTATTTTAAGTCAAGATATTGTGATTTTTTTGTGTATTCTGCGCTTGCGAGATGATATGTCACAGAACCTACCGAACTGTGATTATTTTTTTTGTACTTTTCTCAAGCAACATACTGTAGCTAACATAACAAGGACAGTGAACAATAGGCTACCATGTGTACCTTACAAACTTTTTTGGACTCACCCGAATGTTGTGAGAGTTGAGGAGGAAAGTACAATAACTTCAAATTATTATTGTCATGTTCTATTCCATTTACTTAACATTTTATTTGGTTGATTTTGATATTTTCATTGTTATATTCTATTATTTGTGTGAGTTGACTCAAAATTAAAATTGATGTAAAGTGAAAATTTGATAACTTATTTTTTTTTTGGTTAAATTTAATTGATTTTTTTTTGCTGGGATGTTGTTGTGTGAGGAGGGCCCGACCTGCACAGCAATTTTTAGTTGATGATTAGGTAGAATCTTCAGTTTAATATTATGTGTATTTCTTTTTAGTGATTTTTATATATATTTTTTAATAAATTTGATACTGTTGTTCTGTCATCTCATCACGTGACCTTTAAAATTTTTTTTGCAATTTAACTTTAATTGAAAATTATTCGTTAACCTATTCCAAATTTTTTAACGCCCATTTTTCTCACTCGTCTGAGTCTGCCCTCCAATGCAGGCATTGTAGGTCAGCCTCTTCTCGGACGGGGGATATTCTATAATATTAAAAAACTAGTAATTTCTTAATTCAACACTCTTAGCATTTAAAAACTATTAATTCCTCACTTTACTATTAAAAATTACATACCCCTTTTTTAATCCCTTAAGTTATTTAATTTCCTTTGGGCATTCGCGTTAAATTCCATTATTACAGCCTTCTGCAAAATCATCAAAGATGGCTCTTTTTTACTTAAAGAGAGGCGGCGCGGCGTCAGTACAAATTTAAATCAGTTCTGCACATCAACAACAACTTTAAACCAATCAACTATTAAGATACACTCTTTAATCACGTGATGGGTTGAAGTTTATATAAATTTTGACGTCCAAAACTAGGACGGACTACTGTACTTTCTCTTGCTGCATTCATCCCGGCGGAGTCGCCAAAGGAAACAATAAAAATGTTCTCGTAAATTACACGTATTCTTCGTTTTAATCATGAGGTGACTATATTTTCAAGCATAACTGCATCTCCTTACCGTAGCATGGGAGATTAGATATCTTCTGAGTCTGCGATCTGTCTCCCACGTTACATATATATATATGTATATATATATATATATATATATATATATATATATATGTATATATATATATGTATATATATATATGTATATAAATATATATATATATATATATATATATATATATATATATATATATATATATATATATATATATATATATATATGTATATATATATATATATATATATATATATATATATATATATATATATATATATATATATATATATATATATATGTGTGTGTGTGTGTGTGTGTGTGTATGTATGTATATATATGCATATATATATATTTCAACCAATGGAAAATTAATTTACTAAAACTACTTCATACTGAACTACCCAATAATAGTAATAACATTAATAATTCCTATAAACACTCGAAAGATGTGTTAACCTTTATAGTCGTGATCCGACAAATCATTATCTAGTAGAAGTAATCATAACTGTAGCACCAACTCTTATCTTCATCTGGTTAATTGACATATTAAAATCTTGGTTAAATAAATCATTTACAAAGGTTCGTTCCTACGAACGTTAATACACTCATGAGAGCAGGACTCATTCTTCAAAGTCCAAACGAGCTCCCCTTCTCTCCGTACCCGTGTTGACCCTTAAGCAGTCCAAATCTATTCTCCTCGTTCGTTACCGCCGTCTGTATTTATGCATTCTTCTCTCTCTTTCTCGAACAACAACCGGCCTTTTCCACCCGCGCTACGCAGACCACCTATCGTGAATTTCACTGTCCACGGCTACTACCTTGGAAGTGCGCCGCTGTGTTTCCCTAATCATTCTAAATGACCTGACTACCTCACTATTGTCGAGGGTTTACAAAGGTGTATAGCTTTCGACACCTGTTTCCGTTTCTTTTGGTGCTTATTGAAGACTCTATTACTCACCTTCATCAATTCCTCTTAAGCAGGGGTTTTCAACCTTTCAGGCTCTGTGCCCCCCTTTGAACATTGATGTGCGGTCACGCCTCCCCCCCCACCACCACATATGGTCAATAAAAGTAGTACAATCGGAATTTGAAACTGAAGCTGGTTATTAAATGAAAATATAGAATAGATAATTTCATACACAAAATTTAATATTACTTCTCATATCTTAATTTGGAACATATTACTATTCGAACATATGAAATCAAAGAATTAAATGCAGATCAAACATATTTGAGGTAATCAAGGATATAGGTGAGGTTGGCATGTAATACCAGTCTCTTTCACAACATTAATCAGAGGGCTGGTCTGTCTGTCCTTGGCAAGTTTTTGAATATTAGGTTGTAACTGTGACAAGGCACACCTCAGGTCATTTTCAACGTCCAACTCGATATTTTGACTTTATGTATGCAAATGCTGAAAATCCAGATTCACAGGGATATGTGTATGAACACTGCACTAACAACCTCAAAGCTTCCAAAGTATCTTCTGGGTAAACAGGAAAATAGTGTAACCAAAAATTTTCAACATCCATGTTTTCGAATTCCACGTTTCCCTTAGAATTACATTTTAGATCGATTGACTGTTCCTGAATATGATCAGGAAGTATATCCACGTCGATTTTAAAAGGATCTCTTCTCAACTTAAACTCCCAGTTCTCTAAACTAATATCTGCAAAATAGACTGCAATTTCATCTTGCAATGCTATAAATGCCCTGATATAAGGTCCTTCAATTCATTTATCTGTTGCAATAGGAGATATTTTTGCTATCATCGAGGAGGTCGTTCAATCTTGGAAAGGATGAAAAGTTCGGCTCTGAACTCTGAAGACGGCGTTGCCAAAAAGTTATCCTTTCTGTGAAACCCTTAACTGCATCATAAGTCTTCGGAATATTTTTCTGACTTTGTAGCTACGACAATTATCGTGTGCAACAGTTATTGTGTTCGTGTTCGTATGTCGAAAATACGTAACGGATACATTGTGACCGCAAAATTGAGTACAGTAAATTACAGTTAGTTTTACTTTTTATTTTTTTTAAAACTCACGCCTCCGTTGAAATTCTTCTATTCCTCCCCAGGGGGGCGCGCCCTCCAGGTTGAGAACCGCTGCTCTTAAGAATGGGAGACGAGAGTCTGACATTTCGCCCCTTCCTCTAGAAGTGAAAAAAGTCTTTTTGAGACGTTTTCACGCTTGAACAACAGTCCCTGTTGTTCAGAGGATAACGAAGCACACCCAAGGCGTAATGACTGCGCTTTTTAACTTGTGACGGGGGCGTTTTGTAGCCACCACAATAACACATTTTTACAAGTAATTGATTCCATTTTTTCATCTGCATATGAGATATCCACAACATTTACAGGTACCAAAATTCCTTTTTACACACCTATCCTTAACACAAAATTCATATTATCATTCTTGCTCATTTCTTTACTTTAACCTAAACACTAACAAATTATTTGCCTACCAATCACTTATCTTCAATGCTAGTCTTTCTAAGATAATTACGCTTTTGATTCCCTTTTTTTTCAAACTTTTTAGGAATTTCCTGGTTTAATCTTAACCAGATAAACTTACATATTTTAATGAATCTTCTCCAAATCTCTAGGGAATACTTAACATTAACTTCTTCACTAACAAAAAACATAAACCAAGTGTTCATACAACAAAACAACCAAAAAAAATAAATATCACATAACTTATACACTTAAATTCTTAAAACCATTATATTTACAAATTTAATCCGTTTTTCTTAGGATTCAACAATATTAGTTATCAATGCAATTACCAAAATACACATTTAATTAAATTTTCAATGAATTCTTCGAGAGCTACTTAAATCATTTCTATAACATTTATAAAATACACAATTACATGAGTTTCCCGGAATTCTTTGGGAATTACTTAAATTTGTCATTCTCTCAGCGATTTTTACGGGACCCTAAATAAATACGAATGGGTTTTTGGCTTTATTATTTCACCATCTCTCATTGACTCCTTTGTGAATTTGTGATCTAGTGTCGGTTCAAAATCACCCTTTTCTGCTGAAGAATTTTCTCCCCTACTTTGCGTCTGTTTCCTACCCGTATCGTTGGGGCTTCCCTGGGCATTTAATTCTTCGTTTCGTGTTTCCCTTTGATTATTTCCATTCTCATTATTAGTTTCCTCTAACCCTTTATTCCTTAACATATCAATTTGATCTTTCCTCTCTTTTTCCGTTGAAAATCCCATTTCTCGCACCTCATCCAAATTCTCATTGAGACTTAATTCCCCATCCAAAATTTTATCAATTTCTCACACTTCATCTAAATTCTCATTGGGACTTAATTCATTACCTCCTCCCTTATAGTACATCTCCTCGTCCTTCGTCTGACTTCCCATTTCAAACATATAAAGGGGAATAATCATCTCCTCCTCTGTCTCATCTAAATTCTCATTAGGACATAATTCACTACCTCCTCCCTTATAGTACATCTCCTCACCTGTGTCTTTTGCGCTTTCAAATCTATTCGGGGGAATAGCCATCTCCTCCTCTGTATCCCTTACAATTTCAAACATGTTAGGAGGAATAATCAACTCCTCATCTAATATCTGATCTATACTGTTACTCAAATGCCTTCGAGAACATGCTACCCCTTCAAGGACCTCCTTTCCTTGAGTAATTACATCCCTCACTTCCCTTTCCTGTTGGGTTTCAATTTTATTCTCAGGTTGAATAATTTCGGCTCTGTTAAGTTCCATCTCAAATTTATTTCCCATCTGATCCCCTCTATTTCTGAGATTTTGAACTCTTTTGGGGCACTGATATTTCAAATGGTCTTTACTATTACAGACAAAACATCTTTTATCCTCCTTTTTCCGGTCAATTTTGGCAAATACCTTATCTGTTTTAATTAGTGGTTCAAGAATAACCATTTTTTCATCTCTCAAAACACCTTCGAAATAATTATTAACCCTTCCAATACTTTCTCTGACCCTTAAACTTGAAAGTCTTTTAGCTGCCCTCATCCTCAATTCTTCAACTTCTAATTCTTTCAATTTTAACATCATTTCTCTTTGTTTATATCTTTCCTGTCTATCTCTCTCCTCTTTTTCAACTTCCCATTGTCTATCTCCCTCCTGCCTTTGTCTATCTCGCTCCTGTTTTTCAATTTCTCAGTGTCTCTTTGTCTCCTCCCATTGTCTATCTTTCTCTTGCTTTTCAATTCGTTCTCTTTCCCCTCTCTCATTAATTATGGCAAATAACCGTTCCTTAGCGGACTCTTCCTTATATTTCTCACTTCCTAATATCATTTCCTTAAGATCAGTGTATGTCCTGTTCTCAGAAGACGGACAAATCCCTGTTAACTCTGTAGCTAACAAAATTAAATCGGCTTTCCGCCCCTTCCCTATGAATGCCATTTTTAGCTTATACCACTTAATCACAAATGCAGCAAACAAGTATAAATTCACTTTTACAACTATAACAAAATTTTACCAACTATACTGATCTTGAACTATTTACCTCAACAATTATGATAATTCTACGAGCATTTAACTGCTACAATTATAAATCACTTCCACTAATAAACTGGTACGAGCACTTGTACACTTTTCCCTTTATACAAAATAACACTTTTTCACTTTTACAATAATAATCCAATTACCAAAAATTCAATAACTCAACAAATTACTTCCATCATTATACACATGAATCAACACTTCAAAACTTATCAAAAATAATTCGATTCCTTCAACTAATTACTACCGCTATCTCATACACAGGAAGAAAAGAAAGAATCACTTACCCCTTTTTCACCTCGATGAAAAACTGTCACTCTGATCTGTCTCCGCTGCCGCACTTTGATCACAGTTCAAGAGAGTTCACTATATAACCACGTCGTTGATGCACACTTCACTCCGATGTTGAATTTCTCCTGATACAGGTGTCTGTTCCCGTTTCCTGACCAGTTCCCGAGTAAATTTCTGTCGCTGAAGTCGTGCCCAGTAGACTCGTTCGGAATCCAACTTCTCTTGAAACTGCGTCTCCTTGAAGATGTATCACCACTCTAGTACTCTAGATCATCTTTTTCTGATACCTTCCGTATCGCTGGGGTCCTCCCACTTTCTTTAATTCGACTACGCCAATGTTAACCTTTATAGTCGTGATCCGACAAATCATTATCTTGTAGAAGTAATCATAACTGTAGCACCAACTCTTATCTACATCTAGTTTATTGACATATTAAAATCTTGATTAAATAAATCATTTACAAAGGTTCGTTCCTACGAACGTTTATACACTCATGAGAGCAGGGCTCATTCTTCAAAGTCCAAACGAGCTCCCCGTCTCTCCGAACCCGTGTTGACCCTTCAACAGTCCAAATCTATTCTTTTCGTTCGTTACCGGCGTCTGTATTTATGCATTCTTCTCTCTCTTTCTCGAACAGCAACCGGCCTTTTCCATCCGCGCTACGCAGACCACCTATCGTGAATTTCATTGTCCACGGCTACTACCTTGGAAGTGCGCCGCTGTGTTTCCCTAATCATTCTAAATGACCTGACTACATCACTATTGTCGAGGGTTTCCAAAGGTGTATAGCTTTCGACACCTGTTTGCGTTTCTTTTGGTGCTTATTGAAGACGCTATTACTCACCTTCATCAATTCCACTTAAGAATGGGAGACGAGAGTCTGACAAGATGCTATAACAAAATTACAAAAAGTCTTTATAATCACTTATGTAGATAAAGCAGCCAACAACTATGCAATTATTTGTAAAAAACATTTTGCCATAAGTTTAAAAAACAGCTAGAAAATAGTGATTTTTTTCAGGCATTAAAAGAAACTACTAGTATTATAATTAAGAAAATAATAGCAAAATATAAACTACTAGGTGTGTCATCAAACAATTATCTTTTTCCATATATTACTTTAGTTCCTAAATTTCATAAAACACCTATTGGTTTTAGAGCAGTAACATGTGGTCACAACACTTATGCTACTAAAGCAAGTGTAATATTATTAAATTACCTTAAATTAATCTATAAAAATATAACATCTGGTGTTTGTGGTATAATTGATAATAGATTTAGTCTATTATAAAACTACAAACATTAGATAATTGTAAAACTGTAGTAACTTATGATTTTTAAGATCTATTTTATAATATCGATATAATTGATTTAAATAGAAGAATCATAATGTTAGTACAAAATAATATTCAATACTTAGGCAACAAAATTAATGTAACTCGTTTCAATAGGCTGCTAGAATTAGTAACAAAACATAATTACATAGTTCATAATAATAGTATATACTTACAGTCCAAAGGTGTACCACAAGGTGGCAATGCTTCAAGTATGCTAGCTAATTTATACTTACATTATTTTAAATTAATAATATAGAAAATTGTAATTACAATATATTTAGTTATATAGATGATATAATAGTAATTAATAAAAGCAATAACCATAAAGACTTAAATTTTTACCCTCCTAATCTGGAACTAATTAAAAGTAGCCATGATAATATTAATGCAAACTTTTTAGATATTAACATTAAATTAAATTCTCACAGCAAATTTACTTTTTACTTATACGACAAAAGATCTGACTATAATTTTAATATTGTTAAATTTCAAAACTAAATAACCTGTTTACATAAATCTGTTTTTAATAACATTATTGTAAATCAGTAAGTTCGAATAAATAGGCTATGTTCTAAAGACAATAGGAATAAGCATATTTTAGACTTGAAAGCTGTGCTAATACGTAATAACTATCCCGAAAGTCTATCCAAACACATAATTGGTTGTTTTAGTTTTAATGAATAGTTTGTTCTGTTTCATTTAATAAGTTAAACATAATAATAAGAAAAATTAGAAAAAATAACTGCTAAAAAAATAAAAAATAAAATAAAAATCATAAGTAAAAATAAAAATAAGAATAAAAATAACTCTTAGTAATAATAATAAAAAACTAAATTAATAATGGTTTAATAGTCCTAAAATACAGTAACCATAGTAAGTCAGTAACTGAGTATCCATAATCTCCATGGTTGCAAGTTTTGTGACATCAGTCATCTTGCGGTTACATGTTCTTAACTACCACTCTGTCTAGCGCCAGGCTTGGTGTTCTTTGGTTAAGTAACTCTTTATTCAATATTTATTCAATTCTTATGTTTTTCATGGATTGTACGGTGTCTGAGTGTGTTTATTGTATAGATCATACTCATCAGAAACAATCCACTGGTTTTTAGACAGTACTGACACCGCTGACGAAGAGATGCTGTCTAAAACCTCTTTCATTCTTATCTTTTCTTGTTATTAGTTCCTGGCTGTAAGTAGCTTTAGTGCTAATACTGGTATTCTCTTTCATCTATTTCTCATATATATATATATATATATATATATATATATATATATATATATATATATATATATATATATATATATATATATATATATATATATATATATACATATATATGTATATATATATATGTATATATATATATATGTATATATATATATATGTATCTATATATGTATATATATGTATGTATATATATATACATATATATATGTATGCGTGTGTGGCTAATGTCCCTGGGGGATGACAACATTACACCCCAGTCCGGTGTACATATGAATATAAGACATAGAAACAAACAAATGACACCATCACAGAAGAATTTTATTGACAGACGATGACACCGGCGATGGACGATGGGTTGCAGCTTCCCTTTCTAGACGGGGTTCCAATTGCAGGCGGAAGACTGACCGGTTCCCCAGAATACAGCCAAGTCTTATTCGGGAATCGAAACAACACCCCCGGCGTGGCAGGCTGATGCCTTATCCACTTAGCCACTGGGCGACATATATGTATATATAAAATATATATATATATATATATATATATATATATGTATATATATGCATATAAATACTATATATATATGTACACTGAAGTGCCACTGAATTAGGGATACCTACCTAGTAACGAGTTGGGCCTCCTCTGGCCTTGATAACGGCTGTCACACGACGAGGCATAGATTCAACAAGTTTCTGGAACCGTTCCACGGGAATGGCTTGCCAAATATTGGCTAAAGCTGTCCATAATTCAGTAAGGTTCTTTGGTGCTGTGTGATGGCCTTTCACGCCTTGTTCCAAAACATCCCAAAGATGCTCAATAGGATTTAAGTCTGGGCTTCTAGGTGGCCAATTCATGACAGAGAAGTCAGAGGAATGCTCATCCAACCAGCTAGTAGCCAACCGGGACTTGTGAGAGGTACAGTTGTCTTGCTGGAAAACTCCATTACCGTACGGATAACAGAACAGCATAAACGGATGGAGGTGATCACCTAGCAACTCTACGTACCGAATTGCATTGAAGGAGGTTGGTACACGCACCAAAGATTCCAAACTGTGCCAAGAAAAAACACCCCAGACCATGATTGAGCCACCATGCCCTTGTACAGTTCCAGCCAGGCATGCAGGATCCATGGCTTCATGAGCCTGAGGCCATATTATCAGCCTCCCGTCGGCGTTAAGTAGTCGGAATCGAGACATATCACTCCATGCTACTCGTTTCCAGTCCTCTACATTCCAGTCTCTGTGCTCTCTTGCCCAGGCAAGACGTGGAGCCCGATGCGAGTATAGAGCAATGGTACTCTCGTAGGTCGACGGCTCCCGAAACCCATACTGTGAAGCGAGCGTTGCACAGTCCGTTTACTGACTGTACGACTGGCACCGTCATTAAACTGGGTGGTAATTTGAGCTAATGTTTGGCTTCGCTGGCTACGTACAATACGTCTGAGCCGTCTCTCACCACGCACTGTCAAGGCTAATTGTCCTTTGCAGTTTGCTCGATCGCTAGTTTTTTTCCACCATCCATGTATTCTTGGTATACTCTTGACACTGTCGACCTTGAAAATCGTAGCTGTCTGACGATTTCGGAAATTGAATGGGCCATGCATCGCGCACCTACGATTTGTCCGCGATCGAAGGCGTCTAAATCAGGCAGTTTACCCATACTGGCAATTAAAACAACTAATTCAGAACAACCACAGTACGCGCTATATATGCAGTTACCACAGCGTTCTCACTTGCGCATACATGATGCGCAGCGCTACACAATTTGTATAGGCTTTGCTATCCCTAATTCAGTGGCACTTCAGTGTATAAGCATCAGAGCCATCCTAATACCCTAACCATTACAGCCTCTGGAAACTACCGGCGATAGCTGATCTGCAACGGGAATGACTTCTGCTGGTGGAGCGACTCTGCTTGGCTGCTTCAATCCATAGGACCATAGGACAACTAAATTTAACTGAGTTGCCTAGGCCAACGCCTTCAAACTGAGATTTTACTTAGTCGTAACATCGGATAGCTGGAAATGTTCAGGAGTAGGTGAAAGTTCGTTTTTGTCATCAAAGTTCAAGATATTGCTTCACAAAAAGTTAAGCAGAGAGATTTCTGGTCAGTAGATTGGAGGGTGAAAAATGGGCAGTTTCTATTGGTTGTCTCCTGGATTGTGATGATTTGCTGATGGGGGTGGAGTCAATGGCTGTCTGTAAGCTGGATTTCAATTGGCAAGTGTAGAGAGAATAGAGTAAAGTTATTGGATAGAGAGATAAGGTTTGGAATCCGTGAGTTCTATTACTACAAAAATGAGCAAAGCCAAAAGCATTTGCTCTGAGACAAGAATAATTAAGATAAAAGAAAGTTTAGGGATAGAAAATAGATTTTTATTTTATTTTATAAAATTTTATAGTTGTTTTTTGCCTTGGCAAGCCAAGTATTGTTTTTATATTTTTATATTTTTATTTAAATGACGAGGACAAACAAAAAATTAAGACGGAAGACTCAGGATGGCTCGAGGCCTTTTCCTGTTAGTGGGGTCAGCGTGATCATAGTTTGCAGGATTAGATAAGAGTTCACTGTCAATTGAATTGTGAAAGTTTATAGCTTGATTTTTGAGATAATTTCGAATAGTAGGGATATCTATCTCCCTGTAAATACAAGTATTTCTGAAATACCAGTCCGTATTAACAATTTGTCGAATGGTGCTGCTGTGAGCAGATGCGAGTTTTTTAATATGGGTGTCTGCACAATATGACCACGCTGGCCCTCCATAAGTTAAAATAGGACGAAGATAGGAGTTGTAAATGAGCAATTTATTAACTAAGCTTAATTTGCTATTCCAAGAAATTAGTGGGTAAATTAATCTTCTGGATGCTCGGAATTTGTCCCTGACATGGAGGATATGATGTTTCCAAGTGACATTTTTATCTAATACGATACCTAGGTATTTGACTGTATCAGACCAGGGGATTTTTGTGTTTCCTATTTGTATTTGGTGACTGTTGAATGTCTTTTTACGTTTAGATGTGAACATGACAGCGAAGCATTTCTCAGAATTAATTTTAATTTTCCATTTGTCGAGCCAATTTTGAATGGAGGACATGTGGGTATTGATGTATTTTACTGCATATTTAAAATTTTGTTGGTGGCATAAAGGGCTGTGTCGTCGGCGAAAATTGCAACCCAGCAGTGGCTCGACAAATGGAGAATCAAAATTAACAATGAAAAATGTATTGCAGTTATGTTCACTTCAAAGCGCAAAATATCCTTCCTAAATCATCAAATTAAAATCGGAAACACTAATCTACCCTGGTCTGAAACAGTAAAATATCTTGGCATTGTTCTCGATAAAAATATCACTTTTAAACATCACATCACACACGTTAGGAACAAGTTTCGAGCAGCTCGCAGACTAATTTATCCCTTAATTGCTCGGAACAGCAAATTAAGCATACAAAATAAATTGCTCATGTATAAATCGTTTCTTCGTCCTATACTAACTTATGGTGGGCCAGCATGGTCATACTGTGCTGAAATGCATATTAAAAAACTAGCTTCTCAGCAGAGCAGCACGATCAGACAAATAATAAATGCCCCTTGGTACTTCCGTAATGTCGACATCTACAATGAAATCGGTCTCCCCACTCTTAAAAAACATCTTCAAAATCTAGCCATTAACTTTCACTACAATATCGATAATGATTTACTTAAAGATTTAGCAAATTATGATCATGCTGACCCCTCTAACAGGAAACGGCCTAGAGCCATCCTGTCATTTTCTTAAATGTTTTGTCCTTCGTCCTTATATAAAAGATAAAAAATAATACTTGGCTTGCCAAGGTAAAAAACAACAAAAAATTTTATAAAAACAAATAAAAATGTATTTCTATCCTTAAACTTTCTCTTTTAATCTTATTCATCTTTGCATAGTATGCAGACCCTCTTTTCTACTGCCCTGCAAGATGCTTACTCACTTTTCTTATACTATGAACTCACGGATTAGCTGCGGCCCAATCATTTCATTCCTTTCCTATACTCTGTTTCATTGGTTCCCCTCTGCTTATTACCTGAAAGTCTGCAATTGAGGGCGTGGCCCAGGAATTGCAGTTGCGACCCGTTTCCTATGGTCCTATGGAAAATTGCAATATTTGTGTTTATATTTTGGGGAATATCGTTAACAAATAAATTAAAAAGAATTGGGGATAAAACCCCACCTTGTGAACGCCTGAATTGATTTTGAATTTACTGGAGAGATGGCCATTAATTCTTACCTGAAAGGTGCGATTTTTGAGATAAGAGATGAGAAGGTGGATGATTTGGGGTGGGAAGTTATAGTTAATGAGCTTGTGGATGAGTCCATCGATCCAAAGTTTATCAAAAGCGAGAGAGATATCAAGAAAGAGAGCTGCTGTGGAGGATTTATTTTTCTTAGCACTGGCAAGGTTTTCGGCAAGACGAGTACAAGAATGGTAATTTTGAAGATATATTTAAAAGGGAGGTTTTTGAGCATAGTATTATTGATATTATCTTCTCCGGGGGACTTTCTTTTAGGAAGTTTTTTAATGAATACTTTAATATCGGCAGGGACTATAAAGGGAGTGGGACTTTCATGAGGGGTGTTAAGAAAGAGATTAATACTATTTTTGACAATATTTTCAGTGCTAGAATGAGAGATTTGGTTAAGGTTGAAGTTTTTTGCAAAGTGTTTGCCTATTACTTGGGATTTTTCCATATCAGTGAGAACGTTATCATTAGTTTCGGGGTCTTTAAGAGGGGGAATGGAACGGAATTGATTTTTAAAACGCCTGGCGGCTCTCCAAATGGAATTGTCAGTAGTGTCCAGTGATTCTAAATAATTATTCCAATTAATGTTAGATTGATCTCGAAGGTAAAATCTGAGGTCTTCTTGAGTTTTGCTCATTATAGTTTTGTTAGCATTGGTTCTATTGTGCTTCCATGTTTTTCGTGCTTTGTTTTTGTTGTTTATGAGAATTTTAAGGTGTTGGTCATGGATGGTTTTAACACGGGGGGGGGATTAATATAGTGCTTTTAATTAAACTTTCGTTGATGTCGGTAGTGATGCTAGAGACAAGGTTTTCCAGATCGTTAATATTATTGACAACGGGGGGGAATGTAATTAATTTTATTAAGTTCATTTTTGAAATTATCCCAGTTGATTTGTTTAGTATGATTTATGATGAGAGGGTTAGTGTCTAGCGGGATACGAATTTCAACTGGGTTATGGTCAGAAGTTAGTTCACAATGAGAAGTTATGGATAAATCATGAGGGAAACCTTTAACAAGGGCAAAATCAATGATACTATCAGAGTTATGAGAGAAGTGGGTTGGGGAAGTGGGGGCGATGATGTCGAAATTTGTTTTGCTAGTAAAGTTATAAATTAAGTTACCATAGACGTTATTAATTTTGCAATTCCATAATTTATGTTGGGCATTTAGGTCACCGAAAATAAGGGTATTTAAGTTGATGGAGTTTAAGGCGTTTAAGTCTTCATTAACATCGATATATTTTTGCATAGGAGGAATATAGGTTGAGATGATGGTATAGAAAGGGAGGTTATTTAATTTGATGTTGATAGCGGTGGCGTTAATGCATTTAAGGGGGGGGGAGAATGATTAAGTGATGAGGGAGGGTATTTTTAACCAAGATAGCTGTGCCTCTCATGGGGTGGGTTGGATTAATATAATCATTTCTGTAGGTAGTGTAATTGTAAACTTTGAGATTATCCGCTGGTCTGAGGTGGGTTTCCTGAATTAAAATAATATCGGGGTTGCGCTCATTTACGAACTCCTTGAACTCACGGATTTTAGCACTAATACCATTTGCGTTCCATGCGAAAACAGACAGAGAAAGAGGGGCCATTAACCGGTGCTTTGTACACACTTAAAGAGCGCGTGGAAGAAACTATAAAGCTTTTCCTCAGCGGTTACATTTAATTTTATATTTTCTCTAGCAATTCGCAAGTTATTCAATATCGAAGTAAAGTCTGTTATATTAAGTTCTTTCGTTATTTCATTTATAATTGTATTAATTTCCTGGAATTGTTTTAATAGGGAAAATCCATTAGGTGAGGGAGAGTTGTCGTTTGAGGTTGTAGGGAGATTGTAATTGATTTGGTCGTTAGATTGGGTTGGGGGTGAAATTTCGGACATGTTGGTACTAGTTTTAGTCATTTGGGCAAAGGTGATGTTTGGGGTAACTAATTTGGTTGTTTTTAGGGCTTCTTTGGCTTCCTTTTCTGCTTGTTTCTTAGCGGCTATGTTGTGGGGGAATTTAGTGTAGCCTCTCCAATTATCTGGGTGGTTTCCTTGGCAGTTGCAGCATATTGCTGCTTCTACCTGTTTACTTTCAGGTTTGGTATTTTTGCATTCGCTGGTAAGATGATTTCCAGCACATTTCACGCACCTTGGGTCCATGAGACAGAATTTACTATGGTGGTGGAAGTGTTGGCATTTAAAGCATTGGGCTGTCTTATATGGGGAATTGTAGTATTCAACTGTAATTTTAATGTAGAAAAGGGAATTTAGTTCGAAAATAGTTTTAGCCTGGTCAGTTGGGGTGAGTTGAACTTCGAGGTGCAGCCTCTTATACTCTCCCTTTGATGCGTGCGCAGCTGGTATGTACTTTGCATAATTTAGTATGCAATTTCCAACTTGCACTTCTTCAGACGCGATCACATCGCGGAAGAAATGCTCAACTCAGCTGCCTTATGACGTCATATCGCTGGGGAAGGTATTTTCGACGTATCTCTATAAGAAGTAAACAATTAACAGGAGGAAGCTGGCGAGCATGTGTTGCCTGTACGCCCCAAAATACTAGTAGAAAAGTCAACAAAATGTATCTGCGAGCTTTATATTGCAAAACAATAATAATTATGCAAACAAATGCTATTTTCACCTGTGTAAAAACTTTAAGGACAACAACATTTTTTAATATAAATGTTATGTAAAACTATTATTAATTTGCACGTTAAATACTCTCGTGTATAGCGGTTTTTTCTGACGTTTTCTCTTAAGAGTTTTGTTAATTTTATAATGATGCCAAAAGCAACTAAACCGACTGAATATGAAAAAGGTGTTGTGGAATTCTTTGCATTGTCAGGACTGAATTGTCGGTCTATTGCAAAAAAGATAGGATGATATAAATCTGTTATCAATAATTTCTTAAAGTTAAAAGACAATTACGGAAAAAAATTCCGCTACAGGCAGACTAAAAGCCTTGTCACCCAGAGATGAAAGGAAAGTTTTAAATTTAGCATCAACTGGAAAATACTCAAGTAAAGAAATTTTACGAACGACTGGGTTCAATGTGGGCAAGAAAACGATCTGCAATACAATTACTCGATCTGGGAATTTTCAATACACAGAAAAATTGTGTAAACCCTCTTTACTGACCAGACAAAAAACCCAGAGTTTACAGTTTGTAAGACAAGTGATGACTAAGGATGACAAATGGCTGCAAGTGGTTTTATCCGATGAAAAAAAGTTGAACTTCGATGATCCTGATAGTTTGAATTATTAGACTTGTTTCACACTTACACGATTTTTATCGTCTGTCGTTTAAACGATGCAGTCCGACATTTAGCCGACCACGACACGACAGTGGATCTTTTTCACACTTAACCGGCTGCATATTACTATTCCTTACATGAATTCACGCCATTACATCGTTTAGCGGCTGCTGATTGGTCAATTGAGTTTACATCGGTATTTGTGTATTTGGTGCGCTGATGCTTATGAAAGCATGTCTATTTTTCAAGAATCAAAACTTCCATCACTATTTTTGAACGAAATAGAATCTATTTCAAATAATAGTAACGTAGTACGCAGTAACGTTCAAAATTTAACGGATTAATTTGCAAGTTGTAATTAAGATTTTAATTAAAAAAATAAACAATTTTTTTAAAAAAATTAATAAATAAAGCTTTCATTATTTTTAATTCAAGATGTAAATTTTTAAAAGAAAGAAAATATCTTTCCTTTTTTTTAAATTCAACATTTAAATTTAAGAAAAAAAACCCATTTTGAGTAATATTTAGTCTATTTTATTCTACTCCTAAAATTTTACAGTGAAATTACTACAGAAATTGGTTAATTTCTTAAAAATTTCCATGCTCAAAAAAGAAATATGAAGGCATTTATGGCGAAAATTTCTTTTACAAATAGCTTGTCACTTTAAATTACTTTTACATTAACAGGTGGTGCCACTTAAAAAAATTCACGTTCCTTGTAAAATATGGCGTAAAAAATATGTAAAAATGAAAGCAACTAAGAAATATATTTTATCATTTATCTCATTTAAAATGCGCTTGGGATCAAATATTATGGCAATTACCGATGCAAACTCAATTGACCAATCAGCAGCCGCCAAACGATGTAATGGCGTGAATTCATGTAAGGAATGGTAATATGCTACCCGGCTGTCGTGTAAACGACATCTAGCTGAGCCGACACGCGTTCAGACGCGCGTAATATGAAATAAAAATGTGGTGTGTTTATTAGTTTTCAGTGTATTTCTTTATATTTTGAGTGAATTCATTGATGATATGTTTTTACTGTATTCACTTAATGAGAAAATTAATGCGTTTTTAACAGGGTGTATAAAAACCATGATTTAAAAAATTTTTTTAAAAATGAGTTTTTTAAATTTAAATCATGATTTTTTTATATTTCATTTTTATGTGATATAAAATATTATATATACTATATATTTAAAATTATATACTATACAATTATATAACTAATGCAGGAAGTAAACATTTTCAAATTGAAACATTGCTGATCATTGTCAATAAAATTATATAAAACAAAAAATTAAATTAAAGAAAGACAACCAGTAACAAAATGGTTTGAAACTAAAAATCAAAAAGGAAAATAATTCATTATGTTTCTTCATCTACAGTTATCAAAATACACTGCTGGCCACTGTAAATGCAACACCCTGAAGGAAACATGCAAATAACATGAAATTTACAACATGCATTAGCGGAGGTGAGATATGCAAATGATGAGAATTTCAGCGCAGACGCACATCACGCGCGCCTGTGGCGCCACTTCAAAGCGCTATTTAAGGCTTGGAAATTTCAACGATTTAAAGTTCGACAATTGTGTTTTTCTTGTGGTTTTTTCAGAAAAAAAATCAATTATGCCTCGTTGAAAACAGCGATCATCTTTTGATCAAGTATCCAATTTGACAGAGGAAGGATAGTGGCCTACCGAGATTGTGGATTATCTTTCAGGGAAATCGGTAGTCGTGTTGGACGAAACCAAACAACTGTAATGCGGATATGTGATCGTTGGATGCAGGAGGGTACGACGGACCGGCGTGTTCGATCGCATCCACCTCAGCGCACCACTTCACGTGATGACAGGCAAATTGTGGGCATGGCAGTGACGGATCGCTCAGTCACATCACGAACCATAGTACAGCACATGCAGTCTGTAACGCATCATCCAGTGTCTGCGATTACCATTCGACGCCGTTTACAGCAGAGTGGTCTGTCCGCAAGACGTCCATTGCTTTGTCTACCCTTGACGCAGAACCACAGATGTCTCCGCCGCCAATGGTGCGATGACAGAAGGATGTGGACGGCAGAATGGAATGAAATTGTCTTTACTGACGAGTCACGCTTCTGTCTGCAACACCACGATGGTCGCATTCGAGTCTGGAGACACCGTGAAGAGAGGATGCTGAACAGCTGCGTTATGCACCGCCACACTGGTCCTGCACCGGGTATTATGGTATGGGACGGTATTGGATATCACTCTCGCACACCTCTAGTACGCATTGCCGGTACTTTAAACAGCCAGCGCTACATCTCCGAGGTGTTGGAGCCAGTTGTCCTTCCTTAACTTCAGGGCTTGTCCACAGCCATATTTCAACAGGATAATGCGCGACCACACGTGGCACGCATTGTCCAACGGTTCTTTGTCAATCGCCAGATTGAATTGTTTCCCTAGCCGCCTCGCTCTCCGAATCTTTCGCCGATAGAAAACATGTGGTCCATGGTTGCTCTACGATTGACCCAGATTCCATCCCCAGCTGCCACAGCAGATCAACTTTGGCAACGTGAGGAATCTGCTTGGTCTGCTGTACCCCAAAAACTCATCCAAAGTCTCTTTGAATCAATGCCGAGGCGTGTGGCAGCGGTGATCTCCAACAATGGCGGCTACTCTGGCTACTGATTTCGGCAGGAACCACACTTCACAGAAGTCTATAAATTTAATCATTTGATACTTGGTCAACATGCTATCTACAAAATAAATTTTGTTGTGATATCTGTTGTCTTTCTTGGTGTTGCAATTTGGGTGGCCAGCAGTGTATTTAAAAATTAGTAAGATTTATTTTAAGATTTAAACATAAACACTAATTTAGCTGCCTTTTCTACACATAATTTTTTTCGCAATTTACTCTGTACGAGTCCAAAAGTGGAAAACATCCTCTATATCCCAGCAGTTGTTTCTTTTGCAGTACATAACATATTACATCACACTCTTTCTGATTCATACTGTTCTTTAGGATTTCTATTGATTTCCCCCACTGTAAGGTATTTAAGGATTTTAAAGCTTTTTTTTCAAACAAAGTTCCATTAAAAGGAGGAGAGAGCTCAATGAATTTTAATTAAATGTTTAATAAGGAGGTATCTCCATACTTTTCTTTAATAAAGTTTAAAGCTTGGTATTTTTATTTATTTTTAAACATTCCACTTCATAATTAGTCTCGAAGAGTACTTAGGATTGGTTGTCTGACTTATTCTCAGAAGCAAATCTGGCCAATCAAGATAAAGTAAGTGTACTATCACAGTGTCAAGATTGAAAAGTAAAGTAGACCAATACACACAATGGAAAATTTTCCAAGAAGCAAATGTGTTATACAGAGTAAGTTGAATTATATGAATGAGATGTAAGATATACATAAAAGTCTCCTTTCTTTCCTGTTTATATTTAAATTTAGTACCCTTAGGAAAATATACAAAAAATGTTCAAAGCAATCCATGAAATAATATTTTTGATTAAAATCAATGACTTTAAAAAAAATCATTCTATTTAAATCATCATTTTAATCACTGGTTTTAGTCATTTGATTAAAATCATTGACACCCTGTGCTTATAGGATTCTTGTGTTTTATCCCATAAAATAGGACGATCATGAACTAGTGTTATTAGTACTTCAAGATCAACTTCTGCTATGATAAAAAAAAACTTTGATCTGATGTAACACAACCTCTGTTAAAAATATTTTCTTATTCGGATGATCTGTAGATAAGGATAAATAAAAGCAAAATCCGTTCCGTTGTTTAATTATTTTGTGGAATATATATTTATCTCAAAACAGGAAACAAGAACAACAAATCGAGGAAACAAGCGTATCACTGCAAACGACACGTGTCGCCTAGATGTGTTCTGCGCCATTGATCCCTTCTGCCTATTCATTAGCCGGTTTTTTCGACGACAACGACAGTCGTCCAGTGCTGAGGGACCAGACGACTGCAACAAGACAGCCGAGTGTCGTTTACAAGACCACGACATTTCTCGGGCAAGTGTGAAACCGGCCGTACTCTCTTCATCCCGATACAGTGCACTCGGCATCGTTTAAACAACAGACGATAAAAATCGTGTGTGAAACAAGCCTTATTGGCATGATTTGAGAAAATAAAAAGAGGAATTTTCGCAAACCGTCAATTAGGTGGCAGATCTATCATGACATTCGGCTGCTTTCGTTTAACGGCGTGGGGTCACTTTCATTTCGTTTAGGTAAAGTTAATTCAAAGGCATATCTAAAAACTCTTTCTGACCATCTTTCACCTGCTGAAACACTTCTGGGAGGGGGGATATGGATTTGTAGCGTCGTCCACCTGCAGTAAGCTATCACACTGAAATCCGTGCTCGCGAACGCTGTTTCCGAGCTGCATGCGTCAAGCTGTATGAGCGAGCATCATTAAGCTATGTCCACACTTGTGCGCTTTCGCGTTCGCTTTCGACTTCCGCTTTGTCTTTCCTTTCAACTTGCTTTTAGCGCATACCTCCCGGCATGCCTCTAGACGCATTCGATTTGCTGTCCACACTTGTTAAACAGCTCATGCCTCACGAGATGGAAGAGTCGGACGGTTACTTCTGCGTTTCTTGTGATTTCGCAGAGTTTATAAGGAGATCACTATTTTTACGTAAAGCAACAAGGAATGTGCAACAAGAATAGACTACAATTTTGGTACGGCGCTCTGTAAATAAATATGTATAATTCCGCTACTTGCATATTTATCATATATATATATATATATATATATATATATATATATATATATATATATATACACTGCTGGCCACTGTAAATGCAACACCCTGAAGGAAACATGCAAATAACATGAAATTTACAACATGCATTAGCGGAGGTGAGATATGCAAATGATGAGAATTTCAGCGCAGACGCACATCACGCGCGCCTGTGGCGCCACTTCAAAGCGCTATTTAAGGCTTGGAAATTTCAACGATTTAAAGTTCGA
The DNA here is from genome assembly GCA_907164885.2 of Dolomedes plantarius. NCBI lineage: Eukaryota > Metazoa > Arthropoda > Arachnida > Araneae > Dolomedidae > Dolomedes > Dolomedes plantarius. Next base: position 74,118,676 of record OU015494.1, on the reverse strand, counting down.
CAATTGTGTTTTTCTTGTGGTTTTTTCAGAAAAAAAATCAATTATGCCTCTTTGAAAACAGCGATCATCTTTTGATCAAGTATCCAATTTGACAGAGGAAGGATAGTGGCCTACCGAGATTGTGGATTATCTTTCAGGGAAATCGGTAGTCGTGTTGGACGAAACCAAACAACTGTAATGCGGATATGTGATCGTTGGATGCAGGAGGGTACGACGGACCGGCGTGTTCGATCGCATCCACCTCAGCGCACCACTTCACGTGATGACAGGCAAATTGTGGGCATGGCAGTGACGGATCGCTCAGTCACATCACGAACCATAGTACAGCACATGCAGTCTGTAACGCATCATCCAGTGTCTGCGATTACCATTCGACGCCGTTTACAGCAGAGTGGTCTGTCCGCAAGACGTCCATTGCTTTGTCTACCCTTGACGCAGAACCACAGATGTCTCCGCCGCCAATGGTGCGATGACAGAAGGATGTGGACGGCAGAATGGAATGAAATTGTCTTTACTGACGAGTCACGCTTCTGTCTGCAACACCACGATGGTCGCATTCGAGTCTGGAGACACCGTGAAGAGAGGATGCTGAACAGCTGCGTTATGCACCGCCACACTGGTCCTGCACCGGGTATTATGGTATGGGACGGTATTGGATATCACTCTCGCACACCTCTAGTACGCATTGCCGGTACTTTAAACAGCCAGCGCTACATCTCCGAGGTGTTGGAGCCAGTTGTCCTTCCTTAACTTCAGGGCTTGTCCACAGCCATATTTCAACAGGATAATGCGCGACCACACGTGGCACGCATTGTCCAACGGTTCTTTGTCAATCGCCAGATTGAATTGTTTCCCTAGCCGCCTCGCTCTCCGAATCTTTCGCCGATAGAAAACATGTGGTCCATGGTTGCTCTACGATTGACCCAGATTCCATCCCCAGCTGCCACAGCAGATCAACTTTGGCAACGTGAGGAATCTGCTTGGTCTGCTGTACCCCAAAAACTCATCCAAAGTCTCTTTGAATCAATGCCGAGGCGTGTGGCAGCGGTGATCTCCAACAATGGCGGCTACTCTGGCTACTGATTTCGGCAGGAACCACACTTCACAGAAGTCTATAAATTTAATCATTTGATACTTGGTCAACATGCTATCTACAAAATAAATTTTGTTGTGTTATCTGTTGTCTTTCTTGGTGTTGCAATTTGGGTGGCCAGCAGTGTATTTAAAAATTAGTAAGATTTATTTTAAGATTTAAACATAAACACTAATTTAGCTGCCTTTTCTACACATAATTTTTTTCGCAATTTACTCTGTACGAGTCCAAAAGTGGAAAACATCCTCTATATCCCAGCAGTTGTTTCTTTTGCAGTACATAACATATTACATCACACTCTTTCTGATTCATACTGTTCTTTAGGATTTCTATTGATTTCCCCCACTGTAAGGTATTTAAGGATTTTAAAGCTTTTTTTTCAAACAAAGTTCCATTAAAAGGAGGAGAGAGCTCAATGAATTTTAATTAAATGTTTAATAAGGAGGTATCTCCATACTTTTCTTTAATAAAGTTTAAAGCTTGGTATTTTTATTTATTTTTAAACATTCCACTTCATAATTAGTCTCGAAGAGTACTTAGGATTGGTTGTCTGACTTATTCTCAGAAGCAAATCTGGCCAATCAAGATAAAGTAAGTGTACTATCACAGTGTCAAGATTGAAAAGTAAAGTAGACCAATACACACAATGGAAAATTTTCCAAGAAGCAAATGTGTTATACAGAGTAAGTTGAATTATATGAATGAGATGTAAGATATACATAAAAGTCTCCTTTCTTTCCTGTTTATATTTAAATTTAGTACCCTTAGGAAAATATACAAAAAATGTTCAAAGCAATCCATGAAATAATATTTTTGATTAAAATCAATGACTTTAAAAAAAATCATTCTATTTAAATCATCATTTTAATCACTGGTTTTAGTCATTTGATTAAAATCATTGACACCCTGTGCTTATAGGATTCTTGTGTTTTATCCCATAAAATAGGACGATCATGAACTAGTGTTATTAGTACTTCAAGATCAACTTCTGCTATGATAAAAAAAAACTTTGATCTGATGTAACACAACCTCTGTTAAAAATATTTTCTTATTCGGATGATCTGTAGATAAGGATAAATAAAAGCAAAATCCGTTCCGTTGTTTAATTATTTTGTGGAATATATATTTATCTCAAAACAGGAAACAAGAACAACAAATCGAGGAAACAAGCGTATCACTGCAAACGACACGTGTCGCCTAGATGTGTTCTGCGCCATTGATCCCTTCTGCCTATTCATTAGCCGGTTTTTTCGACGACAACGACAGTCGTCCAGTGCTGAGGGACCAGACGACTGCAACAAGACAGCCGAGTGTCGTTTACAAGACCACGACATTTCTCGGGCAAGTGTGAAACCGGCCGTACTCTCTTCATCCCGATACAGTGCACTCGGCATCGTTTAAACAACAGACGATAAAAATCGTGTGTGAAACAAGCCTTATTGGCATGATTTGAGAAAATAAAAAGAGGAATTTTCGCAAACCGTCAATTAGGTGGCAGATCTATCATGACATTCGGCTGCTTTCGTTTAACGGCGTGGGGTCACTTTCATTTCGTTTAGGTAAAGTTAATTCAAAGGCATATCTAAAAACTCTTTCTGACCATCTTTCACCTGCTGAAACACTTCTGGGAGGGGGGATATGGATTTGTAGCGTCGTCCACCTGCAGTAAGCTATCACACTGAAATCCGTGCTCGCGAACGCTGTTTCCGAGCTGCATGCGTCAAGCTGTATGAGCGAGCATCATTAAGCTATGTCCACACTTGTGCGCTTTCGCGTTCGCTTTCGACTTCCGCTTTGTCTTTCCTTTCAACTTGCTTTTAGCGCATACCTCCCGGCATGCCTCTAGACGCATTCGATTTGCTGTCCACACTTGTTAAACAGCTCATGCCTCACGAGATGGAAGAGTCGGACGGTTACTGCTGCGTTTCTTGTGATTTCGCAGAGTTTATAAGGAGATCACTATTTTTACGTAAAGCAACAAGGAATGTGCAACAAGAATAGACTACAATTTTGGTACGGCGCTCTGTAAATAAATATGTATAATTCCGCTACTTGCATATTTATCATATATATATATATATATATATATATATATATATATATATATATACACTGCTGGCCACTGTAAATGCAACACCCTGAAGGAAACATGCAAATAACATGAAATTTACAACATGCATTAGTGGAGGTGAGATATGCAAATGATTAGAATTTCAGCGCAGACGCACATCACGCGCGCCTGTGGCGCCACTTCAAAGCGCTATTTAAGGCTTGGAGATTTCGACGATTTCAAGTTCGGCAATTGTGTTTTTCTTGTGGTTTCACAAAAACGATCAATTATGCTTCGTCGAAAACAGCGATCATCTTTTGAACAAGTATCGAGTTCGACAGAGGAAGGATAGTGGCCTACCAAGATTGTGGATTATCTTTCAGGGAAATCGGTAGTCGTGTTGGACGAAACCAAACAACTGTAATGCGGATATGTGATCGTTGGATGCAGGAGGGTACGACGGACCGGAGTGTTCGATCGCATCCACCTCAGCGCACCACTTCACGTGATGACAGGCAAATTGTGCACGAACCATATAACAGCACATGCAGTCTCTAACGCATCATCCAGTGTCTGCGCGTACCATTCGACGCCGTTTACAGCAGAGTGGTCTGTCCGCAAGACGTCAATTGCTTTGTCTACCCTTGACGCAGAACCACAGACGTCTCCGCAGCCAATGGTGCGATGACAGAAGGATGTGGACGGCAGAATGGAATGAAATTGTCTTTACTGACGAGTCACGCTTCTGTGTGCAACACCACGATGGTCGCATTCCAGTCTGGAGACACCGTGAAGAGAGGATTCTGAACAGCTGCGTTATGCACCGCCACACTGGTCCTGCACCGGGTATTATGGTATGGGGCGGTATTGGATATCACTCTCGCACACCCCTAGTACGTATTGCCGGTACTTTAATGGGTCTCACGACCCTTAAACAGTACGAGAGACAGAATTTTTTCTCTTTTTTCGATTTTGCACAACTCATTATTTTACAAATGAAAATGTCCAATTTTTTTTTGTTAGTCCTTTAATATTTATTTTATAGTTATTCAGTTCAAAATATTTGAAAATATAATCAGAAACGTTTTTAAAAAAATGTTAATTCATCATCTTTATTTTCAAGTCGTTGAAAGTGACCTAACTTACGCGCATGCTTACAGAAAAAGCTTTTTTCCAAAAGGTTAACTTTTACATTTCTTAAGAAGAATAATGTTTATACATTTTATTAAACAATAAATTTTTATAATTGTAGACATTTTTCAATTTTTTGTGAAAATGTATACTATATAGCAATTTTTTCATTAATTTCAACAAATATTTAGCCTATTAAATTATAAAAATATGTAAGGAATTCCAAGACTATAGTCCCAATTATTTATTATAACAAGATAACTGCAAATGCAAAATTTCATACATCTAACTTCAAAAGTTTTAGAGATATCATGCGCGTAACACTAAAAAATCTCATTTTGAGAAATAGGTGTTTAAAGATTTAACTACAAAACAAATGATTTTTTTATAAAAAGTTCAACTGATAAAGATATTTTTGTTCAATTATATCAGAAATCAAGCATATTTTATCACATTTTAAATAAATATTGGCAAATATTTATGACATAATGCTTAAATTTTACTTATTTGACACGTCAAAATTCATACTTGGCCTAATCGTAAATCTTTTCGAGACTTACTTACCCCATTAAAACATAAAAACATTCAATTAATACTATGATTAGAGTTCAATAATTTAACATATATATATATTAATAAACGTTAAGTAAATGTTGGCAAATATTTATGAAATAACACTTAAAAATATCAATGTGTTGCATCTGACAATTATTAAAACCCCCTGGTTCATATATTAAAGATTTAACTACAAAACAAATCACTTTTTATCAAAAGTTTAACTGATAAAGGTATTTTTGTGCAATTATATCAGGAAGAAAACATATTTTATCACATTTTAAATAAATATTGGTAAATATTTATGAAATAACACTTAAAAATATCAATGTGTTGCATCTGACAATTATTAAAACCCCCAGGTTCATATATTAAACATTTAACTACAAAACAAATCACTTTTTATCAAAAGTTTAACCGATAAAGGTATTTTTGTGCAATTATATCAGGAAGAAAACATATTTTATCACATTTTAAATAAATATTGGTAAATATTTATGAAATAACACTTAAAAATATCAATGTGTTGCATCTGACAATTATTAAAACCCCCAGGTTCATATATTAAACATTTAACTACAAAACAAATCACTTTTTATCAAAAGTTTAACTGATAAAGGTATTTTTGTGCAATTATATGAGAAAGAAAACATGTTTTATCACCTTTTAAATAAATATTGGTAAATATTTATGAAATAATGCTTAAATTTTACTTATTTGATATGTCAAATTTAATATTTGTCCTAATCGTATATCTGTTCAAGACTTACTTACCCCATTAAAACACAAAAACAGTCAATTTATACTATGATTACAGTTCAATAATTCAACATATATATATTAAATATATATTGGCAAATATTTATGAAATAACACTTAAAAATTTCAATGTGTTTCATCTGACAATATTAAAATCCCCCAGGTTCATATATTAAGCCCTCTTCTCGTCTCTGTTTTATGGACAAGCACAATTTTGCCTTTTTCATTGCCCTTCTTGTTTTTACAGTATTTTTTATCAGTACATTTTGAGCAGTATTTACTCGTGCCATATCACTACGAAACTGGGACGTTATTGCATTAATACCTGGATGGATGCCTAATTTTCTCATGACAGAGAGTCTCCCCTTTTTACCGGTATTAAATTAAATAGCTGCTTCATAAGCAGCTATTTCTGCAATTCTTTTACCACATCCAGATGTTTTTGGACATATCTGCCATATTATTGAATTGAAAGATTCGTTTGGGTTTTGCGTATGTCTACCAAGACACCGCTTTAGCAAATCTGGTGTAGATAGTGCTTTGAACACAGGTTTTATAGTGTCCATTACTGCAGGTGGTACAACTGTTTTATGATGAAAATCATTTACAGCACCCTTTGCTAGTGCTTGGTTATATTTACAGCAAGAGTCCACACCAGTAGGGCAAAATGTATGCAAAGGTTCATTATCAGATGATCGAATGTGAAAATACACAGCCCAGATAGCCTTGCGCATATCATCAAAAGATGTAGAATTTTGGCGAATTGCGTTGCCATAGAAAGAGGTTAATTTATTTATCAAGACATCTGTTAATCGTCCCCTTCCGGATAAGCTTTTGCCATCTTCCAGTTTTTTTGACTTGTAGTCCTGCTTGAGCTTTCTTAAACGAGTTCCCATTCGCTTTTGTACGTGTGTTACACATTCCAGCTTTTGTACCGTGATGTCGCCATATGGTTTGCTTGCAGAAATGGAGGAGAATGTTTTCGTATCACCATCTCCAATATAATTCACATACTTTACTCCTCGTTCTTTTTCTGCTCTGAAGAAAATATTTTTCATTCCATCCACCTCCATCTTGCTCGAAGACCCCGTATGATTTTTCTGACAGCTAGGAGAATGTTTCCTTTGCCACTCTTCAAAATCTTTTCCGCTGCATTTTCCTTTCCATCTTTCGCAACCTTTGCATGTTGAGGATAACACTTCCAAGTCTATGACTTTGCCACAGTTAGCACCAATGACAGTGCACACACCTATATGGGAAGTATGTCCTCTGGTCTTCCAAGAACCGTCACCACTGACGGTTATTAAATCTGAACCTGTAATACTAGCTTCCTCCAGTGCAGCATCCTGCATACTTTTAACAGCAACAATTTTTGAAGCCTCATTAATATGCTTGCATATACTGTCATAGGCGTTTTGAGTAACAGGATAACCTAAATCCATCACACCACAAAATGTTTTGAGTGGTTCTAGTCCTTGTCCAATACACCGCATTGCATAGACGACACGTCTATTTATATCAGGGATATTTTTTCTGTCACCAATCAGTTTGGAATTGTGCAACTTTCTATCAGTTCTGCAGTTGTCACATTTCATTATAATTGAAGAAAATAATCCCATTCTTTTTTGTTCAGATACACGCACACTTTTAGAACATGTTTTGCACACTAAGTTTTCCTTAAAAAAATCAAACAGTATGTCTTTATCAATAATAAGGTAACCTTGAAATGGTTTCACTTCATTAGATATATTCTCTGAATTTAGGGACTCACGTAATTTTCTTTTTGACGCACTTTCACGTTGTTCAGACACAATATTCTGTTCATTAGTGGACAGTGATGAATTCAATTCTGATTTCCTAACCGTAAATCTGTTCCCGTGGAAACGACGTTTCTTCGATCGCTTTCCAGAAGGACGTTTCTCTTCAGCCATAATGATGTATTATTAAAAAATTAAGTAATAAACTAATTAATAAAATAAATAATAATAAATTGTACGTAAATTAGCACCTTCGCTTAAAAATCGAGAACACAACGCAGTCAATCAAACACATGGAACGACGAAGCTTCAACTGCGATTGAAAAACATTAAGTTGAGGAACAGTCTTCCTACTTTGCACCGACTAAAAATAAAATAGTGAGGCTAAAACATAGCTACAACGTATTCACCCGCAACTTTACGAATTATGCAATCAGCAGAAAACGCAGCTGCGTAAACATCCACTATCACGTGGACCTTTAAATCAATGTTGACACAAACAGCTGACGTCAGAACTGGAAAATCCCAAAAGTGGCTTTTACATTTTTAATCATATCTCTTGACCTAAGAGGTGTATTTTAATGCGGTTTTTTTTAAATGTACAGAATTGTTCAGGCTATAACATATATTATTTTCACAAAATCGAATTTTTTGAACATTTAAGGGTCGTGAGACCCCTTAAACAGCCAGAGCTATATCTCCGAGGTATTGGAGCCAGTTGTACTTCCTTACCTTCAGGGCTTGCCCACAGCCAAATTTCAACAGGATAATGCGCGACCACACGTGGCACGCATTGTCCAACGGTTCTTCGTCAATCGCCAGATTGAATTGCTTCCCTGGCCGCCTCGCTCTCCGGATCTTTCGCCGATAGAAAACATGTGGTTCATGGTTGCTCTACGATTGACACAGATTCCATCCCCAGCTGCCACAGCAGATCAACTTTGGCAACGTGTGGAAGCTGTTTGGTCTGCTGTACCCCAAGAACTCATCCAAAGTCTCTTTGAATCAATGCCGAGGCGTGTGGCAGCGGTGATCTCCAACAATGGCGGCTACTCTGGCTACTGATTTTGGCAGGAACCACACTTCACAGAAGTCTATAAATTTAATCATTTGATAATTGGTCAACATGTTATCTACAAAATAAATTTTGTTGTGATATCTCTTGTCTTTCTTGGTGTTGCAATTTGGGTGGCCAGCATTGTGTATATATATATATATCTGTGTGTGCACGTGCAGGGGAAAATGATCTAAATGAGAAGACTAAAGAATAAATATAAATAAAATATATTTATGTAATACCTCAGTAATCGATTAAAAATGGTTTTTCTTATACACGTAGGTTCTACATCAATGTAGTTTAATGGAGAAATTAATAACTGATGATACGGAATATAGAGAAGACCTGTTTTTTTATATGCCAAGTTATTAGAAATAGAACTACAATTTATAGCTTTGTTTATGAAGTAATAAAACCAAACAAATACTAAGAATTGAAAACGGTAGAATATTGCTTGTTATTAAAATTCTATCTCTTAAATATAAAGTGTAATATTACACTGGTATATTAATTTATTTCTGAATAAAAGGAACATTTATATTACTTTTGAAGTACCATAAAATCTCAACTATAATACGTATCCGAGTATAATACGTATGCTTGATTTTGAGTGAATTTTTCGGAAAAAAATTAAAATTCGACTATAATACGCAGCCATAACTTTTGAATATTTTATTTAAAAATTGCACAAATATTTATTAGCAGAAATAAAATTTGTAATAAAAGAAACGAAAACATTAAATTCAGTAGAAAAAACTTAAATTTTTATTCAAAACAAACAATATTGTCAAGTTATCAGTCTTAATCCCTTTTACTAGAATACAGCTCATCCATTGTTGTTGCATCCATGTTATAAGTATTTGTGCCATCGTAATATATATCACCATCATCATTCTCATTTGATGAAAACTGCCCATCTTACCATAATATGTCGTTCTCACTGTCGTCTCAAGTTTGACAATTGATAATTTTTTGCTGCCGCATAGGACCGTCTTGAAGAAGATTTGAGGGAAATAAACATAAAATTATAATTTTTGTACTTGCAACAACCGGGAACTATCACTATTTCAAGGGACCTGTTATTAAACGAACTCGTGTGCGATACGAACTGTGAGTTCCATTTGTTTAAAAGGAATGCCTGCTAAGTAAACGGGTGGATGAATCACGGATTGCAGATGCGCACTCACCCGTGTTACGACAATGTCTTACAGCTGCTGTACGTTCGTTTATCCAATGTTTAAAACTACATTTTTTTGTACGCGAGTATAATACGCATCCTCATTTTTGCGGACTAAAATGTGAAAAAAAAAGTGCGTATTATACTCGAGATTTTACGGTATACCGAAAATTGAAGAAAAATCGTTAGCTAAGCATACTATATATATATATGTATATATATATATATATATATATATATATATATATATATATGTGTGTGTGTGTGTGATAATATTACTAACTACCTATAATCGCCCATTCTGAACTTTATCTCTGTTCTGGTAACCCCTTTTTCTACTCTTTGGTGAAATCGCCTTTCCACACACTAACTTCTCCACCAATTCTGGCAACCTCTCTTAGCTAATTGTCTTTTGGGGCTCTTACGAGGAGACGCTGGACTGACTCGAAGCTAATAAGATGTGTTGCTCTACTCGTTAATAAATTAGTTTGTTCCTGAAGCTGACTTTATTATTTTCCAGCCATGTTGTAAGCTCCTATTTCATGAGATGCCCATTCCGGACATTTCTGAGAGCTCGACAGGATCTGGACTTTTAAAAATGCGACTGCAAATGGAACAAGTTAAAAAGTCTTTGTTACGAGTTTCGCTTTGGAATCCCGCCGGAGTTCGTTCCTGAATGCGCCATCTTGAAAGAAGAATGGCACTCTGCTGTGATTTGATTACCCAGTGGAGATGACCATTCCGGTCATATCATCCAACACCATGAAATCGCTACAGAGATATCGACCACATCGAAGCAAGTGAAGATGCCATTTCCAGTTCGTTACAGTTTGGATTTCAAGTTTACGGTTATCCACGGACTCCGTCATCTTAAAGAAGAAAATACCAGAGATGAATCATTCGTAATTCAACTATAAATCCCCAAGTAGTGCTTCAAGATTTTTTTTATATGTGTGCATTAACAATAAAAAAATTCAATTTCAAGAAAATAATTACGATTTCCGGGTGGACGCCGAACGCTGCTCGGAAATCAATGAAGCTCATATAAGCAAATTTTCAAGTTCACTATCACAGTGCTTTACACTTAAAAAAGTTCTTAATTAGTATTTTAATTTACAGTTCAAAAATGGTCTTGTAAGCAGGTCAGTTATATTATTTTTGTAATTTCTAGTATTACATTTGTAAAACAAAATGGCGACTGCCAAACCAAATACCGAACTTGACGATTCTTTAAGAATCACGAGTAGTGAAACAGAACTAAATATTGAGCCTTTTAATTCAGACAGTAATATGGACATAAACTGTTGGTTAAATTATTTTGAAAAAATGTGCAGAAGGGAATAGGGATGAACAGTGGAAATTACAAAATTTTTCCCAATTTGTAAAGGGTAACGCACTTAACGTTTATATTCAAAATTGTTATCAAATTAATAATTTTACAGAATTAGTGACTGTGTTAAAAGAAATTTTTTTCACCCCTACCTTAACTACCTTTTAGTGATTTTGCAGGGTTAAAATTTAATGAAAACAATGATGATATTACATAATATTTCAGGAGAAAATTAGAAATCGGAAAAAAGTTAAACTTAAGAAGTGAAATGATCATGGAGGGTTTAACTGATGGCCTCCCCAGAGAACTAAAATCATTAATGACCATTAATTTCCCTGCTGAACCTATTGCTTGGCTTAACCAAGCTCACAGACTGGTAAAAATAAGAGAGAATCCACAACCTAGTAATGACTCGCCCAGATATGTAACTCCCTTTGTTAGAACTCCCCAAATTCAAAACAGAAATGATTACTTTAGGAATGATTCCCAAACTTGGAATAGGTCATATGTACCAAGATATACAAATGATGCTAGAACTTATGCCCCGAGGCAAAATACTTACCAGAGACCTCATAATTACTACCGATACCAAAGACCATCTAATCCTAACTATCAGAGCAATAACCCTAGATTTTCCAGCCATCATTATTATGATAACTCACCCACTTTGTCTACCACTCCATGTAGAATGTGCACAGAGAGAGGTATTCCAAATGTTTTTCATTGGCATCAAATTTGTCCATTTAGAATGGAAAGAGCTGATAATGAAAGGACTTCATCCCTAGCAATTGAACCACACTCAGAGAATACTCCTAATTCCTGACTATTGAAGGTGTCAGGTTATTTTTCAAACAATAAATATGTAGACTGTGTCATAGACAGTGGCGCAACTCTGTCAGTGATATCCACCAGAACTGCTCGACAGTTAAATTTGAAAATAACCAGAGTAAGAGGTATAAAAGTTGTACAAACACAAGGCCATATTGTAATGAACAAAATATGTAAGGTTAAGATGAAAATTAGCCAAATTATCAGAGATATTGTGTTATATGTAATTAACAATAACTTGGATTATGTAATTTTAGGTCTAAATGAATGTAAAATTTATGAAATTGATATTGATTATAAAAACCTAAAGGTATAACAAAAATCTGTAATAATTAATTATGAAGGTAATATGCTAAAAGCAAATATGTCAGTCCATATTCAATTCCAAGGTGGACTGTTCAACAACCAAAATAAGTCCAGTCCTCAACCTGAGTGTTTTGTACAAAATAACTATGAAAATGATAATGAGAATATAATTCTAAATGATACCATACCTAAAACTGTTGACTCTGTAACCAATGTTGTTTCTAAGAATCTTAATCGAAATGAAAATAATTTAGAAAACTTGTTAATTAAAAATTCATCTGTATTTTCCAAAAGTAAATATGATGTTGGTTGTATTAATTTTGAACCCCAAAGAATTAATTTAACATCTAAATTGCCTGTTTCTCTAAGACCGTATAGAACTTCCCCTAAGGAAGAGGGGGAAATTAAATCACAAATTGATCAATTGTTGAAAGCAGGCATAATTAAGGAAAGTTGCAGCCCATACAGTTCACCTATGTGTTTGGTACTGAAACGTGAGGAGGGTAAGAAAACGAGATTGTGCATTGATTATCGAAAATTGAATTCCCTTACTAAAATAGATGCAGAACTTTTGCCCAGAATTGATACTTTATTAGATAAATTGAGCAATGCCAAAATTTTTTCTACCCTTGACCTCAGATCTGGTTTCTAGCATATTCCCATTCACCCCGCAGATACTGAAAAGTTGGCTTTCAGTACAAACTTTGGGTTATTCGAGTGGCTAAGGCTCCCCTTTGGACTAAAAAATGCTCCAGCCATTTTTAACAGAACCATTAGGTGAATTTTAACAAAAAACAAAATTGATTTTGCATGTAACTACTTTGATGAAATAATTGTCTACTCTTCTTCTGAGAAAGAACATTTGGAACATTTAAGTAAATTATTTGAAGTGTTTAAAAGAGAAAATATTAAATTAAACCAAGGGAAATGTGTGTTTGCTAAAGATCAGATAAAATTTCTAGGTTATGAAGTAAAAAATGGTAGAGTAATTCCTGATAATCATAATATTGAAACTATTAAAAAATTGAAAAATCCTAATAATACCAAAGAGTTACAAAGAGTTCTCGGTAGTGTAAATGTTTATCACCGATTCATTCCCAACTATGCCAAAATTAGAGCTCCTCTTAATAGATTACTGAAAAAGAATGTTGTGTGGCATTGGGATGAAACATGTCAACAAGCTTTTGACGAGTTGAAAGAAATCTTAATATCAAAACCAGTGTTACACTGCCGTTCTAAGCGTAAAAGGCGTATTTCAAAAACTGAGACTTTTGGGTATGAGCGTTTTTGTAAATGTACATCCCGCACCTAGTGAATATTATAGGATTTAATTTTTTTTAGTTTTTCTTCCTTATTTAGTTATTCGTTTTAAATTTAACAGGTTTTTAAGCAAAATTATTTATAATTTTATATTTAATTGAGATACGCATTTTCGCTTAACAAAAATCACTAAACATCAGTTGGCAAAAGACCTATCTCAACTATTTTACCAGAGATCAATTTTTTCTGTTAAAATAAATAAAACATTTTGATACATAATTCATGTAATTAATACACATTAATAGCATAACTTTGTAATTATTACATTATTAATTGAAAAAAGTTAAAATAGATTGTTAAATATTGGTTTTTATTGCAAAACAAGGATTAGGTGAATAATAACAATACAAGTATTTGTGTTGCAAGATAGTCTTTAGTTATTTGCAGCATAAATTTTAAGACCAAATAACAATTCTACAGAGATAATAATTATAGAAAACAAAGTTCGTTGTGTTTTCAACATTCTGGAAGTTGTTCCCAAAACTGCAATCTATTCTTTTCAAAGAGACCGCCTAGGTTCTTGAGAATTTTCTTCTTTTTATCCGCAGGAATTCCGTAGCACTTTTCTTGGCTTCTCGGACCTGGTAGCTTGATATTCTTGTTCACTTTCGCGTTTATAAAATTTAGTTCGATGAACTCTGATTCATCAAAGTTGGTTTTGTACTTTAAGGTTTTTAAACCTCTTGTAAATACAACTTCCACCATGTTTTGTACGTACGGCCTCGGGTTTGTGCGGCTCTACTTATAAGTTGAAGAATAATCTTTCCACAAAAAAAAGTGTTTCAAGTCCATGGGTAACACCTCTGTTCTTGGGGACGCATTTTTCACTGCAGTGACAAAATCTTAAAATAATCAAAACCTTAAGTTTTAATCGTAAAGTTTGCTACGCATTCGTTGCATAGATTTTTCAACTCTATGGTGGAACGAATCAGCAGCCATAAAGGTGTGGCCCGGTTCAAAATATTTTATTACTATTTCCGAAGCAACGATCTCTTCTGAATTTATTATATAAAGGAAAAAAGAAAAGAGTGACCAATTCTTATTTTGTGATGCACAGTTGTCGAGCCACAAAGTAATTTGCTTTGCGTCTCGCTTCGACAACGAAAACTGGTAAAATGTGCTTATTAACTCATCTTTGCTTCTACCAAAAATTCCTTCATGCCATAAAGCAGCGAAACTAGGAGAACCCTTCTGTTTTTTCTCTACCGGAACAAAGATTTTATTGTAGACAACAATGCGATTGGTAAATACTGCGGACTTGAACATATCAAGACGTGGTAACATTATTATTTTTTCCATGTCTGCACAGTATACTACAGCATCTTTGTTTTTTTCTTTTTCTTTATCTGTAGAATACCTAGTACGAGACATGTTTGCTTTATCTTTGTGACTTTTCCATTTTTGACATACTTCACAGGAATCATCAATATTATTTTTTGAATGCATCTTGCTGTGCATGTTGAACTCTTCGCACGATTCACATTCTTCATGGCCCAACTTCACAATTCAATTTTCTTGCAACTGTGCGGTATTTCTGATAGGAACACAAGTTACCATATTTTGATTTAAAGTCATTATACATCTGAGTAAAAGAGAGATCACTAGAGAGGTACAAACGATTAGGAGCATGCTCCCTACGGTAATGTGATATCGTTGGTTGAAACGAATTTATGTGCGTGAGGATAGGATCCTCATTGATTTTGTTGTGAGGCTCATTCGAACCCCTTTTATCTTTTTTTACGACTACTAAATTTTCTGAGTTGCTTAGAACAGTTCGTAAAACTTTGCCATTTATTTTATCATAACCCAATGTTGTGAGAAAAAAGTTTTGCAAACTCTCTGAGTTGTACCATTATGATCTTTTAAGGAATACTGGAATGATTGATTTCTTCTAAATTTGACAAAATTTTGCACTGTTCTTTGCTTGATAGGGATTTTAGAAACATGATGCAGCAAAAATGATTTTCTCTCAGTCGAGTCAACAATTTTCCAGTAGTCTGTATTTATAAAATTTCTTCTTTCTATTGATATTTTTGTCGCACACTTATGTGCACATGAATCATCACAACCAACTTTTACATTAAGATTTTGTACAACCGAGTAAAATTTCTTTCTTTTTCTTTCTTCAGGCGGCGTGTTATATATTTTTTCTTTTCTTTACATTTTTTGGTATAGTCAATATCATTTTTAAAACCATTGGTATCAACATCTGTTTCATTATTTGTTGGTTCTGCAATATTCAATTCTCTACCATTGTTAGATTCTGTCAAGTCCACTCTAACTGGCTGTAATTTATAAAAAGCAATGTCTTCATTGGATACTTGGCTATTATTTACATGTTCGTATGTGAAATGTTGGGCTAAATCATTTTCATTAAAATTGCTTTGTGTGGGAGTAAAGGATTGTCCAGCTTTTAACAGAGTTGTCTTTCTTGAATATTGTCAAAATCATTACAGTTAATCCTACCTTCATTTTCCTCCAAATCTGACATACTATCACTTCTTATACCTGGAATGTAGTCAGGGTCAACATTATCAGCATTGCTATCCCTCAACAATGATCTTCTGTTTGGTTGCTGGAAAAAATCTTTCGTGTTTTTATTTAAAGCAGCGGATACCATTCGTTTACCCCGAGACAATTCCATGATGTTCTGAAAAAATAGGTACTATTTTGTTAAACTGATCAGAATTATAAAAAAATAATATCTCGATACTTTTTGTGCCTATTTTCTTTCAACAAAGATAATGTGCAGTTTTGAATGTTTCAACTAGTAAGGCTTATATAAAAATTTTTAAATTAAAATTTATCTTATTTTTATTAGGTTTGGTTATTTCAATTATCATTTATTACAATATGAAATGAAACAAAATAAATGCATATGTTTAAGCACAAATAGGTACGAATCATACTATTATTGATTGATCAAATTTCATTAGTAACTACTAAATTAGTAATTAATATCATCTAATAAATAAACTTGTATTTACCTCTTATAAGTTTCTTTAGTTGAATATTAAGAATAAATAGTTGAAAATATAACACCGTCAAACACAACTTTCCATAAGCAACCACCTGTTACAATAACAACAAAGCCTTATGAGTAACCTCAACTGTCTAGACAGTTGTTCCCGCGAAAGAGTATGGCGGGAAACAGCTGGTTTTCTTTAGAATAATAGTCATATTCATAGTTACGGCCATTTTGCTTAGGAGAAAGCAAAATGGCCGTAACTATGTTCTAAGTTTATTGTGGTTCTAAGTTTATTACTCTTCTAAGTTTACTGTGGTTCTAAGTTTATTACTCTTCTAAGTTTATTGTGGTAAGCCAAAAAGGCGTAACTCTGAGTTATGCCTTTTTGGCTAAGGAAACTGAGATACGGCCATTTCCCTTAGGATTTCAACAGTTTTTTGAGATACGTCTTATTTCTTTAATGATTTTCGACTATTTCTAAATAAGATACGAACTTCTTGCTTAGGAATAAGGTCAGGTAGCTCACAAACATTACTAAGCAATCAAAAACAGAAAATGAAAAAAAATTGAGATACACCCTTTACGCTTAGGAGGGCAGTACAGTTATACGATTCTAGTAAACCATGCCACCTCTATGTTGATGCCTCCCAAAGTGCTGTTGGAGCTGTTTTGAAGCAACCAGATCAAAATAATATTCTTCACCCTGTATCATACCATTCGAGAACTTTAAGAGATTATGAAAAGAATTACTCGATTACAGAATTGAATTGTTTAGCCATTGTTGACGGATTAGAGAAATTTCAGTATTATCTCCATGGGCAAAAATTTGTCATACATACTGATCATGCGGCACTTGTTTGGTTAAAAAATTTTAAAAATTAAAAAGGTAGGCTATTCCGCTGGTCCCTTAAATTGAGCATGTATGACTACGAAATTAGATATCAAAAGGGTTCCACCAACATATCGGATATGCTTTCAAGACATCCCGTTTCTCAACATCTCCAACACTGTGTACATTTACTAGATAGGAATGAAATAATTCAACAACAGAAAATTGACAGTGTGTGTGGTAAAAATTATAAAGAAATTAATGACATGATGGTAATTAAGAAAAAGAACTTTTGTAAAATTGTAGTACCTAAATCCTTAAGATTAAAATTGTTAACTAACACCCATGAAAATTTCGGACATCCAGGAGTTCAAATTATGCTAAATTTAATTACCCCTCAATATTATTCGCCCCAAATTCCAGAGAAAGTATTAAGCGATAGAAACGCAGCTTTTACATCATCCAGATTAAATAAATTTCTTAAAAACCATAATGTGAAACAACTTTGACTTCTTCTCATCATCCCCAGACCAACGGAAAAGTGGAGAGGGTAAATCAATCCCTTGTATCCCGCCTAAAATGTAAGGTAAATGCTACTTCTAAAAAGGTTCCGTGGACAAAAGTGCTAGAGCAAGTAGTTACTGAATATAACAACTCACCTCATACCGTAACTAAGTTCACCCCTGCCTACTTATTATTTGGCAAACTTACTTTTGATTCTCCAATTGACCAAAATTCTTATCCTCTTAACCCTTTCAGGGGTAACAACCTCCCCCGTTTGCACGGTGCAGATTTTTCCCTGATTTTTTTTAACCTAAAGAATCTTGAAATATTTTCCAATTAAAGGTTGCAAATTTTTTTATTTCTTTAATCCGATAACAGATGGCAGTAATAACCATTTTTCTGCTCATTTAACTGGAATACATTGAATGCAAGTGAAAAAAAGACTAAATTTAGGCATTTGCACTGTGCAAACGGCACCCCTCAAAGGGTTAATGAAGCAAGAACTTTAGCTAAAACCAGAACTCTTGAATACCACCAGAAAAATAAGATAAGATATGATACTAGATATGAAGAATCTAAATTTCAATCTGGAGACTTAGTAATATATGAGGAATTCGAATACCCAAACACTAGAAAGTTAACCTCACCTTATTCAGGACCTTACCAGATTATTAATAAATTATCTGAAGTTAATTATGAAATTGATAAAGAAAATTACCACACGGAAAAACCCACTGAAATTGTACATTCATCAAAATTGAGATTTTACTATTCACCTGCGAAGTTCAAACTACACCACGAATAAGTCACCAATATGTAAATCATTCAGCTATTCTTAATCTTTCTATTTTAGCATTCCTGTCCTATCGCCATCCTAGTTAATTTTGAAGAAACTCCGTGAGTGTAAGTGAAACTAACATAATTTTTTTTTACTTTTGAACCTTACTTCATTTTACATGAAAAATACTATGTATTAGATAAATAATATTGATTTTTGTACTGTTGCTTCCACTCACTGCCCTCCCTGTCTCTTCGCACTTTTCAAATGTTCCCTTTGAACAGTTGCCTTTCCCTCTCATGTTTGAGAAACTTGCCTGCCCCTTTTCATTTTGTGCAGTTTGCTCAACTTGAGTTTCAGGTTGGAAGCACCTTCCCTTTGGTAAACGCTCACGAGGATGTACTCACAATAGGTAACATACCTGAAATTTATGTTTGTATTGTATTGCTTTTTTTCCCACAACAGTTGAATCTCAGTGTCAATTGTTGGAATTTGTATTTTTGTTCCAATTTTTGCAACATCAGGTACCAGACATTTGAAATTGATGTTGAAAGTTAATTTTGACAGAATTTGGTAAATTTATTCTACTAATTGCTGAAAGAACTTTCAATATTTTGTTTACATGAGCAAGAGAAAAAATTGAAATTGAAAACCAATGATAAAAAAAATAAAATATAGAAAGTGTTTTGCGTAAAGAAAAGTGAATAACTAATGTGAAACTGACAATAAACATCCAAGAACATTACTTTTCTAAAAGTGACTACAACCCAGGAGATCTACAAAACGACTAAACCATACTACGATTAAAGACTGTGAATAAAAATAACTTTTGAGACTTTTACAAGTTGAACTGTACCCGTCCAGGACTCTGAAATCTTTCATACTGTGATACATGTCAGGGACTGAGACCTGCACAATATTTTTACTTGTGTCTGTATTTGGAACGTCTTTACATCTGTTGTTATTAGTGTTTTCATTTAAGTGTACCATTCCATTTTATTTTTCTCCAGCTATTTGTTTTTAAGATAATGCCATATTACTATGTTTTTCAATTCAATATTTTAACATAAGAATTTTTGATTTTCGAGCCAGCTTCAAACTAATATTCTAACTACAAATTTTCATGTTCTCACTATCTGGAGTGTCTTGGAGTCGACGGCCACGGCTCCAATTCGTTTTAGATGGGGGGATAATCTGTGATAATATTACTAACTACCTATAATCGCCCATTCTGAACTTTATCTCTGTTCTGGTAACCCCCTTTTCTACTCTTTGGCGAAACGCCTCACCTTTCCACACACTAACTTCCTCCGCCAATTCTGGCAACCTCTTTGAGCTAATTGTATTTTGGAGCTCTTACGACTGACGCGGGCTGGCTTCGAAGCGAGTAACATGTTACTGTTTTCATGGAATAAACTTCAGTTATTCGTTATGATTTGGAATTTCATTTAATTTCGGCCTGGATTGTGTTTCTTCATGAGATGACCCAATTCGGGTCATTTCATATATATATATATATATATACACATATATATGCATATTTAGATATATATATATATATATATATATATATATATATATATATATATATATACATATATATATGTAATGAAATAAGATCAGATTACAGAACTATTAGAATAACAAATTTATTTCCGAGTGGCTAGGACATACATCTTATGTACTGAACAGCCAACACCCGAGTGATTCCCGGGGTTTGCATATAGAGGTATCTGCGGTTGAAGAATTTGCTGACCAAAGATGTTTTCTTGCAAGCTGCATCAATTGTGCAGGACGATCGCCTTATTTGGGCATAGAAAAGGGGTCGGATTGTTTCGTGGCTTCCCAGGGACTGCTGACGCTATGAAAAATATTCCTGGGTTCTTGAAAACAGAATTTGGTAATGCCATCTTAAGCATGGGAAGGAAAGAAAATTTACAGGGGTCAACTTAAATTTTATATCTTTCATATCTCCCCATTAAAAAAAAATTGTCTACCCGGGTGGAGGCTCTCATACATAACATACAAAATAAACTACAAAATATTACAATTATACAGAATATAACATAAGATTACAAAAACAAATCTGGCAAACTCCACAACGGTTCCTTCAGATAGCAGGTCCATGCGGTTTCCCTACTATCCTTCATCTTATTTGCTTCGTATGCACTTAACCATAATTACAGTATAAATTCAAAATATAAGATTTGTATTCAAAATATAAGACGATAACATAAATTCTATGACTGTGCACTGGCAAATAGCACAGTTTGTGAACCGGAATACAGAGGAGTTGAAACAATAAAACATAGCCAGCACCACCTTTAACACTCAAGTTGCAACCAAAATTAAACAAAGCACATAACCAAAATTTTGAAAATTAATAACCTATTACATTCGCGTTCAGTGCATTTATTTTGTACGGGATGTCATTTTCAATAAAAACACTTAAATTCCATAAATCAATATTCATTCACTGATAAGAAACAAAAATAATACTAATAAATACTTAAATACACATACCAAAATACAACAATCATATACCTTTCTATTGCATGAAAAAAAATCAATTTAATAACACATACAAGCAATACAAGGTAAATCAACCTCCACTGTATTTAATCTGGATTTTCAACATGGGCTATCCACTTACTAATAATTAAAAAATACAAAAACGTGATGCCCATGTGAACCAGAGGTGGATGCATAGTGCAACTCATTCCAGGCTTACAACCCGAAACGAAATACAAGTCAATCAAATTCTCTCCCGACCGATCTACCTCCGAAATCAACTCTTTGCACTTCCTCATCACCTCTCCCGACGCAAGATGTTTACTCCCTAACACGAAAGAATAACCGGAACTCTCAGGATTGGTCAATTTGGTACTGGCAAATAACCCTGATCTCTTAACCGAAATTCCAGCTTCTGAAACGACCACAGCATTTGCCATCTCTACATCTATCTCTATCTCCTCTCCCAAATTCCTTTCCAAACTTAACACCCTTTTACCCTCATGTTCTTCCCCTTCTCTCACATCCATTACCCCCTTTTCAATTCCGAAATTTCCTAACTCTCCCGGGATCACTTTCAATTCTCCTAAGTCTTCGTTGTCATCTTTCAAAGGTGAGTAGCGTTCCTTGGGTTCATCGACCTCCTGCCCTAACAGTAACTCTTTCTTCCCATCTCCACAACTCTGCTGGCCTTTCTCAGATGCCCCCCGAATGTTTTCAAAACACCGCAAGGTTACTCCCTCATTTTCCTCTATCGTAATTTTTCCCAACTCAACTACACTTTCCCCTTTCGCCTCCACCCAAAATCATTGAGCAAGGTCCTTTCCCCGACTGTTTTCAAAGTAAAATCTACCTCTCTTCTTCAATTTGCTCAGAATCATAATTCACTGTTTCCATTACCGTATTCTGGGGATATTCTAAGGTCGCCAAACGGGCCTGATACATAATCTGCAATTGTTGTAATTCGAGAGCTCTATTTTTTTCCAGCCTTTCCATAGCCAAAATCTTATCTTTTTCCTCTTTCTCCCTTTTTTCCTCTTCTTCCCGTAACCTATCTTGCATAATGGTCTCAAGAAGACCCCTAACAAAATTCTCCTGGTAATTTGGACTGCTCTCTATTAACTTTTTTAGATGGATTTTTAATGCATCTGGGGCGGGCTGTTGACCCAACCTCATCGCCAAAATTTTCAAATCTGCTTTTCTTCCTTTGCGGAGGTAAGCCATTTTTACACACCGAATCAATCACAAATTTATAAGCACAGGTCAGGAAAATTAAAAAAAAAACTCAAAATAACTAAAACACCTTCAATTAAATTTTCTTCGTGAAACCATGTATTTTACAATGGGATCATACACATAAACAAACAAAATACCAAAAATTTCATATATAACACTTTAGCTTAACTTTTCCAAATTGCAATAATAACTTTTTCAAAATCAAAACATTAGATTAACCTTTTTAACATTCGATAACACACAAAAACAATACTTCTACATAGCAAGTCGTTGAATTATCGTTTATCCCGCTACTATAATTGAGATAAACAGCTTGTATATTTTCCACAAAGGCACTAGTTTTGTCAACCTTTTATTTAAAAAACTCCATTAATAACCAAGTAGCAAAATTTAATCAACACTTATACCGCTACAAGCATTAACCGGAATATACAGTTTGTATATCCGACCCACAACGGCACTAGCTTAGTTCACCTTTGAAAACAATTAGAACCTTCTAATTAACAACGTTAGTTAACGTACAAAAACTCTCAATACATGCTTTAAAAAAATTATCGAGAGAAACAAAAAAATACCACTGTATTTATTTTTTAAACAAAAAGTTTGCGACAGGTAGCTTACCCAAAAATATCAAAAAACTCAAATAATAACTGTTTCAAAAAATTATCGAGAAAAAAAATACCACTTGTATCTATTTTCTTTTAAACATTTTAAGCAATACAACCAGGGTAGTTTTTATCCTCCACAAGAATTGCAACCACTCCTTGCATCATAGCTAGCTTAGCCATTCACACGTTACATATAAATACTACGGTTGCAAAATACACTACATTTGTCCCCACAAAACAATTGCACTGATATGTATTTTTCCAGCAATTCATCACAACTTAAAACTTAAAATTATTTCCGAAAATTACCTATCCAAAAAAAAAAAAAACAATGCAACTTTGAGTATCTAAAAGCAGTACTCACCCCTTTTTGCAGGCAACAGCAGAAAAGTCATCGGTCACTCGCAGGCACTCTCCGCAACACGGATGACACATTAATACACTTTTACTTCCAGTAGATCTTGACCACAACACAAAATACGCAGAAAACGAAACCCTCCATCAGACGCAAAACATTCTCAATTTCACTGCGGCGGGGAAAACACGGGCCAGAGCCCTCTGAAAACACCCTCTTCTTGGACGCACCATGAAAACCACAGGAGTATCGGGGGTACTTACTTCCTCGACGCTGGGTCGATGATCTCACGCAGAAACTTCCACGGAGAAAAACAGTCACTTCCCCGCTACGGCGGCGTAATTAAAATCTGCACTTCTATGGTCCGAGAAAATGACCTGCAATTTAGCATACTGAACTCTGCTTTCGTAATTAAGAAACAGATACGGATCCCTCCGCTGAGCACCAGATTAAATTATGCTGTAGCGTCACGACAAGTAGGTAAGGCTATTCTCTCTGAGGCGTTGCTAAAAATTACTACCATGGGATCCATAACAAAGAAAGACAGAGTTCTAATTAAAAGCGAAGGCCAAATTTTTAAAACAAAAACTTAACAATTTATTAACAAAAATAATTAACATCTAAACAGTGTAACATATTCAATTAAAAATCCCGTGCAGATTCACAACGTACGGAGCCTAAAACACCCATCCGCTCAGGCCACGTTCTCTAGCGTCTCTCCCTCAGCGAGGGGGTCGGCTAACGTTCGTGACACAGACGTGTCACGAACTTTCTTTGTAGACGCCGAACTTTATTACCTTGCAGAAACGTTAGGATGACAGCTTTACTGGCTGATCTGTGGGGAAAACGTTTTTTAATCTCCCCACGTGTTCCGAACTGGTGGAACCGAGCAACACATTCCTTGAAAAATACGCAGCTGTGTTTCAAGCTCTTGTGGGGTCTCGGGAAAAAATAAGACCATATTTCTAGTACGCTACACCCCAGTTTAAAAACGTTGTCTACCCGGGTGGAGGCTCTCATACATAACATGCAAAATAAACTACAAAATATTACAATTATACAGAATATAACATATAGTAATCTCTTTTATATAAAGCAAAGAATTATACCGAGATATCTACTTCTTTTCTGAGAAAACCGGGCCATGAAGAATTATTTTTGAATTTTCATATGTAATAAAAAGAAAATTCCTACATATGTAAGAAGTTAAGGAGTATATTTTGTTATTAATGAAAATCGTTCATTTTTCTTTAACATGGGGTTAAATGAAGAACACGACGAGAAAACCATGATCGACTAAAAAATACCTACATTTAAAATGTGTCGATGATATTTAGCTTCAAATGAAAATGATATGTGCAAGATCTGACGCATTTGGATGCAAGCAATACATGGCATGGGGGAAAAATTACGTCACGCAAAACGCGAATTCAGGTTGTAACCTGCTTTTATAATACTAAAACATCTATTTTTTTTCAAATTGGGTCTTTAATTCCTATGATAAACTATGGGGAATTTTTTATTCAGTATTTTTATAATAACAAACTAGCTGATGCGTATTTTTGAAATCTTCTCCCTGTATTTCAAAAAGAAAATTTCAACGATATAGTACAAATTTTCATTTTTTTTCAATTTGCTTTGTTTAAAAATACATTTAGTTTTAATTTTAAAACAATAGACATTAATAATTTAATGCCCTGTATATTTATATTATTATTAAATAATTATTTTAAATGTATTAAATGTATTAAAATTTTATTTGTGTATGCGGAGTGGTTGACGTCCCACAATGCCGGTAAATTTCAGTAATCATCAATAAAATTTAAAATTTCTTCCGAAGACTGCGATATTCTGAACACTGGCTTGAAAACTGCCTTGCAGAATAGAAAATCGCATGGAATTACGCACGAAAATCCACTCGGGTTGGATACGCTTGCGATAACGCATGCGCTATCGCGACGCATGCGCTGTCCTGGAATTGATGACCTGCAGGTGGTGACGCATCCCTCTGCGCATGCCTCACATTTCTCTCTCCCCATGTCATGTCGAAAGTGAAAGCGAACGTGAAAGCGCACAAGTGTGGACATAGCTTTACTCGGCAATACGCAAATTAGAAGCGCGCGCCACGCGGTCTGCTAAATAAAAGTCCCGGCTGTCTCCTCTTTCACGAGCAGTCATCCGCAAAGCTAGGCAATGCTACATGGCTCCCTGCCTGCCTCGTCGAGCTGTTCCTGCTGCTGTACCTGCCTGTTCGTCATGCTGTATTCACTTTTTCCGCCGTCCTGCACCCGTTCCAGCTTCGCAGAGTTTCAATCGCCTGCTGCTGCCGGCCTAGCTGTGCCGGCTTTCCCTCTCGTCGCGCTTATCTCCCGAGCTCAACAAGACAACCAAAAATTATTAAATTTTTTTACTAAAGTTTGTTACGATTACGTTCGTATTCTGCTAATTAAAGTTTGATTGTATTTTACGTTTTTATCCATCAGTAAGCACGCACATACCTGGAGTTATAAACCGGGACACCCTATTTAAGTCTCTTTATTGGTGACAATGGACTTCTGCTCACGGTGACGCTTTCATGAAACTGTGCTATGCTTACTCTGGTGACACTTTCCTGTGCTGGTAAGCTGAACAAATTGTTATTTTCTGTGCAGAAAATTTGTTAGTAATAATACCCCCGGCAGTCTGGACGTAGCCTTCTAGGCACCCGTGCACTGTTAGAATGCTGCATGAGGGAAGCAGATCCGTAGAAGTGCCTTTACCGGCCAGAAACTCCTCAGAAGTTGCTAGGGTAGCTTTTCTCCCCCATCCATTTTGGGATAAGGACACGGAATTATGGTTCCTTCAGGTAGAGTCGCTGTTTGTCATGTCAGGAATATCCACGGATTCGACAAAATTCCATGTTGTGGTATCTGCATTAGATGCTACAGTCTTGGGCTATGTCCGGGATTTAGTGATGAAACCTCCCAAGGAAAACGCTTATAAAACTTTAAAGGAAAGAATACTCGCCCAGTATTCACAAACTGAGAATGCTCGCCTAAGACAACTCCTTCAGGATTTGCAGTTAGGAAACTTACGCCCATCCCAACTCCTTCTGCAAATGAAGAATTTAGCTGCCGATAAGGTTAATGAGTAATTGCTTAGGTCCCTTTGGATGTAAAGGCAGTGACGTAGCGAGCATAACTGGCACCCGGGAGACTATAACTTTTTGACTCCCCACCCCCTCCCTGAAAAATTTGAAAATTTGCAAAAAATATTGTTTGTCTTGGGGACCATATGACGCCCCTCTGCGAGTGGCTCCCGGGGCATGATAGACCCCTTTTCCCCCCCTCGCTACGCCACTGCTCAGATTACACTTTTTAAAACTGCAGGTATAACCGTCAAGTTGGTAAGTTACTGAATACAATTTTTTTTTCAGCGAATTAAAAAGAAAAAATATTGTATTTCAGGTAGTCTCTTCTAACGAAACTACCTAGGGGTATTAACGTACGATTTCTTATCGTTGCTTTTTTGACGCATTTTGGTACATTTCTGTTTGACTGTTTAGTGCTACTGGGTTTGGTGCGCAGCCAAAATTATACCTCGTGACGTCAGACAATTTTTTTTCTCTCCGAAGGACCGTCATTGAGGAACGTAATCCTACGTTAAAAAAATACCCAAATAACATTAGCAAGGACAAATTAGCTATATTTTTGCATTTTCCCAATGTATGGGTTTCATTGTACCCACAGTAAAAATATTGGAAAATATTAATTTTTTTTAAAATTATCCACAACAGATTTTGCATAAGCATTTATAGTGACAACATTGTTTATCATACGATGAAAACTTATTTACTTATCGAAATTAACTTAATAGTGACTAAATTATATATTAAGGTTCCAGCATATTCATCAGTTTTATGAAGCTCTTATAGAAAAAAAACATTCTTAACAGATACAAAATATTTTTGACTAATAGTTAGCAGAGGAAAAAAAAACATTAATTTTGAGTAGAAATGTTAACAGGAAATATTTAATTTCTGTGAACAATTAAAAAAATGATGGCTATAGCTCAGACATGTATCTTAATTTGCTTTAACCACAAAATATGTTGAATAGAAGAAAAGTATTTCATATATAAATTAATTATAAAGAATTGAAATTAACAACATACACTATTAATAAATTACTATAAAATAAAAACTAAATGCTTGATAGCACATCTTTTGTTGATTAAACGATTTCCTTTTGAGAAATAATTTAAATAATTATTTACATTTGCTTACATACAATAGAGATTTGTGAAAACCTTTTTTTTCCTGATGGGATATAGGGATGACTGAAAAATAAAACACGCTTTTTTCCAGCAGAATTTAAGCTGTATTAACTTTGTGCTCGCTTAAAACACAGCAACTGTATTTTTCTCTCACTATTATACATCTTATATTAAAGCAAAACAATAATAATGTTCTTACTTTAGGAGCAGTAAACACACTAGAATTTCTCTGTCCAGTTTCTTTGTTTCTTTTTAAGGCTGATCGATAGCCACTAGTACAACCAGGTGCAAAGCATGTATTTGGCATATCTGTGCACAGAATAAATTTTAAAATATGTAAAACAATTTTCAAAAACACGCCATATAACTCAGTGAAATATCGGCACTTTGGTCACTTGTCGCACCATCTACCGGTGGGCAACCATAATCGGTCCATTTTTCGAGGAATTCCCCATTGAAGCTTGCACACTTTCTTATAGTTTCATGGTATGTATATATATATATATAAGGTAGGATGAATCTGTGTTCAGACAGTGAGGTAGGAGTGAGGATGGGGGTTGCTAGTCAGCTGTTAGCGTTTATCTTTTAGCTTTTCTTAAAAGTTCACTGCCTTGTTATTAGACTCTATTTGCTTTTGTTTATCGAAAGTTTCATTATTTTTAAATAAACGTTTAGTTATTTTTTAGCGACGCAGCTGTCTTTTCCATCCTCCTGTTGTCTTACCTACTTTCATTTGAGCAATTTTTTATTTTAGATTCAACTTTTATTTTATTAGACAAGATACTTAGTTTGTAGGCAAGTTAAACAGCAACGTCACAAATTTTTAACTCCGGTGCCTTCAAAACTGACTTGACTTGGCGGTCTGTCAAAGAGCATAGTTATGCATCCGATTGCTATGTTTGAGTCCAGATTTCTAAGATAAAGCATTGAATTAACTATGTATGTATGTATGTATGAATGTATGTATGTATGTATAAAAATACGAAAAGCATATGCTTTTTCCGTGTCAAAGCCCTGCGTTCAGCGTAAGCGCCACTTAGTGGTGGCGACCAAATGTGAGACATATTTTTAACACTGAGCTACTCCTCCTTCTTTAGCTTCATGATATATACTAACTTCTGAAATGAATCTGCATACTGCAAAAGTTATCTTAGAAAATAAACTATATTTAAATTATAGTGCGGCTAGTAGGTAGCATAGCCACGCCTTCTGAAATCTCGTGCGATTAATGCGAATTCAGGTTCAAGCTGAAACACTGCAAACTTTTAATGCCTTAAAGCAATAGATAGATCAAGTAGATCGAATGAAGTTATCAGGGTAAAAAAACTGGTCTATTCGATTCCATAGTTTTTCCTAACAGTTGTATCTTAAAACGAAAGAACATTCGTGTGTACACCGAGTATGGATCTCCCTAAGAAAATAAAGACTGGATTGCCAGGAAGATCAAGAAAAGAATATCATTATAAAAATGTCAATGATAATGAAGAAACTAATTTGGTTCAAGAAGGTGACACGCATCTTTCTATGGACGTAGCATTAAATGGAAATAATGCCAGAGAGTGGAATATAGCCATGAAATATGATTATGAAGCACTAGTTAAAAATGGAGCATGGAAATTAGTACAGCGGCCATCAAATAAGAAAATTATTGGATGTCGTTAGGTTCTTTGAACCAAATACAAGGCTGATGGAACTGTGGAAAAACGGAAAGCTCGTCTCGTTGCCAAGGAGTGTGCTTAACAACCTGGAGTCGACTTCAATGAGACTTTAGCTTCTGTTGCTAGACAAAATTCTATAAGGACTGCTATTGCTTACGCTGTTGAAAATGGACTGTGTGCCTATTAACTAGATTTCGTCATGGCATATATCAATGGTAATTTAGAGGAGAAATTTATATGAAAATTCCTGAAGGTTTTCAAACTGAAGACGATGATAAAGTGTCTTTGCTAAAGCGCTCACTGTATGGACTGAAACAAACAAGTCACCAGTGGTGTAAAAAGCTTGATGAGAAATTACAATCTCTTGGTTTTTCATGTCTAAATGCTGACAAATGTGTTTATCATCTAAAGACTTCAACTGTTGAAGCCATTATTATTGTGTATGTTTATGATCCGATAGTTCTCACTTACAGTAAGAAGAATTACGATTCTATTCGAGACAAGTTAGCTGCTTCATTTAAAATGAAGGATTTGGGCAAATTGCTTTATTATTTGGGCATTGAATTTAAGTAAAACGATAAGTGTTTCGATGCATCAAAGAAAGTACATTGAGGACTTGTTGAATTTTTACAATATGCAAGAGGCAAAAGCTGTTTCCACTCCTCTTGATATCAGTATTAAACTCTCTAAGGAAGTGTGCCCCCAAAATGATGAAGAAATGCGTGAAATGTAAAACATTTCATACCGCTGTTTAATTGGTTTACTGATGTATCTTTCTGTGGCAACACGACCTGATATCACCCAAGCTGTGACATTTTTGATCCAGTTTAATAACAACCCTGGAAAAGCTCATTAGAGAGCTACAGAAAGAAAACTGAGGTATCTGAAAGGAACCAAACACCATGGTCACCTGTTCCAGCCCACTGGAAAAGCTCCTACAGTTTTCGTCGATGCTGATTGGGCTTCCGATGTTAACGACAGAAAATCATTTACTGGATTGGGACTCATCAACTGAATTGTTTCCAGTATGGCATCGCTCTTTGAGAATTGCCTGACTGTGAGAGGAGACCATACCCCATATTAGAGTCATTTGATGCTCGATCTTATCGATCTTGCAAAGTGGGTTTTGGACATTCCTGTTCTGATGAACCTAACTCAAGATCAAGAGTGCGTACCACGACTGTTGTATGGTATAATTTATTTTATCTTATATAACTGGGTATCCATACCAAATTTCACTAAAATAAGTCCACCAGTTTTCCAAGAATTTGATAAAATGTGCAAATTCTCTTAATTTTGAACACCAGTGTATTTAACAACGATAGAATTACAGAAAGAAGTTTCAAGTCACAATGACCATACTGATATTTGCAACACGACCTTCAACTCGAATCAAGAGACCTTCACGCCCTCTCGTATGCCCTTCAATCTTTCAGGTGTGATATGAGGGGTACCAGAGGTACCCCACTGCGTTGTGTGCAAACTTGGGAGATGAACTCCAATGGTAACTAACTTGTCAATACGTTTTTATAAATAAAATAAGAAAAATTCATTTACAATATTATACACAGATTAGTTTACATAGTATAATTGAATTCTTGGCTATATGTATTATATGTATAAAAAAGAGCCATGTTGTATACGCTTCCTGGGAGAGAATCATTACGGAACGAGCGAAATAAAATCAATTTGCCAAAGTTGATAAAATACAAGTTCCTTGTCTAGGATTATTTTAAAGGGGAGAAATGACCAACCGTCTGGGGACCGTTGAGGAGGCAGCAACACATAGCACAGGTAATGATGTGACACATATAGAGTTGGAGGAGGCAGGCAAGTCGCGAGAAGTTGAAAACGTGCGTCTTATTGCCGCGCACTTATTAACGATTCTGCGATTGTTGTTCAGCCACTACATTCTGGAAAGGAGCACAAAACTCCTGTGGTTTTGAAACTAAACCATAATATACTCGAGGATTGGCAACTAAGAAACCACAGTCACGCAATGAGACTGATCTTACACGATGAGGGTTTTGTACAGTGATCCCGATCTCGTGTCATAAAAGAAAAAAAATTAAGACTGGTTCACAATGAACCACATCCGAGAAACTTAGTAATGAGGAAAAACCCTCTATAGATTGGTTGACAATACCTTTTGGCCGGTAGTGTAAAAGCTTATGTCCAGTCGTGTCACTTTGCCAGATATAGTATTATACTAATTGTATACCCGAAGGCTTCCTTCGCGCAGTCTTGGCCAATGAAACTGTCGGTATCGAATTCTTAGTCCCATAGTCAGTAAGCTCTAGAATTAGACTTCCTTTTGTAACTGCCGATAATTTTTCTAACATTGTAGAATCGGTCCCATTAAGCCCGGTTAGCTAGCGATTCGATTATTCCCGATTATTCTTCGAAATAGTCTTTAATTGTAAACAATTCGTCTTCAGCACTCGAAGAGCGAGGTTTCTCCCAACATTGAAGATCCCTGTATGATAATATCCGTGTAATGCTACAGTCTGCCAATGCAGAATGTGAGTATTGATAATATAGTCTAACGTAGACGTCATACAAATACACTCAAGAGCCAAAACATTATGACCACCTGTAAATAACGAGTTGGCCCACCTTTGGCGCACAACACAGCTTCAACCCGCCCTGGCATGGATGCCACAAGTCCTTGGTAGATGGTCGGAGACAGATTGTACCAGATATTTAAGCAACGGTCACGCAAATCCGAGATATTGCGAATTGGTGGTCTTTGAACTCTGAGCTGCCGTCCCATGACATCCCAAATGTGTTCTATCGGATTGAGATCCGGTGAGTTAGGCGGCCAGGACATTAAGTGGAATTCAGCATCATGTTCCTGGAACCACTCCAACACAATTTTAGACTTGTGACACAGGGCGTTGTCCTGTTGGAACATTCCATTTCCAGCTGGAAAAACAGAGGCCATGTAAGGGTGCAACTGGTCCGCAATGATGTTCAGATACCCCGTAGCATTCATGGTCTGCTCTACCACAACCACGGGTCCCAGAGACGCCCAAGAGAACGTCCCCCAAGGCATAATTTCGCCACCACCGGCCTGTGTATGACCTACTGTACATTGAGGGAGCAACAGTTCACCTGGAAGACTGCTTATCCTGACACGGCCATCGGCGTGATGAATGACAAACCGTGATTCATCTGACCAGGCAACTCTCTCCCACTGATCCATGGACCAGTCGCGATGTTCCCGGGCCCAGCGCAGGCGCAGTTGGCGATGACGCTTGGTCAGCAAACGCACACGAGTGGGACGTTTGCTGCGTAGCCCCATATCCGACAGTGTCCGCTGAACAGTGTGCTGCGATACTATTCTACTTGGCCCTGCATTGTATTGGGCTGTCAGCTGAGCCACTGTCTGGCTCCGGTTTTGCTTCACCATGCGAGACAGTCTCCGACGACCTTTTTCTTTGATAGCGTGTGGACGTCCAACACCATGTCGTCTACTGATGGTTTCACCGTCATTCATCCACTTTGCATAAGTACTAACAACTGTAGGTCGCGAACAACCCACGAGTCGTGCAGTTTCGGAAATACTTGTTCCGAGCCTTCTAGCCATTACAATCTGCCCTCTATCAAAGTCGCTTAGATCCGAAGCCTTTCCCATCACACACAGAAGCAAGTGAAAGAATGATTCTTCAGACTCTCCAGCAGCAGTTAAATACCACTTCCACCTGATCACGTGCCTTCCACGCCATCCAGGCAAATTCATTGCAAAATGTAGGGGTGGTCATAATGTTTTGGTTCTTGAGTGTATATTAGAGTAGACATGACTCCTTAGAAGATATTCTGGTAGCCTACTCCATCGTCTACTGCTGACGGCAAACAGAGCCAGATGACGAACGAAAAGACTAAGAATTCGACGAAAACACGTAGAAGGAGGCCAGAGAAGCAAAACCAACGCGTTGATCATACCATAGAGGAGTAACTACTGTACAGAACGGATGGCGTTTCTCGGGCTATCGACACTCCCTGAAGGGTCCCCCTACCCTGGAAAGTACTATGATCTTCGGCAATAATGGCGGAGGACAGTACAGTTCTGGATACAGAAAACGGACTGTACAGGAAGAGACCCTACAACCATCCTCCCGGATGCTCGAAGAACTGAATCACGAGCACTCAGATGTTCACCGCACGTCCATGAATCACCTTGGAACGCCCGTTGCTAATGGAAGGCAGTTCCTGGACTAGAATATTAAAATAAGTACCTTTTTATTTTTTAATTTAATTTTTAAGAATGGTGCCTTGACGATCAAAAGAAATAATGTTTTAAGCTAAGCAGAAAGTCGAGTTGGGGAAAAATTTTAAAGTTTACTTTATGGTGTAAAAATAAACAGTCTTTGTTTGTTTGTTCTGTAGAATTTTGAGCTTCAAACTTACGCAAACAGGGATTTTTTGAAGGGCGCACATTTTACTAATATTTACCTTAATTTTTATACGAACACTGAGGCGAATAAGGAGGACACTTGGTAAGGAGTATTTTTATCGTTTTTGTATTGTTTTATGCACTGAACGTGTCCCTTTTCCACGTTACACTATGTACCCATTTACTGATTTTTCTTTCCTTTTAGGATTCCTGAACGGCTACTCGGGATCAGCCATACGTGAACATAACTTGAAGTATAACCAGTGGGTTTAACATCACCAAGTTGCTATTGTTAAATTGTAAGTCTCTGAATTGTAATGAAAAAGGGATTCTCGAATGTTAAAACAACAACAATAACAACAACAACAACAAAATCAAAAACCACAGCAGCGGTCCTAAATTTAAACTTGTTGCTTCAGTTAGTTCTCCATCCTGATTTAGAGCAAAGTGGTGCTGTTTGAAGTTTGGCGGGGATGTCTCTGACGCCCAGTGTCCGTTCTCTATATGCCTTTTTTATTTTCTCTTGGGGTAATTTATTCTTTTCTCTATTTGTTTAGCTACTTTCCTATACTTCTATTTCTTCACTCCGGACGTGCACTGGTTACATTGCGGTTCTAAATTGAATTTTAAGAAGAGGGAGGGGGCCGAAACGGGTTTGCAGAGTCAGCGAATTCAATGATCTAGTTATTGATTAGACGTGAGTAGTCTGGCTAGGTAACAAGCCGGTGCTGTTGTTTTATTGCGACTTCGGTATGAGCTGTGTACCGAGAGCATATGTACTTGTCAAAATATAGTGATAAATCCCTTTTATGTATATTTGGAGTATCTTTTATATTTTCACTTGTCCGCTTCTTCTGCTGCCTCCCAGGACGTTCTTTTGGAATTTTCCCTTTGCCTCCTCTATTTTGAGGATCCTGGTATTTATGAATAGTCCATAGAAACAATCATAAACTTATGCTCCACGGCTTTACGATGAACTACCAACTAGTTCGAAACTAAATTCCATCCTAATTCTTTTTTATTGTGGATATAAAGAAGCTACGTTTTCTCCGTCTGAGAAAAAACGTTATATGTTCTCAGACGTAGATATTTTCTCAGACGTTATATTTTCTAAGACTTCGTTGATTCGGTAATCCAATCTGAACCTCCATCTTTGCGGCCATCATTTCTAAGTCAAGCCTTGCAATCTTCATCCTTAACTAATCTTATAAACGTATCCAAAAGAAAACGGAAAAATATTCAAACGATTTAATTGTTAAAAGTGTAAACTAAACGAGTCAAAAGCTCACAACTGCAAATTTAAATGTTAATACAATTAGTAGCCGAATCAAATGAGAGAAACATTTATCACATACTTCAGGCTATTTCTCATGACATGATACATCTGCAGGTATAAAAGGGTCGTGAATATGTCGAGAATTGTAATTAATAGAGCACCTGAGTATGATAGTACACCTTTAACGAGTTTTCCACCCCATAGGAAACAAGCCTTTTGTGGATAGTTTTTGAAGTAAAAGTGGGTCTTGTGTGCGATACATGTTAAGGCAACTCTTGAAAACTTTACATTTTGCCCCCGGGAGTTCCTAAAACAGTCGCGATTTCTTAGCCCGAAATTGGAACCATGGGAACAATACCCCATTCTAAGAAAACTAGTTTTTTAGTTTTAACTCTATCAGCATAAATATTGATGAATTCTGTCGTTACGATTGACTATCGAAGCACATATTGTAAAAGACATAAGATAAAAAACACACCAAATTTTTAATACATTTTTCTTAACTAGATCCAGTTAAAAACGCAAAATATACATATTCAAAAAAGTTTATCAGCTATCGGTGATTCTCGAATGTCCAATGCAATAAGTATAGAAACGATTCTCATAAAGACTAACATTTTGTAAAAGCAAGAACATTTATTCAAAAAAAAAAACAAACAAAAGAAATGAAACTCAAGTCGAAACGGCTAAGTCAATCCAAATTCAACATTCCGTCGAACTGCCAAGGTCAAAGTCCAAGTGTTGTGTCGTGGGCGTTCTTCTTATACAAGTGTGGATGCCACAGGTGAAGGAGTGCGCCTCCTGGATTTTACTACGAGAAATAATTTGCATATATCTTGAGAGAAATATACACTGTTGGCCACCCAAATTGCAACACCAAGAAAGACAACAGATATCACAACAAAATTTATTTTGTAGATAACATGTTGACCAAGTATTAAATTATTAAATTTTTAGACTTCTGTGAAGTGTGGTTCCTGCCAAAATCAGTAGCCAGAGTAGCCGCCATTGTTGGAGATCACCGCTGCCACACGCCTCGGCATTGATTCAAAGAGACTTTGGATGATTTCTTGGGGTACAGCAGACAAAGCAGCTTCCACACGTTGCCAAAGTTGATCTGCTGTGGCAGCTGGGGATGGAATCTGGGTCAATCGTAGAGCAACCATGGACCACATGTTTTCTATCGGCGAAAGATCC
Organism: Dolomedes plantarius; assembly: GCA_907164885.2. Taxonomy (NCBI): domain Eukaryota; kingdom Metazoa; phylum Arthropoda; class Arachnida; order Araneae; family Dolomedidae; genus Dolomedes; species Dolomedes plantarius. Next base: position 74,082,743 of record OU015494.1, on the reverse strand, counting down.
GGAGAGCGAGGCGGCCAGGGAAGTAATTCAATCTTGCGATTGACGAAGAACCGTTGGACAATGCGTGCCACGTGTGGTCGCGCATTATCCTGTTAAAATATGGCTGTGGGCAAGCCCTGAAGGTAAGGAAGGACAACTGGCTCCAACACCTCGGAGATGTATCGCTGGCTGTTTAAAGTACCCGCAATGCGTACTAGAGGTGTGCGAGAGTGATATCCAATACCACCCCATACCATAATACTCGGTGCAGGACCAGTGTGGCGGTGCATAACGCAGCTGTTCAGCATCCTCTCTTCGCGGTGTCTCCAGACTCGAATGCGACCATCGTGGTGTTGCAGACAGAAGCGTGACTCGTCAGTAAAGACAATTTCATTCCATTCTGCCGTCCACATCCTTCTGTCATCGCACCATTGGCGGCGGAGACGTCTGTGGTTCTGCGTCAAGGGTAGACAAAGCAATGGACGTCTTGCGGGCAGACCACTCTGCTGTAAACGGCGTCGAATGGTACGCGCAGACACTGGATGATGCGTTAGAGACTGCATGTGCTGTTCTATGGTTCGTGATGTGACTGAGTGATCCGTCACTGCCATGCGCACAATTTGCCTGTCATCACGTGAAGTGGTGCGCTGAGGTGGATGCGATCGAACACGCCGGTCCGTCGTACCCTCCTGCATCCAACGATCACATATCCGCATTACAGTTGTTTGGTTTCGTCCAACACGACTACCGATTTCCCTGAAAGATAATCCACAATCTCGGTAGGCCACTATCCTTCCTCTGTCGAACTCGGATACTTGATCAAAAGATGATAGCTGTTTTCGACGAGGCATAATTGATCGTTGTTTTGAAAAACCACAAGAAAAACACAATTGCCGAACTTGAAATCGTCGAAATCTCCAAGCCTTAAATAGCGCTTTGAAGTGGCGCCACAGGCGCGCGTGATGTGCGTCTGCGCTGAAATTCTAATCATTTGCATATCTCACCTCCGCTAATGCATGTTGTAAATTTCATGTTATTTGCATGTTTCCTTCAGGGTGTTGCATTTACAGTGGCCAGCAGTGTTTTTGCAACAATACAGAACCACATGAACAATATCGAAAAAGTGCTTCACCTGTAAGATTACCATTCGTTAAAGAATCGGAATTCTCCCCCATTCCTTATGGATCCATCACTCGATATAGAATATATGATGAGTAATTTGATAGCTTATTCTTCTGTTAGTGAAAGTGTTATGCAAGATCTTAAATCAGGAGTAGGTACAGGTATTTCCTTCAGTATATTTCTCTTGCATTTTATAAGTCGTTAGTAAGTCATCGCTAGCAACTCATTCTTTATTTTAAAATAGTTTAAATTCAAAAAGTAAAGGTTTTCACAAAATATTTATGGGCAAGATATGTTGTATTTTACCGAATGAAATAAAAATCAGATCTTGCTTGTTAATCAGGTTGTTAAAATATTTAGTGTTGTAACTGGCATTACTGTAATTACTGGTGTTAAACCAAAAGTAATCAAGAAAATTTCGGGGTAAAGTTTAGAACTTGTTTAATTACTCTAGAAATCATAGTTATAAGGGACGGATTACATTACACAGTACGAAACAATTGAAAAACATTTAGATAAAAACAAGTTAACCTAACATAGTCCAAAATTGGGCATCAGCCCGGGGTCTCGTCAGCGGAATCCGCTCTTGACGAGATCCAAACTCTCTCTGGCTAAATAAATGACAGTACGTTGGAAGAACGCGAAGTCTATCTGTATGGTAGCGACATCTACATTTGAGGCTTGGAAGTATTACAGCGTGCGTTACAGTGTTAGTTTTTTCATAGGTTCCGTAATATGAATTTACGTTTTAACAACCCTTTCTCTCACACCACACTCATTCCTATTTTTTTCTATTTAAAACTAATTATGGCCGGGACAAGAATCGAATCCATCTTTGTCATCCAAAGCCGGTCTTCTGACCACTGAACTATAGTGTACACCAACCAATGGGGAACAAACTGTGGGTCACTCGCATCCCACCGAGGTGTCACAAAAAAAAGTTCAAGGGGTCTCGGAAAGTTTGAAGTAAATTTATATCATTGAATTATTTATTTAAAAAATATGCTTTAAATTTTCTATAGCAAATTTCTAATAATTTTATTTATATTTTTTATATGAAACGATATTGTTATATAAAAATACATGATATGATATTGTTATATAGGGTATCAAACAGTCTTTAGAAATATTGCTTAAATTTGTGAGAATGGCTTTTCAAAATGAGTTGCTATAAAAACTATACAACGATCAAGACTAAACCCGGAAGATGATGCGAAAATAGCACTCTAAAATATTTCAACAAATATTTAATAAATAGATTATTTGAGGTCCAGGCTTATCTTTCTCATTAATTTTTTGCTATTAATAGTTTTATATAAATAAATGCAGTATATAATTTACAACGTTTCAATATAAAGCTTATAATTTTGAAATCATGCTCTTTTAGCTAAACGAAATAAAAATACACATTAATATTTCAATATTTAGTTTTGGTTACACGAGATTTGGCAAATACAAGTGTAGAAAGTAAGCAAGACATTTTTTTATTCTTACTAGGCAAAGTAAGCATATACCCATAATCACCAGTTCATTGATTTTTAAAATCGTTTGTAAAATTTGCTTGTTTTGCTTATTTCTTTTTTGCTAACATTTTCCCAGTTTCATAAAAAAAGATTTGCTCATAACAAAAAATGTTCACAAGGGGTCGCGTGATTTTTTTTATTTAAAGAATGTAAGTCACGGTCAAAAAAAGTTTGCTGCTGTGCATCATCGATTCACCTTACACTTTCTATGGTGGGACAAATTACACAATTTTGTTTTTGAAATTTTAGAGGGTTAAATGGTTAAACAGATAGAATTACATTAAAATATTTCAGTGCATTGATCTGTAAAATTTTTTGTCTTAATTTCCAGTTAAAATATCTGACAGTCTTTTAGAATTTAAACGTAAATACTCTAAAAGATTCTAAAATGCTACTGTCCTTTAAAACTGCCCCGTGCGATAATTACAAATATAGGATTTTAAGCATCCGGTTGGTGTTTTAAATGGTAACTTCAAGGTAATCAATATGGTTTGGCAAGATCGCAAAGCACTGATACTGTATAATTGTTAAACATTCTCTTCGGTTTATTCTTTACCTACAAGAGATTTTGATCAAGAATTAGTTTTAGTCTTTCAAACTTTGGGAACAGTAATTAGAATGAAAGCATCTGTTAAAAGCTTCAATTTAAATTACAATCTCAAAACTACTATGAGTTTACTTCAGTAAAATTACGGTTACATATTATTTTATATTTGTCCAATGCTCTTACAGATAATACCTTAATTTTCTTTTATTTCCTTCCTTCAGACTTTTATACCCTTATTCAGATCTGAAGAAGGATTGATCAATTTTATATTCTACATTAATATTTCTCATGATGCTTCCTCCAACTTTCTTACCAGTATGATTAAAATTATCAGTCAGTTTTAGTTGTTCATTTGTTGGTGACTGGAAGAATACAAAGATTTGCAAATACTTAGGAATGTCTTTCAGCATGGTGGTATTAAGGTATTTTTAATATTCCATATGTTTAGTCTTAGGCTAACATAGTCTCGTTTACAGCATTTTCAGGATTGTCAATTCAGGATGTGAATAAGGGTTGTGAGGACTTTTTCTCAAACTTACAGTTTTACGAAACAATATCATGTTTAACTCAAATACTGAAATCTCCACAGGAAAAGAAACTTATTATTTTCCCAGGACTCACTCAAAAACTGTCAAGCTGAATCCGCCTAGCTATTCGCTCCAAAACTGTCTGTCACCTAGATTTTTGAAAGAGATCAACATGCTAACACAAAACTTAATTTTATCCATAGTTCTATGCTGCACCTATACGATCTTGATCAGTCAAACTCGCTGCTTTCAACGATTATTTGTGCGGCCCAAGCCTAGCCAATATAACGGTATGTAAATGTTCCGCACAGGAGCACCATTTCCCCACATTAGCAGTGAATATTTTAGCAACTGACTACCACATGCCAGACCAGTAGTCTGGTCAATAAGTAATCTTGTACGAAGTGATTTGTTTGGTGGATGTAAAACAGGTTATATTTCGCTTTCGGAGAACGCTTATAAATTTGTGAAATTATTCAGTGTCTGTTAAGTTAATGTTCAAGAACAAAAAGTGTCAGGAAGAAAACATTAATTTTATTGTTGTTCTTGATTTTTTTATACTATACTTATCGAAATAAACCTACGTTTCTACGAAAATTGATTTTGAAATTTTTCTTGTTTTTGCGGCCCACATAAAATTACATCTTGTTCATTTGGCCCATGTCAACCTTTGAGTTTGACACGCTTGCTTTAATTCAAAGATCTAATACTCCCATAGTCCTCTGTAAAGAAACCCGAAAAATCACTGTTTGCGCAGAATCCGAATTAACCGTGAAAGCAGTGACGTCAGATTATCGAAAGTACCGATTTTTCGGCTGCAGATCGAACACATACGGAGCTTTCGGGATGACCTTACGTGCCCCTCATGCGTTGAGTGTCGCAGAGCCGCAAGGATACTCGAATTTGCGATAATTTTAAAATCCCGACAACGGGGCGATACGCCGAAGTGATCTTGCCGTATGACGTCACACCGCTGAAGACTTAATGAAATTCTTTCCTAAAGCTTTTTTTTTCAGTCCTGGAGAGCTATGCTCTAACAAATGCATCCTAAAAACGAACACGGGGGGGGGGGGGAGAGTTTTCAAGTTACTCGAGGTAACGATGACGTCAGCGAAACCACGGAACCAGTTTATCGTTTTTCGACACCTTATTGGGAAAAAGTAGCACTGGAGACGCCTCTAATTCATGCTAAAGGCTTATTACTCCAAAATACTTCTTCAAAAATACAGCGTTGGTGCCGATTTCGAATTAATCGTGACAGCGGTGACGTCAGATTATCGAAATTACCGATTTTCCCGCCACCGATCGAAGAAACACGGAGTTTTCGGGATGATCCCACGTGCTTCTCACGCGTCGGGTGTCAGAGAGCAGCAAGGATACAGGAATTTTAGAGATTTTTAAAATCCCGTCGGGAACGAGACAATACGGTCTCTGCCAAGTCCGCGAAGCTAGTGATCTCGCCGTATGACGTCCTACTGCTGAAGACTTCATGAAAATCATTCCTAAAGCATTTGTTTGTCCGAGAGGAGTATGCTCTGATAAATGCATCCCGAAACCCAACACGGGGCTCCGGTTTCAAATTAATCGGGAAATCGACGATGTCAGCGAAACCGCCGTACGAGTTTATCGTTGTTTTTAGCATCCAATTGGATAAATGTAGACACCAGATATGCCTTTAATTCGGGCATGTCAAACTTGCGGCCGTCAACGATTATTTTTGCCCCCCCCCCAGGCGCAGATAATTTAGCAGTATGTATATATCGTGTCACCTTATGCTCCTTATGCTCAGTTGCACCATTTCCCTCGCTAGCAGTGAGTATTTTAGCAGCCGACTACTACATGCCAGACCAATAGTCTGGTCAGTAAGTTGTCCTGTACGAAGTGATTTATTTGGTGGGTGTAAAACAAATTATATTTCGCTTTTGGAGTACGCTTATTAATTTGTGAAATTATTCATTGTCTGGTAAGTTAATGTTCACGAACAAAAAGTGTCAGAATGAAAACATTAATATTATTGTTGTTCTAGATTTTTTATACTATACTTTTAGAAATAAACCTACGTTTCTACGAAAATTGATTTTGAAGTTTTTCTGCTTTTTTATGGCCCACATAAACTTAAACCTTGTTTATTTGGCCCATGTGAGCCTTTGAGTTTGACACGCTTGATCCTGATAGTTCTCATGTTAGGGTATGAGACAGAAAGAGAGATTCTCGCAGATTATGCATATGCAGACTCTTTTTGATATTAAGTACTAGTTCATTCTCACAAAATAATTCTTTAACGCTGTGTAAAAAAAGAAATCTCACTGGGTTGTTAAATTTTATGCTTTGAGGATAAGGAACTACCATTATCGTGGAATATATTTTGTACAAATAAGTAACAGTATTTAACACATCGGAAAATGGCAAACAAATGATCGTCAATGCATCTGTCCTTTAAAACAAGTGGTTTGTGTAACTGAAAATGTTTGGGGAAAAATAAAGCATAATATACAAAATTACTTTTTTAATTTTCATAAAAATTGTTACATAATAAATACTAAACATTCTTGTCTAATTCAGTTTATTTTTGCCAGCATCATGCGCGAGTAACACATCTGAGAGATTTTAATCCCACAGTTATTGTGGTCAAAGGTTTGTATACACATCCATAAACATGTCATAAATTATTTATTTTTGTTTATGTATAATGAATGATAACAGTTCTGCTACATGCACAGAAGTCAACGTTGAACAACTTTTGTAGATATTACAAGTCAATATGTAATGTTTTAATTTGTGTTTTTCATTGATAAACAGACATAACAGAATTCACATTGATTAATTTAAGATTTAGAAAACTGAATATTAACATTTCTATAGGAAAGTAAATAAATTTTGTATTTTGTGTTTTTATGTATTTAAAGTATGTTATGCAGTATTTTTATGAGTAAATGAAACATTTTACAAATATACTTCGATTATTTCAAAATACAAAATCAGATCAAAGATTTTCGGACTCCATTCCAAACTTTTGGAAGTCACACATAAACGTCCCAACACGAGTATAAAAGAGGAGTATAAAAGAACCAAGATAAATTCGGAATGCCTTATACAAAAGCAATATTATCAGAACAGAGTGAGAGAGCGAGAGCTTAATAACTTTACGGTTGCTATCATTTCGACATCCACTGTAGAGGAATTTATAGTTATGAAGCTACAACCATTCAGTTATGAAAGTAGAGTGGTGTAAAGCTTATCGTCAATGGGCCCCCTAAGCAATGACGAAATGCTGTATGGAGTGACGAATCTTGTTACACCATCTGTTATTCTAATGGACGAGTTTAGATCTGAATAAAGCCAGGTAAGTACTGCAGACCCGATGGTATTCGGCCAGTTGTAGAGGTTGGCTGAGGAGGTTTAAAAGTTATTGGTCAGAATAATGTGGTATTTTCACCATAGTACGGTCTTAGAGACTGATGATTTAAATTCTCTGCAAATTTGATTATTTCATTAAATGCAATAAAGTTGACAATAACCGTAAATTTATTTATTAGTTATCTATGCCTTAAAATCTCTGTAAAAAATATGATAAATAAAAAGTAATCGAAAAATATAATTCGAGAATTTCCAAACCAGTTATGTTATTTTAAGCAAAAAATACAATTGTTGAAGAAGTTCCAATATATAAGTATCAGTTTCCTTTTCTTCCAAAATATTACTTCAAACTGAAAAATAGAGTAAAACATGAAACTTTATGCATCGCAAATGTATACCAAGAAACATTAAAAAAATTTGCAGGTGAAGGAAAAATTTCCTTGCCTCATATTATCTTATCATTAAATTTCGCAATGCTCGTAAAATTTTCAGTCAATACCCGTTAAAAATCAGTTTTCTTTTTTTCTCTAATAGTATACATGTATTATTTTTCTTTTGATCGTTGGTAAAGATAAGGAATGTTTTTTGTTATTCTCGTTTTTCTGCATTATTTTGTAGGTTTTCATCAGAAGAACCCATTGAGACTACGCGTCGTACATCTCACTCATATCAATCTCAGAATTTTAGTTCTCTGTAACTTCGATTTTTTCGTTAATCCTCAAAATCTTTCAGCAAATCCATTCTCACAAGTTTTGCACTATTCTTGATACTCTGATTAGAGTACTTGAGCATTTATTCCACATATGTCTACAGCTCGAGAAAATAACATGATTCCGTGTTTAGATATAATATTCGGATTTCTCCGTTTATCGGCTATGTCTTAAAACTGATTAATACGATTCTACTCTCAGATTCACGGTCAGTTTTCTTCAGAATACTTTTCATTATGATCTTCTGTTGTTTTCAACATCATAGTCTTGCATCATTCTTAAACCAGTCGATTCAATGTGCATATCGCTGAAATGTATGGTTTTCGAAAATCCGGGAACAGTATTTGCGGTTTTGACCTTGCAAGAAACATGAGCGTATGTACCATTGAGCGGCCTTGAAGACCGCTCCAAAATAGTTATTCAAAATAATTTTGCAACTAAGCAGAACAAACACTTATGCTTTTACAAACACTCTGGTAAGTGGAAAGTACTGAGAATAGGAGGTGCCGTGTTAATCGCTGGTAGGAATTTTGAAGTAAGTATGAAAATGCTGTTGTTTGTGAGCCCGTAATATTGCCGTTAAGGGTTAATGTAATGGGAGACTCTTCGAACTGTTTTAGTAGTTCCAATCATGACAACTAAACAATGAGTCATTTTCTACATTTTAGACAATGTTCTTCTCCTTCAATATTGCTACAACAGTTTGAATGAGAACCCATATATTTTCCTGCATCATAACGTAAGAAACCAACTGGAAAGACAACTTAGAGTTTTTTTTTAATTCTCATCAATTTGAAACGAACTTCTAGTGCTCTTTAGAAACAACGAAGAAAAATCACTTCAGCAGTGATTCAAAATTGAGTGGATAGCCTGCATGGCTGATTGGAAGCTGTCAATGTAGCAGAAGAAGGATCCATGCACTGGTAAATATTTCCGTATTCAAGAAATGAACGAGATACCCCAGCGTGAGGACACTTTTGATAATATAGAGTAATAATTAGGTACCCTCTGTGTGTAATTAAAATGCAAAAATGAAATTTCTATTTTAGGAGGTCTGTAAAAATTTTAAGATTGTGCTTTATAGCTATATACTAAATGACATATTTGAACAGAAAATATAAGTTGTTTATGGCTGAAAAAGAACTTGTGTATTTTGACGAAAAAAATATCTAATATATTTTGCTTTGTTAATATATGCTTTGATCATACTTAATCATTATATTAAATACCTAAAATTAAATAAAAATTCTGAAGCATTTTATAAATTCGTAAATAATTTATAATATAAAGCATAGATAAAATAATTCCATTAAAAACGTAAATCTTTGAATTTAGTGTAATACAGATAACTCAAAGAATATAATCCCACCGAAATTGGAATTGAAGAATAGATCTAAATATCGGTTAAAATAATTCGTTATGATGGTAATATCAGAGGCTGCTGCATACAATTATATTTTAAAAAATTCATAGTTTATTATCATACTATTTAAGTAAAATAACAATCCAGATCTAAATGTCTTCATAAAAAAAATATGAAATAACTTCTGAAACTTCTTCTGCAACGATAGAACAATGATGATAAGAGAATTAATTTTTGTACCAAATCTGAAATATTTTTCTAAGGCAAAATACCTTAGAAAAAACATTTCAGATTTTATTCCATAAAGTAGAAGAAAAATTTCTTGTCAGTTGTTTAATGTTATTACACTAAATAAATTAGCTAAGACGAAAACAAATTGACGGGCAGCAGTTTTAGACAGCGTTTAAAAAATGTTCGTCGGGATTCTAAATTCTACTCTGAAGAAATTAAGGACAATTCTGAAGCATTGCTTCGTTTATTCTAAAAGAAAAACATTGTGTACTTTTGTGGAAGATACCAGTACTGTGTAGTTGTTGCCAAAGAATACCGAATATTAATAAGGCAAAATGTTTATTTTTGCTATAAGTAATCGAAAATATCAATAGCTTTTAAATTCTATGATATTAAATTTTAATTACAAAATTAATAGAGAAGACGGGGAATTAAACTAGCTAATTGTGGGTGTATGATTGACAGTTTTTTGCCTTTTACTGCATATTAGTACAGAAATATTTATAGAATTGATTTATGGGAAATTTTAAATTAATCCTATTAATTGATAGTTAGTTCATTGGATACGCTTGTTTATATTGTTCTGTAAAATGTTTCCAACTGTTGTAACTGTGAATTATTTTTCACGGTATGACAAATATTAGTTTTATTACTTTTATGATAAACTGTATCTATTTTACTGATGAATACAATAATTATCAGGAAGATGTGATACTATTATAAGCAATGATCTTAAGTAAATCTAAATAAAACTAATTTCAAAATTAGTTTTGCAGAAAAAAGTAACAGAGCTGAAAGAAAACAAAATTGAGAAAATAGTGATCTGCATCAGGTTTATCACACGGAGATATAAAGTTTAGAGAATAAATAAAACAGTATACATGAATTTAATACCTTGAGATTCTTTGAAAAGTGTAAGTAGATTTAAAAATTAGCATTTCTAAAGAAAACAGAAGAACACATGGCGTTCATTAACTGAGATAGTAGCATGACTTGATTGCGAAATACTACAACATACTTTTTGGGATAACATGAGGGACTGGAGTTCAATTACACAGCCAGATTGTAGATTTTAAGGAGAGGAACTTATAAACGATTGAGGGAAAGCTTGGAATGCGTGGAAGAATGGTCGTTACAGAAATGCCAAATTTCAGATGCGGTTTAAACAATATAAATGATATGAGCGTATATCTAGTAAAAAATGTTAACTTGGAATACAGACCCTCCTCCTCTATCTCTCTCAATAAATAAATAAATAAATAAATAAACCATTTACAGACGCACAACGAAATTGGAAATTAAAAAAAAGTAAATAGTCTTGCAAAGAACATTATATAAATAGATTTATTTTCTGATTCGTAAGTTATGCCATTTTGTTGAATTCATTAATGCACATATATAACTCGACAAATATTAGTCTAATGTTAATATTTGCAAATAAATTTAACTTATGAAGGAACTGAAAATGTTCCTCAGTTTTCTAGAAAAGACATAACCTTGTACATCACAGTTTTATCCGATTTGAAAAATTTCCGAAATAATCTCTCTCTCTCTCTCTTTTTTTTTCGCCTTTTTGCTGCCTTTAAAACCATATTGTTTATTTCCCCCTAGATTGTATTAATTTCTGTTCTAGGTCAAGACAAAAATTAAATAATTTTGTGTATTACAAGAGTGCTGATTTTAACATTGTAGTCATATGAATTTTATACAATGCCTATTTTAGACAAATTTCTTTTTTTGTCTAATGATTAGTAATGTTTAAGGATATGAGCATTCTCAGAGCAACATTTTAAAACCAAAACAAAGTATGTGTATTCTTATAAAAGTTGCTTTAATAGGAAATATATCATTAGAAATATATTTCCAATACTTAAATCACTATTACGTCTAATTATAGATAAAAAATAAATGTTACTACGCAATTTTTAGTAGTTAAGAATGGGATAAAAAGAATCAATAGATTTTAAGTTTTTACAATCATTCATTGATTTTTTTTACTATTTCACACATATTTAATGCAAAAATACACTTTCATGTGCCTGTTGTACACTGAGAAACAATTTGTCGTATGACTGATGATGCTTATGTCAGTAGAAAACATGCTTGAAAATACAAATAAAGAATTTATATCATTGAGCATCGATATTTATAGAATATAAGCATCACCTTTACTGAAAATTAGAAATGCAATAATTACAGAAGCTCATTAACAAATAAATAAAATTAAGGAAACCTTTAAAGATTTTTATTCCATTCATGTTAATAGTTTTGTTAACTTTCTGAAATCTTTATACTTTGAATCTGAGTATAAAATTCAAGAAATCCCCTGTATACGTAACAACTATTACAACAAGCACCAATATTTGAAGATATACAAAGTCTTCAGTTTCTAAAAAGTGAAATCATACAATAACAATGGATAATACAGTATTGGTAGTTAAGAATGATCGGTAGAAATCTTCATAGGCAAAAAACTTAAACGCCTGTTTATGCGTATGTAAGCGTTTCAAAGTAGAGTACTCCTTCAGTCAAAAGAAATGTGTCACTTAGAAAAGATTCTTTAATGTCACAATCATTGCACATTCACTTCGATAACTTCCTTGTGTGAACAACGTCACAAATGTATTTAGTTAAAAATATTATTAATCACACTTTATAACACGAATGCACATATATAATCCTCAGATGGCTTTCATCATATCTCATGAGCTCAGAAAGCGTGGTAGTTCGAGTAGATATTTAGCAGTGTATTACTATACACCCAGAACAATACTTAGGTCGAATATATTGGCTATGAAGTGCACTGATATATTCAAACACCAATGAGCGGTACTGTAAAGACACTTTACAGATGCTTGCACGTTTCAGCTATCTTCATTGTGTCCATTTATTACAGTTTCGAGTTTAGGACCGATGATAGTGTGGCGAATAGGGAGCTCTGATTTTGACTGAAATGTTGTGAGCGTGATTTGGGGAGGGCATGGATCCCTCGAATTGAAGGGCTGTGGTTCGCAGGGCAGGTCTGCTCGATCTTTCAAACCATACATAACCGCTCCGACAGATGAAGCGATCTCCACTTCTGCTTCGGATACTCGCTGGAAAAAAATACAAAACGTTTAGATAGCGATAAAAACTGAAGGGAATTTAAATTGAACTCGGACATTTTCTGAGCTATCTAATTTAAAAGAAAAAAATTACTAGCTTGCTTTTTTTACATTTTTTTTCAGAGCAAAGTTACGGCATTGGGGAAAAATACTCCCCTCTTGTGAATTTAAGTTTGGGCATCTGTTCTCTTTGAATGAAACCACATATATATATATATATACATGTATATATATCCCCACATATATGTATATATATCCCCATCTGTTCAAATACTATTAAAAGAAATGGAAATCCCATTAAACTACAGAACTCAAACTTTGAAGACGGGGGAAAAGTGGTTCTTGGCCAAAATAAGTAACTGAAAATTTCTTCACAGGTTCATAACTTCGAAATGAAAAATTTTCAATTGAACATTTCTTTCTAATGCGTAGGTACTTTGTAGAGAGACATTCGCCTTTTGTTATTCACGACTGCTTTTACTGGCTACTTTATTTCGGGAGCACCATTTAGAGGAATCAGATCTGCTCCCTATCAGGTGGATGACACGGAAACGACCAAGCCTTTTTCGGGATTCGAACCCTAGGTGTGGCAGTTCACTACGCTAACCACTATACAATGTGAGCCGATATAAACTGAACATAAAATATCATTCTACATTTTAGTTTATTTGAAAAATTGTTTTAGAAAAATAAGTGTTAATGTTGGTTTACTATTAAAATAACTAAAATAAATTGAGAAAAAATATTGAGGTTAATACTAGGACACAGAAATAAAAATGCTAAAAAATGTGAACCACAAGGGTTGTTTGAAAATTTAAAACTAAATTAGCACAAACATAATTACAAATAAATAAATCCATAAAGGCTGATGAATTACATACATCAGTTAATAAATTATACATATGTACATTTGATAAATTTCGTGCATGCTCATATTTTCTTGTGGTTTTGTGGAGCTTATGTCAAAATACCAAGTTTTCTTTTAATAATCATACCTTTTCTTTAACGAATTCATGTAATTATCATTTCTTCCATTTTTTTGATAGCTGTTAAATATTTAAAATTCCATTCCGCTAAAGAAAACTGCTTACCGAACGCAGTATAGGGTGATCAGAAAGTCAGTATACATTTGAAAAAGTAATAATTCACGGAATAATGTAGGTAGAGAGGTAAAAATTGACACACATGCTTGGAATGACATGGGGTTTTATTGTAACCACAAAAAAGTTCAAAAATGGCCAACAGATGGCTCTAGACAGCAAAACGTCAGTGACGCTGCATGGGAATCGTGTATAAAATGAGCTGAATGAGAGAGGGAATCAGATGCACCAGCAATCGCAGCATGTTGACGTTACCAGAAAAGGCACTGTTAGAGAAGCTGTACTATCAGAATGGGGAATCTGCTACTGCAGCTTTCCGATCCTATCGCCATAAGAAGGGCATTCGAAAGGGTAAAGGTTCTATGACAATTGCAGCTGTGAAGAGAATGATTTTGAAGTTCACGATGGACCGACATCAATAGGGATGCTAAAAGACAACATCCAACGCCAATGTCTCACCATATATAGAGATATGTTGTACAGTGCTGTTCACAACATTGTCCCTCGACAGCTACTGATGAGGAATGACGGTCGAAATGTTGAGCATTTGTCTTTGAACTTTGATTGAGAAATGACGTTCGTCTTTGAACTTGATTGAGGAATGATTGTCGAAATGTTGAGCATTTGTCTTTGATTAGCATAACAAATTATGACAAAGCAAAGATGATGTCCAAGAACATCATCTTTGCTTTGTCATAATTTGCTATGCTAATTATTGCTTTTCTTATCACATGAAGCGCCATCTGTCGGCCATTTTTTGAAGGTTTTTTGTGTGGTTGCAATAAAACCCCATGTCATTCCAAGCATGTGTGTCAATTTTTACCTCTCTACCTACATTACTCCATGAATTATTACTTTTTCAAATGTATACTGACTTTCTGACCACCCGGTATTTACGCTATTCATTGACAGATTTTGCAATCTTACGCTGTATATTTTACGCTGTTCTGAGGTAAATCCAGGTGTCTTCCTCTGGGATTTTCCAGCATCAGGAATGTCTTAGCTACTTATTTTGTGTATATCTCTGACCTTCGAATTTCATATATTTTCCTATGTTAGTACACGTGTTGTGTCTATACTGTGTCAGTTGTCTTGAAATATGAGTATTCATATGAGCATTAATATCAGCTAGTAAAATTTACTTTCTCTGCAGAAACGAAATAAAACTTTAGTTGGACTTTTATAGGCGTTCTTTCTTCTTCTAGTATTCTTGCGTATCTGGACTGAGAAATGATTATAATTTTAATACAATGAATTGAAAAGTCATATTACAAAATCCTATTGGGTTGCTGCAAACTTCTTGTCAGTGCCTCATAAAAATTTCAATCGGACGTATGAAGAAGATCAGTTTATGGTAAAAAAGGAAGTTGAACACGACAGAATATGTACCTAGGAAAATAGTGATGCTCCGACGTGGTTAAGTGCAAGTAAATCAGCTAGTCTCGAAAAATAATTCTACTAGCTCCTGTTCCGATTGGTTTAATTATCGTTATCATTATTATTTCTTTCTACTAACTTCAATCATTTATAACCGTTGTTTATTTGAATTATAATATTGTAAATTCCAGTCGCAGATTCAACCTTTGCATTGATTTTATTTCAGTAGTGTGTTCAGAAAAGTAAATATTATTATTATTTAGTCAGCGTAGAAAAAAAATGGTCTATGGATCTTTATATTTCCAGTAAAAGGTCTATTCTTTCCTTATTTTTAAATGTAAAAGAACTACACTTATTTTGTAATCTTAAAAATCATAATGATTTTTCATACCCATTTATTATAATCCTTTCATTCAAAAATTTGAAGTGTACATTAAGTAATTTAAAAGGAAATTTAGGAAACTTAGAATTCTAATATATATATGCATCATCACGCATGAAAGTGTGCGTGCGCAAGAAAATAAAAACATAAGCTTTTCAAGCGCTGAAGCCGAAAACCTCCACCATGAAGAAAATTGTGTATGAAATATTTAATAAATCCCCTTTTTCCTGCTTTTTATTTCCTTATCTTTTTCAATATCTGTCTTCGAAAGCTACTTTCAATAAAATGCATTAAACGTACAATTATCTATGTTTTTTTTAAACTTCTGAATGTAAACTAAAAAGGACGAATGCAAATCAAAGTTGCTTCAATATTCTATTAAATGCCGAAAAAGTCATTCACAAACTTCTGTAGTATGGTAAAATTAATTTCTTTGTGTAGAAAGTAATTTTGCAAAATCGCCAAAGGAATGAACTGTGTACTCGTTTCGTAGCATGAGATGAATGAATTATCCTTCTCACTGAAACGGGCAATTCAGCAACATGAGACTTGGAATAAAGTTTTAAAAAAATGCGAAATAAATGACGAGGTTTGCTGATTCTAAAATATTTAATTAGTTTTGAAGTTTGTCATAAGAAACTAAATCACGCAGATATGAAATATTCAATTACTTCTCGATTAACTGGATCCCACTGAGTGTAAAAGTATTTCGTTTAAGATTCTTTCAGGATTCATATTTCAAATTTTTTATGAAACTACATACAATTTACATGTAGTGCATGTTTAAATCAAATATATTTATCTGGTTTCAAAAGTTTTGTTGATATTAAATTTAAATTATTAGCTTATAGAACAGTCTAAACCAGCTAAAATATCTCTTTAAAAACTATACAGTGGTTAAAATTCTCACTACTGTCACGTATAAAAATTTCTTATTTTCTGGCGAGTTGTGAATAGTCCAGTCATACATTTTCAAAGACAAGCTGACAAAATTAATTTATCAATTATTCATCAATGAAAGAAATATATTTCTCGCGCATATAGTTCATCTTGTACTTTTACAAGCTTTTTCTTTCATCCGTTTTTTGCCGATTAATCCCGTTTGTTTTTACATATTTTTTAAAATATAAAAGCTTAAAGGGAAGATAGAAGAAAATTGACTGTTAAAAATGAACAAACAAATGTGGAATTTTGGATTTAAGATATTAGGACTTTTCAGAAGGTGTTTCTTTCAATCCATATGTATACATATCTGTGTCTATGCTCTTTATATCTATTTTAAATTCTCATCAACCCTCTAATGAGAATTTAAAATAGATATAGGTATAAAGAACTATATATAAACTAAATACTATGTATTACTATATATATATATACTAAACTTTTAAGTTTAGTTCAGTGACTGACTGACTGACAGATAATGCACAGACCAAACCCCTAAGAAAGATTTTTGAAAAATTCTTCTTAGATTTTTTAATTAAATTTTTAAGCTGTTTTTGTAACTTTTTTTAAGTTTGCATTTAAAATAATAATTTGAGACTTATTAAATTTATATCACGAGAAAGATCATAAATTCCTTTAAAATAAAATTTTTTTTGAATGTTTACCTCCCATTTCTGTTTTTTGGTGAATTTTTAAAGATTAAGTTTTAGAATTTAATTTATTAAATGCTGATCACGTGGTTTCGTTTCTTTTTGTGATACTTTAAATTAATTTTGCGTCACGTGCATGACAGCGAAATAAATCCCCAAAAAATATTGAAATACGGTAAAAGATAAAATTTAACCACTAGACTGACTGAGATGGAATTTTTTTAAGAATTTGATTCAAAATAGTATGTTTTATGGATATTAAACATACAAATTAATTGCACACATTGACCGTTGTATTTAATTTGAATATTTTCTGCTACATTATTTTGTCTATAAAAATATCCATTACGATTTTTTTTATAAATATATCCATTTTTTTGAAGGGGCATTAATTGCATACATTGACCGTTGTAAGCATTATGAATATTATTTTTGGCCTTAATTGCATACATTGACCGTTTTATTTATTACAAATAACTTTTTTGACATTAATTGCATACATTGACCGTTGTATTTAATTTGAATCTGCTCCGTAGTGAAGCACGGGTATTCAGCTAGTTATATAGATTTTAACTGGAAAAATTAATTTATTAAGTGCTAGATTACAAAAAAGCCCAAATAAATATAAAAATTTTGTTTGTTGTTCCCTTATAAACCATACGGAGGCGACCTAGAAAATACATTCGATGATATGCAGATTACATCTTATATAAAATATTTGTGATATATACTGCCGGAAGTATCTGTATTCAAATATTTATACGCGCCTTTTTCATTTAAAAACACTTTCTTCTTTCTATCTGTCGCCTTTTCAAAAATCTCTTTTAGCGTATGTAATATATCTTTGAGCAGAGTGTATGAAAGAGTATGAAACTTATTTCGTGACATAGATTTTTTACTGCAGGAAGCAATGAATATATTTAGCGTAGTAGATTTTAAAGAAAAGATGAAAGAAAAATGTTTACATGTTTATTTATTACTTATCGGGGAAGTGAAATATAGGGTTTTAAAAAACAAGATAAAAATCGAGATATTATCTTTTACAAACGTTTTATAGGACATTTAACAAAAAAATTTCCATAAGTATATAGTGCCTATAAAATCCGATAATGTTTTCTGCCAATCGATCCACTGCTTTTTCTAAATCTGTTCCGCCAGTATAAAGCGTCTTTCTACAGAGTGGGTGAAATTTCCTGAACCATCCAGACTGAAAAAGTTTTATAGAGAAAATTTAGTTTAGTGTATTTAGTATTTATATCTTAAACTGTCAGGGAGCGAAAACATAATCAATGGGAAAATTTTTTTCCTTGATAATGTTTTCATTCCCTGACTGATATTCTTAAATCATATTTAATTTGATTTTTATTATATTTTAATATTGTTTATTTTCTAAGTATATTATATGGCGACATTCTATTGTACGTAGGCAGTACTGATTTGGGATACCTTAGTAGTGTCTTTTGGTGAAAATTTTAGAAGTTTTTGAAATAGTTAGAGCCCATTTTATACAGTGCCTACTTAAAATAATATTCCAGCAATGTTATATTTTAGAAATGTTTCTTTCTAAGTTTATTATATGATAACTGTAATGAAGCGCTTTCAAAAAAAATTTAAATTAATATTTTAAGATAAAATAAAAAGTTTGAAAGCTAAATTCATTACATTTTGTGTGTAAGGTCGGTAACGACTTTCATGCCGACGTAATTGTAGGGAAAAGCTTTGTCGGCAACATTAGCCAATTTACGAAAGTTTTATGAGTCTAGCGTATGTGGGGTCTGTGATTCCAGACGCAGATAAGATGCGGATGGCACCACTTGTGACATTATGCAACAATGACACTTTAGGGGAGATTGATAGCGGGGTTCGTTGGTAGACCACGAGGGTTAGCGGTTTGTCTTGCGGGTGGTCATCAGCTGTTTGGATTATTGCGTAAGAGGGGCGTTTTTGATCAAGAATGAGGGCAGCAAATGAGAGGCTTTTAGGTGTTGAGACTTAACAAATAAAAAAGTCGAGAGTTTCCTGAATGGCTAGTGAAGTGATTCCGGAGGCGGGAACTGTGAGAGAATTAAAATAATTGAAGTGAGTTTTTTGGAGAAGTAAAAAAAAGTCGGACAGTCGGAGTCCAGGAGGCCTTCCCTGGGGTCGGCTGAAAAATAACCTGTCCCTGTTTGTTTGCCCCAAGAGTCCAGTGGAATATTCCCGGAGCAAAAATAAAATTAAGGGGTGACGGAGCTCGGTGGATCCTTTCCCGAGAAAGAAAGCACGTGTGGAGAAACGAGTGATAGCTGAGCCCGAATCCGAAATAAAGAGAGGGATAACAGAGAAGATTGCCTCTAGTACGCCTACAGTTAATGTTAACCCCAGCGTGGAGGAGTCACCCATCAAACTAAAGAGAAACTACAGAGTGCAAACTGACGTCACGGAAAGAGTCCCTACCAGTGTTATCACAGAACCCGAAAGTCGCTCTCAGCTGAAAGACGTGAGTGTTTTTATTTGATTTTGTTTAGTTCAGATCCCACGTTTGCCTTTTGATAGTTAGTGTGAGTTTCACGTATTTGAAGATATCGTGTAATTAATTTGGATAGGAGCTTTTAGAATTTTGTGTAGTTTCTATTTAAGCTCCCTCAATCAGAAGTCAAACTAAATTGAACCCTGTTGATAGTGAACAAAGCAGCTATGATATAAATTAAAATTTGATGAGATGAGATGTAAATATTAGGGCAAATTGTAACTAAATAAGTTTTTTTGTTTTAAACCTTGTTTCAGTAATTATTTATCTGCTGGGTGTTTTTTAATGTGGAGCAAGGTTGATGTAGCAGATCCAACTGATTTAAAAATTTGTTCGTTAATTGCTGATTGTGTCCAGAGCCTTGGATAACAAAATAAAATAATTATAGCACAACGCACCCAAATACCCCTTGATAGATAATCTTTGTACTACCACCAAATAATCATGCCCTATAATTAAAATGGACGAGCAATACGACAAATGGTATCGTGACCAGGCGTTTTTTGAAAAAAAAATTTTGTTGTTAAAAAATATTTTTCTTAGGTGAATGGTGCCAGCCAGAATCGTGAAAATTTTTTTGTGGTTAGAAAATTTTTTAAGTTAGGTGAATGGTGGCCGTGACTCAGTCTCATGGTGTGTTAGGGACTTTAGAAATAAAAATATTTTTTTGTTTTTCAAGGTGAAGGGAGCCTTGGGAGCAGTGCGCGAAGTTATGACAAATAGTCTTGTAATTGCCACAATTAATTAATGAATGTGTATTTGAATTGAGAATTGAAATATGATATTGTGATGTGTGTGAATTTATGTATACGAATGATTTTGAAAAAGAGAGATGAATTAAGACATATGTTCAGAATTTTTTTTTTAATAATTCATATTGAGATTGATATTTTGATGGATTTTAAGTGTTGCATGAAAATATTGTAATATATCAGTTGAGTTTAAGAATGAGTTAATGAAATGTATTTGCATTAATTTGAAGTAGATGATAGATAAATGGTATGTTGAAGAAATGATTCAATTAAATGAATAGATAATTATTATTTGAGTAGAATTTGAGAAATGTTTTGAATGCCAGTGTTTGATAGTGATCATAAATATACTTTGGCATGGAAATAAAATTTTGAAGCAGTGTTTAATTTATAGTTAGATAACATTGAGTGATTTGTGTAAAATTGAAGTAATGAAATAATTTGAAATCAGTGGATAGAGAGTATTGAATGATAAATTGAAAAATACAATGATTAAATACAAATGTTTGATAGATAGAAAGCATTTGGTTGTATTTTGCAGAGAGTTAAGTTTTAAAAGTGTTTAAATTTAAGTATAGAATTTTCAGATAGTATATTTTGCAAATATAGTTAGAATTTTACTGTGTTTAAATACTTGATTTGGTTTTGCTTATATATTTGATTGATTGATTGATTATTGATTATTATATTTTGATTGGTGAATATGTGCATTTTTGGGGAAAATGTATTGAAAATTCGAATTCTTGGTGATAGTTGTAGTAGTTAGTAAAGATTAATACGTGTAAAAGTAGGAGTTTCAGAATAATAAATTTTGGTCAAGATGACAATCATAGTGGAGAATTTAGAAAACTGAGATATAAATGGGATGCAGAACCAAAATTTTATAGCCGATAGGGGAATACGTGCACGAATAGTGATGCAACACATAGATTCACTGATCCCGATGTTTAGCGGTAGTGCGAAAGAGAGTTTTGGGAGTTTTAAGAGAGGTTTTGACTATGCGGCAAGTGAATGTGGGTGGTCTGAAAATAATAAATTGCGTTGGTTCAGATCGAGATTAGCTGGTAAGGCGAGGAAAATTTGGGATAAATTATATGATGCGAATGATAAGAAGGTCAATTTTTTAGACGTAGTAAGCGAATTCAAAGAATTCTTTAAAGTAAAATTAGAAGATGCTAAATCAATTCCAATTTTTAGTGGGAATGAAGATGAAGATGTGGAGAAATTTATGAGAAAATTTTATCAGATTGCGAAATTATGGGACTGGTCGGAAGACAACAAGTCCTTTTGGCTTGAATATAGATTAGCGGGAAAGGCGGAAAGAACTTGGCATTATTTTTACAGCATAATGAACTATGAAGGTACATTTTCGGTGTTGATTGAGAAAATTGTGGAGTTTTATAGCAAAAGTTTAGATAATGTGAAATCACATAATGCAGAGAACGTTGAGTTAATAAAAGAGTCGAATTGGGAACATATCCCATTAAAAATAGACAGAGAGAATAATTCTATGATAATAAAACCGGAGAAAAAAATAGTCAGGAGCAGAAAATTAAAATTTTTGAGGGAAAGGGTGAGAGTGTGAACAAAGAAACGACTCAAGCGATTGATTTAGTGACAAAAATTAAACTAGACACGAAGGCGAATCAAATAACACGGTGGAAATAAATAGTGATTGTGAGTCGGAAAATACCCCAAATGAATTTAATAATAAACAACAAATACAGTCATTGAAGGAAAATAGGATGAAGGCAGATCGAAATTGTAAAATTATCGACGATCAAAAACCAAATAAAGTAGAGACCAAAAATGAAATTGTTAATTTAGTACAAAGGGGGTCAGTGAAGGAAAATGGGAAAAGTGTAGATCAAACATGTATAGTGATAAGTGATCAAAAGATAGAAACAGAAAAATTAGATGCAAAGATGATTAGTGGAGAAAATGAAATGAGTAAAACTACCGAATATCGCGAATTTGAGGCGGAAAATAAAAAAGCAAATTATTTAGAGGCAAGTACGGTGAGTAAGGGAGTAGTCAAATTTAAGGGGGACATGAATGAAAAAGAATCGAGAATGATGGTACGGGATAAGTTTGAAATAAGTGGAGTTTGTGAGGCGAAAGGCAATGAGAGTGGTGTTGATGAGACCGATAAGAGAAAAATATTTAAGAAAAGGCAGGAAAATATAGGAAAAACAAGTCTAAGTACAAATGAGCGGGAGATAGATATGGGAAAAATAGATGAAGCAATGGATAGTACGAAAAACGAAATTAATGCGATAAGAAAAGTTAATGAAGTAAAAATAAATAAAACGGATACAATTGCCGGATCTCTTAAAGTTGATGTAGAAATGGGGAAAAGTTTTGATAATCAATTAAAGACGGATAGAAATCATACCACAACAGAGAGTGTGAATGCGGTTAGAAAGGACGAACGAGATAATATAATCATAGAAAGTAGGAGACAGACAATTGTAAATAAGAATGAAGGTGAGAAAGTTTGGGAAATGAATCGAAAAATGAGTCAGAGAAATAGAAGAATTGAGAAGGGTTACAGAAATGAAAGCATATATGGTAAAAAGTTAGAGATGGACAGTGCAAAAATTTTAAAAAGAAAGAAAGTTAAATTTGATAAAAAAAAATGAAAAAGGCGAATGCAAAAAGAAAGAAAGTAAAACGTTGGTTTGGGACAGTAAATGAGTTTAAAACGAGGGGATATACAGCTAAAATCAGATGTAGAGTCAAGTGGACGATAAAAAGGCCACGATTAAGAAATTAGTTTGTTTTTTGATTGTAGAAAAGCTCTTCAAAGCCCATTAAAAACGACTTTAGAGAGAAGAAAATAGCTAGATAAGAGATGTGTTGAAAATAAATAAATAAATAAATAAATTCACGATAGGCATTGAAAAATTAATGAATTAATGGAAAATAATTGCTAGAGCGTGAAGTAGGTAAAATAAATAAATAAATAAAAATAAATGAAAAGGTTTTGGTCTAATAAAAACGCGAGTTCCGATGGTAGAGAGTTTTGTTTACCTTAAGCGGGGTTGTCCTTTTGTTGAAAGTGGGTACCATTTCTTGGAAGGAGCGAGGTGTTTTGTGTGTTTCCCCCCCTCCCCCACTAGGGAAGGAGGGAAGGTTAGTTTCGTTACTCCGAGCGAAGGAAATAAGGTTGTGTACATTTTAACCATGGTTTTGCGGTTTTAGAGGGGGATCGTAGCCTTGTTTGGTTAAGTAGGAGAAAAATAAAATGACACACGCAAAATTTAAGTTTTCGGACACTTTGATAAAATGAAATGAAAATGACAAAATGAAATAATGAGTAGATATATTAGATGATGTTTGAAGAAATGAATATATATGAACGTACGTTGAAGGAAAAGTTCTTTTGAAAATGAAAAGTTTTTTTTTCTTTTGTTGGTATACAGTGCTGTGGAAGTAAAGTTTGATTTCATAAAAAAAAAAAATGTTGTAAGTGGCAAATACAACGAAAATTGAATTATGTAAATGGTTAGAGATAAATTTGGTACAACTATGAGAAAATAATATGAGGTGAAGTTTTAAATTGTGATAATGATAAATTTAGATAAGAATTTTGTGTATATTGACTTAGTTATGGACCTGAACTTTTCAAAACATGTTTATGAATGCTCATTATTTTACGTCGGCAATTAAGGAAAGAAAAGGGACTTTCCACGATACAACTAATGAAGGACATTCACCAGTGAAATATACCTTTTGTGTCTTTCGATATGAACATTTGATTGCAGTGAATGAACTTTTATTTCAGGACGATTTGGGTGAAAACATTTGGTGTTTTGATCATAAGTTATATACAGTTATAGGTTGCACAAGAAAAGATGATAAATGTTTTACAGTGTTTTTTTTTTGTTTATTATTATTATTATTATAACATTTGTATCCTGAAATTTGATATGAACAGGGACCTTAAACGTATTTACGGTAAGAGGTGTTATACTGATGTATTTTTTGAATGTTATGAATTATGTGCATTGTATTATATATATATATATATTGTAAGCTTTTAGAGGAAGGGAGCGTAAATAGTATGTTTTTCGTGATAAGATGTTGCTAGAGGTTTTTGGAGGAGAAAGATAGTTGGTGTGTTGAAGGTTAGAGTTTTTTGTTAGAGTCTCAGAGGAAGTAGTGTTGTAGAGAAATTGTGTTGTGAATTTGAGAGGTAGAGTTTTGGTTAGTAGCCTCGGAGGAGTGAAATGAAGAGATGTTTTGTGAGAGAGGTTTGGATTTATAGTGTGTTGTTTGAGTTTTTCGGGGAAGGGAGTGTATGTAATGAAGCGCTTTAAAAAAAATTAAATTAATATTTTAAGAATAAATAAAAAGTTTGAAAGCTAAATTCATTACATTTTGTGTGTAAGGTCGGTAACGACTTTCATGCCGACGTAATTATAGGGCAAAGCGTTTGTCGGCAACATTAGCCAATTTACGAAAGTTTTGTGAGTCTAGCGTATGTGGGGTCTGTGATTCCAGACGCAGATAAGATGCGGATGGCACCACTTGTGACATTATGCAACAATGACACTTTAGGGGAGATTGATAGCGGGGTTCGTTGGTAGACCACGAGGGTTAGCGGTTTGTCTTGCGGGTGGTCATCAGCTGTTTGGATTATTGCGTAAGAGGGGCGTTTTTGATCAAGAATGAGGGCAGCAAATGAGAGGCTTTTAGGTGTTGAGACTTAACAAATAAAAAAGTCGAGAGTTTCCTGAATGGCTAGTGAAGTGATTCCGGAGGCGGGAACTGTGAGAGAATTAAAATAATTGAAGTGAGTTTTTTTGGAGAAGTAAAAAAAGTCGGACAGTCGGAGTTCAGGAGGACTTCCCTGGGGTCGGCTGAAAAATAACCTGTCCCTGTTTGTTTGCCCCAAGAGTCCAGTGGAATATTCCCGGAGCAAAAATAAAATTAAGGGGTGACGGAGCTCGGTGGATCCTTTCCCGAGAAAGAAAGCACGTGTGGAGAAACGAGTGATAGCTGAGCCCGAATCCGAAATAAAGAGAGGGATAACAGAGAAGATTGCCTCCAGTACGCCTACAGTTAAAGCTAACCCCAGCTTGGAGGAGTCACCCATCAAACTAAAGAGAAACTACAGAGTGCAATCTGACGTCACGGAAAGAGTCCCTACCAGTGTTATCACAGAACCCGAAAGTTGCTGTTCCCTTTCTAATAAATTGTATTTTTTCGCGAGTTATTTTTCAATCTTTGAGAAATCTTATCAGAAACTGAATATTTTGAGCAAGCAGTCAAATGAGTAAGTAGAGGTATTAACAGATTTGAAGCAAATGTTTCAAAGTTTCATCAAGTTAGAACAACAGGTGAAATTTGAAATAAATATACAGTAATATCTTTGAGAGCTACGACATTACACACACAGATAAACACACAGTAGGAATGCTAAAAATAGTTTAGTACTATCTTAATTCAGATAATATTTTTTTAGTTTGTAATTATAAACAAAAATGCCTTAAGTTTTAATTGTTTGTCTAATATTAAAAACTGATAACTCTAACCAAATTTATGTTCGGTTTGTTCCGAATATCACTAAACTTCTACCTAATAACTATAGAAAATCCTATTTTATATGAAGTAGTAAAATCATCTGTTTATACTATGAGGGTATTCATTGATGAATTATAGGAGAATCCGCGAAACTGTTTTTATGCTGTTTTTGTAATTTTGCTTAGTTTTCTTAGAATGTCGATTGCGACAGATATATCTAAATCCAGAATTTAATAAACTTAATATAATTAAAAAATATATGCTATGAATCAGTGACTAGCCAGAATAAAACTTTCAGGAATGTCCCAGGTCTGCTCTTAGTTAATAAAATTGTGATAATATATGAATAATCCAAATTTCATGGGCGGAAGGTCTTAACCCCATAACCCTTTGCCTGCTACGAATAGAGATTGCCTATTAAAGCGTTAATACGTTGAATTAACGTTGAGAAATTTTTTTATCATCTGTAGAAAAAAGTTAATATTATTACAATTAAAAATTTAAATATAATTTAACCTTTGCATATATATTTTTCATAAAAATAACAGTAAATAATCGATAAGCATCATCTTTTCATTAGTTGCGATAACACTGCTAATAGACCAAACGGAATTAAACAATAAAACAGTTAACGGTTAAACAATTATACTTTTCATTGCATTGAATTACTTTGATTAAAGACCGATTACTTACGTTTTTTTCTAAATTTTCCCGTACATATATTTAATATTCAAATAAAGATATAACTATGAAGTTTAAGAAAAACATTTTTAAAGGTTAAAAAATCTATGGTTATTGTAAAAGAAACAGACCTTTGGATTCAATTTGAATCATAAAAAGTGTTAGGCTTTATGGCCTGAAATTAATTTCTATCGTACCTTTACAGATATACATTTAAGCATACAATCACAGACACACATATGGTCATTTCTTTAAAAACATGGAATATACTCTCACCGTTCCAGTTGCAGAAATATGACAGTGACAACTGTCTCTTTTGAGGATATCAGGGCACTGTTCATGTTGATTATCGACTCTTTCCTCTCCCGGTGACCTTCCTCCACATATTAGCGTGCTACCTGTAAAACAAAGAGAATTTTCTCAAATTTAAATCAATCTTAAATGAAAACACGAATTTTATTTTATTATGAGATGATTACAGGAAGTATAGAAGCTCTTAGAGATTTGTAAATCCTTTTTTTACAGACAAAAAAATATATATATATATTGTAGCGTACTGGAAATATGGTCTTATTTTTTCCCGAGACCCCACAAGAGCTTGAAACACAGCTGCATATTTTTCAAGGAATGTGTTGCTCGGTTCCACCAGTTCGGAACACGTGGGGGAATTCTTAACGTTTCTGCAATGTAATCAAATTCGGCGTCTAAGAAGAGCTGTCAGCCGATAATATGCCGACCCCTCCACCCCGTCTGAAAATCCAGACATTGGAGAGAGACGCTAGAGAACGCGGGCTATGTGGATGTGTGTTTAGGCTCCGCACGTTGTGAATCTGCACTGGATTTTTAAATTGAATATGTTGCACTGTTTAAATGTTAATTATTTTTGTTAATAAATTGTTAAGTTTTTGTTTTAAAAATTTGGCCTTCACTTTTAATTAGAACTCTGTCTTTCTTTGTTATGGATCCCATGGTAGTAATTTTTAGCAACGCCTCAGAGAGAATAGCCTTACCTACTTGTCGTGAAGCTAGAATATATATATTATATATATATATATATATATATATATATATATATATATATATATATATATATATATATATATATATATATATATATATATATATATATATATATATATATATATTTAGGTTTTTGGACAGGCACACACACACACACCTGTATGTACATATATTAGATAATTTACCATAAAATACTCTTTAATTTACATTAATTATCTTTTATTAATTTTTTTTATAATTTTAAAAATACAACTTAATTTTTAGACCTATAAATTGATATACATGATTACAGTAAGAGAAAAAATATACAATATTTGTTACAAGTTACAACATACCTGCTTAACAGTTTTAACCTTTCAACTACAGGAAGGGAGCAAGAAAAAGTCTTCTATGGTAGTTTGACGTAATGATGTTTTCAGGAGGCTGTTTATACCTCCTTCAATACTAATAGTTTCAAACGAAGGTTCACCTTCTAGCTTACGTTTCTAGGTTTGATAACGTGTTGAATCTACTAATGTCGCGTTTGCCTGAATGATAGTGGACACTTCGCTGAAGATTTATATGTTTCAGGGTCCAGGAAGCCGCAACCAGGATGTGGGAGGTGGGAAAAAGAGTCTCTATTTTTGTTTGTCAGTGGAGAAAAGTGAAATCGGACTCTAACGGGTAAAGATGCCCCCCGGGTCAAGCTAATAGGACAGTGTTGTGGTAAAGCGTTTAAGAGGAAACTATTATGTTATGTCTATCAAAGAAAGGGGTGAATTTTACGACTATATTCCATCCCATCTTATCAATCTTTCTTAAGAGAAAGATTGATAGAAGAGAAGAAAAAGAAAAAGAAAGAACTTCGTGCCTTTTGTGGGTTTAAGTGGCTTTTTTGAAAAATGAAAGGAAAGCGAAGAGTGTAAACTGATTCTTAAAACCGGTGGGTTGATTCTTTAAAGCGAAAATTTTAACATGGAAATAATACATTTGTTTTTGCTTTCGTGATATTGATTCTTATAACCACCGATCACTATAAGTGGTGGTTACTATATATATATATATATATATATATATATATATATATATATAAAGTTATAAATAGGCGCTCCTCAGTGTACTGGTATGTTTTTGTTGAATTGTCGTTGCTTAGATAACGTGTAGCCATGTAAGAAATAATGTCTTTGTCCGAGATGTGACGTGTCTTCCTTGTGTCCGGGGCTGGAGGGACCAGAAAAAGAGTTTGAAGAGGGCCTTCGAGTGCCCCAAGCCGCCAGCGAGCCTCTCCGACCGACTACGAGATTTCATAGAGGGAACTGACTTCGAACTAGAGCATTTCCGTGACGCACGGCCTGGCCAGCAACACCTTTCTCCTCCCACGCAGCCGCCGTGCTGATGTTACACACACACACACACACACATATATATATATATATATATATATATATATATATATATATGAAATGTCCGGATGGGTCATCTCCTCAAAATACTACAACCATCACGGCTGGAAAATAATAAAGTCAGCTTCAGGAACAAAGGGATTTATTTTACAGAAGTAGCCTCACATCTTATCCACTTCAAGTCAGCCCAGCGTCTAAATCGTAGCGCGCGAAAATAAAATTAGGTCAAAGAGAGGTTGCCAGAATTGGCGGAGAAAGTTAGTATATGGAAAGGCGAAGCATCTCAAGCTTTCCAAGGCGTTGGAAAGGTGTTACCAGATGAGAGAGAAAGTTCAGAAAGGGCAATTAAAGGTTATTTATAATTTTATCACACACACACATATATATAAATATATATATATATATATATATATATATATATATATATATATATATATATATATATATATATATATATATATATATATATATATATATATATATATATATATATATGAGGAATTAACGATGGGGAGGAAAGGAGAACGATTTCAACTTTTTATAACATTTTTCATATTAGATGAAGAGATCTCTACAAATTCATTTTAATATATCCACTTCATATATTAAAATGAATTTGTAGGTAATAAAATATCTAAGAAAAACATTTAATTAAAAATATTTGCATTGCATGTCTATACTTGCGTTATCAACACATATGAATGTTTTTAGGCTTATATGGCAAAAGCTGTTCTATTGATTCGTTATAATTTGATTGTTACGTACATTCAAATGTTTTTTCCTTAATAACCGAAAGAATTATACATAATTAACGCGTCATTTAAAATACTGTTTATCACCATTAGTACATGCTTATGATTTCACACAAATGTAGTATACATATGTAATATGAATATTTAAACTACACTCAAAACTGGCAAGGAACTTCCTTATTAATTAGATAAATTTGTTGTTTTACATAAATTATGATTTAACTGGGTTATGATCCCAAATGCTGGATATATTTGAAAGAAACTAATGATGAAAGAATTTTAAAATTATATTGCAAAGATTTTTAACTACTCATATTATAGTGCCAATAATTTTAATATTAAAGTTTAAGTTGAAAAGGAAGTCAGTCAGAAAAATACTTTCCGACATCATTGGCATCAGTACATCTAGTGTATTATGCGCTAATTCCTGTTTTTATTACGTTTGATGAATTAAAGTTTATAATATTTTAATTTTCTCCCAATTTTTTAATCAAACCAATAAAACAGTTAAGTATCGCATAGTATTAATAGACCGAGGGATAGCATGTTATGTGATCCATCAGTTGAGAATTGCACTAAATTTAATTTGTTTTCAGTTTAGGACTGTAGATGGCAGCTGCAGCAGTGAAGTTGATTTGCTGAGACCTATTAGAAAGAAAAATCCACTTCTTCTGAGAGGGTCTAGATATATGAAAATGCACATTGAATTTGTTGTGTATAGCTTATTTGGATATTGATAATTTCTTTCTTCTATTAAAGATTTGATAAAAAATGTTCAATCATGCTGATAACAGATGAGTATCGATTGAAAAGAATAAGTCTTTTGATCCTATTCGGCATCAAATTCCCTGTTAGCTGTAAAGAATTTTTTTTTTCTGATTTCTGTAGATGCAACTAAACTTCCATACATAATGAAATATTTTGGGCACGTGTTATTGAATATGATTGCTAATGATTTTAATTTTTGTCCAATGGTTGTATTGTGTGTTTATGATAAAAAACACATTTTTTAATAATAAAGAATAAAATTGTGCATTGTAGGGTTAAAACCAAATACTTTGATGACATTATTGAGTAATAGTTGGTCAATAAAACTGACAGAATCTAATTCCTTGAAAAAAGTACAGAACAAAAAGGCAGCATGGGCAATATGTTATGAACTTGATAAGCAATATCCTCATCAACTCAGCATATGGACGAATGAACATGCTTCGTTTGATTTTTATGAAAATTTTATTGAACCTAATTAGAAAGCGTTTTTATAGTCAAAAACTTAAAGAACCTAAAATTTAAAACTACAAGGTCTTATTTGCACTGAAAACTGCAAAAGAACGAAACAGCTTCGATAAGAAAAAAGTAGCTTTTTTTTATCGAGCATATCTACAGTTTATCTACAGCATATCTGCAGCCCGTATGTTTTAGATTTTGTTTCTTTACATGTAAGATTTGTGAGGTTTAAAAGCATTATCTAGATGTTGTAAAATAGCTAAAAATGCTTTCAGGGTAAAACTGTGATGAGAGATAAAAAAAATTAACATAACAGAAACATTGGTATAATACTGCGATTTATATAAATTATCAAACCTTTATATATGATGTATCGGATTCTTTACAAAAGCGCATCTTAGCAAAATCCCAGTCGGTTTTTGCTGATGGGCCCATTCAGAAAAACAAACGTTTATCTGAACTGAGCCTGATATTGCAACCGTTTAGAACAGGGGTTCTCAACCTTTCAGGCTCTGTGCCCCCCTTTGAACACTGATGTAAGGTCACGCCCCCCCCCACCACCACTACAATATATGGTCAATACAAGTAGTACAATCGGAATTTGAATCTGAAGCTGGTTATTAAATGAAAATATAGAATAGATAATTTCATACACAAAATTTAATATTACTACTCATATCTTAATTTGGAACATATTATTATTAGAACATTTGAAATCAAAGAATTAAATACAGATCAAATATATTTGAGGTAATCAAGGATCTAGGTGAGGTTGGCATGTAATACCAGTCACTTTCGCAACATTAATGAGAGGGCTGGAACTGTTTGTCCTTGACAAGTTTTTGAACATTAGGTTTAAAGTGTGACAAAGCACACCTCAGGTCACTTTCAACGTCCAGCTTTGCTCGATATTTTGACTTTATGTATGCTAATCCTGAAAATCCAAATTCACAGAGATATGTGGATGAAAACTGCACTAACAACCTCGAAGCTTCCAAAGTAACTTCTGGGTAAACAGGAAAATAGCGTGACCAAAAGTTTTCAACATCCATGCTTTCAAATTTCGCGTTTGCTTGAGAATCCTATTTTAGGTCGATTGACTGTTCCTGAATATGATCAGGAAGTATACCTACGTCGATTTTAAAAGGATCTCTTGTCAACTTAAACTCGCAGTTCTCTGAACTAAAATCTGGAAAACAGTCTGCAATTTCATTCTGCAATGCTACCAAATGCCCTGATATAAGTAGCCCAGTCAAAATAGGTTTTATGGCTAAAAAAAAAATATGAAAGTTTTGAAAATTGGTGGAGATGTTGGTTTGGGCATACTGTTGAACATACTAAAAGTCCCCACCGATCAGACTTGAGCTTTCGCCTCCATATTGGAAAATGTGTAGACATTTTTGGTTTTTTGCAAGTAACTTCAGAAATATTGATTTTATGTAAAAAAATTTAATACAAAAATTGAATAACATTAAATTATGAACAAAAACATCATTTACATTTTTTTATAAGTCTAACACGAACAAAGATAATTGACTTTGAAAATAGCGAACAATCACGCGCTGGACGCGGATGCGAGGGTCATCCCATCGCGATGGGGGGATGACCCGCGTATGTGCCCCAAAAGTCTTGCACACGCACGTTTGTCAAACCTCTGGATATCAAAAGCTCGAGATAAAGTTGCAGCAACATCCAATCCATTGCTATCAGGTTGTATTGTGGGGTTTGGTGGATTCTATCGTTTTATGTCATACTTAGGTTGCATTAGGTACATAATGGCTGGAAGTGGGGAAAAATAAATTCTAAATTTGATGTATGCAACTACGTCAGTAGAAAAAAAAACGTTGCCTGGCCATGCATACGCTAGAAAAATCCTAGCTTATTTATTTATCCAAACAGCTTTAGCAAAAATAATTTCTGACGCCATGGACATCTGATTTCTAAAGCAGTAATTTCCATGAGTTTTTTAAAGATTTTGAAGGCCTTTTATGTGTTTTTTAAATAACTTGGGAAATATTAACTTTATGTAAAAAAAAGTTTTATACAAAAATTAAAGAACATTAAATTGTGTACAAAAAATATTAAATACATTTTGCCGTAACCCCAACACGAACTAAAATATTGACTATTAAATGCGGGTTGATTATGAATGTAGCATCCAAGTCTCGGTGCAGGTGCTTTCCTTTGAATTCTCTCCTCTCCCTCTTTTGGGCAACCTTTAAACACAAGAAAATAGACAAATGTTTTTTGGTATGTAGATAATTGATAATTTTTTATTTTATAAACGAATGTAATAAAATTGGATTTATTCACTACCATATTTTCATTGTATATATTTTTTAAGCTTACCTACTTTATGCTTGTCGTGCTTTTTTCGATACGGGATTGTTCGCGTCGTCAGTCTTGAAATGAACGTCTATGGGCGAGCTAGCACCACCTCATTCATCAATTCCTTTTATTGGGTTCTCATGATCTACAGTGCAATAACTGCAATAGGGTATGTCATTGTGACATACCACATTGCAGTTATTGTAGGCCGTTGTGCAGTTGATGCTTGCTTTCCGACATACGCATCTTTCTCTCCAATCAGTCTTACAGTTGTGAAACACCTTGCTTAAAACTGATACGGGAGCCACTGTATCCATAGTTGTGATGGGCACGAGGGTTTTCTTCTGACATTTCCAGCCCTCACTTCAGGATTCTACTCATTCCCAAACCACTTTTGCACTTGATGATACAACCGAAAGGAATGTCGCATGGCTGTCTCTTCAGTTGAGGGAAGAGACGAAATATATAGTTTTATTTTAGTGACAAATTTTGTGAAGCATTTGTACCTAAACTTATTTAGGGACTTTTCACTGGGATGTGCTCCATACCAGATCAGAAAAAAACATTCTCCTGCTCAAGCAACATCATTATGCGATGAGTTGCATTTATTAACTACTGTCACGTCGTGTTCCATATCTTTACTTTGGAACAATTTTACACAATTTTTCTGTCCTTTGTTGAATGCTGCAGAAGTAGTATCGTATCCACTGAACACATGGAGAAAAAGGATACTTTGGTATGTCCCGATGATTGTATTTTTTTTCTTTGCTTTCCCTTTGCATCTTTTGACAAGGAAAATGTCTTTTCTGTAGGAGTGAGAGCTGTTAATAGAACCAGGTAGTCAACATCTTCACCGATGATTACAGCGATGTTGTTACCAGAACATGCTTCATTAATTGCAGTATTTACAATGAGAATGTCGGCTTCGTCATTATATTGACGGAATCGAATCCCATTGTTTTCCAGCTCATATGATAGCATGCTGATCAGTTTGCTCTTGTTGCTTTCATTTGAAAGGAACTGTTATTGTTGAACAGTAACTCAAATGTTTCCATCAAAACTTATGTCTACAGATTTTATCACAATAGACCGTAGATTTTCTTACATTTTTTTGTACTGTTATTGGTGTTGGATTAGCCATTAAAAACGACTATACAGCTGGTCCCATAATGCTTTTTTTATATGGTTAACATAATGCAAACATCTGAAAAAGTTAATTGTGTTCCCCATTTGATACGGTGTAGGAGAAAACCACGGTCCAAAATGTTGACGCAGTTCAGGAGGTTAAGGTCTTTGTTGGAACTTCAAATGCGTCGTACCTAGCTAATGTCGTTGTCTCTCGCATGCCAGCTTCATTAAACAGAGCAAATGTAAAAGGAGCTATCTTATATTCTAGATAAAATGCTACTCGTTTCTTCGTCGTTTTGTTTAACAATCTATATCCTCTGGAAAAGCAACAACGAGTTTACTAATGTATTGAAACCGTTTACTTTCACCGCACAAATGACGGTGATCAACCTTTCATAAGCTTACCACTTCAAAGTACTGAACCCAGAGGGATGCAATTGGGCCATTCTCTTTCAACTGCTTCAAAGTCTTCCTCATTTTAATCTTGATGTCTCGTATATGAGTATGTCCGTATATGGTTTCCAGTGATAGTAGTTCAGTAGAAAAATCTCTAAACAACTCATGGAGATTATTGCTTTTGAAATCAGATATATATATGGCGTCAAAATTTAATTTTGCTAAAGCTGTTTGGATAAATAAATAAGCTAGGATTTTTCTAGCGTATGCATGACCAGGCAACGTTTTTCTACTGACGTAGTTGCATACATAAAATTTAGTATATATTTTTACCCACTTCCAGCCATTATGTACCTAATGCAGCCTAAGTATGACATAAAAAGATAGAATCCACCAAACCCCACAATACAACCTGATAACAATGGATTGGATGTTGCTGCAACTTTATCTCGAGCTTTGATATCTAGAGGTTTGACAAACGTGCGTGTGCAAGACTTTTGGGGCACATACACGGGTCATCCCCCCATCGCGATGGGATGACCCGCGCATCCGCGTCCAGCGCGTGATTGTTCGCTATTTTCAAAGTCAATTATCTTTGTTCGTGTTAGACTTATAAAAAATGCAAATGATGTTTTTGTTCATAATTTAATGCTCTTCAATTTTTGCATTTAATTTTTTTACATAAAAACAATATTTCTGAAGTTACTTGCAAAAAACGAAAAAGTCTACACATTTTCCAAGATGGAGGCGAAAGCTCAAGTCTGATCGGTGGGGACTTTTAGTATGTTCAACAGTATGCCCAAACTAACATCTCCACCAATTTTCAAAACTTTTATATTTTTTTTAGCCATTCGTCAAAATCGGGTCTATTTTGACTGGAGTAAAGGTCCATCAGTTCATATATATGTTGCAATGTGAGATTTTTTTTATCATCGAGGATGTCGTTCAGTCTTGGAAAGGACGAAATGTTTGGCTCTGAACTCTGAAGACGACGTTGCCAAAGATTTATCTTTTCTGTGAAACTCTTAACTGCATCCTTAAGTCTTCAGAATGTTTTTCTGACATTGCAGCTACGACAATTATCGTGTGCGACAATTATTGTGTTCGTGTTCGTATGTCGAAAATACGTTACGGTTACATTGTGACTGCAAAATTGAGTACAGTAAATTACAGTTGGTTTTATTTTTTATTTTTTTCTAAACTCACGCCTCCCTTGAAATTCTTCTACGCCTCCCCAGGGGGGCGCGCCCCCAGGTTGAGAACCGCTGCTTTAGAATAATGGTATCAAAATTAGGAGCAGCTTCCTCAAATTCCGCTTCGGAGAAACTTTTGTTATAGTAGCACCGACTTTGAAAACAACGAGAATGCCTTATTAGGAAGTGTATGACGAATACCCAAGTTGGCCAAATATCCAGCATCATCAGAAAATTAAAAAAAATTAAATAGAATTAAAAAGTCATTGGCCATCATGCAGCATCATTGGTCTCGAAATGAAAAAGGAGAATATGCGTGGGAATGGATTTCGGAAACAAAACTTGAAAAATGTCAGCATCATCGAATGCTTACATCAAATAAATAAGTACAAATCAACATTCGGTATGTATCATTGGTCTAAGAAAAGTAGAAGTACGGGCGAGAGGTTATTTTAAATAACACGTCTTCACGTTGACGTTATAGTTAAATTTGTAGAATACCGTCCTTTCTATTATGATACGCTGGTTCAAGTCCCTCTCATGGCAGATGGTTGTGATGAATAATACGTGAGTCTTGGGTATAACACAAAACAGGAACACACAGTTTCTTAAAGCCCCCAATAAAAATTAATACAGTGGAATCTCGATCTATCGTTTTTCAAGGGACCAACTGAACTCAAAGATAAATGCGGGAAAATATAGATGCAGGAGCATAACAAAGAAATATGATTGTCGGGACTGGGTGAAATAAACGACACATACTGGAAAACGATGATTCGGAGAACGATCGATCGAGATTCCACTGTATAGGCAACTAGGTAATTGGGAATTGCTCGTATACATAATCACTCCCCAAACTCCTTGGCTTGATGAAGAACTATACTTAGTCCTTAATTAGTTGTGTTTTGGGAGTGTTTGTATCCATGGACCCTTCCCAAATGTCTAATTGCGTTTCTTTATTTTTATTGTGTATTTTAAGAAGTGTATTCCTGGATTGTTATATGAAGTTATTCATGAGTAATCCTTTAGAAATGTACAGTAACAAAATTTTGAAGCTCTGATCCTGCCGTAAATTTTTCGAATACAAAATTTTTGTGCATTTTAATGAATATATATGAATAGGTGTTTGGTGTTTTCATTATTTTAAAAGTCTAAATGAAAGGAAATTATTAGGCTGTTAATCATTCTAATTGTTAGGAAATATAGGAGAAAACTGGATTCATTGACTGCTAAAGTAACCATAAGAAGGTCCAGTTTAAAAATGTACGTGAAATGAGAAGAAATAAAAAACTGATAGTAGAAATTCGCCAATCATAACTCTCATAGTTATCTCTCTTGTGCTCAAAAATAGCTCGAAAATTATTCCAAAGTTTCTTTTCTGGAACAAAAGTTTTAAAAGCCTAAAATACGAATCAATAATTCAGTGTGCTTACCACAGCATAAATTCAAAAATTAATATCAGTTTTTAGAAGCCTCGCAAACGTTATCATTATAGTCATCGTGCGGTTAAAAATTGAACGATCGCCCAGTGTCTTTTCCTAAAAATTACAGACCTCCAGCCAGAAGTGAGGCACAAATAAGAGATATCAGGCGAGACGCTTCGAGTCCCATTAACTACTGCGAGTTTAATTTGCACAAGTATTTTCACTTAACCCTTTCGAAGGATCAAGTGATTATACAAAAGATTTCCCTTTTCCCAGCCTAATAGTCATAGAGAGTTGAATTAGAATGAAAATTACTATAATTTAAGTCAGTAGTGTCTGAATGCACCCTCTTGTTATTAACCTTAAATACATAGCACAATGGCAACTCTTAAGGAAGATGACACCCTCTCTGTCTCTAATTACCAACAAGGAACTAAGCGAGAAAAGCACGAGACTAATACAATATCTACAAGAGATTTAATTAAAACTTTGGTCCTTCGTGAGAGATAATAGCCAAAGTAATGTATCGATCCAACTTTGTGTATAAATCAAAACCGCTTCGTTGATTACATTATGAAACGTAGCTCTCTGTACGTTTAGTCTTTTATTTTTCTCAAATAAAATATTTAATCACTATTCCCTAAACAGAGAGGGTTGTTTATGGAGAAACTGATCACCACCCAGTAATATTAAGATATTTTGAGAACTGAGAAAAATAAAAATTGAAACTGCGAGAGACTTTACATTGGAATATTCATTACGAGTAATTTAAAATTTGGCTGAAGAATATGTATTCTTTAATTGTAATAGTCCGTCATAAATATTCACAACTATGGGTAAAGATTTTGGACTTGCTATTTTAGCCGGGTATATTTATTTGTTGAACTCATTTGTGTATAGTTCCTGGAAAGCTAGAGGCAAATAGTATCAGTGTAAGTATAAATTGGTTTCGAGAGATAGTGTTCTTTAATTAAGAAGCAAATATATTTAAAAATAATAAATAAAACTCCGTGCTAGGGACCCAATGGTCTATTTTAAGTAGAAAAGGCAAAGCTTATCAGTTAAGATTTTGATATGGTTTATTGACGTAAGGGTCAGCGGATTTTATGGGGAAAGCTGGAAGAACCAGATACGATTCTCGAATAAATCTGAAAAATATGAGAATGTATAGAATGGGGTTCATCGTAGGGATGCGACATCGATAACAAAACATCGATGTTTTGAAACATCGATATTCAATATTAAAACATCGATGCTAATAAAACATCGCCCCAAAACCATCGATGTTTTTAAACATCGATGTTTTTAAACATCGATGTTTTAGAACATCCATTTTTTAAAACTGGTTTAGTAACCTCTAACATTAATGTTACTTCAGTTAGTCGTGGGGGTGTGTGATTTAATTTTACTCTGTGACTTGGCTGACACAAATGACAAAAACTTGGTTGCTTTTGCCTTGGGCTACATTGATGACTCAAAATTCTCGTTGTAAATATCGCCGTGTTTTGCCTTCAAATGTCCAGATAAATTCGGGGTATTTCCAGAAGTTTTGAGGGGCTTAAGGCAAATATTGCATTTCGCCAATTTGTCAGAGGTTTTGCAAAAATATTTCCAAACGGTACTTTTGGGAGGCATCTTACTAATAATATTAACGTCAACTTATATAAAAACAGAACAAAAAAAACTTAAATGGCTGCTCTCGTTTATATACTATTTAAAAAATAAAACCCCATGGAAGGTTCTGGAGTGTCAGAAACATTCCAAGCGCTCTGATTGGTTCATTGGTTGTTGATTGCCATTTGTCTGTTTGCTAAGGAATCGTTTTCCCCTTTTGTATTCATCCTTTTCAGAATTCAGACTTACATTTACTGAGTGTGAAAATTATGCTGGTAAATTTTTTTATTATGGTACTTTTTCATTAAAAAAAACCCATCGAGACAACGTAAAACATCCAGCACAAAACATCGATTTAAAAAAACATCGGCTTCAAAAAATCGATGTTTAGACCATCGATGTTTTTATCAAAACATCGATGTTTTCAAAACATCGACATCGATGTCGCATCCCTAGTTCATCGCAAGCTGTAGGTGTGTAGGTTTCTTTAACCCTTCAGAGGGCGCGCCCGTGTACAAAGTGCAACATTTTCGTAATTTTGAATGGTTTGTTTTTACATGTAAGGTTTGAATGTTCTAAGCAGTTTCCCCTTATAGCTACACTCTTTCTAATGCAGGTCTGATTTTCTGACCCTTGCATTCCTTTCCATTCATTGTTCGTCGTGATTTAACCGTGGTAAACCAGCGATTAAACTGGATTACAATACGACAAAAGCAGGAGTTGATGTAGTCGATTGAATGTGCAGCTATTACATATATCACGAAGATGGACTCTCTCATTGTTTTTTAAGTTTTTGTACATAATAGGAATCAATTCGCAAGTTGTCCTTAGATCCAATAAACCGGAAAGTCTTGAAATAAGGCGATTGTATCTGCATTCTTTGATCTTTAATTATAAATATATCTCAATATTATCAACATTTTATATCGTGCGTTAAAACGCAGAATTATTATTTCAATTTGAAAAAGAAAAGTTTATTACGAAAGGAATATTCAAGGTTGAAAGAAACGTTGCACTTTGTGCTACGCGCGCCTGCTGATATTCCAAAGAACGCGCGCTCGGTGAAGGGTTAAACTGATCTGAAAAATGTCTAGTGAAGTAACAACCTGACTCATGGCAGTATCCTCAATTTTAATCGCCAATGCATTTTACTAACTGAAATCTAACATAAAAAATCGCCTCAACATAGTATATTTATCACTGATTATTACAGTTAATCTTTATTTGAACACGATACAAATATTAGGGCATTTAAAAAAAGAGCATTTAAGCAGATGAGATGTAATTAGATAAAAATTTTTTTGATGCATGAATCGCCATTAAATTAAATATAAGTATAAATTTTTCTTTCTTTAACTTTTTTTTTCCGCATGTGTATGTGTGGTGAGGGGGGATGGGTTATACAGAGCAGAAAAAGTACCTTTCGTTACTACATCAGAGATTTCATATATAAGTCTGATGAGACAAACACAAAAAATTTCGGGCGAATAGAAAAAAGTTGTTCTGTGGTGAAACAATCAAGTAATCATATGGCTAGAATGAAAAGTAAAGTCAACAGCTATATTTTAATTGAACTTTAAATTACTCATTATAATCAACAGACTTACAGAATAAAATAATCTGAAATTGTGAGGTGAAACTACGTTCAGATATTTTATAAATAATGCATGAATTCAGATTTCAGCATTTTTATTACGCTATTATGTTGGGATTAACATCAAATGATGTAGAGAATATTTATCAATAAAGGCACTCTATCAATAAAGGCTACGAATTAACGTAATAAATCAAACCTCCTTCAAAAATACCATCGATTAGGATAGTAGAACTTCGATCAGTTGGTTACTAATTTAATGCTATGTAGGATATAGGTTTTAAATGATTTTGAAAAGACAACGTGTTAATGTAAAATCAAGATTGCAGAAAACTGCGATAAACCAGATTTAATTCAAAGTAAACATTCTGATTTAAAGTATTATTAGAATCCATAAAGGCAAACATCATTTCTCATCATTCAAGCGCTTAATTATAACTTTAAAACAATATTCCGAATAATTAAAAATAGAAGACATCCAGAGACAGAAATTACAGATGTAGCATGCATGCATCATTCATTATCCGGCAGTCGATTGCGACTTCACGCGGCACTCGCTGACTGTTTCGCCCTCATTACGGGTTCTGCAGCATGGTTTGGATTCGAATTGTGCCAGGGAGTCAGCAATTTCATGCGGAATAATTTTATAATTTTAATTGTGAACCGAGTTTCACTAGAAACCATTACGAACTGCGAAGTGTAGAAAATAAATTCCATCACCTGTAACAATGCAAAGCGATTTCTGTCATAGGGGATAAATGCTTCTCTTGCATGCTTAATGCATATGTGCTACTAAATAGCTCTCAAGTGCGTTAGAAACTGATCTAATACAGCGCAGGGAATAGGAGAGTTGCATAAGTATTAATAATGCAATAAAAACAACACTTGTAAGTTACAGAGAAAAGTGTCTCACAAAAATAACTTCACCGGGGAGTTATGGCGACTATATTACGTCATTTTGCTCATAACTTCTAAACTCCATATTTTTCTAGCATGGAAGGTAAATTTACTTTTAGTCTTTGGGGTTGGTATATTATTCTCTTCAAAAATTATTTCAACCGCTCTAAATAGAGTTCTGATGCCATAGGAAAATAATGTTAAATTTAGTGCATAATAAGCACGAAGACTATGAGATTAATATTCATGGAAGAGAAACATTTTAGTTAAATATGGCTTTTGGATACATTTTAACTAGTTAAGGGGGCACACTACCTTTGACTACACTGAAATGACCGTAAACATGATCAAATTCGAGCTACTAAAACTCCAATAATATTAATATATATATAATTTTTTTGTTTTATATCAAAATTACAATTCTTCAGTTATATTTTATACAAAAATAGAATTTGTAAATCCATAAATAATTTTTAGATTTTATTTTTAAATGTAACATTAACTTCATGTGCGAGCATTATTTTCATATGCTTTTTTTATTATTACCTTTATAATAGCGTTATTTTCATATGCTTTTAAGCAACTATCGTTTTTATTCATATTATGTTGGTGTTTTATTAATTAAAAATTAACGGTAATTAATTTTGATTTCGGAAGTTCTTATTATTTTTATTTTCATATGCTTTTTCATTTACGAATTATTCAAATGTTGGTTAAAAAACTTTTGTGTAATTTATACATTGGTGAGTGCTTAATTATTGTAATTAATAGATTTATATTTCTGGAGAGGATGTTGTTGTTGTTGTTGCTTATGCCCCTTGACCGACATCAACATCAGATCAAGTTCCGAAGGCTATGGGCGATGGATGTGCGGCTCCTCTTTTGAATTAACACCACAAGGGTCGAAGACCACGTCCCGTAATTTTGAACCGAGTCAAGTGACGAGACCGAAACACTTGACCCCGCACCTCCAGAGGTAAATTTGAGAAATTGGAGGACATTAAAGTTACGCCCTATTTTACGTGCCCCGGCCACCATTAGTGAACACGGCGGAAGATTTTCAGCGACAAGCATCGAACCCTTCCCCCTCAGAACAGAAATTTGTCACGGTGGGGTGCGACCCCACTATCAGCAGTCCCCGCAGGTCATAAAGTACGCAGAGATCGTTCTAGACAATAAAAGACGACCGAAGAGATAAGAGAACGTACATGGCTGAAAATATTTTCCCTCGAATACGCGAGGAAAATTCAAATATGAACATAGATTTCACAGCAGAAATCTACAACGAAGCGTTGATAATGATTGAAGATTTGTGTTTAGAAATCCCGAACAAAGTTCTCAATCAATTGGGAATGCCATCACCGAATCGATCTGTTGATGCTTCGTTCGATGTAGAATTGCGTCGTGAACAAAATTACAACAGGGGTGATCTTTTGTCGTATGTGCAATCAAATATTCCTAAGCTAACGCTTGAGCAAAAGGGCATTTACGATCAAATAATGCAAACTATTAATAATGGGGTTGGAATAATCTTCTTCTTAGATGCACCCGGAGGAACTGGTAAAACATTCCTAATTAGATTGATTCTGGCAGCAATTCGATCCCAAAATGACATAGCCTTAGCTCTTGCGTCGTCCGGAATAGCTGCGACATTGCTACCAGGTGGAAGAACTGCTCATTCCGCTTTGGAATTGCCATTGAACATTCAATTCATTGAAACTCCCACGTGCACCATTTCCAAAGCATCCGGCATGGGAAAAGTATTGCAGAAAGGCAAACTTATTGTTTGGGATGAATGTACAATAGCACACAAAAAATCGCTCGAGGCTCTTGATCAATCATTGTAAGATTTGCGTGGAAGCATCAGACCATTTGGGAACGCATTAATATTGCTTGCAGGAGAGTTCAGGCAAACATTATCTATAATTCCTCGATCGACACCAGTGGGCGAAATAAATGCTTGCTTGAAATACTCTACTTTGTGTCGACACGTAAAGACGTTGAAATTATCTACAAATATGCGTGTCCATCTGCAAAACGATCGATCAGCTGAGTTATTCTCACATCAATTGCTGGAAATTGGGAACGGAAAGGTGCCGATTGATCTGACATCAGGACGAATTTCATTGCCTCATAACTTCTGTAATT
Organism: Dolomedes plantarius; assembly: GCA_907164885.2. Taxonomy (NCBI): domain Eukaryota; kingdom Metazoa; phylum Arthropoda; class Arachnida; order Araneae; family Dolomedidae; genus Dolomedes; species Dolomedes plantarius. Next base: position 74,039,255 of record OU015494.1, on the reverse strand, counting down.
TAGTATCGTTAAAAGAAGAATTGGTTGAAAGAATATTTCCCAATATTCAAACCAATTATAAGAATCATGATTGGATGAGTGAACGAGCTATTCTTACCTCCAAGAACAAAGACGTCTACAAACTTAACAATATCATTCAGTATAACATTCAAAGCGAGGCAGTCGCATACATGTCCGTCGACACTGTTCTGGAAGCAGATGAAGCGGTTCATTATCCAAAAGAATTTTTGAATTCAGTCGATCTGCCAGGGGTGCCACCGCACGTACTGCAATTGAAAATCGGCTTGCCAATTAAAATGTTGCGAAATATCAACCAACCAAAGCTTTGCAACGGCACGCGGCTTGCAGTAAAAGAATTACTTAGCAACGTCGTAGAAGGAACGATCTCGACAGGACCATTCAAAGGCAAAGTTGTCCTCATTCCTCACATTCTCATGATTCCAACGAATATGCCATTTAAATTTAAGAGATTGCAATTCCCAATTCGATTGGCGTTTGCAATCACCATCAATAAAGCATAGTGCCAATCTTTACAATTATACGGGTTAGATTTAGACACGGATTGTTTCTCACATGGACAATTATATGTTGCGTGTTCTAGAGTCGGAAAACCAGACAATCTATATATCTGCACAGACAATGGAACAACAAAAATTATTAAATAGCCACAAGTATTAAAAAATTAGACATTTAAAAAATTTTTTTTACTTCCAATGCAGCGGAGGAAGGGGAACATAATTCTTTCGCCAAGATGATACATAAAACAAACAAGTACTAAAAACTGAACTATAAAATATGTTGGTGGGTAACGTTTCTCGCGTCCGTAGCATACTTTAATCTACAGGTGCCCCCTGGGTAGTGCTAAATGTGTAACAGCAATGCAGCCTTTATAAATTAAACATATTATAAACGAGCTTTCTCTTTTCTTTCTTTTCCATTTAACCAGACTGAGCCACAGCAACGCGTGGCCGGGTACAGCTAGTGTATATATATATATATATATATATACATATAAATAAATAATCCAACATAGATAGATAAAAATAATACTAAAATAGACAAAAAACAAACAGAAATCAAGCACTCTGGGCATCCACGCACCAACGGCAAGATTCTGTATAAGTGCCGGAACTGAACCATAAAACAACAGAGGTAACCGACAGGTCTCGTCATCAGGGAGCCTAACCATGTCAGTTACCCCAAGGGGAACTTTCTGAATAGGATGCAGGTAAGACCAAAAAACATCCCAAGGCCCCGAGTCCCCCAAAGAAGCAATTAGTCAAGAAGAAAATGAAAAGACAAACACAACTTACAGTATGGGCTCAACGCACCTTACATGCAAGCACACAAAAATCCTAATGCAAAGTAAACGATACTTACACACCCCAATTCCGTAAGTGACGGTTATGGCGAAACAGCAGTCAATTCTATCCTAAAGGTTACGTCATTGTAACATTACTATAGCTCCACCCTCCATTACAACTTAACCAAATGAAAACACAAATACTATTCTAAACATCTTTAAAAATTCCTGAGTCTAAATGCCATTTTTTAAAAACTTTTAAATTGCCGAAATTTTTAGGGAAATCGTTTTTTCTTACGTTTTCCTTGAAAATGCTACATGCCTCCAAAAAATCCCCAGCGTTGTTACATATGTTTTCTATTCTGTAAAGTTGTGAATAAAAAATATTATAATAAATTTTATAGTTTAAGTTGCTATGGAAATTGGTATACGTAATAACCTCAAAGTTAAAATCTAACCTTTTATCATAAATCCCTATTTTTATTTCCCTATTTTGAATTTTAATTTTTAAATCCAGATAAGTCGCACAAAGATTATTATCGTTAGTCCGGTTTAAAGTAAGTTCCTTTGGGTAGATTTGATTAAGAAACTCCAAATCGTTGCAGTTAAAAATTATGAGGTCATCAATATATCTAAATCCGGTAACATTATTTGAGTTAAGACATTTAGTTTCGTAAAAATGTAAGAACAGGTTGGCAAATGCACTAGAATAGCTATTTCCCATAGGTATACCCTTTATCTGTTTAAAGAAACATAAGCCATTAAAGAGATAGTTTTCAAAAATATTAAATTTACATAAATCAATCCAGTCACATTTTAAGATTAAAGTACTATCTCAATAAGCATCATAGATTTCTGAACATATAATCATTAAATTATCATGCGGAATACTGGTAAAAAGGTTTTCAAAATCAAACATGTATATGCTATCTATATTATTACTTTTTAAAAATTGTAGAACATCCTGGTTATTATTTATAATAAAGCTATTTTCGGAAACCTTAATTTTATTTAGAATAATTTTTAAATAGCTAAAGAACTTTTTACTGAACAAAGTGTTATAACAATTTGTACTACATGCAACAAACCTAAAATTAGTAGATACTTTATGGAATTTTATTGTAGGAAACAGGTAAGTTTATTTTATGCAATTAATCTTAAACTTAAATTTTCTACTAAATGCTAAAATCCTATTATTATTTCTTTTTTTGGTAAGGTTAATTTTTTGATAGATATTATTTGAGTTGTATTCCCTAGAAATTAACTGCTTAAAATACCCTTAAAATTTGCGTAAAATACCCTTACCTGTTTCCTTTCTGTTTGTTTTTTTGTATATTTTAGTATTATTTTTATCTATCTATGTTGGATTATTTATTTGTTTTTTTTTCATTATGGGGATATGAAGCTTCTGCGCTATCCTCTATTGAAAATGTTTTCTTTGCAGGATAAGTTTTATGTTATAGTGATTTAGCAGTCTATGCTTGAATTTTAATTTTGTTTATTTCTATTGTTTACATTTTACTATATATATGTATATATATATATATATATATATGTATATATATATATATATATATATATATATATATATATATTCGAATGAAGAAATTTTCAGATTTAATCTGACAAAATTCTTTCAGATTTTTCTGATTTATACTTTAAAATAATTTTTTTAGAAATAATACAATGAATCAATTTATTTCAGCTGAGGTTTGGTTCGAAACGTACAAAGTTAGAGGTGAAAACACCCCCCGCACTGAAATCTTTCCAAAAAATTTTCATGTGATAATATCTCAAATGATATTAGAATTATAAATACATCCTTTTTCTGATTGAAAAAAATAGTTATTTGTTTGTGGATATTTGAATCTGTTCGTTCCGTAACACTGCACAAAACGTAAGATCTTTTAAGACATACAATAAATTCATGCATCAGGGACAAATTCTTACTTTATTTCGAGATTATAATTGCATACCTATTGGGAAAAATAATTTTTATTTCGTTAAGATTTTTGGACTTTAAAATATTTTACGAAATTATTTAAAAGTCTTAAAAATATAAATGAAATAATTTTTTTTCAACTAAAAATTATTCTGAATTTCAGTAGTATATACTCCCAAAATAAAAATTATAAGCAAAGACGTAATTATGACGTCAGCCATACTGAATGCATATGTCACTGAATAAGTTCAACAATGACGTCAGAATTTCTCACGCTATTTTAAGGAACTCCTCTTAAAAATATGCCGCACATATATAGTTCTTACTGAATTTAGTATCATTCTAAAAATAAACCCTTGCGTTAATTAAAAGGCAATCTAGAGCAGAACCACTTAAAAATCTTAATAGCTTTAATAAAATATTAGAAGCTACTTACTCCACTGTCTTCCCCCGCAATCACATCTTCTGCCTAAAGAGTAACCGTCTTCGCTGGATTCCCTTGACACTTGACGGAGTTTAATCCCCGAGGCTTTCTGCGAAGAAGATGCATATTAGAAACGCTTAAATTTATTAATTGATAAAGGATATACTTAGTGATATCCCTTCTGTAAAATTGCTTTGGCTTTTGTAAATATGGCTGCCATCAATTTATCTAATTTGAGGTATATTTCGTGCTAATACTTTAGCATTCGGACTGTTTCTGAAAGAGAGAAATTTTGTATTCAGTTGTCCTTATGATAATCATTGAATCAAATACTGTAACTGATTTGGCTGATATATGCGCTGCGTGTGATTAGAAATCTTTAGCTAGTGACCTGCCTGTCCATGCGGAAAATATAGTATAATTTTTAACTATAATATGTAATTTTCAACATTCGGAACATAATCTGGTGGAATATACTTACGCTGTCTTGCATTTAACGTATAATCAACAGACTTTTAGCTGAAGGAAGATTCCTTTTCCGCAGAATGCAATACAAGTTCATGTGTTGGTAATTACTTAAATTAAGCAATATATCATTTAGTCCCTTGAAGAGAGGTTTTGAATAAATTACACAGAGCTACAAATTTTTTTTTTTTGGGGGGTGTGGGTGGGGGGGTTGCGCCTAGGATTTTAGAATTTATTTTAGCTATATTTGGGGCGCTGGATCTAAATATGAAATCGGTTTTTCTCTATCAGCTCTACTTTTTTAGATACAGTAAAACTTCGTTTATCCGGACTAACTAGGACCATAGGCAATTCAGAAAATCGAAAATCTGGATAATCCGGGTAATATGGGTAATAAGCAATACAAAATCCTTAACTAAGAAGACTTACTTTGTTTTGTAACAAAATTACATAGTATTGCTTACAAGACATTAAAAAATATAAAAATAATTTTTCACATCATTTCTTAACAAAGTATTGGTAAGTCTAGTAACTCAACAAAAAGTATTTTAATACCATAATTTATTGTACAATCTATGCAAGAACTGTACACTGAATCAAACTAAAAAGCGAATATTTGGCGTACTTGTAGCTACGTTCTTGCTATCATAGTTAACAATTATTATATAATGTGAACATTGAATATAAATAATGTCTACAAATCGGATCCAGATTATCCGGAGATCTGGATCCACGAGAGCCGGATAAACGAGGTTTTACTGTACATCCACATATCTGTAAATGTTTTTTTCTATTCAATACATTCAAGTGTGGGTGATTTGTCCTCCTGGGAAAAAAGTAATTTATAATTATAAATTACTTTTTGTAGATACTTGTTAATTGTCCCCCGCAAGCAGTTAAGTCAAGAGTTGCTCGCGTTATAGAAAATTCTTAATGCAACGAATCCCTGAAATATTTCATTCATCGTTTGAATTAAATTATAGTTTAAATATTATTCATCGTTTACATTAAATTATAGTTTAACATTACAGTTAAACCTCGTTTATCCGGCCCTCGTTGAGCGGGATCAGATTTGTAGACATTATTTGTATTTAATGTTCACATTAGATTAAAACTTTTAACTATGATAGCAAGAACGTAACTGCAAGTACGCCAAATATTCACTTTTTAGTTTGATTCAATGTACATTTCCTGCATAGATTGTACAATAAATTACGGTAATAAAATACTTTTTGTTGAGTTTAAGAAAGCTTTACTAGACTTACCAGTTCTTTGTTAAGAAATGATGTGAAAAGTTATTTTTATATTTTTTAATGTATTGTAAGAAATACTATGTAATTCTGTTGCAAAACATAGTTTTTTTTATCGTAATAAACGGTAAGTCTCCTGACTTAAGAATTTTGTTTTGCTTATTACCCATATTACCTGGATTTTCGATTGTCCGGATTGTCTATGGTCCCAGTTAGTCCGGATAAACGAGGTTTTACCGTGCTTATCTTTCTTTATTTAGCGGTTTTAACGACTCGTAGCAAAAAAATTGCTTTAAGTGTTTAAAAATTTTAAGCATAAGGGGTCAGGTACCTTTTAAAGACCAAGAGACTCCACAAAAATTTTTAAATCACCAGTGGTTACTAAAATAATTTATTAGGAAATATAAGAATTTTACTGTGAGTTAAACACTCTTTCTTCTTTATAAATATTGCACTCAATTTTTTGTAATTTGCAGAGAAATTTTTTAATTTATTAAAATTTTAACAATTGTTTTTTTATTGTTATGGGATTGCACGCATGATATCACCAGAATAGTTGACTAGAATACCATGAAATTTTATACACGTTCAAAATAAACATGTATCATTAAAATGACGAACAATTATGTCATTCCTACCATAAATATTTGAATTACAATAAAATTTATCAATAAAATTTCTGCAATTTAAAAAAAAATTAAAATTTTTTTTCTATGAAGAACTAAGAATTTTGATTTCAATGTTCGGCATTTTAAAGATATATTATTCAACTTAATTTTAAAATAAAAAAATATGTATATTCATTAATATACGAACGCAAGTCTGCGCGCAATGACATAACATTGTAAAAAACAACGGTTGAAATTTTAAAAAAATTAAACATTTATCTTCAAGCTAGAAAATTTAAGAGCCCTAATTATAAAGAAGAAAGTGTGTTTTACTCACAGCAAAATTTTCATATTCCTGAATAAAAGATTTTCATAACTACTGATGATTTAAAATAGGAATATCTCTGTCGAGTCTCTTAGCGTTTAAAAGGTACCTAATCATGGTACCTATGATTTTCCTGGTACGAGTTCAGTCGCTCTTTCTAGCTCACATATGATTTAGTATCCTTTTTTTGTAACTCACCATACGCCCAGAAAACACTGATAAAATTCTACGCATCACTTTGTATTTGTATCTGAATATACACATTTTATATATATATTCAGAAATGCTTGTGTTAGAAATAGTCATAGATTTTGACAATTTAAAGGAATGAATTTCTCATGTTTTTTTAAAGTATAAAGCCAAAAAAGCGGTAAATTATCAAATCATAAAATTAAATGTTTAATTGTGGATCATTCCTGTGTTTTGAAATCTTAAGGGGGTAGAGTCACGATTTTCAACAAAAAATGCATTTTCCAATTTTTGCATTTTTGAAAAGTATGTATTCTTGTGTTTCTGATGATATTTACATATTTGTTCTAGCTGCACTAGAAATATTTGAAATATTTTTTTAAAGAACTATTACCATCTGTCAAAACGCCTGGAGTAACACCCTCACCAACCAAAACAACCCGCTCGCTGCATTCATATATGCATTTTTTTTTTTAATTTCTCGTACTCCAAAAAAACAACCATTTTACCAATAGTAGTACTAGATTACATTAAAAACATTTATAGAGATTTAGAAGATCCTGATCTACTTGCCAAATGTCTGCATAGGAAAACACAAAACAGTAATGAGAGTGAAAATAGTATAATCCTGGCACGGATCCTAAAGAATGTTTTTGTGGAGTTAGAAACTTTAAAAACAGGTGTATTTGAAGCAATTGCATCCTATAATGACGGAAATATTACGAAGTGCAAAGTACTTTCAGCGCATTGGCGGCTACAAGGGGGGGGGGCAATAGGGGCAATTGCCCCTCCCAAAAGAACCCAGGATATTTTTTTTTTCATAGCCTAAAATTATATAATGGGAGGCCTAATACTAAACGAGTTTATATTTAAAATGAGACGATGTTTATTTCTTGTATATATATATATATATACACTGCTGGCCACCCAAATTGCAACACCAAGAAAGACAAGAGATATCACAACAAAATTTATTTTGTAGATAACATGTTGACCAAGTATCAAATGATTAAATTTATAGACTTCTGTGAAGTGTGGTTCCTGCCAAAATCAGTAGCCAGAATAGCCGCCATTGTTGGAGATCACCGCTGCCACATGCCTCGGCATTGATTCAAAGAGACTTTGGATGAGTTCTTGGGGTACAGCAGACCAAGCAGCTTCCACACGTTACCAAAGTTGATCTGCTGTGGCAGCTGGGGATGGAATCTGGGTCAATCGTAGAGCAACCATGGACCACATGTTTTCTATCGGCGAAAGATCCGGTGAGCGAGGCAGCCAGGGAAGCAATTCAATCTGACGATTGACGAAGAACCGTTGGACAATGCGTGCCACGTGTGGTCGCGCATTATCCTGTTGAAATATGGCTGTGGCCAAGCCCTGAATGTAAGGAAGGACAACTGGCTCCAACACCTCGGAGATGTTCCGCTGGCTGTTTAAAGTACCGGCAATGCATACTAGAGGTGTGCGAGAGTGTTATCCGATACCGCCCCATACCATAATACCCGGTGCAGGACCAGTCTGGTGGTGCATAACGCAGCTGTTCAGCATCCTCTCTTCACGGTGTCTCCAGACTCGAATGCGACCATCGTGGTGTTGCAGACAGAAGCGTGACTCGTCAGTAATGACAATTTCATTCCATTCTGCCGCCCACATCCTTCTGTCAGCGCACCATTGGCGGCGGAGACGTCTGTGGTTCTGCGTCAAGGGTAGACAAAGCAATGGACGTCTTGCGGACAGACCACTCTGCTGTAAACGGCGTCGAATGGTAATCGCAGACACTGGAAGATGCGTTAGAGACTGCATGTGCTGTGCTATGGTTCGTGATGTGACTGAGCGATCCGTCACTGCCATGCGCACAATTTGCCTGTTATCATGTGAAGTGGTGTGCTGAGGTGGATGAGATCGATCACGCCGGTCCGTCGTACCCTCCTGCATCCAACGATCACATATCCGCATTACAGTTGTTTGGTTTCGTCCAACACGACTACCGATTTCCCTGAAAGATAATCCACAATCTCGGTAGGCCACTATCCTTCCTCTGTCGAACTCGGATACTTGATCAAAAGATGATAGCTGTTTTCGACGAGGCATAATTGATCGTTTTTTTGAAAAACCACAAGAAAAACACAATTGCCGAACTTGAAATCGTCGAAATCTCCAAGCCTTAAATAGCGCTTTGAAGTGGCACCACAGGCGCGCGTGATGTGCGTCTGCGCTGAAATTCTAATCATTTGCATATCTCACCTCCGCTAATGCATGTTGTAAATTTCATGTTATTTGCATGTTTCCTTCAGGGTGTTGCATTTACAGTGGCCAGCAGTGTATATATATATATATACAGAGGCTGTTCACACATTTTTTAGACGATGTATATTGTATTCACAAAACTAAATTACATAAAATTCTTGTGTTTTAAATGTTCTATTTGACATCCCTTATTCTGAACTATCTTTCGACACCGTAATTTCCAGGATAATAATGCCTTTTGAAGTGTCAGAAGAGGTATTCTATCCCATTCCTCCTGAACAGCTTTCCAGAGTCCTGTAAGGGTTTTGGGACGACGTTTGGATAATACAGATTTTAAAAGTCCGAAAGCACAAAAATACTTAGGTGATACATCGGGAGATGTAGTAGGGATATCAGTGAAGGGTATGGCCTTGATACCAGTTTTTTGTTCCATTTCTTTTAGGAAATTTACAGTGGATTTTGATGTGTGACTGCTAGCTTTGTCCTGATGGAGTCTCACAGATTGATGGCACTGTGGGTAAAGTGATGATATTTCATTCAGAAAAATTGGCGATAAAATATGTTCCTGATAGTATTTGGAGTTAATCTTGACATTTTTTCCCACTCTCTTTATTTTTTACTTGCCATTATAAGAAAAACCAGCAACAATCATGAATCCCTTAGAATAACTTTTTTTCGATTCTTTGAACCATGTACTTAAATTTTTTCTCCCCTTTTATGATAATAAATGGCTCTTTTTTGTTGTAATCATTTAAATACACCCATGATTCATCTATTGTGACAATTGTTTTCCATTTTTCTTTGGATAAGTGTTTCTCATATAGAATTCTGCAGCTTGTCCTGCGTTCAGTGATATGATTTGGAAGAAGACGATGCACATTGCGTTTTTTCGCTTTCTTAAGATTTAAATCAACGTTTATCATTTTGTTTACAGTGGACACCCAGCATTTTAATGATTTTGCAACTGTCCTTTGACTAGGGGGATTTTCTTTTAACATTAAACAACGTACTTTTGCAATAGTCGAAGATGTCCGATTTTTCCTTCGATTCTTCTTAGGAATTTTTGTCCCACTTGAGGCTCCAATTTGACGTTTTTTTCCTTTCTTGTTGACGATATTACCTATCGACGCTTTAGATATCACAAAACCATGACTCTCACATCGTTTTTGGATAACGGAGTATGCATATTTCTCTTCGGAAAGAGCATAAATGTAGCCTTCGAACCACTTCTTTGTTAAAAACGCCATTTTGAATAAAATCAAAACTTTCAATCCGCAGATGATAATTTTGACTTTTAAAAACATAGTACAATTGCAATTATTTCTTTTTCAGCAAACGATTTTTTATTACCGCTTACCAAAATCGTCTAAAAATGTGCGAACAGCATCTGTATATATATGCAGTCGAACCTCCATATATCGAACTTCCCTATATCGAAATTTTCTATATATCGAACTCTTAGCAAATCTCCATGTTCATTACATAGAAAAACTGTTTCTATATATCGAAAAAAACTCTATATATCGAAATTTTTTTCTCGACATATTGGGAGATTTTATTCCACTTTAGAATAAAATCTCCCAATTTTTGGCGTTTGAAACAATACTTCGTGGACCGCTCATGAAGTTTTAATGGACTGAATAAATGCGAGCATCTCTTTGATGAATTTTCCGCAAAACTGGTTGTTCATCAAGATATTTGTAGTTTATTTTTAAAGAATGTAAATGTGATCACTGTAACCACTGTCTGGATTATTGTTAATTTTTAAGGTATATAGTACTCAATAAATCTTTCACATTAATTAATTTTTTAGTTATTAACTTTCATTTAATGTAATTCGTATATAAATTGGAAATGGAGTTTCGTATACGGAAATTAGCTTTAATTTTAATGTTTTAGGATAATTATGATAAAACTAAGATCAATTCTTTATAACGAAATTTCTATATATCGAATTTTTTTCCGGCAATTTGCTACTTCGATATATGGAGGTTCGACTGTATATATATACACTGCTGGCCACCCAAATTGCAACACCAAGAAAGACAAGAGATATCACAACAAAATTTATTTTGTAGATAACATGTTGACCAAGTATCAAATGATTAAATTTATAGACTTCTGTGAAGTGTGGTTCCTGCCAAAATCAGTAGCCAGAATAGCCGCCATTGTTGGAGATCACCGCTGCCACATGCCTCGGCATTGATTCAAAGAGACTTTGGATGAGTTCTTGGGGTACAGCAGACCAAGCAGCTTCCACACGTTACCAAAGTTGATCTGCTGTGGCAGCTGGGGATGGAATCTGGGTCAATCGTAGAGCAACCATGGACCACATGTTTTCTATCGGCGAAAGATCCGGTGAGCGAGGCAGCCAGGGAAGCAATTCAATCTGACGATTGACGAAGAACCGTTGGACAATGCGTGCCACGTGTGGTCGCGCATTATCCTGTTGAAATATGGCTGTGGCCAAGCCCTGAATGTAAGGAAGGACAACTGGCTCCAACACCTCGGAGATGTTCCGCTGGCTGTTTAAAGTACCGGCAATGCATACTAGAGGTGTGCGAGAGTGTTATCCGATACCGCCCCATACCATAATACCCGGTGCAGGACCAGTCTGGTGGTGCATAACGCAGCTGTTCAGCATCCTCTCTTCACGGTGTCTCCAGACTCGAATGCGACCATCGTGGTGTTGCAGACAGAAGCGTGACTCGTCAGTAATGACAATTTCATTCCATTCTGCCGCCCACATCCTTCTGTCAGCGCACCATTGGCGGCGGAGACGTCTGTGGTTCTGCGTCAAGGGTAGACAAAGCAATGGACGTCTTGCGGACAGACCACTCTGCTGTAAACGGCGTCGAATGGTAATCGCAGACACTGGAAGATGCGTTAGAGACTGCATGTGCTGTGCTATGGTTCGTGATGTGACTGAGCGATCCGTCACTGCCATGCGCACAATTTGCCTGTTATCATGTGAAGTGGTGTGCTGAGGTGGATGAGATCGATCACGCCGGTCCGTCGTACCCTCCTGCATCCAACGATCACATATCCGCATTACAGTTGTTTGGTTTCGTCCAACACGACTACCGATTTCCCTGAAAGATAATCCACAATCTCGGTAGGCCACTATCCTTCCTCTGTCGAACTCGGATACTTGATCAAAAGATGATAGCTGTTTTCGACGAGGCATAATTGATCGTTTTTTTGAAAAACCACAAGAAAAACACAATTGCCGAACTTGAAATCGTCGAAATCTCCAAGCCTTAAATAGCGCTTTGAAGTGGCACCACAGGCGCGCGTGATGTGCGTCTGCGCTGAAATTCTAATCATTTGCATATCTCACCTCCGCTAATGCATGTTGTAAATTTCATGTTATTTGCATGTTTCCTTCAGGGTGTTGCATTTACAGTGGCCAGCAGTGTATATATATATATATACAGAGGCTGTTCACACATTTTTTAGACGATGTATATTGTATTCACAAAACTAAATTACATAAAATTCTTGTGTTTTAAATGTTCTATTTGACATCCCTTATTCTGAACTATCTTTCGACACCGTAATTTCCAGGATAATAATGCCTTTTGAAGTGTCAGAAGAGGTATTCTATCCCATTCCTCCTGAACAGCTTTCCAGAGTCCTGTAAGGGTTTTGGGACGACGTTTGGATAATACAGATTTTAAAAGTCCGAAAGCACAAAAATACTTAGGTGATACATCGGGAGATGTAGTAGGGATATCAGTGAAGGGTATGGCCTTGATACCAGTTTTTTGTTCCATTTCTTTTAGGAAATTTACAGTGGATTTTGATGTGTGACTGCTAGCTTTGTCCTGATGGAGTCTCACAGATTGATGGCACTGTGGGTAAAGTGATGATATTTCATTCAGAAAAATTGGCGATAAAATATGTTCCTGATAGTATTTGGAGTTAATCTTGACATTTTTTCCCACTCTCTTTATTTTTTACTTGCCATTATAAGAAAAACCAGCAACAATCATGAATCCCTTAGAATAACTTTTTTTCGATTCTTTGAACCATGTACTTAAATTTTTTCTCCCCTTTTATGATAATAAATGGCTCTTTTTTGTTGTAATCATTTAAATACACCCATGATTCATCTATTGTGACAATTGTTTTCCATTTTTCTTTGGATAAGTGTTTCTCATATAGAATTCTGCAGCTTGTCCTGCGTTCAGTGATATGATTTGGAAGAAGACGATGCACATTGCGTTTTTTCGCTTTCTTAAGATTTAAATCAACGTTTATCATTTTGTTTACAGTGGACACCCAGCATTTTAATGATTTTGCAACTGTCCTTTGACTAGGGGGATTTTCTTTTAACATTAAACAACGTACTTTTGCAATAGTCGAAGATGTCCGATTTTTCCTTCGATTCTTCTTAGGAATTTTTGTCCCACTTGAGGCTCCAATTTGACGTTTTTTTTCCTTTCTTGTTGACGATATTACCTATCGACGCTTTAGATATCACAAAACCATGACTCTCACATCGTTTTTGGATAACGGAGTATGCATATTTCTCTTCGGAAAGAGCATAAATGTAGCCTTCGAACCACTTCTTTGTTAAAAACGCCATTTTGAATAAAATCAAAACTTTCAATCCGCAGATGATAATTTTGACTTTTAAAAACATAGTACAATTGCAATTATTTCTTTTTCAGCAAACGATTTTTTATTACCGCTTACCAAAATCGTCTAAAAATGTGCGAACAGCATCTGTATATATATGCAGTCGAACCTCCATATATCGAACTTCCCTATATCGAAATTTTCTATATATCGAACTCTTAGCAAATCTCCATGTTCATTACATAGAAAAACTGTTTCTATATATCGAAAAAAACTCTATATATCGAAATTTTTTTCTCGACATATTGGGAGATTTTATTCCACTTTAGAATAAAATCTCCCAATTTTTGGCGTTTGAAACAATACTTCGTGGACCGCTCATGAAGTTTTAATGGACTGAATAAATGCGAGCATCTCTTTGATGAATTTTCCGCAAAACTGGTTGTTCATCAAGATATTTGTAGTTTATTTTTAAAGAATGTAAATGTGATCACTGTAACCACTGTCTGGATTATTGTTAATTTTTAAGGTATATAGTACTCAATAAATCTTTCACATTAATTAATTTTTTAGTTATTAACTTTCATTTAATGTAATTCGTATATAAATTGGAAATGGAGTTTCGTATACGGAAATTAGCTTTAATTTTAATGTTTTAGGATAATTATGATAAAACTAAGATCAATTCTTTATAACGAAATTTCTATATATCGAATTTTTTTCCGGCAATTTGCTACTTCGATATATGGAGGTTCGACTGTATATATATACACTGCTGGCCACCCAAATTGCAACACCAAGAAAGACAAGAGATATCACAACAAAATTTATTTTGTAGATAACATGTTGACCAAGTATCAAATGATTAAATTTATAGACTTCTGTGAAGTGTGGTTCCTGCCAAAATCAGTAGCCAGAATAGCCGCCATTGTTGGAGATCACCGCTGCCACATGCCTCGGCATTGATTCAAAGAGACTTTGGATGAGTTCTTGGGGTACAGCAGACCAAGCAGCTTCCACACGTTACCAAAGTTGATCTGCTGTGGCAGCTGGGGATGGAATCTGGGTCAATCGTAGAGCAACCATGGACCACATGTTTTCTATCGGCGAAAGATCCGGTGAGCGAGGCAGCCAGGGAAGCAATTCAATCTGACGATTGACGAAGAACCGTTGGACAATGCGTGCCACGTGTGGTCGCGCATTATCCTGTTGAAATATGGCTGTGGCCAAGCCCTGAATGTAAGGAAGGACAACTGGCTCCAACACCTCGGAGATGTTCCGCTGGCTGTTTAAAGTACCGGCAATGCATACTAGAGGTGTGCGAGAGTGTTATCCGATACCGCCCCATACCATAATACCCGGTGCAGGACCAGTCTGGTGGTGCATAACGCAGCTGTTCAGCATCCTCTCTTCACGGTGTCTCCAGACTCGAATGCGACCATCGTGGTGTTGCAGACAGAAGCGTGACTCGTCAGTAATGACAATTTCATTCCATTCTGCCGCCCACATCCTTCTGTCAGCGCACCATTGGCGGCGGAGACGTCTGTGGTTCTGCGTCAAGGGTAGACAAAGCAATGGACGTCTTGCGGACAGACCACTCTGCTGTAAACGGCGTCGAATGGTAATCGCAGACACTGGAAGATGCGTTAGAGACTGCATGTGCTGTGCTATGGTTCGTGATGTGACTGAGCGATCCGTCACTGCCATGCGCACAATTTGCCTGTTATCATGTGAAGTGGTGTGCTGAGGTGGATGAGATCGATCACGCCGGTCCGTCGTACCCTCCTGCATCCAACGATCACATATCCGCATTACAGTTGTTTGGTTTCGTCCAACACGACTACCGATTTCCCTGAAAGATAATCCACAATCTCGGTAGGCCACTATCCTTCCTCTGTCGAACTCGGATACTTGATCAAAAGATGATAGCTGTTTTCGACGAGGCATAATTGATCGTTTTTTTGAAAAACCACAAGAAAAACACAATTGCCGAACTTGAAATCGTCGAAATCTCCAAGCCTTAAATAGCGCTTTGAAGTGGCACCACAGGCGCGCGTGATGTGCGTCTGCGCTGAAATTCTAATCATTTGCATATCTCACCTCCGCTAATGCATGTTGTAAATTTCATGTTATTTGCATGTTTCCTTCAGGGTGTTGCATTTACAGTGGCCAGCAGTGTATATATATATATATACAGAGGCTGTTCACACATTTTTTAGACGATGTATATTGTATTCACAAAACTAAATTACATAAAATTCTTGTGTTTTAAATGTTCTATTTGACATCCCTTATTCTGAACTATCTTTCGACACCGTAATTTCCAGGATAATAATGCCTTTTGAAGTGTCAGAAGAGGTATTCTATCCCATTCCTCCTGAACAGCTTTCCAGAGTCCTGTAAGGGTTTTGGGACGACGTTTGGATAATACAGATTTTAAAAGTCCGAAAGCACAAAAATACTTAGGTGATACATCGGGAGATGTAGTAGGGATATCAGTGAAGGGTATGGCCTTGATACCAGTTTTTTGTTCCATTTCTTTTAGGAAATTTACAGTGGATTTTGATGTGTGACTGCTAGCTTTGTCCTGATGGAGTCTCACAGATTGATGGCACTGTGGGTAAAGTGATGATATTTCATTCAGAAAAATTGGCGATAAAATATGTTCCTGATAGTATTTGGAGTTAATCTTGACATTTTTTCCCACTCTCTTTATTTTTTACTTGCCATTATAAGAAAAACCAGCAACAATCATGAATCCCTTAGAATAACTTTTTTTCGATTCTTTGAACCATGTACTTAAATTTTTTCTCCCCTTTTATGATAATAAATGGCTCTTTTTTGTTGTAATCATTTAAATACACCCATGATTCATCTATTGTGACAATTGTTTTCCATTTTTCTTTGGATAAGTGTTTCTCATATAGAATTCTGCAGCTTGTCCTGCGTTCAGTGATATGATTTGGAAGAAGACGATGCACATTGCGTTTTTTTCGCTTTCTTAAGATTTAAATCAACGTTTATCATTTTGTTTACAGTGGACACCCAGCATTTTAATGATTTTGCAACTGTCCTTTGACTAGGGGGATTTTCTTTTAACATTAAACAACGTACTTTTGCAATAGTCGAAGATGTCCGATTTTTCCTTCGATTCTTCTTAGGAATTTTTGTCCCACTTGAGGCTCCAATTTGACGTTTTTTTCCTTTCTTGTTGACGATATTACCTATCGACGCTTTAGATATCACAAAACCATGACTCTCACATCGTTTTTGGATAACGGAGTATGCATATTTCTCTTCGGAAAGAGCATAAATGTAGCCTTCGAACCACTTCTTTGTTAAAAACGCCATTTTGAATAAAATCAAAACTTTCAATCCGCAGATGATAATTTTGACTTTTAAAAACATAGTACAATTGCAATTATTTCTTTTTCAGCAAACGATTTTTTATTACCGCTTACCAAAATCGTCTAAAAATGTGCGAACAGCATCTGTATATATATGCAGTCGAACCTCCATATATCGAACTTCCCTATATCGAAATTTTCTATATATCGAACTCTTAGCAAATCTCCATGTTCATTACATAGAAAAACTGTTTCTATATATCGAAAAAACTCTATATATCGAAATTTTTTTCTCGACATATTGGGAGATTTTATTCCACTTTAGAATAAAATCTCCCAATTTTTGGCGTTTGAAACAATACTTCGTGGACCGCTCATGAAGTTTTAATGGACTGAATAAATGCGAGCATCTCTTTGATGAATTTTCCGCAAAACTGGTTGTTCATCAAGATATTTGTAGTTTATTTTTAAAGAATGTAAATGTGATCACTGTAACCACTGTCTGGATTATTGTTAATTTTTAAGGTATATAGTACTCAATAAATCTTTCACATTAATTAATTTTTTAGTTATTAACTTTCATTTAATGTAATTCGTATATAAATTGGAAATGGAGTTTCGTATACGGAAATTAGCTTTAATTTTAATGTTTTAGGATAATTATGATAAAACTAAGATCAATTCTTTATAACGAAATTTCTATATATCGAATTTTTTTCCGGCAATTTGCTACTTCGATATATGGAGGTTCGACTGTATATATACACTGCTGGCCACCCAAATTGCAACACCAAGAAAGACAAGAGATATCACAACAAAATTTATTTTGTAGATAACATGTTGACCAAGTATCAAATGATTAAATTTATAGACTTCTGTGAAGTGTGGTTCCTGCCAAAATCAGTAGCCAGAATAGCCGCCATTGTTGGAGATCACCGCTGCCACATGCCTCGGCATTGATTCAAAGAGACTTTGGATGAGTTCTTGGGGTACAGCAGACCAAGCAGCTTCCACACGTTACCAAAGTTGATCTGCTGTGGCAGCTGGGGATGGAATCTGGGTCAATCGTAGAGCAACCATGGACCACATGTTTTCTATCGGCGAAAGATCCGGTGAGCGAGGCAGCCAGGGAAGCAATTCAATCTGACGATTGACGAAGAACCGTTGGACAATGCGTGCCACGTGTGGTCGCGCATTATCCTGTTGAAATATGGCTGTGGCCAAGCCCTGAATGTAAGGAAGGACAACTGGCTCCAACACCTCGGAGATGTTCCGCTGGCTGTTTAAAGTACCGGCAATGCATACTAGAGGTGTGCGAGAGTGTTATCCGATACCGCCCCATACCATAATACCCGGTGCAGGACCAGTCTGGTGGTGCATAACGCAGCTGTTCAGCATCCTCTCTTCACGGTGTCTCCAGACTCGAATGCGACCATCGTGGTGTTGCAGACAGAAGCGTGACTCGTCAGTAATGACAATTTCATTCCATTCTGCCGCCCACATCCTTCTGTCAGCGCACCATTGGCGGCGGAGACGTCTGTGGTTCTGCGTCAAGGGTAGACAAAGCAATGGACGTCTTGCGGACAGACCACTCTGCTGTAAACGGCGTCGAATGGTAATCGCAGACACTGGAAGATGCGTTAGAGACTGCATGTGCTGTGCTATGGTTCGTGATGTGACTGAGCGATCCGTCACTGCCATGCGCACAATTTGTGGATGAGATCGATCACGCCGGTCCGTCGTACCCTCCTGCATCCAACGATCACATATCCGCATTACAGTTGTTTGGTTTCGTCCAACACGACTACCGATTTCCCTGAAAGATAATCCACAATCTCGGTAGGCCACTATCCTTCCTCTGTCGAACTCGCATACTTGATCAAAAGATGATCGCTGTTTTCGACGAGGCATAATTGATCGTTTTTTTGAAAAAAACCACAAGAAAAACACAATTGCCGAATTTGAAATCGTCGAAATCTCCAAGCCTTAAATAGCTCTTTGAAGTGGCGCCGCCACAGGCGCGCGTGATGTGCGTCTGCGCTGAAATTCTAATCATTTGCATATCTCTCCTCCGCTAATTCATGTTGTAAATTTCATGTTATTTGCATGTTTCCTTCAGGGTGTTGCATTTACAGTGACCAGCAGTGTATAATTATATATATATATATATATATATATATATATATATATATATATATATATATATATATGCAAGAAATAAACATCGTCTCATTTTAAATTTAAGTTCCTTTAGTATTAGGCCTACGATTATATAATTTTAGGCTATGAAAAAAAATACGCGGGGCTCCTGACTTTGCCCCCCCCCCCCCCCAAAAAAAAAAAAAAAAAAAAAACTCTGGGCTGGAGCCGCCCCTGTTTCAACGTTAGGTATATCTCCAGGTATTTGTACTTCTCGAACAAAGCAAACAGCTGAACGGACGAGATTAATAAAAGCTCAATATGATGTTTCACAGCAAACCAAGGAAGCTAGAATAAATAGAAGACAGAAAAAATGTAAATTAGAAGACAGTCTTGCTGATTACCCAGTTGATCCAAGCTATGGAGCTGGCATGCACTAAGCACAAGTGAATGTTGCACTAAATGTTGATTTTCTCAAAACAGTGTTTTTTACCATTAAAGGAAATTATTTTCAAAAACTATTGCTATAATTATTTTCAAACTTTGCATATTTAATAAATGCATAACATTACATATTTTAACGAAGGGATTTTTAGAAAAATCGCAATAGAGTAATTTAGTAACATAAAATTTGATGTAATTTTTGTGTTTCTTTAAAAAATACATATATTAAGTTATGTATTTAAAAAATAACAAGGTATTTAAATTATAAAAGCTCTGGTTAAAGTATTTAATATACGTCAGGCAATATACAGTAAAAAAATTAGAAACTTATATTCAATAGGATTTTTTAAAATGTTCCTTAAAAATGAGTAATTGTAACATTACTGACATAGGGAATCTGGATCGTGACCCTACCTCCTTAAGGGGGTACAGGACCTTGAAGCTCGACGAAATGACTGTAAATATGGTCTAATTCTAGCCACAAAGACTCAAATAACATTAGAAAAAGAAATTTTCTTTCTTTATATATATATAAAGTACTTATCTTTAAATATGGTATAAATAAAAATGGAAATTATAATTCAATAAATAATTCTCGGATTAGCAGTTTGGAATTTTGCATGATTAACTCGTGATTAAAAATCATAAAGTGCTGTGCGCATCATAAAATTGAGATACATGCTTTCAGAAAATAATTAATGGTCACAATACACTTGTAATATATTAACCTGTAGTGTAAAATAAAATAAATTGTAATAGGTATTATTTAAATTAAAATTTGAGCATAAAATTGGAAAACTTCAAAAATTATTACAATTATTTGCATAATTTTCCCACCTAAAAAAATATTCCAGAATAGCACATTTTTCTGGCTTTGAAATGTAGAGTACGATGAAATATGAGTGTAGTTTTATCAGTTTCCTATTGATTATTTTAAAAGTAATGCTGCACACAAACGGAAAATTAGTACTAATCATATAAAATTCTAAACTGCTATTTTGAAAATTATTTATAAATTTATAATTTCCATTTTTATGTATGACATATTTAAAGATACGTACTTTATATTTATAAAGAAAGAAAATTTCTATCTCTAATATTATTTAAGTTTTTGTTTTCAGAATTAGACCATATTTATAGTCATTTCGTCTAGCTTCAAGGTCCTGTACCCCCTTAAGGGGGTAGGGTCACGATCCAGATTCCCTATGTCAGTAATGTTAAAATTACTCATTTTTAAGGAACATTTTAAAAATCCTATTGAACATAAGTTTCTAATTTTTTTACTGTATATTGCCTGACGTATATTAAATACTTTAACCACAGATTTTATAATTTAAATACCTTGTTATCTTTTAAAAAATATATAACTTCTACTATATGCATTTTGTTTTCAGAAACACCAAAATTACATCAAATTTTATGTTACTAAATTACTCTATTTTGATTTTTCTAAAAATCCCTTCGTTAAAAAATATGTAATGTTATGCATTTATTATATATGTAAAGTTTGAAAATAATTATAGCTATAGTTTTTGAAAAAATGTTCCTTAACTGGCGAAAAACCATAATTTAGAATTTGACCATATTTATAGTAATTTCGTCCAGCTTCAAGGTCCTGTGCCACCTTAATACTTTTATATGTATGCATTTCACAAATTTCTACTACATAAATATATACCAATGCAAATATCCATAAAAATGAAAGTAAAAGAATTCGAAACGCATCGCATTTATTTCTCACTAAGGTTTTTATCCATCAGAGATAAATCAATCAGTTTTTATCTCATCTGACACCATCCTCCTTATCCAATCATTTATACTTAATCCTCCGAGCTATGAGAAAATTGTTGTTCTGTATTTTTGATTATTATCCAGAGAACACTTTTTATGCTCTGACCAAGCCGTTTAATATATGACCTGATAGATTTTTTTGCACGTTCCTTATTCAAATGGATGCTTCTTGAGGGATTTAAAGATTTTTTTCTTGCTAGGTTTGACATTGTATTTTTTCTATAGATACAAAAAAACTTGCATTATATATTCTGAACTCACAAAGGTGTACTTATTTAATAGTATCTCTCTTACTAGTGATTCATTATTGATCCTTTGAGATAAATGAAAAATAGTATTAATTTTTTAATTCAGTTTTTTCTGTCCCAAAGCACTGTATCCCAGATTGTTTATCTTTGTTTCTTTCGAATATTTTATGCATTCAGATATTGCGACAGTGGTCTAAGACATCTGGCCAGCAGTCATCCCAGTTTAGCATTTTGGGTTCGCGAAGAAGCTGAACATATATTAAGCTTATTTTAAAGAAAGGCTCATGAGACGTTGATTCTGTTTCTTTTTGAACTGCAGGACCTCAAAATCCTACAGAGAAGCAATTTTTAGTTTGATTTGTTCATTAAAAAAAGGAGATTAAAGTGCGTAGGCAATCATCCTTTACAATGTTTTAAACTTTAAAAATATGATTGTTCCCGTGAGATTCAATGAGCAGCTGTATACAGGGTTCTCACTTGTATCCGTTACATCCCCCCTTAACTTCTAAACGATGACAGCTTAGGCCATAAAGTTGGTGTCTATGCATAGTAAAAAGGCTATGCGCTACTCGATTAGACAACTTACAACGCCATCTATCGGAAATTTTTGGAATTAGCATTTTTATCTCAAAACTGGTACAAGATAGGGGAAAAAAGTCAACTACAAAGTTGAACAAAATCATCGATTTAGTAAGAAAAGACACTTTGTGCACATTAGTAATCAAAAGAGAATGTAAAAAAATGAACATTTGATTGGTTGTGATTTTCAACACTATGGTGTCGTAAAACGCGAACGAAGCTCGAAAAGACCAGAGAATCCAGTCCAGAGTGCAAATTTGTATAGTGGCTAATGGAGAGCCTTTTCAGCAACATAAATAAATGATCCTGAAGATAGCGAAGTGTCTCAGTTTCTTTCTTCCACTCTTTATGACATGACAATTTTTGAAATCGGGAACAAAAAATATTCATTTTCTACATTCTGTTTAAGTGTGAATGTGTTCAAGGTGTCTTTTCTTACTAAATCGATGGTGCTTAACAACTTTGTAATTGACCTTTTCCCGTATCTCGTACCGTTTTTGAGATAAAAACGCTAATTTCAAAATTTGCTGATAGATGGCGTTGTAAGTTGTCTCTTCGAGTAGCGCATAGCCTTTTTACTATACCTAGACACCAACTTTATGGCCTAAGCTGCCACCGTTTAGAAGTTAAGGGGGAGTATACCGGATATAGGTGGGAACCCTGTAGATAAATCTCTTTCTAAAACTCCAAAGAAATATTTAGTAATTAAATAAATAACATTTTTTACTTTTCTCTAAAATTGGGAACACGCAACAACGCTTTTGATAGTGAAGTTAAGCCAATTCTGGTTGCTTTACAGAATTTGATTACGTTGAGCAATTATTTTATCCACGCAGTAATTTTATCCGATTCTACTGCGGCCGCACAAGCTATTGCGAAACCAAAATAAACCTGCTATTACCAACTCGTTGAAGGGTGCAGGATGTATCTACCCATAAATGACCAAAGAAAATAATCTTACAGTGGATACCTCTCAGAGTAGTGCTGCCGGCAATGAAACTACAGATATCGTCGCTAAACAGTCCAGTCTGGCTCCATCTGGACTTCATATAAAACTGCGCATTCCATCATTCAAGAAAAATCAAAGATAATTTAAAGACCATTTTTGCTAATAATGTTCGACACATTCCTGTCCTCTGTTTTAGTTGAGGAACTCTGGCGAATAAGATATAGATATATGATTGAATCCCAACCAATGACTTTATACCAATTTTTCTGGAGGCTGTGCTCAACACGGTTATTTGCGATACATAAGATTCTCACTGCTCTGCAGTAGTTGAGGTAACTAGCTCTGGTATGCCATTAAACTTTTCCATACTATGAAAATTGCTTTTTCATAAATTTGTAAGTAAATTTAATCTTTGAATGTTAGTAAAATTCCCACTTTCTTACTTGAGATTAGTGGGGATCTTTATTTCAATTTATAACCTTTTTAACCTGATATTTGATTGCTATAAGCCTTTTACATTAACGCTGCCTATATCAGAACAGCAGCTGCTATTTTAAATGTAAAATAATCTTCTTCTATGATCTTGCGAGGGTGAGATTAATTTCTCTTATAAATGAGTGTGTTACTAGTTAATTACAATTTCGGAAACAGTTGATGATCTGAAAAATCATAATTTTATTCTGACTTTTATTCAAACTTCTTAGAACATAAGATAAAGTTTTTTAACGTGACTCTAAATGAACTAATCGAACGGATCCGAAACATCTTTGCATTGAGTGACTTATTAAGGTAAACACTCCCGTCTTAATTTATTTACCATATTCATTTCAGAATTTTAGATGTTAACTTCAGCCGTTTACTTCTGTGCTGTGTATATAGGTAGCTAGATCGGTTTTTATTTTCTACCCTTACGTGATATAAAAAATTGTAAAATGTCGTGTCTAAGTAAACTACCATAAATAATTCTAAATGAACCAACAGTCTTCATGAAGCAGTCAGTTATGTGTTTAAATTTGTGAGGCATGAGATTGAAGAATCACGTTGTGTTTTTCGGCTGATTCCTGGTTTTCTGTAGCTATCTTTTTGTTAATTCTGCTCTGGCCTTTGATCAGTTCTTTACCTTGAATAATAAAGCTCCATTTTAAAATGAGATGAGTCGGTAAGTTAGCTTATCTACAAGCAAACAAATATTATAGAAGTTAACTAAACTAAACATCGCATAGTGGATACACAATTCTTCGTTAAAGATTCAAGAGAAATAAAAAAGTTCTGTTGGGAACTTGTAGTTTATCTGTGAATAAATTATCTGCATTTTCGTAGCTAAATAGAAGTTCTTCTTTCTAGATAGGTAGAGCTACAGATACATCTCTGAAAATAACCGATTAGAGATAGCCCAGAATATCACGGGAATCTGACCAAGTTTAAAGAAAGGCATGATTAAGAACATAAAAAACTTAGATAGTTAATTGACAATCAAGAGGGTTTCAATAATCTGCAGGTTCGTAACATCAGTATTAACTTGGATTTCAAGAACGAATTCAGAATTTGGAAGTAAACTATTTCACCCCAGAAAATGAAGAAACTAACATTAAATATCGTTTATAATGGTAATTCCATGGCTCATAATAAAATTGAAAAAAAATTGAGACAAAAATCTTCTCTATTAAAAACAAATTATTGAAAGTGTATTCAAGATTTTAGTACATAAGAGAATCAAGTTTGTAGTAAAGAACACGTAAAATGTAAAGCTTAAACAAGAGGAAAATTACTTTTTAATGGAAATTTCCCTTAAAATAGAAGAAACAAAATATAAATAGACTTCATTATATGGTGAAATTAACATTCTTTTTAATGAAAAAATTATAATCGAAAAAAGTGATTTTTAAAAACACTTACGCAGAAATAGCCTTTTAAAGAAGCTTGTAAATATTCAGTTTTAGACAGCTGTGACTTTTTCAAAGTTTTGCAAAGTCTATGTAGGCTTTTCTGGTTAATTTAATCTAAATTAATTCTTTTAAATAATGAAACGCAAAAATAATCATATGAACTTCTATATAAAAAAATAGGTGTATTTATATCATTACACACACACACACACACACACACACACACACACATATATATATATATATATATATATATATATATATAATATAATTACTCAACAATTAATTATTCAATATTGTTTAATGAAATACATGAAATTAAACTTTATATCAATTGAGTTTAATTCGGTTTTTACATATATATTTATATTTTGTTTGATAAATGGAAGCTAAACGAATATTCCTGAGTATAATATTCATACTTTATAGAAAACTAAAAATTATTTCTCCATGCAATATTGATGAGGGAATAAAGTGAAGGCGATTACTCACTTGAAAAGTGTCTTCGTCCATTCCATCATCTGGCATATCAACGGAGGCTCCAGTTAAATAGAAGGGCGAATGATCTTCGGATGGAATTTTCTTCGTCATCTTTTCCCTTGATATCTCGTCATCAGATGCTGAAGATCCTGAAGCTAGAGAGAGGGCGTCACTTAAATATAAGTAGATATGCGGAACAGATTTGAATTCAAACTTATGATTATGTAATCTATAATTTCCACGTACACTCATGGACAAAAAAATTAGCGCGCCAAGAAATAATTGCGGGATCGTAACGAAACTTGCAATGAAGGTACATGTCGGGGAGATATGCAAATGATTAGAAATGCAGCGTGATTGCGCATTACGTATAGCCGGTAGAGGGCGTTGAACATCGTAGTCTGTGGAGTATAAAACAGGTAACCAAAGATTGTTTGAGTCTGCTGAATCATTTACAAAGGAAGAGCTGAGATAGACATGCCATTACGCCGTGTTCGAAAACAATATAAGCAGTTGTCGCAGTTTGAGAGTTGGAGAATCGTCCGGATGATGGAAGCTGGGTGGTAAGCTAGGCGAGTAGCTCGGCAATTAGGCCGCTCTGATTGTGTTGTGAGGAGGTGTTGGGACCAGTGGACCCGAGGGTTGTCATGTACACGAAGACCAGGCTCAGGACGCCCTCGACAGACCAGTCGTCGAGAAGACCACCACATCGTAAGAAATGCACGCGCACAGCCAACTGCTTCATCGGCCGCCATCCAGGCACAGGTGGCACCTTCACTAGGGGCCTCTGTGTCTTCTCGAACCATACGAAGGCGCCTGGCTGAAGGACAGTTGGTATCGCAGCGCCAATTACGTGTGCTGCCCTTGACGCCCACCCATCGACGCCTCCGTTTGGAGTTGTGCCGCGCACGAGGAAACTGGACTCCAGCGGAATGGAACCAGGTCGTCTTTAGCGACGAATCCAGATTCAATCTCGGCAGTGATGACAATCGTGTTCGTGTGTGGAGAGCCCGTGGTGAACGCTACAATCCTGCCTTTGCTGTACAGCGACACATCACTCCCACAGCTGGTGTGATGGTATGCCGTTGCCTACAGTACACGGTCACCCCTAGTATTGTTCCTAGAGGGGGTCCAAAGGTGTATTAACTCCTCCGTTCGTTTGCCTTTTTCTCTGAAATAAATTATCCTTTTTCTTTGACATTCTTATCATTTACTTATATCAAAGTAGTCATTACGTATGTAAAATTTCGTTTCATTTTGACGACTCCTTCTTGGTGCGCTAATTTTTTTGTCCATGAGTGTATATTTTATCTGCATCCAGCAATTTAACTGAGAGAATAAGTTTGTGGTGTTAATTTGCATATTGAAAATTTCACCGCAAATTTAAATTTAGGCTCAAATTTCAGCTTAAAATTTATTCCGATTCCTTAGGAGAACCAGAGGAACACTTTCAAATAGAAAATAATGTAATTTAATAGCAAAAAAAATATTTATAACAAATTTCTGAAACTTAAATAATAACTAGTTACATATGCATTTAATTCATTATAATATATTGAAATGAATTTTCAAATGCACTGTAATCTTTGGGATTCAAGATGCTTTTATCTTCACCTTATTTGTTCTCTAAAATCATCTTGTGAGTACTTCAAAATAGGCTTTAAACCCACAAGTACAAAGATTTTCATTAAATTTCCAACTATTCATTGCAGTGTTCTTTAAATACATATTGATATCGACAATTCGACAACCTTCGTCATATATATATGTAATATACCCATTACATCACGTCCTTATCGTTGTCATATATATATGTAATATACACATTACATCACGTCATCGTTTATTAGAGCGACAAAAGTACATCCGTTCATTTCAGAAGAATAGCTCGAATAATATCACCTTTCAACATTAAACACGAGAGAGCGAGAGGTAGACATGTGACTATTATTTGTAGGGTCAGCAGATTTAGGGGCTTGCGATGCTAACCCACTCCTAAATTCCATAGACATATACACGTGTAGAAATGCAAAGGCATGCGATTCATGGGAACTGTGACTTAGGGTTTTAAAGCTATAAATTAATACAGTGGAATCTCGTTTTCGGATCCGTCGTTTTTCCGTATGTGTCGTTCATTTTATCTAGTCCCAACGATCATATTGCTTTGTTATGTTTCCGCATCTATCGTTTTCCCGCATTTATCGTTCATTTCAATCGGTCCCTTGAAAAACGATAGATCGAGATTCCACTGTATTACTAGGGATTGGTTTTAGGAAAGGGAGTTTAAATGCTAGAATGGAGGGCACAATATTTAATATATTACTTTTACACACACACACACACATATATATATATATAGTATATATACACGTATACATTTATATGTATAACTTTGCCAGCACTACTTAGTGAGATAAATCAGTCATTATGACTAATTTAAAAATAAAGGAATTATTTTTTGCGTATTTTTAAGTTTTAAGTATTATTTTTAAAATTTTATTGACGATAATTTAGCATATTTTGATGATATGCATGAAATTTACTCTCAAATTAGCAACATATAGTGAACATTCTTGGTTAAGTATCACATTATGATTCTTTTAGTTTTGATTGATGTTTACAATAAAAAAAATCCTTTAAGCTATTAAAGAATTTTGTAGTTCTTTGTTTTTTACAGTGATAAGGGATATTTTAAAGAGAAGTAAAAGTATTTTTTTTTATAAATTTTGATTTTTTACTAGCATATATTTTGTAACTGTTTGTTACCCTTAAGGGGTCTGGTACCTTTTAACTGCTGCACCAGTCGACAAACACATCCCTATTTTCAATCTGCTATAATTATAAAACTTATTTTTATAGAGAAATGAAATTTTTACAGCAAATTCAACTTTATTTCTTCTTTCAATATGTAGCATCAATAGGTTTCTAGGTGTAACAGAAAGTTTTTAAATAATTAAAATTCAAACCATTGTTTTTTTCCCAGTTATCTGATTGCGCTCAACATTACACATTTATTTTAATGAATATACACAATTTTTTTAATTCAAAATAAAGTAATATAATGTGTCTTTAAAATGACGAACTATTAAATGGAAATTATATGTTCTTCCTAGAAAAATAGAATATAAAATTTTATTTTTTGAAATTTCAAAAAATTTTATTGTACATTTAGCTGTAATTAAAATTTTTAATCACCAAAAGTACATAATATTTCGTCATTTTAATCATACCTGTCTATATTATGTGTGTATCAAATTTGATGGCTCTGTGGTTAACCATTCAAAAGATATCCTGCGCGAAATGACCCAAAACACACATTCTCAGAAATTGATTTTAAAGTTTAAAATTGTTTAAAAAGCTATAAATATATATTTGTCACACATAATTTTTTTTCTTCAAAATAAACTCACATTTGGTAATATAAATTGCACTCTATAAAAGTAATAACTGTAAAACATATACTATAAAACATTGCAATGTTATCAAAACAATGACATTTCAATGTTTTGATTTTTGTCGATAGATACTTAAAGGGCAACTTTGCATCTCATACATTTATTATAAGAAAAATATGATGTAAAATTATTCATGAAAGCTTATTTGAATACAAATTTGTTTAAAATTCCTTACCTTTTAATTTAATTACAAAAATTTTTTTTTTTTTTTTTGGGGGGGGGGGGGGAGAATTTAAAATTCTCCAGCAGCATATGTAGTCCCTTCTTTGAGAATAAAATTATTATCATGAGTGTTTTTTTGTGACATTTTTCTTATTTTTCTCATTTCTTTAGAGTTTTTTTGAAGACATACCTCAGAAATAGCTACACGAGTTTTATCAATGTCAATTAAACATTTATATATTTGCACCTATCACATTTGATGGCTCTGTGGTTAACCATTCAAAAGATATCCTGCGTGCAATGACCCAAAACACACATTCTCAGAAATTGATTTTAAAGTTAAAAATTGTTTAAAAAGCTATAAATATATATTTGTCGCACATAATTTTTTTTCTTCAAAATAAACTCCCATTTGGTAATATAAATTACACTCTATAAAAGTAATAACTGTAAAATATATACTATAAAACATTGCAATGTTATCAAAATTATGACATTTGGATGTTTCAATTTTTGTTGATAGATGCTTAAAGGGCAACTTTGCATCTCATACATTTATTATAAGAAAAATATGATGTAAAATTATTCGTGAAAGCTCATTTGAATACAAATTTGTTTAAAATTTCTTACCTTTTAATTTAATTACAAAATTTTTAATTTTTTTTATAGGGGGGGATTTAAAATTCTCCAGCTGCATATGTAGTACCTTCTTTGAGAATAAAATTATCATGAGTGTTTTTTTGAGACATTTTTCTTATTTTCCTCATTTCTTTAGAGTTTTTTTGAAGACGTAGCTCAGAAATAGCTACACGAGTTTTATCAATGTCAAATAAACATTTTTTTGCTTCGTGACCAACTGTCAGGCCAAATTTTTCCATTACTTTAATTCGACCTATGCTTCCTTCGTTGAAAAGTACTGTCGCTTCATTTGTAGCAATCTGTACAATTCTTTTGCCTGAAGAATGGGTTTTAGGGCAGAGTTTCCATATTATAGAGTTTGCAGACTCATTTGAATTTTGAGTCTTGCCCCCAAGACATCTGTTTAACAATTTGGGATGTGAAAGGTCATTAAAAATTGGTCTTATCATGTCCATCACAGGCAAAGGGATTGTCTCTTTATGCCTGAAGTTATTTTCTTTTCCTTCAGAAACTGATTTTTGATACCGACACCAAGAATCTGGCCCAGTTGGACAAAAACTATGCAATGGTTCTGAATCTGTTGAGCGAGTATGGAAGTAAACAGCCCATACTGCTTTACGCATTGCTGAAAGAGAGTCTTTATGCTCTCTTATAGCGTTTCCATAGTAGGCTGTCAACTTATCAATTATTTTGTCCGTGAGTCTACCTTTTCCCCCAACAGATTTTCCATCACTGCATTTTAATCCATTTTGTTTTAGTTTTCGAAGTCTGGCACCTAATCGTTTCTGAATGTGACCCACACATTCAATTTTAGTCACTTTTGTTTCAGGACCATATGGTTCACATTGAGTTATTGCATGAAAAGTTTTTGTATCGCCATCACCTATGTATCCTAAATATTTTGCCTTATTTAAAGATTGGGAACGCTGGAACATATTCACCATACCCACCACTTCCATTTTACCCGCTGAACCTGTATGATTTATAAGGCATTCCTTTTCATGAGAGTTTTTCCACTTTATATATGAATCGGTGCCTTTTCTATTTTTCCAGCTGTCACAGGCTTTACAGTAAGACGACAACACTTCTGTATCCAAAATTTTACCGCACCTATCTCCAATAAGGGTGCATACACCAACACGAGATGAGTGTCCTCGTGTCTTCCAGGTCCCGTCGCCGCTGACTATAATATCAGAAGAACCTGTCAATTTAATTTCTTCTTCAGCTGCACATTTTTTAGATTCCTGGGCAACTGTTTCAGAACAGGCGAGCAGCTTTTTCACCATGTTGGTGTAGTTTTTTCTTGAAATTGGTTTGGGTAGATCCATAATGCCACAAAACAATTTCATGGCTGAATGTCCCATACCATTTGCTCGAAATGAATAGGTGAATCTTCTATTTATTTCTGGAATGTTATTTTTCTTTCCCAACATTTTGGAATTTCTAAATTTGCATAACTCTGTGCAATTTTCACAATTAATAGAAATTTTAGAGGATAATCCACATACAGTTTCTTCTGAAAGTATCACACTTCCACCACACTTTTTGCAAGCTAAATGCTTTTCAAGTTGAGAAAACAACAAACTAACATCTAGTAATATATATCTTGTAAAATCTTTACAATTATCGTCCTCAAATATATCACTAGACATGTTTATTTTCTTGCCAGAAGCACTTGCATTCAAGTTTACTGATTCAGAAACGTTAGAATTTTCACGTGCTATTTTTCTAGTATACATATTGCCAGTGAATTTCCTTTTCCTACTTCTTTTACCAGAAGCTCTCTTTGGCGTTATTTGTGAATTTTGATCCATATTATTCTTACAAATAAAAGGTAACCTTTAGCAAATAATTTGCACAAGAAGCTCGTTATCAAATTAGCACAAGAAGTTCGTCGACGGTTTCGCATACGCTACAAACACGTGAGAATAAACAAACTGTAGAAAAGTAGAAGTTACTTTTACAAAAATCAGCGATAAAAATAAACCATAGAGTTTACAAAAAAAAGACTAGAAAAAAATCCGCTTGATTTGCAAAATGAATCTGCTTGCATTACAACCAAATGTGGGATTACAGCTGCATGTCTAATGTAAACAAACAATTCCGCCCTTTAACCATTGCCAATACATTATATGACGCAGTATTGTTTTGCTTATAACTTCGGTTCTATTGCGAATTTTCAAACGCGGTTTTTTTTAAAATGTTTCTGAAGTTTTAATTTATTATAATAGATTAAAAGCAAAAAATCGAATTTTTGAAGGTTTAAAAGGTACCAGACCCCTTAAAAAAAATAAAAAACTACGAATTTTCATATCTTTTCCCTGTTGAACCCTTAAATCTTCGTACTTTAGGCTAATTGAGACCATTTTTACGATTGCATTTCAAAATCATAAAAAGCAATTAAAAATTTTGCTATTAGTTTTGTATCAAACATATTATAAGCATATTAATTTCCTTACAATGACAGAAATATGTAACTGACTCAACTACTGTCACCCAGTGGCGTAGGGGGGGGGGGGGGGTTGATTGGGGGTTAACCCCCCCATTGGTTCTGATTACATATGCACTCCCCCCCCCTGAAAATTTCTGCGTACGCTGCTGCTATCACCATAATATCAATAGTATTAATTTATCTACATATTTCATATATACTATTATAATTCAGAGTATCCAAATATTAAAAGATATTCCACTGAGAGGTATGTTTGATTAAAATTTTACGAAAACACTGTAGTTTTACAATTATTATACCTGTACTTTTATCAATTGCCACTTTAAATAAAATTTGGATAGCAGAGGATGGTGTCTAAATAGAAGATCTTAATAAGAAAGTATTTATTCACTATTTTACACGTTCGACTATATCCTTTCACAATGCTTTTTTCTCTGAATAGTGTCCTGTTTTTATATTAATACCAAGCTTAGTTATGCCAAGATAATAAAATGAATTAAATTAACAAAAATGTCCTATCATATAACTAAAAAACACCTAAAAATATTTCCTAAAATTTTACATTACACTTTAGGAATGATGAATTTTAAATGAAATTTAAAGCAACTTGCCCCCAAAAAACTTCCAGCGATAACTTCGGGTTTTCGATGGCGAATTTATCCCGACAAAATCTCTCTCGAAGTTTCTGGCCAACTAAACCCAAGTTTTAGCGGAATAAAAGGAGAGTGAGGAGGCAGAATTTGCATTTTAAATGGTACCCTTCCTATCTCCGGCTAAAAAGAATTCAGAATGTCCCAACTCGCCTCCTTAATAGTAAGCTTATAAGTTTCCTGCATATCATTTGAAACTGTTTGTTACCCCCCCCCCCCAAATAAGAAAGAAAAAATTACGAACTTTCTAATCTGTTTCCTAGTGAATACTTAAATCTTGCTCGCTTTAGACTAGCTGGAAATTTTTTGGTGCATACTTTAAATATCTTATTAATGAACTACGTATATTTGTTCTAGTGTTTAAGTATTATTTCATAAATTTTTTTTAATGTTGTTGGAAGCGTTGTTTCACATGTAGCAGAATTTGATAATTAAAGAAAAATGCATATTTTGGGGGTAATTTTAATAAAGTATGAGACTCGAATATTTTCTCTGGCACAAAACTTCTGTCTTTTTTCTTTAATTGCTCTAAAAATATCGAATATTTGTTGTAGTGTTTAAGTATTATTTGACACGTTTTTTTAATGTTGTTGGAAGCGTTGTTTCACATATAGCAGAATTTGATACTTAAAATAAATACATATTTTTAGGTAACTTTAATAAAGTATGAGACTCGAATATTTTCTCTGACACAAAACTTCTGTGTTTTTGTTATAATTGCTTTAAAAATATCAAATATAACAAAATGAGAGGAGATTCCTTCTGAGAGAGAGTGAAGACTAATTTTCTGTGGGTCACAAATACTAAATATATGATACCACATACGTTCATGATATCACAGATTTCAAAGGCTCCTTTTGATTTAATTGAGAATAATGAGGTAGCATTGAAATCAACGTAATATGCTAACAATAATAACAATAATAAAAATAATTACACCTCTGCCATAATCAAATTAATTTTAAGGTCTGGTAAGAACGTCTTTTCTTATTGTTATAATTGCTCTAAAAATATCAAATATAACAAAATGGCAGAATATTTATTCTGTGAGGGAGTGAAAACTAATATTTTGTGAGCCATAAATACTAGATACATGATATACGTTCTAGATATACTAGATATACGTTCATGATATCTCAGACTTGAAAGGATCTTTTTGATTTAATTGAGAATAATGAGGTAGCATTGAAATCAAAGTAATATGCTAACAATAATAATAACAATAATAAAAATAATTACACTTTTGCCATAATCACATTAATTTTAAGGTCTAGCAAGAAATTTTTCTCTTATTGTTATAATTTCTCTAAAAATATCAAATATCACAAAATGGGAGATTTATTCTGTGAGAGAGTGAAGACTAATCTTCTGTGGGTCACAAATACTAAATATATGATACTACATACGTTCATGATATC
The DNA here is from genome assembly GCA_907164885.2 of Dolomedes plantarius. Classification (NCBI taxonomy): domain Eukaryota; kingdom Metazoa; phylum Arthropoda; class Arachnida; order Araneae; family Dolomedidae; genus Dolomedes; species Dolomedes plantarius. Next base: position 74,005,279 of record OU015494.1, on the reverse strand, counting down.
CCAGACTTGAAAGACTCCTTTTGATTTAATTGAGAATAATGAGGTAGCATTGAAATCAACGTAATATGCTAACAATAATAATAACAGTAATAAAAATAATTACACCTTTGCCATAATCACATTAATTTTAAGGTCTAGCAAGAACATTTTCTCTTATTGTTTCAAATCCAGGGTCCATTTTCACCTCAGAGAGTAATGAATGTCTTTACATTCACAGAACAGCCATGAACCCCACATATCAATTAGAAATTCATTATTATCGGGGAGTCTTTCATTAAGAATCTAATTGTACAATGATTTCGAATATTTTGGTTAAGCGGAACAAGCAGAAAAATCGTTGGTAGAAACGAATTTCTTAGTGTCCCTTCATAATAAAATTGAGAAGGATTTATATAAACCAAATATTGAACGCAGTTTTTCGTTGATTACGAGTTTAGATTTTTAATTTGTGGTTGTTTGAATCGATTTGTAAATAATGAATGGTTACTTAAGGAGAGAATGTCCTATTAGGTAGGTAAGGAAGAATATTTCTTACTTGAGGTTTAAGGAATATTATTATAATTAGTGGATCCTTCTGTGAAGTCTAACTTTACATTTTTTAACCATAAAAGCAGTGCCCAGACAGTAGAATCTGCAAACACCAAAAAATACCAGATAGCGTTACGAATTGGATATTAAAAAATCACACTGTGTGGCCCAACTTAGAAAAGTAGAACATATCTAACCAACCGGAAAAACAACGATGTCTTATTTTGCCCTTTTTTCTTTTGCAAGAAATATTTCATGCATCGATGGCGCGTTTAGTGGCTGCGAAAATAGAAGGTACAAATCTTTAATATTTTCAAAGAATTGTGCATCAGTTTCAGTCCTATTATTCCATCTGCTTGGAAATATATAATGTTTTGATTTTTATACATTTTTCGTTTTCTTTTATCATTTATTAAATATTTTCTTATCTTTGCTTAATTTATTTTTATGGCTCCCTGTTTTTCGCATTTTTCTACTTAAGAAAGATAGCTTTTTTATGATTTAAAAAATTGAAAATACCTTTTTACTTTTTTTCCTCATAAAAGACGCCTGATGCAAAAGATGCCTGATGGAATAATTTAAGGTGTATCTAAGTGTCAAAGGGATAGGGCGACTTATTTTACTAATACAGTTCTAAATATAAATTCAGAAATTTATCTTATTTTCACTTGAGTTTATTTTTAAGTCTGAAGTATTTATCTGAAGATTATTTCTTTCAGGACTTACACAATCTTTTTGCATTGGTTTATAAAAACTATATGAATTTATCGACATTTAATTGTTTTCGAAAAGAATTAATCACTCGAATATCAATATGCTAAAGCTAAGAGGGTATTATTTTTTTATAAAAAAGGATAAAAAAATTTTTCTAGAATTATTGTCTAACCTCGACTTTAGTGGAGTTTTTTTTATCAATAATTAAACGTTTTTCTTTTTTTAGTTTTGCAGGTCACAACTGACCTAAAATTATCAAAATTTTGTTAAACACAGTACTGCACTATACTGCGTTGTGGTGTGTATAACTGTGATTCACAAACTTTAAAAATTACACTGGTATCTAAATAATGCAATTAAGTTGCCTCACATACTGTTACGTGTATTAAATTGTCTTACACTCACTCCCGCTTTCGTGTGTTAGCCTAGATTACTGATACCGCAATTTTAAATTTATGAAACATTGCTGCAGTTCAGTGTATCCCTTTAAAATTTTTTGTTAAATATATTATAAACTATTAAAGATAAAGATCTGGAGTATCTAGAGAATTCATGGAATTTCCTTTCTTTGCCCTGGTCCAGCGCCCCTAAAAACATTAATGTTTGACATTGAGTGATGACTCTAGTCTCTGAAATGTCGTAGAATCCCATTTTCACCGAAGAACTTAAAAAACAGTCTCAATGAACTTATTGTATCTACCAGAAAAAGGGCTAAATTTAATCTAATTCTTCTAATAATGTTGGATTTATGACGAATCTTAACAAAGGTAGTATCTAAAACAAGGATTTATATGTAACGAAGGGAAAAATATACATACAGGAGAACGTGGTCCATATTGTTATTATTGACAATTTGCTGCTGATGAGCCCGTAAATGAGGATTAAAATTAGGTTTAGGATTGCTATTCAAAAACTTGGAATGCGCAATACACCACAATCTATATATTTTGTGAGTACGTAGCCAGATGCTTCTTACAACTTACTATTTGTATATTAATCAGAAGAAAATTTTAATCCTGATATATATCTGTTAGGCATTATTTATGCTATGTAAATATCAAAAAAAAAATTATACATTAAAATATAGAATCAAAATTTATTAAGTAAAAAGCTCAAACAAAGCCTCTCAAAAATTTTTGCGCAATAAAATTATATTTTCATGTATTCAAAGGTGATTAAACGTTTTAGTTTTTTTCCCCTGAGTATTGGAACTCCGGTATGTCGTCTATTGAGCTTAGTTTTTTTTCCCAATATAGTACAGCGTACTTTAGTTCAAAATATTAAAAAGAAGGAATGTTCTTTCGTAGTCTAAAATTAATTTAAGGTATCTAATTGGTTTAAAAAATACCTAAGTTTACGAGTGATGAAGAAAATTTTTGATTTCAAAATGAAAATTGCAGATTCGTGATTGGAAACATTTGTTTTCATATTTAAAGTAACATTTTACAAAATATTTCATTTCCCTTCCACTAGATGGCAGCGAAAGCGCAGAAAGAAAATCTCCTTGCAATTATGTGAAACAACGTTTTACCCCAGACATGGCGAATCTTTCTTAGCCATAAATTTGAAAGTAATATTTTATAAAATGTAGATTGTTTATAAATCTCAAACTTTTAAACTAAACTGAACACTCGTTATGACAGATTTTTGCAGTGACATGAGCAGAAGAAAACAAACGCAGATTTTACGCATTTCGCCTAAGATGAACAATAATAGAAATTACTATAAATTATTCATTAAAGTGACTTTTGCATTTGAAAGTCATATACTTTATACTATTTTCGTATTTAGTCACTCTGATTAGGACACATGCTGAGCTAGATTCTTATGAGTCAGTTCTGAAATCAATATTTATAACGTTCATTTCTACAAATAAAAATTTGCATGTGAAATGATGGCTGTTAAAGCAACCAATATCACTTTTATTAATATTTCAAGTTTCCAGACAAGTCATTTCAAGTATTCTCATTTTAATCTTTATGTCCAATCTATTTTTATTCTGTATTTGATTAGATAATTTTTATTTATTATGTCTGCAGGATAGTTGAGTACGCTATGGTCATCTTTTGCTGCCCAAGGACTTTTTAGTCTGGTGCCTACAGTTCAAAATCGATTCCGAATGGTTACAAACATTGATGACAAGAAAGGCACTCGAACCCACCGACTCTGGTACTGTAGCCATTCGGCCATCGTCCAACTCGCTAATCACACCGTAAGATATTTCTCAAACTTTATAACTTTTCCTTCCTTGTAAAACTGAATTGAAATTCTTGCAATCACATTTCACAAAAAAACAGAGATTTTTCAAACCTTTTTTCCATTCCAAATCAAACCTTTGAAACTCACCATCTTCAGTTTATCCACCACTCTTGTGTATAGGTATAAAATAAATTTTGAAGTTTGACAAACAGCCGGAACTGTGTAAATCTTGTGATTAACTGGCTGATAGGCGATTGAATCCGCGCTGAGGGGAAATTTTTTTTTTACCAGGTTCTAATGTCCAATACAATGTCGTATCTGTGAACTAAATCAACCCCTAAATCCCGGGAACCCTTCTCTTCAGTGCTGTACTTGTGTCAGTTTGACTTGATTTGGTTTTTCAAGGCATGCATTTCAGATTTGCATGGAATTTTCTGGAGTTTAGAAATATTTCAAGTTGCCGAGATCAGTGTCGTGGTGAAACATTAGATTTTTTTTTAACATTTGAAACAATTAGTTGGGGGTACAAATTTTTAGGAAACATTAATTGGAAGACCCATTTAAATTTTAAGAAAAAATTTTCTTTCATCAAACTGTTGTGCGAGTGCCAGGGAAACTGTTTCATGAGCCACCTCTCTTCGAATACAATAGGTTCACAGACTAGGAACTAGATGATGTTGTGTTTACGACTGAAAAAGAGGAATAAAGAGTATATTTTAGAAGGCAGGGAGTAAGGATGTAAGAAGGAGTAACTTTTCTACCTTTTCATCCTATCATATTCTTTGTAGGAATATCGGCGTACAATTATATTTAAGTTCAGTTTGATTTTTATATTGAAAAGGAGTGTTAATTATTTCATCATTGATAAATAACAAAATGCAGCGCCCCTCTCTCTCTCTCTCTCTCTCTCTCTCTCTCTCTCTTGACAATAATTATTTTACTGTTATTTTGTATACTGTAAATTATATAACATGAATAATAAATATACCTTAAGATGCACTCCAGACACAAAATATGATAGCTCTAAGAGAGAAACTTAAACGGAACTTCTGAGTGCATCTGAAGAAAAGGCAGAGATGTAGCTTAAAGCGATTATGGGTAGTACCTAGTTTTATTTCCTCCAAAATGAGACAAAAACCACCTACATTCAGCTATGATAACTACTAGGTAAATTAAAATCTCTTCATTAAAGTGTTATCCAAATTTTTGCGCTTCCAATGGAGTTCCAAAATAAATAAAATAATAGCATTGTTTTGTTTATAGAAAAGAAAACAGCTGTTGAAATGTTCACTTAACTTCGAATATGCTTATTGCTAGACACTTTTATGCCATTCATTTTAAGTATTGTTCACCTTGCTTTACTAATTGCTAAATGCTAGAGATTTATTTTTGATTTTTGTAAAATGTATACGTGGGGTATATTTGGCAAAACAAATTTCGGGTATTTCGGCTAGGCGTGAGTGTTTGGATCAATCGGAACCCCGGCTTTAATCGGTAGGTCCCGGTCTGTTTAGCTCTTATGGTGTATAACCCTTATGGTGTGAAAACGAGACAGAAAGAACCTGAAACATTGCTTCTTCGTTTCCGGTTAGATTAGGGTTTCCCAAAGTGGGTGATAAAGCCCCCTGGGGAACGCTGGAATGATCCACGGGAGAGGTAAATTTAAATTCAAACTCGGCAACTAACAGTTCTGGCCACAAAAACCAAGACCGATGCTTTAACCTGGAATATAGGCTATAGTACTAAAGTTTTTAATTGCATTTCCTTCATCCTATTTAGTGGAACATGAGGTTCCATAAACTGATTGTACAGCCCCAAGTTCATTCTTCTGATAAAGATTAGTTTTAATGCTATTTTAAATTTTTATTTTAATATTATCCTTCTTTATGTTAATTTTCTGTGCTATGTGAATGTTACTTTGGTTTGTTTAAATAAATAATTTTATAATTTCAAGCCTCAAGGTGTCTTATTTCCAACATCTTTCTTTACTATGTTGAAGGACATAGGTAGAAATATAGTAAATATATAAAAGGACGTAAATAGGCCACTGCATCGGTTTGTTCGCTTAAGAAGGAAAAATTCCAAAGGGTTGCTGAGTAATTTTCTTTCTGAAAAGTGGGCGGGAGGCCAAATAAGTTTTGGATCCCCTGGTTTAGAAAATATTAGTCATTTATTTTGCTCTAAAGCAGACATGGATCATTAAATGCAAGCTACTGACATCCTAAATAATGCTGTTAAGAAAATGGAACCATTCGTACACATTTATTTTTTCTTTTCCTACTTAAAAAAACGACTGCATATATCTATGCGAAAGGGCCAACTAGAAGTGGCAAGGGTTTGTCATGAGTGACGTTCACATTGCAAGCTCTGATACCCGATGGAGGAAATTAACACTTTTCGAAAAGTGTCGCAAGTTTCAATGCATTAAAGTGGATTCTAGAAAATTGGGTTAAATATTCATTCCAGACGTGTTTTTTAGAATAATGAATCAAGTCCACGTAGCAAAATTATGATTTTTCCTTATTGTTTTTTCCTCGAAGCAAAAAATTATTTTGCATTTTTATACTCATCTCTTTTCTCTTTCAGTATGTACAGCTTTCGTAGAGTGCATTCTTTGGTTCCCGAATTCTTTAGTAAGAACCATAAGCACTTTTGTTCTTTGAGGATATTACACCACATAAATAGTACGAATGAGACTGTGCATTTATTCTCTATCCGTTTCTTTTTTAATTTTCTACTTTTATGGTGTTTTCACCATTCAGTATATTATGAATTATAGTAAGTAAGATTAATTTCAGGGACAAGAATTTATACAAATAGCTCACATGCTGCAGTGATATAATGTTTGTTAATATAGACGCAAAATTGATATCAAAGTCTAAATGGGTCAGCCTGATGAGGATTTGTGTTGATAGTTTGGGATCTGTGGTCAATAACAATGAATGCTTACTGTAATCTGAGTGAAGGCAAAAATAATTTAAACTGCTACAGCTTAAAAAACTGTTGTAGGATATAAAATATGCATGCAAAGAGGAATATAACTTAGTTAAATCTATTTTTAAAATAAAGAGAAAATTCGAAATTATTTGCGAATTAAAAATTTATCGAACAAGTAAAACCTTTGCATCTGTTTACTACTATTAGTAAGAAATATTGTTTGAATCTTAAATTTAATCCCATTGAACGCTGAGGAAAAAATGAAAATCTTGATTATTGGTCTTCTTTTCAGCTCAAGTGACGTAATTTGTAGACACAAGATCCCTTGTTATCGAAAGATACGATTACCCGGATTAAAAGAATGGAGGAACGTTAGCAAACAGTTTCTCTTGAACGTGGAAAGATTTCTTGCTATTCCCGACGATCATAAATGTTATTAAAAATTTTTGAGAGAAATATTTACATAACTTCTGAAATTTATCGAAGTTTATACATTCTATTTCAACCAACAAAAGTATGAGGAATGAATCCTGATTGCAGAATACGCCCATACACAGGCATACCTTTCCAAATCTAATCCCTAACTTAATTGCTCAAGTTATAATTATTTTTTTGCCGCAAACAAAATTGTTTCCCAACCAAAAGAGGTTGCAATTGGAGAAAACCAGAAGAAAAATGTTAAGTTCAAGTTTTCGTTATTGTGGGAGATTGATTGCATTTTCCTGGTCAGAATTTAGAGAGAATAAAAAGTGATAAATTTAATAAACCAGAAGTTATTTTGATTATAATCCAATTTAACTTCTCGACTCATAATTTTCAACCTTGCGCTACAAACAAAACTTGGTTCAGTACATTATTATTAATTCCCAGAAAGTATTTTAATATAAGTAAATCAAATTTCTAAGTTAAGATTAATTAGTGTAAGATCAAACACATGTGAATGGAATAGAAAAAGTAGTATTTGAACAATTATTTAACAATAAAATGTTAAATAATTGTTCAAATTTCTAAATCAAATTTCTAATTTAAGTTTAATTAGAGTAAGATCAAATACATGTGAGTGGAATAACAGAAGTAGTATTTGAACAATTATTTAACGATAAAATGTTAAATAATTGATCAAATTTCTAAGTTAAGTTTAATTAGAGTAAGATCAAACACATGTGAGTGGAATAACAAAAGTAGTATTTGAACAATTATCTAACAATAAAATGAGAAATGATTTTTTCAGCTACACTCACCCATACAAAGAAACCTTTAAAGGTGTCTGCGTTTTACTTTGAATTGATTCAAGAAAAAAAAAGTTTCATATTGTTCTACTGAATAGCTGTATGGTTTTTTATTTTAGATAACTGATAATCAACTCTCATTTCAGCTTTGCATCTGTGTATCTAATGAAATTATGCCACGTCTACGCACTCAAACGTCTAGATGTGATCAGGGGTCCTTCCCCACAATGAAAAGTGCTTTGTATTGGATTTGGAATATGGAGCTCTTTTAGGTTATACAATCATTTTTATTTAAGGCTGCTGTGTACTAACCCTAATGGAATCGCTTACCTCAGTGTTAACCTATGGAGAAAATTTGTCTACTATTTACAGCTACATAAATGCTAATAATCCAATAAAAATGGAATTTTCAGATAGCCCGATCTTTTCTGCACCTTGCAACAGGATTCACTTTATAAATTTCGTCCACCAAAGGAATTGATGAGTGTTTAAAAACTCACTATATCAGATTTTCCCCCTAATAATTTAAATTTTAAAATGTTATTTAAAATATTTTAAAAACGAAAAATGCCTCAAAGTGTAAAATTTCTTTCTCCATTTTGGAATACAATTCTTAAAAAAATCTTTAAAATCCAAGTCGGCAATCTTTGGACACATTTTCTCCATAACATTGAGGTGAGCGAATCCAATAGGGTTAGTTCACAGCAGCCGTAAAGACATGGCGGTATAAAAGAAAAAAAAATTAAATAGCACCATGATTAGGGATACATAATTTTCGCATTTACGAAATAGATGCGAATAAATGCGAAAATTATTTTTTTACTACTTTTCGGGGAAATCTCAGTGATAAACGGCATTTTAAGCGAAATTAAGTAATAATAGTAATCATTTGTTAACATAATTTCTTATCTAAGATCACCCACGGTCTTTAATTGAGAGATCTCACTCTCGAAATTTGCTTATTACTTATTGATAAAGACTTAAGAAAGAAGAGAATGTGAAGAATACTACAATATTAGCTTTTAACTAATAATTTTGATACTTACCTAACCAAGTGAGTAAAATTGCGCTTTTTTTTGATAAATGCAAAACTTTTGAATATATATATATATATATATATATATATATATATATATATATAGAGAGAGAGAGAGAGAGAGAGAGAGAGAAAGAGATAGATAGATAGATATAAATGTGAATAAATGCGAAATTTTATATATTGTAATTTTTGTTTTGCGAAATTTACGTACTCCTAACCATGATGCATAAATTTAACTCTGAAATTGTTTCTAAAGCTTAAAGAACATTTCTCTTCTTTAAATGATCAACACCGGTAGTGTCTTTCTTATCAAATTATTGCTGTTTTATTGCTTTTAAATTCATTCAGCTTTTAATAATTTCTATGTATTTGCATGTAAATAATCCATTTCCATTCAACAATTCTATTTTATATATTCATCTAAAATAATCTATGAATATCAGTTTAGTTTAAAACAAGACTATAAGTCGGTTTTGGTTATATTCAACTATTTATTTTTTCGAAGAGAACACCTATGAAGATATTTTTGAATAAATATTGGAGAATCTAAAGATTAATTTCTTTTTAATCTCATATAAATTACAGCGACTTTCTCGTGCTAGTCTCACTATTCTTAAGATATATTTTAAATTTAAATATCGAATAGCTGGATGCGTCGTCTTCAGTACAGCGATCGAATTAGTTTTAGAAGTTTAAAAGTTCCTGTAATTAGATGTGTATACTATTATTAGTGCTTCTGGTTTTGAAATTCTTTAGTATAGTCTTACAATAAAACTCTCTTTCAGTAACTAAAATTTATTCAACTCAGCTGTTAATGGCCTCAGCAGCTCGTATAATTCCAATGTATAATGCTAAAGCGAAGACATTATTCAACACAAGAAAATTACCTGACCAATACTTCGTAAATATTCCCGAAAATATTCACTTCAATGCATCCCAAACTAATTGAATTATTGTATGAAGGACTCATAGTAATTAGTAAACTCTTTGCTCTCAAGTTAAGGAAGATTCACTAAAGTCAATGCAGGTCATCACTCATTATTTTATACCATGATAGAAAAAATAATTATGTATAAACTATAGGAAACAACGTTGTGAAAAAATAACTTTTAAATGTACGAACTGTTCATTATTCAAAATTTGCTGAAATTTTCTAACAGTCTTAATTTAGATTACCCATTACCATATTCTGATGTCTGCCTCTAAATTTTGAATGTAAAATTAAAAATATAGATAATCAGTAATGAGTGATTATAAATTTGGTGTTTCATTTTACTAATTTTCTGTAATTCATTAAAAGTTCAAGGGATATATCGAATTTCTCAAGGTACAATATTTCTCAAAGTATAATTTTGATAGTTAGCAGTTATGCTTTCGGCAGATTTAGTTCAAATTTAGTTTTTGAAATCATCATCAAAATTTGTTTATATTTTACTTCAAAGTAGTTATACGAATATTTTAAACTGTTTTAAAAATGCTTTTCAGAGAATTAGACTCTTAAGAAATCTATGTATTGTGATAAATAAGATTTAATCTAAGAAGTTTTCGCAGCATCCCCGAAGAAGAGACGTAGGTTCTAATCCCGGTCCTGGCAGTCAGTCATTATAATATCTTTATAAGTTAAAAATATAAAAGCTGAAGAGAATATTTACTTTTTGTGCAACTTATTAAACTTGTATATGATATACTGACGATAATTTCTAGAATATTAAAACTACATTATTTAAATACGTTCTTTATGACTTTCGTTGAGGAAGATCCTGATTTGACTTGATAGTATAACGGTTAGCTCTCTTGTTTCGAAAGCAGGAGGCACAGGTACGTATCTCCAGTCAGACATACGATGTAGGGAAAAATATTGAAAAAGAATATATGTCAGAATCACCGTCGTTCTAAATTTGTGAGGCTAATAGAGTCATTTATGGTTTGGTTTAAAGCGCTACGATCAACTTTTTGCTACACGAGGGCTAATTTGTCCAGGACCTACAGTTTAAAGCCGATATCGAACGGCTACAAATATCCATGCAAAAGTTCAAGTGGTATCCATGCAAAAACAGTTGTATTCAAGCCCACAGTATCTGAACCAAAGGACAGTGCCCTAGCCATTCGGCCATCAACCGGCAGAGTCGTTAATGACTTAGCTGAGAAGTGTAATAGTCAGAAGATCTGACCAGAAAACAAAAAAAATTCAGGTTCCATTGTCAGTATACTTTTATTTTAAGAGAAAAAAATTAATGAAAGGAGAAAAGTGTGGTAGAGTGGTACTTTACAGAACTTGCTAAATAAGCGAATGAGTTGTCCCACCTGTAAGTGTTGATGTATTTACCACCCAATGAATTCTAATGCTCTTATGAAAGATTGAATAACGTCGGGAGTGTTCAACTTAGAAAATATACACTTATATTATATTTTGCTGGAACATGACATTTTCTTGTGCAGTTTTTCGTTTGGGTTTTATAATTTTAACTTCGGCAATGAAAAAGCGGAATGGAGAAAGCACTTAGCCTTTCATAACACGGCCAAAAGAAAACAGTTAATAGGTCATGTACGCCATACATTTTTTTTGGAATGTAGTAAGAGTCCCCAAAAGTTCAAAGATTATTTCAACTCAAAAAGGGAATTTAGGAGCATGAATAATATCGTAAAACTCATTTCATTACATTTTTTAATCAAGACATTTTTCTGCCTTTAATGAGCATCAACTTTAAAATACTCCTCAAATCTTTCATTTACAGTATATATAAATACATGTGTACATGAGGTTTGTTGATTGATCTTACCAACTAATAGTAAATAATTTTGAATGATAAAAATGTAAAAAAAGTTCAAAAATACACAGGTTGAAGCAAACTGTAAATTAAACCAAATTTTGTGTGCCACGGTTTATTCATTGTTTCCTCTAAATACTCCATCTTCCTCTAGTTACGTATGGAAACTCTGAAGAGTTTTATTACCTCTAATCTGAATATCGATTACATCATTTCCTGTGATTTATGGGGTGATAGTTTTGCGATATTTGTCGTCATTTATGCTGGGATCCAGTTTTCACTAATGTGTTGAAATTTTCATCATTTAAAATGATCTAGCTTTTTTAAACCATAAAATAAACTTTTACCTGTGATTTATACCTTGAAAATTATTTTTATTAAAGAGACTTGAAGATACACTTTGAAAATCTAGTCCTATATTCTTTATAAGTTAAAAAATAATCCTTCTATTCCTATCTAATCTAGGAATAAAAACTATCCTAATTAGCTTTATTGCTACGTATAGAAATTCTTTAAATAAAAAAAAAATGTTTTTTAAGTTTACTAAACCTCTTATATTGCTTCCGCATTAGATAAAAAACTAAACCTCATATTAATAACTTTATTTTACTAAACCCTTGTTAATGTTGGCAAAACATCATAAAATTTCCATCGCATAGAAGAAATATTAAGTCATTAAACTTGTTCCAGCGTTTTATCCTGTTACCTTTTGTCTAGGCGGTTCTATTAATGTTGCTTTACTTTTCGGATCTGTTTCATATAAACCGACACTTATTTCCGATTTTCAAAAGGCAGTATACTAGAGTTCACTGAAAACCAGTTAATAATGAGCAATTCCTCTCCAAAGCACTTCTTGCAGCTACAAGATGCTTCCAGACAACTGGCAAATATTGGGAGTGTAAGAGCGTGTTTGTGTATTGAAAACATTTGGTGACACATTGAGCGGAAGGGAGACTGATTATTGTGTGCCGAACAATCTGAATGCTCTTAGTTGTTTCGATTCGCTTGAATTAACACGTAGCAGACTGAATGTTTACTAAAGCTAAGACGAATGTCAATTTCAGAGCTATTCCAAACTTCTATACAACTCGAATGGTAAATAAAGCAAAAGTAAATAAATAAAAAAAATCAGAGTTTTATTTTGACATCTGCATAAACTAAATTAGTTCTTGTAACTTACACAAATATTTATCGACTTTTGCCATTCCCCATGGGTCTCAAATAATGCACGCGATTTTATAAATATAACTGCTTATACCGTTGATAAGGATTTAACATATGAATTCGCAAATTCGCAGGAGGAGAATTTATAATAATTGATTGAAATGAAGGATATCCTAGTTGCACACAATGCGCCCAACACGAGACACCTAGTTTGATCGAAGGATTATGCGGATTTCGTGCCTTGGACAATTTATACGAGTGTAATGTGTGTAAAGTGCTAAATGAGTCATCACGGCAGAACTTAGCATAAAACTATCGTTCTATTGTATAGATGGTAAGTCATAACGATTAGAAAAACGATTTTGGTGGTGCGGGTCTTACGGAAATTTTAGCACCCAACACGGTCGAAGCAAAAGAGTGGTTGTTGAATTTAAAACTAAAATTAATTGTTAATTAATTAAAGGTTAATTGAAAATTGTAGTAACAGAACTGACCAATAACAAAAGATTCGGACTAGATGCATATACCAAATGTTAACTGAAAAAATTTCAGGTAGTCTCTTCTAACGAAACTTCCGCGGGTTATTAACCTAGGATTACTTATCGTTGCTTACCTCTTTTTTATTAACAATAAAATTCCTAGTTACTAAGAGAAAGATGAGTGCTAACCCTATGCAGAATAGGTCGATGGTAAGAAAAATAAGTTACATATGTCTACTCTGCCACTCTTGATTTATAACTCGCGACGACAGTTTTAGCGTCATAAATTTTGCCTTACCGCGGACCATTATGGAGGAACGTAATCCTACTTTAAAAATTGGAACGAACGTTAACTGAAACTCTGGATAATGTAAGAAAGTGTCCGTAAAGACTGCTTTCCATCATCGGGGATCGTACCTACACTCTCTGCTTCAAAGCCATCGTCTTGACCACTAGACCATCCCGGCAATGTGACAGAATTTTATACGTGAATACCATCCATCGAAAGTTACACATTTGACTTAAATATAAATCAACGGTGTTTATTTTAATCTTTAATTAAAATAATACATGAACTTTTGATAAAACACAGCAATTATTAGTTAGTCAAGTGAACTTAAAAAACAGTTCCCATCAGAACAGAAACCATCCCGGCAATGTGACAGAATTTTATACGTGAATACCATCCATCGAAAGTTACACATTTGACTTAAATATAAATCAACGGTGTTTATTTTAATCTTTAATTAAAATAATACATGAACTTTTGATAAAACACAGCAATTATTAGCTAGTCAAGTGAACTTAAAAAACAATGGTTTTAAACAAATTAAAGTTTTATTAGCTAGTAATTAAAAATGGTTATGTATAAACCTGTACCTACACACACACACAGACATTTATATATTTAATACCACAGATTATATTTGAAACTGACAGCAGGAAATAATGTTATATCAGCTACATGTGTATAACAGCTACATGTTAAAATATTATAAATGTTAATACAGAGCTGTAATACAGACCTCTGTATTTACAGCTCTGTATTTTGTATGAGTAAGACAATAAATATAAAATATTTATTATGCATGCAAGATAATACAGAATTATAGTAAAGAATCGTTAAGAATCTCTAGAAATGAAGGCTTGCAGCCACGGTAAAAAAATTCCGAATCTTCCAGTTAGGGCCTGTTCACACAGGAGTCCGTTGCGTTGCGTTAAGGAAAAGATGACGTTGAGACGAAAATAAACCAATCATAGGACTCCAAACGATTAGCAAGGAAATTTTTGACGCCTATTATTGGTTTATTTTCGTCTCAACGTCATCTTTTCCTTAACGCAACGAAACGGACTCCTATGTGAACAGGCCCTTAGGGTCGAATGATTACAGACAGACATAAAAATTTAATTGTGTTACTTCGGAGAAAATGACCTTTAGCAAAAATCTCTAACTTGGAACTTAATTCCATCTAGTTATGACTCATATTTTTAGATTTTAATCTGTTTTGTTTAAGTCCGCTTTATTGTCATAATTGTAGCAAAATCTTTCGAAACGCATCAGATCACCTCCTTTCGCCGCATGAACAACTGTATGTGGTAATTTGTGGTCTGTAAATTTAATTTTCAGGCATCAATCACAACAGGAGGCTACTCAAACGATAAAAAGCCGATTTTCCACTGCTGATGTATGCAGAGACAATATGTCAAATATGTTTCCAGATGAACTGGACTGTGCCATGCGGATCATGAAGAGAACCATGGAGAGTGAACTTCAGCTCTGAAGCTAGTTGGATGAGTTTCTAGAATACGAGCAGTATTAGCGAGTTTAGTTGTCATTACAATTTAATTTATAAAATGAAGACAGTTATCATAAATTATTTTGGTTTTAATTTAAGCTCTCTTTTACTCGTACCCAGAGAACCTTGAGTAGTATACTCGGTTAGCAAGATTTCAAGAAATTTACTTCACAAGATGTTTCAAAAATTGGAATTCAAGTAATTCATCAGATATTCCTTCTTTCAAAGTTTAAAAAAGTTAGCAATTTATTCTGCTGAAAGATACGCATCGGAATGCGTAAATGCTGTTGAGAATTTAGGTTAAAAATTCCTTATTTAAAATTAAAATTACCTTCTGTTTTTGTGAATTATCTTCTGTTTTGTACGAATAAAACTTTTAGTGGAAAACCAGGTATCAGGTTGGAAGCAAGATTCTTTCATAAATCAAACCGCTGAGGGAGAAGAAATATAAATTTGAATTAATTGCGAGACTTTCAAAATTCCTTTTGTTTTCAGAGGAGCTGTGATAGTCTACTATGATAATCACGATAATTCGTAATTTTAAAATATTTAGATATTTGTATTACATACTCGTTGAGAAACATGGTCAAAATATCATACAGCTGATAACTTATTGAAATAAAAGTATATTTATATGGTGTTTCATTATAAGCATGATGTTCCCTTAAAAACAAATTTATTTTCATGAAAAATATTAATTGCTTTCGGTTATATACGATATATGGTCTCTATCTTTGAGGCTCATCACGGATTGCTATTAAAAGAACGCTTGAGCTTATGAAAAGTTAGTTGAATATGAACTTACGTTTCTAGAATAGCGAGGAACATCTATGAACTGAGTATAACATTTGTCTTAAAATTGATGGAAATATATGAAAGTATATAACAAATGAAACAAAAAAAGGCTGCAAAAAATTTTTCGATAAAAGTCTACATTGGAACACATAGTTACATTGGAATTAATGACAACATATAAGTAACTCGGTGACAAAATTTAATAAATAAAACTTTAATGGTATTCTACTTTATTTTGGTTTGGTTTGGACAGTCAAGATTTGTTACATGAGTCTATAGGGTGGTCATAAAAAAACTTTGCCGATATATGGAGCTCTAGCGGCTGTTCCGTTTAACCGATCGAGATTGGATTTCAGATATAGTTATTCAGAGGTATGAGCTCGGGATTCTGTGAACGGTGACAAAGTGGCGATCACGGCTACGGTTACGGTTATAGGTACAGAAACTCGAAATTTTCGAATAGCAACGCCCACTTTTTCGCGTCGCAAAATACTCAGCGCATGCGAAAACCCCAAAGAGCGTTGGAACGGTACGTGTATCACAAAAAAACGGACGCGTTATGCACTCACAAAATACAGCTCTGCGAATGGCCTGTGATAGCACCCATGTAGAAAATATATAATCCAAATTAAAAGTTTTCTTTTGTCCGATCTGTGTTGTCATTAGTGATTAGTCTCTTGCCTCTGTCATATGCAAATTTCCTCCGTGCGCTCCGATCGTGTTTTTGTTGGCCGTTCGCAGAGTTGTTTTTTGTGCTTGCATAATGCGTCCTTTTTTTTTGATACACGTAATGTTCCAATTCTCTTTAGGACCGTTGCACACACGGTGTTTTAATCCGTGGCGGAAAATTTTCCGTCGACGTCGTTTCAACAGTAGACCTTACACACACGGCGGAAAAATATCCGTCGCCGTCTTGTTTTGCGTTTTTCACTACAGGAAAGAACACTACAAGAGGAGGCCTCAAAGCAAACGATGAGAGAAACATTCTGTATAGATATTTTATTTCAAGTGTAGGTTTCCTAGCGGATGTCCAAGATATAAGGATATTCTTAAAAATATTTTCTTGCATAATTTTTATTTAATTGTAAAATATTTTTATAACACTAGAAATAAGATACAAGAATAAAATAATTGAAAATTAATGTGATGTATTTAGTGTGATATATTTTCTTGTATAATACTTTAAAATTTTTTATTTAATTAAATTTTGTTGTATTTTAACCCTTTGCAGCATGCTGTATTAAAATACAGCTAAAATTTGGAAAAAATGTTGTAAAAAGTGTCAGATGCACTTACTTAGATATTTTATGCCCCCCTCCAAAAAAAAATTCCGTTTTTATTTTTACAAGGGGGAGGTGGGATACCGTTTGTCTAACCATGCACAACATTTCCTACACCATAAAGGATATTATGCTGAGAATTATGCAGTATATAAAAAAATCAATGAAAATATGATATATACAATAAAATACCTTCAACAATTGCTTTAAAATAAATTTTCGATATTTATTACACACACATATATAGTATAATCACAATTATTTGAAATTATCAATTTAAAAAATTTCCTATTCGAACAACCCCTGGCTTTACCAGATCTCAGTTGTCAATATATTGCCTTGGCTTTCAGCAACTGTCGAGGTTTGCACCTATCTCGCTGGAATTTCTAGCTAGACCACACACAATGTCGTACAATCGCTTTTGTTGGAAGCGTTTTTCCACGTAATTCACCTGTAACCACGTAATCCAAGTGAAAAATAAACGTTAAAAAATTATTAATGATATATTTATTTTTATAAAATAAGTTAAGGGGGGAGATCACCTTAAAACCTTCAAAAAACTCATTTTTTATTATAATTTAATATAAGTATTTTATTATGATTTATAAGTACATATTACTAAAAGTACATATTACTAATTTTTTACAGCAATTTCTTTTTTGAAATTTTTTTATATTTCTTGTGCAATACAATACATTTGCCTGAAAAAATATTTTAAAGTGGAATATGGTAATTACTTTAGGTGTAGTATAAGCTATGGATATAAGTACAACCTATGGATAGAATATATTCAAATAATTTAATATATATATCTTATAGTTTTTAAAAAAATCTGCGTGAAATGCATTGACCTAAGATTCATTTATTATAAAACAATTTTTTTTACATAAAATAATTTCTAATAATTTCTCAACAACCAGTCTGAAAGGGTTAGTTAAATAATCTCACTCATGTTCACGAATTATTGTTATTATTGATACACCTGTCAATACGAAAGGTCAAATCACACTCTTGCAAATAACTCTAGGACGGTAGAAAAACCGCTGTGTGTGTAAGCGTGCATAAGGTCACACAGTCCACTAGTTCAAGTTGACGTTAAAACTTTCGCCGGCGCCAGTGGCACTCGACGGCGGCACAGGTACCGTAGACGGCAAATTCACCGATCGTTTTTTCCCCCGCCCAGTGTGCAAGCTCCAATTGACTGTGATTTACTGTTGGAACGACGTCGACGGAAATTTTTCCTCCACGGATAAAAACGCCGTGTGTGCAACGGGCCTTAGGGTCTTCGCATGCGCTGAGCATTTTGCGATGGGAAAAAGTGGGTGTTGCCATTCGAAAATTTCGAGTTTCTGTGCCTATAACCGTAACCGTGAGCGCCATTTGGTTGCCATTCACAGAATCCTGAGCTCATACCTATGAATAACTATATCTGAAATCTCATCTCGATCGGTTCGACGGAACAGCCACTAGAGTTCCATATATCGGCAAAGCTTTTTTATAACCACCCTGTACTTTATTTCGAAATTGTTTAATATAGTGATATTATTTCTGAAATTTTTTAATTCACATTTTAAACTGCATAATTATTCTATAAAACATTCCGAATCAGTGTTGTAGGCAGAAGGAGAGGGAGGGGGGAGGGGGTTTCTCAGGGGCTAAGCTATCCCCCGGAATTCGAGTCTTCATATAGTATAAAAATCAAATTAATAAATCCATGTACCTGTGAACTCTTATGAAATTTATTTCTGGTTATGTCACTGTCCTGAATTGTAAGGAATATTTTTTCAAGATTTTGAATGATGCGTAAGATTTATAACTGAAAATCATGACTTAGTTTAGTGGTGGTGCATTATTTATCTGTCTGAAAAACAGAAGTTTCCGTTTCCGATTATCGGGTTAACTAGTTGGCTTAAAGTGAAAAAAAAAGACAAATATAACAATTCGAGGAGAGGAGAAGAATGTTCATTGTATCAGTGCCGGAGCAATTTAAGGGATTTTATCAGGTGTCATTGGCCCTAAGGTTCCTGTCAGACGAAGAAGAATGTGAAGCTTACCAGTGAAGATCATTGTACATCTTAATTGAGTCTAAATCGAAAGAAACGCAAAAAAGAGAAATCAATAAAGAAAAAAAAATATTTCTAGAAGTTTTGCTTTGTAACAATGTTTGTGAAAATGGTATTTTAATGTGAGGAAATATTGCTTCGTGAAACTATTATACAAAAATTTAGCTCTAATTGTTATTGCTTTATTTCCTTTCAGATAAAATCTAGAAAATATAATGAAACAGTCGATGACTTGTTATTTGAGTTGTTTATACCATTTATTATGATATTTTCTTGAATAAAAAAAATCACATGGTTTCGATTTGATTATTCAAACAAAGCCTATCATCCCTAATTGTTACATCCTCCTGTATGAGTGTTATGTTCTTCTCAAGCAGACATCTGTACATAATTTTCTTTTATTAAACACGCTTCGACATTATATTTTGGTTTAAAAATAATTTTTGAAGATTTGAGATCGAAATAATGCCTATAACTTTATTAGAGCTTTATATTTTTCTAGGTATTCCTAACATTGGTACGATGATTTTTGTGTAACCATACACTGACACTCCTTATACTAACAAAAGAAAACTATACGAGAAAATGATTATAAATATGATAGTTCATGATTATAGATATTTCGAGATGTTATTTCATTTTGTGACAACAACTGAAACCCTCAAGGTTTGTTGTTAGTTGACGAAAAAATAAGATCCCACATGATTTTAGCGTATTGAGATTTGCCTCTTACCTGCGATTTTTAAAGTGTGAGGAAATTCCATAGTTGGAGCCGAAGTATTGGTAGCCTTTATCGAAATATTTCATGATAAATTACATATAACGATACTTACCCTTATTTTATTAAGCCCTTTCTTAGCTCTCAGGAAATTAAAATAGTCAAAATTTAACTTACCGTATTTTCGCCACTGATGTTATAACACTACAGATTACATGGTGAGAGAGGTGCAATTCTACATCTTTAATTTGAATGTAAAAATAATATGATCTGTAGAAATTACTATTTAAAGTAACTGCTATTATTTTTAACAAAATGAAATTAAGGATGAAATTGGAGATGTCAAGTTTTTATAATAATTTTTAAGCATTATGAAGGATAAATAATTTTTAGGTAGATTTCCTAGTTAGCATTTTTAATAGTGGGCTTATTCTACTCAAAATCTAATTTATTTTAAATAATTTTTAAAACTACTTGCTTTCTGCAGGGTTTTTAGGCATCATAATGAATCATATTAAATAGGAAGGGAGAATAGAGATTAAGAAACTATGCTAAGAATTCGGGTGTCATTTAAATCGAAGTTAAAACTATCATTTATATTTCTTTTTATTTCCTAATATTTTCTTGACATTTCTGCGCATTGAAATAATTTAGACTTACACAATTTAAAATGAACTAGTTGGTACCCGTCAAAACATGACGGCTAGATAGTAAATAAGTGCACTAATACACAAATTATTCTCAACACATCGTTGCCAAATGTTGAAAATAATAATAATGCACAGAAACAAATTAATGTGTTTAAGCGATCTCGTGCTTAGTGAGTATCTAAAGCCAGATTTAAAAATGTCACTGAGCATGCGCAGAAAGCAATTTTTTTTAATTGTAAATTATCGCTAATTAAACAGCGCGAAATAAACGATTTCCATCAGGTTTAATCTAATATTTCACAAACATAAATATCATAAAAATATAAATGGCAGAGAGAGACGTGTTTATCATTAAAACATGTCACTGAGCATACGCAGAAACAGTGAGTTTCTAAAGCCAGATTTCAACATGCCACTGAGCATGCCCAGAAATCAATTTTAAATCTTAAATTATCGCTAATTAAAAGAAATTGTGGTTACAAAAACCAAATTTGACAAATCTACAGATTATAATCTTTCGTTTAAGACCAAAATGAAGTAAATTGATGCAGTAGTTTTCTCTCACGGACTGCCCAAAAAGTCGGCTTAGCAACTTAAATATATAGATTTTGGCGAATTTTATTCCCTACCCTCCATTTTTAGATTGCATTAATTACATGCAAAACTGTAGACTAAGAGCTGAAATTTCTCAAGTTTATATAATCCCAGAAGTTGCAGTTATAACGGGGTGCAGAGTGATAGGTTGTCAATTGTTACATTTATGAGATATGCCACTTTTTTCTATCAATGATCTTCAAAGAAAACAATCTGTGTAGTAATTCTACTTAATATTTGTTTTCATGTTTAAATTATATAAATTGTTCTGTTGCTATTGTTCGTTGTTACTAATCCCTCCTAATCTAGAGGCGATAGATCAGATCCATGAATCCATATATCCTCAATAGGTTCATCAAAATCCATTGTTCTCTTATTGTTGAAGGAAACATTAAAAAAACAAAATTATCAGTCTTTTTTTTACCCATAAAGACTTGAAAACCCCCGCAAAGACCTAACATATTCCTTTAATAATGTATTAAGAAACGAAGTAAATCTTACTTAATAATCCATGTATCTATTTTCAGTCACAAATGCTCCTTGGTTAAGACGAAAGGATTGTATTTGGATTTTTCCGTTTAAAATTACAATTTTGCCTTCAATGCAGAACGTGATTAGAGAGCATATAACTTCCAATTCCCACTATTTATTGATTACTTTTGTTTTTATTATACGATTCTCAGAAAGCTCAATCTGGCGTTTTTACAAGAACTGTTTTAAGCGAGACGAAATGCATGTTGAATTACAATTAAATGGAAATGAATTTGGTTTTATCTTACTGTTACATTTTTTTTACTTGTTCTATTATTTGGGGTATATTAGTAAGCTGGTAGGATTAAACTAGTTTGAAATTCTTAGTTGCTAATGAAACTTAATGTGTGGCTTTTTAATATATGTAATAAATCTACATTCTTCATATCCGCATGAAATTTATTTATCTAAAGTAACTATTCTTTTTCAAGGAAGGAAAGATTAATAAAAATACAGAAAACATATTCAACCTAACGGAAGGATATGCTATCCTGGTAAACTCTCTAAGAGGAAGTGAGTCTTTCTTACGTCACGTAAAAGAAAATGAAAGAAATTATGTTAAAGTTAAGATTCGAATCCTCACCTTAAAATTTCAATTGATTTCCGTGTTCAGGAGTTTTAAATGCTTCATTCAATATAAATTTAGGCATTCGGATATAGTACGAGTACAATTACAGAACGGTAACGAAAATTTCGGATGAAGTGAATTGACTAAGATTATCTGAAAAACTCATCCCATGAAAATTAATATTACTTGTCTATTATTTATAAAAGTGTTTGTAACCGTTGTGTAATGCCGTTTTCTAGGAGAGGGGTTTGACCTAACCTCTCGATTTCGAGGCGAACGTCTTGATGACACGATCTTTGCGACTTGAGGGAAAATTTAAAAAATCGAAACCTCAGTTTGAAATTTATAAATAGGAAACTGCAACACCTCTGTGTTTTCTTTGAATTAATCTTAAAATTTAGCTAAGTATAAACTGTATTATGTATACATAATTGTTGGGTGTTATAAAAAAGAATTATAAGGAAGTTCTATTTAAAGATTTTGTAAAGGAGCAGTCTGTGTTAAATTAAACAATAAGATAAGATTTGTAAAATATTCTCTTATCGCTCAAGCAATGTGCAGCATGTTAAACATTTCCAAGCGTCATAAAGGCACAAATTTAAAGAAAACAGAAAACTGAACGTTATTACAACAATTTAAACGATATATATATATATATATATATATATATATATATATATATATATATATATATACACTTATGGACAAAAAAATTAGCGCACCAAGGAGTCGTCAAAATGGAATGAAATTTTACATACGTAATGACTACTTTGACATAAGTAAATGATAAGAAAATCAAAGAAAAATAATAATTTATTTCAGAGAAAAAGGCAAAAGAACGGAGGAGTTAATTCTCCGTTGGACCCCCTCTAGAGCGAATGCACGATGCGATACGATCGGGCATTGAGTCATACAAGTTCTGTATGATGTCTTGAGACATTTCGTTCCATATTTGCTCTAACCTTGCCTCCAGTTCGTTCAAACTCGTGGGATGCCCAACTCGTCGTCCCAAATGATCCCAGATATGCTCGATTGGAGACAAATCTGGGGATCGGGCAGGCCAAGGAAGGGTAGTAACAGTGCGGAGACAGTCTTGTGACACCCTTGCCGTATGAGGCCGAGCATTGTCTTGTTGAAAAATGGCTCCTGGGAGCCGTTGCATGAGTGGCAACACATGTGGTTGCAGAATTTCATGAACATACCGCTGGGCTGTCATGGTGCCACGAAACAATACTAGGGGTGACCGTGTATTGTAGGCAATGGCACCCCATACCATCACACCAGCTGTGGGAGCGATGTGTCGCTGTACAGCAAAGGCAGGATTGAAGCGTTCACCACGGGCTCTCCACACACGAACACGATTGTCATCACTGCCGAGATTGAATCTGGATTCGTCGCTAAAGACGACCTGGTTCCATTCCGTTGCAGTCCAGTTTCCTCGTGCGCGGCAAAACTCCAAACGGAGGTGTCGATGGGTGGGCGTAAAGGGCAGCACACGTAATGGGCGAAGCGATACCAACTGTCCTTCAGCCAGGCGCCTTCGTATGGTTCGAGAAGACACAGAGGCCCCTAGTGAAGATGCCACCTGTGCCTGGATGGCGGCCGATGAAGCAGTTGGCTGTACGCGTGCATTTCTTACGATGTGGCGATCTTCTCGACGACTGGTCTGTTGAGGGCGTCCTGAGCCTGGTCTTCGTGTACATGACATCTCTCGGGTCCACTGGTCCCAACACCTCCTCACAACACAATCAGAGCGGCCTAATTGACGAGCTACTCTCCTAGCTGACGACCCAGCTTCCATCATCCCGACGATTCTCCCCCTCTCAAACTGCGACAACTGCTTATATTGTCTACGAACATGGCGTAATGGCATGTCTATCTCAGCTCTTCCTTTGTAAATGATTCAGCACACTCAAACAAGCTTTGGTTACCTGTTTTATACTCCACAGAGTACGATGTTCAACGCCCTCTACCGGCTATACGTAATGCGCAATCACGCTGCATTTCTAATCATTTGCATATCTCCCCGACATGTACCTTCATTGATATATATATATATATATATATATATATATATATATATATATACATATATACATATAACTCTTCATTGAAGTAATAGCATTTATCATTTGAATTTGACTAGGTCATCTTGAGGATACAATACTTAGAAATAAGGTACCTGATATTCCTGAAATATTAAATAATAGAAATTTTAATTATTGAATTGATTTAGGAGTCCTCTATGTTATATATCTATAAAATGTTCCAAAATTTTGTAATTTTTTATGCATACTGAAAGGATAAAAAACAGGTTGAATAATTAGTTTTTCTTTTAATGGCACTTAAGACTTATTGAAAATAAAATTATAATAACATTTAAAGTTTGTGCTTTCAAACTTGAGCAAAATTTATAAATGTGATAGCTGGGTTTTAGACGACTTTAGTGTTTTATGAAAGCTTCAGTTGTCAATGCAATAATAATACAATTTGGATAGAATGACCTCATTTTTATAACACATTTCCTATTGATGTTTTGGCTTGAGATGTCTCTTTTAATTATTTTGATATTCTAATTTTTAGTGTAGATGCTAATTAATTGAAAGATGTCTTATGTACTCTTGTAAATATGATATGGGGCTTGAATGGTTGCAGAATTTCAAAGGAAAAATTGAGGTCAAATATATGCAATTTTCACCGTCTCGATTACTTTATTTAATGTCTGTTTAATAAAGAGAATGTTCGGATAGATTTAATTTATCTATCATCAACAGCTCCAATATTTTCCTATGTTAAATGATTGAAGAAATTAAGCCCATAAAGTAAAAATTAAAGATTGTAGCACAATATTAAAAAAAATATGAACCGTGGCTCATTCGAGCTCGTTATATGTTTGTATGTAAACATAACAAAGATCTTCTCCATTCCTTATTTAAAGCATTTACAAGCTGTTGTCTCTGCGTATAAATTGCAGATAATCAGAATTATCCGTAAAATGTCATCATTTTCCAATATTCTATGAACGAGGAAGCTTAGGAATATTAATATCATGACAATCGTTTGAAAGTCATATTTAATCTGCTTATTTCTACTAAAAAAACGTTGAAATATTAATTTTGAGGTATTTAAAGATGATTTTAAAGTATTAAAATTTGTTGACAACTTCTCATAGAATAGTTACACATTTATGTTTATGCATTCTGACACCATACATTTACGATATGTGATCGTTTTTAATGGCAAATTTGTATTGGGAAAACAAGTTTATGATCCCAGACATTAAAATTACACGTGTTAAATTTTCGTATAACCTCACGATATGGGATTAGTACATTTACAGCTGCAATCCTTTATTACAATGTTGTTAATTTATGCAATTATTCGATAACTTGTCAACAGTAAAGGTTTAAAGCAATAATATCAGTTCTTTTGTTAATAAGTTTAACATCATCGACTACCAAGGAAAATATTTGTGCACGTTATGTAATAGCGGAACATGTGAGGCAGCACAGTTGTATAACAAAACTCGTGCTATTCAAAGTTCCCTTTGTCCCCAAAGAAATCTTTAGGTTTCTTTAGGTTGAGTGACAATATAGACTATGTTTAAAGAAGACAGAAACGTGTCAGCAATGTTAAAACTAAGTGTTATACATAGTTTCAGTTTAAGGAAAAGGGAAAATAGTCTGTATTCAGTTTGAGAAAGCAAAGAAGAAAAAATAAGATACCTCTTACAATCAGTAGCAGCTATAGACTACTTTAGAAAACTTCCCTATTGGCGAATTCAGAAGAAACAATTTAAGAGAAACTTTACTGTTTAGATTATCTTTTCCAAAAAATCATAAAATTATGCGAGCATGATATAAATTATGTAAGTCTCCTAAATATAATCTGTGAGATTTAAGATGGGAAATATATATATAAATTGGAGAGAGATAGGTCAAAGGAAAATATGTGTTCAGTGGAATAATACTTCCCGTGTATATGTGCCCTTAGTCTATTGAGGTAAACCGCTGAAAATATTGAACATGAACTGCATAGAAGGATTAAAGGAAACAAACTGAAGTATCCTATAATGGTTGGAGAGGGCTTGTGGAGGCCCTGTGGTACAGCGCGCTGGTTTTCGGTGCTGAGGGTGCTCGGATCGAATCCTGGTGTCGCGCCATGAAAAATGCCCCCGTTCGTGTAGTCCCTTCATAGGGGGTAATGCTGCCCACCTATATGGTGTACCCACAGTAAAACGGGCAGTAAAATTGCGGCTTAGTATAAGCGAATGTTTGAACACAAGTGCCTCCGCATTGGGAAAAAAAAATAATGGTTGGAGAAATTGTTAAGTCATTGATCAATGTAAAACCGTTCTAACTTATGTGATGTAGTCATACAAGGTCCTGTAGTGTGTTAGAATAATTATGTTTTACTAGATTAGAATAGGCATTATGATCGCAAATCAATTATTTTCAGGAGATAACCTTTTTAATACATGTAGTATAAAATTCATGGAGACATTGACAAGTGAACTGCAACCTAATATGGCTCACTATTGTGAAATAATAATTTTAATTACAGATAAAAATATCAACATGCTCTGTTATCTTTTCCAAGGTTATATACTGGGTGACCATAATCAAAACACCCCTACTCCGACCTCTCTATAAATTGAACTACTCAGTGTTTAAGCTTAAAATTTTGTACACATACTATTCAAGACATAGAGAAATGAATCACTCGAATAAAATACTTCGAGAAACTCCGATAGGTGGCGCTGTACAACAGAAAATATGAAAAAAGAAAAAAAAAATAATGATAATTAAAATAAACCTTATGGAAAATGAAATTTTTGGCAGATTCTGGGGAGAGATGTGGCCCGTTTCCACCTCAGTGGAACAGTGAACACCCATAACTGTCACATTTGAGACACGGAAAATCTCCGTACCTTCCAAGAGATTCCACTCATCGAAAGTTTCAGTCTGCTGTGGATTCACAGCCACATTTATTCTTGAACCTTTCTTTTTCGAAGAGGCTACTCACAATGTCCCTAAGACATGCACCGTGACGGCCAAGAGGAACAAAAGGACGCACGAAACTTTTGTTGTACCCCATTTGCAACAGAGGCAATGTCTTGACTCAATTATTTTTATGCAAAATGGAGCTCCTCCATTTGACACATTGGACATCCACACATTGGACTCTGTGTACGGCAGTTTCTTCGGCTACGCTTCAGATAGTCGGATAATCAGTAGTGCGTTTCCGATAACCTGGCCATCTTGTTCTCCAGATCTTAATCCGTGTAAATTTTGGCTATGGGGACACTTAAAAAATCTTGTTTATCGAGGGCCTGGTAACCGTGGCAGATTTGAAAGAAGTTATCACTCTGCGTGTGACAAGAATTTCAGTCGACCAGTTACGATCCGCAGTTGAACAAGCTGTCCACAGACTGCAGTTTTTACATCTTCAAGAAGGGAATTAATTATATTGAGCAACATTCCCTCCATCAATAAGGTCCATGTCACATGAATGAATGATACTTTTAAACGAAATGTGTTTAAAATGAGTTTTTGTGTCTTTTCAGTCATGTCCAGTTGTACAGCGCCACCTATCGGAGTTTCTGGAACTAAAATGTTTTTTTGCGTTATCCATTTCCCTATGTCTTGACCAGTATGTGTACACAATTTGAAGCTTATACACTGAATAGTTCCAATATATAGAGAGGTCGGAGTAGGGGTGCCTTAGTTATGGTCACCCGGTACAGTGTTTCTTCAGTACTAAGCATAGGCAAAGAATAAATTTTAATCTCAAACTAGTTACACCTAAGACAATTAGAACTAGTTGTTGATTAAAAGTAAAATACTTCGAGCGATATACAATCATCATATCTTACAAAAGATAAGTTTCAAAACTCTATGCTTTAAAACAGTGCTTGAGTAATATGAAATATATACAGCAACTTATCAAACTTATTTTTCTTGTTCATCATTTTAAATTTCCCGGTTTTAGCAAAGGAGATATTATACAAATTTTTTCCACGTATATATATAAAGAAAATAAATATATCAGTGGTTGAAAATGAGATTGTTGAAAATGTATTATTTGCATCATTTGTCACGACTAATTTTCCTGATCGGACATAGGAAAGAAACTTTGGGAATAATTAAAATGAATTTATAAAGCAAAAAAGCAAGAGTTTTAATAGTTTAATATAATTACTTTTGCTAATAATTGTGCTTAATTCAAAGTTAATGACATTACTTTTATAAAAATGCATTTTTTTTATTGATCGAAGAAAATATTTTTACAGCATGAAAGATAAAAAAAACAGTTTAAAAAACTGTATAAAATTAAAATATGTTTTATTAAAATTGCTTGAAAATTAATTTATATATTGTAATTTCTCTCGTTTTTTATTTGGAGTGACAGAAAACATTTAACGAAAATTTATACAAAGAAGTTAAATAACATATTTTAGGTCACTTCCGATCATCATACAACAAACTTTATACTTATTAACTCTGTAATTACATCATACTTATTACTTATGCTTACTTTTCCTGCAGTCATTTGAAGAGAGCCATGGGCCTAAGTCTTTGAGCATACGAAAAATTTGTCTTGCGAAAATGGCATCATCATGACTTGTATTCGTAATATCTACAAATGAACATTATTGTCGTTTAAGAATATACGTCACTATGACATTATTTTTGCGAGGTAAAATTTTCGTATGTCCCGAGACTAAGATCCAGTGACTGCAGATAGCGAAGTTTAGTTGGCTGGATTATAGCGCTATGATCACCTTTTGGTAATGAAAAGTTACACAGATCAGGAGCTACGGTGTAAATTTCATTCCTCTTAGTACGAACACCCACTAGCTTGTGCAAATCTTTTAAAAACTCCCAGTTTTACAAATAAAATGTAAAATTTATTCCCAAAATGTCATGGTGGGGTCGCGTTTGCTGAAAATACACGTACGTTAAAAATGTGCATTTAATGTTATTTAGCGTTAATAGATTTTAAAGCCAGGGCGATATTTGGAAGTTTGTAAGTGACATATAATAAAGTTCCCACCTACCGATTTCTACGACTCTTTCGTCAAACTCCGAGTGTGCTGTCATAAAGGTAGGTGTGTGTGCGTATTGAATGAAGAGATTTGGAAGATTTTATAGCAGAAAAGTCTTTTAAACAAATGCCTTTTTAAGAGACTCGATATCGCTTTATTTGCCTTATAAACAGCTAAAATGTTATAACATATCCCTTGACTGGGTAAAAAAAAACTTAACATTGTAGTTGCGATTTGTTAATAAATATTCTTGAGCTTTGAATTTTCAATCTAACAGACTCTGAATAAAAAGCACACTATAAATTTTTAATTTTCGGTAATAATCCATAAGACTCTTTATAACGCTAGATATCGTTTGAAGTATCATCGCTTGTTTAAAAAGCAGTCCCAAGCAGCCCTATGGCACCGTTTTTAAAGGTTTAAGCTCTTTCCATACAAAACTGAGACTAATGGAAAAAATATGTTAAATCAATTTATTTTGTAGTATTTAGCTACTGCAATGTTCATGTTTTCTCCGTGGATTTCAGCCAGAAGGTTTGATCTTCTAGTTTTTAAGTATTTCCTAGTGCTTTGCATTGGGATATTGTTGTTGGTTAAAGGGAAATTTAAGCATTTTGAATTTTGATTGGAATTTTCAATTCAAAATGAAATTTGATTGTTTAAAGATCATAAAACATTCAACTTTAGTTTTGATATAATCTTTTTTGTTTTATTTTATCTTGTTTTACTTTGCTGAACCTTTATAAATATTACTATTTTCCTAACTGTTGTTCTTACGAATGATTCGACAAAACGAAGGGATTGAGTTCGAGATATTCAGCATGTGAGGAATGTATTTATTCTTAACTCTACGTTCCTTTGTAAGGAATATAATTTACTAAAAGAGCTTTCTGTATGTAACCAGGATGGTCTCGTACACTGGCCTATACATCTAAAAGTGAAAGGATCGAACTCCATTCCTAGTATACGTTGTTGGAATGTTAAATATTCATGTTAAAATGTTAAATATTCAGTTCTTTCCCTCGACGAAACATGGTGCAGTAGGTGTATACCTGGAATTCCTTATGAACATTTCCAATTTTGTAAAATTTTAGTTCAAAATTATTTTAGTTTCTGTATAAGTTTAAAGTAAAGGAACCTATCGAGCATGAAATTAAGAAAATAATTACAGGTGACCTAAAATGTTATTTTTGTTCATTTGTCTCATGGAATGAATATCTATATAGTAATGAGAAAGGTATGGTAATATGACTATTTTTATTAGTGTTCAAGAGCACTGTAAAAGATAAATGGCATCGATAAACGTAACATGGCTGAAAACATTCAAAATTTTAAGTTTAAAAGAAAATAAGCTAGGATTTTTCTCCCCATAAAAATATAACTCCCAAGTGCACTTTGAAACATTTTCTTTCAAATACTATGCTTCATACATGAATGTTTTATAATTTTATGAATAAGAGTAACTTTATTCGTTTAGAAAGTTGATTCAGAAAATTGCAAAGAATAATATAAATTTTTCAAATAGTGCGACTTTATTTTAAGTAGCGGATAGAACTCCTCTGCTTTACATATTTTATGATTGCGCAACGCATAAAAATATAAGGGAAAATTAAAGCAATATGATATGTTTATTAATATCCAAACACAAAAATTATCTCATACTTTTATCTGCTTTCTTAAATAATGTAACATTCAATACTGCAAGAATGTTTTCGTTGCTACATCTGATTTATAATTAAAGCCCATGATCATTAATTTTTATATTTAAGTTTAGAATTTAGAAAAATTTTCTTGCTCGTTTCGTACTTTCGTCAATACATTTATTGATATATAGCTTAGAATTACTTATTTATAAAAATGCAATGTGCTATTAATGAAATGTAGTAAATTTTTATATAACTTCTTAAGCTCAATAAAAATTACTGTGCTATTGTAATTAATAGAAGGTAAAAATATATGTTCTCAAAACCCACGATCCTATTTTCACAATTTAAAAATGTTTAAACTATTTCCCTAGCACTCCATAATTTTTATAACTAGCTCATCTATTTACATAATAGTTAAGTGCTTTAAATGAGCATAACTTTAATGTAAACTAATTACAACTCACTTAAACGTAACGAGATAAAAAATATAAGATAAAAAATGAAAACAGTTATAAATATGATATGCTTAAATGAACTATTGGATTGTGCAGTTCTTATTAGCTTCGTTCTTTGTTTCTTATTAAGAATAACGACAAAATGGCTACACAGCATTTTCAAGAAAGGAGGACTTCTCTTGAGTTTAAGAAATGGGGGACAGTTTTTTTTCGTTTGTTCTAGAAAAACGTTTGATATGATCATATGTCCAATTTCTCAGTCTGAGGGCAAGAATAGTAGCTTTTAGAGAGAACCAAACTTCCCATTAAAAGTTTATATATATATATATATATATATATATATATATATATATATATATATATATATATATATATATATATATATATATATATGACGGGCGTCGTTCTACGCCCGTTCACTAAATTAGTATTTGCAGTTGTCTTAGGTACAGTTCGTGGCGCTGAAGTAAGGCAGTTGCAAGCATTGACAACATACTATGGTCCAAAACAACTACAGTTTATTTATTCAAATTTCATAAAAACCATGGCTCCAACGTTCGCCTCTCTAAATGTTCGCCATTTCGCAAAACCCGTGGACCCGGTTAACGCACGTCCACTATCAACGAATTAGTCCTGCGTTCTGCGTAATTGTAAGTCTTCATTAACGCGTCTATCCTTATGGCGCATGCGCAAAGCACCACCTGAAAAGTTGTACATCTATCCAAACCCTGTACATCTATCTAAAAATAAATTTCCTCCATGGAACTTCAATATCGCGAATCGAAGGTCAAAAAACGAATCGGGGAAAACCCTTTTTCCCGACGCGTTTTGCCAATGATTTTCAAATTAGATTTCGCTATTTGTAAGCCTCCTGTAATTTTCAATTAATGTTTCGACATATATATATAATACCCTATATATAATACCATATATATATATATATATAATACCTGTGAATAAGTGAATGAATATAATTTAAAATAAGGCTTATAGTGAAAATAATACAACATAGCCAAAATGAATTAACTGGTTACTTTCTGACGGTAAAAAAAAAAAGTGCAGAGCTATTTATTAAATAGTATTTTTAGACCAGGAAATAGCGTGCACCTTGAAGGTTTTTGGTTAATTAAATACGTCAGTGTACTTTATTTTTCCCATCGAGACAAAATGTTTTTATTCATAAACGTAAAATGTTAAACGAAACATAGATGTGTTTCGAAAAATGATGATTTACAATGATAACAACTTCTCTTTTAATTACATGTGCAAATAGTAGTCGTAGGTACCTTTTTCGCTCTATTCCGTAAACACGAAGACAAGAATTTCTTTTTCACTTGGTGAGTTTACCATTTCAATTTAGACAAAAAATACTGTGAATTCTTATTAATTTGCTTAATCCACGTGATAACCAATACATATAAACTACCAGTGAATACAAAATAAGGAACAGTTTTTTCCTCACTACTTTTACTCCAAATTCTCTGTTAAATTTAGAGACTAATTTATAGTAAAATGCGTCATAAGGAAAATTATTCCTCAGACAGCAGAGCTTTCCCTGTGCATAATTAAGGGAAAAAACTTACTGCAGAGAAAGATATTTAAAAAATTTTATACAGAAACATCTATTTTAGGCTACAAATGATAGCATACAGTTGTAAGAACTTAAAAGGAATGTCAGGAATTATAAATTTGTCTAAGAAGTTTCTGCGACCGAAATCGCCAACGCTTTCCGAGCGATTAAATTAAACTTTCTTAAAAGGAGAATTGGCTGAAAACATGACAAGATAGTATAAAAGAACTTTAATATTCACAGGGAGAAAAGGTTCATATAAAACGGATTTCAACATAATTCCAGTAAAAATAAATAAATGGAAGATAAATGCCAATAAAATCGAAAGAAATATAGAATGACCACAACATGAAAGATCTATGAAAAGAGATTATTAAAAAAAAGTTCTATAACTCCATTTTTTAGTGACTTCCTGGTATTTTCATATTCCCTGTATGCATATATTTCTCATAAAAATATTTAGAAACCGTTAAAATATATCTTGTGAAGTAGCAATTAAATTTTTCAAATAGGATCATAAGAATGACTCCAATTTTTAACCTAATTATTTATACCCTGTGTATCAAACACCATTTTAATGTTATGGAAATAGTTTTCTTACACTTTACTTAATTTTAGTTTAAACGTGGGTGCAGGAACATCCATATTAACTGCCTAATTCACAATAAAATGAAAATAGTTACAAACGCTTTTCAGGTTCTTAATTTATATGGAAGTAGAAATATGCTATCAGCAAACATTCTTATTTGTTCTATCTAAAAAGGATTTATCTGAAATAAAATTTGCTTCATCCCCGACTTTCGTTAATGCTTTTCTACACTTCTAGCTTAAAATTTCTATTCCAGTCATAATGTCGCGGTAATTAATGTCCTTTTTAGTCAATTTCAACTTGTGGTGTAGGTGCTTTCGCAATGACATTTTTATTCTTTATGCGATCGTAGGGATATCTGAGTACAACTTTGGTATATACTATAAAATGAAACGATCGTATGACGCGAAAGGTTATTAAGTGATAAATATGGTCTGATATATTCTTCATCGTTTATTACCTAAAGAGAGTGAGTGAGAGAAAGAGACATTAGGAGAATGATCTGAATTAATAGCAATATTTCCTCATAAATACGCATCGAGGTTTACGGCATATAACCCATTTTTTCCCCTATGATACTGTATTTACGAAGAAGAGGCTTTTCTAACTGTAGTTAATTTCAACACGTTTTGGCATTTATTGCCAGTTTTCAAATTCTAAATATAAAAATAAGAAAATGAACAGCTACTATTTAGGTGTTTAATTTTTATAGTATTAAATATCATAGATAACAACTCTAGATCGTTATATATATATATATATATATATATATATATATATATATATATATATATATATATATATATATGTATATATATATATGAATAACATTTCTTTTTCCTTTCTCTTTTTATTAAAACTTGTTCTATTTATGGGAGTAATGAAAGGCATCGCTAAACATAAGTTTCCCCAGCTTGCGCATAGAATGATACACTTGGATTCATTAGACAGTGAAAGCAAAAGTGAGTAATGAAGACATAGGTTAAGTTTCATAGAAAACAGGTTCATGTATTAAAAAGCAAAAGTCAGTAATTAAGATATAGGTTGAGTTTTATAGAAAATAGGTTCATGTATTAAAAAACAATAGTTGATTATATTTATTATTATAGACCGATCTAAAAAATAAACAGGAAAATTAGTCACAAATGGCTTCTAAATAATACTTTCAGCTATATACTATAAAAATGCAGACCATGGGGTGTAGTGGTTAGCGTTCTGAGCTACCACAAATTAGGCTTGGGTTCAAATCCCGAATAAGGCTTGTTTTTTGCGCGTCTTCCCCCTCATAGTGAGCAATGCTGGCTCACCTATAGGGTACTACCATAATAAAGTAGCCATTAAAATCGCGGTGTATGACAAATGGTAAATATCTAAAGACAAGTGCCTCTGCATTAGACTGCAAAAAACTGTATAAGAGTAATTTACCGAAAAATAAAAATTGCAAAGGTTTTTATAACATTGGCTAAGTAGCCATTAATCTTAATGCAATACGGTATTTTGATTACTTACA
This sequence comes from Dolomedes plantarius, assembly GCA_907164885.2. Classification (NCBI taxonomy): domain Eukaryota; kingdom Metazoa; phylum Arthropoda; class Arachnida; order Araneae; family Dolomedidae; genus Dolomedes; species Dolomedes plantarius. The sequence goes on along the minus strand of OU015494.1, from coordinate 73,970,409 downwards.
ACTAAAAAACAAACATATTTAAAAAGTTTTAAAAGGCCACATTTTGACACTAAAATAGCGTAAAATACGAAAAAAGAAATATTTTTATGTTTGTATTTTTTTCTTTATGTGTAAAAATTGAAGTATCAAGCTATGAGTCAAGTACCGCCAAAACATAAGTGCGAAAACCAGATTCAAGGAATTCAGGTGTCGCAAATTTTTGAAAAACCCTATAATAAAATATTACAAAAAAATCAGTTGGTGATCCCTACGAAAAACATTATTTCTAGAATCTGCCTAATTTCTAGTAATTATGAATCACAGTTTCCTTGGAAATACTAAACTATTCTTCGAATAATTCGAATATGTTACCCGTTATGAAACATTAAATAAATTCATTTCAATCCAACCCTATTCTCTGCATTACGTTAATCATTTTGTTGCATCACTTACTTGGTTATATGAAATCATTGCCTTAACAAAGTAGGAATACCATCGCGTTCTGATTTCAAGAATGATCCATGTTCAAATTCCTAGCAGAGCAAGAATGTGAGAATATAATTGAATTGTCGAATTTCGTAGTGCAACAACAGCGTAAATACAGCTGAATTTTGCTGCTTTTCGAAAGTAATTATGTAATGCATATATATTCTGCGCAGTGAGAGCATTTTGCTGTCCCTCTATCGCTTTTAAAAATGTCATATCAAAACTCCATCTGTTTAGTTCTTACGTATCATGAAAAACCATCTATAAAGAAATTTAAATAAGACTTGACATGTACACTGCTGGCCACTGTAAATGCAACACCCTGAAGGAAACATGCAAATAACATGAAATTTACAACACGCATTAGCGGAGGTGAGATATGCAAATGATTAGAATTTCAGCGCAGACGCACATCACGCGCGCCTGTGGCGCCACTTCAAAGCGCTATTTAAGGCTTGGAGATTTCGACGATTTCAAGTTCGGCAATTGTGTTTTTCTTGTGGTTTAAAAAAAAACGATGAATTATGCCTCGTCGAAAACAGCGATCATCGTTTGATCAAGTATCCGAGTTCGACAGAGGAAGGATAGTGGCCTACAGAGATTGTGGATTATCTTTCAGGGAAATCGGTAGTCGTGTTGGACGAAACCAAACAACTGTAATGCGGATATGTGATCGTTGGATGCAGGAGCGTACGACGGACCGGCGTGTTCGATCGCATCCACCTCAGCGCACCACTTCACGTGATGACAGGCAAATTGTGCGCATGGCAGTGACGGATCACTCAGTCACATCACGAACCATAGAACAGCACATGCAGTCTCTAACGCATCATCCAGTGTCTGCGCGTACCATTCGACGCCGTTTACAGCAGAGTGGTCTGTCCGCAAGACGTCCATTGCTTTGTCTACCCTAGACGCAGAACCACAGACGTCTCCGCCGCCAATGGTGCGATGACAGAAGTATGTGAAGGGCAGAATGGAATGAAATTGTCTTTACTGACGAGTCACGCTTCTGTCTGCAACACCACGATGGTCGCATTCGAGTCTGGAGCCACCGTGAAGAGAGGATCCTGACCAGCTGCGTTATGCACCACCACACTGGTCCTGCAGCGGGTATTATGGTATGGGGCGGTATTGGATATCACTCTCACACACCTCTAGTACCCATTGCCGGTACTTTAAACAGCCAGCGCTATCTCCGAGGTGTTGGAGCCAGTTGTCCTTCCTTACCTTCAGGGCTTGCCCACAGCCATATTTCAACAGGATAATGCGCGACCACACGTGGCACGCATTGTCCAACGGTTCTTCGTCAATCGCCAGATTGAATTGCTTCCCTGGCCGCCTCGCTCTCCGGATCTTTCGCCGATAGAAAACATGTGGTCCATGGTTGCTCTACGATTGACTCAAATTCCATCCCCAGCTGCCACAGCAGATCAACTTTGGCAACGTGTGGAAGCTGCTTGGTCTGCTGTACCCCAAGAACTCATCCAAAGTCTCTTTGAATCAATGCCGAGGCGTGTGGCAGCGGTGATCTCCAACAATGGCGGCTACTCTGGCTACTGACTTTGGCAGGAACCACACTTCACAGAAGTCTATAAATTTAATCATTTGATACTTGGTCAACATGTTATCTACAAATAAATTTTGTTGTGATATCTCTTGTCTTTCTTGGTGTTGCAATTTGGGTGCTCAGCAGTGTATTTGCATTTTCTTCACATCAAAATTTGTCCAATGATTTTTCACTTTATACTGATTACAAAGATTATTTACTTTATTAGCTTTATTTTATGTATTAATATGACTTTAATATTCTAAAGTAACAATACATAGATGTTACCTGTAAAACCTGTATGTTAAGTTATAGCAGTGGTCGCGAAACTTTGAAGCCCCTGAGCAACCGTACTGCTCGTAAGTTTTACTGTGAGCTACCAAAATAAACCAATGCAAAAATAATTTTTATTTCTGAATCACACTTTTTTTATCATACCTATAAACATGCATTTCTAGTAAATATTATATCCAATTGAATAAAATTGTTTATATTGTAAAGAATTTAATAAGAAGTGTAAGAAAATGTTTTTTTTCATCTGACTAAGTTTAATGAGAAGGATGTCACTCTTTTTTGTCATCAACAATTTTTTGAATGTTAGGTGAGTAAGTCGTAGCTGCCATTCAAATTCATTTGTCCAAATGTTTATCAGTCAGTCAGTTTCTGTACTTGTTTTTATAAACTTCATACTGGAAAAAGAAACCTCGCACAGATATGTAGAGCTGAACATTCCCTTCATTTGGCCTGAGCTGAGTAGTGCAACTTCAGGTTAGCCAACTTCAGCGTGGCTGCGATCTACCAAAAATTTCCCCATGAGCTACTAGTAGTTTGCGATCAACGGTTTGGCAATCTGTGAGTTATAGCATCGTATGTTATTTTTAAAGAAGTATGATCAGGACCTTCAGTATGTACTAAACTTTCTAAGAGACATGTAGTACATGGTCTAACATACTATGTACCTCTTAGAAAGTAGTTAGAATGATTTAAAATCTATTTGTTTGCTATTCAGCGAGACTGTAAAAATGAAACTGGGTATTAGACGTGCTCTGCACATTATGAAAAATATTTTGGCTGCCTTTTTCTTGCTTTAAGGTTCTTAATTATTTTAAACATGCAGTATCAAGCTAAAAATCTTAACTTTACATATGCTTAAGGTCATGGAAATGTTATGTTTACAAATTCATGAAAATTAGCAAATTATTGGAAAATACTTGTTTTAAAAATTATGTCTATATTGCATGTGCTGCTTTTGTCTGAAATAATCTTTTTTTTTGTTTCTATAAGCTTGTACTTTCGTGATATAAAAATAAAATTTCATTAATTATTGTTGTTAGCCTTATAACTGATATAAATGTATTCTCTTTTTAGAAACCTCCCTTTACAGATTATGGTGGTGATAATGATTTAGGAGTTTTCTTTCGCGAGTGCACCCCCTTTAACATCTATTGCTAGTCAGCCTACATTAGAGCAACAAGTTTCAGATATTTCAAGTCAAATTGCAAAATATGAATCAAGCATGATGGAATATGATAATTTTGTAGATTCAATCTACAACATGGATGTCGATAAGTAAATTTGATTCTGTAATTGTGAAATGAATAAGTGATATTCATTAGCGTGTAATTTTGTTTCATAATTTTCAGTTTACTATTAAAGCTATTGTATTTAGTTTGAATGTACTCCGTAGCAAAGTACGGGTATTCAGCTAGTGATATATATAAACTTAAGAGTTTATTTAGTTCTTTACAGTAAAACCGACAATAAATCATTGATCGCTGTTTAATTCAAACAAATAAGGAAGCATTTGAGAATATCCTGTGAGACTAATTTCAAGGAATGAACCGCAGTACAGTTCCTCTGATAGTCAGCTTTTACCAGGCGAAGAGAGGTTTACATGTAAATAAATATGATGCTTACATGTTATTAGTATTAAGTCAGGGGGGCGAGGTGTCCCGCACGGCAAAGGTGTAGGGCCAGTGATTTGCAAGTTGCTGTTTTGATACCCGCCCCGACAAAACCGCCGACGTGTAAACTAAAGGGGGCTGGCGCACGGGAAAAATCATTCGAAGATGCAACGTCCTCCAAGTTTCCAAACAATACCTCTGGAGGTGCGGGGTCAAGTGGTCCGGTCTCGTCACTTGACTCGGTTCAAAATTCGCTGACCAGATAGAAGTCCAACCTCTTTTGAGGCAAAGACATCCCTTTTCTATGGATAGTGCAATTGCATTATTCGAAGACACGACAACAAACAACAAACAAACTATTAAGTCTGGGGGTCGAGTGCTGTTTTCTAAAGCGCTGGTGATGCTGTGCCTGGTATGGCCATACATCAAATATTCTAAGTTAGCAGATGTTCGGGAACTTACTGGCTAACTGATTTCTAACGCTGGAAAAATCTGAGTTGCAAGAAGTATATTTAGCCATCGTGTAGAAAAAGATGACCGAAGCGATCTCAACCAACCGATCAACCATCTGAGCACTAAAGACATGACATCTGAAAGAAACACTTAAGGGGTACAAAAAATGTTGAGAATATTATACCCTATTGTAGCGGGCGGAGATTTCCTTTGAATGTTCAGGGAAGGTCAATAGGGAAAGAAATAATTATTAAAAGAATCAGTTTGCAGGTCGCTGCGAGAAAAAAAGAAGGTAAAAGAAAATTTGACCAATGAACTCGACTTTTACACGGTTACCTATATTCGAAGGGTTGTCACGGAGATACTTAGTGGTTTTTAGTTTAATTGTAAAAAATGTTTCTACGACAATGCTTATTGTGTTGAACAAGGGGCTAATCTGGAGGTAACGTCGAGCTTACATGTAACTTTTATATGTAAGCGCATTCCAGTTAGGTGAGCTTTTCTGTGCGGGAAAATTCTTGTCCTGTAAGTTGCGTATAGAAGAGCTGATAAATATTACAATTTTAAGAGTTAAAAGGGATAACGGTTTCAGTATTCTCCATAAACTAGCCTCAGCATATGGAGATGGTGTGCTAGATAATAGCAACATGAAGAGATGGATAGAAAAATTTAAACGCGGAGGACGGTCCTGTTTCGAATTGCCCCAATCGGACTGACTATGTAACCTCCACTCTAATGTCAGTAAGGAACGCATGGAAACCTTCTAAGCCACTGCCGATCCCAAGAATTTCTTATTGAACAAAAAACGGAGATCCCTACCCACCCAGTCTATTTAATAATTCTGGTTGTTTTGACATATTGAAACTAGCTCTTCGGGGAAGACAGTGAGATTAAGTTTATGTACTGCGATTTACCAGCATCTAAAACATCTATTTACAGACTTAAACAAAAATATTTTGAAAAGTGGGTTGAGTGGTGGCAAATGTGCATAGCAAAAGGAAGAGGAAATGTGAAAAATTAGCACGAATATGTTGGATTTAAAACTGCAGCAAGATTTTTAGAATTTTCTTGTATTATTTTTGGATTGTACCTATTATACACAAAAAGTAAATGCTAGTTATAGCGGATTTATTTTAAACTTACCGATTTAGTTATTAATTTAATAATCACGATTTGCAGTCTTTGAAACAAGGAAAAATAGGAGATTGCACTAAGCAACTAGAAACGAAAATTATTAACCCAGTAATTTATTTTTAGTAACCACAAGGGATCTAAAAATTCATTTCCCGTCTAATATTTGAAATTTATGTATAGATTGAAATCGAATGAAGGGTCATTACCATGCTCTTTGCTTTACCCAAAGATCCATATTAAAATAAAATTAATTTTTAGCATTTTAAAGTTTTAGAAAATAAAACGTTTTAATTCTTGCATTAAGTCTTTTCCTACATATTCTCTATGGTTATCGTGCGTAATTTTAATAATGCGCTCAGTCATGACTCATATATACGTACATATTAATATTTTAATATGAGAATACATGGTTTTGCTGTTGCTCTTATGTCTTCAACTCTCACTATAAGTTATTAGAGACACATCTCATGTACCTGCGGAAAAAAGGAGCTAATGTGGTCATATCTTATGCATATTTAATACTGTTACGTAATTTTGTATATTTTAGAGTAACTTATTTTTAGCTGAAGATGTCACGTAGAGAAAATGTTAAAATTTTACTTCTGTATGGGATTTTGTAAAAATGGTCTCTACAAAATATAAAAAAATATAAAAGAATGAAAAATTTGCTTAAGGCTGCTGTAATTTAGGCAACTAGATTTTATTTTCTCTGGTAGCTATTGTTCCTATATTTAGCGACATATTTCAGATAATTAAACTATGTTCGTTCTACTTCTTTTAAAACATATTAACAGTACATCACAGTTTTGAGAATTTTTTTAAAAGATCTCTTACATTTGAGTAACGAAATTAAATACCTCCTAAAACAGCATTTTTAAGGAATTTGAATGCTGATTTTTATGGCAAGGGAAATTTTTACAGTTTTAAGAAAATATTACCCTTGTCTATATAGTAAGCTGTAGTTCCTTTGTACAAATAAGTAATTTAGATAAATATGTTTTTAATAAATTTGGCAGCATGCGTTAAGTTAAATTACATAAAAACTTTTAAAATTGATTTGCCTGTTTTACCAAGCCTTATAAAGACAACGAAATCATTTCTGAAATGGCGAAAAATAAAATGCATGAGAGAAGTACTACTAAATGCAAAAAGTAACCCGAATCTCGAGCGCTTATAACGCCAATGTTGTAAACATGGTATTTTTCTATCATGGGCTTATTGTAATGTAACGTTTAAATTTTACAGTAAGAGGAATTAAATTGAATTTTTGCAAAATTAGTTATATTATCTTGGAGATAAAGTTTTTACATTTTCGTGCTTACAACAACTACAAATAATCATCTTCCCTCTAGTGCTTCCAATAAAAATAATATTATAATAGGGTTTAGAATTTTTCAAGAAAATTAATAAAAGGTAAAGATAAGGAATTATTTCAGTGATACCCGAAATTCTTTATGTGAATAATAACTTTTATTTCTCAAGAAAAGCAAAATGTAAATGGGATATTACTAGACGCAATACAGAGTTCAAAACGAAGAATATGACACTTTATTTTTTTACATTGCTTTGATTACATTTTAACATTTTGTAAAATTGATAAAAAGACAAAAATACTACTGCTCTAGTAATAGAACACAGCTTCCTTTTTCTGATAAACGTTTGTTGAGAATATGTTTTAAATAAATGCTTTTATAAAGATGTTCAACACGCCGGTCATATTTCGTTCCATAATTAAAATTGGAAGCTTATTTATGGCCAAAACATGGGGCAAAAAATATTTTAAATAAATGTTTTTATCAAATGTTGTAATGGGACAAAAATATTTTAAATAAATATTTCAAATAACTGTTTTTATAAAAGACATTCTATAAGCCGTTCCTATGTCGTTCAATAATTCAAATTTGTACATCTTATTTAGGGTTAACACATTATTAATGGGGAAGAAAATATTTTAAATAAGTCTTTTAAATATGCGTTGTCATGGGACAAAAAAATATTTTAAATAAATGTTCTCATGGGACCATAAAATGCTTTAAATAAATAGTTTTATAAAGATATTGAACAAGCCGTTCATATTTCTTTCAATATTTAAAACTTGAAGCTTATTTATGGGTAAAACATTATTCATGGAGCAAAAAATATATTTTTTAAAATTGACCACTAAAATTATATAAATAATCTAGAAAATATTTTCAAAAGTGCGTAATCGAAATAGATTTATGCTATATAACATGTAATATAAATGAAATATTAAGAGAATTCTCGATTGTGTTATAAAGGTTATTTTTATAAAAGTTTCATGTCATTGAATAACTGAATAAGAAATTATCTTGAACTTGACTTTAAGCAGTAATAGATACTTTTCACTCCAGGTATATTGGGGGACATTAAACTCTACTGAAAAGAATAAAACAATCGCTAACATCAAATTTTGAAATCATATTAAGCATCGATAAATTAAAATAACAATTTTTTTTGTTAGGTGGCACTGATATATCTTCAAACATAACAGATATATAATCTATTTTTAATACGTTTGAAGATAATTACACTTTTTATCACTTAAAAGAGCATGGCATTTTTTCAGAGTAAAATAATTCTTAATGAAGAGAACTACTTTGCCAGCCATTACTATTGGAGTGTCTTTTAAGTGTCTCAAAAGAAGCTCTCATATTTTAAAACCCCTAACACACCTTAACAATTAAAAGGTCATTGATACATTTTTGAGGAACTATCACAAACTAAAAGAGAGCATACATCCATTTTATTTTAAAAAATCGATAAACTGCCTGAATTAGGGACTGCTTTACAATTTTCGACTGCAAAAAGTCTCAGAAATAAGATATAGAAAGATGGAAAAGCTCAGAAATCTGGAAAGCCATTTTAATTTCATTTGCACCAAGTATGTCACGTCCTAGAACTGAATACGTACCATAAAACACTTAACTATTTGCATGTGACTTCATTTGCTGATTGATGAACCTGATGCATCAGATTTTAATACACAACTTTATTTTGCATAATTTCTTAACGTAAGCACATGGGGGGTTCAATTTTCTTCAGAGAACCAGCAGTAGTGCATCAAGACACAAATAAGACGTAAATAAGCACCTTTCATTCATTGCTGTCCCCATCAAGTGTGCAAAGAGCACTGAAGTTTGATTCTTCAAGAAAGAAAATAACACTAGGGTCCACGAATGATATTGTCTCCTCCAGTAAGAAAATACCATCAGAAAAATATAAAAAAAGACAGTGTTTTTAAATTTTTGGAGACTATTTTATTTTTACTGGATTGCGGCTTCAAATAATACAACCATAGGACTTTATCTTTGGGGTTGTTTTAAAGGCAGTGTTTGAAAAATAATCATATAAAGAGTTGAAAAGTTACTTTAATGCAACAAACTTTAACATTTTTGTTTGGGTGCTTCAGACATTGGTCGTGAATCTGACAAAAAGAACACAGATTTTCAGTGGGGGGAAAAAGTTAGCATTTTGATAATCATATGAATATAATAATCTCTCTAACGTCAAATTCATAATATTCGCGGGAAATTATCGTTGTTTTCAGAAAGGCTACGTTCTACATTACATTTTAATCCATTTTGTGTTACTTCCAAATTTCTTTACTTGATGGTTATTTACAACAAACTCCCTTTAATTATTGATACGTACAACCTTTCGGTATATATATATATATATATATATAAAGGAAAAAAAAGCCTATTCAGTGTACAAATTACCATTTTTCATACAGATGATTAGTTAATTAAAATTAGAGAAAATCTCCTTAGTTTTAAGGGATAAATTACGTGTGGAAAGGAAATAACAAATTAAACAGAACATTTGAACAAAGAAATGAAAATCTTTAATGAAAGTGAGCTTTGTCTTTAGATTATTCCAAAATGTTAAAAGGGATACTTATGTAGTTAATCAAATTAGGAATTATAGAGTGCTATCACTATTCATTGTGAAGAATAATTTTATCTAGAAATATTAGAATAAATTAAGTTATAGGGAAAAGGATATTTTAAATAATATTCTCAGATAATAATATTCTCAATTTAATTTCGGTATTAAATAACTAGGGACTTTAACGTCCAATAAAGAAAGCTTTGAACAGAAAGTGTATTAAAAGAAGTTGATTTTCTGATGCAGTATTATGTTTCATTTTAGCTGCAATGTCCTTTGTTTAATTTTCTCGTGTCTCAATTAAACTGTTCACTACATAACACGTCTTATCTTTCAGACTAAGAAGAAACTATGGTATTTACTTCTGACAGGCATGTCGAAAGTTTAAAACCAGTAAAAATTATGAATGCCAGTCATTATATTGAGTTGTTTATCCTGAATTATTAAAAACCTGGTTTAATACTCAAAAGAAAACTTTCAACACAGCAGTTTTTATAATTCATTAAATTTAATGTAATAATACGAAGGAATAATAATTAATGAGCAACAAAGCTGTTTCCAACTATGCCATGAATGTTATATAGAGGAGAGTTTTCGTAATATCATTTTCAGTTTAGCATTTAAATTTTTTATACTTCTAAATAGTGCTATCTCCACCTGAAAGCCAGTTTGTATATCTCAAATGACTTCTAAGAGCTGTTTTCAATACAAATAGGCACATAGGTACGTTTATAATAAAATAAGTTTCCCAAAGCTATTTACAAACAAAACTATGTATAAATTAGTACTTGAAACTTATTATCCTCTCATTGAAATGTAAATGAAACTACAAAATTAGTTATTTTATAAATAGCTCATTCTTTTCATTATCATCTTTGAAGCAAATATATGAATAAAATTAATTAAAAAATTTAAATTTTTTTATAATCGAAAAAAAATATCAGGAAAATTTTACACAAGTCTTCACATCTTTCTAGAAATACCGTAATCTTCATACTTTTATTCGAAGAAAATGCATAATCAGAACAAATTTAACGTATTAGGGCCCTTTCAGAAAAATTGGGACGTGTGTAGTTAGCACCAATTTAGAAAATATAAACTATATCAGTAAAAATGTGAATTAACATTTTTTTATTCTTCAAACATATTTAAAAAAAAATATGTTAAATTTACAGTATTAACCATAAACGGGGGTTTGCCTAAACGTTCCTGCTAACTATTTTTGAAGGTTTAATTTAATAAGCGTATAAAAAATCATATGGTAGCTTCAGAATATTGAGAGAAAATGCAAATCTCTACTTAACATTTAAAATAAAATTGCCTTGTACTATTGACAGCGAATCAATCTACATGACTGTGCTATAAAAGTAAAATGCTGAATATCAGATGATTAAAACTAATAAACAGAGAATATTGCTACAGTTTGAAGAAACTGCTCTAAATTTCTTGAAATTCATTCTTAGATTGTTTCATTTAGTTTGTTCAACATTTTATTTTGAGAAACAAATTATATTTTAATGAATGAAACTAGTTATTTCAAAGATTGATCTATCATTGTAGACATTTAAATAAAAATTTTGATGGTATTTTTTTGAATAATGTAAATCTGCAGAAGCAAAAGATTGATAAGTTCTCATTAAATATATATATATATTGCAACAATAAAGAGTCATGAAGAGGTTAATTAGGTAATTCAATTTTTATGCATCGTTAAAAAATTGCTGCAACCACGGATCCGGAAGCACATCTTGAACCACATAAAAATGATTCCAGTACTAAGAATTCTTTAAATTAGCTCGAACAGAATTTAAGGAATTTTTCTGTCTGCTTCACTTAATTTCACATCTGTAAAGACCATAACCCTTGACAAATTTTCAGAAATCAACTTTTTGGTTTTAAAAAGACAACTCTCGTACAAAGAAGCATCTTTTGTTATAGTAGTTTGCAAGCTACTTAAAAAGCTACATATCATAAAAATTAGCACATGTAGTAATAAATTGAGTAATTAATTATATTTTGTATGTAGTAATAAATTTTACAATTAATTATATTTCCATTAATTATGCTAAAATTTACAAAAGAGGGAAGTTATTTTAATGCTTTTTCTTCAAATGATTAATGAAAATATTTTATTGGTTGAGAGAAATTTTTATGTCGTAATATAAGTGTATATTATGATTATAATTCCTTACCAATTCATTTTTTCGGAATAAAATGTTATGAATTTCATGTTTTTTACATATTAACTCTGTAACATATTTTATGAGTTAAAAACATTTCGTTTTTTCCCAAATTTAATTATGGGGAACCAGATCCTCTTTGTATTTTTATAATATTATGAAGACAGATAATTAGTAAATAGTATCCGGGATTTTTTTCATGAGCTGAAAGGTTCGGGGATGTTTGTGTGTTGTAGTTAAGAGATATATATGGGGGTTGTGTACAAAACAAATTGAAATATCAATCTACAATATACAACAATCTTCAATATTCTATAGACTTCTCAGTTAAAAGAAGTTCCATTCTCATTTAGAGCACAAATATTTCTATTTATTTAGTTTGTTGTGACATATGGTTTGAATTTGTTGTAAAAATTTATCAAAAATATCCTGGAATTGATTCATAAAGTTCTCTTATATAAAGAAAAATTGTACACAATAGTTGAAAATATTAAAGTTCATGATTAAACTATTAAAAAATTTCATTCTAAACTTAAACATCAAACACAAATTTGCACTATTAATTAGTTAAAAACAAATTCTAACAAATATTTTTAATCAGAAATCGATTCGTTATCTTATAAGGCAAACGGTGAATTTTTAAAACAATTACAAGATTGGAACAGAGAGCTTCTTAAAGTCTACAATAAAAATAAAGGGGTGGCTTAAGTAGCTGTGTGTTCTTGTGTTGTGTTTTCACTAAGTTTCCTTTAAGTTATTGTCATAAGAATTACATCATAACAATGCTTGTTTGTAATCTATGAATATATTCAAGGATAGATAATTTGTTATTTTGTGAGCACTAAATAATTCTGCATAAAACTAAAGAAACACTGTATAATTGCACAGCCTTCAATTACAGAAATGACAGAACAAAACATTTTGCAGTTATAGGGATTATTATTGCAAATCTATATATTTAAGTTGCTAAGCCGACTTTTTGGGCAGTCCGCGAGAGAAGACTGCTGCATCAATTTACTTCATTTTGGTATTAAACGAAAGATTGTAATCTGTAGATTTGTCAAATTTGGTTTCTGTAAACGCAATTTCTATTAATTATCGATAATTTACAATTAAAAATTGATTTCTGCGCATGCTCAGGGGCACGTTTAAATCTGGTTTTAGAAACTCCCTGTTTCTGCGCATGCTCAGTGGTATGTTTAATGATAAACACGTTTTGTCCGAGTAGTCTCTCCAGATCTCTCTCTGCCATTTTATGATAATTATGTTTGTGAAATATAAGATTAAACCCGATAGAAATTGTTTATTTCGCCCTGTTTAATTAACGATAATTTACAATTAAAAAAAATTGCTTTCTGCGCATGCTCAGTGACATTTTTAATTCTGGCTTTAGATACTCACTAAGCACGGGGCCGCTTAAATACATTAATTTGTTTCTGCGTATTATTATGATTCTCAACATTTGGCAATAATATGTTGAGTATAATTTGTGTTTTAGTACATTTATTTACTATCTAGCCGTCATGTTTTGACAGGTACCAAATAGTTGTTTGTATAAGTTGTTATATTTCATAGTGTAATAGCCCTAATAATTTTGTAATTTTAGTTTTATTCCCATTTTAGAAGAAATGCCTTAGAAAGTCTCTATTACTATATCTAAACTTTACCAATAGTTTGAAAAATATTTCTTTACCAAATGGCTCCAGGCAATCGAATTGCATTTTTTTCTCCTTCGAAGGTAGTTCATATTTGAAAAAGGAAGTTACACGGAACAATTATTTTCTCGAAAAGCTAAAAAACGTGGAAGACTTTGGGATTATTGAAAGGTAAATCAAAGAAAATATTAAAAAAACAATGAAACAGTAACAAATTATCAAAAGATTGACCCCTTTTTAATTATTTAATGAGCACCATTTTTAATACTTATTGATAGACTGGGGCGATCAGTATTTGTCGTTTAAATATATGAGATATGTATAGATTACTAAATGCTTTGAAATTTTGATGAGATATTAAACTTTCATAAACGACCTTACTGTTATGTCACATTGCTACTTTATAGACTCTACAAGGCTCTTTCCTCAACAATATTTTCCTAATTTCCTTGTTAAATCGGGAATAGTTTTGGATCAAGTTCATTTGTCGCTTCTAGTTAATAAATCCAAATTTGGAAGGACTGTACGGGCAGACTTTGTTAGCACTAGAAGGTGTACGTTAATTCTATATGCTTACGTTAACTCTACGTTACATCATGTAACAGGACAATTAATATACTCTGAGTAGAAAAATGCCGAATTCCTCTTATAAAATCATTAGTTTATTCATTTTATACTTTACACAAGACTTTGAATTTGGAGCATTTATTAACATTTTAGGTTTTTATATCTTCGTTCGATTTTTGTAGAGAAACTCATTTAAAAAAAGTTCTGTAATGTCCATTAAAAGGTCTAGCCACAGGCCTATTAGGAACTCAAAGAAGTTAGTTAAGCCTTTAATATTTGGCATTTAAAAAGATAGAGATACCAATCAAAATAAAGGTTTTCCATAAAAAAACGGGTGTCATTACTTTTACGAAAATGGGTAGTTTTAAACGAAAAAATATTCCCCTCCACGATAAAACAAATCACGAACGATTCCTAAGCTGTTATTTTTTTCCCCAATCTGCGAGTTAAAATTACCCACACTGTGATTAATATGGATTCTAAAAAGTATAGAATACTATCATTGAATCTAATTTAAACTGCTTGAGGTTTACCTTCAAGCTGAATGAATTTGGGCTTAAACATTCAATTGCCCCTTTAGTCGTGATTTGAAGCATATGAAGAATTTCCACATCATATTATTACATAAACGAAGTGACTAATTGAAGCAACCAATTGCAATTAGTAGACCTTTTAAATAACCGAGAGTGATAAATTCAAACAATAATCAAAGGATGAATCTCAACATTTAAGCATTTGATTTGAGAATAGTAATTATTTGAATAAATTGAATGACTATAAAGCGTAGATAATTGAAGCTTAGTATGTTGTAGTATCTTGGGTAAGCAGTATAACTCTCGATAATATTAACTTAAAATCCAGTAACTAGAAATGATATTTTTGGTGTTTTTGAAGTAGAGATTATAAGAAGTGTTAATGACAACATCTTATACGACCATCGTCTATTAAAATAGACTACAACCTTATATCCCTAATTTTATCACATTTCCATCAAGCAGTTTGATAAAATAACCAAACAGTTTAAAATTCCTTCTTTATTTATATCATATATGTATATACACAGACATGACGTCAGTATATATACAGAGGCTGTTCGCACATTTTTTAGACGATTTTGGTAAGCGGTAATAAAAAATCGTTTGCTGCAAAAGAAATAATTGCAATTGTACTATGTTTTTAAAAGTCAAAATTATCGTCTGCGGCTTGAAAGTTTTGTTTTTATTCAAAATGGCGTTTTTAACAAAGCAGTGGTTCGAAGGCTACATTTATGCTCTTTCCTAAGAGAAATATGCATACTCCGTTATCCAAAAACGATGTGAGAGTTGTGGTTTTGTGATATCTAAAGCGTCGATAGGTAATATCGTCAACTAGAAAGGAAAAAAACGTCAAATTGGACCCTCAAGTGGGACAAAAATTCCAAACAAGTATCCAAGGAAAAAACGGACATCTTCGACTATTGCAAAGGAACGTTGTTTAATGTTAAAAGAAAATCCCCCTAGTCAAAGGACAGTTGCAAAATCATTAAAATGCTCGGTGTCCACTGTAAACAAAATGATAAACGTTGATTTAAATCTTAAGAAAGCGAAAAAACGCAATGTGCATCGTCTTCTTCCAAATCATATCACTGAACGCAGGACACGCTGCAGAAGTCTATATGAGAAACACTTATCCAAAGAAAAATGGAAAACAATTGTCACAATAGATGAATCATGGGTGTATTTAAATGATTGCAACAAAAAAGAGCCATTTATTATCATAAAAGGGGAGAAAAAAATTTAAGTACATGGTTCAAAGAATCGAAAGAAAGTTTTTCTAAGGGATTCATGATTGTTGCTGGTTTTTCTTATAATGGCAAGTTAAAAATAAAGAGAGTGGAAAAAAATGTCAAGATTAACTTCAAATACTATCAGGAACATATTTTATCGCCAATTTTTCTGAATGAAATACCATAGCTTTACCCACAGTGCCATCAATCTGTGAGACTCCATCAGGACAAAGCTAGCAGTCACACATCAAAATCCACTGTAAATTTCCTAAAAGAAATGGAACAAAAACTGGTATCAAGGCCATACCCTTCACTGATATCCCTAATAAATCTCCCGATGTATCACCTATGGATTTTTGTGCTTTCGGACTTTTATAATCTGCATTATCCAAACGTCGTCCCAAAACCCTTACAGGACTCTGGAAAGCTGTTCAGGATGAATGGGATAGAATACCGCTTCTGACACTTCAAAAGGCATTATTATCGTGGAAATTGCGGTGTCGAAAGATAGTTCAGAATAAGGGATGTCAAATAGAACATTTAAAACACAAGAATTTTATGTAATTTAGTTTTGTGAATATAATATACATCGTCTAAAAAATGTGTGAACAGCCTCTGTATACCTAATTTTTCAATACTATTTATTTTCTATCGTATAGAATAGGAGGAGCTGAAGTTGCACCAGATTGATTATCTAGTAACCATACCTTATATAGCGCGATGGACATTATAGAAATGAGATGGACAATAGGACCAGTGTAAGGGAGAGGATAAGGGGTTATATTCCCTAGGCTCGAGGGATAAACAGTTTCGGCGTAAGACTGAGACAGGTAAGAATTTTTCCCTTGGCTCGACGTCAGATCTTGATGTCCCAGTAAACAAAGGGTGATCAGATAGATTTGAGCCCAAGATTTCGTTAGCGAGGGCATGAGATTTTCCTTGTCAGTCCCTTTTTGTAGAATTCGATGTACGTTTCCCTCCTGTATGGCACTCAAGTGTTTATCAAGATCATATCACAGCTCTGAGTACCTACGTCTATTTCTAGAGGCTGATTTGACTAAAACCCTCCTATACCCTCTCACTGTCACAAAATCGTAAAAATATGGACATAACAGAGAAAAAGAACGAAATCCAAAATGTCATGTGCCTGCCAACCATTTTTCTTAACCATGCTAATCTTCGACGTATATTTGCTTCTTGTATAAAATATTTTTATCGATCCGCTGTTCCATGGTAAATGAGTGTATGAAGACATTGTTGTGATATATTCTGGAACTATGGTTTTTGCAATCTTAGAGGCCTTATTACAAGGATTGGTTTCCAAAGAACGCTTGACAGCTTAAGGACACTTGTATACGGGTACCGAATCTCACTCCTAATGCTCATGTTTCCTTGTCTGCCCCCTTGAATACCAATATTACTTGATTGACTGTGGCAAGAATTATCAGGTGGTTTCAAGCAATCTGAAGGTTATTGGCTCTAAAATCTGATATTCCCAGGATTCATCCTCCCAGAGAGTTGCTGACTTATCCGGCTCCTATGGGCATCGGAATGTTTGTTTCATGTTACCTACTCACTAGAGTTTTAAATGAAATATAAATTGATTGTAACTAGTACTTTGAATGCAATATAATCTATTACGACAGCTAGTTATCTGCTTAAATCATTTCTATGTACATAATTTATTTATATATCTGATCTCAGCTATTCTTCATTTGATAAAATTTTTTTTCTGATTTTAATGATTTATAATCTTTGAACCGAAATTCCACCTACTTGACAGAACTTAAATATTTTGTTCTCCCCTTATCTATTTCTCTACCCATTTACTAAATCAAAAGCAAACAAATGCGACAAGTAAAGATATTTGGAACTTGACATGCGTCTTGTTATTTTTTAATACCACTTTAGCTTAAAATAGTCCTGTAGTAAACTTTCCTTATTCCCCTTTTATCATTACAGCTCAGGTTGAATATCCTAAAATTTAAAATATCATCAGGAACGAATAGATTTTTAGAATGATTGTTCTTATCATTTCGGAGGAAGTATGCATCT
The DNA here is from genome assembly GCA_907164885.2 of Dolomedes plantarius. NCBI lineage: Eukaryota > Metazoa > Arthropoda > Arachnida > Araneae > Dolomedidae > Dolomedes > Dolomedes plantarius. The sequence goes on along the minus strand of OU015494.1, from coordinate 73,952,773 downwards.
ATAAGGATTAATTTTGCAAAACTAATTGTATCTTTTAGTAATCCAAAGGAATAAACATACCTGAGTTTAAAGTTAGATAGATATTTTATTAAAAATGTAAAATTTCGTATATCATATGAATAAAATGTTCCGTATGTCTGATATGAATAATTCAAACCTTCAGAAAGGCCGAATGTAAGAAGGAAAGCTAATTTATTAGTAACAGGGGAAAATTAGTCTTAAAGAAAGCAATAAAGTTTTTTGTTAGTAAGTACTCATTAGATATTTTTTAATGGATTTTTTTGCTGGAAAAGTAGATTTGGCTCATAATTTCATATCAACCGACTGAACTCGGGTCTCTTCAACTCAAGGCTCTACCAAGTAAGCTACTCCGGCGATCTCAGGACTTTTCATTAAGAATGCCTTTCTTCAAAACATATTCAAATTATTACAACACTAGTAAATGCACAATATTGAATTTAACTTCATATAAACGTATAACTATTATACAACGAAATATTTTTAAAAATCGAGATATGGATGAAAAACATGAGTGATTCAGCACTGTTGGTGAAAGTTCCTTAACCTTCAAGAGAAGAATATATACCGCTTCAAACATAATTTATACAACCAAAATTTGTTGTATTTTAACATCAAAGGCGGACACATTTGTTGTTAAAATTTTACGCAATGCCATGTATTCATCTTGGAAATATTTATACGTTTTTGATCTCAAAAGGCGAGTTATGTTTCTGGACTTAATCAATTGGAAATGTTTGTAAAAGGGAAAATAAATTAGTTAAAACGCAAATATATAGGACTAATATCTTGAAAAGCACATAATTCTTTGTACTTCATTAAGCTATATTAAGTGCTTGATGAAGGATATTAAAAAAATAAAGCTCCAAAAAATTTACGTAATATTGAGGCAAATTTTTATGTCCTTTTTAAAAGGATTTAAAATAGTACATTTCAATATGTCAACTAGACAATGTATCTATAAATATGATTTTTTTCAATAATTTTTGTTTCTTGAATTTCATTTAAATACTAAAATATTGCTATGTTGTATCGTTACACTTTCAAAATAAAAATCTGTATTCCTAGTTTTACATGTAATTCCTTTTGTGTTATTATTGATTTACCTTTTGAAAGATTATATTGCATTTATCTCATTTTAAATCCTTCGGCTTTAGTGTGTTCTTTCTGACTTCTACTTTAAAGTACATAATTATTTTTTCGGAGTGTGCATACTGTCCCACACTACTTACAACTAAAAGCTTTTCAGACGTTTATAGCGTCAACATTTAACTGTAAAGATATTTATTAATAAAATATTTCATCAAGTAATTAAAATCTGACTCAGAAGGAAGGGTAGAAGATTTGATTTTAGCTAAATACTATCTACTGGACTTGAACAATTCCTCTCGTTATATATGTCTGAGGAAAGGTGTATTGTATTTATGTTTCGAGTTAGAAGAAACTAATGAAAACTTCGACTGTACACCACATAATAACTGCAAGCATCATTGTCCTGGCTTCTTACACCTCCCAGTGCTAAAGGACAAAAATTTTATCTGGAAATTAAGAACACAACTAGCTTAGAAACCCAGTGTTTTCAAAAAATGCATATTGAAAATAATATTATATGGATAGCCTATTTTTGCGCAATTCTATTTCAAGATTGCATTACTGAAAAAATGTGTAAACTCTGTGAAATGTTTGGAAAAATCTTCCGTTTAAACTTTGCTGCAGTGTAAACTATACTATGATTTATGAAAGTCAATGATAAAATAAATGTTGATGTAATTTAAATTAAAATTAATTTTTGCATTTAAAAAAGAGGAAGTTATTAGTCATCCGCAATATTAAACTGCTTTTATCAGTTATAAAACATCTTTCTCGAAGACTGCTTAAGGAATTTACAATAGTTTAAAAAATATCTATAAATGAATTTTTCACTTACCTCCTTGCGCACTTCTACACCAGTGTTTTCTCCGGATATAAATAATACAGACCAAAACATTGGCTACCACAACAATACTGCCAATGACTGCGGCAGCCAAGAGCCACGCTGGCAAGAACTCCACCGAAGAACTGCCATCCGATATGGGTCCTGAGATAGTAGAATCCATCACTGGCAAGCCTAAAAATTGACTTGCATTGTTGATTACCTCAAAAACAATAGGCAGTAAACATATAATATACATAACTGTTAAGACCGCGGCGTGTTTTATTTTATTGAGTATGTAGAAGTACTTACCTTGTTGACACATTTCGGCAAGTTCCCATATCCGACTTCAAACTTTCTAAAACACAAGACTTAATGCGAAACTCACTGAGGGTATAAAAAAAAATCTTAGAAATTTCTTTAGAGGTTTTTGCGCTTATGTTTGTGGAAAACAATTGAATGATGATTATAGTTGTGTTAAGTGTCAAATTTCTTCAATATTAAAACAAAAATAACAAATTTCTTCTGTAACTTGATGCTTAATCCCATTACAAAAGCAGTTATTTATAGCACTGAATGAAACGTAGAAATGTAAGTTGCTTCGGGTTTTCCTCGAAGAGAAGTTGCACAATAATTTTGTTTTCATAGCGAAAAATAAGCAAGAAAGCAGCTTTAAAGTGTAACTGAGAGGAAACAAAGAGTGATGTAGCATCCCGAAGGATACTTTAAACGTGAAACAAACACGAAGGTGCTTGTGATCACAATTGTTATTCATAATAAGATAGACTACTATGCACAAGTAGAAATAAATAATTAATCTGATTAATAGAGAATAATGATTTTTTAAAGTAGTTTTGTAATATTAAAAATGCAAAGAAATCGAAGTACTCAGATAGAAATTTCGATGTCACTACTGGTATAAAGACAAAAAATTGTATAGTTTGCATGTTATTCGAGAAGGAGATGGAAGGATCTTTTTGAAATAAATTTATATTATTAGGTCAAAAATAGTACATGTGAATTTTCTTTCTCTAATTATACCCCAGTAAATAACCCTTATTTCATTCACATATACTTCTGGTTTACCTTTATTTTTATTTAGCTGAAATAGACTTTCAAAGAATCTAAAAAAATAGTGCTTGATAGTTATGAAATTCAGCTTCGCAGTGTTTTTCTTGAACTATGTTTTAAACATAAGAAATGAATTATATTTGATATTAAAATATTTTCATTTATTAACGAAGCACTACAAAGAAATGTAAAAAAAAATGTAGTTTTGACCGTTCTTAAGAATATTGAAAATTAATAAAAGCAAAGTCAATAAATGTCATTTCACTTGAATATACTAATAATTATGTGCTGGTAGTTGAATGTAATATTTCTCTCAAGTTGATATAAGAATATATATACGATGAAGCAACAACTTTATTTACAGGGAGAAGCAGAAGCAGATCAAAAGTAAAATTTAAAATTTGAATTTTACATGTAATATTTGAATATTTGTTTTTTCAGGCTTTTCTTTTTTATATTTTGAGTAATACAATTAGTAGCTGTTTTTATACAGTGTATTACTTGTTACAATGTACAAATGAATTAATTTAGTCAGAGTTCAGAAAATAAAATAAAACAAATAATATTGTTAAGCATGATATTTTTTTATTACTGTTGTATTACAAAGAACGTACCACAAAAGGAGAGGGTTGTATCAGTATTACAATTTCTGAAGATCTTATTGACTTTTCTATCTTTTCTGTTGGTTTACGAACTAATGGAAAGTTAAATAGAAGTCACCATTTTTACCATTTGCTTTTAACTATGCTACCTCATAAAAGAATGTTCCTTGATTTCAGACACTCGCACATACAAGAATAATTAAAACGAGGTAATATCAGACGATATACGAGTACAAGACACACAATAAAATGAAAGAAAATGGATGCAACAGATTCGGTGGTAAAGGGCTTATAATTTCTTATTAAACTGGAGAAAAAGGCGTCACGATGGGTAAATTTTTGCTTCTTCTCCTCAAATCAAATCAGTCCTAAACTTATATCTCAAATGAAGGTATTGTGTTGAAAATTGAAGTGAATGATCCTTACATAAATATTAGAGATATCGCTTCTTAAGGGTTATAAGTGTATGCTGAAAATCATATTTCATTAAAAGCAATATTTGACTTTTTCTTAGCTCTTGTCTTAAAACTTATTTTACTGCTTTGGAGATAATAAAGCTCCGGTCACTCCAGAGTATTTGATACAAAGTAATAAGTGAAATAGAACCCGAGGCAACTGAGATAGGTACAACTGAGATAGGCAACTGTATAAATGCCAGTTTTTATTTTTACTGCCTAGTATCTAGAAAAAAGACCTTTAGCTTCTTCTTATATGAGTACTTCATATACGTTTTATCTGGTTTTAACACAGTACCTTTTTATGTATTAGTATACAAATTCTACAGACTAATAATCTCTGTAAAGCTATGTTCAGTTTTACTGCTAACTACATTCATTGCTAAGCTATTATAGTTTAGTGAATATTTCGTGAAATAATGCAATATATGTTATGTAATATGAAGTTGTTACTTTAAGGGGATCCGGGACACATTTTGAAATTTTTTTTATTTATTGAGTTAAAATTTTGAATTTTTTTGTGATGGTTAACCATATAATTTTTAAACGAAAAAACATCATAAAACTTCTCAAAAAGTTTTTAAAAAATTTTATAATTTAAAATTTTTAATAAAAGTGGGGTAATTTAAAATCGTTATAACTCGAAATATTATTTGTCGAATTTCAAAATTTTTTCATTTAATTAAATAGAAATATATAAGTTTTAATTTTGATTCATCATTTTTTAAAATATTAATTTTCAAAATAATTAAAAATATTTACATTAAAAATTATTAAAAAAATTATGTAACTTATTTTTGAAAAATCATATTTTCAAAAGTAAATAATTTTTTCAAATTTGCTGAATTAAAATTAAAGTAAAATAGTTGAAAAAGACATGTTACAAGTTTCAATCATTTATCTTTAACGGTTCTTTACTTATAACAATTTAAAGATGAGAAATGGGAAAAAAAAACATTATGCAGAAAAATGCATTTACAGGTTTAAACAACGATTGGCTACTATTAGAATGTTGCAAAAAAAAAAAAATAATTTATCCTGTCCTAATTAAGAAAGAAATATGATTTAAACGTCATTTTAAGCCAAAAACAATGCAAAAAATTTTAATGCAATAAATTTTTTTTGAAAATTCAAACAATTTTGTGTCCTGGATCCCCTTAATAGAAGTTTAAATGTAGAAGACATTTCGAGTGGGGAGAATAAAGTAAATCTATGTTATTGAGACTACATATATTGTCAACGACAGTCGCATGTGAACTTTCTTCCTGCTTATTTCCCGAGAATATACTGCATTCTATTTTTCTTTCATTTTATTTCGCCTAAATAGACTTTCAACCAATATAAACAAATATTTTAAGGGTTGGAATGATAAAGTTAGGAATCTTTGTATCTATATATAGTTGCCATTTGTTTGTTTTTAAACACTAAATATTTTGTTTCTCAGAGTCATTTCTTGATTGCATTAAGTTTTATACATGGAAGAATGCGAATTGAGAGAGTTATAAGTTGCATTTAGTAAGAATCTTAAGTAGTTTATATTTAAATAAGAATAAATTGGGTTTATAAAGAAGCATGGGTTTCTCTTTTGCAATGTCATTAAAAAATTACACTGATTATGCATCGGAATGAAAACGGATTACAGACTTTCCAAAACACATTTCAAGTCTAATTTTTCTAAAACATTTAGAAAGGGTTACAAACGAATATGCCTGATTAACACCCGCATGTGAAGTAAACGAATATAGATTAAGGGTTGTTATGAATTTGCCTAAAAACAGAGTTAAAAGTACTGCTGCTATGCTTTACTGTAATCTACTTGGCATCCTATTAAAGCACCAATTAAAAAATCTAAATTTATGTTGAGTTTGATTCATAAAAGAAAAGAAAGGAAATCATTTAATGAAATATATGGAAGATCATAAAATGGAAGTGCAATAATTAAAACTTCTTTAAAAAATAGAAACGACTAGATTGGTTTATTTTAAATTATGTCAGGGATAAAGTGTAGGAAAAAATCCTTGCTGCTTTTTAGTTATTTAAAGATTTTTAACATTTGTAAATATTTCTTTTTTTAAAAACGACCTACTTTATTTAACAATCCTTTTAAAAAACATGTTTTAAACTGAATGAATTTATGAGGTCTATCAAACGTTCTTTTATTCTATAACATATTTCTAAATGATACTTTAAAATATACAAACTGTGAAAACATATCCATCTATATCTTGTTTTTTACTTAAAAATTGGTCTAATTAGCCCTCGTGTAGCAAAAAAATTACCATAGCGTTTTCAATCCCACCTTTCCTTTTACTTAAAATCGATGTTTTTTTTCTCTAAAATTAGGTAAGATGTCAAAAAATTGCTTTTAAAAGGATTGAAAATTAAATAGCGCAGAAAAAAAAAATAATGTTCTCCCGAATCTTATTTTTACATCCAGAGCTTCGATTAAAACATTTGCTTCCTTGCACTGAAATGATTGAAAATCTACTGACACATTTTTAAAATATAGTCTATAAATGTGTTCTTTAATTATCTAAGCGAAAAATGCTATCGCATTTACCACCTCATTAGAAACATGAGATCAATCTCTAAACATTAATCTTTTAGACAAAAAGCTATTCAGTTCATTCTTTAATGACATGCTTAAACATTTTTTTCTTCCAGAATATTAAAAAATCAATAGCACTCTGCTAATTGTTTTGCCACAAATCCTCTTTTGAATTTCAAATATTCAAAAGCAATTTCACAGTCATCGGTTAGATAATATTACCAGCAATGTGTGGATCTTAAAAGTGGATAGATTGTTTTATTCATCCCTGATAATGACTTGTTAATTTTGAAGCATTTCCGTTAATTCTGCAAAGAAGAAATGAACTCTTCATAATGATATATTGGATAGTATTAATTATCTTTTCGGGTAACATTTAATGGGAAATTTTTACTTTTTAAAATCAATAAATGTAACAAATGCCATGAAAAAAGAATTGTAACTCAAATTGTTGAAAACAAATATTGGAAATTAGGAATTGTTTTGATTTCTTAACATTACATGAATAGTTATTAGGGAGTAATTGAACTGCGCAGATTGTAATTCTAGTTATGGCAACAAATCAAGCCATTTAGCGCATGTCAGTATATTATTATTAGAAGATTATTGTAATGAGAGACAGTTGGCTTATTATCATGGAATTTGATGAACTTTGATTATGTTCTCTCGAGCGAGGGTGAGAGATCATAATGAATAGATTCTGTTCGTGAGGAAGTTCTAAGACATGGGCTTCACGATATGATTATAAAATATTCGAATATCTGTCACTCACGGTGTGAGAGGAGATGTACAAATAAGAATATTCCCTGTTATTATACAAAATAATTCTTTATTCTTAATTTCCTAACTTTTAAAATCGCATGATTTTGAAAGTGAATCGAGGTATTTTAAAATCGAATTAAATATGAATGATTTTAAAATCGAATTTAAAATTAAATGATTTTAAAAGTAGTTCTAAAAACCCATTCTACTAATTTAAGCTACCGCTTGGACCTATTTATTAGAAATTACCTAGGTATATGCTAGGAAAATTGATTTATTACTTTTTCACCTAAAAACTGGATAATATCTATTAGTTGAATCAATTTTTTTTACCTGAGCCGAAATAATCCTATCCCTTGTGTATAAAAGAAGCATTAAAAACTGCTTAATAATTAGTTTCAAATGAATTTTTCACACGTGAACGCACTTTCCCTCATTACGATAACACTTATATCCCTACAGTTTAATTTTAACTCCATTTTTGATAATATATAGCGCCAGACATGTCTAATTTCCTGATACTAATTTTAAATTTTTTAAGAAGTAAAGGATTTATGTCTTGGTAATTAAGTAATAAATTTAAAATGAGTTTCAAAGTTCAACGAGAAAATAAAAGTCCGTTGTAAAAAAATATTCCTAAAAGTTGGTCTCTACCATAAAGATGGATGATCCCTATAAAAAGAATATGTAACAAAGTTCATGCGAAAGGAGATCACCTATAGATTTTTGGAAGATAAAGTTGTGCAAGTGCCCTTGGGAGCGTAAATAATACGGGCATCCGAGGCGACGTAAATGATTACAGAACTCATTATCATGTATTCCTTTGACGCTGCGGATCAATACGTTTGATCACGTTGCCTATTTTGCCTTAGAAAATAAATACAGAAAACCGACAAAACTAGCCAGACGCTTAAATAATCCAACATAAAAGACATAAAATGAAGAAAAGAAAGGTATTTTATTGGGCTTCAGCTAATTTATAACTCAAACATTTTGTTTTTATCGAAAAGCATTAGAAAAGAATTTTGAATAAATTTGTATCAAAGTGAGAATATGCAGAACATTTTTTAGCAATCAAAGATGAATTAAAAAGAAGAGGATATCTTTAGTAGGAGATATGGTCCCTTTCTCAGACCCCTTCCCCCCCTAATGGCGGTATTTTCTTAAGATAAGAAATAAAAGATTGTTGATAAAGTTTTGTGGAATCATCGTCCATTCTGTCGTCAGCGTCGTTTATAGCTAATCAACATTTTCCTGATGGCGAAGACGTGCCGCAACGGATTCGACTCTCCAGATTGTCTCACTTGACTTCATTTGGATTTAAATATGGAGAATGCGTGGACCTAGTCATTCGAGTTATATCCTTAGCATATCAACAGCCGCAGTGCGGTTTGTTTTGCATTATCATCCACAAACATGAACTCGGGACGAATGGAACTTTCGAACAGACGAACGTAGGGAATGATTATCTCATTCGAGTAGAGTTCATCGGTAACAGTTTCTTCTTCCAGTATCTAGAGCTCTGTGCGCCCTACCAAGCACAGTGCTTAGACTAAAGCATAGCGACTGCCATTTCAGAGACTTTCAGTGATATTTGCTGGGATATACTGTGGTCTGGCTTCTCGTCATAGTTACTGACGTTTACAATCATTCTTCTCAAATGAAACTTTCCTCGCCGGTAAGGAGCTATTTATATCATTTCGGAACAAACCACTTTTATGCTGATTTCACATCCGTAAACTTTGTCTCCGATGGTTAGATATTAACAGCACCATATAATCTGACCATCGGGCAGACAATTCAGCTTGTTTTAATGCCCAGACAAAGTAAAATGCCAAATCTCTCAACCTGTGCCATTAATTTTCAGTATGTCCAAGGTATCCATATCTCTGTGCCTGTAGATGCATATGGTTATCATAATTAGGCATTATATCTCGTAGACATCCTCATTGGTTCGTTGCACTGTACCCGTAGTTCTGAAGTTCGTCCACACCCGCAACAGCGAACTCTTCCACTGCACTCCTCACCAACAGATATACCTTGAGCTCCTTAGTTACTTGAAATTTTTGTTAAGCATAAATTTATTGCTGTGAGTTATCGTAGAGTTTCTCATTAAAATGTTTTTACCATAGAGTTTTGTGTTTCATTTATTCTTTTTGATATTATGGGAATATTATAAGAATCAGATAGAAATTGCAATCGAGGGTTTTGCACTATGAGTGTGATTTAAAAAAATATAGAAAGAAACTGCAAGCAGATCATCACAAGTGTTTATTGACCTCACGAGAATCAAGCTGCATTTAGATTTTATTTGAACAATTAATGTAGATGATGCAAACTAAATATGTACTTCTGAAACATAACAGAGGAGAAAAATTGCAAGGAAAATAAAGGAAAAATTGTAAAGTGTAAACTTATTGATAAAATTTTATCATTAGTGTGTATAATATTGTTTAATAATATTGCAACTGTAATTCCTACAGTTGCAATATAATTAAACAATAATAGAAAATAATTTCATACATGTAATTTTGTCTGAAATCGTGTGACAGCTATAAGAAAAAATAGAGGGAAAATGGTCTACTACATGACACCGGTCCTCGCTCCTTCGAAATTTGTACGTGGATGAATTTTAGGCAGATATTCATAACCTGTTTCACCTAATTTTTGCTAGTCGATTATTTAGAAGTAATGTTGACCGTTATGCTATCCTCACCAGTATAATAGATTATAGTAATTTCTAGTTTTGCATAATCATTCGCAAAGACTCATGTAGCTCTCTCGAAGTAATTTGGAAAGTGTAAAAAAATGTTAACTTCCAAAAGTTACCTAAAATAAAAGTTGCCTCCATTGTGTTACAAGCGAGCTAAGAGCAGAATAACGTGGATTGTATTTATCGGATTTCTAGCAGCATTTTGAAGCAAAAATATTGATAAATTCATGAAAGTATATTTTTGAAGAAAATAATTAAATGGGGAGTGGCAGAGTTATCGTTACTAAATATTGTTTACCATTAGTTAATTTTTGCTTATATCATTGACATTCTTCTAAATATTTTTTGAGGTATTCTATGTATATTAATTTTATTCACCATCACTTTTTTGTGATACTTTGACATTTTTTTCGTTATATTACATTTTTTAACATTATTTACTTGAGGAATATATTGTAAAATGCAGTCAATTAGATCCATTTAATAGAATATCGAAATTTGCTTTAACGAGGAAATAAAGAAGATCGAAATTTTTATGTGTTTATTACAATTTTGTTTAAATTTATTCAAGCATAATAAAAAGCACCTTAAAAAATTTCCCTTATTCTATCTTATCACTTTGCAAATTAAAAAATATTATTTATCTTTTATGTATTTTCTCAGCTGAGTGTTTTGTTACCTTATCCCCTGTCTTCCAGTTAAAAAACATTTTATCAAAATTTCTACTAAAGTCACAAATTTTTATTTCTTGAAGAAAACACAAGGATTTCAACGATCTAAAGGAAAAAAAAACTTTTATCCCTTAATCAGTAATTAGTTTTATTGTTCAGAACTTTAGATGTTGATTAAAGATAAACTACTTTTAAAAATAAATCGTAGGAGATGCAATTGTTACATTATTCAAGAAAGGAAATTATACGAGTGTAAGAAAATAATTCGATGTTTTAAAGATTCTGTAAAAAAAAAACTGAAAATTTGTTTTATTTACAGGGATGATAATTCAATTTAAGCAATTTCTGGACCATTGAGTCTGAAATATTCCCACAAAACTTTTCTAACTTATTAAAAACCAAGATGTTGCACTGTTATAAAAGTACCAAAATAAAAAATGATTAATTTTTTAAAAAATCACAAATATTACCAAACACTTCTGTATGTTCAATGTATAATTTTTCAGTCACAACTTGTTTATTTATGAGTAAATATGTTTTATCTGGTCATATTCTGAAGAAATTTTATACATAAATATATGTAATATGAATTAGAGATGTATCTGACGTATTAAATTGCACTATTTACACTCTTTCTGAAAATCAAGCATGAATCTTAAATATTATTGATGGAAAGAATTTACTATACTGATTTGAAAAAAAGGCAAAACCAATGTGTTATATTTTATTCCAATTAAAGGCTGGGAACTAATTTTCAAGGATTTTGTGATAACTAAAGGGACAAAAAAATCAATTTGCAGTATATTAAAATTTTTAAATATTTTAGACATTAAAACTATAAACTTATTGAAAATTAAGAGAATTAAGCCGGAATATATCAAAATTTCTTTTCGTGGTTTCATAATATCAGTTATTCTATACTAAAAATATGATCCATTACATTTCTTTGATAAATTAAAAAGAATTAAAATCTTTCCAATATGTTACTGTACAACCTATTCATAAATATAAAAATAAGAGTATCAGAAAAAATGATAAATATGCATAACGAATTTTTTTCTTAATTTTTTTGAATGGCAAGTAATAAACAAAAACAACAAGATTAAAGGTACAAAAAAAATTACAACAATTATAAAAAAGGGAAAAGAAGAAGGAATCAAGAATGAATCAATTGCTCAGTGCTTTTGCCTCCCAATATCGACTACAGAGATCTCAAGCTGACAATTCCTTATAGGTCTGGAGGTGAGATATGTCCATAACTTGTGGTTTATCACAAATAGTGTAGAAAGGGCCCTATAAAATTTTTAATTGGCTGAGATGTTTAGCTAAACAATCATGAACAGTTAAAAGCTGGATCATGGCCACCGAATCCTTCCTTGGAAAGGCTGGAATGTATGCACTATTAACAACCCATAACATGTTAGGATTTCTGTCAATGAATTCTCGATAAAATCGGTCCTTCAATTAGAATTTTCAAGCCGCTTAGATGTTTAGCTAAACAATCATGAACAGCTAAAAGCTGGTCATGGCCTCCGAATCCTTCCTTGGAAAATCTGGAATGTATGCATTATTAACAACCCATAACTTGTTAGGATTTCTGTGAAAGAATTCTTGATAAAATAAGTCCTTGAATTTCTTCCGGATAAATACCCTTAAAGAATTTTATACCATTGGCCTACACGGGCTGTGTATAACAGCAGCACCTCTCTTTGCTAATCTGTCTTGTGTTATCATATAATTTTATGGTATGATTTTTCTTAAAATTATATAATAACAATCATTTCTTCTTTAACGGTTCTAGAAAATAAGAGTATAAAAAAACATAGATGTTTAAAAAAATAATTTCATGTTAATGGAAGTACACATAAAGATACCTCGCCTGAATGCACTTTTTCAATGCCCCAAATTTTGCCACACATAATGCTTTACATTTAGAAAATTTTACAGCTTTTAGCTTTATATATTATCCCTGCAAATATGAATCCAAACAGAAATTCGTTTTCCATTTTTATCTGACAATAAATTATATTGAGCGAAAATATTTTCTAACCACACTAATAAACAAGAGCCATTTTGTTTCAATGGAGCTTTAAGAATGCCAAAGTTCTCGTATTGTTGCTTAGAAATATGACTTCTAGCAGTAAAAATGTTTATATCCATGTTTTTATTCTGCTATACAACGATTCTTTTAATTTGACCTTAAACAAAAGAGTAAAATGTATTTCTTGCGGTCGACTTTGTTAATTCTAATAGAAGTTAATTTTATACGACTTGCAATTTATGACATATTTTCACTGAATGTATGAATGAATATATCTTTCTGCAAGCCATATATTTTGAAATAATTTCTGTTAAAAATCGAAATGGAATTCTTTTGTGTAGATTTATCTTTTTCTACTCCATAAAATATTTTAACTGAAAAAGTTTTTGTTATTACTTAATGTTTTGCAGGAAATAGCCTGTCTCTTTTAACTCGACCTGAATATTTCAATAGAAGTGTTTTTGTTTATAAGAAAATGTTCTGGAAAAATTTACAGACACTAACTGAAAAAGGAATGACACTTTATCCAGCATAAAGCTTTGTTTCTCTTTGGAAATATATATAATAATTGCTAAAAAAATAAAAATATATATACTTCTGATAAAAAATATTTTTATGTGACATTTTCATTCTCTCTAGAATTGTTATTGTCTATTTTAAGCAACTTTTATTGCCCTGTTTTGAGAAGGAAACATTAGATAAACATTTGTAATTTCACACGTACAGAATACCTGATGTTTTGCTTACTCTTTCTTCTAAAATCATACTATGCCAGCACTAATTTATAGAATAAAATATTAGTTTACGGCCTATTAGCAAAACGATAAGTGGAAGCTTAGAAGTTAACTAGGTGAGGAATTCCAAAAGGATTCAGAAACATTCAAAACGAGATTTTCTCACAGCGCCAGTGTAATGTAACTAGATAAAGCACAATTGCAGATTATAAAATCTGCAGCAGTGAGTCTTCACAGTTGCACTCAACCATTTGAAAGAACGATAATGGACTGTTCGGATAAACACATGACAAACATTCATGACAGATAGCACTCAACATCAACAAAAAATAATGAAATAAATGAGAAAATACGTAAACAAGCATTCTGGATCATTGCGCCACCCTTGAAGAAGAAATTAATGGAAAAAGGCTTTCTCATATTAGAAGACTATCAAAACTGGAAAATGCTCTTTATTCATGTCGAAAATACAGGATGCCAGACCAAGTCTTGGCAATTTTTATTACAAATTAATATTTTAACTTTTTTATCGGTAGTTGGAATGGGATTTGATTGCCTCTATATGTGAATATCTTTTAAAAATATTTTTAAAGCAGACTGATAGTGTAATACATTGATTTAAGTCACTACTCTATAGACTGTAATATTAGTTTGGCTATATACGACGTGAATAATAAATGAATCCGTGGTGCACTACGTTATTATTGTATCTTTGAATGCGGCAAATGATTAGCTTACCTTAGCACAACACATCCTATTCGATGAACTTGCCTTGAAAATTTTGCATAATTCCCCTAGAGTGTAATTATAATAAAGTGAAATTTTCCTCTTTAAAGAGGATCTAGTAATTGATACCTAACTTGAATCAGTCTTAAATAACAAAGAACTGTTCAAGTAGTTGTTTTAAACGTTACGTTAACAAGTAAAGCCTCGATGAAAAATTTTGTTTCAGCATCCATCAACCTGCTTGTAATTCAGCTAAATGAAGATGGTGAGTAAAGGGACTTATATTAAAACTACTCTTAAAAACTCATCAAAGTGGCGGATATTTAAAGAATTACAACATTTATCTAGTTTATACAAATTTGTTTTTACGTTGTTTATGATAGTTTCAGAGTTTTTATTTGATAAGGACATCAATACTTGTGTAATGGCGTGGTATTTTAAAACTTTTATTTATCCACCATTGTTTTTATAATTTTCGTATGAGAATAACTTCCTGTTTCAACGTTAAGTTTAATCTCACACCCAAAATTTTATTTCAAAGTATGCTAAATACCTTTGAAGTTTAAATATGTAGTAATTTCAGTATGTGTGTTTGTAAACACATATGTAATGTAATTTTTATGACCCATTGATACCTAACCAAAATAATGTATAATGTGATATGAGTCGCAGATTCCTGCCGATTGTATATTACGATGTAAACAAGAATTTTTATTCTTTATCTATGAGTAACATTTGCTACTGTAAATTATTTGTATAATAGCTATTGTTTCAGAAAGTAAAAAAAAAATGGGACAGATGTTTTTGGAGTGATGTCGGAGATTTTGTACGTAGGAAGAAGCCATTAGAAATACAAATATCTATATCAATATATGTATTTATATCTGCCTTTCTCCTTATACCGGGTCAACAAAAAGTCCGTAGAAACTTCAAAAATTCATAAAAACCGGAAAAATAATTAAAATAAAAAAAAGGTTTGCAGGGTTAGCGTCGTTACGTCACGGGATTTTTTTAAGACAGGAAAAATAACTAAAAAAACAGCCGACAGTTGGCGTTGACGTACTCAAATCAAAGTGTTGACTCAAAGAAAATATACGCAAATAACGAAAATAATGTTTCTAAATCGTTTATTACAGCAGTAGGTGTTCCACATGACCCCCACCACAGGGGATAAGACATTGCAGGCTAGTCGCAAATCCAGCAACGGCAGAATGCAGCAGGTCCGGTTGTATACATGAAACCTCTCGGCGGATCGCGGAACAACTGTGAACTGGTTGTGTATTAGGAGCGCACGTTCTTATAACCGTCTCATTTGCATATTTCAACAGAATTCGCTCGTACCAGCGCCATCTATCGGCTGTTTCTTTTCCTGTCTTAATTTCTTTTCCTGTCTTCAAAATTCACGGATTGTCTTCAAAATTCACGGATAAGTCGCTAGGTCACGGATATTGATAAAAATATCCGTGACCTAGCGATGCTAACCCTGCAAACCTTTTTTTATTTTGGTTATTTTTCCTGTTTTTATGAATTTTTAAAGTTTTTACGGACTTTTTGCCCACTCGGTATATAATGCAAGTATTACTCAAGATATATACATGTTTACATTATCAGTGTGATATACACATGCAATTAGCTCAAAGATTATGCCTTTTTGAATCTATTTAAGGAAACTGTACAATTTTCTAAAGAAAAAATACTAATCACTTTCAGATACTATTCTGATTAAATGATAACAAAATCTCTTGGTGTTCTTCCAAGGGTGAAGAATCCATTACCTTATTCATTCTTAGAGCTTAAAATGCTAGCGTGAAATTTCTCTCATTTGGTTCACTGATCTAAAAGAAAATCAATATATAATATAATTAATGCAAAAGCTTATCATTCTAATTAACTATTTTTGCCGATAATGAATCGAAAGAATTCTTGTTCACTTTAATTATTCTGAGAATAAACTGTATTGTTCCGTCGATTTCAGAGTTTCTCTATTTTAATAATTTTCAACCAGTCTCCGACAATCTAATATTCCTTACTTTCATTCTAATAGATTAGGAGGCATTTATAAACTACTTTTGAAATGAACATTTGAATTCTATTGCAATGTAGAAATTAAATGTTTCAAAACTTTGGAATAAATAAACTTCAAAACCGAAATTTTGTACCTAGAACTTCAAAATTCTTTTTCTCAAATTTTAGGTAAAGTTTTTTACTGTTTGATATTTTGACCTAAGACTGTTTGTTTTTTAAAAGAAATTTCTTTTAGGTGTCCAATATATTTTGTTTCAATATTTGTTTTAATGCTATGTTTTATGTTACAAAAAAGTCTGCTTAATCTCCATTAATTTCCATTTTTGAAGCTACATTAATTTTTACGTTTACGTTTCCTCACATTTTTCAAAATAATCATCCATAACATTCATGGAAATCCGAACTGTGTAAATATTCATTGATTTATTTGTCTAGTCAAACTTCAAAACCGAAATATTGTACCTAAAACTTCAAAATTCTTTTTCTCAAATTTTAGGTAAAGTTTTTTACTGTTTAATTTTTTTACCTAAGACTGTTTGTTTTTTAAAAGAAATTTCTTTTAGGTGTCCAATATATTTTGTTTCAATATTTGTTTTAATGCTATGTTTTATGTTACAAAAAAGTCTGCTTAAACTCCATTAATTTCCATTTTGAAGTTATATTAATTTTTACGTTTAAGTTTCCTCATATTTTTCAAAATAACTATCCATAACATTCATGGAAATCCTAACTGTGTAAATATTCATTGATTTATTTGTTGAGGTCAATGTGAGGAGCTATTGCAAAATTGAAGCATAGATCCTACTAAATTTTATCTTCCGTATGATATCGATGAAAAAGTTTAAAATGTTACATGATTGTTGACCTCTATGAAATGATGTCGTCTGATCAAATCTTTCTTAAAGGTTGAGAAAAGAAAGAAATGATGAGCCATTCTTTGAAATTTAACTAAAACCAGATCTGAAAAACAGGCGCATTTTATTCTCTCTTGCGCTAATCAACAAAGATATCCTTAAAATGGTCATTTTAGAGGATCCATCTTTCCTTCTGAGTGCTGCTGTAGAATTTAAAGTTAAAAGTTTCATCCCAGGGGATCCCAGTTTTAATAACTTCTGTACGTCCAAGTCATTCATGTAGTACAGTATAGTTCAGTGGTGCGCAAATATTTTATGACCTTTACTCACTTTCCCCTCTGAAAATTGTTCGGTAGTGTCAAACTTTTGTTAAAAATTAGAAGAATGTTGTAAAAAAATACGAAAAAGAAATAAGAAAATTTTGACAAACTGTTTAAAAACCAATTAACTATAGATTTTAGGTATACATTTGTAAGGTATACACAAGATTTGATTCACAAGAATCGAACTTTTGAGTGAATGAATTAAAGAAGCTGCTTGAGATATGCTAATTTTGGCATACGCGCTTGGTATAAATACCAAGCAGCTTGATTAATACAGAAGGTTGAAAGAAAAGCGAGAGGGAGCTACGAGGTAAGCAGTTCCAGGTGTTAACCGGCGCTTGTGCTTAGCAGGCCCAAAGTTTACGTGGCAGAACTGCTGGTTTGACTCTCTGCTGGTTTGTGACTATTTTCAAAGTGTATTTCTATTGAATGTTAATATATATTCCGTACAAGTAGTACGTATGCTTATTGCTGTAAAAGCAAATTCTATATGTGCAACGAATTCAATAAACATTGTTTCATTTATAAACTGTGCTTGTATCAAATTCAAGTAGAGTGCCCCTAAGTATTTACTCTACAGTGGCGCCCGAAAGTTTATATATACCCTGGTTGTTCTCGTTACTTTTATAACGAACAACATATTTGAAGTTTGAACTTTATAGTGTGGTTTACTCTGATATTGATAAAACTAAATTGTGAAAGTATCTTGTTATTATACTTATATACTATTTGAAACTGAGTGTTGTAGAACAAAACCTCGCTGGAAATTTTCCTCGGGTAATTATGGTTCAGCATTTTGCGCCCTTCGAAGCCACCTTCAATGGCGGCCCCTCAAGCCAATTTCTAAAGAAAATTGAGCATTACTTTCAGCAACAATGCACCCCAGAGGGGGATAAACTTAAAATTGCTCTAGCCGCTTTAAGAGGTAGTGCATATCAGTGGTACACGTGTATGCAAAGCAGTAATCTGATTTTTGACTATTCGTCATTCAAACAACAGTTTCTTAGCGTTTTTCGAAAGACCTTTAATCAAAGTCAAATTGCAGCGGAAATTTATTCGCTAAGGCAACGTGAAGGTCAGTCTGAGTTAGATTTTGCTATGGAAAAGATTTCCAAGTGTGAGTAATATCTAGAAGGGGTGACGGAAGCGGTAATCTTAAAAAAAGTTATCCAACGTTTGAAGCCAAGTGTTCAAGATTTTTTAGACAATCATAATAGTACAAGCAAGGTTACCCTCCTTCAAGCTTTATCTAAACACGACAATACGCATTTCTTCGCTACCACTTACCCTCACTCAGCTACGAGAAGTTTTATACCCCCCCCCCCCTCGCCAAAATTTTTTGCGAGTTTCAAACCAACAGCGAAACCAGTATCGCGGGCGAAATAATAGAATCTCACGGCGTTACAATGAAATTAGTGCACTTAAAGTAAATAATATGCAAGCACCTTACGTGCACTGGCAAGTTGATTCACATGATATGGTTCAACCTGTTGAAACTGTGTGGTCAGATGTATTAACTTGTCCGAGCAGTAATCATTATTTTGAGAATAGTGAATGTCGGGGTATTTTTGTGGCTTATAATGAAAGTGAGCCTAGTTGGAATAATGCGGTAATTCCAGTACAAATTTCTGAAAATAGTGCCTATACTAATGCTAGTGGTTTAGAACACAAATCTTCTGATACTTGTATTAATGCTATACCTAATATTTTAGATGATATTCACACATCTGTTAATGAGGGAAATTTAGTAGATGACGATGTATGTGTTACGGAAGTTAGTGAATACTTATTAGTTGACGACAAAAAAAATTCTTTAAACGATATTAGGAACTCGCTAGGTAATGATGTTATCGTTTCAAGTTTCCAGCCGAATGGGGATACTGTAGGCCAGGTTGATAATATGGTATTAAATAAAGTACATGAAAACCAGACTGAGAATCAGTATGATAAGTTGACACAGAGTTATACTGTAAGTAGTTTAGCTGATGCTTCGGAAGTTATAGACGTAGTTTGCATTAAAACGCACAAGTACGAAAAGCTTAATCTTCCTAAAACTGAAGCAGTATTAAAGAATTTAAATGATAACGACTCTGATGTTGTAAGTTTCAAAGAGACTTATTCGTCAAGAGAGGATAAAACTAAAGTTAAGGGGGATAAAAACATGAAAAAGCGCCTTCAGGTTCCAGCATTAAAACTGCTAATACTGAAGTAATTAAGGCGGTAAACAAGAAGTCGTATAAGCACAAATACGAAAAACAGAGTCAGGTTCTTGAAAAACATGAAACAAGTGGCGAACTAACTTGTAAACGTATGATAAATGGCGAGATAAAGCCAGTAACTGAACACATAGGTGCGGCGTATAAGTTTGAAAAAATAGAATCTGCATTAAAATCTAATACCGATACAAGCAAAAGTGCGAAGAAAAGTAAAGAATTCCGCGAAATGGAAAAAAAATGTTTAATACAGCTGTAATATGAGTAGTATGAGGTAAATATGAAAATAAAGAATCAAATGTCTATGTTTGGTTGTCCTTTCGAGGTTTCAAACAAAGCAAAAACTTCTAGAAAGTAGCGTTTTATAGGCCCGGTTATTGCTTAGCTTTGTTTTCGTTTGTTTTAGTTTAAGGGGATGGTGGACTTTCAAATTACCAGAAATCAAGCAAATATTGGAATTTAATAGGGGGATGTATTAATATTTTAAAAACATCTAAATATTGGAATGAAATGCATTTAAAATATGCAGTGAAAAGTAAAATGAAAACTTGGTGGCTTTACAAAAGTAAGTATTAAAAGTAGGTGAAAAACCATCTTTTAAATGGCTTTTTCTTAAAATGTGCAAATTCCAGATTTGCAAGTTTTTAAAATGCTCCTCGCGTCATAATTTTTGACGAAATTTTGTGAAATTTATAATAAAGACTACTGTAATGCATGAAAATAAAGTTATGTATCCATTTTAGGATTCGAGGTCATTCAGGTTATCAAAGTTTAACTTAAGTGCAGAAAAGTACAAAAATTTCACGAAAATTCAGAGTTCAAGCATAAAAATATTTCCTAAACATTAACTATTCAACGAAAGTACAAAAGTATATATAACTTTGTTCAGAAAGTATTTATAAGCAATATAAATACAAAATTAAGGGGGAAAGGTTAAAAATTGAGTCGCAAGGAGCATTTTAAAAAAGGGTAATTTAATTTCAATTTTTTAATTATAAAATTTTAAAAAATTATAAAATTTTATAAGGTGTTTAATATTGTTATACTTTAATGAATATATATGCAAAATTTCATATCTCTTTGGTAAAAATTTCAAAAATCGCTTTGAAAGGACCACCGTCTCCTTTGATATTTGCTATATAAGAAAAATTTGGTTAAAAATGCAAATAGTAAAATACTGATAATAGTAATATATTTATGGAATTTACAGTAATCTTTGACTTCTCAACAGTAAAAGTAATTCCTATTGAAAATATTATTGAAATTATATGAGTGCTATATTTTTCAGGAAGAATAGTAAAATCATAATGAAAGAATAAGACTTAGAAAGTTTAATAAAAATATTTCAAATATTCTGAAGAAAATTGCATTAGGTGATGTTTCATACGAAAAAGATCCGTAAAAATGAGTGTGATAAGAGAGAATACGGCATTATAAGAATTATAACTTGAAAGATAGTAGTTACTGTATTAAATGAATTAATACTCCAAAGAAAAATATTCATGTAGATAGGTATACATATGCGTGAAAATAACTATAAGAAAAAATCATGAGAATGCAATTGTTTCAACATTATCTGTTGAGTGATTAGATAATGTAAATAGTGCTTTCTTAAAAGCATTTCTGAGAAATTATTTAAAATGATTTATTATTGATGAGAAAGAATTTACACACGGAACACAGAATTCCTAAGTGAAAAGATTTAAACCAGGCTTGAGTAATAGAATTGAATTTCAATTAAATTTTTCGCAGAACCCATTCAGCTGTGACTGAATGAAGTTTGCTTAAGGAGAATAAAGTTCTAGTCATTACATCCCTTAAAAAATGGATACGCAAAGAGCAAATAAAGAATAATAAGAACAAACAGGAACAAATGAAACTTCACCTTTAAGTAAATTAAAAGTAGAAGGCTAAGCAAATACGGAATGCATAAACTTATCATTATGAAAATTTAGAACTTAGAATTCCTAAACAGTTGTAATTCATAGGTACCGGCAAGTGTTACTGATATTCGTGCCTAATTGTATGGAGTCTTTTTCTTCTCGTAATTGAGTATAAATAAAACCGGTTTTTAATTTCAAAGTAAAATTCTGAAATTTTGTCCTAGCATTAAATATTTAGGGAAATTGAAATTCCATGAATGAATATATATATATATATATATATATATATATATATATATATATATTTGACAAAGTTGTAAGTGAAAAACCTGTATAAGCACTAAACCACTGCAGCCAGGAACCAAAGACATGAAAAGATAAGTGAAAAATATGAATAGAAATGTGAAAAGTAGGTTTTTAGACAGTACTTTGTCTTCAGCGGTGCCAATACTGTCTAAAAATAATGGATTGTTTCTAATAAGTATGATCTGAGCAATAAACACACTTAGACACCGTACAATCCATATGAAACAGAAGAAGGAATAATCAGTGGATTTATCAATGATCACCAAAATCGGCGCCAGACAAAGTGAAAGTTAAGTTTAGGAGACCGCAAGTAGACTGACGTCACAAACATTGCAACCATGGAGCCATATATATATATATATATATATATATATATATATATATATATATATATATATATTAACTCTTATGAATAAAATATACATTGCTCATAGGAGTAAAATAAATGTTACTTTACTTTCTTCCTTATAGACATAAAAACTTAACATCGTCTTTTCATAAAGATTCTTGAAAAACATGCTAGGTGTTGTTAGCTTATTTTATCCACTTGGTTAGGTAAAACACAATTTTTGCTTCGGTTAATTACCTTTGTTTCAGGAATACGATCAATTTAAAATTCTTACGATTTTAAATATTTTAAGAATTATTACGATTTTAAATATTTTAAACAATTCTTTAATGTATGTAAATATATATAAAAGGTAATCTAGGAAGTTGCTTTCTCTACTTGAGTTGACACGCAGGATTTTTAAGGTTACGTATTTGTGAATTTTTAAATACAGTGGAATCTCGATCTATCGTTTTTCAAGGGACTGACTGAACTGAATGATAAATGCGGAAAAAGATAGATGCGGGAACATAACAAAGCAATATGATCGTCGGGGCTTGATGAAATAAACGACACATACGGGAAAACGATGATTCGGGCAACGATCTATCGAGATTCTACTATATTTAAAATTAGTTAGAAAAGAATAAAAGTTCAGTAACTAACATAACGTAGCGAGATATTTCTGAAACATAAAATTATGCTTTAAAAAATAGAACTTCGAAAAGAAAAAAATAATGTTAATAATGACAGCCGATCATGATTATCTTAAATGGTTTTGCATTTGGATATCTTTTATTAGAATAAAAATATGAGTCTTTATCATACACTTTAAGTATATACAATAAAAATATATGATAAAATAAACTATTCTATCCTATTAGATATTTTTTATAGCTGTTAAAGACCCTAATATAAAAGGTAATATTTTTATCTATAAGATTTAAATTATGTTTCTTAGTTGACAAACCACTTGAGTTATCAATGAAATAAATATAGTTTCAATTTTTGTAGGGTTATTTAATTATCATGTGGTTGAAGATTAATATTCAAGAATTTTATTAATTTCGACTTTCAATTGTATTATTCACCAAACAGAAATACATTATGAAAAATCCTTCGAGATTTTTAGTAGAGCATTCTCCTTGATTTTGATCGAATCCTAAAAAAAAGATTACTATCACTCTCGTCAGCAAATATGGTGGTCTCTTATGCAGTATACAGAGATAGTTAAATATGTAATTACTCAATCATCCAAAGTCTGCTGAATTTACTTCTAGAAGTCTTAAAATAGACATGCTATTAAACAATAATATTTTAATACTATATTGCGCAGTAATTATTAGATTTTTTTTATGCAGAGCTAATTTAATAACATTTTCCTGCTGCTGGTTTTTGATCTTAATTAATTTTCATTTAATCACGAATGCATAAAAACGGTTTGTGTAGGAGAACATACAAAAAATTATCCAAAAGATTCAAAAGGAACTTGACTCACTTTTTGTTCGAAAGGCAATGGGGGCAGAGTAGGGGCTTTCCCCCAGGATATTTTTAGCAGAAATAGACACTTGATAATTCGTTCCTTGAGTCAACCCACTCAGAAAGTAAGAAGTCAAGTTCATTGGTATGTGGACGAAAGTCATCGTACTCTCTTGATTTTTTCGGATTCGAAGTTGAAAAGTTTGAGTTAAACCACCATCAAATCCTGGTGACCAGCTGAGAAGAGCTCCTTGGTGGGATACGTTTAAGGTTTCTAGGGACTCTGGAGGATCAGGAATACCTGGAAAAAATAGAATCGAAGAAAATTGAACAATATATATGTTATGTATAGGTCTGAAAAAGTTGAAATATTCTTCGCAATACTAAGAAATGCCTACGCATGTTACCAAATAAATGCATTTACTTACATTTCTCTTTAGATCACATAGTAATAGTGAAATAATATAGATCACGTTATGCACAACACAAACATCAAGTGGCCCCACCAATCTCTCATTTTGTTTTATGCAATAGGAGCTTAAAACTATTTTCATTTTGCCAAAGGAAAATATCTGAAAAAATATTCTCTCTGTTAAAAATGGGGAAAAATTCTTTACGACCTGCTTCCAATAAATTACGGCATTCTCCGTATCAGAAAGGAAGCATCTTTTTCTAACTATAGTGTAGCTGAATACGTAAGGCTCTTAAAGTAAAACTGAGGCATGATACAAATAAAATGCAAACTAGAGTGCTTTCTTTTCCAAAAAGATGATGGGAGGCAGTGAATGGGAGCCTTTGCCAAACGCCAACGTGGTCGATTTGAAAGAGCTGATTTGCCACGCGCAGTTTCAATACCATTTTGAGAAAAGGTGCGCTATTAAATTTTTAGGGATCTTTGGTTCAGCGATGGTACTATTTGTTTTCTAGTCTTGACTTTTCTTTTATTTGGTTATGAGTTTTTTTCTCGAGTTGACGAAATAAAGTGTGTTTTAGTTAAGAGCGTTAGTATTTGAAGGAAAAGATTAGTCTGAAATTTCTTTAAATTACAGAATTTTTTGACATATTTTTGTTCCCTTGTTTGATGTTCTACATAAAACATAGTGTGAATAAGGTATAACCATTGATTGAGTTAATTGCAGGTGTATTCAGCTGCTTAAATTTTTATACCAGGCATTTATACTAAAAATTATGCTGTTGTATGTATGAACGCCAGTGTATGAGGCCCTCATACACTGTACTCATACACTGTGGATATATTTTCTCTGAAGAATAAAAACTGGCTAAGGCTCTTCTTTCTGATTAAATCTTTTTTTTTAATTATTGAGAATATCTGTGAACTTACGGAAAATGGGAATAAGAGTAGCAAAACAGTTAATAAAAACATAACTGATAGAAAAAACATTGTTATGAAAAATACAGGAGCAGTAGAAATTAGTTTAAAGCCCCTTCATAAAAAAATATTCAGCCGTAATTTATGGACTATGTGGCGTTATTTTATTCGACTAGAATGACGATATAGTAAACTAGGGAAGAATTAACACAAAAGATAGAATAAATTAAAAATAAAATAAAATATAACTAGAGATAATGACAACGTAAGTTTTTAGCTTTACAAATTAGTGAGCAGAAAACTGATTCATATAAAAACAGTTCAAACCTGGTCAGTGTTTAGTATGAACGTAATAATACATAAAGGAGCTATCATATTTTAAATAAACGTCTTTAGTTCAGCCGTTTTCATAGTTTACATATAGATATTTTGGCTGATTAGGTGGAAGTATTAATTTAGTTAACTTTTCAGCTCTTGAAATTTCATTTTGAAATTTGTATTTAACTTACCCAAGGAAAGCAATCAAATGTCAGTTATTACCTTTTGTAAATATTGAGTCAGCCCGGATCCTATACACAGAGTAAAAATTAGATACCAACAATGTTAATTATTCATTTACTGTAAAGCTAAGTCCAAAATAAATATGCACAGGTTTTTACAGATAAACAGTTCCAAAATTCCGTTATGTTTTTCCAAAATTTGTGCTCATGTTTAAAGTAAGTAATTTACAAAATATTATTTAAATCAGATAATCTAATCTGTTTTCAAAACTCGAAAGATTTTATCATCACATTGTTTTTGGTTTCTTAGGAGGTTGTTTATTAACTGAATTTGTAGGATCTCTCTAAATCCCTCTAAATTCTAAATAAGGATCTTAGAAGATTTTAAAAAGTTGTCAAGTAAAAAAATCTTACTTTTAAAATTTTAATAGACAGTTTCAGCCTGACAGATAGTAAGCTACATTTCTTTAGAGACATTTTAATTTGCTGAATATGGAAACTAATTGCTGGGGAAAATATATAATATGACCTTCTCTGCACATGTAGTTTTATAGACGTTTATGAGTACAAAAGGAAACTTTCCCTAGGCAAATTTAATTTACACTCTTTTTTATGTAGTTGAATTTTCATGACATGGATTTGAAATCTCTCATATAATAATACTTTAGACATTTATTACTTTAAAATAATATACTGCCGAAGACCATCTTAAAAATATTATTTGGTGAATTTAGGTTTGATTTTCAAAGCTCTAAGGAGAAATAAAATTTTATATGAGGAACTCGCTATATTTACTTCAACAATATACAACAGGAGAGCGTCCTAATGAACCAAAATGCCATTCATTTTGTTGTTCAAGTTAAAAAAAATATCTAAAATATCTCATTGTCTACTGTTATTGGTTTATATCCAATAATATATCCTTAACAAGGCTATTTTTCGAAGCATACGTATTTGTTAAATGTACGTTCGGGGTTTTAGAGTCATGTAGAATTAATTTTCATTTTTTGTTCTAATAGGTTAAAAATTTTGAAAAATATCAGAGGTGCTTTCTACCAAAGGGTTTTGTTTTTCTGTAGCTTTCTATTTTGTCGCTGTATTAAAGAAAGTTTAGCCGAAAAAAGGAAATCCTCCAGGAGAATTTAAAATTTAGAATATTCTATTCCATAACTTATGGTTTTAACTTTCTCCAATAAAAAAATGTATCAATTTTATAAGCAAGTTCATCAATTGACTGACTTTATATTCTTTACTCCATATCAATAGTTTCTTCTCTGAAATTATTATTTTTATATTCTTGAGTTACTTCTTGATATTTAAACCTAAAAAGTAAAATACAGCTTTTAATTTCTTCCAGTACTTTACAAGAACTAAAGTGAGATAATCAAAATAAACTATCTAGATTCTTTCTAATCAGTTGCCCACAAAGTTAATAAGTTTAAAGAATAATTAGCTTATTATTATAGTAGTAAGTATTCCATTTTTCGGTAAAAATTGAAATCCTTTTTTAAAATGTAGGAAATAAAGTGATCAAAGGATCAAGTGTAAAATTGTTTAAGCTTTACCTCTAATTTTCCTCCTTACTCAGTAAGTGGATACATATGTTTGTTCCGTCCTGTAGTAGCAGCCCGCGTTCATAGATGGCAGCACTGATCCAGTAATTTCTTATTTTGTAACGGTGAGTGAAAACATGCACTGTTGTTGACAAAAACATTCTTATGTACGTGATGCGAGCAGGGCTTCTGCTGGCTTATTCTATTCAATTTTGATGTATTTCCCTTAAGTGAAAGGTTTGTAAAATGTCTGGGAAGTGAAGGCAATTCATCCTTTATATGTAAGTCAATTCATAATTCAATTCTTTATGCTATTTGGGTTTTTCATTTTCCCAGCGTTGATCCATCCCTTATACTCAATTGTATTCTATTATTCGCAAGTGTAGTCTATTAAATGTGCAAGTATTCTAATTAATTTGTGTTAAAGTCGAAATAAATCTTTTAAAATCATTTACAGTCCACTAAATCTATAAATCTCACATAGTTTTGGCCCTAATCGACCCGGAGTGACAGTAGAGAATCTTTTAATAATGTGTCTCAATCACTCGTTTTAGTTTCGGTTCACCATCTTGGATAAAGTTGATTCCCGCGTTCTCGCAAGTGTTTTGGCTACTTGCCAACTCTTTTCCGGTAGGCAAACGTAAATGCAATGTTTTAATTTTTATTTCTAGCATTTGTTATTTCTCATTTTCGGCATTTTAGCATTCGCGTAAAATTGTTGACGTGCTATTTTCGATTCGTGGAATTTTGTATATGAGACATTTTGATTTTCTTATTTCGATATGGCTAAAGGTAAGAAAGATTCAAAGATTGAAACCAGGTTTCATTTCATTATCAAGGAAATTGACAGATATGTTAATCGTGTTGATGATTTAATCAAGGAGAGTAAATCATTTATTTTGAAAGAAATAAATACAAAACTGTGTAATTTGATAGAATCTTTGGAAGAGTTAATATTTGAATTAATTGATGAAAATGATGTTTTTTATTATGAATTCACAAATGCAAATGAGAAAGTAATTAATGTTTGTGCTGATATAGAGGGATTTATTAGTAGAAGTACTAATGAAAATTCTGCTTCCGAGTTCATTGATAAATCAGTTTCGAATGAAACGCAAAATATTCGCCTTCCAAAATTTGAAATTCCGATTTTTGGCGGAAACTTTGATGATTGGATTACGTTTAAGGAAATATTTTCTGCGACAATTGATTCAAGTAAAAATCTGTCCTCACTTTCAAAATTCCAGTATTTAGTTGCATCAGTGAAGTCGGACGCAGCAAAACTGATTAAGGGTTTTCCTGTTTCTGGGGACTTCTACAGACAAGCTTGGGAAACTTTAGTATCTAGATATGATGATAACAAACTCTTGGCCAATAATCAATTGAGTAAAATTTTTAACATTATATCCCCCAAAGTTTGTAATGGTAAATCTCTTTTGGAAATCTTGGACACGTGTAATGAAGCAATACGTAATCTGGATATATTGAGGTTTAAATGTAATGAATTGGTAGACTTGATTATGATCTATACAATTCAAAATAAGCTCGATAGCAATATGCGTACTCAGTGGGAATTCAAAACTAGAAAGGGAAAATTTCCAACCTTTACGGAATTTTCGGCTATTTTGGAAAATCACGCGAGAAGTCTTCAAAATGTAAAGGATTCATGTTTCAAAGTAGAGACAACTAGTAAAAGTGATTTCAAACCTGAAAAAAGGACCAGCCTTTTTAATACCGCGTCAGCTTCGAAGCTACCAGTTTGCATCATTTGTAAAAACTCGCATGCATTGTACAGATGTCCAGATTTCCTAGGGATGTCATTGGATCAACGATGGGAATTTGTCAAAACTAATAAGCTTTGCATTAATTGTTTAAGAAGTAATCATTTGGCCTCAAAATGCTTAATTACTATTAGGTGTAAGTCAGAAAATTGTAATAAAAATCATCACACCCTTCTCCATCGTCCAAAACCTATTCAAAATGTTGAAACTGCTAGTAATTCAAATCAGGTAAACGAAGTGGAAAGTCCATGCCTTGTTAACCATATACAAACAGTGACAACGTTGTTAAGCATCGCATTGACCAAAACCAAATCTTCAAATCAGGACTTAATTACTTGTCGTGCACTGATAGATAGTGGCTCGCAGAGGTGCATGATTTCTTCCACATTAGCAACAAGACTTAATTTAAAAGTGAGAAATACAAATCACATTATTAGAGGAATCACTAATTCTGTTGCAGAAACATCCTTGAAAGAGACGAATATTACTGTATATTCACACTCCTGTGACGAATCATTTGAGATGAATGCTCTGGTCGTCAAAAACATTACCATGAACCTACCCAATTTTCGGATAGAAGTCACCAAGTGGCCTCATTTGGAGGGACTTTTCCTTACTGATCCGAACTTTCACATCTCATCTCCTGTCGAAATTTTGATTGGAGCAGACTTATTCATTCAAATTATTTCTGGTGAGAAAATCATTGTCCCAAAGGGACCGCCTTGTGCTATGAAATCTAAGCTAGGATGGTTGCTATCTGGCCCCATCTATTCAACACCAGTAAGGGAAGAGATTTTCAGTTGTCATTCTATAATCGACAGCGAACTCAATTCTTCACTACAGAAATTTTGGCAAATGAAATCAGTTCCAGAATCCTCAGTCATTGATCCGGTAAGCTTAAGCTTAACGTCGTCCCACCTTGAAGGCATCGAACTGAGTTTTTAAGAAGACCGGTCGTCTCGAAGGAGCACATCCCTAGCTCCGACACTTAGCTACATAAGCAACTTTACCGAGTCACTCCACATCGGCCAACCGCCTGCAGAACGACTTTTTCGCTAAAACACATACTTTATTAAAAAGGTTACAAACAGCAAAATACATCGAAATAGTTAAGCTATGGCAGCTGGAAGTGTTCGTCCATGAGCCTTTTAACGATTTTGCTTACTACTTTGCAACAGTAGTAATCGTTAAATAGTTTATGCTTGCTCCACTGTCTTGCATTCCCTAGCAGGTCGGCCAGCAGGTCATCAAAGTTTCTGCAGTCGAATAGACAGTGCTCGACTGTCTGAATCTCGCCACAACTGCAGTTGTCCGACTTCCTGAAGAATTTGGCCTGGTACTGGCCAAAGCTGCCGTGCCCAGTCATCGCCTGGTTCCTCAGGAAGTCACCTTGGACCCTATCCAGGCTGACATTCTGGAAGATTTCCTGCGTCTGCCTGCCTTTGGTGGACTCATTCCACCTTTCTTGCCACAAATTTAAGGCATCTTTCATTCACCATTGCCTTTAAGCTGGTTCTTGGTCCGCTTATAGTCATTGGTAATGGTGGGAAGCTGAGTCGCTCTTTTGGCGACCTCATCCACCTCTTCATTTTTACTATTACCGGCATGGGATTTCACCCAATGCCAAGTAATATTTAAGCCGTTGTTATTGATACTCTTTTTCAGGTTCTCCACCAGCCGACATTTAAAGTTCTTTGCTTTCAGCGCTTGTAGTGCACTCATGGAGTCCGTATAGACATCGAACTCTTTAGTTTGAGTCTTTATTGCGTCCTCGATCACCATCTCTATAGCCCTTAACTCAGCCTGATAAGAGGAACTGTGATCTGAGTTCTTCTCCATTAGATCATAGAGCCTTAAGTTGTTATCATACTTGATAACACCTGACCCGACTTTGCCTTCCATCTTCGAGCTGTCTGTGTAGTACTGGGTACTACACCTTGGCTCGAGATTAGCCGACCAGTCAATGCTGCTGATATCCTTGATCGAGTGGATATCACACTCGTCATTGATCCGGTAAATGACAAATTTCAAAAAAAATGTGAAGCGAGACTGTACTGGAAGATACGTTGTGAACTTATCATTCAAATCTATTCCGGTTCTCGTCGATTCCAAATTTCAAGCTTTGAAGCGCTTCCAATATTTAGAAGCAAAATTCAGAAAGAACCCAGAATTCAAAACGAAGTACTGTGAATTCATGAAAGAATACCTCTGACAAAATCATATGGAAATCTTCCCAGAAGATGAAGAAGAGGTTCCAAATCAAGCTTTCCTACCTCATCACGGTGTTTTAAGAGAGGAAAGCCTAACAACAAAGCTTCGTGTTGTTGTCGATGCATCCAGTAAAGATTCAAGTGGAAATTCCCTAAATGATTTCCTTGAGGTCGGTCCTAAGCTGCTCCCAGAGATATTCAAGATCCTCATAAACTTTCGATCATATCGAATAGCCTTGTCAGCAGACGTCGAGAAAATGTTTACGCTAAAACAATACTTAGCTAAAAAACAATACTTAGGTACCTTCATCAAAAGGAAAAATTGTATACAAAATGCATGAACTATATACTTTAACAAAAGGAGCTAGCTATTTTTAGTTGACGTATAACTTGAAAATAAATAATTCAAATGAGAGATTGTAAAAAAAAATTTAAAAAAAATCGAAATTTGTATCTAGGATGACTGGGAACTTAAAGTTAATATAGTCATAAAATGAGAAAATTTTATAAACAGTACTTAAGTCTGTGGTGTTTGATTTATTGCTTCTCACCGGAAAAAAAAGTGAACATATTTGAAATTTTAGTATGAATGTAACTTTAAAAAAATACATAGTTTAATTAAAAGTTTTTGCAGTAAAAACCCCCAAAAAATCTTCAAATAGATTATTTGAAACTTTCCTTTAATTTCAAACAATTTAATCTCTCGTCTGTACAGTTTTAACATGTATAAAATAAGAAGTTAAAAATATTCGATGAGATTACCTAGGGCTAATGAAAAACATGAAATATTCGGAAGGGGAAATATATCGACCATCCAATATTCAGTTGAAGAAGCTATTTTAAAATATCTAAAATAGATTCGCGATAGTTGGGAAGTTTTTAAGAATTTTGATAAACTCGCGAAGATGAACGAATTTCTCCCACGGCTTTTATGAATGAAGATTATTTTATCGTTCTCGATATTATTCGCTAATCGATAAAGCGCTGTAATACGAATAAAGGTTTTTCAACACAATGTTGTAAACAAACAAATAAATTTTGTATATAAAGTTATTTTTAACTTTCTAGTATGCGTTAAATTAAGAGAAAAATAATAATAGGAAATCGAATGGATCTACTTTGACACTAATGTTAGATACATTCATTAAATTGAAGACAAATATAGATAAATTAAATAAATTTAACAGAACTTCGGTGAATTATAATCTATACTGATTTTTTATGCGAGGAAACACTATTCTTTTTAACATTTTGTAAGGAACATTTTTCTATTTATATTATACATGTATATGGTACATATACTTATATATATATATATATATATATATATATATATATATATATGATATCACGACCGGCGAAGGCGAGGGAAGGCAGGAGCAAAGCTGAAAGTCAGCCTGTACGTGCATCACATCTACTGTTATTGCCGTAATTAGTCCACAAAATTAAGTTTCCGCGCTGGAAGTCTTGACGAACGTCATCTTGAAGATCTTTGCATGAAATTGACCCCTCTAGCCCCAATCATACAGGAACGCACCGCAACTCTCAAAATTTTTTATTTCTTTCAACGGCTACATCTTCATGTGACGGTGACAGTCCAAAAAGTCCACATCTACTAGGCAATATGTCTTTATATAACTTCATAGACGGTTCGTTATGTGACTGTGCAAACGTAGAGCGATTGGCGGAGTCTGGATTTCGCGTTTGAAAAATTTATATAACTAAGGGATTTTAAGGGACAATATGTTGGTTTTCTACTTTAGTTTTTAGGTTATTTGCAATTCCTTTGTTCTCGGAATCGAAAACGAAATTAACTCTACGCCCAAGGGAATTTAAAAGAATTTAGAATTTTGAAAGGTTTTGTGTTTTTATATATTATATATATATATATATATATATATAATATAAATAAAAAAGATATAATGTCTCTATTCCTTAATGCAGTTTTACTATAAAATGTGATCATTTGCTTTAACCCGTTCAATCAATCCCAGTAAGTTAGTCATTATCTTTAGGTCTCTTAATACACCTATTCAGCAGTTTCACCTATATAATACCTTAATACACCTATCAGCAATTGAAGTTATTAAGCAGATGTGTCATATCAATGTATAGCAGTATTGTTGTGAAGGATCCACAATTTGGACATTTTGAACTCCTTCCAACGTCATAGCCATTTTGTTTTTCCAACACGATTACGGGGCATAAAACGGCCATATTGGAAAAAGGGGGAACTGCACCAATTTTCCAAGAAACATCACACCCCCTTAATTCCTCAGGACGGGAGAAAGAAATTCCAGGAAATTCAACGGACATCCAATTTTCTTGGAAATAAGAGTACCACGTGGGTCAACCGTGGGGATGTCGGAGCATCCTGCCCTCGAATAAAAAACTCGAAGAGGCAATAAATTTAAGTGAATAACTGACCTGGGGAGGAGTCATAATCCAAATGGGGAAAAAATGAACCCCGAGTGTGGGAGAGAAACGAGGTTCGGAGAAGAGGGTCAGAGAGAGAGAGAGAGAGAGATTGAGGTAGCGAGCTTTGAAGAAAGCCTGGGAAGAAAAGACGCCCCCGTAAAATGGCGAGATGTCCGTGTTTAACCGCCAGCGCCGAATCCTGCTGCCTCCGCCAGTGAAGGGCCACATGATTTTTATCCCGATATCTAAAGCCTCCTCCGATATAAGTGCCACAACGACTCCATGCCTTGCCCTGCTTTTTTATCAAAGCTCCCCAGGTTGGCCATTTCTTCCCCTTTAAATAGTGCTCATGTCTTTTGAGAGATTACGAGAAATATGACTTTATTTCACTCGACCCGTAATGGTTCTGCCGCAGGAAGTGGATGAAGTATGCCCTAATTCTGTTAAAATATGTCTAACCAAGATCTTAATTATAATATGTAGACCTGATCTTTTCTTGTAATATATTGTATAATAAATGTTGTTATTTTTTATTTATAAACGCATAGTTCCCTTTGGAGTTCCCTCCCTAATTTTACATAACACAAAGGGGTATCTCTGGTACCCCTCGTAACAAGTATATTATGTCGGTTTTTCTAAACATGAAATGTGATATAACCCGTGAAGGAAAATATTTTTGGTTTTTAGGAATAACTTTTAGAAATGTTTTATTCTAAAATTTATAAACACTGTAAAGAGATATAAACCCACACAAGTTTTTTTCAAAAAGCTACAATCTAGCATCCTCTTATCATTCACAGTTTAAATCACAGTTATGCTTAGCATAGTTAAGCTTAACGTAGTTGAAATTTCGTTCCATCTGTTACACTTTAATTATGACGAACTAATTTGACATTGTTATGCCAACAAGATTATACCAATAATCAAATTTGCACGTTATAGTTAGTCTGATGAAAAGCTCTTTTATAGTTACTGATTGATACCTCTTCCATGGCTATGAGTTTATACGAGTAAAGATTTATGTTCGAATAGACATACACAGAATGCAGAGATAATTGCATAACATAATAAAATTTTAATACAAATGTGAGGACAACATGGCATTCAATAACAGTTACTATATCCAGCGTTATCTTTCATTTCCCTTGTAGTTTAGTTTACAGGTAAAATGTTATATAACTAACGTCATTGTTTGTGTCAATCAGTGAATCTATAATATTTTCCTGTATAATGAAAGCATATATAATTTTTGATCTTAGTCAAAGCTGATAATTATTTGAAGTACTACATTATGGTAATTATTTATTTTTTGCAAAACTATTTTGACAGATATTTATTAAATAAAAACAAACAATGTTTTGAAAGAAAATATGCGCTTCAAAGTCGAATAGATAGAAAATATATTACAATCCAACAGAAATGTGACACAATTAAAGTTATTAGAAACTTATTAATGAAATTGTTAGTGCACGTTATCAACTCACAAAAATGTGTAATATAATCTGGTAAGTTTAAAAACATTTTCGACAGAAATAATTACTTCATTTGAATTTTCGAAATTAATTTTTCAATTTTGGACTCATTTTAGAAAAGTTTTCCCGGTAGGTTAAGTAACTAGTGATGGAATAATTTCTCCTTTAAAAATCATTATTATTGAGTGCAATTATGATAATTGAGGGTAAAATATTTTAGACCCTTCTTATGGTGAAACTTGATGAAATTTTGTGGGAAATATACACAGGAGGTAGCTGATAAATTATTTCTGTGTTCTAAGCAGAAAACTCCATAGCTCAGTTAATTGAGACCGATCAATTTATGCATATACTACTTTAATTAAATTTTTCACTACACTTTCGAAAACTGCTTTAATTAGCGCAATTCAAATAAAATTTCGCTGAATTCTGTCTAATAAAATGAAATTCTTGGATGTATTAAAAAAGAGAAACCGTGGTTGTAATTCACTATACGCTTTCCTTAAAGGAAATGCACTGAAGTTATTGAATATTTATTTTACTTACTTAGTTACACACACACACACACACATATATATATATATATGATAATATTATTAATATTATTAATAGCTTTTAATCGCCCTTTCTGAAGCTTCCTTTCTAATCTGGTAACCTTTCCGACTCCTTGGCGAGATGCTCCGCCTTTCCATACTAACTTTCTCCGCCAATTCTGGCAACCTCTCTTTGACCTAATTCTATTTTCGCGCTCTACGATTTAGAGATGCTTGGCTGACTCGAAGTGAATAAGATGTGTTGCTGTGTTTCTTCAATAAACTTCAGTTATTCGTTACGATTTGGAGTCTTTTTGTTACGGCCTCGATTGCAGTATTTTCAGGAGATGACCATTCCGGACATCTCATATATATGTATATATATATATATATATATATATATATATATATATATATATATATATATATATATATAACGTAACTAAGTATTAATCGTTTTCAATATAAATATCTAAATTTGAGGATGCTCTATTAATTCAATAAAATTTTTGCAAATCGTTGTATTCGGATATTTTAAAATTATAACACCCAGAATGAAATTATTTTGTACCAGTATACCTTTTATTTCTTTTAAAGTATATATTGGAACAAAATAAATATTTAGAATACTCTCTGCATCTGGTGACATTCATTTTGTTAAAACTCTAAGGACAGATATAGATTGCAATACACTGTTGAAAGCATGAAAGGAAGCAGTCAGATGTCCATTATTCTACTAAAATAGATTATGATATTTACATTTGTTTAACTGAATAAAATAGATATCTTTAGATAAGTTTTTTAATTATTTGAAATATAATACTGAAGAATATTAAAGTCATATTAGCCATTTTGTATTATTTACCTGATTATTACTATAACCCATAAAGCAAAATCCTGAATGTAAGTCTTTATTTAAATTAAGCTGCAATAGACATCATTGATACGTGTTAAGGGAAACATTGATTCAAAGTACGTTCACAATCACTTCCCTGAAAATTTATTTCAAAGTATATAAAAATGAGTTAACATCTCTACGACTAAAACTAATAGTTCGTTGAATTTACAGCTGTATTCCAAACAAAATAAAGAAAACCTGAGGCTACACTAAATATTCCATACCCTTTTCCCTAATAAGAACAGATTTCTTTGAGCAGTTCTAATAATTTGATTATTTATTATATCCGAATTTCCTTATTTATTATATCCGAAATATTTTCTTCATTACTTAATCCAAGCATATTAAATTTTCATATCTGTTAAAGAATTCGTCATATTTGCAGCTTCAGCATTAAAGCAAAACATATGTTTACACGTAAATCCTATATCCATTACAACGAAATAGACTGTGTCATACAGCTAATCAACGACTTCAATATCCGTATGGTTATCCCAAATGATTGATTAGTTGGTTTACTCAACACGCTAAAATATTCATTTGCTTGTCGCATATTACTATATGATTACTCCGAACACATACAGGAGTTTTCTTGATTTATGCATATAATTATATAGTCTTGTTTCGGCATTGTTTAATACATGAATGTGGAAATAATGTTCTCGGGTTACAGATGATATCTTTCAATAGTTTTCTCTCCTATTCTTTTGTAATATGTAAAGCATTTTTACCTGATTTTATCGAATGGCTTCTTCTTATTTATTTACAGCTGATAATGTTCCTAGCCACCTTAAATAATCTGTATTAAGAAAGGAATTCACAAAAAAATACCCAAAAACTAATATTTGAATATATTCAGTTGAACAAATTTCAATGAA
The DNA here is from genome assembly GCA_907164885.2 of Dolomedes plantarius. Lineage (NCBI taxonomy): Eukaryota > Metazoa > Arthropoda > Arachnida > Araneae > Dolomedidae > Dolomedes > Dolomedes plantarius. The sequence goes on along the minus strand of OU015494.1, from coordinate 73,915,536 downwards.
TGGGATCGCCTTTATAAATTTATGCCAAAAGAGATAATAGAATTCATACCATCCTGTTTGTGTAGATACTGTTTTTTACCGGCCTATTCATAGAGAAATACCATCGTGTACTATTCTATTCACAGACAGAAGTGAAGTAGTGAACTCAAATTGTCCAATGAATAAGGTAAAAGAAATCGAGTTACTAAAATATTTAAACGAAATAAAAATGAAAATTGGTGATATACAAAGCAGCTGGGAGAGAATCTTTACTTATATTATACTGAATAACTAAACAATAGCTATGAGTATTTTAAAGCTTTTAGATTATAAGTTAAATAATACTTACCGTTATTCTATTCAGAAATTTATAATACGAAATGCTGCAATCTTTGTTTGATAGTTAGACTTAAAGTATAACATAGCAGTACTACCCTTATTTTCGTTCAATTAAATTGAAATGGTTAGTTTTATATTTAATGTATTTTTAAGATAGAATTTAATTTTAATGCCATTATTTATTTATTTTTATGCACGCCTGCTTTGAAAATCTGTTCATTGTAGAAAACATTTCACGTGTTCTTTCACTTGTATAGCAAAAGAAAAGAGGGATAATACTTCAAAAAGGTCTGACTGAATTGATGACAACGTGAGTACCCTTTATTTTATTTTTTTATTTTTTCTAATGCTGAGGCACTTGTCATGTAGACATTCGCCTATAATTCACCGCAGTTTGCTGGCCATTTTATTATGGGGGCACCATACAGGCTGGCCAGCATTACCCCCTATGAAGGGATGACACGAAAGTACCACACTTTAGTGCCGCGACACCAGGATTCGGCCACCACAAGCCCGTGAGTACCCTTTATGTTCTCAAGTATTATTTTTTTTTAGGTTTATCCGGTTCTGACATCTGATTGGTCATTCCGCCGAAGTTGCCAATGGCGTCGCGTACAAAGAGTATGAAAAGGGTTGTTTGTGAGTTAAAAGTTGATCTTTGTTTCCCGAAGCGGATGGACTTATCTGGAATTGTTTACGTTATCGGCAATGGAAGGTTAGAACGAATTTTGTTATGGTTGCCTTCTCTTGAAATATTATGTTTTACTGTTGAAACAAAATATGCGGACTGTAAAAAGGCCTAGCGTGTTAGTACATAAATTATTCGGATTTTATCATGAAGTTCTTCTTCATTATATCTGCTAAACAGCATTTAAATTACTCTCTAATGCTGAATCGGAAGGGAGTAAACCAGAGAGTCATAAAGTATAGTAAAACGATCAGTGGAGATTTACTTATGTGGTGATTGACCTTAAGAAATTACAGTTTAATTTTATCTAAGAGGACGGGTAAAGGGATGCGGTGTTTTTTTTTTTTTTTGATAATCAAAAGACATATTTCTCAACACATTATAAACTTCTTTTAAAAGCTTTTTGTAAGAGGTTCTTTTAGGTTACAATGGCAGAATTTTGAGTCCTTGAACCAAGATACCGTTTTGTTTAAGACATGCCGTTTTCAAGTTCAGAGTGTTTCACAACAACCCATTTTCTGTTCAGGAAATTTTCTACATTCAAGTTTTTATTTTCCAGTAACAAAAAGATTTAGATTCCAGATTAGAAGAAATGTATTCATTTAGTTAAAAGAAGGACAATATTATGTAAATTTAGGAAAAACTATTTAATGAGAATTTTTTCACTCGAGCCTATTTTGGGGATTATGAAAAATTAGGAAATACGACTTATAAATTTAAATACTTAAATTTCATAACTTAAACAGGGAATTTATATTACTCGATATATTATTCCTCAATCTATCTCGCATTTTTACCACATTCTTAAGGTTAGGAAAATTTATAATGAGTTTTGTTTATGAAAAGAAGTTAATTTAGAGCTAGAAGACATGCAAAGAGCTTTCAGTATACATTTAAATCCCTCATATAAAGTGAATATGTATTTGTTATTTTACGAACGAAACGTTAGACTAACTTGAAATTAAAAGAAGATTGAGACTACTGAAATTTAAATCTTTTTTAATGGAATAGAATTTCTCCAACAAATGAATAGTTAGACATAAGAATCTTATTATGTTCTTTTAAACTTTATCATTTAACATTACAAAGGTAAAAGCATTTATATGACAGAATAACCACCGAAAAGTGTTTTCCCAATTTTAAATCTAGTTAGAATGAGCTCTCAATAATATTTAAAATTACTTATGCCAATTTTTTCCTCTTTTCTTGAAAACAGTCGTGCATTGCAGTTAAAAACGAATTAAAAAATATTTTATATCCCCTTTCCCGAAAATAATTCTAAAAGCTTTCTTACTAATTTGCGAATTATAAGAAATATTTTAGTTCAAGAGCTATGTATAATTGGAATTATCAACATGGCAGACATACACGACCTTTATTTTAAATATCTTTGAATCTAAATATCTATGAATTTTAAATATCACAGAACACATTTTACATATCAATTTGCTAAAAAAAATTAAACAAATGGAGTGCCTAAAGTGTTCAAATAACATTATAATACCTATCTTTAATAATTGCTTATAGAGGATATCTACGTTTGCAAAATCATTAGCTATTCCTGTCATTTTCTTTAATGTCTGTCAAACGATTCCTTGTCAAAGGCTCGAACATGAAATTTTCAGTTAACCGGCAAGGCAAGCGGATCTTTTTCACCACCGGAACCTACTCGTTAAATTGCGCTCATTAGTATGTTTACTATAGTTCCGATCATCGTGTAAAACCAGGATCCGCTATAATTTGCTGTTATGAACAATAAACGACAGTATAGTAGGGATGCGACATCGATGTCGATGTTTTCAAAACATCGATGTTTTGATAAAAACATCGATTTATTGAAGCCGATGTTTTTTTAACATCGATGTTTTGTACTCGATGTTTTACGTTGTCTCGATGTTTTTTTTTTTTAATGAAAAAGTACCGTAATAAAAAAAATTTACCACGTAGCATAATTTTCAAAATCAGTAAATGTAAGTCTGAATTCTGAAAAGGACTAATACAAAAGGGGGAATGATTTCTTAGCAAACAGACAAATGGCAATTAACAACCAATGAACCAATCAGAGCGCTTGGAATGTTCCTGACACTCCAGAACTTTCCATGGCATTTTATTTTACAAATAGTATATACACGAGTGCATCCATTTAAGTTGTTGTTTTGTTCTGGTTTTATATAAGTTGACGTTAATATATTAGTAAGATGCCTGCCAAAAGTACTGTTTGGAAATATATTTACAAAACCTCTGACAAATTGGCAAAATGCAATATTTGCCTTAAGTCCCTCAAAACTTCTGGTAATACCACGAATTTATCTGGACATTTGAAGGCAAAACATGGAGGTATTTACAACGAGAATTTTGAGTCATCAATGTAGTCCAAAGCAACCAAGTTTTTGTCATTTGTGTCTGCCCAATCAGAGAGTAAAATTAAATCCCCCCCCTCCCCTCCACGACTAACGGAAGTAACATTAATGTTAGAGATTACCAAAACAGTTTTAAAAAATGGATGTTCTAAAACATCGATGTTTAAAAACATCGATGGTTTTTGGGCGATGTTTTATTAGCATCGATGTTTTAATATTGAATATCGATGTATCAAAACATCGATGTTTTGTTATCGATGTCGCATCACTACAGTATAGTAAGAGGATAAAAATGCAGATTTACGCATAGTTAAATTTCAAAGGCCTAAAGATAAACATTGTGAAAATAAAATATCGTTCTCGTTAAAACTGTATTTTAAGTACATATCATCTGTATGTTTAGAAAAGTTGAAGGAACTATTTTTATATTAGTGACTACTTTTTGTCACATCTTTATCCTAGTTTTAAAAACCTGCTGAAAATTTCTATAAAATGAGTAAATCAAATAAATGAGTTTTTAAATTTTATAAAATGAATAAAAAACTGGAATTCGGAATTATTGTAAAGGTCTTCAAATCTTGATATAATACATTTAGCGATTTACAGTAAAAGAGTATTGAATATGAACCTGTGATGGTTATTTTTATATTCTTCTGTAACTATACACTAGACGTGTAATCTAGGTAACAGGTGGAAAAAATAAATTCACAACTGTAGTAATATGGCTATGATACACCATGGACATCAAATTCAACTTGTATTCCTCGAGGAGAAAGATTGCCAGAGCTTAGAGATAAACTTTTGGAATTTTACACCTATTATCCTACAAAAACTGGATCAGTTTGCCTTTGTTCCTTGAAAAAGGGAAGCGCTGCCTGAAAACTATACGCAAAATGTCTCGTAATTGTTGAAAGGGATTTAATTCTGGCGACTGGGATGCCCAACGCAAACAATCAAATTCGCCAATCAGTCATTGTGCCATCATGTCAACCATTTCTGAAATAGCTCTCCAGCGTTGAAAATTTCACAAAGTTGCTCAGTTGTAGCTCGTCTATTTTCTTGATACAAACCTCTCATCATCCTTCTCTCGCACCAAAAGTATACTCTTACATTTCGCAAATTTCCTATCGAGTGCCATGCTAGCAAAGGCGATTTTTTTCCTCGTTCGTAATATGTTATTTTAGATATTATAGCTGCAAATGTGCCTGCAAACAGGAGTTTTCTTATTATTTTGATGGTCTTGCAAACTGAAAACGAGATCTCGAGTTGAAATGCAGATTTAGATGTTTTACCTAATTTCTCCCTTTGCTTGTAATTTTTCCGTAGGAAATAGACAGAATTCAGTGGATGCATTTTAATAGATAGAATTACCTTTCATCCAGGGCGCGGTAGCCCAGTTGGCAAGAGCACCGGGCCAGTGATCTGAAAGTCCCTGGTTCGATGTTCGTCGCGGCAAATCTTCCACCGTGTTCACTAGTGGTGGCTGGGGCACGTAAAATAGGGCGTGGCTACAATGTCCTCCACGTTCTTAAATTTACCTCTGGAGGTGGAAGTGCGGGGTCAAGTGTTCCGGTCTCGTCACTTGACACGGTTCAAAATTACGGGACCGGTCATTTAGCCAAGTCGGACTCCAACCATTGTGGTGCCAATTCAAAACAGAAGCCTCACCTTCATCGCCCATAGCCTTCGGGACTTGATGTGACGTTACTGTCGGTCAAGGGTCATAAGCAACAACAATAACAACCTTTCAGCCATCTTTCATGCCGTATATATTAAAAGGACATATGCAATGAGTGAAATGGTACATTAAGAGTCGATACTAATGGCCATAGGAAGTTGATTCTTTTGCGTTTTAAAATTCATATTTAAATCCGTATTTCCATCACTCAAAGCGGACTGAGACTAGAAACCTTAGAAATTACTCCTTATTTAACAACATGATTATTACTATCGTTTAAAAGCAGTTTCGTAAAACTTGTATGCGATGTAAGGAATATTTTTCTAACTGTATTTTCAATCTTGATGAATAATTTGACAATTTTTTTGTTATTCGTCTCAAAATTTACTCTTGAATAAAAATTCCTCTTAAACTACTACAGTTGATTCTCTTATACTACAAGAATTATGTGAGAAAAAGTCGTAGAAAAATAATCCGTGAGTAAAAATAAAAAAGCAAATTTTCTACGCTTTTGAAAATCCTGTTGGTCCAACTGCGTTCTCCTATTCCGCAATAAAAACAAAAATCAGACCCGAGTTTTTCAGAATTATCCTTTTGATGCCAACTTTGAAAGAAAAATAAAGAAAATAAAACATAATTTTGAGAGAAGGCGAAATAATTAGGGAGAAAAAAGATTGTATAATAGAGAGAATATTGAGAGAATGAAAGAATGTTTATTAACTTTATCCCCTCTAGTCACGTATGTTATAGCATTACGATGTCATCCATACATGCGATGAGAAGAATCTGTCTGTATTTGTTTCTTTTAAGTCCTCACCTATCGTATAGATTACGCCCGACTAAAGCTTAATGTAACAGGAGTTAGAAACAGCAGGGAGAAAAGCAAAACTCCGTTACCAGGCTGAATGATAAGACGTAAACTAAAACCCATTTAGATCATTAAGTTACAGCGCAGAGGGGAGATGCCTACCGCTCTTGTTTCATTGTTTGCACAAAAAATTCTATTCAGTATACAAACAATGAACATATATGAAGCGTGGACTACCCGAAGATGTTATTTGTTTGATACAAGCTTAATTATCATCGCACATAAAATCCCAAAGCAAGTTTTAACAAAAATTAGCATTTTCTAGAAAACTATTAGGATCGCGCTGCTGATAAACTTAAAAAAAGTTATCAGCACAGGGTTTAAAATGTAAACGTTTATTTAAGTGAAAAAAATCTGATTCCGAATGTTTTATGCCTAACTGTTTTTAAGTTTTTCGTCTATGATACTCTTACATATGTTTTCTTACTATAGCAAGTTTTAACAAAAATTAGCATTTACTCGAAAACTATTAGGATCGCTCTGCTGATAAACTTTAAAAAAGTGATCAGCACAGGGTTAAAATGTAAACATTTATTTAAGTGAAAAAAATCTGATTCCGAATATTTTACGCCTAACTGATTTTAAATTTTTCGTGTATGATACTCTTACATATGTTTTCTTACTATAAAATACACTAGTTATACAGGATATAAGCTCCCACACATACTAGGTACATCCTCTATACTCTTTTAATGAAAAAATTTAATCCTTTTCGTTACGTATTATCCTCTAGAATTAAAATTCTTCAAAATAGAGATTATTTCGTTAGACAGCTATATTTGCAGTATTTGCAGAGATTTTATTCTCTCTGAACATCATTAATTTGAAATTGAATTTAAAAACACTGCATTCTAATTTCGGATCCCTTTTTTTCTCGCTCCTAATTTTATTCCTCCCCTCCAGTCTATTCTCTCGAACAACTAATTAACCATTTCCTTCTTTTGAAATAAGCACAAGTAAAAGAGAATAAACAAAATATTTGTAATGATACTTAATTCATCAATTAATTGGTGCATGTCAATTATGCAGAAAAATTTAGAAAGTCGGTAGGTGGATTTTCGCATTAGTTTAATGGCGTGATTTCTAGAATTTCCTGAAAAAGTAGCATTTAACTTCATTATATATTCTCATGACGGTAATTATTTCTGGATAAGCAACTAAATAACGCTCCTATTTATCTGAATTTCTATAATTAATCAAAAATGACAGCCTGGGTCAATTTTATGAATTAGGCTTACTACATTTTATAATTTCTTTTTGGTCAGAAATGCACATTAATGACAATCTATCATAAGAAACTTTTAATATTGAAGATTGCATAAAATTGGAGACCTATTTTGGATATTGTTACCAGTGTGGACATATTTTAAGAAAACAAACTTCTTATTAAGCTAGGCAGCACACTCAAGACATACGATAAACTTCTTATAACATTTTTACCCAAATTTTAACGAAAACCCGTTAAAATGGCGGAAGGAAATAACAGTCGAACCTCCATATATCGAACTTCCCTATATCGAAATTTTCTATATATCGAACTCTTAGCAAATTTCCATGTTCATTACATAGAAAAACTGTTTCTATAAATCGAAAAAATCTCTATATATCGAAATTTTTTTCACGACATATTGGGAGATTTTATTCCACTTTAGAATAAATTCTCCCAATTTTTGGCGTTTGAAACAATACTTCGTAGACCCCTGATAAAGTTTTTAATGGATTGAATAAATGCGAGCATTTCTTTGATGAACTTTCCGCAAAACTGGCTGTTCAGCAAGATATTCGTAGTTTTTTTCAAAAGAATGTAACTGTGATCACTGCAACCACTGTCTGTGTTTTTTTTTATGGTATATAGTACTCAATAAATCTTCACAATAATTCATTTTTTTAGTTATTAACTTTCATTTAATGTGATTCGCATATAAATTGGAAATGGAGTTTCGTATACGAAAATTAGCTTTAATTTTAATGCTTTTGGAAAATTATGATAAAACTAAGATCAATTCTATATATCGAAATTTCTATATATCGAATTTTTTCCGGCATTTTGCTACTTCGATATATGGAGGTTCGACTGTATTCACATCATCCACTTTAAATTAGTGTTCCGACAAACTTGTATATCTTGGAAACCTGCCAAGAAATACAGAAACCTGAATCATAATCATCATCAGTTGGTACCACAGCCGGTCGTGGGACTTGGCCCTTTGAAGGAACTTGTCCCCCCGCGATGCTATTGTGGCAGTCTACGCCAATTCCTTTTATTGATAGTCTTGCATGCTACATCATAGTCTTTCTAACTGAGTTTTGGCTTTCCATTCGGCATATTGCTTAGTGGTTATGATACAAAATCATTTTTCGTAGTTCTATTGTCATTAATTCTGTGAATATGCTCAGCCTAATTCCTTCTATTTAATTTGCTGTATTTTATAATATTGTGTCCTTCTATTTAATTTGATATATTTTATAATATCGGGTCATTCTGTTTAATTTGATATATTTTATAATATCGGGTTCTTTAAGCAAATTATTTAATTCAAAATTTAATCTTTTTCTCCAGAACCATCTTATGGGACCTCTGCTCCAGAAAAAAATCTTGTGGAACTTTATCCAAAAATACTTTGCAAGTATTTTTGGATCCTTCTCTCAAAGATAAGTAGCAAATTTTCATCATGCTTACCAAGTGTCCCAGTCAGAATAGATCTCACCAAAACTTTCTAAAGAACTGATTTAGTCTCTTTATTAAATGGGAACTAAAGTGGGTCCTTGATCCATTAAAATGTACATACACCTCAATATTTCACTATAACTAACAGTGAAGAAGTCCCTTTTACCGTTACTTTAAGTGAAATAGAAGGTATTTTGTATTTCTAAAACAGCTTGTTATCCAGGGAGCAGAGGAATTCGTGGACAGATTATTTGGATATTATTAATCAAAGTAGCTCCTTACACTTAACTTACATTGAGATTTTGAGCTATTCAGCTGAAAGAGAATGCTTGATTGTCACTCTTCTAGCTGTTACAGGACAGTATCCTGTATAGATCACTACATATCTGCGTATGCTGGTTTTCAGGTATGTAACGCTAGTTTCGTAAGATCGGTGATAAAGACAGTCTGATTACTTCATTCAAAGCCATTGGACATCACATAATTTGGTTCTGATCCTGATTGGATTAGAGGATTCCATGAAGATTTTCTGTACCTTCATTCCGCATTGAATCAAACATTTAAAAATAACTTCTAAACTGCACTATAATTTTATTTATTTTAAAGGTTGAACACGTTCTCTGCTCATTTTCTACCTATCACAGAAATGAGCCCAATGGTATAAGACTACCATGGGAATAAAAACCATATAAAGCAGCACAAACTTCAATGCTGACATTTTCTAATATATGACTTAATCTACTGCTTAAATCATTATTTGATATATTAATGAGCAAAATCAGCTCTTTCTGTGTTTGAAAATTATGTTTCCCAAGCTTGTTAAAATTCCGTCTATGAAGCGTTTTATTTAAACATGTTTTGAAACACATAAAGAAGGACCAGTAAATTTTGGCTCTTACATTGATTAAACTAGTTGATGAGATGAACTAAATCTATCAATGGGATGTGATACATATGCATATTTTGTACTGTGACTGAGATAATGTTTACTCAAAATGTTCAAAAAGTGCAACATGTTTTTATAAATGTTCGAATTTTTTATTAGAAATTTCTTTCTGTTTCTTTAATTTTTCATAGAAGGTTCACCAGAAGATTTTTATTTCCCGTCAATCCAATGCATCTTCAAACTTAGAAATGCAACGAGAAAAAAGGTAGATAGGTATTAAATTCCAGTACCTTATGAGGAAATAAAAGATTCAGATGACGTATTAATATGTTTTCAATATCTATCTCAAAGTTTTCAAAGAAAGAACCAGCACTTTAAAATTAAGGTATCTTTATTTGCGTTTGTTATTAATGCATGAATTATATAACAATACATTTTACTTCGTATATCATTGAGACAAAACTGTAACTACTGTCACAGGGTATTACTTTGGTGAGACTTCATTAAAGAACAGTCTTGTTTATACTGTGCCCCCTCTCACAAGTATGTAGTTGTGGCAGCGCTTGTAAATTGTGTTTTCGCAAAATATTAGACTTGCATTTCAGCTAGCAATATTGTGTAGAAAACGCTTATTATTATACATTTAGCGCTTAAGTATGTCACGTGAATGGAATCTAATTTTAATGTTTTAAATTTTTCTACCCATAGTTCAAATAAAGTAGAAAATTTGCTGCCCTATCAGTAAAATAGATCTATTTCACTCATCATTTTTTTCCCGAAAGAAAAAAAATTGGAACAAGTATTTTACGAACAAGCAAATATTTGAACGATATAATTAAAATTGACATATCATTCTTTTGTTCAAATATTTGCTTTTATAGGTAAGAAGGGAACTTTTCTTTATTATTGCTAAAATTACCCCAAAATGAAGAAATTTCCTCTAATAATGTAAAAATCCTTAGAAGCTATTGAGACGCATGAAAGCAGATTTTTTTCTTGTGTTACTCTTGTCTTTTACTCTACTACATTGTCTAATTTTTCATTGACTTAGCACAATATACATACGATAAACTAATATTTTGAGATAAAGAATTGTTACTAAAGATATGAAAAGGGAGATTTTAAGTTAAATTTTTAACTAAAAATATTTTAACTGATAAATGGAGGCATAAAATTGAAGTCTTGATTTTGAGTGAAAAGTTTAAAAATTTGATTTATTAATTTCTTGGACTAACAACACATTTAAGCAATTTTGCGAAGATTCATATAAAAACTTTTCAGCCAGATCGCTTACACTTAGGAGCTTTGCGGTTTCTTGAAAATTTCAGACTACCGTAATTATTGAGGGACTTGACAACCAGCTCGCTATTACAATTTTGTTCCTTTGCAAAGCGCAAATTATTTTATCCTGAAAGTCATTTACAGTCTAAAAGCGTCAGCTACAACAGTTTTTTTCATTCTAGTCAGTCATCATTGCAAGCTATCATCTTTCTCGTTTCATTGCTTACGTACTCTTCATTGGTTTGTTTGATGGACCACTACAAGTCGCAACTAATCCATCTACCTTTTTAAAAGGAAAATATGATTTTCCAAATTTGTTTATACTCAGAAATTTGTATTTATTTATTTATTGTTAATGGATAGTTAATCACATAATAATAAAATCATTATAATGGGGCAATATACTTAGATATACGCATAACAGGAACACCTCGTTTTTTAAAATCCACAGTAAAGTTTAAGAATGGCACAATTAGTTTAAATAAGCATACGATCCTCTCATTTTGTTTAACACTAGAACAGCGGCAGCGATCATTTTGACTGCAAACGATTTTCAAACGCTCATATTTCCTTTTGTTATTCTTTGATTATTTGTTTGTTCATTGACTTTTTCTAAATATTCATAAAGAATATGTCGGACAAAAATTATCTTTTCTGCCCGTTATTATCGTCTCTATAAAGAGCTTAATCGTCGCTATATTACCTATAAAGGCTGACTGCGGTCATTTTGACCGCTGATCCAACATAGCTGTCTATGTTGTGTTTTCTATTCGATTTTTTTGCTACGCGTGTATGAGAAGGAAGAAGATATAATTCATGTAAGAGAAGGAAGAAGACATCAAAACCGAAGTTGAGTACTGAGAAAAAATCAGGAACAATCATCTCTCTCACAGTATGACCCAAATGAGCGAGATGAAGAAGTATCAAAAGATGGAACAGCGTGGACTACAGTTCCTTATGATACTCTTTCTTCAGGAATACGGCAGCTTCTCAATATGTTGAGAGAAGTGCCTGCACCCAGCACATTTGTCATTTGGCATGTACTCTGGTAGTTTTACTAGTGCATGGAGACTGTTCATAAACGAAAAAATCCTGCATCTCATACATGCACGGAAGCAAAAGCTTACAGGCGCTTACAAGATCCGCATTGGAGTGTATCTTTAGATGAATTAGATGCTTTTTTTCCTTACTGTATGCCCATGGAGCTTTTATTTCTAAAGGTATTTCAATCGACAATTTGTGGTCCACGACATGGGGCCTAAACTTTTTTCATGAAACAATGGCTCGTGGTAGATTCAAAGAAATCCAGATATATTTGCGCTTTGATCTGAAGTCAACAAGATCCGAAAGACTTCGAACAGATCAATTTGCTCTAGTATCAGAGATTTGGAGCACATTTATTGAAAATTGCTTACTGTGTTACAAAGCAGGTGCAAATATAACAGTAGATGCTCAACTATTCCCAAGTAAGACACGTTGTTCATTTACACAGTATAAGCCACAAAAACCAGATAAATTCGGGATAAAATTTTGGCTAGCAGCTGATGTTCGTTCAAAGTACTTTTGAATGGCTTTCCATATTTAGGAAAAAATGAAAGTACACCCAATGAAGATACCGCTGGAAAACATGCGGTATGTCGTTTGGAAGAACCATTTCAAATACTGGTAGGAACATTACAACTGACAATTTTTTTACATCATTAAAATCACTAAATCAGCTTCACGACGGTGACCAGGGCAAGTTTTTTGTAATATTTCGGACTTAGCTGCTATCAATGCTTCGATCATTTACAAAGAAACCACTGGTATAAACGTCAAGCGTGCTGATTATATTTGCAATGAGCTGATGAGCTCAGTAAATTTATGTGTTCCTCTAAGACATCTCCGATTCCAATTTCAGTCCAATTTCCGTCTAGTACAGATGTAGCATCCACTATCTGAAGCAGAAAAACGCAAACAATGTCAAATTAATCGATGCCGCAATAAAACTATGAACATTCGTTCTCATTGCAAATTTCAGTTTACGGCTCATGTACAAGCAAAGTGATAAAGTTCAGTGCTTGCAGAGACTGTAAAAAAGAATAATGTAAGTGTAATTTCGTAATATTTATACTTTTAAATGTATAAATTTTTATAAATTATGATATGTGATAAATATTTAAAATATTTTAGCAATACAAAGAAATTTTCTTTGTATAGTGTGTTTTATTTTGTACCTATTGTATTTTATTACTAATTGGTTTTTATAAAAACACTAGATGTATTACCCGGCTTCGCTCGGGATTCAGTTTCTGTTATTATTTTTTTCAATGATTAGCCTCATGTTATGATGTTCTACAGTTTTCGCTAAAATTCTTTTGCGGTAGCAAATAACATTAGTTTGTTGTCGGCGCTGTCGTTGTTCATCACTTTCATCTCCTTTCGACGTTGAAGCTCGAAGACAATCGTATGTTCGACGCTTTAAAAGTTTCTTCATCAGTCTCACTGCTTCGGATCACTACAATTTGAATTCTATTACGTTCGAGCTCTTGGGAATATTTTTTCTTCAGATTCTTGTGTGCGTCTAACCGCATTTCGAATTCTGTTGGCTTCGCGCTCTTCTGTTTTTTTTTTCCATTACATTGCTCATTTCTCAACAATCTTTGGCATTTTCCCCTTACTTCTGCAGGATTAAAAGTTGCTCTCCTCTTTTTGGACATTTTAAAGCATTAATTTACAGCTAGTTAATAATGTTTGAATGGATTTAATATTATAGAAAAATAATCAATAATGTTTGAATGGATTGAGATCACATTCAATATTAAAACACAGCAAATCTGGTAATTATTATAGAAAAAGTATATACACGTATTTCATGCTCGGAATTCTTTCTCAAAACTAAATCGTCTGCTACGTTTCAATGCCACTTTCAGACTTTCTTAATTATAATATACACGTATTTCATGATTGTAATTCTTTCTCAAAACTAAATCATCTGCTATGTTTCAATGGGACTTCAGTTATATATATCATCACGTCAAGGCTAAACGCACGTGTTTCTACCTAAGTCAACGTGTCCTGTAGTATATTTGAGTTTGAACAGGAAGCTTTGGATAGTTTCAATTCATGAAATGGATAGATAACACATTCATTGAAAATGAATGACTTTCCATTCTTTTTTTTTTCATTTTTAAAAAGAAACATTCCGGCGTTGCCACGTACATGAAAATAATATATCAAATTCATTCTTGCATGCTCAAATATATGAATAAATCACGTTTTTAATTCATGTCTATTTATTTTTACGGAAATGTTATAATTTAATTGGCAACAATGAAATGCTACAATGGCTTTGAACAAAAATATCCGGGAAAATTTGGCGATTTTTTTGACGATTTTCAATATCCGTTGATACTTCTAACATAATTCGGTAATAGAACGTCGTAGCGAAATGAAAATAGTCTATAACCATCGCGCAAGTTCAAGCAATAAGTTGACTAAGTTTCATCACAATCGGAGGAACGGTAAGGCAGCGCATAAAATACGAACAAACAAACATTCATTCATTTTTATATATAGAAATTTAGTATGCTCTTAGATAAAAAAAAATAAACATTATAAAGCATGAGCCGAGAGGAAAATTTATGTGATGAAAATGTAAAATTTAAGAGCTAAATATATTAAAAAACTTGTTTCAGAAAACAAACCATGAACAAAAGTGTATTTTTTAAACATTTTAAGGGAGCGGACAAAATGACCGCTCCTCGCCGTTTTAGGTATACAGAAAACGCCACCGTTCTAGTGTTAAAAAGTATTTTGTCTTGAGTAAACATACGAGCATTTTAGAATTTAGAATGGAAATGTTTAGAGCTATTTAATTAACACGTTGTTAACTTTGAATTATAAAGCAGGCTGATTGATTATTCTATAGCACTACCTCCTGTTCTCTAATTACAAGAAAATTAATTTCTCTTAGAGTCAAATCTTTTTTTTAAAAACTGAACAATACTTTTCTTTAATCACCACTGATAAAACAGAAATTTTTAACTTTCTACCACACAATAAATTTAGAGAAAATATACTTTGCCGACACAAATGCGCCTCAGCAAAATATTTTTCCTAATAAAATTAACCTTAACATATAAATATTTGATGCATGATCTTCGTTTCCAAAATTCCTACACCAAATAATTAAAAAAAAATTCTCTCTATAAAAATCCTTAAGTGGAGAAAATACTTGTAAATAATTATACAGAAGTTGAAGTTTTATTCTATTCGGCGATCGTAAGAAGAAAAATACTTAAATCGTGGGAAAAAAGGTTTTATTTGCTTTACCACTAACATTTTTGAAATTTCTGTTGATGTTTTGAGATAAATCGCTCTGCTGAATTTAATGCGAAAAAGACTTTTTCCTTTCTCAAAGATTGTAGTCTAATATTTCCTGTATATCCTCGTTCAAGTTAATCCCCGGAGTAGAATATTTGATAAATCTTAGAAAAAACCTGCCCTAGGGGTAATGGTATAATATTTACCTTCAGGGTAATCTTTTGAAACTCTAATTTTTCCCGAAAGGTTGGACAAACCAAGTTTCTTCAAATATTCTCTGATCATTTGAGTAGAAAGGTTGTCATACATAATAAAGAAATTGCAGTAATTTTTATGTTATGAACTATTTGAATTGCGCTAACTACTAAATATTTGCGAAAATTGCAATTTCCGTATCTTTCAACTTATCGAAAAAAATAGTTTATTGATAACTGTTATGTTGTTATGAAATTATTTTTCTGAAATACTATTTTGGTAAATTAAAAATCTTAGTAATTGAAGTCAATTTTGCTAAAGTAAATGAACAGGAAATATGTAACAACCAAAGTAACAATATGTTAATATAATTGATTGGATACTTTTAAGACAAGTCTCTAAATTATTACTTCCACGAAAGTTGTAGAAACGCATAACTGGAACACCCAGAACTTTAATATCCACAATAGATAGTAAGAATGAAAACTAGGTATTATAAAACTAGGTCTTAGTCCATAGAATTAATCATACCTAATGTTTCTAAGTCTTATGGATATCTATATTAACTAGTTGTCACTTTTTTTTCACTTGAGATATTAGGAATGTTAGCTCTTCTTTTGCTAACAAGGCAAGCTTCTGGTTACTGGAGAGCGGAATATCAACATGACATTATACTTTCTTAAAACAATAACAAAAGTTTTATTTGAAACATATAGAACACTTAGCGGCTCGCCGTCAAAACGCGCGACGCCATTCATTACACATCTCTCTCTCTGATTCCAGTAACGCATAGCACCTGCGCTAACATTCTTTTTGCGGTCTGTCACATGCTGCCATCTATTGACATAGAAAATTGCTTACAAGAAGTAGCACGGTTCCTGTCATTAATCTGTAAAGTCTACAATTTTGATGCTAAGAATTATGCAGGTCAATAAATAAAAGCTTCTCAAATAGACACTACAACTGACAACTAGGATTAATCAGGTTAATCCTTCATAAGTCTCAGAGCAATGGATACTATAGTCTTTGTACAAAAATCTCGTGATATCTCCGAAGAGAGAAGCTTGTTGTCGATTTCTATTTCTATTCGAATTGAAGAAGCTGTTATTTTTACCGAGTCGTAGCCATAGAAAGTGTCAAGTAAGTAAAATGATATTACTGCTTGATAAATTTTATTTCTGGCTTGATATCATTATTGTCTTTTAAAGATGAAAAACTATTTGAACTCAAAATGTGAGATTCTTATTTTCATTAGATGATTAAAAAACTTTTACATCAAGTGCTAAGATTAATGATATAGCATATAAAAAAGTTGTAAAAATGGTCTATTTATTTTTTTGCTTGGTAAAGCTCAAAATAATTGTGCAGATATTTATTATCAGAGAAAATGTTCTCTAAATAACGATTTGAAATAAGCTAAGCTTCCTTATAGAAATTAAAAGTTTTAAAATCATAGTATCCCATATTGGTCTCAATCAGAGATTTGAGATTAATGAAAAACAGGAATGGTATTGTGAAAAGATTCAAAGGTTTCGTTTTATTTCCCTCGATACTTTTTTTACCTTTCTTTAATCAATGTAAGTAATAAAAAACAAAATTTTACCTCTTCGTTTAAAAATATTTTATAAAAGTGATTGGAAACGTCCAATGTTTGGGATTCTTATTAAGATTTCAAAAACATTATTTATCCTTTTTAGTTATTTATAGATGAATTTTATTAAGATGAAACTGTATATAAACTATCTAATTTTGACAAAAAGAGCTATATTTAACTACACTATCTTCTGGCTATGGATTTTACAAGCCTGTTCGTTATTTGTGTACTGATTTTATTCTTCTTATTTTAAGTACTGACTTTAAATTATGTTGTGCAGAAACAGCTTACTTTGGGACTTTATTCTTGTTCCAAGGAAAATAATCTGTTCAAATTTTAAGCTTGAGAATTAGGGAAGGCTGACAAAATTATTTCTTGGCAACGATAAAAAACTTAATTTACAAGGCCCGTAGCCATTTTTGGGGTAGAATTGGAAATGATTGTACAGCATCAAGTTTTCTGCTGAATATTTAAAATTGCGTTTCAAAATATAAAGATATCTATATTTATCCCATATGTTGCGAATAAATAAAAGATTATCCATTCTAGAGATCTTTAGAGTCTGTATATATTCCATTATAGAAATTTTTTTCTCAAAAGTTTCCTTTAGTTGTTTGTACCTTAAGTGCTCAAATGTAAAGATCGATTTAATCATCTAAATGACATTTTGTTTCAGTATTAATTCTAATTTGAAATGGAGTTTTCACAGGACAATTTAAATTTTAGGATACATTTAACTTGAATAAAACCTTTTCCAGGTTATTCGATTATCATATCCAGCCAAATAAAAAACTCCCTTAGTTCTCAATCAACTAATTGTTGCCCCTTAAGAACAGCCTTAAACTTATACAGTAGGTTTTTGGAGTTCTCCGTCTTTGGATTTCAGTGCAATCGAATTTCTGATTCTGCAATCAAAAATGTTGAGATAAGAGTTAAAAGTTCATAAAAAAGCCCGCACAGGATTTTATTGCCTTTGAAGGATGCATTAAATATTCAAGTTCTGATTCTTGATTTGTTGAAACACTGCTGTAATTTAATATTCAAGAGCGCATTGAACACACGTTGTTCTATCCCTGTCCTAAAATCCAATTTATCGTTATACCAATATAGCTGTTATAAAGAATTCTATTCAATAAATAAATCATTTTCTTCGAAGTAAGCAAATATTTTATGAAACATGTTAAATAGACATGTTTCATAACGCATCACACACGAATATAAGTGTACGATTCATGTCTAAATTATATATAATATATATATATATATATATACTGCTGGCCACCCAAATGCAACACCAAGAAAGACAAGAGATATCACAACAAAATTTATTTTGTAGATAACATGTTGACCAAGTATCAAATGGATTAAATTTATAGACTTCTGTGAAGTGTGGTTCCTGCCAAAATCAGTAGCCAGAGTAGCCGCATTGTTGGAGATCACCGCTGCCACATGCCTCGGCATTGATTCAAAGAGACTATAGAGAATCTATGCTCACTTCTACCCAGACTTGGGTGTATATAATTTGAAGTGGCACTCTATTTGAATTTGAAGCAAACCAGCTTTATACATGAAACAATGTTTATTGAATTCGTTGCACATATAATTGGCTTTTACAGCAATAAGCATGCGTACTACTTGTACGGAATGTATAAACACAGCTTTCAAGACAATATATTTTTATACTCACGAACAGTAAGTCAAACCAGCAGTATGCCCATGTAAACTTCTGGCCCGCTAAGCACTAGCGCAGGATAACACCTTTTCAACCTTAACAACCTCCTCCTTTCTATTAATGACGCTGCGTGATATTTATACTAAGCGACGTATGCCGAAATTAGCATATCTGAAGCAGCTTCTTTAATTCATTAATTCAAAAGTTCGATTCTTGGGAATCGAATCTTGTGTATACCTTACACTGGCCTCCCTCGAAAAAAAAATTAGGTAACTGAGGTCTGAACGGCTTCAGTAACTAATTGAAAACGCGTGCTGGTCGTGACTTTTTACATAATGGGTGGCAAGCCAAAAAACCTTCCACACGTTGTGTGGAGGAAGAACGCCACTACCATTTTACAAAACTAACCCGAAGGGTCCAGGTGACACCATCAAACAGTGGATTTGCAGATGTTGCGGATACTGGGCCTGCCAACTGCGCCCTAAAATATCTATTTTAATTAAAAGTGACAACACAATTGCACAGCATGACATTTCTTGACTGTATCTGCTCTCCCCCAATTTATAAGTGTACATGTGTTATTTTTTTGTGAAGTTAGTACATTAGTGTTAATTGGTATATTGTGCAGTATGTATTTTTTTTTCCTAGTCACTACATGTCCCCTTCAAAAATTTATGAAACAACAGTATGCCGTTTTTTTTTTCAGTGGCTCACCCCCTTCCCCTCAAATGTTTACACAGATAATATACACTGTTGAATTTCAAACCAATTTGGTTCGGTTTTATTAAAGGGTGGGAGTTAGAATAAGAAAGTTGATACAAGACTTGTTCCTCATGAATGCAGCAACTTCCTTGCACCAGTCTGTCCAATCCGTGGAACCTCTCTTGATGGTCGCAGTCCTAGTTAAGGTATTCGTTGACCGTGTGGGCATCCTTCGTGCAGCAGGTCGTAGGTTCCTGAGGCGCTGGTCCGGCTTGACGATGGACAGGAGGTCTCTTGGGAGGAGGGCCAACCTTGCTGGCGGGTGATATCTTGCGTTTCCTGTACTTATGCAAAGGAGCTTTAAAACTGCAATTCTCCCTTTGATAACCTTGTGTACCTTATGTGTTCCACGTTCATCCTTAGATGGAGGTTTTGTAAGGCACACTTTACTTTTCTCCGTACTTTTTAGAGTATAGGCATTAGATTTTAATGCAGATTCTATTTTTTGAAACTTATACGTCGCACCAAACGCTGTTTAGTAACTGGTTTTATCTCGCTGCTTGTGTCATGTTTTTCAACATACCTGACTCTGTTGTTCGTACTGGTGCGTTTTAATGCAACCTGCGTCTAGAACTTCCGAAAGCATCAGCTAAACTACTTACAGTATAACCTGTGTCAACTTTTCATCCTGACTCTCAGTATGGTTTTCATGTACTTTATTTAAAACCATATTATCAACCTGGCCTACAGCATCCTCATTCGGATGGAAACTTGAAATAATATCATCATTACCTAGCGAGTTCCTACTATCGTTTAAAGAATTTTTATTGTCGTCAACTAATAAGTATTCACTAACTTCCGTAACGCATACTTCGTCATCTACTAATTTCCTTCATAACAGATGTGTGAATATCATCTAAAATATCAGGTATCGCATCAATAATATCAGGTATAGCATTAATAGAAGTGTCAGAGGATTTATTTCTGACAACCACTAGCGATTAGTATCGGCACTATTTTCAGAAATTTGTACTGGAATTACCTCATCATTCTCAGCTAGACTCACTTTCTTTATAAGCCACAAAAATACCCTGACTTTCACATTCTCAAAATAATGAGTACTGCTCGGACAAAATAATACATTGACCACACAGTTTGAACAGGTTGAACCATATCATGTGCATCAACTTGCCAGTGCAATTAAGGGCTTCCATATTATTACTTTAAGAGCACTAATTTCATTATAACGCCGTGCGCTTCTATTATTTTGCCTGCGGTACTGCTTACGCTGCTGGTTGAAACTCGAGGAAAAATTTTGGCCGCGGCTGTATAAAACTTACTTCGTACCTGAATGACGGTCGGGTAGTGAAGAAATGCCTATTGTCATGTTTAGGCTAAGCTTGAAGAGGGGTAACCTTGCTTGTAATTGTTTGATTATCTAAAAAATCTTGAACACTTGGCTTCAAACGTTGGAGTAACTATTTTTAAGATTACCGCTTCCCGTTACCCCTTCTAAAATATTCCTCACACTTGGAAATCTTTTCTGTAGCAAATCTAACGCAGACTGACCTTCACGTTGCCTTAGCGATATAAATTTCGCTTCAATTTCACTTGATTAAAGGTCTTTGGAAAACGCTGAAGAAACTGTTGCTTGAAATGACAAATAGTCAAAATCAGATTACGGCTTTGGCATGGCATGTGTACCACTGAATGCACTACTCTTAAAGCGGCTAGAGCAATTTAAGTTTATCCCCCTCTGGGTGCATTGTTGCTGAAGTATGCTCAATTTTCTTTAGGATTAGCTTGAGGGGGCCGCCATTGAAGGTGGCTTCCAATGGCGCAATTTGCTGAACCATAATTACCCGAGGGAAATTTCCAGCAGGGTTTTGTTCTACAACACTCATTTTCAAATAGTATATAAGTACTTGCAACAATTTAATCAATATAAGTACACAGTACACAGTTTTTAATTTGAATTATGTTGTTCGTTACAAATGTAACGCTAACTACCAGGGTATATATGTTTTCGGGCGCCAGTATAGAGAATCTATGCTCACTTCTACCCAGACTTGGGTGTATATAATTTGAAGTGGCACTCTATTTGAATTTGAAGCAAACACAGTTTATACATGAAACAATGTTTATTGAATTCGTTGCACATATAATTGGCTTTTACAGCAATAAGCATGCGTACTACTTGTACGGAATGTATAAACACAGCTTTCAAGAACAATATATTTTTATACTCACGAACAGTAAGTCAAACCAGCAGTACTGCCATGTAAACTTCTGGCCCGCTAAGCACTAGCGCAGGATAACACCTTTTCAACCTTAACAACCTCCTCCTTTCTATAATGACGCTGAGTGGTACTTATACTAAGCGCGTATGCCGAAATCGCAATATCTGAAGCAGCTTCTTTAATTCATTAATTCAAAAGTTCGATCTTGGGAATCGAATCTTGTGTATACCTTACAAGGACTTTGGATGAGTTCTTGGGGTACAGCAAACCAAGCAGCTTCCCCACGTTGCCAAAGTTGATCTGCTGTGGCAGCTGGGGGATGGGCATCTGGTCAATCGTAGAGCAACCATGGACACATGTTTTCTTCGGCGAAAGATCCGGAGAGCGAGGGCGGCCAGGGAAGAAATTTAATCTGGCGATTGACGAAAACCATTGACAATGCGTGCACGTGTGGTCGCGCATTATCCTGGTGAAATATGGCTGTGGGCAAGCCCTGAAGGTAAGGAAGGACAACGGGCTTCAACACCTGCGAGATATGTAGCGCTGGCTGTTTAAAGTAGCCGGCAATGCGTACTAGAGGTGTGTGAGAGTGATATCCAATACCGCCCCATACCATAATACCCGGTGCAGGACCAGTGCGGCGGTGCATAACGCAGCTGTTCAGCATCCTCTCTTCACGGTGTCTCCAGACTCGAATGCGACAATCGTTGTGTTGCAGACAGAAGCGTGACTCGTCAGTAAAGACAATTTCATTCCATTCTGCAGTCCACATCCTTCTGTCGTCGCGCCATTGGCGGCGGAGACGTCTGTGGTTCTGCGTCAATGGTAGACAAAGCAATGGACGTCTTGCGAACAAACCACTCTGCTGTAAACGGCGTCGAATGGTACGCGCAGACACTGGATGGTGCGTTACAGACTGCATGTGCTGTGCTATGGTTCGTGATGTGACTGAGCGATCCGTCACTGCCATGCGCACAATTTGCCTGTCATCACGTGAAGTGGTGCGCTGAGGTGGATGCGATCGAACACGCCGGTCCGTCGTACCCTCCTGCATCCAACGATCACATATCCGCATTATAGTTGTTTGGTTTCGTCCAACACGACTACCGATTTCCCTGAAAGATAATCCACAATCTCGGTAGGCCACTATCCTTCCTCTGTCAAACTCGATACTTGTTCAAAAGATGATCGCTGTTTTCCACGAGGCATAATTGATCGTTTTTTTTTTTGAAAAACCACAAGAAAAACACAATTGCCGAACTTGAAATCGTCGAAATCTCCAAGCCTTAAATAGCTCTTTGAAGTGGCGCCACAGACGCGCGTGATGTGCGTCTGCGCTGAAATTCTAATCATTTGCATATCTCACCTCCGCTAATGCATGTTGTAAATTCCATGTTATTTGCATGTTTCCTTCAGGGTGTTGCATTTACAGTGGCCAGCAGTGTATATATAAATATATATATATATATATATATATATATATATATATATATATATATATATAGAGAGAGAGAGAGAGAGAGAGAGAGAGAGAGATATTGATTTAAAGTTCAGAACTGCATAAGTTTATTTATTTTAATATATATCTAAATAATATTACAAGACTTTTTTAGTAAATTTTTAAAGTTAAGGTTTGGTAGATTACAAAAAATCCTAAATTAAAAATTAAATAAAAAGGTATTTCAATTAAAAGGATATATAATTTGCTTTTCAGTTTATTTTTAAAGTTTATTATTATTCCTTTATTCTTATGCAACATATTATATAGTAAGGTTAGTTATAACTCAACAATCATCTGAACAATTTGTAAAAAAATTCTATTATGTGCTATACTACAAAAGTATATTGCTCTATATAAGAAAATGTAACAAATATAATATTAAATTTAAATATAACTGAATGATTATCACAATATTTATAACTTTGTTAACTAAAATGGGTTAAAAGATTTCGCCTGCGAGTTTTTTATACTGCAGTAACCACGTAAAATAATGGAGATTTTAAAATAATATGAACCGAAACAGTTGTGCTATCAGCAGTTAACCGATTAAATGGAGAAGGTTTTTTCATTATCTAAGTGCTTTAAAGAGAATGTATCAAAATGACTCATGACCATCCATAATGACTAAAGAATTATGTTCCTTAATTAAGGTTTAAATGTAAAATCGATTGTTTCAAATCATTAGCACTTGAAAATGACCTATTAGCCATTGAGGATGTTTTACAGGAATTAAGTTACTTTAACTTGTTTTGTCACTCTCATAACTTTATATAACAAAACATTTAATGTAATAAGAATGCGTAATAACTGTTTTCATTTTTAGTTTCGCTGTACCAAATGTTTGAGAGGAAATTCGTGTTTTAATTTTAATTTATTGAAGTCATTATAATTTTCAAAGAACTAATCGCTGAATCTTTTCAGAAATTTCCCTCTTTATCCAATCAAAATTTATTTTATACATAAGAAAAAATTTAAATAATATGCTTTTTCAGAGATTTTTTAGTTTAGAAAGAAATGGAAGAAATCAGGCAGTTGTTTTATTGAATATTGTCAGGTTTAAATAAGGCTATATTTAAATTTCTCTTGACAGTACTAAGGCCTAGTTATACATATATAAATAGTAACTTTTAGTTTTTAACTCCACATTTTTTTCTTTTTGTTGTTGAAGCTATTCCTAGGTGGCTCTTTTGTTTTGATCCTAGTGCCTATACCCTTGTTGCGCCTCCTTATGACATTGATAATAATTGTTTCGTAAATTCTACTATGTTTCCATGCATTTCAGAAGAATTAAATAAAAAATAAATGTCCTGCTTGTGTCTATCTGCGTATAATAACAGGGATATTTCAAATTCCAGTGGAAAAACACATGGAGAAATGTCTTTGTTATCACCCAAATTTTATTCTTCCTTCGTCAACGGTTACAAAATTAAAATATTCCGTCACTGTGTCCTTAACCATATTGATAAAGCATTATTTAGAAAGTTTCATGCAAAATTAAAAGTCCCACTTACTTCTTTTTACTACGTTGAAAGTAATGAAATCATGTCCCATCTGATTCCCAGCTATGCAAGTATACACTCCGTAGTCTGCTTGTGAGACTGTCTTAACAAATAAAGTACTCCACCATTCATTTGTTACTCTTTGATTCTGACGTATGCCATATTTGGGGTATCTAAATGGGCGAGGCTTATTGTGGAACCATTAAAAGACCAGGCAAATATGACATCTGGATATCATCGGCGATGCAGTTCAGCTCGGCAGAATCATTTTCCCCAAGGCTGCTACCCGACGCTGAAGCAGTTTTCTTAGGATTGTTGGACGATTGGAAGATGTATAGAAAACACATTAAGTCGATGCTAGAGATGAAATAAAAATGATTTAGGTTACCATATATTTTGAAACGCGAAATGCTGCGCGTTATCCCATTTAAAACTGTCATTATTTCATAGTCTTAATTCAATTTGATAACATTTTATAGCAAGAATGCAGAAAAGAAATGAACTTTCGATACAGTTTATAGAGCTACAAATATATTTTGTTTGTGGGAAAGTATATTAACAACTTCCTCTGAATGACCTCTCGATCTTTACTTATACTTTGCTTGTCTTTAATTTCAAGGTTTATACAGATTTGTTTTGCATCGATTCTTTCAATTTCAGTTCATATTTTGGAGTTTGAGAAAAACTGATTTTATAACCTGATTTTAAAAGTATTTCAATTACATTTTTACACCAAATTAGATTAACTTCATATAAGTAATTTTATTTCGTTGACGATTAAGTAATTTTACATCAGTATCACTTTTTATTATATACCCAACAAACACAGGACTGACGGCAGCTTATCGGGTCAGTGGTGGAGGCGCCGGTAGCACAAGTACGGGAGAATTTTTCCGGGCCGCTGGCGGGTAGTTTACAAACATCCGAAGGGGGAACGCTTTTCGTTTACGTGTTTCAGCGCCTGTGATGGGTTGATGTGAATCGCGCCGAAACCGTTTTTCCTCTAACGTCCCGGAAACTGCACCTCCGATTCGTAACCACAAGTAACAGATATCTGCATCAGAATTATGGATTTGAAAGGGAAAGCGAAGATAAATTAAACAGACTTTTCAAAAATATTTATTCATTGTTGTGAAACTTCTTTTACGTGGAAAATTCCCATAATTTTCTTGTATGTAAAGATTGTATTATGTGAGAAGTATTATGTGAAATTGTATAATTGTATTATGTGAAAATTCACATAATTTTCTTGTATGTAAAGATTGTATTCTGTGTGTATGTTTTTAACTCCCTAGAAGCTTATAAAAAACAGATGAAAATTAGTTTCATTGTTTATTTTTATATATTACTGGATAAATTAAATATCTACTTAAAAATGGGTCCTTGTTTCACCACTCTTTATTTATAAGAGAGGAAATAGTGATAAATTTTGTATTTTTTTTAAAATTTTTTTATAGTATATTAAAAAATAGTATATATTTTTGTAGATAAAATATTCAAAATATATATTTCAGGAAACTTACATATTCTAAGTATTTCTAATTGTTAGATGCCATTATAAAACAACTGATTTTGGTAGAATTTTTTCTCGAATTTCATCGTATTAATTTTACAGTAACATATTCTTATAATACACATTTGATGAAAAGAAAAGAATTTTAAATTAAACAGACCATAGTTAAAATAAACAAATCACACATATTTAGAAAAATTTTAATGTAATGTAATGTCAGAGACATAGGACAGTAGATGTCACGAGACACCAAAAAAAGATAAAAACATAAGAACCTTTATCCTCAGTACGGTCATTGAAGAATATACATTGTTGAATATACATTGTTTTTTGTAATTGAATCAGGATACGAGAAATAATATTTACAATAAGAAAAAAAGGCCAAAAATTAGTTTAAATAAATGTTATAAATAAAAAATTACGCAATTAAATTTAAAATAATAAGTAAGTTATATTTAATAAATTAAATTGGCAGGTCTGAATATCCGCGAGTACAGAAAACGGAAATGTACTTTGGCGGAATCGAACCCAGGACGGAAGCATGGGAAGCAAAAACGGATGCCACACACCAGCATTACTAACAAATTATTAAGTGTGGAACTTCAGTAAGACGAGACTGCGTGGCATGGAACAGCGAAAAACAAATGAAAAATGTTAAGCACTATCAGAAACCAGTGAATTAACTGTGAACAATTAATGGACGGGTAAGATTTGAAATATAAAGATCGGAACATAAATTTTTAATTTCAGCTAACACATCGCGGATTTTTGATAAATTCATTTAGTGAGATTTCCCAAGCTTAATCATTGTTGGGTTGTAAATTTTTGAATAGGCTTGCTAGATGAGAGATTTAAATTATTTTTAAGAGCTAGCTGTATGAAAGAGTATGGAAGTTTGATTGGTACCAAACTGGTTACCAGTTTTTTACAGTGACGTAAGCCTAAAATAATATTCGCCTTCAACTTCCACAGCCAAAGTGCACAGCAACAGCAGCATTTGAGTAGAAGTTCCTGGAACAGGTTCCTTCTACTTCTCAAAAAATAACTTTGGTTTTTTCAGGAGGTTTGCCTATAATTAAATTTGACTGTGGAGTTGTGAGTAAATAAAATAGAGTATAATGTGAAGTGTTAAGATCTTTGAATTTCTGCGACCATTAATATTCAGGGGAGTTAATAAAGATAGTTAGAGAGGGAACTTAAGTTCTTCGTAGATTTTTATGGTTGCTGAAGTAGATGGGGGCTTCAACAATATCTCTTATGATTTATTTTCAGCAGCACAGATTTTAGTAATGTGATAGTTAGCACAGTATGAACAGGCCTGGCAAGCATAAGTAAGAATAGGTCTAAGGAATGCACTGTAGATGAGCAACTTCATATTTAGATTCAAATAGCTATCTCGAGCAATTAGGGGGGAGTAGTTTTCTTTTAGCAGCTCGAAATGTATAGTAATGTGTTAAATTGTCGGCCAAAGTGTCCGTAAGGATTCCCTTAAAAAGGATTTTAAGTGGCCGTTCGGTTTGGGATTTTTTTTTCCAAAAAAATTCAATGCGTAAGTTAATTAAGTAATTTTGAAAGGTCCGATATTAATCCAATTGCAGTAATGTTTTCAGATAAGATTTTGACAAGTTTCTATAAATAGTTATATCTATAATAAACAAATTAATCGACCATGGTTGGATTTTCTACTGCACAGAGAGAAATTAATGAAAAGGGGAATACTATTAACAAATATTTTATAACTATTTCCTATTAGTATATTTATTTAATCAAGTAAATATTTATTACATGATGTAGTTTTCACAGTATGTAATTGGTGTTACAAAAAAATGTAGGAATTTACTTCTTGGAAGTAGTTATCAATAAAATGACAACAGATTTACAAACTGCACTCATGTGTTGGGTGGTGTTTTATATGAAGTTTTTTTTAAACCCCCTGTCTCAGAATTTATATTTCCTAATTGGATTTAATTATTTCTACTTTATCAACAATGCATTTTTTCAACTACTTTCAACAATCAACTATTTTTACAACAATAAATTACCCTTTAATGTACAAAACTATGCAAAAAATAATTTTCTTATCTGCAGAGCATTTACTAACTCTACATCAAAAAATAATTTAAATAATTCTTCTTTTGATTCATAAATTATATGAGGGGATGGGAGTCATTTTCCTTTCCATAAATTTATGAACTGATTTTCTCTTTCTTTTTTTTCCCTAGATGCTGTAAAGATGGAGCCAGAGCTACAGCGAAAGGATCCTGTTTTGTGAAAATATAGAAAAATTGTTGTAAATGTGCTATGTACTTTCTAAATAAACTATTTTTACTTTAAACCGGCTCTTTTCTGTAAAAAGCACGTGTTTCTATAATTATCTTCTAGAAACCTTAGTTTCGAATGGAAAGCTAGATTTAGCTTTAATGGTTGGTATTAATGTTATCTCAACTTTCAGATTTGGGTAAATGTATCTTAATACAAAAGAAGGTTTTGTTCTAACAAGTAAACTTGTGATTCATATGCCAATTTTTAGGTAATAACAAAGATCAGTATTTGATAATACCTAAAATGGATAAGGTAAACTGGAAAGAATACTAGAAATATGAAGGCAAAAAAAAAATAATAATAAAAGTGAAAGGGTTGATATCAGAGGTTATTCGTCAATATAATACAATAATAAAAAATAAGGCATATAAACGAAAGGGTCCTACGCAAAACTTTGAAAAAAATGCCAGCGGTCCGATTCTGGTAGAATGCTGGCATGACGCCCGGACCTACGGCACATTGCTGTTTACGAGATGGGTAGATGACGCTATGTCGACACCAATTATTACTCCCGTAACCGGCCCGTCAACCTCCAGTTACGCGGCGGCTGTCTGTCCGCATTGAGGGCTTCCACGCGGCTGCCTCACGGTTCGCAGTCGGATGAATGATGGCTCGATTCCTACCGGAAGTGGCTCAGCACTCGACGGGGTAGTCGCGGGCGAGAGGACACTACCAGTGACGGAAACGATACTGACCTAATGCCCGGCAGTGGAGAAATCGGCTGGCGGATCCTTCCGACCCCGGCCAGATACCTCTGTGTTTGTTTGGTATATTTATGTTTTATCTTTCAAATTTGCAATATAATAAACTATAATTTTGACTGGGTTATTTTATGTATTTCAAAACAATATTCCCTGAATGTAAGATTTGGGTTTGCGTTTAAACATTTTAGATACTGTTAAGATAGACATTTTGGGTAGTGTAAGAAATAAATTATCAGTGAGGTGAATAACGCTTTTGAGTGGCGAAATTCTGAGATCTTAGAGATTAAAAACATGTTAAAGTTATACGTGTATATATATATATATATATATATATATATAAAGAAATATTAAGATGCGTGCTATATAGTAGTGATTAATAATATTATTTATAGACTATCTGTTAGAAACTACATGCTTAATCTACTAGCATAATTTCATAGAACTTTAAAGTCTTTCAAGATCCTGCATAGTAAGGTAATTTTACCCAGATATGAGAGGACGAGAGTAAAAGAGACTAAAAATACTCTACTACAGAGGATGTTCACACATTTTTTAGACGATGTACATTGTATCACAAAACTAAATTACATAAAATTCTTGTGTTTTAAATGTTCTATTTGACATCCCTTATTCTGAACTATCTTTCGGACACCGCAATTTCGCAGGATATAATGCCTTTGAAGTGTCAGAAGAGGTATTCTATTCCATTCTCCTGACCAGCTTTCCAGAGTCCTGTAAGGGTAGGGGACGACGTTTGGATAATGCAGATTTTAAAAGTCCGAAGCACAAAACTCCATAGGTGATACATCGGGAGATTTAGTAGGGATATCAGTGAAGGGTATGGCCTTGATACCAGTTTTTTTGTTCCATTTCTTTTAGGAAATTTACAGTGGATTTTGATGTGTGACTGCTAGCTTTGTCCTGATGGAGTCTCAAGATGATGGCACTGTGGGTAAAGCGATGGTATTTAATTCAGAAAAATTGGCGATAAAATATGTTCCTGATAGTATTTGGAGTTAATCTTGACATTTTTTCCAGTCTCTTTATTTTAACTTGCCATTATAAGAAAAAACAGCAACAATCATGAATCCCTTAGAAAACTTTCTTTCGATTCTTTGAACCATGTACTTAAATTTTTTCTCCCCTTTTATGATAATAAATGGCTCTTTTTTTGTTGCAATTATTTAAATACACCCATGATTCATCTATTGTGACAATTGTTTTCCATTTTTCTTTGGATAAGTGTTTCTCATATAGAATTCTGAAGCTTGTCCTGCGTTCAGCGATATGATTTGGTAGAAGACGATGCACATTGCGTTTTTTTTGCTTTCTTAAGATTTAAATCAACGTTCATCATTTTGTTTACAGTAGACACCGAGAATATTAATGATTTTGCAACTGTCCTTTGACTAGGGGGATTTTCTGTTAACATTAAACAACGTACCTTTGGAATAGTCGAAGATGTCCGTTTTTTCCTTGGAAACTTGTTTGGAATTTTTGTCTCACTTAAGGCTAAAATTTGACTTTTTTTTTCCTTTATTGTTGACGATATTACCTATCGACGCTTTAGATATCGCAAAACCATGACTCTCACATCGTTTTTGAATAACGGAGTATGCATATTTCTCTTCGGAAAGAGCATAATTGTAGCCTTCGAACCACTGCTTTGTTAAAAACGCCATTTTGAATAAAAACAAAACTTTGAAGCCGCAGATTATGATTGTGACTTTTAAAAACATAGTACAATTGCAATTATTTCTTTTTCAGCAAACGATTTTTTATTACCGCTTACCAAAATCGTCTAAAAAATGTGCGAACAGCCTCTGTATTTCGCAAGGCACAGAAATAAGAGAAAAGTAAACGATGACAGTTGTTTATAAAATATTTTTTCTTTCTTCGCACATGAAACAAGTAATTTCTTTAATTAAATTAAAAGTATAATTTCTATAATTAAGCCTTTATTTGTACAAATAGGGGTGAGAATAACTCTTATTCTTCCTGTTGTTGATTAAAATCGTTCTAATTTATACTAATCTTTTTCTCTAAAGTTCACACCAAACGGTATCCTTGTTAGCTTTCAAGTTACCTGGAAAAGCTTTAGTCTTCCGAAAATTTACAAAGGAATATTAAGTATCTCGAATGAAATGCAGATAAATGCATAAGATATCGAGTTAAATGATCAAAGGAAGTCAGATATTTTTATTCCTCTATAATTCTTAAATAATGAAAGGGACAAAGAGAATTCATTAATATGAAAATCTTGCTGAAGATTCAACAGCTAATACAATGATATTTTGAGCCGCAAAGTTGCATCAGTATCTTAGGGGAAAAGAATATTCAGTT
Source organism: Dolomedes plantarius (assembly GCA_907164885.2). NCBI lineage: Eukaryota > Metazoa > Arthropoda > Arachnida > Araneae > Dolomedidae > Dolomedes > Dolomedes plantarius. The sequence goes on along the minus strand of OU015494.1, from coordinate 73,884,199 downwards.
ATTATTGAAATAATTTGTTTCTTTTGGAAAACTTAAGGATTTGGTTCGTAACAATGCACAAGGAAGAAATATTTTGTTCAATAAATCCTAGTTTCTTTCAATTAATGCATTACATATGAATTACGAAATACATAAATTATTTTTTAGTCTTCAAATTGGCAATAAAATAAAATATAATTTTTGACTGTGTTTATTTTGTGTATTCAAATTGAAATACCCTAATATTATTACATCTCTTAATCTATATTTTCCAAAATAAAAGAATCTATTTATGCTCATTTCTGTTGAAAAATGCTTGTTCGGTTAGGTGGTTAAAACCCTCACTGGATTGAGAGTAATTAAATGATTCTGTAACATGATAACTGTTATTTAGCTGTTAAATTTGATATATGCTGGCATAAATTGTACAAAAACATCACAACCTTAAACGGTAGTTCTTTTAAAATTGGGATCAAACTGTAATTTCATAAGCATGTTTATCAAAGAATATAGATAAAACACAAGTTTCTAGTTATCTAGCGGATTAAATCCTTGTTAAGTCCTGGATATACATCGTTTAAAGAAAATTATATCTTTATCATGAGGTTCTAGCAGACAATTTTTCACTGTGAATATAATAAGATCGAACGTTTTGATAAACATTTGAAGATTATTGGCAGAATGTTTTGAAAATGTAGCGTAAGATTTATTTTCAAACAAGCACATTTCTTTATAAGATGAATCTCAAGATTTAAATAAAGGTATTTTTAAGCATCAGAAATAAAATTCGCAATTAGAATGCGCATCGATCTACATAAATACACGAAAAAAAATTATTGTGATTAGAGACGTATGGCATTATATTGAAGAAGCGTAAAGAAAACAAAGTAGAGACTATGTCACATCTAGAAGAACATGGCACTATTAGCATAACCGGTTGCTGCTTTCATTTATATCAATTTCTTGGGTTTTCTTTTGCTTTGTTTTCATAGTAGCGAAAAGATGCTTTAATAAGCCAAAATTCCCAGCTTTATTTCAAAATTCTTACATCCATACTTTCACGATAGAGGAAAAGTTATTATTAGAAATTATGTCATTAAAAGTGTTTCATCCTTACATCGCTTTTGCAGATGACTGACTTCAGAATTCGAATAAACTCATTTCCAGCTGACATAAGTTTTATAAAATCAAATCATCAATGTACTGAAAGAAAGGTAAACAGATAACATTGCATCGTCCACGCATGAAGCATGAGTTTAATAACTCACTTTTTCGTGAAATTTAATTATTGAAACAACTTAAATTTTCGTTTTGATTGCCCAGTCTTTCCTTTTGAATCTAATTTTCAGTTTTAGGAAAAACCCTTTTAACCTCAAATATACTTTCGTAATATTTGAATTTATTTCCTTCTTTCATTTTTGACACGTTATTAAAGATAAAAACGTAATTATAATTGTCTAATAAAATGCCTTTTGTTATTGATGATAAAATATTATAGATCAAGACATTACAAGATAGTTTCTTTTCTTTAATTACTTCACGCATTCCATAAAGTTTCTGCTTTTAAAATACAAATTTTGCTGCATAGTTAAAATGAATTGAATCTTTCTACAATGTACGTAGTAGGAAATAATAACAGAATAATGCTGAATATATGTTTGGCTGTTAAATTCATTAAAATTATTAGTTGTAGAGAATTTACAAAATCGAACTGATTTTTTTAATATTCCTCTACTTTTAAGAATAAAATACCTACAACCCGAAATTATAGTTTCACTCAAATATTTAGAAATATTTAACTTTAGTCACTGAGTTAAGAATTAGGTAGTAAAATTTATATTTCTGCCTATAATTTTTAATATACAAGGCAACATTCAGTAACTTGGGATATAATATAAATTACATGATTTGAAGTGACATAAACGTGTTTGATATTTAAACTACTAAAACAACATTGTCTCATATTGGTGGAATATTTTAGTAGTCAGCATACCAGCTTCGAGGTTAGAAGATCCGTGTTTGGCTCCCAATCTTAACAGATAATTTTTACAACTTTGAGTTTTTATGATTTTAAGTTTGAAATTTTATTTACCTTTTAGCCTACCTTTATAATATAATATATACAATCAAATGCTTTTAATTATATTTACTATATTGAAACGATGATTCTTACTACAAAATCCCTGGGCTTATCACCTATCATCCCGCTCGTATTGTGTTCTGTTTCTTAATATGTACCATTATAAAAGGGAGGGGGAAGGATAACAACTTAAGCATAGCTACCAAAATCTTTTACGGCTGAATAATAAAATGATCAAAAGGATCTACAAATTATATGCTTTGTGAACCTCTAAGTTCTGATGGCTTCCGATAATTTGCTTTCCTAATAGCTACAACAATGTTTTACTCTCAGCCCAATTTTAGTTTAAGCGAACATGACACTTTTTACATAATCTGACACCCTAAAAACTTTCCAGTCTCTCTATTAACAGTTGTCAAATGAACATAAAATTAATATGTACGAAGTTATTTATGTAGAAGACATTTATCTTTCACAGTGTTTCTTTTTTTCAAAGTAGAGGAGTAAAACTAGATGTTTAAAATTCTTAACTCATGATAAATTCTGTACTTAAAAATATGCTTTAAATGTATCCTCATATCAAGTTTATTAACATCACAAGTTTATTTGCTCACAAGTTTATTAGCAACTAGACATTTCATCTTTAAAACTTTAAAAACCCTTTATAACACGAACCATTGACGTTAGGGCAGTCTCCCGTAGATATTTCCCACAACACCCTGCCATTTGGTGAGTGCAAAGGCTCATTTTGTACGGCCCTGTACATGTTGGTGTGTTCAGAACTAAGAGACATTGCCCCCAAAGCAGTTTCCCAATCTTTACAACTAAGAACTCGCATACTAATGATATGAATTCAATGTCATGCGTTCTTAAAAACTCTCTTACACATTGAAAGAATTAGCAATAATTTTTTCCCGTATGTTTCTGGTTTTTATTTTTTTTGTTAAAACTGCAAAAAAATTTCAAAAATTTTGCTTTTTTTTTCCTTCATATTATATTGACTTCATTTTTGCTGTTTTAAAAATACTGTAGAGTGAATTCAAAAGGTACAAAGAAAAAAATCTTAGAAACGAAATTAACTGAAAGACTTCTTAATAATATTTAATCCGTCTTGAAGTTTATCTGGAAATTTTTTGACTATGACGATCTCCTTAAAAGTAGTAGATTTAGAAAGATGTAAAAGGATATCGCCTAAAGCATATGTCCTAATCCAAGCTTAGACTTTTTGAATTTAAAGCCTTTGCATTTGAGAGATTCGATAGGCTTACGAAGAAATACTATCGCTCTGCAAGCTAACCTCTGAATGTATCCTTTTTATATAAAGACTAAAACAATTGTAATATCTGGAAATATCGCGATTTCCTTGACTTTTTCGAAGAGAAATAAAAATATCTTATACTTGATATTAAATTGAACATATGCGATTTATTCTCTGAAACGTTTTCTACTTTTCATATATTCAAAAATGTTTGCAGCATAAGTTGGAGCTCTCAACCAAGCATCAACAATGTTTGTAATTCCTAAAGTTTTTACACTTTTCAATTTTAGTATAATATTTTTACCATATCTCTCCATGCTTTAAGAAGATGTTTAGATGTAAATACTAATTTTTTAACACTTTTTTTATGAAAGGTATAATTTTTCCCGCGCATCTGCTTAAAGGGAAGCAAAATTTTTTCCACTGTGTATGTACGAAATAATGGTTAAATGAAGTTATGTCAAACAGAAACTTTATTTATAGACTAAAGATATTTAAAAACTATAATAATCCTAAATTGACGAAAGAAAATGAGGTAAATTATAATTCATAAAGGGTTCTTCAACTGCAAATGAATAAAAATTTATGCATAAAGTTTAATGAATCGAAATATTCTACCATTTCGATTGAGAGCACTTATACTGGGATAAGTATTAATCTTTATTAGAAACTTCAGTAAATCACACATTCTCTTACTTTCTCCTTAAAATCATTGTTTGCGTTTTATAACAATATTTGCAACAATTTTTTGCCTAACCGTTTCAAATCCCTTACAAATATGTTCTTATACGATTGTTTGATCACTGAGTAAACTGGATGTATTTTAAAAATACACTCGTTATCAAAAATTAAGGAAAAGTCACAAAAATAGCCATTGCTCAAAAAGTTAAGCGTAAAATTTAATGGAACTTATACACATTATACAACACATAGGTAAGTATAAAATAGCATAAAAAGAAATCGCCAGACAATTATGGTGTTATAGAAACTAGCATATGTATACGATGAACAAATCGGATGTGTCAGTTTGGTATAAGAAAAGTACCTTTAATATGGCGTATGATCCCCCCGAGAAGCAATACAACACATACAACGATGTGTGATGCTGTCAATTATGTGGTCTATGAGTTCGGTAGGGAGTGAGAGCCATTGCTCTTGCAAAGCAGTTGAAAGCGTGGCTCTGGTCCTAGGAGGAGGATTGAAAGCAGCTATACGTCGTCCTAAAATGTCCCAAACATGCTCGATAGGATTCAGGTCCGGTGATCGAACTGGCCACTCCAGAGCGTTGAGTTGTTTCCTGCTCAACAAAAGCATCCACGATGCGAGCCCTGTGCGGTCTCACGTTATCGTCCTGTAGCACGAAAGCATCATCTATTGCCCCGGCATAAGGGTGCACATAAGCATAAAGGATGTCATCTCTATAGGTATGAGCATTCACATTTACACTGGGAAAGACATGGAGGTCTGTGCGTCCACCCAAAGAGATACCACCCCAAACACAAACACTGACTTATCCGTATGCATCTCTTTCACGGATGTGTGATGGATAAAACGAGTTCCAGGTTCTCTTCAAATCAAAATAGCCTACTATCACTTTGGAGGCTAAACCTGGACTCATACGTAAAGAGAGCGGCCCTTCATTGATCACACGTCCTGTGGACATGTTGACGTGCCCACTAGAAACGTTCCCGCCTATGCGTGACTTGACTGGGACGCAAATGGCTAGTAGCCTCGCAAAAAGACCACCTTCGTGAAGCCTCCTACGCACGGTTGACGTTGATACCAACCTTTCGGAGCTTCTAGTGAGAGGGGGGGGGTTAACTCCGTCTGAGTTCAGACGGAGTTGCTGTTCTATTCCTTCGTGTGCATAATGACAAATATTGGTCATCGGCACTCGTCGTAGCGTATGACCGTCCTTGGCTGAACCTCCTGGATGCCGAATCCGTGGTTAGAAATTGTTGCCAAAGTCTATGAACGACAGACGGACTCACATTTAGCTGTCTGGCCACTTCTGTCTGACTTTGTCCTGCCTCTAGTCTCCCAATAGCTCGCCATCTCAGTTCTACGGTCAAATGATGCCTGGAGGTCATTGTTACAATTTGGCTATGCCAGATGTCTAATCTCAGCCTCGCAGCGACAATTGCCGCCGTGCTCTGAGTCATGCACTTTTATACTCCTCGCAAATGACGTATTCCGACTACAGCGCCACTACTTTGCATAATGTAGTATTGTTCAGAACTTTTCACTTAACAACATATTCAAATTTTAAGCAGATTGGCCTAGTTTTGAAAGTGTAATCCCTCTTTTTGTGATTTTTCCTCAATTTTTGAAAACTAGTGTATTTAAAAATATTCTTTATTCTACAGACATTAAATTGGAGTCAACGATAGCATAAATCTTTATTAGTACTTCTGTAATATATATCACATTGCATATGACATAACATATTCATTGCATATAAATTTCTACACTGAGTGTATGCGGAGATATGAATTCGTGAAATATATTGATTATACATTGAAAAACCCTTCATAAAACAGTTTTTCAGGAACTTAAAATCAGAGAACAGCAATAACATTCAATTCTATTCAATCAGACCTTTTAGCTTTAAGGTCTTAGATTTCCAATCAAAATTTTGCCATTAATCATCCCAATTCTTCTGGTCAAAAATCAGCTCAAGATGTTAGAAAAGAAAAATTTTAACACTAGGGAAAAATAAATAGAAAAAAGCATTGAGTTTCTATTTGATACAATAATTTATCACAAGAAATAAAATAGTTATACATCATTTTCTTTTTTTAATAAAATTTCAAATACCCTCTGATAAATTAATTTTGGAAAGCATCTGATTTTGCTATGTTGTTTTGCAGCAAACTGACCCATACTTTTAGGAGAAATGCCATATTTCATTAAAAAAATGTTGATATATATTTCAAGTTTACAGCTTTACTAAGTTAGAAATATTACAGAATGACACTTGTGATTTTTCTTTATGAAAAGCTTGGTTTCGGGAATGTTCTAAAAAAATCCACATGGTAAGGAAAAAAATTATAACCTAAAAACATCCATATGAACCGACATTATTTTGAGATAAGTGCTATAACTTCCAGTGTATTTGCTTTATAATCCAATAAAAGACACTTATATATTGTAATTTTCCAGCACGGCAGTTACTTGTCGCACACATATTGTACTCTAAAGAACGCTCGAATTATATTTATATTTAATACTCAACTTATGGTTACAGTTAAGTAAATATAAAAGTTTGTTACAGCTGTAACACGTTCAACGTTCCAAATATGAAAAATCAAAAACATTTGTGCATTAGAGTCTTTAATTAATTAGACGTTAAGTAGACATTTAATCTTAAAAGCCAAAACACCTGAAATTAAGTAACGCATATTCAATCTAGATTTATACCAATCTTATTAAAAGCAGTCACGTCACGAATAAAAATATTTCATTTTGTTTTCTCTCTTCCAATCTAAATCAATCAACCGTTTCTAATTTTAGATAATGGGTTAGAGTAACAAATAAAGATACTTTATGACTACACCCGTTTCTAATTTTAGATAATGGGTACTATAATCCAAAATTAGACTAACAAATAAAGACACCCAATGTCTGCACTCGTTTCAGAGGGATGAATAAATTCCGTGTAAAATTTATTTTATGCTAAGAGCAACTTCCAACTAGAGATCCCATATGAGTTATAAACTAAAAATGGCTGCAAGTATGCTTTGGAAGATACCCATTAGATAAAAGAAAACAAAATTTGAATGGTTAGACAAGAACTGTCAAATGTTTTGTGATACTTATAATAAATAATGGAGGACTTTTAGGCTTAATATGGTTGGTTTTTGGTGCATTATTTTTAGTACTAGGGTTATCTATTAGGGTGTCATATGAATTTCCCTAATAATTTTGGTAATCGAAAAGTATTTAAAAAATGGCATTTATACTCGGGTATATTTTAAGGATTTTTAAGATTAGGGTTTTCTGATTTCACACTTTCTTTATTTTTTTTGTGGCTTAAAATCTTCAATAGGGTGTGGCGCTGTAGTTTTGCTACAGTAGTGTAACTCTTTGAGTATAAAATGGCTGCAATTTAGCTATAACCGTTACTCACTGGATTAGGGTGTGCGCCTCTTTGCATTTCTTTTTTTTTATTTGTTCTTTAGGATTGTATATGTACTTACATTTATGGTGCGTTGAGCCCTAAGTGCAGGATGTCTGTGCATATTTCATTTGATTTGACTGCCTGTTTCAATGGGGATCTCGGAGCCTTGGGATATCTTTTGGTTAGATCTGCATCCTATTCAGAAGGTTCCCCTTGAGGTTAATGATTTGGTTAGGCCTCCTGATGACGAGACCAATCGGTTACCTCGATATATGGTTTAGTTCCGTTACTGCTACAGAATCTTGCATTATGGTTCGTTGAGTCATAAGTGCGTGATTTCTGTTTATTTTTGTCTACATTTTTCCTGCTAATAATTATCTCGCGTTGTTGAATTTTTTTTTTTACTTTTAGTTATATTTGGTGTCATATAAATTTTGCGATTTCTAAACGATTATGAATCTCGGGTTGATTAATAGCAGAAGATTCTAAAAGTTGATTGTTGTGATAGCTGAATATAAAGTGCTTTGTGTTGTTCCGATTATGAAGGCGTTATAAAATGATTGAATGTGTCATTGATCAACTTTAAGGAAAATGTTTGACATGTGCAATAGCACGAGTTGACTGTTATTTGGCTTTGAAAACCGGGAGCTACTAACAAAAGAAAATACGCGTACTGAAAGGAGACTTCTATGTAGCTTATGAAGGGATCATATACAGTTTAATGTTATACAGAAGGACCTGGTCGAGAATGGTTTGAAATAGGAGCGATAAAAAAAAAAAACCATGTATATTCGTACCTTTTAAAAAGACGGGTATTTCTAAAAACTTCTTCCCTTTGAGTCACTCTTACAATGAAAAACATTTCCTAGAAGGATACAAGGTTTTATCATATTCGCATTTCCCTAGGGTTCACTCCGAAAACCGCTAAAAAAGATCTCAGCATTAAAAAAAATCCAGCCAAGAGAACACAAGAGGAAGTTTTAGGGAATTCATGTCTCTTTCGTAAGATAGAAAAATCCCATTTCACTCCGAGATGCACCGAGTGCAGCTCCGGTCAGTTATAATTTCCGGTAAAGAAAGGGAGGGAAAGGAGCGGGGAATACTTCACCTTGTCTTGTAATGCAAAAATCCCTTTAATTGGAGCTGCAAGAAATTCAGCTCTTTTATGGTGGTCGTTTATAGCCTATTGGAGGTAAAATTAATAGCCTTTTTGATGATAGTTTAAAAGTTTGAGGAATACCGAGCCCACCTGATTTTAAAATGAATGCAATTTTTAAAGTAACTAAATTTATTTCAAAAAATATTTCTGGATTCGGGAGGAGGGGAAAGACTATAGTTTTTCAGCCCCTTGGCAGAATCCTTCACTGTTTGTAAGGTACCTCAGGCACTTCATATTCCTAAAAAACTTTGTCGTTTGAATCTTAAACAATATCAATTGGAAAATACAACATACGAAGTAAACAGAAAATTAAAACTTCTCCATTGGACGTTAGGAGTGTAATTACTTAAGGCACAACTAAAATCACTTTTTGGAATTGTGCCAGAATGCTTAAAAGTGGTCGTAATAGAAAAAAAAACAATCCAAATAGACACTGCTTAATATTGTTTTAAGATAACTTTAAATAGCCATATAGAAACTTATTTTTTATATTAATTTAAGTTTTGGATCTCAAGCTGTAATTCTGTAAATAACTGTCTTTAAAAAACATAGGAGCCTGCTACGCAGTTTTAAGGATTTTAGTTTTGATTTTTATAACGATTTCTGTTCTTGAAATATAAAGCTATTTATTGGATGCTGTTAAACATTCCGGTTAAGTAAGCACGGAAAAAGTTTTTGCTCTGTGTAGAGTTATGAATAATTTTTCCATGAAAAAAATTTAAAAAATTAATATCTCTTTCTTATGGACTTGGAGATCTTTTACTCACATTCAAAATTTATCCTGATCCCGTGGATTCGGTTTTTAGAATTTCAATATCGGGTTTTAAAACCAATAATGAACTAATCACTGCCACATGCCGTGAAGTTAGCTATGGATGAGTGGTGATTGGTCACAGAGTTACTTTATTAATGCAACGAATTTATTAACCAATTCTGAAATTTTCAATAATACCAAAGTCAATGAATCATTAGTTAATGTGTATGTTTGAATACTTTTTATGATTTTCAGAGAGTTGATTTAAAATAAGAAGTTCGTGATGTTTTATAACCTGAGATTTTTGTAGGTGATTCTTTAGAAGAAATTAAAACAGCTGATGCCTCTTGTTGTAAAACTGAAATAATTTCTTGAAAAAATAAGTAGAAAAAATTAAAAACTCCCATTTTGCATTTTAAAATTGACTTTCAGATTCAAAATACAGAATTATAATAATTACAAGATAAAAAAAACTTTTTATACTCCACGTATTTAAATTTTCTGTTGAATCATGTAAACCTGACAATTCTATGCATGAATAAATGCTTTTTAAAATTTTTTTGATGAATTATCCCATCAACTTTGTAAGGTATACACAAAATTCGATTCACAAGAATCGAACTTTTGAGTGAATGAATTAAAGAAGCTGCTTGGGATATGCTAATTTCGGCATACGCGCTTAGTATAAATACCATGCAGCGTCATTAAGAAAAAAAAGTTGTTAAGGTTGAAAAGGTGTTATCCTGCGCTAGTGCTTAGCGGGCCCAAAGTTTACGTGGCAGTACTGCTGGTTTGACTCTCTGCTGAGTTGTGAGTATTGAAAATATATTGTTCTTGAAAGCTGTATTTATATATTCCGTACAAGTAGTACGTATACTTATTGCTGTAAAAGCCAATTATATATGTGCAACGAATTCAATAAACATTGTTTCATGTATAAACTGTGTTTGTATAAAATTCAAATAGAGTGCCACTACAAATTATATACGCCCAAGTCTGGGTAGAAGTGAGCTTAGAAACTCTATACTGGCGCCCGAAAGTTTATATATACCCTGGTTGTTATCGTTACATTTATAACAAACAACATAATTGAAGTTAAACTGTGTACTGTGTACTTATATTTATAAAATTGTTGCAAGTACTTATATACTATTTGAAGATGAGTGTTGTAGAACAAAACCCTGCTGGAAATTTTCCCCGGGTAATTATGGTTCAGCATTTTGCGCCATTCGAAGCCACCTTCAATGGAGGCCCCTGAAGCCAATTCCTAAAGAAAATTGAGCATTACTTTCAGCAACAATGCACCCCAGAGGGGGATAAACTTAAAATTGCTCTAGCCGCTTTAAGAGGTAGTGCATATCAGTGGTACACGTGTATTCAAAGTAGTAATCTGATTTTTGACTATTTGTCATTCAAGCAACAGTTTCTTAGTGTTTTTACAAAGACCTTTAATCAAAGTGAAATTGAAGCGGAAATTTATTCGCTAAGGCAACGTGAAGGTCAGTCTGCGTTAGATTTCGCTATGGAAAAGATTTCCAAGTGTGAGGAATATTTAGAAGGAATGACGGAAGCGGTAATCTTAAAAATAGTTATCCAACGTTTGAAGCCAAGTGTTCAAGAATTTTTAGATAATCAAACTATTTCAAGCAAGGTTACCCTCCTTCAAGCTTTAGCTAAATATGACAATAGGCATTTCTTCGCTACCCCTCACCGTCATCCAGGTACGAGAAGTTTTATACACCCCCGCCAAAATTTTTCGCGAGTTTCAAACCAGCAGCAAAACCAGTATCGCAGGCGAAATAATAGAAGCGCATGGCGTTACAATGAAATTAGTGCACTTAAAGTAAATAATAGGCAAGCACCTTACGTGCACTGGCAAGTTGATTCACATGATATGGTTCAACCTGTTAAAACTGTGTGGTCAAATGTATTAACTTGTCAGAGCAGTAATCATTATTTTGAGAATAGTGGAAGTGGGTGGTATTTTTGTGGCTAATAATGAAAGTGAGTCTAGCTCGAATAATGCGATAATTCTAGTACAAATTTCGGAAAATAGTGCCTATACTAATACTAGTGGTTTAGAAAATAAACTATCCGGAACTTCTATTAATGCTATACCTGATATTTTAGATGATATTCACACATCTGTTAATGCAGGAAATTTAGTAGATGACGAAGTATTCGTTACGGAAGTTACTGAATACATATTAGTTGACGATAATAAACATGCTTTACACGATAGTAGGAACTCGCTAGGTAATGATGTTATCGTTTCAAGTTTCCATCCGAATGAGGATGCTGTAGGCCAGGTTTATAATATGGTTTTAAATTAAGTACATGAAAACCAGACTGAGAATCAGGATGAAAAGATGACACAGAGTTATACTGTAAGTAGTTTAGCTGATGCTTCGGAAGTTATAGACGTAGTTTGCATTAAAACGCACCAGTACGAAAAGCTTAATCTTCCTAAAACTGAAGCAGTGTTAAAGAATTTAAATGATAGCGATTCTGAAGAAGGACGTTTTAAAGAGACTTTTTCGTCAAAAGAGGATAAAACTAAAGTTAAGGGGGATAAAAAACGTGAAAAAGCGCCTTCAGATTCCAGCATTAAAACTGCTAATACTGAAGTAATTTAGGGGTAAACAAGAAGTCGTATTAGCACAAATGCGAAAAACAGAGTCAGGTTGTTGAAAAACATGACACAAGCAGAGAGATAAAGCCAGTAACTAAACACGTTGGTGTGGCGTATAAGTTTGAAATAATAGAATCTGCATTAAAATCTAATGCCTATACTCTAAAATGTACAGAGGAAAGTAAAGTGTGCACTACAAAACCTCCATCAAAGCATGAACGTGGCACACATAAGGTACACAAGGTTATCAAAAGGAGGAATTGCAGTTTTAAAGCTCCTTTGCATAAGTACAGGAAACGCAAGATATTACCCGCCCAGCAAGGTTGGCCTCCTCCCAAGAGACCTCCTGTCCATCGTCAAGCCGGACCAGCGCCTTAGGACCAACGACCTGCTGCACGAAGGATGCCCACACGGTCAACGAATCCCTTTACTAGGACTGCGACCATCAAGAGAGGTTCCACGGAATGGACAGACTGGTGCAGGGAAGTTGCCGCTTTCATGAACAAGTCTTGTATCAATTCTCTTTTTCTAACTCCCACCCTTTAATAAAGCCGAACCAAATTGGTTTGAAGTTCCCCAGTGTATATACTGTGTAAAAATTTTGAGGGGAAGGGGTGAGCCACGGAAAAAAAAACGGCATACTGTTGTTTTATAAATTTTTGAAGGGGACGTGTAGTGACTAGGAAAAAAATACATACTGCATAATATAATTAACTAACTACAGATAACAACTAACTAACATACTAACTTCACAAAACATAACACATGTGCAGTATGAATTGGGGAAGAGCAGCTACAAACAGTCAAGAAATGTCATGCTGTGCAATTGTGTTGACACTTTTAACTAAAATAATTTTTTTAGGGCGCAGTTGGCCAGCCCAGTATCTGCAACTCTGCAAATCCACTGTGTGATGGTGTCACCTGGACCCTTCGGGGTTAGTTTTGTAAAATGGGAGTGGCGTTTTTCCTCCACATGACGTGTGGAAGGTTGTTTGGCTTTGCCACACATTATGTAAAAAGTCAGACCAGCACGCGTTTTTAATTAGTTAACTGAAGCCGTTCAGACCTCAGTTACCTAATTTTTTTTTCGAGGGAGGCCAGTGTAAGGTATACACAAGATTCGATTCACAAGAATCAAACTTTTGAGTGAATGAATTAAAGAAGCTGCTTGGGATATGCTAATTTCGGCATACGCGCTTAGTATAAATACCATGCAGCGTCATTAAGAAAAAAAAGTTGTTAAGGTTGAAAAGATGTTATCCTGCGCTAGTGCTTAGCAGCCCCAAAGTTTACGTGGCAGTACTGCTGGTTTGACTCTCTGCTGGGTTGTGAGTATTGAAAATATATTGTTCTTGAAAGCTGTATTTATATATTCCGTACAAGTAGTACGTATGCTTATTGCTGTAAAAGCCAATTATATATGTGCAACGAATTCAATAAACATTGTTTCATGTATAAACTGTGTTTGTATAAAATTCAAATAGAGTGCCACTTCAAATTATATACGCCCAAGTCTGGGTAGAAGTGAGCTTAGAAACTCTATAACTTGAAAGAAAATGATCAAATGCGTAATAAAGAGAGCAATTATAAGTAATTTTCAAACTACAAAATTTACTGAAAATGAATTTAATTTGCTTAAAGATGGCTGAAAGTAATAAAAGAATGCATTGTCATCGTGTTCTGAGCCATTCTAAAAGTTTCAAATCTCTAGTTAGTCGGGAAGTTAGTTAAAAATCGATTACAAGATTTGTACTTGGCAAACACACAAACAAGAAAGCGAGTTAATAAAAACATAGTAAAAATACATTACCTGCAGGTTTTTGAAAAATAATACTATCAAAAAAGATTCTCTATATCTTAACTTGAGGACTGAAAATCTCCAGATTTAGCTGATGTAGGACCTTAAATTTGCATTTTATTTAGACACGTGGTCTTAGCTTACGGATAGTGTTTAATTTCAGTTTCAGTTTACTATTATGATTTTATTTCGTTTAGAATATTTGCAATAAATATTTTTGTTTATTACTTTGCGTTTATAGTATCGATTTTCAGACGACTGAAACATTGAAAATCCCCAAGCAACTAATGACGTAAAGACTCACATTTCTTTGGAAGCTTATTTAGCATTTAGAATCAGCCATGGCATATTTTGAATATGAGTATTTATGATGAAGTGACAATCAGGTACACGTAAACACATAAGAATAGATTTTAAATCGAAAAATACGAGGGATGGAGATTTAATAATGACAACACTGTTGTAGAGCCCCCACGTAGAAGAACCCATGAAAACAGCTTACACCACACGCACATAACATACCTGCCTTAACTCAGAGCGCGTGCGCTCTCCCAACAAACATCTCACGCCTGCACAGTGACAGGATGAACACAGCCATGTTTTAGTTACCGGTCTATCATATGAAATAATTTGTTGCGTCGTACTGATGGAAGGAAAGTGGCTGGGCCTACACTGTGGCCGATGTGTTTGCTTGCTGGGGCTGGGAAGTGCTCTACCATTTCCCATATTCCCCGGACTTAAGCCCCTGTGACTTTGATCTCATTCCCAAGATGAAGGAACCACTCCGTGGATTCCACCAGAGATTCTGCAGGCTGTAAACCACTCCATTCGAAGGATCAACAGATCAGAGGCTACCAACGGCATCCTGCAGCTTCCAGAACGTTAGCAACTGGTGCTAAACAATGCTGGTTACTACTTTGAATGGCTATAAAAGTTTCATCCCTGTATCTATTCTGTATACTTTGTACATACCTAGTTTCCACTATTAAAGTTCCACCCTATGTAACTTAATACATTGTTGATTAAATAAACTGTTTTTTTTAATACAAATTTATCTGTTTACAGCTATCATCTAAAATAACAACAAAAATTCAATACAGAAATGGTATAGTAATAAATAAATTGTCCCCCTAAAAACATATGTCATTATGATAAACAAGAGTTTAAGTAAACAATTTTAAATGGAAGGGAGAATATTCAGATTTACATTTTGTTTTTTAAAAGACAGTAACATCAGTTGACGTTTGATATGCAGGCTGTTTGTTTCACTGTACAGAAGTTACTAGTAATAATATAGTATTAATACAGACTTTTTATAAGCAAAATTGATTGTAGAAGAAGTTATTCTAACATATGTTTCCAGACATGTAGTTTGAATTAACCTAAATGGATTTTCAAAGTTCTACTCTTTTTTATATGTCATATCTTTTATCGTTTCCTCTCTTTAAACATTGGCCCGTCATCAATATTTGATATTCTCCTAAGAATGGAATTAATCGTAATAAATTTAGTACAAACAGGGATTGATAAAAAACTGCTTAGTATTCATAAAGAGGGAAAGATATGAATTACGTCCGAGATAAAAATATTTCTTTCTTAGATTAATTAGGTATGAAGGTGAAAGTTATATTCCCGTTAAGTTTTATGTACTATCCAATTGATTCAGGACCTATAAATATAAATATTTTTTAAGTTGCAGGCATTAAAACACCAAAATAACAAACTGAGAGATATCAGTGCATAAAAATTAACGCGCTTAACTACAGGTTGGTTAACCTATTCCAGTCATTCATATAAAAGAAAAACAAGAATTATTATGATTTAAAAAAATATAAATTTACAGATTTTTAGACATACATTTTATTTTTCTCTTCATTTAGCTTTTATATATTATAAGTACAGAAACAATAATGAAGTACCAGAAATATAAAACTGTTTTATCAAAGCAGTTCATTATAATAAGAGGTGTACATCTGTTAAAATAATGCAAGAATTTATCTAAAAATTCCCCACAAGTTTTATAGATATAAAATTTCATAAAACTAAACTCTTCGAGACATTGCTTATAATTTTCAAAAGTTAGAAATAATATAATGCTCTTTTTCAAAAGTCAGTTGGGAACAAAGTAAGTTTACAAATTTTCAGAAAATACCATGGTTTAGGTTCGTAAAGTTTTAGTATTTAAATCAGGCCAAACGCGTTCCTTGGCATTAATCTTATTCCTCCAGGTATTACTTCTTTATAGTTTCATGCGAACCATTAAGCCAAGTCTCGCCTAACAGTGTGTAGCTTCATCAGCGTGTATCTCGAATTACGAAGGTTGTGATATTTCCCAGAGGGCTAGTTGCGGAAGCATACTACGAGACTCACATATCATTTCCCTCCTAATCCACAGGTCCTTACAGTGTCTATTTCCGAGTAGAATTTCTTTATTAGTTCACCACAGTAGACATATATACTCCACTAATTATTCAAGACTTCTTCAGTAACGATTGTGTACCGTGTGTGTATATAGTACTAACGTTAAAATGAGGATTTTAAAAATTTTTAAACAATATATCTTTACGTATATATGGTAACTTTTACTATAACTGTTTTCCATACTTTTTGTCAATACAGGTAACCCTTCTATAACACGGTAGATAGGTTCCTAGAAAATGCCGTGTTGTGGGAAACCGTGTAATATGAGATAGTTTTTCATGTTATCTGTTGAACGGAGTAATGCACAAAAGGGGGATTACGTTCCAAAAACTTATTAAAAACAAACATTTTTTATTTCATATAAGCAACTTAATTTTTATTAAAAATATAAATGTATGTATAGCACAAAACGAAAAGAAACAAAAAATATTATTTTCCTATAATGCGACCTTTATTTAATAAATTTCTTCCTCATGATTGTTAAGTACAATCAAACGGGAACGTTTTTTTTTTTTGGTTGAACGATATAACCTTCACTTTCAGAACCTTTTTCTTCATTTAGATTTTTTGCACCTTATATACTCTTCAAAAAATCTTAATTTTGGTTTGTTTCCTGATTCTTACAAGGTCATTGTAGATTTCACGGTAGAAAGATAGACAATTCGGTAGCTCCCTTTAGAATTTTTGGCTTCTTTCAGCGGAAGGGTCTGCATTCAAGAAAAATATTTCAAGATTTTCAGCTAAGCTTAGGCCTTCTTGTAATTTTATAGAGTTATAAATGAATAAATTAAAAATTGTTTATATATTTTCATGTAAAGCCACTATAGTTTATTATTCCCTCCCGTCAATATTTTAAGGTAAATTAGTTTTTAAATGTGAAAAACAAAAATCATGTTATCTAGTGCTGTAGAAGTACAGTTTTGTACAAAGGTTTTCGCGATTTTTTTATCGTGTTAGAGCGAAACCATGTTACAGGTTGCAGTGTTATACGAGGGTTCCCGCAATTTATCCTATAGTGTTAGAGCGACACCGTGATGTAAGATGCCGTGCTGTAGGAGGGCTACCTGTACCTCATTTTGTTCAGAGGAACGGATTTGGGAGTAATGCATTGAACGTATATAAACGGTGCATGTACTATCAGTATAAACTTCCATTCTACTTTTTATAAGCGCAATATATCAGTAGAAAATGATTTTGTTTTCTGTGTGCATTTCCAAACATTTTAATTAGCACTCATAGGATCATTGGCATATATTACAATTAAATATAAACTCAAAATAATTTTTAAAAGTATAACAAAATAACATATCATTAATATGAAATTGAATCAGAGAGTTCTTAAACCACTGAAAAAGATATACTGTATAAACAGAATATCATGAAGTAATAGTTTGTACTGTGTTCAAGAGAATTCCGTGATTTGGATAACACTTTAGAGTAAATGATATTAACAAGGGATTTTCGTATTCTGGCAAATGATATCAACTAATGCATCGATATAAATTATTTATATGCAACAAATCAATTATTTCGTGTAATGGATGATAATAATTAGTTTAATATTTGATTAATAGATAGAGCAGAGGAGGATTGAAAGCGATGTTTCAGGTAGGGTAGTAAGGGTATATATTTCACATAACATAATAAATATGCTTCTACTGTTAATTGTGTAAACAATTTAAACAATAACAGGAAGATAATCTAATGTCTAAATCTTAAGTGTAGAGAAATTTTCCATTTTAAATAAAAACGAAAGATTATCAAGAGAATATTATGTAACGAAACTTTACAATTATTTACTTAGCTAAGGCATATAGCTAAAATATTTTTACTTTTATAGTTCCTGAAACCATCTCACATACTGAATTTTCAGGAGTTGTTACAGTTATAAAGGGTTGAAGCGAGCTGCATGAAAAGTAATAGTCTACGTCTATTAACATTATTGCTTTGGATAAAAATTATCTGAAACTAGAAGGTTTAACTAAGTGTAGACAGCCTCAATAAATTAATAAACATTTAAAATTATACATTCTTTTACAAGATGAAAAAATATTACAATTCCGATGCATTATTTAGATGCTGCAGTACAAAGGGGATATACATACAACCGAATGGATTTGAAAAATTACTGACCAAGAGAAAAAAGAAAGCCCTGCATGATTGTTAATTTTCTAGTAACTTATAATAATTATAGCTGATTATCGACAACACGATTGATATTCCCCCGAAATTCAATTACACCTAGACTTGTGTCATATTCTTTTCAATACTCTATTGGACTAATCTGTCTTTCCCCAGTTTTGAACTGTCGGTGATACCAAACAATTCTGGTAATGGCAGGTAAAGTGCTCCACTGACTGCAGTGCTACCAGCTGGTTCTGCGTTATACACATTTTGAAAAGCTATTCTCTTTTCATAAAGTTTTGAAAAAGGTCATTTTCAGATCATCATTAACTCAAATGTAATATTTGACTGAAAATAGTATTTATTTTTTTAACATATAGGTTCGAATTCATTCAGTACTATAGGGACTTATATTTAGCACTTCCACAAAAATTACTGCAATGTCTTGTAGAGCTCTATGAACTCCTGAGTAACAAATTGAAATTTATTTATTATGATAGCTGGATTTTGGAATTATATGTTCTTTTTTTTGTTACTCCTATGCCTTTCCAAAACTCTAAATCAAGAATTGCTCTCATGCGCCGATTATTTAATGCAGAAAACAAATTATTGACTAAAGTTTTTTTTTTTTTAAGCTGAGGCACTTGTCGTCAAACATTCGCCTATACTACACCGCAGTTTCACGGTCCATTTTATTATGGGGACACCATATAGGCGGGCAGCATTACCCCCTATGAAGGGACCACACAAACGGAGGCAATTTCGTGGCGCGTTGCCGGAATTCGATCCGAGCACCCTCAGCACCGAAATCTAGCGCGCTGTACCACAGGGCCGCCACAAGCCCATTAAAGTAATATTATATCCCCTAAAAACTTCTATACTTTGAAGTAAGATTATTTTAACCTTCCAATAAGTATCTAATTAAATTTTTGAATTTTAGTGTAACAAATTCGTAATGCTTTTACGCTATTATTACTTTTCAATTTCAGGAAGATTTGTGATTTCATACATTGTTTGGAATATTATCTTTTTTGAAGAAAACATACATTGCTACGAACTGATCAAAATTCATCTGCATTTCATCGTTCATTATTTGCTGGGGCTTCCATTAGCACTTAATGCAGCCTATGATTGTACAACGAAACGTAGGGATTTTTCCGATCTAAAATATATTTTAATGGTGCTTTTACGGTATTTCATGCTACGGCACTTTAATATATTTTTCAAAAAAGAAAACATTTGAATTTTACACAGTTTCTAAAATTACTTTATGTACATCCCACTAATATGTAAAAATGTTAAGCTCTATGTGAATTAACAGTATAAATATAGTTCATTAATTTAAAGCGTGTGAAGATGGATAGAATGGTTTAATGGAGAAATAAGAGAATAAGTTTAAGGTATACTTGGTCTAACATTTTAAATTAAGATATGCATGTTTCAACGGTCACAGAACGAATGACGAAATTCTAATGAGCACCAGGATTAATTACTTCACCCACTTGGCAATGCATTAGAAGGTATACTAATTGCTAGGAGTCGGAGTTAGACTATGAATATATAAAATTTAATTTTCTAATTTATTTTAATTCACAAACAGTTTTCTGATGTAAAGCGTTCTGGTTGTAAGACGAAAGTTGTTACGAGCGTACATTTTAAGTTAATTTAACCCTTGATGCCGAATATCATATTCATTCCAGAATCCATGGTCATAAAGAATCCATGGTCACGTAAGAAGAAACCCATATCTAGATATTTAAGTTGCTAAGCCGACTTTTTGGGCAGTCCGTGAGGGAAAACTACTGCATCAATTTACTTCATTTTGATCTTAAACGAAAGAGTGTAATCTGCAGATTTATCAAATTTGGTTTTTATAACTGCAATTTATATTAATTATCGATAATTTACGATTAAAAATTGATTTCTGCGTATGCTCAGTGGCATGTTTAAATCTGGATTTAGAAACTCACTGTTTCTTCGCATGCTCAGTGACATGTTTTAATGATAAACACGTTTATTCCGAGGAGTCTCTCAAGATCTCTCTCTGCTATTTTTATTTTTATGATAATTATATTTGAGAAATATAAGATTAAACCTGATGGAAATTGTTTATTTCACGCTGTTTAATAAGCGATAATTTACAATTAAAAATTGTTTCTGCACATGCTCAGTGACATTTTTAAATATGGCTTTAGATATTCACTAAGTACGAGGGCACAGGAGGAAACACATTAATTTGTTTCTATTATTATGATTTTATTATTATCATTTTTCCCGTTTGGCAATGATGTATTGAGTATAATTTGTGTATTAGTACATTTATTTACTATCTAGCCGTCATGTTTCTGTCCTAAGTTTTGAAATTTGATATAGGAGTGCAAACAAACACTAGTATCACTATAATAGGTCTCAATGGCCTATTTTGTTTCTTAAACAGATTTTGAGCTGGAAATGAATCTATAATATGTATACACGTTACTTGAATAAACTGAAATAACTAAAAAGTAAAATAATCGTTTCATATAGTCTAGAGGTTTGAATGACTTTAGCTGACAGAATTTTAAACATTAATTTTACTTGGAGTCAAACATTTATTGTATCTTTTGAAAAGGTCTGCGTATTTACTAACACTGTAATCCGGTCCCCGACTGAGAAGCATTAAGACCGCTGGCTATCACCCTGGCCTCTCTCGTGAAAGGAGAAATATTGGAAGAATGAATCAGTGCCTTCTGGTGATTCTAGAGGCCAGAATGATATTATTGTTAACTGGCTGTCCAAGCGTATCTCCACAGGCCGAAATAATTCATCCAGTTACACTAAAAGGCCCTATGGAGTCCTGAATGTGTATAATAACGAACATATAAAATTATTTATAGCAAATATCGTCAAGACATTCAATACATTTTTAGGTCTTTTAATATTTTAATATATATTAAACTATAAATCTCACATTAAACTATAAATCTCACAAAGATACAGTTGAAAGAGATAAACCAGTATGAGCACTAAAGCTACTATAGCCAGGAACCAAAAAAATGAAAAGATAGGATTGAAAGAGGTTTTTGACATATATATATATATATATATATATATATATATATATATATATATATGCATTCATACATCCTACAAACATTTTTCAACTTATTCATGGGAAATATCATAAATATCATAATTCCTATTGTTCTGCGAAGAATTGAGAATTATTCTCATGTAAAAAGAAATATTGTTGAAATCAGGAATAAAAATGCAATTTTATATTTAAAAAAAATACTTCCATAACATGACTGAATGTCAGTGACTTGGTGAGTACTTATACTTTTCATAACTTCATAAAGCAGTGCTAAGGAAAAATACTTTCTTTCTTTATCCGGTGAAACAATCGCATTAAAAATGTGAGATTTGTATTTTAAAAGAATAAATGAATCGTTTCAGATAACAGAAAATGAAAAGAGAAGCAAAAAGCCGAGAACTTCTTTATCTGTAAAAGAATTTTAAGTACCTTATTACCCTCCCTCCCTCTTTTATTCCTATTCGCTGCAAAAAAATTACAAAGTTTGGAATATTCAATGAGTTATAAACATTCCTTGATGCAAAAACTAAGTAACAGAATACTATTTAAATCATTTCTTGAACTGAATACATTTTACTACGAAATTTCTCCGGAATAATTTTCTTTCCAGCAAATCACTTGCAAAGAAAGCCTCGAGACGAATTTTTGTATCTTTCTTCGTTATCCCTCAACATTTTTGACTGTGAAAACAACATAAACTCAAACAACATTATAAAGAAAAACAAACCAAGGAATTTGCATTTCACGACCACTTGAAACTAAAACGTATACTTTGAATTTCATGTATTTCTTTCGGATTTATTTTCGAACTTCTTCAATAAAAGAAACACTCTCTGGTTGAGATTTATTCACTGAAAACGCTGAAAAAAAGAGAGATGGAATGCTGATGGTTTAAAATTTTCCAAATAATCGTGAATTCTTGCAGAAAAACTTTATTCATCTTCAGATGGATGCAGTCTTTAAATTATAATCTGTAGAAAATCTAATATTTCACTGTCTTTTTGGCAGATTCACGGGATTTTCATAACAACAAATCTTTCAAACTTCATAGATTTCCAAAAATTACTTGTAGTATAGTTCATTAATATGAAAAAATGTAACACGCAAGGTAAGGTTAGAATAAAAATGTAGGTCATGAATTTACGAGTGTGGGAGAAAGTATAGAATGATTAAATGAAGAAACTTTAAAGATAAAAACCATACTACGAATGTTTTTTTTTAGTTTAAATACAAATTTCTGAACTTATATAAAATTTAAGTGCCTTCAACCCCTGTGCGTCATTCATAAAAAAGTATTTTCAGAGTTTTTGAATAGTCAAAAAGATCTTTTTCATATTTATAATAATAGTTATATATTTAAACTAGCTGAATACCCATGCTTCGCTACGGAATACATTCATATTAAATACAACTGTTATATATATATATATATATATATATATATATATATATATATATATATATATTTATTTATATATATACCCAACAAACACAGGACTGACAGCAGCTTATCGGGACAGTACTGGAGGCGCCGGTAGCACGACAAGTACGGGAGAATTTTTCCCGGCCGCTGGCGGGTAGTTTGCGAACCTCCGAAGGGGAAACGCTTTCCGTTCACATGTTTCAGGGCCTGTGATAGGTTGATGTGAATCGCGCCGAAACCGTTTTTCCTCTAACGTCCCGGAACTGCACCTCCGATTCGTAACCACAAGTAACAGATATCTGCATCAGAATTATGGATTTGAAAGGGAAAGCGAAGATTAAATTAAACAGACTTTTCAAAAATATTTATTTCATTGTTGTGAAACTTCTTTTACGTGGAAAATTCCCATAATTTTCTTTGTATGTAAAGATTGTATTATGTGAGAAGTATTATGTGAAATTGTATAATTGTATTATGGGAAAAATCACATAATTTTCCTTGTATGTAAAGATTGTATTCTGTGTGTATGTTTTTAACTCCCTAGAAGCTTATAAAAACAGATGAAAATTAGTTTCATTGTTTATTTTTACATATTACTGGAGAAATTAAATATCTACTTAAAAATGGGTCCTTGTTTCACCATTCTTTATTTATAAGAGAGGAAATAGTGATAAAATTTGTATTTTTAAAATTTATTTTATAGTATATTAAAATAATAATATATATTTTTGTAGATAAAATATTCAAAATATATTTTTCAGGAAACTTACATATTATAAGTATTTCTAATTGTTAGATGCCATTATAAAACAACTGATTTTGTAGAATTTTTTCTCGAATTTCATCGCATTAATTTTACAGTAACATATTCTTATAATACACATTTAAATGAAAGAAAAAGAATTTTAAATTAACAGACCTTAGTTAAAATAAACAAATCACACATATTTAGAAAAATATTAATGTAATGTAATGTCAGAGACAAAGACAGTAGATGTCATGAGACACCAAAAAAGATAAAAAAATAAGAACCTTTAACCTCAGTACGTACATTGAAGAATATATTACATTGTTTTTTTGTAATTGAATCAGGATACGAGAAATAATATTTACAATAAGAAAAAAAGGCCAAAAAATTAGTTTAAATAAATGTTAGAAATAAAAAATAAGGCAATTAAGTTTAAAATAATAAGTAAGTTATATTTAATAATTTAAATTGGCAGGTCTGAACATCCGCGAGTACAGAAAACAGAAATGTACTTTGCGGGATCGAACCCAGGACGGAAGCATGGGAAGCAAAAACGGATGCCACACACCAGCATTTACTGACAGGTTGCAAAGTGTGGAACTTCAGTAAGAGGAAACAGCGTGGCATAGAACAGAAAAACAAATGAAAAATGTTAAGCACTATCAGAAACCAATGAATTAACCTGTGAACAATTAATGGACTGGGTAAGATTTGAAATATAAAGATCGGAACATAAATTTTTAATTTCAGCTAACACATCGCGGATTTTGATAAATTCATTTAGTGAGATTTCCCAAAGATTAATCATTGTTGGGTTATAAATTTTGAATAGGCTTGCTAGATGAGAGATTTAAATTATTTTTAAGAGCTTAGCTGTATGAAAGAGTATTGGAAGTTTGATTGGTACCAAACTGGTTACCAGTTTTTACAGTGACGTAAGCCTAAAATAATTATTCGCCTTCAACTTCCACAGCCAAAGTGCAACAGCAACAGCAGCATTTTGAGTAGAAGTTCCTGGGAACAGGTTCCTTCTACTTCTAAAAAATAACTTTGGTTTTTTCAGGAGTTTGCCATAATTAAATTTGACTGTGGAGTTGTTAGTAAATAATATAGAGTATAATGTGACGTGTTAAGATCTTTGAATTTCTGCGACCATTAATATTCAGGGAGTTAATAAAGATAGTTAGAGAGGGGAAGTTAAGTTCTTCATAGATTTTATGGTTTCTGAAGTAGTAGGGGGGCTTCAACAATATCTCTTATGATTTTATTTTCAGCAGCACAGATTTTAGTAATGTGATAGTTAGCATAGTATGGCCAGGCCTGGCAAGCATAAGTAAGAATAGGTCTAAGGAATGCACTGTAGATGAGCAACTTCATATTTAGATTCAAATAGCTATCTCGAGCAATTAGGGGGAGTAATTTTCTTTTAGCAGCTCGAAATGTATTAGTAATGTGTTAAATTGTCGGCCAAAGTGTCGGTAAGGATTCCTTAAAAAGGATTTTAAGTGGCCGTTCGGTTTTGGGATTCTTTTTCCAAAAAAATTCAATGCGTAAGTTAATTAAGTAATTTTGAAAGGTCCAATATTAATCCAATTGATAAGATTTTGACAGAGTTCAGATAAGATTTTGACAAAGTTTCATGAAATTGATTTGGGATATTGAATTTTGACTAGGTTGTACATTTTGTTGAGGGTATCTTTGTACCCTTCCGCCATTAAAAAAAAACATGGCTCAGGTTTGGTTTCCCGCCAAACAGGAAATTCATCATTAGCCGCGGAATTTCTTTCCTCCGGATTACGACAGTTTCCTAGGATAGAAAATTGGTTTGAGAGAGGGATTCGATCATTAATGCTAGTTAAGTTAGAGTCGAGAGCAATTCGCTTTAGACACCAATTTCAAAAATAAAATTATGTTCGATTTCGATCAAAATTTCCACATCACATTGCATACCAAGATTATAATATTTTATACATTACATATACAATGTATTTTTCATTTTCATAATAAAACTAAACTTTTGAATGTAGTTGACTTTTTTATGCGGCCCGCCTGTCTTGAAAAAAATTACCATGTGGCCCAGATGCTGCAAAAGGTTAAACAACCTGCTTTAAGCTAATCTGCCTGATTCAGAGGTTTAACTTTTTCAGATTTAGGAATATAATCAAAAGTGGGTGTAGAAGAAAATTTAAACGCACACTTACTGTGCATAAGATTAACAAGTTCTTTGAGATTGGGGATGTTAAACATTATTTTGAAAAAAAAATTCATGTTTTTCGAAAGTCCATAGTAATCACACATGGTTTCCATTACTTAATTCACTGACACATTGAATTGTGTTTTGTTTTGTTTTTTATTATTAAATTTTGGCATTATCTTTTGAGAATGTATTTTCGTTTTTATCAATGCAACTCTTGCAGAAGTGCCACGGACGGGTAAGGGTGACTCGGTAACGAATTTAACAATCCTTTCTACTGCTTGTGTGTGACATGGAAAATTGCTGAAGTCAGTACGTTGACTCTCCTGATCAGATTATTTTGCTTCCTTTAGAAACTGCTTTAGTTTGTAATCAGAAATATGCCTCGTTTTGTTACTTTAACATCTTTACGTATAATCATATCAATATAATCCTTGGCATCAAAGTTTATACGTTGAATTTAAAACTTTCTAATGCCCCATTCATTTTTCAGTCCTTGCTTTTAGAATCCGGCGTAATCCAAGCTCTCTTTCGTGGCTGCGATCAACTGATATCATACATACGAAGAGATTTTCAGAAGCAGCAAAGTACGAATTTCTTTAAATGACTGGGTCAATTACATTTTTAAGAGTCTGATGGAGGTAACGTGAATAGCTTACAAGTTTCCACAAGTGCTTCGATCCATGGATATAAGATAGTTTCAGCTTTATGTGAAACGAAACAGGTACATTTACTTACAAAATGTACTCAGTCAGTATTCGGAGATTTTTTTTGCAGTACATTCTGTTCCCACATACAAGTGAAGTATTCGGTTTGCTAATGTAAGCTATCATGAATAACAAAGTTTTCCTGGTTTTCTCATAGATAAATCCGAAGAGCACCTTCCAACAGAGATTGCATTAGACATTTCTAACAAATATTTTTGGTCCACACTTAAATCATCCTTAATTTCTAGTAATGGAATGCCATTTTCAATAGGTGAAAATTCAATTACTGGAAGTTCATAGCAGTTTTCTAGTTGTTTACCTGTTTCATCTCCAAATTAGGACGTAGGCTTAGTTCATTTCCATGAAATAGACAAATCAACCACTGCAGTGGCCTTCTTATTTCCTTTTCTAATAAAGGAACCATACCATTATTCAATCCAGTGTTCACGGCAGTTCCAACCATTCCAATTACAGTAATGTTAAAATGCTGGTTGTTGCCATTGAAAATAATTATTCGCCTTCGACTTCCACAGCCAAAGTGCAACAGCAATAGCAGGAAATAAACAGCAGCAACAGTAGTAAATAAAATAGAGTATAATGCGAAGTGTTAAGATCTTTGAATTTCTGCGACCAGAGAAAGTTTAAGGAAAGATAAAAAATAAAGTTAGAAATAAAAACAAAAAGGTGTTAGTATTAAAAATATTTTTTACCTTGAGTAATGTTTCCACTACCCAAGTATCAATTTTTTAAAAAATTTTAAATTGTTTTTTGCCGTAGAAAAAGTCTACGTATTGATTTTTTATGATTTTATATATATATATATATATATATATTTAATTTATTATTATTATTAAACAATTAAAAAAGGATTGCCGGCCAGAACCTAGCATACTGTGTGAGAAACGGAGGGGGGGGGGGAGAAGAAAAAGTTGTCTGGCTAGGGATTCGATCCCGCAACCTACAGGACAGAAGGCCCGCGCTCTAGCACTGTGCTACTGAGTTCACATAAGGGGAAGGGAAATTACCAATCAAGAGCAAGAGATTAACAAGTTCTTTGAGATTGGGGATTTTAAACATTATTTTGAAAAAAAAATAATTCATGTTTTTCAAAAGTCCATAGTAATCACACATGGTTTCCATTACTTATTTCACTGGCACATTGAATTGTTATTAGTTTTGTTTTTTATTATTAAATTTTGCATTATCTTTTGAGAATGTATTTTCGTTTTTATCAATGCAACCTTAATTACCAAATCATCCTTAATTTATAGTAATGGAATGCCATTTTCAATAGGTGAAAATTGAATTACTGGAAGTTCATAGCAGTTTTCTAGTTGTTTACCTATTTCTCCCCCAAATTACTACGTAGGCGCAGTTCATTTCCTTGAAATAGTCAAATCAACCACTGCAGTGGCCTTCTTAATTCCTTTTCCAATAAAGAAACCACACCATTATTCAATCCAGTGTTCACGGCAGTTCCATCCATTCCAATTACAGTAATGTTTAAATGCTGGTTGTTGCCATTGAAAAATGCTATTATGCTATCTTATATACATTTTCCAGTGCCAGAAATCTGCTTCTGAAAATCTCGTCCTTTGTATGATATCAGATGATCGCAGTCATGTAAGAGAGAGCTTGGATTACCCCGGATTCTAAAAGCAAGGTCTGTAAATGAAGGTGGCATCAAAAAGTTTTTATTTCAACGTATAAACTTTGATGCCAAGGATTATATTGATATGATTGAATGGAATGATGTTAAAGTAACAGGACTTCCTATGAAGAGGCATATTTCTGATAACAAACTAAAGCAGTTTATAAAGGAAGCAAAATAATTTGATCACGAGAGTCAATGTATTGACTTCAATAATTTTCCCATGTCACACACAAGCAGTTGAGAGGATTGTTAAACTAGTTAGCGAGTCAAAAATACATTCTCAAAAGATAATGCCAAAATTTTAAACAGAAAGCAATTCAATGTGTCAGTGAAATAAGTTGAGCAAACCATGTATGATTACTATGGACTTTCGAAAAATATGAATGTTTATTTCAAAATAACACTTTGCCTTTAAAGACATTACATTAATATTTTTCTAAATAAGTGTGATTTGTTTATTTTAACTAAGGTCCGTTAATTAAAAATTGTTTTTTTCATTCCAAGTTGTATTATAAGAATATGCTACTGTAAAATTAAGAAGATGAAAATTGGAAATTCTACAAAATCAGTTGTTCTGTAATGACATCTAAAAATTAGAAATACTTAGAAATACCTAAGTTTCCTGTAAAATTATTTTGGATATTTTAATTACAAAAAATATATATTATTAATTTAATATACCATAAAATAAACAGAAAAAAAGAATGTTATCTCTTTTAACAAAAATATCTATTTTGAAGAACCTGAAAAATATTTCAGTAGAGCAATAAAATTTTATATTCAATACCAATAGGCAGCTTTTGAAAGCTATAGCATACTGAAATTCCAAAACATATTTTTTTTCGCCTCGTGAGATTGTCCGGGAACTACAATGCACTAGTGTCATCTGATTGGACATTCAGTTGCACGTGATTGAAAAGGCGCCATTAAAGATTGCTTACAAGTTGGCTGAAATTAATCCGCAAGTAAGTTTCATTTGTTAGTCTTAAATTATTGCCTTTAGATTTTATTTAACACCCTTACATAGTGAACATTATTCTATTGCTGTTATAAGATAGTGTTTTAATCCAAGTTATAATATGAATTGACCGTATTTCAGATCAAATTCTACTGAACTGAGTGTATTGAATTAGCAATACTTATACTTATATTAGCAATACTTATGGCACTTACGAGCACTTTCGTATGTATAAATAAAAACATTTTGTTTCGGAAAAATTTAAGATTTGTGTTTCAGTTAATATTTTAGATGGACAAAGGAAGTAAATGGTTTGTTCATCATTATAAATTTTCTTTGATAGTTTTCTTCCTGTTCAATGAATTGTATGATAAATCAATGAAATATTAGTTTGATATCTAAATTTTAATAATTATTAAATTATTGCACAATATAATTATGATCCATATGATGTAATTTAATGTAATTGACATTTGTTTCTATGATATTTTACGCCAAAATTTATTCATTCACTGAATTAGATAGCTCATAAGCCTATAAACAAACATCCCAATTCAAATTTAGAACTCCCCCTTTGAAATTCAGAGAAAGCATATTCACAGAGAAAGAAGAGATTGAGAATAATCATAAAAATACTAAAGCATAATCCATGATTATAATTACATTAACAGCTATCTCATACTAACATGCACACATAAGTACCTTTTTAAGCAATAATTTCTTTGGAAAGCCTTAATTGAATCAGGTTAACTTGTTTAGGAATTCCAGTTTTCTCTAGAAGGTTTTTTATAACAGATAATTTATTTTTTAGGAATAATTATAATTAAAGTCATCTAAAAAATGTCAAAAGCAACCAATATTACTTGTGGTTATATTATTTATATTAAAAATTGTTGATATATAATGTATATAACTATTGAATATATTGATATTTTCAATTATTATTGATATATAAATGCAGTATTCCCTAAACTAAGAGAAAAATATTTTTTTCACACAATTAGTAGCATGAAAAAAGTTTTAAAATAAATAAGTACAGTGAAATTGGTAAAAAAATAACGAAAAAAGACTTTTAATATGACAGTAGGATGTTCTTAATCTGTTTATAAAATCCACTACAATTTCTTTCTAACCTAACTGTTTTTTCATCAGTTTGTATGAAACATTAAAATTTTCTTTTCATGAATGCCTACGAAATCCATGAGATAATCAAAACATTTGAACATTTGATGTATTTCATAATACCAGATCTGAAATACTAAAAATTTTTAAAAACGAGTCAATGGTGCTATAATTTTGACTGCTATCCAAATACATTATTCATGTTTTTAATGGTAATATAGACAGCATTTTGCCTGTATGTTAACTTGAGCTTTATATTAAGAAACAAAAAATTTAGCATATTATGGATATTTATATACACTTCACAATACCAACTAAGAAGGTTCAATTTCATGCTATAATTTTTATAAATTCTAACAGAACTTTATTGATTTTATACTTATAGATCATGCATACTTTTAACGCAACAAACCATATAATTCTGATTTATGCCCCATCATGCAGTATGCTAAGTTCTCGCTAATAGAATGCTAATCACAATAGAACAGAACGAATAATGAATAAACTAAAAGTGCTAGTTAACTAGTATATCGTGTTAAGATTCTATCTGGCAAGTGAAGCTTAATATTGGATTAATAGATGGGATTTAATGTTGGCGTGAGGTTAATAGTTTTAAGTAGAACTAAAGTATTTAAGTTCAGAATTATCTTAATAACAATAACTGGCACGGGTAGTAGTAAAAATTGGTACAATTCAAGCGATTAGTAGTTAAGAATAATTAAATGGTAATTCATGGGTATGCATTCGCTATTAGCTTGGTGTAAGTAGTTTGGCACTCAGAGTACGCTGAACATTCTTAAGTGTAAATTTATTGCCACATTGTGAGGCTACTATTTGGCATGGTGAAATTTGTATTTAGAGTTATTTGTTGGTTTAATACTGGAGATGGTACTAGCCAATGATAGTTCTCAATGGTCAAGTCTGTACTAACTCTCTAATAACTAACAACTGTTGTTAAGTGTATTGCAAGTGTAATTAATGTAAATGAATATAGACTTTAGTGTTATAACCATTGTAAATATAATATTGTAACAGCTCTTTCTAATTTATAGTACTTGTACTTGTAGTTGCTGCTGAGTAAATGTTCACTACGTTCAGGCCCCTAACAGCTAACTGGTAATCAGCTATAAGAGTCCTAGTGCTTAAACTTAAAAATTAAATAAAAAAATGGGTACTGGTTGTTCTAATGACAAAACTAGAAGTAATAAATAGGGTGAACAATATGAGTCACTTAAACTGAGGGGGGTCCTGGACACTTTATCTCTCTGCTCACTTAATCTATTTGGTGCTCATGAAGTACAATTTTGACCCAATATTGGTTAATATGGATATTAAATAGGTAGTGGTAGGTTAATATCTGGGCAGGCGAAAACAAATAGAATTGAATTAATTAATGCAACTAGTTAACTAAACAGTGTCAGCACAGTACTTAGCTTGGTGGCTTTTTTTATCTTAATAAGTTATTTTGCTGTCTTAAGCAACAATATTTTGTTGAGTGTAAACTCATAATGGGTAATCTGTTAAATAGGGAAACTTAAATAAAATTAATGACTAGCAAATCTGTACAGGTACTTTTTGTAAATCGTTGTAATAATGATGAGTAAATAATAATATTTGGCATACTTGGAGTAAGCCGGTAAACATTTTGGTGTTTATAAGAAGTGGAAAATGTTAATGTGTAATTATAGAACATCAAAAGTTTATTGCTTAGTGTAATACTTGTGTATAGGCTTATTTTCTTTTTGTTACTATGTTTGCTGTATTTGCTTTTTCTTTAATAATATTACTCATTATAATGTTGTTTACTCTTGTTTTGTATGACCATGAGAGGGTGTATAAGGTTTTCTTAATCTCCCGGGGGGTTTTTTAGTTGAAAAGCGCTAAAACTTTGGTAGCGGGTTTAATTGGCAATGTGCAACTTAACAGTAACTGGTCAGGAGACTTCCCTGTCCTGGAACTATCAGGATTCGTAGAGCTGTGTCTAGTTTAGGGTTCTTTGTCCCACGGTTTTGCCCTAGCTAGACCTGTTGGATTCTAGCGCTTAATTATTTTTGTCTGTCATTAAAATTATTAGTCTTTCGGCTTATGTCATACCAACTCATGGTTACACAGTATTACTTAGTCTCATAATGTTGCTAACTGTGTTTTTAGTCGTAACTAAGTGTTTGCGACAATAGCTCTTTGGTCCAATGGTTAATATTATTACTAATAACTATAATCGAGATTTTCAATTCACGGGGCACAATTGGTGGAAAAACTTTATGTTAAACATGAACGAAAGAACAGTGCAACAATATTAGAACACTTTGGTTTTTCTCTCTGCCACTCACCACGGTCCCTGGCAATATTCATTGCTAGGTTCGTTTTAGCTCAGCTCCGGCTTTCTTTTTTTTACTATCTCTGCATCTGCCTTTCCGTCCCCATGGTCTCCCGCCGTAAGGCTCACTAATCCATAGGGAATAAATAAAAAGGAAAAGAAAAATAGCAACACGATGTCGGACAATGAAGAAACTAGTCGGGTGACTTCCTCTGAGGTCTCTGACAAGGAGGATGAAAACATCTTCTATAGCCAAGGAAAGAAGAAAATCTCTCGTAAACCCTCACTTCAGTATAGATCTAAGCAAGGAAACACAGAGCTAAAAAGCAAAAGAGACAGACTCACACCAGAAAAAATTAAAAAAAAATAGCTAGATCTTTCTGTAAAGAATATAAAGATGCGTTAGCCCAATCCGATAGTAACTCTCAAAAAACCTCGAAACAACACAAAGAAGAAAAGGAAGAAAAAGAAGAAAGTTATAAGGATGTTAAAACCCAAACTTCAAAAGTCAAAAGAATACCCAAGGACAGTCAAACTGACAAAATTGAAGAAACTAGAACAAATAAAATGGACAAAACTATGCAAACGGAAAATGAAACAAAAATTATACCAACTCTAACAAACAAATCCCAGCAAACTGACGAGATATCAAATAATATACCAACCCTACTAAATAAGAGCCAGCAAACTGAAGTAACTATGGAAAGAACGCCATTAGAAATACTTGTACAATTGCATAATAAAATAATGCAACTCGAAATTGAAAATAATGAAAAACAGAATATAACAGTAATAGTTGAAAACTTAGCCCAAAAGCTTATACAGAAGGATGAGCATCTGACACCAATTGCAAACAATATTCCAGAAGTAATCGTACCCAACCAAAAGGAAAAAAGACTCACAACAACGTACGCTCAAGCAGTAGCGAACCACTCCAAGACTCTAATACTCAACACCAAAGACCCAGAAGTGGAAAAAGAACTTCACAAACAACTAACCGAAATTCAAATTCCAAATCAAATTAAAATAGCACGCGTACAAAAATTAAGAAATGGGGCCACATTGATCAAATGTGATGATGCCGAAAGCGCTAAGAAAATAACAGACCACGTAAACAGAAATGAACTCATATCGGAAAAAATAGAAGTCAGAAATCAACAATCAAAGACGACTCACATAATATTGAAACATACCGCTATGGACATTACCGAGGACATCTTAAAACAAATCCTGGACCAACGTTTCGGAATTAGAGAACAAATTTTGAACTTAACTCCAATTAGAACCCATAATAATACTAAACATTGGAAAATAAGAGTACCCCAGGAAATAGCAAAAGGCTTGTTAGATAGGAAGTACGTATGCGTCGGCCTAAAACAATGTTTTTTCAAGGAATACAGTGACATACCTCAGTGCCAAAATTGTTTCTCCTTCTCCCATTACACAAGTAACTGCACAGGAGAGACAATTTGTGCAAAATGTTCAGCATTCGGACATACTTACAACAGCTGCACAGTGGTACAACCAAACTGCATCAACTGCTCAAGGATAAGTGTAAATAGGAAGTTAGTGAACCCAAATGCCGAGCTTCTCAACACTAATCATCCAGCAAGCTCAAGAATCTGCCCCAAATACAAACATGAACTTAATCTTAAATTAACGAAAGAGGGCAAAGCCACGGTTGGGGAAAGAAGGGACACAACCGAACACGAAGAACAACAAGAGACCCAGGAATCAAGCCCAACCCAAACCCAAGTTAACCAAGCTCAAGTGGAAAATAACAACGCAACAAGCAAAAGCGAGTTTAACAGAAATACTAATAATAGAAGAACCAACAATAGACGACGAGGAAGAGCCCCACTACAAGTGGATAAAACTTGGGTAGCCCCACTAAAGAAGCCCATCTATACAGAGAATAATAATAACAACAAGAGTAACTATCAAAATATGAATAACTACGAGACAAACAGAAACAGAAGGTACAGAGGAAGAGGACGCCAGCCCTACTATCGGCAAAACGAAGAAGTCGACACACATTATACCTACAATAACTTTCCACCACGTGATTACGCATACGAAACTTATCATTACACACCTTACAGTCAACAACACACGCCTTATTTTTCGGGAGGTCAGCACAGCCAACATAACTACAACTACAATAATAACTACACTAGAAGGAGGACATAGAGATTAACATAGGGGATAATCCCCACCATACTTACTTAGCTACCTCCCAACCAATTATTTTACACAACTCAACACAAAATATTACACATACACAATTACACTTGAGTGCACCTACACCAGTAACCAAACGAAAAAAAAATAATGATAAAAGGTCCAGACTAAGTTTACAAAGGATTAGCCCACTAGTCTCCACAAATGACGGTAGACTAATATATAATAGGGAACTAAGAAATAAAAACCTAACGATCCCGTCTAACCTAGGAGAAAACGGCACCTCAACGCGTAGTTTAAGAAGTGATAATGATAAAAACAAGTCCACCTTTCTACCACTGAATCCAAACGAACAAATTAAAATCGCTCAGTTAAATCTTCATAGTAGCAGGTTAGGCACCATTCAATTTGGACAGCACATAGCTGAACATAGCGTTGGCATAGCCCTACTGCAGGATGTCTCTATTAACCGGAGAATAGGTAGACCTTCTGGCTTTGGCGTTACTTGGAAAACCTACTGTTCAACCGGAGAGGCTGTGTCAGGAAAATTTGGCAAAAACTCAGCCATAGCTATAAGTTTAAATATCACACCGATACTAGTATCTGCCGGCCAAAATCACGTAGCAGTTCACTTAGAAAATCAGAAACACAAATTAACAGTAGTTAGTACATATGCAAGACCCAATCAAAATTTTGATGATTATCTTGAAGAACTAGAAGCTGTGCTTAACACAACTTCGGGTGAATTGCTAATAGGTGGAGACTTTAACGCCACTCCACCACTTGGGGTTATGCCACTAACGACTCTAGGGGTGAGAAGTTATTAGACTTTATCCTAAAACATGGCCTTGTGGTTCACAATAAACCAGAATACGGACCCACATTTGAGAGTAATGACAAAGAAGGATGGCCGGACTTAACTTTAACCAGAGGTCATCTCTCAACGAAGTTAAACGATTGGAAGGTAATTAATAACTTAATGTTAAGCGACCACAAGTGCATAGAGTATAACTTAAATTTCTCTCTAGCCTCCCTTTCTCGCCACAGACTAGCTACAAAGTACGGGAAACACAAAAAATTTAAACTGCAAATTAAATCAAAAACTAAAGAGTTTGGGGAAAAAATAAACAAAGTCCAAAGCAAAGAGGAACTAGATGAAATAGTAGGCGAACTATTAACTATCTTAACGGAAATAGCCAAGGAAAATTACAAATTCAAAACGAATCCACAGATTAAAATACCTAATTGGTGGTCACAAAAGCTAAGGGCGGAAAAAAATAGGGTACAAGCGATACGAAGAAAGGGTCAAAAACAAACAGAAGAATCAGAAAGAATTAAATATAACATATTATATAAAAGGGAAAGAGCTAAATATAAAAGACAAATTGTAAAGGCCAGGTCAGACGCCTGGAAAAAATTATGTACTGAAGTGGCAAACCCTTTTGATAAGATATTTAAAATGGCCACCAACAAGTATGCAAATCCCTTAGTCCTGGAAAATATCTTGGATAACTACACGTCCTTAACAATAGAAAAATTACAGGGTAAATTTACCAGGAGCCTATTCATAACTGAAAGGGAAAAATATGTTAGGCAAACTTTTGCGACTCCACTCACCTTTCCGAAGGTTACTAACGCTGAAGTTAATAGATTATTAAATAGTGTTGACACTAATAAGGCTCCAGGCTTTGATTTAATAGATTACAAACTATTGAAAAGAATAAATGAAACTTGCCCAAAATTAATCTTA
This sequence comes from Dolomedes plantarius, assembly GCA_907164885.2. Classification (NCBI taxonomy): domain Eukaryota; kingdom Metazoa; phylum Arthropoda; class Arachnida; order Araneae; family Dolomedidae; genus Dolomedes; species Dolomedes plantarius. The sequence continues at coordinate 73,847,747 of OU015494.1, read as the reverse complement.
GACTTATTGAATAAATGCCTTCTCTTGGGACACTTTCCGTCCCCTTTTAAAAAATCATTAGTCATACTATTTCCAAAATCCGGAAAGCCATTGAAAGACCCGAAATCTTATCGACCCATCAGCCTACTTCCAACACTAGGAAAATTATTAGAAAAATTAATACATGGCCGTATTTCACACGAGCTCACAAAGGAAGTCTTTTGGCATAACAAACAATATGGCTTTAAAACCGGGATTTCGTCTGAGCACGCCCTGAATAACGTCTTGAAAATACTGCAAGCAGATGACCACAACAAGGATCTCTCAGCGCTCATTTCCATTGATATTTCTGGAGCCTTCGATAGCCTGCGATGGAAGTCAATCTTAGAGAAACTAAAATCAGCCCCATGCTCAAACTACATTAAGGCGAAAATTTCCTCATTCCTAAGTAATAGAATAGTCACTTTAGAAGATAATGGCATAAAAACAACTAGAGAAATTTTCGGTGGCTGCCCCCAGGGCAGCTGCTTAGGTCCGCTGCTGTGGAACTTGGTAGCGGATACTGTCTTATCACAACACTGGCCTAGCCACACAAGAATACAAGCTTTCGCGGACGACTTCCTCCTCGTTATTAAGGGTCCGAATAAACAAACTCTAACCGACAATATTAACTATTTCCTAGAATTATTTAACAAGTGGGTGGAGTCCAACAAACTTAAAATAAATTGGGACAAAACTAAAATCTTATATTATAATAGGCCTCGAATCCCAGGGGGCCTAGGTTTAAGGATAAAAGATAAAATTGAAAATATAAAAGTAAAAAATAAAAAATTATTGGCAGTGGACTCAATAAAGTACTTAGGTATAACTCTGAATAGCTCTCATAATTGGTTTACTCATGTTTCTACCCAAACCCATAAGGTTAGGGAGACTTTCAACTTCTTAGGAAAATTATCAAACAAGCGCTGGGGTGTCCACCCAAAATTCCTAAAAATCTGGTATAAGACGGTTGCAGAAAAGATACTCACTTATGGAGCTCCAATATGGGGTCTTAAAGCGGAAAAAGGGTGTGAGGAAGAGTTAGGAAAATGTCAACGCCACTTCCTCTTGGCAATCACCAGGGCCAACCGCACTTCCCCCTCTTCAGCACTGCAAGTACTAGCAGGCCTAACACCAATAAATTTAATAGTCAAGTATGAAGCAGTGTTCGGACTAGTAAGCAGACTAGGTGAGAAAGTGGAACTATTCGGAATAACGTATGACGCTGAAAATTACTTAAAGAATATTAACATTTGGCAAACTCACCCTTCGGAAACAGTTTATGTTGAGGATGCTCCCACTCCCAGAAAATTAGAAATCTACACTGATGGTTCCAAAACTGACCATGGAACAGGTTCTGCCTTCGTGGCCTACTTAGATGGTCAAGAAACTCACACCTGGTCTGACCGCCTGGCTGGCGGAAATAGCGTTTTTCAGGCTGAGCTTCACGCTATAATTCAAGCGACTAAGTGGGCACAGGTTCAAAATTATGATTTTAGGATACTAACAGATAGTCGCTCTTCAATTCAGGCAATAAATACGCCATTCACTAAAAACCCACAGCTGGCAGAGCTCCATAACCTTATCAGACTCTCGGGCAGTAAATTTAGTATCACGTGGGTGAGAGCACACATAGGCATAATAGGCAACGAACGTGCTGATGAACTGGCTAAATTTATGGCAAATACCCAAACCTTATTAGAAACGAAAATTCCCTGGCCACGTTCTCACCTAAAGAAAAGTCTTAAGACTGCCATTAAGGAAGAATGGCAATATATCTGGACGAATTGTAAAACCGGGCGATTAACAAATAACTTCTTCCCTTCTGTCCGAGACGATAGGCTGTCTTGCAACCGTCTGTTAGTTCAACTCTATACTGGCCACGGTAGTTTCCCGGTTTACCTACACAGGTTCAAAATTTGGGACACCAACCTTTGCGCATGCGGTGAAATTGGAGATTGGCAGCATTACCTATTAAATTGCCCACTCCATAATTGTTCCCTTCTTAGGATTCCTACCGACAAAAATCTAAAGATATGGTATCAGCAAATAGCCTCAAATAAATGGGTAAAAAGAAAAGTTAAAAGTATTATGTGTTGGTTGCACTCAAACATAGACAACATAGAAAACTTTCACACTAACAATGTAGACACCTTTCACAACACTTAATATGCACTTAATCTAACTGCATCACAATCATTAACAAGTCACTAATCCAAATGTTAATTCTTTTTACATTCACATTGCCTTCCTTCTTCAGCTCCCCAGCAATAACAATTTAACAACTAACATAAAGGTTCCCCTAGCTATACTAACAATTAATAACTAACGAAAAAGAAAAAAAAAGAAAAAAAAAAAGGATAGGTTCCCCCCTTTTATTCCCCCTTTAGGATGTGCCATGTTGTCAGCTCATCAAATATTTCCGCAAAAGGATTCCGGCGCACACACCAGTGGACTTGTTAGGAGCGCCAGCTGGGGTCACGGCCGAAGATGGTTATGTGCTTTTTCAAGATTTTCTTCTCTTCAGCTTCAAATTGCAGTTTGGCAGGGGGCTCTAAATTATTGTTTCGACTGAACTCTTATTTATAAGTTGAAGAAGAAGAAGTGACAACAAGAAACCAGCTAGCGTAAGCTAGGATTCGTTATTAAGCAGGCTATCTCAGTAACTCAACTTCAACGCCGGGGGTCGTTTGTAAGTATTTTTCTTTTTTCATCCCACCCACTAAACGTCTTCCTGATGTTAAGATTAATTATAAGCCGTAGTAGAGCCTAACTCTTTCTGACTAACCCCCATTCTCACACCGCTTTTTTTTTTTAGTCAGAGTAATTCTTAAATCTTTCAGTCCGGCTTAAGCTTAGTTCAATTAGCTTTCTTAGTTGATCTGAATGGTCCAGACCTTTAATGTTAGGATTCCCCGAGGAGGTTCTACTTGGCACTTGTGTTGAGTAGGATTCCGGAGGCAAGGTAGGGCTAAGGTTAGGACCTGCAATGATGAGCGAAAAGGCACGGACCTGCGTAAGTCAGGCGATTGGTCTTATCTTAGGATTCTGACCTATCGACTGCAGCCTTGTTAGTTAGCTGAGCCAACCTCGAGTTGGTTCAAACCCCTATAAGGTCACCGGCCTCGTCATTGGAGTGGTGTCCATGGCGATCACAGGACATGCAGGCTCACGAAGGTTCCGCAGGGTGGGTTGCACAGCAACGATGAGGTTTTACCATGTTGCTGGTTTGCGCCCAGGGTTGCGACTGCTCCCTCTCAAAATCGACCATTCCCATTTTCGGCCCAGTCGTCTCCTGCCTGTGTCCTGCAACGATACCGTCTTTCGGTTTTTTTTTCTGAGTCACCTAGCCAGTATTCTTCGGTGGCTCCTTAATCTTTCCTTTTTTTTTTTTTCTTTAGCTCGCGTTTCGCCCCTTCACTAACTCTGTGCTGTCGTTTTTTCTTTGGGTTTTTAGCGAGTGTCCTCCGGCAGAGTTTTTCTTTTTTTTTTCTATCTTCAAAAATTTTTTTTTTCTTCACTGGCCTCTCCGTCTGCTCTGCTTGGAGCCCGCTTGTGCCTCTCTTCGTGTGGCCTGTTCTGGGGTTGACGTGGCGGGGCTTGTCTGGGCCGTGCGGGGGGTGGTTGCCTGCTGTGGGTCTATCCGCACAGCTGGGATTAACCCAGTGGGGCCTCTGGCCAGGTCGGGCCCAGCTTGTGCTCTGTGGGAGTGCGTAAAAGATGCAAAATACTCATGCACATATCAGTATAAATGTGAATATTAATGATTATAATTGTTTTTATTTTTTGTTATTGCTTAATCATATATAGATGCAAAAGGTTATTCCATTTTTCATCCCTAAGTTATTAAATTGTTGGTCATTGTGCATTTAATATAATTTTATTTTCAGGTTCAGCTTCAAAATCTTGAAGAACCCAACAAGGATGAGAACTTTTATTTAGATAACATCATGTATGTTAGATTATTTATTAAAAACTTAGGGTAAACTTTTGCATTCTGTGGTTTTCATTGGTAAAAATCTTTATTAAAAATGTGATAATGTTCTCAATAACTGTCTATATAAGCTCTTTGTTTTCAAAAGACTTTAAGAAAGTCTTTAGGTATCATTCTGTTCAAAATAAATAAGAACTTAGCCAAAGTTATATGTAAAGGGGTCATATTCCCCTTTTTTATTTTAGTGATAAGCAAGTTTATAAAGAACTCTCCTTTTCAATACTTCTTGGTTTCATAAATCGTTCAATTTTTATTATGGCATTATAAGAAAATATTGGTTTCTTTACAGAATTTGGAAGTCAGAAAGTGGAATCTAGCTTCAGATCGCAGTCGTTTTGGAAGACCAAAGCTGAATTGAATTCATAACCTGTGTAAGTTTGTAACTTTTTTTTTCTAGACATATTACTTTTGTTTTCAGCAGTAGACTCGGGCCAAAATCACTGTTTTTAATATTTTTTAGATTTATTTTGAACTTTAATTTAAATTTTTCTATGAAAAAACTATAAAAATATTTATTAAAGAACTAAACAATTTCATAATTATTTTTTTTTAACTTATATGCTATCTCAACTTTCTCATAAATGTGGTCTCAATAATTTGTGGATTGAATATTGATTTCCTTTATTTATTCTTTTTTAACTGTGAAGCTTGTTGTTAAGGTTTTAGGTGAGTGAGAAAGTGCAGTCCAGGGATTTCCGTTAATATGACTCTTGTGTATGTCTTTTTAACTCTTGCCAAAAAAGAGGTTTAAAATATAAAAGTTATAAATGCCAAGGTTTATTTAGAAAATATAAATCTGTTTATGACAAAGTTTGTTTATAAAACTAGATTTTTATTAAAACTTTAGGTAAACTTTTGCATTCTGTGTGTGTCATTTGTAAATCTTCAATAAAAATGTGAGAATTTCCCGCAATAACTGATTTATAAGCTATTTGTTTTCAAGACTTTTAGAGAGTATTAGTTGTCATGTTGTGCAAATAAATAAAAACTTACTGGTCCAAACATAAACGTGCCCCCCCCAACTTAACTTGAAAGAAATTAAAACGTTAATAGAATTTCAGTTAAATCAGAAAATAGTAGAAACTTTTAGAAATTGGTTTTTTTCCCATTTTTCAAACTGTGAAACTGAAAATACCGATTATGTCTTTAGCCCTAACATAGTTTTTTAACAATATGAACCATAACAAAAATTCGATGCTACATTTTTTCTTCTTTTATTTATATTACATTATTTTTCTCATTGTATAACTTTTTGAATACTACTCAAACATCAATTCTATTGTTACTCAATTTTAAAAAATCATAATATTTCAAATTTTAAGGATTGATCGGTAGTCAAAGCGCTGAGAAGGGCCCTAGCTGAATTAAATTTGTGCCCGTCTCAAATGTTAGAAGCACGCTACGCCTATGGTGCAAAGTATATATGTAAGGGGGTCTTACTACCTTTTTTATTTCACTGATAAGCAAATTTATAATGAACTCTGCTTTTCTATGCTTCTTGGTGTCACAAATCACTCTAATTTTATTATGGCATTATAAGAAATATTGGTTTCTTTACAGAATTCTGAAACTGGAATCCATCTTCACCTCATTGTGATTTCCATCAAAAGATTCCATAGCTCACTTGACAGTGTGCTCGATTCATATCTGTAAGTTAATTTGAACCTCACTGAACACATTTTTTGTCATTATTCTCTAGCTATCCTTTTTTTATCAGCATTGAACTTGTGGGCAAAATCACAAAGTTGTGAATATATTTTTTTTTAATTTATTTTTTGTACTTAAATTTGAATTTTCTATGAAAAACCATAAAAAAATATTTTAATAACATAATTCTTAATTAATAAACAACTCAATTTTCCAAAATTTCTCTTTGTATATTTTATATGCTAATCCGAACATTCTCATAAACTTTGGTTGCAGTAATTTGTGGATTGATATTGATTTTCTTTATTCATTATATTTTTAACTGGCAAGCCTGTTATTAAAGTATTAGGTATGTCCGAAAGTGCAGTTCAGGGACTTCAGTTAATCAGGACTCTTGTGAAAGTTTTTTATCATAACTGTTTACCAAAAAAATTTTTTTATTTTTATATTATAAAGATATGAAATGAAAAGGGTTATTTTACTCTTGATAGTTAATGTTAAAAAATTTTTAATTTAATTATCAGAATTTCATGAGAAGTAGTTAGAGGTTCATTCATAATTCCTTACAGAAGTAATAATAATAATAATATTGCTTTTAGATGTATTAGATCATTCGTTGATGAGCTAATAGGTAGTTGAATGTATTTGGAATACTAACTTCTGCATAGTATTTAATTTTTTTTATTATTTCATTGTCAAATTTTGGTGGAGATCTGAACTATAAAATATATTTTGTGTGAGCAGCTGTATTATAAAGTGTAAGGATAAGGGCAGTAAAAAATATTCCAAAATATATAATTTAGGTTTAGTTAATTATTAAACAATTGTTGACTATAATAAGGTTATGTTTGCAAGTGTGTAGGTTTTTTTATGGTGTATTATTTGGTTTATCTAAGTTAAGTTAAAAAATGATGCAAGCATACAAAGATTGACTGGCTGTCAATGTTGAGTGCAGTGGCATAGATTATTTTACAAAGTGCAATAAAATACTTTTAACTTTTCAAAATATTTTATACACAGATCTCCACCATAATTTGACAATTAAGTAACAAAAGATATGCTCTATTAAAATACTATGCAGAAGTTAGTATCCCAAATTACTTTCTACCACATTTTTTGTAAAACCAATTACTGTGAAAGCTACATCATATAATAAATGTTTACTTTATTCATTATTATAGTAATAGATTAGTTGTTAAAGAGTATTCACCCTTTTCACTAAATTTCTGACTACAGTAAGACATTTCAATCCTGTCAATTAAATGATTAGTTATTACAGATATAATAAATAGATTAGAATGCTTTCATAGAGTACAATAATTAAAAGCTGACCGATTATGACTTGTTTTAGAATGACAACAAAATTTTCTCTTCCACTTCGAGAATCACTCTCAGATTGAAGTAATGAACATAAGAATGAAGATTGAATACTAAATAAAAATGTTAGCATATAAAATCTTAAATTTCTAAATCTGACCCAGCATCTCTATTAATGCTCTCTATGGCATGTTGTAATCAGATTTAGAAATTTAAGATTTTGTATATGCTAATGTTTTACTTAGAATTCAATCTTTATTCTTGTGTTTCTCTACTTTCAACAACATTATTCTCATTAGTGAAGAGGAAATTTTGGTGTTATTCTAGACAAGTCTCTGATTCAGCTTTCAATGTTGAGCTGAAATTATGCTCAACATTAAAAGCTTATTATTGTTCTCTTATCAAGGCAATCTACCCTATTTTATTTATATCTATAATAACAAATTAATCGACATGGTTGGATTTTCTACTGTAGAGAGAGAAATTTAATGAAAAGGGGAATACTCTTTAACAAATATTTTATAACTATTTTCTATTACTATATTTATTTAATCAAGTAAATATTTATTACATGATGTAGTTTTCACAGTATGTAATTGGTGTTACAAAAAAATGTAGGAATTTACTTCTTGGAAGTAGTTATCAATAAAATGACAACAGATTTAAAACTGCACTCATGTGTTGGGTGGTGTTTTATATCAAGTTTTTTTAAACCCCTGTCTCAGAATTTATATTTCTTAATTGGATTTAATTATTTCTACTTTTATCAACAATGAATATTTTCAACTACTTTCAACAATCAACTATTTTTACAACAATAAATTACCCTTTAATGTACAAAACTATGCAAAAAGTAATTTTCTTATCTGCAGAGCATTTACTAACTCTACATCAAAAAATAATTTAAATAAATTCTTCTTTTGATTCATAAATTTTACAGGGGATGGGAGTCATTTTCCTTTCACATAAATTTATGAACTGATTTTCTCTTTCTTTTTTTTTCCCTAGATGCTGTAAAGATGGAGCAGAGCTACAGCGAAAGGATCCTGTTTTGTGAAAATATAGAAAAAAATTGTGTAAATGTGCTATGTACTTTCTAAATAAACTATTTTTACTTTAAACCGGCTCTTTTCTGTAAAAAGCACGTGTTTCTGTAATTATCTTCTATTGCTGTTTAATTTTGATGAAATGCAATAATATGAATGGAAAGAATAAATACATAGTACTGTTTTACTTACTATATCTCATTCTAAATTTAAAAAAAACGGGAACCTTAGTTCGAATGGAAAGCTAGATTTAGCTTTAATGGTTGGTATTAATGTTATCTCATCTTTCAGATTTGGGTAAATGTATCTTAATACAAAAGAAGGTTTTGTTCTAACAAGTAAACTTGTGATTCATATGCCAATTTTTAGGTAATAACAAAGATCAATATTTGATAATACCTAAAAATGCATAAGGCAAAACTGGAAAGAATACTAGAAATATGAAGGCAAAAAAAATAATAATAAAAAAAGTGAAAGGGTTCATATCAGAGGTTATTCATCAATGTAATAAATAATAAAAAATAAGCATATAAACGAAAGGGTCCTACGCAAAACTTTGAAAAAATGCCGGCGGTCCGATTCTGGTAGAATGCTGGCATGACGCCCGGACCTACGGCACATTGCTGTTTACGAGATGGGTAGATGACGCTATGTCGACACCAATTATTACTCCCGTAACCGGCCCGTCAACCTCCGGTTACGCGGCGGCTGTCTGTCCGCATTGATGGCTCCCACACGGCTGCCTCACGGTTCGCAGTCGAATGAACGATGGCTCGATTCCTACCGGAAGCGGCCCAGCACTCGACGGGGTAGTCGCGGGTCAGAGGACACTACTGTGACAGAAACGATACAGACCTAATGCGCCGGCCCGGCAGTGGAGAAATCGGCTGGTTGGAACCTTCCGACCTCGGCCCGATGCCTCTGTGTTTGTTGGGTATATATATATATATATATATATATATATATGCATATAATATATTTATAAAAAATCGTAGCGGATATTTTTTTAAACAAAATAATGAAGAAGAAAATATTCAATTAAATACAACGGTTAATGTATGCAATTAATTTGTACGTTTAATATTCATAAAACATACTAATTTGAATTAAGTTCTTAAATACCTTCCATCTCAATGAGTCTAGTGATTAAATTTCATTTTTTACCGTATTTTTTTTGTCTATTTATTTCGTTGTTATGCACGTGACGCAAAATTTATTGGAAGTATCTCGAAAAGAAAAGAAACTACGTGATCAGCATTTAATAAATTAAATTCTAAAAATCAATCTTTAAAAATTCACCAAAAATCAGAAAATAGAGGTTAAGATTCGAAAAAGATATCATTTTAAAGGAATTTTTATGATCTTTTTCTTGATATAAATTTTATAACCCTCAAATTATTATTTTAAACGTAAACTTAAAAAAAGTTACTAAAACAGCTTAAAAATTTAATTTAGAAAAATTTTTGGAAGAATTTTTCAAAAATATCCTTTAGTGTACCCCTACACTATAAGAAGAATCGTCATGCAAAATTTCAGCCCTTTTAGGTCCTGTCATTTGGTCTGTGCGTTGTATGTCTCTCAGTCAGTCAGTCAGTCAGTTACGGAATTGTTTTATATATATAGATTGATCGACATGTACCTAATGGAGGAATGGATATGCTGGTTATCTCTGTAAATGACTATCACAAGCATAGAACACATTTATTTATTTATTTATTTTTTTTATTTATACACATTCAGTTTTTGTTAGGAATTTCAAGTAGCTGATATCTTAGGGATAAAAAAATGCAAAACAAGCACACATATGGAGTGCCTCTGGAAATAATATTTAGAGCATTTTATACAATAATATTTTTCTTTAAACTCACAGAAAGAAAAGAGAGTATTTTTACGGATAAATGCTTGGCACTAGCCGTATATAGCCTTAAACAGAGAAATCTAGTGAAATAACTTTTTATCGTCAACATCAACGAGGAGTTTGTTCGGAGCTCCTAATTACATTTGGCGCATTCACAAGCTTTCATCAATTTTATCGCTTGTCGTTCCCATCTATATGCAGTAAAGAATCTCATTAGACTGTCTTATAACGTTCTCCCTTCAAAAATCATACACGAATGAATTTTCTAGTAGCAAATAATAAAGTGCAGTTTACATTTATTAATAATTGCAATTGATCTAAGCTCATTTCACGCAATTCTTACGCAGGGAGGATATTTGAACAATTACTTTTAATAAGTATTTTACTTTTATCAGATTAATAAGGGTAATGTAGATTATGGAGCCAATGGGTTAGCTTGGGATAAAACCCTATCAATTTTAATGTAATTTATTAGCAAATATGTGTTGATTTTCATATGAGATTCAACGAACATTTTTAAAATTCCTGTAATACTAGATAGTATACGTCAAAACTTGACGGTAAATAACTCAACAGTTCCAATAGAAAAAAAGGTTCATAAACGCGTTAAAATATTAGAAATTTTTACATAATATTAGCTGTTTTTCAATCCGATGTTATAATTAAAATTGTTGTAATAATCTCAGATGTTATAATCCGAGTTTATAATTTAAAAAGTCTTTCTTCTTGAAAAAAAAGCATGCTTACCGCTGATTTTTCAATCCGACTTGCACAATCTAACTAATATGCTATGTATACAATCTAACTAATATGCTATAAATATGCTATGAATAAATATATTAAGCAAAAATAAAATATATAAACTAAAGAAAATCAGATTAAAAAATCAAACAAATTATTCACGCGCAAAAATACAATAATAAACAGAAATTAAAAACACTATCATCGTAATAGAATGCTTTACGAAAAATCGGTATGAACAAAAGAACAATTTTAAGCAAATAAATATTCAATTAAACACAATTAAAATGTTAAATTCAGTTACTTAGCTTGAAATTTACATCTCCAAATATAATCATTCAGACATTACGAAAAGAAAAAAAAAAAGAAGCTGGCCGATATGTTGCGTCCCACATTTTAAATAAGAAATCGAATAGAATACAAACCGTTATAAAAGTACTATTAAAATTAAATATTAAGCATAAATTAAAACACTATCATCGAATAGAATGCTTTACAAAAATCACATTAAAGCCACATGTGAGCAGATGAAAGCCATGTGTGTTGGCAATTTAGAAATTTTCATTTCTACCGTACATAGTTTTGAACGTATCACTACACATGCGTCTGGTTTGCAACTTTCCGGAAATACTAAATTTGACATCATTATAATATCTGGTTAAAATATATATATTATATGGTAAAAATATAAATAAATAAATAAATATATATATATATATTTATTAAAATAATAATATAATGAAAAACTGTTTTATAGTGGAGAAGATTCTCCGATTCAATTTTTCTTAAATTAACGACGATGAATGAATCACGGTGAATGAATGACTCACTCGTGTTTACATTTTCAAGTTATGAGTATATAAAATGAATACTTATAGTAATTATTATGTAATATTGTAGTAATATTTATAGTAATTATTTGTAGTAGTAATATTGTGTTTATATAATATATCTCATGTTGTTGATCTATAACATTAGAATATAATCAAATAGGCTTCCAACGTCCTTTTTAAAGGTGTACTATTTATCACTGAAAATCACTAAAAGAAATAATAATATCAGTGGTTTGGTACAAAAAGTGCCTAAGTCATTTTTTTCCGAGATGACTTTGTTTGCTTATGTCTCTTTAAAAAAATATTATTTTCAATGTAAGAAGCACCCATGTCTGTCCGATGCTTTAAAATTGTTTTTGAAACCATTGTACAGACATGTTTACTTCTTACATTGAAAATAATATTTTTTAAAGAGATATGAACAAAAATGTCATCTTGGAAAAAACTGACCTAGGCACTTCTTGTACCAAGCCACAAATAGTATATAGATAATCAGTTGAATAGTGCCTTCTGTCATATAACTAAAAACAGATCCTGATTTCAAATACACTCATGGACAAAAAATTAGCGCACCAAGAAATAATTGCTGGCTCGTAACGAAACTTGCAATGAAGATACATGTCGAGGAGATATGCAAATGATTAGAAATGCAGCGTGATTGCGCATTATGTATAGCCGGTAGAGGGCGTTGAACATCGTACTCTGTGGAGTATAAAACAGGTAACCAAAGCTTGTTTGAGTGTGCCGAATCATTTACAAAGGAAGAGCTGAGATAGACATGCCATTACGCCGTGTTCGAAAACAATATAAGCAGTTGTCGCAGTTTGAGAGGGGGAGAATCGTCGGGATGATGGAAGCTGGGTGGTCAGCTAGGCTAGTAGCTCGTCAATTAGGCCACTCTGATTGTGTTGTGAGGAGGTGTTGGGACCAGTGGACCCGAGAGATGTCATGTACACGAAGACCAGGCTCAGAACGCCCTCTACAGACCAGTCGTCGAGAAGACCGCCACATCGTAAGAAATGCACGCGTACAGCCAACTGCTTCATCGGCCGCCATTCAGGCACAGGTAGCACACCTTCACTAGGGGCCTCTGTGTCTTCTCGAACCATACGAAGGCGCCTGGCTGAAGGACAGTTGGTATCGCAGCGCCAATTACGTGTGCTGCCCTTGACGCCCACCCATCGACGCCTCCGTTTGGAGTTGTGCCGCGCACGACGAAACTGGACTGCAGCGGAATGGAACCAGGTCGTCTTTAGCGACGAATCCAGATTCAATCTCGGCAGTGATGACAATCGTGTTCGTGTGTGGAGAGCCCGTGGTGAACGCTTCAATCCTACCTTTGCTGTACAGCGACACATCGCTCCCACAGCTGGTGTGATGGTATGGGGTGCCATTGCCTACAATACACGGTCACCCATAGTATTGTTCCGTGGCACCATGACAGCCCAGTGGTATGTTCATGAAATCCTGCAACCACATGTGTTGCCACTCATGCAACGGCTCCCAGGAGCCATTTTTCAACAAGACAATGCTCGGCCTCATACGGTAAGGGTGTCACAAGGGTGACTCCGCACTGTTACTACCCTTCCTTGGCCTGCCCGATCCCCAGATTTGTCTCCAATCGAGTATATCTGGGATCATTTGGGACGACGAGTTGGGCATCCCACGAGTTTGAATGAACTAGAGGCAAGGTTACAGCAAATATGGAACGAAATGTCTCAAGACATCATACAGAACTTGTATGACTCAATGCCCGATCGTATCGTATCGTGCATTCGCGCTAGAGGGGGTCCAACGGAGTATTAACTCCTCCGTTCTTTTGCCTTTTCTCTGAAATAAATTATACTTTTTCTTTGATTTTCTTATCATTTACTTATATTAAAGTAGTTATTACGTATGTAAAATTTCGTTTCATTTTGACGACTCCTTCTTGGTGCGCTATTTTTTTTGTCCACGAGTGTACGAAATTAGTGTCTAATTCGTATTGGTTGGTTTGGAGCATTACAGCCATTTTTTTACACTAGGGATAATTAGTAGAATCTACTGCATGAAGCCGATTCCGAACAGTTACAAACATCCATGCCAAAAGTGAGACTCGACCCACAGACTCTGGTAACAAATGCCAGAGCCCTAGCTCTTCGGTCGTCACTCCACTGTATTTTGGGACGTCAATGGCATAATCTTAATTGATTACTTGGAAAAGGACAAAAAAATCACTAGAGAGGCGAGTACTGTACATCCTTATCTGAGCATTTAAACAGTGAAATTAAGATAAAAAGTCCTATATGGGGGGAGGTTCTTTTGGATTATTATGTCAATGCTACGGGGATTGCGACGGCAAAACTGTTAGAATCACGCTAAGAAACTGTTCCCCACCATCAGCAAGAATAAAATTCTTACGAGGCAAAAATTTGCATCAATTTACAAAGTGATTAAAGTAACAAACGCTTATTTTACAGAGTTGGACATGTCTTACTTTAAGGAGGGGATAAAAAACAACAACATAAAACCTTTGGACGAAACGAATAGAACTTCAAGGAGTTTACGTAGAAAAGTAAATATAAAACTTTTAAAGATATATCGTTTTCATTATTTTTTCAAGGACTTATAAAACGTTACTCGTGTTTGATGAGCGAATACTTTCAGAGGCTATTAAAAGGAACAAACTGCATGAAATGAACATACTAGAAAAATAAGCATACTGAAAAAAATTCAGTGAAGACTAAACGCTGATTCCATACTAATTGAGCGTACTAGAAATGACCCGTTACTGTCGATACGTATAGATTAAATAATAAAAAAAGGTCAAATATACTTTTTCTCATACACACTTCCATTGAAATCATTATGTAATTTATACTATTAAACTTAAATATACCTATTCAAATTAATTTTGAGTAAAATTTCAAAATACTGTTTCTTTTAATAAGCTTCTCTACCAAAATAATTATCCCAAAAATATTTGCCAAAAATTCATTCAATGAAATCATTAGAAAAATTTGCAAAAGAAAAACAAGTCTGAATATAATTATAACCACCTCTAATAATTTAATGTTTTTTTCCTTTTTTTCTCCCCTATGTGCAACAGATACATATGTTAACGGTCGTTTCTGCTTAATTACTTAATAAAACTTGAAATACATTTGCTCCAAGCGCTTACATAAAGATAAAAATACTAAAAAATATTCTCACGAAAGTCTTATAAAAATATCGTAATGGATATAAGGAAAAATGCGCGATGAAAAGCAAAGTAGTAATTTTATGAAATATAATACAGCATTTTTACGTGATATCATAGCTTTATGAGAAAGAGAGAGAGTCAAGTCTCCTTCATAATGGGACATAGAAAATTCAGTAAAAATATAATTGGTAGGTCCTTAGATTTTTAAATTAAGCTTCTATTGCTGAATAAAGCTCTTTCCTGGATCATAATAAATTATTTCGAATGAAGGAAATTTTTTTTTTAAAAACCTTTATATCTTGGTAGTTTAATATTTTTTGTTTCCTGGTGTTTGATACACTGATCATAATAAAGACTAGATAAAAGATATATGATAAAAATTACAGTGCAGTTATATATTAAATGTTAGCAGTTTAAAAATTCAATGTAACATGGACTTAAATGGAGCTGATTGACTATTTTCTCAAGCAGTTTTTCATACAACATTAGAATTCAAATATAAAACTATATTTATTAAATTATGTTAATATAATAAAAAACCAGAAATATTTTTGCTGTAAATAGTATGATATCAGTAACTGAAATTCTGTTTATTAAAGCAAAATTTTGCAGTAAAATTCTGCATTCATTATGGTCTCCCAATTAATGTTTTATGTATGCCAGGACAGAATGTAACCTAGATAAAATATGTTTTCATTCTTGTAACGGCAAGTAAGGTTTATCATGGATCCCCCCCCCCTTTCTGGGAGAATTCGGCTGTACCTAATCGGAGATCTAGATAAGGAAGCGAGGAATAAACAATTTTTCACGGAATTCATACAATAATAATTTCCTGTAAAATAATTTAAACATATAATCTGTCATTTTTATCTCTCTTAAATTTCACAGACCATGGTTTAAAAAGTAGGTAGATGTTTGTGACCTCAGTCACTGATGTTATTAAGACATATTTGCATATATGAAACATTAATGAATGAAAATCATGTAAAAAGTATTTTATTAAAATTTTATTACAAAATTGTATTGAATTAATGTTATAAAATATTTTATTAAATCTGGTTGACTTAATTGCATATACGTATGACTTTTTGTAGAATATATTATGTTTGTACCCAGCCTCACGTAGGATATAGAAAATTTGGATTATTTTCTCAATAAAAATGTTATTAGCGAAAAAATGCTCATATAAATGGGTAACTTATTACCATCTCTGACAGCCTCAATATTCTTGTATTGAAAAAATATATTTCTCGATACTAATAAAAATATTGTGTTGTTTTACTATTTAAAAAAATATCATAAACGATAAAGAATCTACAAAGAAAGACTGAACTCTCGCAAGCTTTTTGCAGATACTGTAATAATGTTTTGCAGATACTGTACTTCCTTTCGACGTCGTAGTAGTTTAATTTGTAGAATACCACCTCGAGGTTTGAAGACCCGAGTGCGACCTTGGGCCACTGCAGGTGGTTGTTACTTCGAACCTCAACCGCGAAAAGAATGGTTATAGACTGTTAGTCAAAACAGTGGTGAAAGTGGGAGATGATAATCGTTTCAAATAGTATTTCCTCCCAGCTCTGGGTAGTTTAGTTGATAGAATACCAATGTTAAGACACGGGTTTGACATTAACGTATTAGCAGGCAGTCGTTACAAGCTGTTTTATACAATTATATATTTTTCTGGAAATTTAGAATGAATATAAGTTATCTCTTAGTAACAATAGTATTGTTATTTCAAGTACAGCTTAATTTTTTTTTATAATATGCATTCTTACAGTTTAAATTTAAAATAAAAATGTCATCTACTCATAGGTATATTTTAATTGGATATTTCAGAGCTCGATAAAAATGGGTATTATATTTTCTAGCTTTAGCTTGTTACAACCATGAATACAACATTGCTCTAATTAAGTTTTTTTCACTCTTTCACTGAAAATGAGCAACGACAGGAACAGAAATAGAACCTACCTGCTTTGACATCTCGAATAGGTATTCTACCACTGGATTACGACTGATAAACCGTATGTCGTTGGAAAAATATGCGATCCCAAAGAAATTACAGTATGCATACTTACCCTTAATATATGCATTTTCTGGAAACGTTAAGTACATTTCAAGCTTGTAAAATATTTAAATCCATTAAAAATAAAAACATAAATGTCAGTTTTTATGATTAGCATCATATTTATTGCTTCCTGATCATTAACACTAAGGCAATTTAAGATTTAAATCCGTACTATTAGTTGGTACCCGTCAAAATATGACGGCGGAATAGTAAATAGATGTACTAATACACAAATTATACTCAGCACATCATTGGCAAATGTTGAAAATCATAATATTAATAGAGAAATACACTTTAAAACATTACTATTGAACCCAATAAAGAGAAACAGGGTTACTCACAAGCGCGAAATAAACAATTTCCATCAGGTTTAATTCCATATCTCACAAATATAATCTATACATATAAAACAGTTCCTTAACTGACTGACTGACTGACTGACATATAACGCACAGACCAAACCGCAGGACCTAAAGGGCTGAAATTTTGCATGGCGATTCTTCTTATAGTGTAGGGGTGCCCTAAGAAAGATTTTTGAAAAATTCCTCGTATATTTTTTAAAATTAAAGTTTTAAGATGTTTTGTAACATTCTTTAAAAGTTTGCATTTAAAATAATAATCTGAGGGTTGTAAAATTTATATCACTAGAAAGATTATACAAATTGCATTAAAAGGGAATCTTTTTTGAATCTTTACCTCCCTTTTCTGATTTTTTGGTAGTTTTTAAAGATTAATTTTTAGAATTTAATTCATTAAATGCTTAATCACGTGGTTTTTGTCTTTGTGATACTTTTTTTTGGCATTAATTGCATACGTTGACAGTTGTTTTTATTATAAATATATATATATATTACCATTAATTGTATACATTGACCTTTGTACTTAATTTGAATGTACTCCGTAGCGAAGCACGGGCATTCAGCTAGTTAAAAATAAAAATGGCAGAAAGAGAGAGCTAGAGAGATTCCTCGGAACAATCAAATTAATGTGTTTATGCGGCTTTGTGCTTAGTAAGTATCTAAAGCCAGATTTAAACATTCCACTGAGCATGCGCAGAAACAAATTAATGTGTTTATGCGGCCTCGTGCTTGGTGAGTATCTAAAGCCAGAATCAAACATGTCACTGAGCATGCGCAAAAAGCAATTTTTTTAATTGTAAATTATCGCTAATTAATAGAAATTGCCGTTGCAAAAACCAAATTTGACACATCTATAGATTAAAATATTTCGTTTAAGACCAAAATGGAGTAAATTGGTGCAGTAATTTTCTCTCACGGACTGCCCAAACTACCGGCTTAGCAACTGAAATACAGAGATAGGTATATTTAAATAGCATTTCCCTTGCAATTATCTGTCTCTTATTTCATTTCAGTATAATATCACATTGATAATTAGAAATTACTTACATTGTACTATCAGCTGGGTTGTTCTTATAGATGGCCTTCCGATACCATTGTCAGCGACACACTCAAAAATACCAGTATCTTGCCTTGTTACGTTAACAATAGCAAGAATGGACAGACTAAACTCTGTGTTGAATGACGTTATCGAGGATTTTGTTTCCCCCTTTCGCCTCCAAGATATGGTATTCTCATCCACAGGGTTACCATCAGCAGAGCACTGGAGTCGAACAGATTCCCCTTCCTCCACTTCTGTGGTTCCAGAAATATTAAAAACAGTTGCTGGATCTACGCAAAAAATGATATGAACATTTTTTTATGACAGTACCTCAAGTTTTATATTTTCAAAGGCATCTTAAATTTTAAATCTCACGTTAAGATAATGAGGCACCTTTAATTTTACCAACCCGAAGATTAACTCGAGGTGCTATGATAGGTACTAAGAGGTAGATGTTGGGCTGAGGAATATGTACAATACTGGAGTTAGATCTTGGAATTTAGTATGAAACTAAGTTCAAAGATTAAATGCATTTTATTAATAATTTGTATTTGAAATGTATTCAAATGCATTTCAATAGCAAGTCAATTTATTATACCGTATTTACTGTGTATAGGCCACACTTTTATTCCATAAAATAAGTCGGTAAAAATGGGGTCTGGCTTATACAGGGAATTTTAAAATTAAATACAGTAAACACCCTTTAGTTTTGAACACTTTACTACCATAAAACATTAGTATCTATATACCTTACAACCTATTACACCGCATCATTCCCATGGCAATTCAATGTATTGTAAATATTATTGCTTGTATATATTATACCTTAGGACTATTTAATAAAACACTTGAGTTTCCGAGATTTTGTCTTCGTGCGAAATAATTCCTAAGTGTATATATATATATATATATATATATATATATATATATATATATATATATATATATATATATATATATATATATATATATATATATATATATATATATATATATATATATATAATCATTTTTTTACACTGTAGTTTCACCTCTATCAGCTAAGACTGTACCTGATATTGTTAGGCGAGCGTTGAACTCTAAGGAATGTACGACATTGCTACATTTCGCAGAACGATGCTACTTCGAGTCTACAATGGAATTCAGAAAAAAAAATCCCCAAATGTTGTCTCAAATTTCAGGTGCAGCTTATACACTCACGCGGCATATACACAAGTAAATACGGTAATTAATATGTAAAAAATTAAATGCATTTCAATGTATATTATTATTAATTTGCAATTGAAAAATCATGTCGCAACAGAAAATATTGGTTTTTCATTTATTTTTCAAATAATGGGGTAACAAATTGTAAGAAAAAAAATCACGTTATATGCCCCAATTAAAAAATAATAGCTATTTTTTAAAAGAAAAGTTTAGTAAGTTTTTGAAACTCTGATAGCTTTTGATATTAAAAAAAATTACAGACCCAAATTATTGTGTATTAAAAACTTTTTGTTGAAAGCCATATGAAAATTTTTTTGAGGTACATAAAACATCTTTTATTTACTTATAACAGATTAAAGAAATAATTTACTGTTTAAAAATAGAAATGTACGAACCTATTAAAATCGGATTCTGAGAATTCCATTTTTTTCATACAGTTATCCTGTCAGAAAGTGTATTTATTTAAAATTTTAAAGGCTAGAGTTCTATAAATCCG
This sequence comes from Dolomedes plantarius, assembly GCA_907164885.2. Classification (NCBI taxonomy): domain Eukaryota; kingdom Metazoa; phylum Arthropoda; class Arachnida; order Araneae; family Dolomedidae; genus Dolomedes; species Dolomedes plantarius. The sequence continues at coordinate 73,827,947 of OU015494.1, read as the reverse complement.
TTTTTTTGATGGAAAATTATTTGAATATGAAAATTGTTTCGTAGACATAAATAAACCTTTATAACCGTCGAAATATTGAATTAGAGATAAGAATGAAATAACTCTATTAATACAGTGAAACATAGATTACATGTTTCCATTTTCACAGAAGAAAGTTTTATTGACAAAAGTATTTAAAATGTGAATCCACAACCGAGACATATCACTATAATCTGAGAACCTATTAAAATCTACAATATACGTATTACGAGACCGATTCTTTTAACTAATTTAAAATTTCTAGACTTAAATTATTACAAAGAGTATTAACTGTAATTGCCTTTAGTTACGTAAAATGGTAATTCCTCTCTCTCACAAATTACCCACTAAATCTCTATTTAAAAATCCCAACTGATATATTCTAACTTTATTTGCTTAGAAATAGCAAATGATCAAAATAATTCTGTTAAGCCCTAATCATAATAAATGTACTGTACACCAATTTCACTTAGAAATAAATGACTGAAATAGAATTCCGTTTAATTGAAATGAACTTACACAATACATTTAAAGTAAGTGTAGCGCTAGCTGATCCTTCAAGATTTTGGGCCACACACGTGTAGACTCCAGAATCATGTCTTGATACGTGGTTGAAATATAAAACTGCTTCATCTGCACTAACACTTAATGGCGGGCGGTAATCGTCGCTTTTTCTTGAAACTGACGTACCGTCCTTGCTCCATCTGTAACTATGGACGGCAGGATGAGCTTTAGCTGTCATGTTCACTTCTGCTGATCGTCCTTCAACCAGTTCCACTACTTTATCAGAAGTGACGAATACAGGAGCATCTGTAATGTTGATTAAATAAGTGTATCAAGATACGTGAGAAACATTGTTTAACTATGGGGAGACTTCAAGAATATATCATTTACTGGGGATTTTAATTAGAGTTAGACTAGCTTATCTCTAAGAATAATCTTTTAATTTAACATTACTTTACCCACTGATTACGAATCAAAAACTTGTCTGAATTATTATTTAAACCGTACATACTGAATATTCAGTTTCAGAAACTGTAATAAATTATTGCAACATACCATTTACAAATTTACAATTGACCTACCATTTACAACTGACAGTTTTACGCTTGAAAGTCGTTTATATTTTCTAAGAACATTACATACATAACCGTTTGGCTGAAAAATAATTTTTTTAAAAACTTTTGTGTGAACAGTATTTTTGTCTTTTTCGACACTTATACAGGGTGTCTCAAAAAACCTTGACACATTTTAAAAATTTATTAAAATGTATACAAGGTAGGAACTGGAAATTCACAGATGTGTTACCGCATATATTAGAGGTTTTTTCTGTGTCAAAAATGTTCAACAGAGGGGGCTAGTTATTCCGTGAAAGTGAATGTTGTAAAATGGCTAACGTTGTAAATGGTTATTTTGCTGTCCCACGAACTTCTTATTTACATCCCAAAAATCCTTTGGCAACAAGACGGTGCACTTTGTCACTGGGCCATGATTGTACGAGACATTTTAAATGAGGAATTTCCAAACAAGTGGATTGGACGAGATGGTACCATCCAATGGCCGCTTCGATCTCCAGACATTACACCTCTTGACTTTTTTCTTTGGGGATTTGTAAAAGACAAAGTTTATTCAACAAAAGTGGACAGTCTTAAAGAACCCAAAAAAATCATAATTGTTGCAATTTCATGTGCTACGGAATCCATTTTGGAACGCACATGGGCTGAAATGGATTACCGAATGGATATTCATCGTGCCATAAAAGGAGCACCCATTGAAATTTATTGACTATACTAAAAACAACTCTAATATATAAGGTAACATGTATATGAATTTCTAGTTTCTACCATGAGTACTTTTTTTTATATAAATTTTTAAAATGTGTCAAGGTTTTTTTAAGACACTCTATATATTGCATCAACATGAAACCATGAAATACACGTCTATTTACTTCTGATTGTATTTGTTCGAACAAATGCTTTGACCTATAATTGAAGAATAAAACGTGTCATCAGTTAAATGATGAATGTAGTCACAAACTTCTTCAGAATTCAAATGAAAACAATTATGGCTTTTTAGTTATTCAAAATTTAAATTTGATTAATTGGAAGTAATCATCAAAATAATTTATATGCAGTGACTGCAAATGAGTGAAGCTTTGGGTTCGAACTTTACAACGCTTATAATAAGGTCGAAAATAAGTCTCTGCCAGATGGGTACTCTGGAGTTGCCCTTTTCTGCATAAATGACAAGCCTTAATAGGGTGTGTTTTCTGTATTTTTCCCATTTTCATGTTATCTAATCACATTTAAACCCGAAAGCTAGTTGATGTTTCTGTTGCGGGTTAGAATTATAACAGTAAAAAATTAGAGGAACTCCTCTTGATCTTTTCGTCTACAACATACGAGTTTATCATACTGATGAGCTCGTAGTAAGGGCATTGCAAAAGTTTGTGGAATAAAAGTCCAGTTTGGTTCACAGGATATGTCAATCTAATTTCCTATTTAATATAAGAAAAATAAATCTTCTTTAAATTTATGCAAAGTAATTTTCAGAACTATTATTTTGTTTAACATGAGGTTAAGACAACAAATGTCGTCTCCTCTCAATATCTTTAATAGGAAAACCTAAAATCTTGTTAGTAGGAAAACCTAAATTTCTCTTTACTTTTTGTACGGAGATATAAGCTAAGTAGATACATGTTCATGTTATTAGTTTTGAAGATGATAAAATGAATCAGAAATTTCATGGCATTCTGATCATAGTGAATTTAATGAATTTAAAATGGCTGAGGATACTAGTATTTTTATTTTCGTGTGCGTGAAGAAATTGACATCATGAAGCAATTATCTAACATCAACAGATTGCTTTTAAGTAAGCGAAAAAAATAGACGCTATTTGAAAACGATAATCATCTTTCACTACATAGGTCATTATACATGGCTGAAACGGAAGATGGATACTGAAATAGGGGAAAGGAAGAAAACTTGTCAAGTGATACTTGCCATCTTACTAAAGAATGAAACATTTCTCTTCACTTCAGGGTTTTGAGGGAGTGATAAAACTTGTATGAAAAACATTTCTCAAATGAGAAATCCACAGAATTTTTTCCCCCATCACTTTTAAAAATCCCATACAAGGATCAAGAGAAATTACTCTTGCAAAGAGAAATTAGGGAGTTTTTCTATATGTATGAATAAAATACTTTTATAAACCAAATTAAGTAGGATAAGGTTATGAAAAAATATTTCATTAAGTAATTTACTAAAGTCTATCAATAGCTATAACATCTTTCGAGTAAAATAATTATTCAATATGAAAATACCAAAGAGTGAATTTGTAGTGTAAATTTTGAAAGATGAGGAACGTGAGACATTTACAAGTTTCCTTATTTAAATATTTCATATTATTATTATTTCATCATTCTTTCCTCTTTCTAGCACGTTCTGAAACAGTTTAGCGTTAAATTTCTATTGAGAAAACAAATAAAGCTTAGTTTTTTAATTAATTTGATGGAAATTTTAATTAAATCTCTAAAATAAATATTGGTCTTATTATACTGAAGCAAGTGCTGAGTGCATGAATTATGTCATTGAATACTAAATATTATCATAAAATATATCTTGTTTGCATTTAGATTAGCTAATATAGACTGTATACATTATTTTTTCTATTTCCGTTTCTTTTCTGTATTATTTTATTTAAAAATGATTAAATTTTGTAAAAGAATTAAATTTAAAGCTGTCTTTAGAATAGCAATGTAATAGGATTCAAGTTTGTAGTCACCATGATTAATGATAATTTAGAAATAAAAATTGAAAGTTTCAATCTTATTTCGTGGAAAAAACATAAACCCTGTGTGTTTGAAAATTACGTGATGGCTAATTTATATTTTACCTTTGTTTGGAGCTGAGGGGGGGGGGGGGTTCAATATCTCAAAGAAAATTGATTATGAGAGTTCTTACAAGCAACGAATTTATGGCCCTTCTTGTTGAACAACAACAAACTGGAGTTATTAAAAGTAAACCAAGTTTTATTTGACATCTGAGAACTTACAAACCCACAAACGTGTAATTGGTTGAATGAAAAATGAGATGAAAGTATTTTTTCCCTTTTCTGTTATGTTACAACACTTACGTTTTCTCAAATAAAAATAATAAAATGAAATTGAATTCCAAGCCTGCCAGTTTTAAGCGAATTAATTATGATACAAGCGTTTGATAACTGCACTTAATAAACTTAAATTATATTCGAGAAGTTCTCAATATAAATTATACATCATCTTATCTTTTAAATATAAACCAATACATCGGAAACATGTAATTTGTTCTACGCTATTTGATTTTACCAGATTTTAGAATGTTCTCGGCAAGCTGAATACAAACATCCGAATTAATATTCATGAAATGATATTCCATTTCTAAATGAGATTATTAAAGAGTTAACTTAAACAATTCTTGTGTGAACGGATTCCTGTTAGAATTGCACATCATATAAAGCTTCAGTATTGAAAGTCTTTAAAACCTGTGCTTCGAAATTCTAAACACAGTAACTGTCATTCAAGAGGTTGAAGTGTTTTGGAGTCGTAAATTTCGTAATATTGGAAGGAAATTATGAGCAAATTTTCATCATTAAATTTCGTTAATGGCTTCTGCAATAAGCAGATGGTGCTTACATAATATACGTATCAAATTTACGCTGTACAAATGACTATTTATCAAACTTAAAACGCGTCTCTCCCTTCTCAATGAAAGATAGGGGTTATTAATTCATAACTTCTGGTATATAATCTTTGTCATTTATGGAGTACGACTAACATTAGACGCAGCATTAAACGCATACCAACATCGTTTATTTTCTTTGCCAAATATAACATAAAACACAGTGGTATTATATATGAATATAATGTAAATACTTCTATGAAATAGAATTATGCAGGCAAATTATTGTCTCTAGGAAGAAACATCTTAAGGACTTTAAATAAGACCTCCTCTCCCTGCCTCTCTCTCATTTCAGACTCACACTATACTCAGTCAAGATGATGCACCACTGTGAACATTCTCTATCAATTATAAAGGGAATTATCAGAAGTGATACTCCTTTATGTCATTTGTTTTCTCCTGTTCTAAATTATATATTTAACAAATGCATATCCAATAGGTGGAAATTCTCGTGTTAATTTCGTTTTGCCTTCTTGTCTATCAGTTTATCCCTTCGTTTCGCAAGGGTAAAGAGTAATAAAAATACATTACAGGATAGTGTTTCCACCAGTTCGGATAGGGGAATAAAAGGTTTACTAAATAAAACATTCTCTTATTATCAATTTATCCGTACAGGGTTGATGGTTAAAACTTAAGATTATATTAAACATAATTGCAATTACCAATTCTGTTTTTTTACCTCAGTCACACGTGTTTTTTTTTAAATTGACCAACATCAATGTTTCTAATATGACACCACCCCGCACCTTAAAATATTTTATCAGTTGAGGGCAGAAAGAGGAACGCTCTGAATTAAACAGAATATATTATTGAGTCGTATTATTAAGACAAAAAAGAAGTTAAAACAGATCTTTTTGAAAATCAAGAAAAATCTACTGGCAATAATTTTGAATTTACCACATTTATGAATTACTTATAAAAATATCTTTTTAATAATACGAAATATATTTAATAATCAATTCAAAACCAGGAATTTAAGAAGTTTGTTAAGAATAAGACCCAATTTTGAACACTAAGTAATTCTCCCAGATTTTGAGACCCAAATCCTTCTCACTCGTTTGCCTTAAAAGTTTCGTAATTTGTTACAAAATTGAGTTTTCTTCAATTCTTATATTTCTTTTCACCCTCAAATAAGAACAACCTCGGGAAATAGAGCATCGGTTGCCCCCCCTGTTGCAATGTCTTCTACTAACGTTGCCTGTAAAGGCCATCTTCGACATTCTTTTCATCCTCTACTATCGACTTTTCCCTAGAAAATCGAACAGAGGACTTTTTTAAAATAAAGAGTTATCAATGAAGTGTATGTCAGCCCAACACTTGGACTGTTGTTTTACGCTTCGTATCGGTTGTTTTTCTTTGTGCAATTTACGCGTATGACAGGAAGTAAGTAAGAACGTGATGTAGATGAATCTTAAAATTTAACATTCTTTCGTTTGGAAATAAATCATAAAACAGTTTCCGAAAAAGAAGGAAAAGCTACATGTTTGTTTAATTGCTTCAGCTTAAGGTTAAAAATGCTAAACTCGCAGAGAGTTTCTGTCATTGTCGTGTACATCATGGATATCAAACTAAACTTCATGATAAACTATTGATATGTAGAATGGAACACATATATCAAGCATAGAATATTCTAAATTTTATGAGCGGCAATTTTCTTTACATGGGATTTAGGCTTGAGTTTATGGTAAGAATTCAGTATTTGATTTCCAACGAATAGGATATAAAGCAATATGTAAAATTTAGCATACTTTAATTTGAAGATACTCAATTATATATATTCTGGTGCGAAAAAAAATTTTTAATTTAAAAAAAAACTATATCTGAAAATACTTTTCTAGAATTTTACACATCAGCTGTGTTTGTTGGTATATTACCACTCATATCAAGAAAACCCAAGCAATTTTTTTTTTCATGAAAAACATGTTTCAAAAACATTACGTCTTTGGCATTAAAATTGTTTTAATCTGTTTATAAAAAATAGATTCCTTACTGGCCCAATTTTATAACTATACAATTTGCCAATAATTGCTATTAGTCACTAATGTTACTATTAGTCACTGATGCTAATATTTCGACCAATATTAACAATGTTTCCAAAATATTTTCGACACATTGCTAATATTGGTGCTATATTAGTATCTACATGAAAATCATTTCCATTATAAAACCTCTTTACGAAATTAAAGATAAATATACCCATACCGCTAGGTGATTATTATTACCCATACCGCTCAGATTATTACCCATACTGCTAGGTGATATACTGGCTCGACATTGGAAGTCTTGTAAATACATGAAAAAGGTATTCGTAATTCATTGTTCAGTGAATATATGCCCTTTAAAACAGTGTTTTGTTCCAATTCTTAAAAAATATATATGCTTACAAAATATACGAAGAAATATTTCTTCTTGGACAGATCTTTGGAAAGCATCATTTTTGGCTTCGCAGGTAAATCTCGTGTTATCATCGGAAGAGGTTAGAGGCACATTAATGTGGCTACGTGTGGACGATCCCCCATAGGTTGAATAAGTCGTTTGTACCTGGCTTCGTTCTTTCAATAGAGTACCTTCTTTCCACCAAAATATATGAGCAGCAGGATTACTGCTACCCGATAAGCATTCTAGTCGAACCTAAAAAAGCAAATCCATCCATAGTAAAAATTAATATTTTCGCCACTTATACCTTTCCGTTAAAAAACTAATTAATTCAAAGGATTTTAACAATTTTCTAAACTGAAAGCAGTATTTAAAACATTAATTAGTAATCAATTAGTATTTGGAATTCTTAAGAAGGGATCTCCATGCAATCTTTTTTATCCTTTGCAGAATTTTATTAATTCGGGATATGCTACTACTATTGATTCTATAGCAATGTGAAAACTTTACTTTTAGAAACAAGACAATCTCTAAAATATCTCGAGATGTTTACTTTAAAAGAGAGAAAAAAAGAAATCTGAAAATTAGCTACCCCTCTCTGTAAAATGAGGAATGTTTAATCTCTGTGTAACATCTCCAATAGTTAAATTACCAGGAAGAAACAAATGAAATTATCTGTGACACAAAACACAAGGTATTTCCTTGCTTGCATGTATAATGCAGTGTTTTGATTCAGCAAAATAGAACTAGTCTGAAAAATACTGAAATTAGAAATTTCGATCATGTCATTCATAAAAAAATTAAGATTATTACCGTATCTCCTTCTCTAGGCTGAGGAGGATTGACAGATATTGATACATTTGGTGGTGGAACTGAAAAAGAAATATGAGACATTGAAAATATATAACTTGTCGAATTAAAATACATAACATATATTAATCGTTACATAATAGTTCAAAATCTGTTTGTTCAAAATGGCTCTCTACATACTATTTCGCACATTAAATGTACAAGACATGTCAGTTTCGCTAAATATCACCCTCTTGCCGAACGCACAGAAATTGAGTGCTACTCAGCGCGGTGTTATATAAAGAGAGATCGGTGTACGTGTTCTTAACCATTTGCAATGAATCGGCCCATTAGAAAATAAAACAGAAAGCACGAGACAATGCAACCCTCATTGATGAAAAATGCTGTATTAAGAATGATCACTATGGTGTTACTATTTTCAGTTTGTTAACCAACTAACAGGGAGTATGCATATTTCTGGAATAAGTACACCGAGGTATGTTTAACAGCACACAACTCAAGTTCGGGTACCTTTGAGGGCTTTATCTTTATTTGGTGATAAAGATTGCATAATAATATGCTTTATCTTCCTTTTTTATGTGGATTGAAGAGCTAAATTCCTAACATTGTTTATTGATATATCTCTTCAGAAAAGTTGCATATTAATCTGAGCATTGTTTCATTTATTCATGTATTAAATAGCGTTCTGATACACTAGAAAATGCAAAATATTTTTACTGAATCCAGTTAATTATGTACAAATACATTCTTTGCTATTAAGCTAATAATTAATTCAATAGTCGGAAGATGATAGGTTCTTAAGCTGCTGAATACACTGCGATATCGAAAGAATCGATTTACGGAGGTAATATATTTGCAAAGAAGTTGTGTGTGAAATAGTACCTTCAAATCTTCTATCTACTGAAGGATTTTTTTTCGCTTAATTAAGGGTTTCACGAAAAGTTTCGAGGAAGGGGATTATAATTTGAGAATATGTTCGATAAAATGTATGTGTCGTTACAAATTCTTTATTCTGAAACAAGACATGTACATTTTCATATCGCAATGCACAAGGCTCTTCTCAAATAAAGCTTTCCCTGGAGGTGATTCTTGATATTTTTAACAGTGATTTTATATAATTTCAACATTCTTCTATTATCTATCGCAGATCATCCGTTTCAAAGAAAAGTATGTTAACTTAGATATAAGAAGATACATTTTTTGAAATTTTCCCTCTATATGTCTACCTTAAACGCCAAATCATCATAATAACATTTATTTTGTTAAGTGTTGTCTATTTGTTTTTTTAACTTATTAAGCAGTATCAAATTTTCTTCTTATTAACTATTGCAAAAATTTCTTAAATTCATCTTGTTTTCCAGGGGACATAAAAAAGTACAAAGTAGAATGTCTTAGGTTTAGTTAGTTGTGGATACATTTTATCTTCGGTTAAATTATTAGGTAGAACCAGAAGACACTTATTCATCACGGAAGGAACCCTAGACGTGCAATCGACAAAACAGTGCAGCACTGGAATTTTACCAGCTTATCCGACAATTTACTCCGTCGAAAGACATGGATAGGTTTTAGATGTACTATCAGAGTAACGTAAGATCTATTTTCTTCTGTAGTGTTAAGCATAATTTTACGTGTAAACTGAGTGACGTAAGATGTATTTTCTTCTGTAGTGTTAAGCATAATTTTACGTGTAAACTACAGTAAAGTCAATAAATTATTGGTCTAGTTTAAGGCTTTTACTGTTAGGTAAGTTAGAACAAGAAGTTAGGTAAGTTAGAACAAGAAGTTAGGTAAGTTAGAACAAGAAAAACTAGTTTACTCTGTTAATTTTAAAATTTTCTTATTAATATAAGGAACCTAGTTTTTAGATTAATTTAATCATTATTGCTCGTTGATAGGAATGTAAAATATTTTTAAAAATGATAATGCAATTTCCTTATCAAATTTTAAATTTTATTAGATTTATGAATGTTTATATCATAGGAGATGGAACTGAAATTTAAGGTTAAAATTTAGCTCTCACTCAAGTGAAATAAAGTGAAAGAATTATTTAATACTAAGCACTAAGAGTTAAATGATAAAAAAATAGAATTACTGCAAGTATGATAACTGCTTTGTGCCAACAAGAAATACTTTAAAATTGATCCCACTCTTTCGACTCAATTAATATTTATTTTGAACAAAAGTTTCTCATTACACTGTTCCTTTCGTTCGTTTATCTGCAAATCGAAAAAAAGATCAATGGATTTTTTTCTGCTTCACTTAAAAAAAACCGAGAACTTCAAAGCGAGATATTTTTTTTATCGATTATGATTTTTACCACCATAAATAAAAACCAACAAAGAGACTTCAACTAATAGCAGCTTATTCGGATTCGTATTCTTTAATTATACCGCATCTTTTCCTGAAATTGAATTTTGGTGCACAAAGCAATCTCTGAGAATTCATCATCGATTCACATTAGTTTTAAGTACAAGACGTATTTTTTCTCCTACCGTAAACAGCAAGTGCTTTATTTTCGAGACTGAAGTTTCATACTCTTCTTCTGTAAAAAAGAACTTGGGTGTAGGCTTCCCATTTTTTAATGTTTAAACCTACAGCAGCAAAAGGGGATGAAGATTTATGCACTCACAAATTAAGCTTTCAGAAAAGTCAGACTGTCTGATGAAAGTCGGTAATAAAATTGCGACTATCTGGTATAAATGAGAAAAAGCAAAAAAAATGTGTAACAAACTCGTCATTTAGCGATAACTTGACTTTAAATAAATAAATAAATAAATAAATTGTATATATATATATATATATATATATACACACAATGAAACCCCGATTTAACGTTATTCAAGGGACCATAAAGAAATGAAGCTGTAAGCGGGAAAACGTTAAATCGGGGTAAGGCAAAAACAAAACACTGAACATAAAATAAAGACTAAAATAGGTAACACACCTTTTATTTCTTGATTTACAAGGACATGACATTAGTTTTCTGAATTATGCTTCAGAGAAATCGGTTATTTGGCTTTGCGTCCTGTTTTTAGCAGTTACATCACAAATCACATTCTCAATATATGAATATTTGTAATCTTTTCTTTTGGCTTTCACAATATGAAAGGTTTGGTTTGGAGGCAACGGTCAATTTTTGCTACACGAGGGTTAATTGGACCGGAACCTACTGCTTAAAACCGATACAAACGTCCATGTCAAGAGTGAGTCTCGAACCCACAGACTTTGGTGCCGAATGGCAGCGCTCCTAGCCATTCGGCCATCACTGGCACACTGTTTGAAAGGAACTTTTTCACTGTTTTCAAAGCTTGAATGGAATTCCATGTTCCTCCTTATCATCTGAACTATCAGATTCTGAGTCTATAAAATCACCAAAGTCGATTCGGAATCTATAGAATCATCAGAGTCAGGATCTCTGATGTCACGACGTTTGAATCTCAAGCTAGATAATCCTCGAGATCTATATCTGAACACGAAAAGAACTGCTCATTAGAATCTTCATTTTCTCTCTCCCCATACTGAAATTAATCACCTCTGTCCTCCGGAAAATCACCTTTTGCAAAAGAACTTGAGATACATTTTCCCGCGACTCTCTCCCATGCTGAAAAAATTATATGAATAGCTTTTAGGACGTTTATCGATTTTTTTCCTGCCTCCAAATTCTATACTAAGAGATTTTTTTCAAAAGTTAGTTTCTATCGTATGATCCCCAAATCACAGGGATGAACTTTGTTTGTACAATTAGAAGGGAAAAATTCCATTCACACATTTTGTAACTTTAAATGAACAACATGGGCTGTACATTTATCAACAAACAAAAGAATCTTACGTCTCTGTCAAGTTTGCAAAGAAAATTTTCCAAAAATTGTTTTTGTCATCCAAGATATCATACTGAGTAACAAAGCTCTTTACATTCTTGAAATACCTCGGATTTTTGGATTTTCCAACAACTAATGGTGTTATCTTTTCACTCCTGTGGGAATTTGTGCATAGCAAAACAGTCGCTCAGAGTTGGGGTAGTTTCCCAACATGGTTGTTTTCACCCTTTACTGCAAAAGTCTTATCAGGAAGAAGATTGTAAAACAATCCTGTCTCGTTAGCATTGGAAATGTTTTTACTAAAATATTCTTGTATCAACGAATGGCAGGGTGTTCCCCGCCCACTCTTGCACAGTATCACAATCAACTCCAGCAGACCCATCACAAGTAGACTTGATGGGGATAAATTGTGTCTCTTTTAAAGCGGTCTATCCAACCATTTGATGCTGTGAATCCTTGCATTCTCAGTGTAGAAGCAATTTCTATTGCTTTCTCTTTCAAAACGGGGACATCTGGCGGAATGTTTGTTGCCCCTACTTCGTTTAACAATTGAAAAAGGAAATTTTCCAATTTCTCAGATGGTGACATCTTTTTTTTTGTAGCCCATCTTTTCCAAATTTTGCTCCATTAAAGCTGCAATTGTTTGCAATGTTAAATATGGAATACCAATTAAATTAGCAAAATCAGCTTTACTGCCATTGTAATCTTCGGTTTTCCTGATGATTTCCAGAAAAGAAAATCACTTTCTTTTAGACGTCATACTTTTACTGCCTATCAAACGAAAATTCTCTAACGAATGCTATCAGCTCCGTTCTACCACAGAAAGCATAGAGACTATAACATCCAATCAGATAAAAGGGTATAGGTCAGCGGGATTCTAAGAATCTGTCCTTGTCTTGTGGTAGACTTCCTTCTTTTTACCCAAAGAGAAGCGAATATTGCACCTGCAGTTGGTAAGAAAAGACAAAGAAAGAAGAGATTCCCAGTACTGCACGTATTGAAAAGGAAGATTTCCTCAGAATTTCTGACTATTTCAAGAAAATTTTATTGAGTATTTTCCTCTGAAAACACGTTAAATGAGGGAAATATTTCAAAATGATAATGTTAAATTTGAGATTTTTTAACAGTACAAGTATAGGAAATTGATTGGAACTAATGAAAATTGACGTTATATGTGGGGAATCGTTAAATACGGTTTACGTTAAATCGGGGTATCACTGTATATATATATATATATATATATATATATATGTATCCTATTCATATGGTGTAAGTACGATTTTAATTGACATGTTTAAGCTCGCTCGATAAAAATTTTAGATAACATGTTCTAAGACTATTATCATCCGTTAGTCATTTGCGATATTGCCGCTTTTTACGTCATCACCGCAAGCAACTGTTGTGACAACAGTAGTAGAAAATAGCGTTCATAAATCAATGGGAATAAAAATATAAATACAAAACTCAAAGGAAAAATGCATACTTACAAAGGACAGTCAGTTTAACGGATGCTGACAGAGGTTCAATTAAAAGGGAGTTATTCACTTCGCACCGTATGAACATTTCATTATCCGAAGCTTCCACTTCGAAAGAAAGAACGCTTGATATGTGACCGGAAACTACTCTTGTAACACCCGTTACCTGAAAATATAATATAAAAAAGATTGTGAGAGTCATGTAGGAACCAAATAAAAAATTCATGAAAGCTTCATCGGCAATAATAATCGTAAACAAATGATAATTATTACAAAATGTTTTGGAGAAATATCAGCTTTTTAAAAAATTGATCAAACTGAAATTAAAATTGATTAACAACTATCAGTAATCTTGAAAAAAATTACTCAAACAAACTTGAAGCGTTCGGAAAGTATTTTGTGTTGTTAAGAATAAAAGTAATAGAATAAGTAACTGTTAACACATTGTTGACCAATACCGAGTAAATTCGTGTCTTTACATCCAAATATTGACGACAATTTAGTGTAAAGGAAAGTCATATTGGAGAAATTTTTGATTAACCGAAACTTGTTTACTTGAAAACTACCTTTACTAAGACTTGAATGAGTTTCAGGCAAATCCTCACATTTTATCATTGAAACTGTGAATCAGACACACAAAGGAAAGTCATATTGGAGAAATTTTTGATTAACTTAACCTTCTTTTACTTGAAAACTGCCTTTACTACGACTTGAATGAGTTTCAGGCAAATTCCGACATTTTATCATTTAAACTGTGAATCAGACACCCATATAAAGAAAACAGATTTCAGAAAATAAAAAGGCGGTACTTTATTCCAAAATTTCATATCTTCGCCGGTGACTTGCGTATATATTAAAATAAAATTCCCGGCCAGTAATGTGTTAAGAATTGATTTGAAGAGAGGAGATTATCTTTGACAAAAAAACTGGAATGATTTAAATCAATGTAGTTAGAAGGATATGAAAAATTCGAGCGATTATGCATTAGAACAAATACCAGTTAATTGTAAAAAATTCTGTCCACGGAAGATTTGGTGACAAAATATACTTTTATTTTGATCCATATCTGAATATTTAAAATCGACTTTTAATACATCGTAGAATAGAGTTTGTAAGTTTAATCGAGACACAAAATAGATTAAAACCCTTTCAGGGGCGCCGTTTGCACAGTGCGAACGTCTAAATCTAGTTTTCTTTTCACTTGCATTCAATATGTTCCAGTTAAATGAGCAGAAAATGGCCAGTACTGCCATCTGTTATCAGTTTAAAGAAGTAAAAACCTTTTGCAACCTGTAATTGGAAAAACTTTCAAGATTTTTTGGGGTTAAAAAATCGGGAAAGAAATCTACGCTGTGCAAACGGCGGAGGTTGTTGCCCCTGAAAAGGTTAAGAAACCTTTAGATAATAACATTGCATAAAATGAGTTACTTTTTTATATGCACTTATATTAGAACCAAAATTCAAAAAATATTCAATTACTTAAAAATAAAGATTAAGTTTGCCGAAATTCTTGTTAGGAAATCCGTTTCAGAGGTGTCCCAAATAAAACCTCATATCAATAGAAAACTTCAAATGTTCGAGAAGGAGAGAATTACATTCTCGCTTACCAACAGTTCAAAAAAGCAAAAATTGTAATATTATCTTAAATTCAGGGCTAAATTCAGTTTTAACATATTTTTGTATTAAAATGCGTACTCAGTTTTGTTAGAATTACTAATTCCAGAGATAGAATATCATATTAAAAATTTCTTATATTTGCAGTGCTATATCAGTTAAATCTCTGAGTATTCATTTATCAAAGGGTTACCAATAACCAAATCATGATTAATCACGAAAGAAATCCTTTTGTGGTACAATTGCATTGGATTCTTCATACAATTTAAGTTTATCAGTAATTGATCTGTGTTCACTCTCTCCTCCAATTGTGATATTATAAATATTTAAAACATTTCACTCGAATAATATAATTTAGTATACACGATTTCAGTTCTAACACAAAATTTATCAATATTTATAAAATATTTATAATACATTAATGTGATAACGGAGAATTTAGTTGAAGCTTTTTTAAGATAGTGATTTCCACATCATTTCACGATTTTCCTTATGTTGGATTAAAGGGTTACCAATAACCGAGTCATGATTAGTCACGAAAGAAATCCTTTTTGTGTGGCAAAATTACATGGGATTCTTCATGCAAACTACGTTTTTCATTAATCTGTCGGTGTTCACTCTCTCCTCTAACTGTGATATTACAAATATTTAAAACATTCCTCTTGAATAATATAATTTAGTATAAACGAATTTGATTCTAACACAAAATATACTAATATTTATATTTTCAGTTTTGCTAAGAACTGCTTTGAAAAAAATCTAAATAGGAGACAACAGATTCATCTTTAGACATTTTTATTGCAAGCTGACTTGTAAATGAAATAAAAAAAATGCGTAACAGCATGATTCTCAGTACTGCAGTCGCCGATGATATATTTATCATTTCTAGCAACGTCAATAAGTAGTATCGATGAATAGATAACTCTAAGAACACAAATTGACTCGTCGTGATAAATGATAGAAACAGATAATCATTTCACAACTTTGAGTATTTTTATGCCTTTTGTTGCGTCTAAAAGGCACAAGGCTATTGTAGTGTTTCATTTGAGAGCTTTACTTTCCCACTTTCTGATTTACGGGAGTAAATCATAGGTGTAGAATACATTTATAAGTGTAGAATGTTTTTATGTGTAGAATAATTTTTTTATATCATCTAAACTCAAGTTGGATAATTTATAAATTTAATGCATGTTGAAGGCAAAAGGAAATTATTTTTGGTACAATGTCAGACAGTTACGGAACTGTGTTAGCTTTAGCTATGGTATTTAAATTCTCTGTTTCACTAAAGCAGCGTTTAGTATGATAATAACAATGACAGAGTTTATAAAACCTATTTGAGTACAGAAGACTATTTTTTCCCTTAAAATAATTTTGTTTATGATTGCGTAGCTTGGAGTTGAAAACTACGTACAAGAAAAAATGTAAACAATATTAAAATTTTATATCACTTATATATCTTTTAATAAGATATAGTTTGCTATCATAGTTTTTTGAGCCAGAATAGACAGGACTTTATATGAAACGTATTGTAAGCAGCGATACTCTCCTTTGAGTTGAATTACTTCTATACCAAAATTTTTTTAAAACTGGTCATGCAATTAAAATAAGATTAAAGGACCTCACACTGCAGTTGAAACAATAGATTTAGCCCTACATCTGAATCTATAATTGAAGAAAATGTTTTAGATTAATACTTGATTTTTCTTTTAAATATTTGAGTTATGTGATAGAATAAGAGTTCAATTTATAAGAAATATAAATACATAAAATTATAAAATTAATAAATTTAATGTTATTTTGCTAGTTTAATTTAAATTATTTATTTCAGAAAAAATAGAATATTCTGTAAAATGAGATTGATGAAACATTTTTTCAACAGATTTTCCATCACATGCAAAACAACTAAATGCATGTGAACGAATTGAAAACGGTTATTTTCGGATTATTAGAATTTAATTTGGCTTTACTTTCAACTTCAAACTTTATTTTGCGTATGAATTACTAAAGATTCAAGTGTTGCCATTTGAAAAATAATATTCAAAATTATTTCTTAAATTAATTTGATTTCGCACATTCATAAAAAAAGTATGAAATGCAATTTCGAGGCTTGTGAAATTTCAGTTCATGAAAAATATTGAAATATTCAATGCTATTAATTTTTTGAGAACAAATGTTCGAATGAAAGTTATGAATACATATTCAATTTTTTTCTCAATCTAAAGATTTTCTCTTTTCATTGCTATAAATAGCCATTTTTCATCAGCCTTAATCTTTCTACAATTTTTTATTGTCTTTTTGAAATCTATGGTACCTGAAAGTTCTCCAGAATCCTATAAAAATTTTATTCAAACATTTTATTTTATAAATTCCTTTTAAAAGGTGCTTGTACAGGTTGTGTATATATTTAGAAACATATCACTATTTATGATACAATTTTAAAATTAAAAATTGACCAGCAAAAATTAATATTCTAAAAGACAAAATATTTTACAATCTGTATGAAGTATTGTGTAATATAGATTTAATAATATTATGCAAATATTTGCTTACGAGTTTCATATCTTTTTGACCTTCTACAAAGTTGAAATCTTTTTTATGATGCATCAAGATCTAGATGTCATACTGAATATATGTTTAGGTGACGATGTAATGAGAAGCAGTTAAAATACATTCATTAAACTTTTAACTTCAAATGGCCTCTTAATAAGCCATTTACGGCCATTAAAGGATATAAATTAGAAAGCATTAATTCATGATCACTTTGCAATTTACCTCCTTTAAAATATGTTTGCATGCAGTGTGCTCATGTTTGGAAAGGTTTTATCACTCATCATACAATAATTAAAGTAAGAAAAATAACCAGAATTGTATAGGAAGAGTTTTCATTAAATATTTATGTAGAATTAAATGGTAATATATATTTAAGAAACTTATATTTTAAAACTTTCTATTAAATGTTGAAACATTCATTAAGTATTGTTGTGCGAACCTCGTGCCTTTTGTAGATATTTTAATGTTTGCTTCTTTTAAAATGCATGAAAATATTTTGAACAAGTTGTTATAATTAGTTTTAATGTCATTATTAATATAAGACTTTAATGCCCTTACTCTACAAGTGCTCCACAAGTGACATTATGTTCTTATACAGAGATTTAATATCTACTCCAGGCTCTTTGTTAAATCATAACACCTTTTGAAGTGCATTATATGATATGACCTCCAGTATTGTGGTAAGCAAGACCCGATGTTTTATTCTAGTATTTTTGATCATCAGTCTCTTAAGAAACACGTCGACGTACACAGCAGGCTCAACAGCAGTTATACGCAATCACTCCCCCATTGATCCCCTTCCATGTCTTTCAACATAGTTGGCATAGTGTCGCCCTCTTGAAGAAAGGAATTAGCTTGAATGCTGAGATATTCTTCAGAATATTTTACGGAAGATAATTAAGAGGTACTTAATTCTAAAATATCTTCAAAGCCTTTATTAAGATTCCCTCATGCCTTTAAGAAGAATCTGAGCAATGTTACTCTCAGTCACAAATATTTATTAATTATCCGGGGTTAATTCGTATACGAGACCGAATTGCAGCGAGAAAAGACTTACGAACGTTTAGGTATCCCGTAGTCTTACCTTTTAATCACAAACGTCACCTTCAGACTCGATCTTGACAAGCTTTACGAGATGAGTCATGGGAAGTGCAGATTCTTATATATGTTTTGCAATAGGAATTTTGGATTTCGAGAATATAATTCGTTACAGGCTAAAGAAGAATTATTCCCAGTTGACTAAAGGTCCTCGTATGATATAGAACATTTCATAAAAGCACCATTGAAACGAGATTATAACTCTTCATATCTTTAATGTAAATATTGTGAAATATGCTGTACCTTAAGTGAAAAATTTAAAGATGATCCTACCTGACACTTGTTGAGAGCATTGAGAATATTTTTGGGAACTATTTAATCATCTAGCAACTGTATTTACCTAACCAGCCTTTCCACATAAAGATCCAAAGAAAAAGAACATTTTCATTACTACTTACCACAAATCATAAGATTCGTTCGATGTAATATATACTTTTCAAGGTATTTTTTATCTGATAAGATTCTTGTTTTCTCTATAAGTATAAAAACTTAATAAAAAGGGATGATGTTGAACCTAGAAATGTAAGCATTCCAAGGGAAAAATAACTTTGGTTACTTAATTTATATTTAATGAAAGAGTGTAAAGAAAAGAGGGGAGATTATTTACTTTTAATAAGGATATTTACTGTTCTTTCAGATATTCTAAAATATACCTCAAAGTTTCAAGAACAGATTTTCCATTTTCAAAATTGAAAAGAAATCATGATAGAGAAAGGGAACATGAAAAAAATATCAAAACTCTGTGATGTTTGATGCGTATTATTAATCAGGAAAGTCGCATACTAACACTGAACATACAAAACTTTTAATCTTTACATTGGTTAAATGGTTGGAATTACTGTTCTTTTTGTTTGAATAGAATATCAGTATTGGCATTTATTAATTTAAGAACAGAATAAAATTGCAAGGCTCTGTTTCCTATCTCAATATATATTTTCTCTTAAGCTTTTACTACATATAGAGGTGGCTAGGTTCATTTCCTTTAAACTGAAAAAGGAAAATAGCAATAATATTTATGATTTTTCTTCCTAAATGTAAACTATCAGGTGAAGTTTCTGGTCTAGACAATTGTGTATGTAATTTAAATATTAATAGGCTAAAGAAAATTTGTTAAATATAAGAAAATCATTCAAATATTTAATGTAAATCCTCCGGAAGAGTTGTTACTGTTGATATCCTGCAAATATCCTTTTTATACGCATAGATTTGAAGAGGAAATAAAGCTATAAGTATGTATAACTTACTTTTAAAAGTAAAACTGTAAGGTTGGTTTTTTCCTTAAAATTAAATTTTATTGAATAGATATCAATAAAATTGCGCCCCAAAAACCGAATACACATGAATATACATAATTAGAGAAAATTGATGACCGAAAATATACAAGTGCCAGTTTTAAAATGTTTAAAACTGCAAAAAATTAAAATTAAACAATATGAATATTTAGTATACATTTTAACAGTTAAAGAAAATTCCCTCCAACTTAGCCTTTTATTTAGCGCTCTTTTTAGATCTACTGAGTTGCCTGTTCTGGAAGTAGAAATCCCACCCCTCCCCTAGACTTAAAAAATCTATAATGTTTATTCTTTTTCTTATTGTTTTACATGACATATTGTTGAAGAAAAATTTGTTTCATTGGTTTAAATTTTGATGAAACCCTATTATTGAGTTACGTATTATTATATTTGGAGGTCATATCTGCTTTAATTGTACTAGTTGTCCCATTCCTCGAAATCGAGCAAATTTCACTTCATTTTCGGAAAAACAAATGTTATTTTAACTTATACAGCTCAATTCTTATTTTACTTTAGCATTTCAGTCTTTAAATCTAATTCATCAACTTTAACTAATTGTCACGGGCACTCAAACTGAATAGCCAAGCGGGCCTCTTAGTAACAATATTTAAAAAAATTTCTATCATAGACTCCTCTTCCAAATGTACGGTTTCTTCTGTTTGTTGAACACCAGGAAAAATATTTTGTTTAGTTTCAATGAAGCAACTTGACGGCAAATCGTGTTGTTGGAAAAGCTGTTATGGCCCCTTTTATGACATCTCGTCATTGGGGGCAATAACGCTTTTCAGATTGACTTCATGTATAGAAAATTATTACTGTTAAATAGTATAGTAAAAACCCGTCGAAATTCCCGGTTAATCTTTTTGAAAAGGACAAATTCATATCACGTAACAAAGGTAAAATTCAGGTGATTGAAAAATTTTTACAAATATATTCAAAAACCTCCATTTTGATACCTCGACCTTCTTTTTATTTACATCGGTTCTCTCAAAATAGGTTTCTTAGTAAAAAATACCTCATATATAGATGAAGAATTTACTTACTATAAGACTGATCATAGAACACCAAGATCACTTCAAATGTGACGCTGAAATGAGGGTCTTATACAGATAAGGGCAGTGACAATTAAAAATGTATTACAAATAGCGTGTTTTTAAAATTCAAAAGTTCAGTGTACGAGCAATAAAAGCAAATGTAAACAAAGAAGCGTGCGCGCACGCTTTTCCCGTAGCCTTTACAGGGTAACTTTGCCGATCCGCCACGCCCGAACCCTTGCGTCAATCGTATTTTTCTCTTCGACTAGCGCATCTAGACGGTAAGACCTTTATTCTGATACCCCAATAATATTTTTACGTTCAGTAGATTTCTCAAAATAGATCTCCATGTAAGAAAAGAAGACAAAAACACGTATAGAAATAATATATAGGTTATCCTTAAATTAAAAGACTAATTAGAAGCTTTCCCTTGATAGCTTGGTAGAATTTTGTCATATGCAATTCAATTGTGTACATAGAATTTAATAAATAACATTAAACTCTAAAAAGGCATACCAAAGAAAAATATCACTCTTAAAATGTTCTTCAGGGAGAAAGAAAATAGATTTTAGTCCAAACAAATTGTTTATCCACACAAAAAGAATAATATACACCTACGCGGATATTGCCAATAAAGAAACATATTAATTCACAGAATGATAATAAAAGCAGACGATTTTAAAATTTAGCTAACGTTGGGGAAAAAAGCGAGCACACGCCATCTAGCGGAAAAAAATTTTATAATGTTTTTACTTCGATTTTCAAATAAACAATAAGATGTGTAATTCTAAATTAACATTTCGCCAGAAGCGGAGAAAATGGTACCTCATTTATCTATTTTGGTTAAGTATGAAGGGAGAAAAAGGGATCGTTAGAAAAAAATCACCGTCTAGAAATAATATATATAGATAGAATGTTTTCAACTAATATTCTAAATATCTCTTCACCTGTTTTTCCCTATATATGCACAGATAATCGAAAATCCCTCATAATTTACTAATTTAATGCCCCAGTTTTATCAGATTATATTCAGATCATTTATGCTCCCATAGCTCTTATGACTTGGTTAGATATCAGCATTATTGTCATTATATAAGAACTATATAGTAATCTGCAAAAGTTATAAATTGCGTTATAAATTATATCTCCTATTTGAATGCCTTTCTATACATTTTTCTCTAGGGTTTTACTCACTAGTTTCAGGATTGAACACTGTATTATTCCAGTTAACTTACGGCCAGCCTATAGACATTACTAAATGTATTGCTTACCTTTTATAATGAAATTATAACAAATGAACATTCTTTTGATAGACAGTGCTCTTATTCAACAAAATTTTATAGAAATGGAAATATAGGACAAAGACCCATAACACAGGGCAACAGTGGTTTTGGTGCCGGGGTATTTGGAGCTGATTTCATATGAATTTGATGCCCTGAATTTAAATATGGCGTTAGTTTTTGCCTAGGAGCTCAAATTTCTAAGATATAACATTTTAGGGAAATATACATTACACTATTTTAAGTTAAATCCATGGATCAAATTAAAAAACTAAACATGGTATTTATTATTATTATTATATATTTTTTAAAATTTTAAAGGAACCTAAAAATCATAGAGAATATTGCAGTAGTACCTATCTAATTACAAAGAGCAAGAAAGAGGAAAAAGTCATTGATGAAACCAACTAGTCACTGAACACTCCGGAAACTTCTTTTACGTGACATTCTTGAATGTATTTTGGAACAGTCCCTTTTTAAACTTCAGCAGTAATCTGCCATCATGTGCGTATCCCATCTTCCTTGGTAGTGGTCCTCCATAGTTTTAATATCCTGGTGAATTCTTTCACCTTGTTCCTCACTGGTGTCTCCTAAATTTTCAGGAAAATAGTCCAAGTGGTTGTGTAAATAGCTCACCTTAATGCTCATGTTACACCCAAGGGATCTGAAAGTGTTTAGTATCACGTTTACCAGTTCAACATAGTTTTCAGCTATGCATTTGCCCAGAAAATTTCCGACGACTGCAACAAATGAAGTCGAGGCTTTTCGCTCAGCCTCATTCATGGAATTTACGAAGGCAGGATCCTTAATGAGTTGTCTTATTTGTGGGCCGTCAAATATTCCTGCTTTAATTTTTTCCTTACTAAACTTAGGCATTTTTTACTTTTTATATGCAAAGCATGATCCGTTCTTATCTAGAGCCTTTACAAACTGCTTTATTAGGCCCAGCTTGATATGCAATGGAGGAAAGATGATTTTCTTTCGTCCAAATAAGGGGTCGTTAATGACATTCTTTTCCCCAACTTCCATGTTTTCTCTCTTAGGCCACTCTTTTATAACCCAGTGGTGTGTTTTATCTCTGCTATCCTAGAGGCACACGATGCAAGATATTTGATGTAGCCACTTTGTTGTCCAAGGAGAAAATTTACCATTTTTAAGTCCACACAAATCACCCATTGATGTTCATGATACTTTATCTTGTCCAAGACCAAAGCTATGGTGTCATATTCTTCTTTCATTTTCGTTGAATGAGCAATTGGTATTGAACCATATTTGTTCCCATTGTGTAGAAGGACACATTTCAAACTTCGCATTGAGCTGCCAATAAATAGGCGCCAATCATCTGGAAAACATTCAGGAAGACCCATTTTTTCCAGGAGTCCAGTTTCCCAGGAGGACAAATTACCCATACTTGAATGTATTGAATAGAAAAAAAATCTTGTTAGATAAGTGGATGTACAGTAAAACCTCGTTTATTCGGCTCTTGTTTCTCCGGATAATCCGGATCAGTTTTGTAGACTTTTTATTTAATGTTTACATTAGATAATAATTGTTCACTATGATAGCAAGAACGTCACTACAAGTACGCCAAATATTCGCTTCTTAGTTTGATTCAATGTACAGTATCTGCATAGATTGTACAATAAACTATGGTAATACAATGCTTTTTGTTGAGTTTAAGAAAACTTCACTAGACTTACCAATTCTTTATTAAGAAATGATGTGAAAATATTTTATTTTTTAATTTTTTAAAACAATACTATATAATTTTGTTACAAAACAAAATAAGTCTTCTTAGTTAACGATTTTGTATTGTTTATTACCCATATTACCCGGAATATCCGGATTTTCGATTATCCGGATTGCCTATGGTCTCAGTTAGTTCGGATAAACGAGGTTTTACTGTATCTAAAAAAGTAGAGCTGATAGAGAAAAACTGATTTCATATTTAGATTCAGCGCCCCAAATATAGCTAAAATCAGTTCTAAAATCCTAGGCAACAACAAAAAAAATTTTTGTAGCCCTGTGAGCAGTTCATTTAGAAAACCTTACAATTTGAATATCCAGATATCAAAGCCTTTAAATCTCATCACAATAATCTCGTATTACTCATTCCATCCACATGTAATGATGCTAATATTAAAGAAGTATAGTTGAATATGAAACTTTATTTTACATTACGATTTAACCTTTTGATACTTTTCATATGTGTACGAAATATTTATTTACTATATTCTTTACGAGAATAAAACCTGGGAATTCAGCACGCATGCTCGTCTACTTTTACTATCATAAATAAAAATTGACACTAAATTAATCTTTCGTGCTTCGATGTATATTCCTATGAATTGCGTTCTCATATATGAACAATCTTTGAGATGCATAGGTATGAGTAAAAATTTTTTAGAGATGTTTGAGTTTGCTAAAGAAGTTGTTATATGGCAAACCTTCAAGGGTTATAAATGTTTGAATATACACTACTTGTTATCATTAGATCATCTCTGCCCTTAAAAACAAGTTTTCCAGGCTCAAAAGAAATAACTAACAATGGAAAAGAGTATTTCCTAAAAACGCATTGTTTCCTAACATAACGTATTGTTTTAGTTTATAAAGGCATTGTTTAAGAATATAAATATTATTAACAATTATTTAATGTAAATAAAAATAATTAAACCTAAGTTTAATTTTTCAATAAAAAGTCTTATGAAAGAGTAAAATAAATAATACGCTTTTTAAAAGCTTCAATATATACAAACTATTCAATATTTACTGAATTTTATATCCCTTCTATAGTTAATGGCTCAGTTTTTAATTAAATCTGAAATATTTGCTAAGATTTATTGGGCCACATCTTTCTTTTGAATTGTAAAAATTAATTCTTGAAATCGTAAAGTGTTGTCATATCAATAAAAGAGACAAAATTAGTGAAAAAAAATTCTAACATTGTTTGGCTTAAGAAGAAAATTCCTTTTATTTTATTAAAGAACTTACATTTAAAATTCTTACCTTTAATCATTTCATATTTATTTGTAAAAACAATTTATGGATGCATTTTTTATAGGAAAAATAAAATCTTTCCTGAATTTTTTTGTCATTTAATTATTCTCACCTTTATCTTTAAATCCAAGAGAAATAAATACACTAAATAAAGAGATTTTCCTTGAATAAATTTGAATATCATCTCTTTTCTTTCAGGGTTTTTTGTTCGTTGAAAAAAGTATAAGAATTAAAACTAGCATAACTATGTTCCATGGCACGGAGATAATTTATTACGCAGCAACAGACGCATTGGAAAAAAAAAAAATTTTATAAATATTGAATCAAGGATATTTTTCAAGATAAGATTAAATAAAAGACGATAAAAAAATTGAAATTTTTAGTTAGTTTATCAGTTTCTACAATCCTTTTATTCTGGACTTTGTGACATCTTATTCTCTCATTGTCTTTTCTGTTATTGTAAAGCGGGAAGGTTCAGAAATTATCTTGTAGAAGCATTTTTTTAATCATATGATATGCACTATGGATTTCGTTGAGCAATAATTCCTAAATTCTAAAATTCAAATCAACACATGATAATACATTAATATTCAAATTAAAATCAGGGGAAACAAAATTAAAGGACTCAAGAATTAGAAGCAGTGAATTACATTTATGAAAATTGGATCTCCAGAAGAATCGATTGTCTGTTTCAGTAAATAGAGATATTTTACTTAATTGCATTGTGTTTTTAATTTAATTAAATCTATTTTGCAAGAACTATAAATGTAAATTTAATTATTACTCCGCGGCTTCTATTATGGTAGAATTTTGGGTAATAGTTTTTAGTAATTTGGGGTAAATAAAAAACTTATCACGGAGGTAAGAAATTAGTGTTGTTAAAAAGCTGATCATTCTGGGAAACAATCTAAAAGGAAATACAAAAGGTTATTTAACTTAATGTGAAACAATGACTGGCATATCAGATATATTTATATGCTTTGAAGGGGCAAGATTTCTGCATATTTTTAGAGATTCCAATGTGTCAAATAAATGCATGCATGTTAAACATTTATTAGAGATGTGACAAAAAAGTTAAGGTTTCTCCAACGAAAGATGCATAAAATTATAATTTTTTTCCTTCAGAAATTTTCCACTTTCAAAAATCTGTATTATGTGATCTACTGAGTACAATTTGTTCTATCTATTATGAGTATAATTTACGAATTTCTAGAATTCTTTTCTGAAAGAAATGTTTAAGAACTATTTTCTTTTTTTTTTTTTTTTTTTGGGGGGGGGGGGGAGTATTAAAGCTCGGCTTTAGCTTTTTTCTAAAATTTCCTTTTAAATTCTTTAACTTTTTATTTTTGATGTTATAATGAGTGATTTCGTCCTCTCTAGTCCTTTATAGTTTCAATTAAAATGAAATTTTCATTTCATCTGCATAGTTTTCGAAAGAAATGTTTCGACAGTATCTCATTAATCATAATTAAAGGCAATTGGAATCTTTCTAGACATCTGCCAGATCCTTTTCGAGTTTGCTTGTGACAAATGGCTTTGCAAATCAGTGTGAGATATTTGTAAAAAAAATCATGTTTTTATTATGAGTTTTTTTATCTATAGTGGTACAAAATCCAAAGTAACTGTATCTAAAGCAAATCTTAAATCCGCCCGCTACAGTCGTCCATCGTAAGTATGTTGATTTTAAGCCTCTATACCACTTTACATTGTCATCATCTTCCCTAGATCCCTGTCAAAAGAGAGTAAAATGTAATTGTGGCAATTCTACTGTCCGATCCATGGTTGTAAATGAAGCAGGACAGTCTACACTAAATTACATTTATTTTCAATGCTACGGACATCACAAAACGGACAATAGATCTTATATTCTTATATTCCGGGATTCGAAAAGTGGAGCTCCGTAGCTCATCCCAATGTCGCTTACTCGCTTACTCTGCTCTACCAAAACAAAAGTACTTACATAGGGAGGGAGTGCTTTGCAGCGCCATCTAGAGGTCGTAAATTTGAGGCTGCAACACCAATAATACGCTCAAATATCTCTATACACCTTCAAAACTAAGTATAGTAAATGGTTTAAATCTTAAAATAATTGACAATTTCTGAATAGCTGAGTGAACAAGATGAACGATGTCTCTCAACTGTGAGTTAATTGAGAGAAGTTCGAATTCTCCGTGTCACGAATTTACTGTCAAAAATGTTTAAACATACTTAATCAAATTTCGGAAATATGGTTTTATTTAAAATACTATTGAAATGTTAGCACATAAAAATGTTCAGTTATTTTGGACACCATGCCACTATTGGAATAGTGGCATGATTTCCTATAAGCCAAAGGCAAATTAAAAAGTAATATTGATCTACCTTTAATATATTTACGGAGTTTACAGTTCCAACTATGGCCCAGAAATATGCCGTGATGTATACAGAGTACCAGTTGAAATTATAGGCATATTATAGCAATTGTGGAAATTCTTCCACCTATCTTTCCTTATGAAATATATATAGAATCTAGACACAGGTGATAAAGTCAAATAGAGACAGACGCTGCTTCGACACTTCGTTGAAGCAGTTTCTTTTTCTTATGGTCCGTTATCGAATTTACAGAATCATACACGGTTAAGTAAAATGCTCAATATTACTTTAGTATGTTGGTAAAGATTTTCTAATGGTTCCGGGGATCTTTATGATAAGTAAGAGCCCCTGAAAAAGCGCAGAATGTCACCTTAATACATCAACGACTGCCGTATGCTGTGAAGAAAATTTGTAAGGCCGAAAAATGAAATGACATGGTAGCTAAGTGGCTAGAATATTGGCTCGTTATGATCAATATGATTAGCTGGATTCCTGTACTAGGCTAAATTTATGTATAAGGGAACAAGCAGTGTGACGGAATGAGACGTTAAAGGCCGAACTGTGCAGGGGAAAGCAGTGGGAGTGATGGGCAACTAATGACGTCTAAACCTCATAAAGAAAATGGCAAATAGTTTCCTTGGGTTAATGTCAAACTACATTGGCTATAGATGCATTTATTTGGGTGTATTTAGATCTAAGCTCACTTTGATAGGGAAGGTTTACCCACTTGACAAAAACTACCGGTATATACTTGCCGATTTTCAGAGGAAAATTCTGCGCTATTAAAAGGCCAAAATTGTAGCGACTCATACTAAGAAACAATCAGTTACCGTTTTAAACAAAGTCATCCTTTTCAACAACCCAGAGAAAATTTTCTCCTCAAATGGTGAATTTGATCTTGAACTAATCAACCGTTTTATATAACGGCATCCTTTTTAACAACTTATGGGAAAAAAATTCTCCTCAAATGGCGAATATGATCATGAATTACTCAACCATTTTAGACAACATCATGCTTTTCAACCACCAGGATAATTTTTCCCCGCAATCGGCAAATTTGATCATGAATTAATTATTGTCCTATGTGTGCACGGCTTTTGTTACGCATATCTTTATATACTTACGGATGTATTTTGTTGTAAAGGATTAGTAATAGGGTATGTTTGAAAACTGGGGATTCTCGAAGTGATTGCTTATACCTAAAGTTTGATTGAATATATTTGAGTTTCCCATTTTTTGAAAGATATGTAATGCTGTTTCTACACAATAAATCATAAAACTGTAGTAATTTGACTGTCAGTACTTAATTCAATCATGAAAATAGAGTAGCTGCCTTGTTAATCTAGCTGTCCTCAATGCTTTCTCGATCATAGCTATGACATTGATGGATGATTCTTTTTCCCTTTGTACTGACCTTTATAACGATAATTTTAAAATTCTTAGCATAATATATTATTGCACGCAGTGTATATTTTCTGCAAAAATTAGCTATTTGCAAGTGATTCTTAAAATTTTCTGACACTGTACATCATAATCAGATCCTCTACTTAAGTTTTCACGAATGAAGAGTAACTCGTTCTTATTTATAAATAGTATATAACCAGCATATAATTCATATGGTAAATTAACTTGATTAAAAGGAGTTAGAGCGAAAACTGTGAATAATTTTAAATATGATTATTTTCTAACGTTCTCTATTGAAGTTTTCAACTTTGAAGCAAATATTGAAAGTGTAATGTAACATGACATCAGAATTTTCAAATGTACACAAATTTTTAGGTTTGGTGAGAGATAAGTTTGAGGTAGATGTTTAGAGCATCTTAGAATTCACTAAATGCATGATACGTATCAAGAATAATTTAAGTTTTATTTATTTTTAGGTTAATTTATTATAGTTGTGTTTAAAATGGTAATTTATGGCCATTTGTTGAAACTGATAACGATTAAAAGCTCTGGTCTTTGGACTCGGAGATGTATAAATTCTTAAAGAAAACTAAAATCTAAAAGCAATACAGTATTTTTTTGTGAAGGTTTTGGTTCTGAATTTTACCATTCAAACGAATCATTTCAGACGACGTTCTTGAAATCTTCAAGCTTTCGGATTTTTATTTTTTTTGTGATCTTTCACGGCTTAGATGAACAAGGCGTGAAAAGATTTTTATTCTGAAAAGATCTCATAATTTTATGAGTAGAATTTGCGATCTTTTTTTTTTTTTACTTTTCGCCTCTCATTCCATATTATTATTTTTATGTTTTATAAAGAAAACTTGAAGAAAAAAAATGTATTTCATTTTCCTTCCTAAACAAATTAATGTAAAGAACACCAGATGCTTAAAAAAGAAACAGAACTTTGTGAGATTACTTATATGTTTGTTCATTATGCCACATTTAGTTTTTTTGTGTAAAACGTATATAAAACTTCTATCTTTAATTTTTTTAAGATTCAAAAACATACTGCACAGTAAAAAATCACCTCTCATGACAAACAGTTACCATCTGTGGCTTTAAGAGATATTCAAAATTTAATAAATCGGATTCCGCAGGAACGTTAATCGTATTTTTCCGAAAGTCAACCTACGATGCGATAATGTAAAGAGGAGGGAGTGTGTACATTATGTAAACACTCTTCTTTAGCCCATCTTTTGAAATGGTCCAATCGTTTTGAAATGGTTTTGAAATTTCAGTGTATAAACACTGAATCAATAATTAAATCATATGTGATACATTATGAAAATACCATAACTTTGCGTTTAAGTATTAAAGAATGAAGAAGGAAAAATTTTTTATTCGCCTGTGAAGTTTCTTTAAATAGTTACAAATAAAAGAATTTTTCGCAAAAGCTAGAACCATAAAATATGTATAACCGTTCTCGTATCTCATGTCTTTTTATCATACAAGACAAAAAGACATGTCCAGTAAAAGTTTGTATAGTTTTTCTGTAAATTAGGTATTCCAAAATAATGATAGTAGGAAAATGGGTAGAAATTTTCATGAAAATTGTTGGCTCTTCCTGAATCTTATAATCTTTGGGAATGATTTTCAGATAGACAGATTTAAATCATTCAACCGTGCATAGGCCTTATTTATCAAAGAAAAAAAAGCTTCAAATTTTGATCATTAGGAAAAAAGCTTTTCACAAATTCTTAAATCTACAAAATATTAAATGCCGTTATTTAGGAATTGTTAAAACTCCAGTATATGGATTACATGACAGTTTAAGTGATGTTTTATTTACCAACTTCAGTGAGTACTTGATCTACGTATTTCAATGTTTCAAAGTTATAATAAGAAGTCCTCGGTAGTATTTTTTATAATAGCCTCTATTTTTGATTATTCCATTGATTGTTTCGTTTTCAAATCACAAAAATATCATTTTCTGATCAGTATTTAGCAATTCTGGCCATTTTTTGGAGATGCTTAAATATTGTCTTCTTGTTTTAAATAATACTTGTTACGACTAACTCAAAGTCATTCATTACTCTCTATCTACATTTGTAGATCCTCTTTTGGGGTTTTTAGGTGTCGTCAATATTGTTTGTTGGTCTGTTTATAACCTTGTTCTAGAGTTGTAACACCATTGTGAATATTCATCTTCTTTGTGAAACCAAATATAATGATTTATTGGTGCTGTTTCCCACCAATCTCGGCGCCGTCGATATAGTCTAGACAAGCAATTCGCATGTTTTCATTATCTATATCACACTTTTTTCCACAACAGCCTTTTTCCGCCATTGCCTTTTACTCAAACAAATAATATTCAACATGGTTTGGGATTTTTACGGCAGACCTCTTCCACATTCACATTGAAAAGAACTGTTTGCAAAAATAGCATGAGAAATACGTGAGGAATATTATTGCAAATTTTCATATCGGTAAAACGTGAATGTGAGGAGAAGTTAAAGCAGAATATCATGAAATCTACAAACGACTTACTAACAGCAATTTGCACACAAACGTATATTCTCCCAACGGGAAATTTATGAAGGATTCTAATGATCAGTAGCTTTTGCTGTTTACTTTGACAGTAAAGCACTGGGACTTAATTCAAAATCTGATCATTTATTTTTAAGATTTTTTACGTATATTGAAGGAAAAGTTAGAGAATCCAAGTTTACGTCGCTTATTGCAGTCACGTTAATCACTACATAGTGCCGGAAAAGAGTGTTGGTTCAGTAAAAGTGTGTCCTTGCTAATGTCCTGTGCAAAAATGTGGGAAGAGTTTTGGGTTCTATAATGACCTGAATCCTGCCGGTAAACACAGTTTTAACAAAATGTATCAGAAAAATTTTAACTTGAAAATTTTCTAATACGCTAGTATCTTCCCCTTAGTCTCCAGAAATACAAAGTTGCAAATAACTAGATTGCATGTTTCAGCAATATGCTACTGATTTTGGAAAGTTGAAAACATTTCAACACTATTAATACGTAAAATTTAAATATTAGAATGAAAGATGAAGTTAGAAATCTTAGTTTATTTTTAATATTATAATTTATCTGAAATATAGAGAAAATAGTCTAAAAATTTAACAAATTTTGTCATCTTTTGGTTTCCGATGTTCGATTTCCATGGAATATATTTATCATCCTAAATAATCATATTTACTCACTGCTGAAATAAGTCCCTGTAAAAGCTGATGCTTGAGTATCGGGAAAATATATTTTAGCTCTGAGGAAGGTGTAGAATTTAAATAAAAATAATATAAACAATAATTGAATACAAACATTCTTTAGACAATATTTAACTATTATACTATTTATATATACTATTTATAATTTATATTTTTACTATCAAATTTAAATTACATTATATAGAGTTATTGAAAACATTTATCCTCTGAGTACCTACATTCTAATCATTGAAATTATTCAAGTTTTCATCAGTTTTATATTAATCCCTAATTAAATGCTTTCTCTAGTCTATAGTTAAAAATAAAACTTGCAATTGAAAAACTTTGCAATAATTTTTATTATTATACTTTTCCAAATTTTTTTTTACCCTATCATATATTTCTAATCAGATAAAATACTTTCATTGCCTATTTTCTTTATAAACGTCAATCCATTTTACTTTGATATGATTTGATTTATTTTATTCCCCTTTCATATGCCCATTTATTTGGACAGCTTTCAGACTCAAAATAAAAGCATCCACATATCCGTTCAGATCTACACAACATATTTTTCTATGCACATATTAGAGACAAGACATATTTCGAAACATACATTTAAGAAAGTCTCATTCTTAGCGTAAAATTTAAAAGGAAAATGGCTTTATGAAAATTGAGAAAAATCTTATTTCTAGAGTAATGACCCCAGAGAGAAATAAAGAATTAATTTTATTACGTCGTTAATGTAATATAATTTAAGATTTTCATTTTAAACTCCAATTTATTACTCCCTTAATTGTCTCGTAAAGGATAAAATAGGCACTTACTTCATTTTCACCCCTGTACCATCGTAGTTTAGCTGGAGGGTTGCCTGAAACCGCAGAACATTTAAAACTCTTGTGATCTCCTTCTCTTAGTTCTGTACCTTCATCATAGCCTTCAATAGAAGGAGATTCAGGAGGATCTGAAAGAAAGAATTCGTACTTTAAATGCAGAACAGAAAGCTACGTATGTTATTATTCAGTAGCGATATAATTTGTCTCCATGTGTAAGGCCTTTAGAAATTACCGATCAAGTCTCTCTCTTGGAAATATTAAATAATGGCAACTGCATAAAAAATAACGGAGAACTTCTTAAGTTGAATAGTTTCATTACATCCGTTAGAATATATGCAAGAGCGATTAATTCAAATGATGTATAATGTATCACTAGGAATGATTGCATAGGTTGAGACCAACAAAATTATTTTCAGACTGTTGAAAATGAACATAGCTAACTTACTAACAGGGAAAGGGATATGATGTATTAGCAACTTTCGCCCTTTTAGTTAAAAACGAGGATTACAAAGTGGCTACAAATGAAAAGATAATACTGAAATGTTAAATTATAGATGCTAAACCAAATCCTTTTCCATAGAAAATAAACTGTGATAAAAAATTATAAATTTGGAGTAACTGTCAGCATATTTTAAGTCAACTATGGAAAACTTTTAAAATATTTTTTCTCCTGTCAAACTCTTTAAACATGTTAAATTATTAAGGATAAATCGATTTCGGCTAAGGATATTTTGGTTATCAATGAAAAAAAGTTAATATATTTACTACAGTACTTAATAAATATTACAAACTGACGTCGAAATAAAATGAAAATAATAATAATGATTCACAATTAAGGAAAAAATAAATGGTTCTATTTGTCTTTAGTTTTTTAAAGCGCCTTATCAACAACATTAACATTCTATGTTTTACACGCACCACTGATCTTTAAATATCAGAAAATAGAACTTGTTATTAATTCTATTACATATAAGGCAACTTTGCTTAAGGGCAAAATGTTCGACTATCACATTAAAATTTTCACATAATGGTGTCAAATTTTTTAAATTTAGTTTACTAGAAATTCTTTGTACCACGGTCGAAATACGTCTGTCATCGTAACCTTCAAATGACACTGGCAGTTATGTTCCACACGAAAGGAGTGGAATTACTGATGACTATAGCATTTAATAGCTATGACATCTGGCAGAAATTCAATGTCATTAGAGATTAACCTAACATGATATTTTCTGAAATAAACAAGGCTAAAGCCACACACACAAACACAGTACTTAGTTCATCCCCCTGTAGTGAATTTGGAAACACTGCGAGTATCTCAAACGCTAAAATTTAATTATAACCATCTTCTCATGTGCAATAATGTATTTAGTCAACCTTATTCATTCATAGATTTCATTATAATATACTGTTGAAACATCAGTTGTTTCAAAATGCATTTAACTTTCTCCTTGTACTTTTCATGTAACTCTTAATTATTATATTAATCATTTTACTACTACACTTCTATTAATTCACAATTTTGAGCAGATGCCCTCATCTGCAGCCAGGGAAATAAATTCGATTCGCGTTCGTAAAAAGAGCAAAAGCACGGATCCTAGCTTCGCAGATTAACCAGTACAATCATAATCTCTGTGCAGCTGATTGTTGAAGGTATATGTTGCTCTGTTACGAGGTAGATTTATCATTTATTTGTCGGTTTCATTTATGAAGAATTTTTTTTTCTCATATATAGGGTAACTCTAGAATAGATGGCCATAGAGGAGAGATGGTCAGTTTAAATATTTCCAAAACTTGATCATAATGGTAGTTTAAACTTTTTTCTTAGAAAATGTTCAACGAGTTCATTCTTTGGGAGGCACAGCTGTGTTTTTCGATTATAAAAAATGAGTGAAATTTTAATGTTTATTTAATTTAGTGGCTGAATATTTTTATTGAGTCACGTATCTGAATGTTTTGCAATAAGTACGTTACATTTTTTTTTTACTTTACGGACTTTTAAGGCACGTATATAATCCAATCTTTGCTTCTAAGCCTAAAACAAAGACGTACAATGGCGGAGTGACGCTTTAAATTGGGTGGTCATCTGTCCTTCAATTTCAGGACAGGTGGCCACATAAATTCGAGGAGAGATGACCACCTTTAATCAATATTTGAAATTTATACGAACTGAGGATTATAACTAAATATAATTATATTTAAAATAATTATATAACTTTATGTTTATAATAATATTAATGGATATAATTGTTTCAATTTTAATTAATATAAATATTTCAATAATAATAATAATATAATATGCCGAATAATATTTTTTTCCAGTTTTTCAAGATGCCGAATAAATACATAAGAAAGCCTCATTCAAACCATGGGACCTGGAGTCAAAATGATTTGTCTAAGGCAATGGAGGCTGTGCAAACGGGATCATATTCAGTAAAAGGAGCGTCTGAAGTATTTCATATTCCACGCAAGACTTTTGAGCGCCGATTGAAGACCAATAATTCCAATAAAATAAGCATGAGTCCTGGTCCAATGTTTGCAAAAGAAAACGAAGAAATATTAGTAAAACACATTAAACGAATGCAGAAACAAGGATCCACATTTACTCGAGATGATGTGAGAATTCTCGCTTTTGAATTTGCCAAAAAACTGGATATAAAGAACCGTTTTAATGATACAAGTGAAAAGGCTGGGTATGTTTGGCTAAGTCTATTCCTAAGTCATGATTCTGATACATCAATCAGAAAAGCTGAAGGTGTGTCGCTTGCGAGAAGAGAAGCCATGAATCGTGAAGAAATAGATGCCTACTTTAAACTAGAGAAGATGAAATGCATTTAAAATTACCAGATTCTACAGATTCCGAGTGAATAGAATTTGATAAGGATCACTGTGCTGGTTGTGGAGAAAAATACAATACCTCAACCTAAAAGGATGACTGGATAAAATGTATAAGGTGCCTGAAGTAGCACCATGAAACGTGTACAAACTATCAAGACCTTTGGCAAAAGTGTGGTAAAATTTTACGAAAACTGAAGGGTTGAAATTATACTTCAATTGTTGTTTATTAGAATTTTATTCACTCATTTTCTGTGGTATAATTGCATCTTTGCAAATTGCTATATGTTTTTTCATGATTAACTATATGAAATGTGCTGTTTTTTGCTATTTTAACTTTTGTTTTTTGCTATTGTTTTTTTGTATTGGATGGTCATCTCTCCTCGGCTTGAAGGAGAGATGGCCATCTGCCATTTTAATTTCAAACTATGTTTCCCACTTTTTGTTTTCAATGTTTAATTTTTTTTTGCCCAAAATATGATGAGTATATGTACAAGAATTTTAAATATGCATAAATATTTCTTATGTTTGCATTCTAAGAAATTTTACTTCAATCTATAAAAACTATGGCCATCTATCCTAGAGTTACCCTATATATCTATCTCTCTCTCTCTCTCTATATATATATATATATATATATATATATATATATATATATATATATATATATATATATATATATATATATATATATATATATATATATATATATATATATATATATATATATTGGAAAGTCCAATATATATATATATATATATATATATATATATATATATATATTGGAAAGTCCAATATATATATATATATATATATATATATATATATATATATTGGAAAGTCCAATATATATATATATATATATATATATATATATATATATATATTGGACTTTCCAATATATATATATATATATATATTGGACTTTCCAATATATATATATATATATATATATATATATTGGACTTTCCAATATATATATATATATATATATATATATATATATATATATATATATATATATATATATATATATATATATATATATATATATATATATATATATATATATATATTGGAAAGTCCAATATATATATATATATATATATATATATATATATATATATTGGAAAGTCCAATATATATATATATATATATATATATATATATATATATATATATTGGAAAGTCCAATATATATATATATATATATATATATATATATATATATATATATATATATATATATATATATATATATATATATATATATATATATATATATATATAAATCAATGGATACTGCAGTGTACAGAAAGTCCAATTCCACTCCTAAATATTTTTGTTCATAAAGGAAAATTTGGATATGTGAAACAAAAGACAAATATGTTAGTGTTAAGGCGTTTATGTCCTGATCAAGGACTCCCAATCAACACTCTTTACTAAAAAAAATAAAATTAGAAAAATTTAATTTAAAAACAAATAATTAAAAATTAAACCTAAAACACCTGACTTTACAAAAGCCGTTTTTTTTCAATCCCATTTTTCTCAAAACTACGATTTTGGACTTGACACTCTTTACACTGCAAACACAGATATATGAAGTAAGATATATTTTGACATTATGATTTGGTAAACCATTTTGACAATCGTTTGTGAATTCGGTTTTCGTGTGCTAATCTAATAAAGTCTAACAAAGGAATAATTTTGTTTTAATCCGTCATTGCAGTATCGAATAAGCGGCTCAGTTGGGCAACAAACAGACCGCAAAGGTCTCTTACTGTATAAAACATTTATCAAATCAATGTTTCAGGCAAGAAATTGGTTAGGATTCATATCTTGGAGACTGTCAGTGAGACCATTATTTTATCTGTTTTAAGGAGATAAATCTAACTTATTTCATCGCGATGCACTTTGAGACCATATCAATTTTTTCAGGACCGTAACGCTCGTTTCACTTCCAACTCTTTCCTATTAATCATTGAAATCTCTGATAACTTGCTCTGGATACAATTCGAGCGAAAAATAGGAAGCATTTCGATCGCTATGCAAATGAAAGGTCGGTCTCGGCTAGCGCAGGCATGACCAGAACACTTAAAAAAAGGGGGCATCGAAAGGATTGGTTAAATTTACGAAACAGCACTTCAAGCAACTTTGGTAGTATGTAAATGGCTTCTATATATCGTAGTTAATGATGTTAAGACCAGTTGCATGACATTGCATGGAATTCTGTCTTCCCGAGAGTCTATGGACCATTAACAACATTGAAAATTTCGTTGGAAAGCTCCGTTTACGAAAAGATAATTTTTTTATCAATATATACAGTACATACAGTACGAAGACTAAAGACTTGATCACTTTGTTACAGAATACTGAGTAATTACTTCACTATTGTGTTAAGGGAATGGTGGACGTAAATTTTTTTTCCTTTTACTTTTCATCATAGAGATACGAAATTTTGTACATATATGCATTTCAATATAAATATATAGAATACCCTGAAAGAAATTTCCAATCTCATTATAATTTTAATATTTTTTAAAACTTTGAAATTTATAAACAAAATTTTAAAATGCTCCTTACTACTTAATTTTTGAGATATTTCCTCAATTTTGCATTTTAATCACTTTAAACTGTATAACAAAGAAATCTGGGTATCGATTACATTATCCCTTGAATAGTTAAATTTTGAGAGATTTTTTTCTGAATTCCATCCCGATTTTCATCAAAAATGTTTCCTTTTAATAAGTTATAAATCAAATTTAATTACCTTAATGAAGTCGAATTGTAAAATGCATGCCCAGTTTTATTTGTAAACAGTATCAGGATTCTCTTTTATCAATATCATGAATTTTGAATAAACATTAAGTGGCATGGAGCATTTACAAAAATCTAAAAACCTTGAAAAATCTGTTTTGAGAAAAACAGACTTAAAGTTTATTACCACACTTACCCTTTACAAATTACTTCGTAGAAGCTTCATAAATGATTTTTTACTTCAAAAAACTATTTTGGTAATATTAATATAAAGAATTTTTTTTTTACAATAATATAATCAATATTACAATGAAGATATTTGCTCAAATAAAGGTCCACCGTTCCTTTAAGACTAAATCCCAGGATCAGCCTTTTGATACTGGCTCGGAAATCCTGTAATCATAGTGGAATTCAGCATGGGTAAGAAATAAGAAAAACTATCGCATAAAAATTGTTTCTTAGTTTCGTAAGGTAACAATGCATTATTAGTATTCAGCGTTTTTACTAATTGCCACTTGATCTTGATATAAATTCTCGATCATATCTAGATGAGTATTTCTGAATTATAATTCTGTATTTCATGAAGACCAATGGTATTTTGAATTAAAGAGTTTACTCTATACTCGAAGAACATAATGAAACCATCTGTGGTTAATTTAAAAAAAAATAATTCGAAGGAGAGGTATTCCATTAATGAGAATTGACCACTTTACTGGGAAAGTTCAATATGTATTAGAATACTAACTTCGAGTTCGGGAAACCCAGTTTTGGCAACCATTACACCTATGTATCAAATAAGAACTGTTATAAAAAGCTGAAGGATAACTATATTGCTATATACTTGAGTAAAAAAAGAATGAATAACAAAGGAGGGAAATAATCATTTAAGATTTGAAACAAGAGTATGCTTCTAAACGTTTACGAACTTTCGATACTAAAATCAAAATAATTCTATAAATGATTATTAAAGAAGAGTAGTTAATTCCGCTTTCAGATAACTTTATCACTCAATTTCGCAAGGGAGTTCAATTGCGTTTTCCCATAAA
Organism: Dolomedes plantarius; assembly: GCA_907164885.2. Lineage (NCBI taxonomy): Eukaryota > Metazoa > Arthropoda > Arachnida > Araneae > Dolomedidae > Dolomedes > Dolomedes plantarius. Next base: position 73,788,437 of record OU015494.1, on the reverse strand, counting down.
ATATAAAAGGAGATATGAGGCAATTTATCTACAAATCCACGTTGCAATTATTATTCTCCAGCTGAGTCTTCTTTGTTTCATATAATTAACTTTTTATGCACCAATTAGAATTTCAAATTAATGATGAATCCAGTTTGTAATTGTCAATAAATAACGTTATAAAGCTAGAAAAGTATAGGAATGAAAATGTGAAGCATGCAATTTAAATTCCCCTAATAATTTATTGCAATAATCCACATATAATAGCCTAAGAATATAAAATAATTCTAAATTTATAAAATGAATCGTAGAGTAGAAACATACTTTTAAATACCTTTAAACGTTGAATCTAGAATGGTCGTAATTATCCAAATTCAAAAATTGTTACATTTAAAAGTATCGTTGCTTAGTTACGTACGGGAACATAAAAATTGTTAGAATACTGGAGTTCAAAATTTCTGATCCAGTGATAGAATTTAATGGATTAAAAAAGTGATTCTTGACAGATATCCAATGGTAGGAAAAGCAAAATAAATTTATTTTAACAGCATACTTTCACAATTTTTATAGAATTCTTTTCGGTTTGTGAATTTTATTGTACAATATTACTTTATATTTGCCCATTAATTAAATAGTAGATATTTAATGTCATAGTGCTTTATTTTGTTGAGACGTATTATAAAAATATATGAAGCTTTTCGGCGATATAAATTCTGTTCGAAAACATGCCAGAAAATAGGAATAAAACATATTTTTATAAAACTACTTTTTAACTTTTTTAACTATATATGCTGGTATGTATGTGTATGAGTGTATGTACATGTCATGAATGATGTACAAGGGCGCATATATATCACCAGGTAAACAAAGCTGAAAAAGTAAGAAGAAAACACTGTTGTTTCAGATGTTTCTTTAACTGAATGTCAAACGGATTTTCCTTATATTGTTTAAGGAAATGTATAGACTAACGTCAGCTTCTCTTTTGATCCTAAAATATAGCAGCTGTTAGCTCTCTCGGGAAAAACAGATATTTATGAAACCCTTAAGATTACTATCATTATATAAAATACAAAAAGTTTCCAAAAGGATTATTCAGTTGTTTAAAAGAACCTCTCTTTCTCTCCATATAATACTTTAAAGAAATATATTTTAATGAATGGTTTTCTATGCTTGAGACTGTAATTGGTTTTTATCAAGATCCTTTAGTAAGAAAATTCTGTAATATGTTTTATCTTTAGAAATATCAAGACTTTAGACTTTTAGAAATGTCATGCCATGTCTATCAAATGTATTTCTCTTATAGGATTTTATTTTTTATTGATTCCAAAGATTAAATCAGTCGTTACAACTTTTGTAAAGACTATTCGAAGGTTGTTGTTGTGTTGTTGTCGTGTCTACGAAGAGGGCAAAAGAAAAAAGTCTAGATAGAACCGAAAGCCTGGATAATAGTAGCTTCCAGATCAGATGCCTATGGGCTGAAGAGTTCATGCATTGACTAAATGAGTTTGAAAAGGGCAGTCACAATAGCTAGGCAAATATTTGTTCTTGAGAAAGCTGGGTTTCTGGACAATTTCTACAGTTGATAAAGGATCTTGCGCCATCAGTGTGGAATTTCATAGCCTTAAGGTGATTAGTTCTTAGTCTAGCTATTCTAGAAGAAATTATTCCGTGACAATTATAGTCCGAAATTAGTTGTTTCTTTAAGGGCTGGTGCATAATTTTCACCTGGCCACTGCGTTAACACCTGCTTGAGTTATGGAGGGAGATGTCTGGGCCAAGTTCCGTGCTTCCTTGGCCAACGTGCCAAAACACTTATTTCCTTCAATATTGACATGTGCAGGGATCCACTGAAGGGTACTTTAATTAACCGTTATTAACGAAGATTAATTTAATTACTATAGGATGATTTCTACCTGACTTGTTACAATTACCTCTTCATTTAATTAAAAATTTTAAGGCACTCCTCAGTACATGCAATAAATTATTGAGACAAATTTTTTCAAAAAGATTGGTAATGGTACAATAAAATACCATTCAGTTACTCAAGATAGCATAAATAAACAATATTAACTACTGCAGCGTTATCCGTTTGAGTAAATGCATGTACATATTTCTCCAGATTGAGATAGATTCTGTCGAATCTAGCCGCAGATTTATCGTTGTGGTATACCCCAAGAAGTTTTATTTTGAGAGCAACAACTATTAAGTATTTAACAATCTCACAATCTTACAGTTATAAAAATGTGAATATTCTTGCCATATTTATTTCCTGAAGATGTATTTCTTATAAGACGTTACATTTATTTAGGCGGAGAATGATTCTGCATGCTAAGTAAGCGTAGTAGAGATGACAGATAGATTTGTGATAAAATATATTGACGAATTAATAGGAACAAATATTTTCAATGCGTCAGAAACAGTCAATGTCTGTTCATAAGATTAAATATATTTTCAGAGGAAAGTAAAATATAGCGTACTCCCGATTACCCGGGTGAATGGAGGGGAGGAATAACACGAATAATCGGAAAACGCGGATAATACGATTGCAATTCAATTTTATTGTATTTTCAAAATATAATACTACACTTTCTTTTCTATTTTATTAATTTCATCTATGCATGTAATCCGCAATTTTGTTCGTTTGATATATTTAATATATTTCTGATATCACTCCGAATTTTCCTAACATGATATAATATCAGTGCGTTCCTAATCCCGGGGAATTAATGAAGTGTTATTTCAATACACTATTGTATTCTTTATCAAATAAAAATCTTCTCAGTAAAAAGGAAACTGTTATTTTAAAAATCTTGTTTTTTATATATGTATGTTGGAAGAAATTTGCAATAAATTAAGTAGGTATTATTTTGGATAAAGATCTCACATTTGTTTCTGCACGGATAATCCGCAAACATAATCGAGAGTACACGGTTCATCAAAACATGTTTAATAAATGCTATAGATTCATATATTCACATTAAACGTGAGCAAGCAAAATACTACACCACTGAGGTCTCCAGGCTTAAAAAATCGGGAAAATAGAACGTCTGACTTTTCTTAGCTTTAAATAATATCCTTTATGAAATGTATTGTACTAGAAGAGAAGATTTGACTTTTGTTATGAAAAAAGTGTCAGCGTGCACGTGAAACGAGCACGTCAACAAAAAACCTAATAATTAAATTGCAGAGTAAAATCGCAGAAGAAACGTTGTTTGTTACAATAGGTATACGTTAAAACTATTGATGAAATCATAGACGACAAGACTTTTTCAACAATAACAATTCAAATTTATTTGTTTAAAAATATTAAAAGTTAGTTTAAAAAATCTTCAACAATAAAATATCCATATCAATCAATAGCGTTCTCTAAATTCATAAAAAAAACAAGTCTCATATATACAAACAACAGTGTCTATACACTGTGATGGAATTACCTCAAGTTAGGCATAGGCAAAGACTGTTAGCCCCTTATTCTATTTTCTTTACTGCGTCTTAAACTTAAACTATAAATCAACATTACCTTTCTTCAGATTGTCCTCAGCTTCATTATCTATCTACTCAATGATTTCCTCCTCACCTCTTATTTTTTACTGAATCGTATGTGAGCCTTATATACGCCTCATCTAATGATATTCAACGATCCGGTTTGTTTAAAACGCACCAACTACTGGAAACTGAATAATAAATTATTTACGGTAGCTTCTTCACAGCTGTGGAAATTCGATTAAAGATTTGATCCGGTTATCAGGTTTTATGATCAAACCGGTCTAAAACAAATGACGCAATACCCGGAAAGGCAAGTACATGATTCGTTTCACAAGTAGTCTTTAGTGTAACTCGCTAACAAATGCCCCCCCACTTGTCTTTTCGACATAAACTAGTAATATGAGAATTCAAAACCATCACAGTTTACATTTCGATTTTTTTTTCTGTCAGAACTAGAATACATATAAAACAATTAATTCAAACCAACATTAGTCTTGTTAACAAAATGCGATAGCAACATATAACAACAATAATACAGTCTTAACTTAGGAATACACAGGTACAAAACAAATTGCTGAGAAGGTTCAAATCTGCAAGTTCTAAACAAAAGTTATTTCTGCTTCTGTACACTATTGTTGGCTGAAAACCAATATAACAACTAACAAACCACAATAAAGAGTTAAAACATACAATGACTAGGACACGACTACATTCAATCATATTCTAATATCAATACATATGTACGTGGGCGCCCACTCATACAAATTCATTCAAACACATAAAACAAATTGGTTTTCCATTGAGAAGTTATCGTAAAATATTTAAATATCTAAAAACACAGAATACATCCCATAATATCGCACTGCATAAATATCAGAAAAACAACTCACATACAAACACTGAGCTTTAAACAAATTTTTCATTAGACAAACTTTCCTTGATTAGGTGGGGAAAAAAACATCCACCCAAAGCAAGTAAACAAAAACATTGCAAAAATTCACAATTTCAAACACTAAGTGCTCACACCACTTCAAAATAAATTCGTACAAAAATTCAAGAAAAGTTCATGCAAAAATCTCATCACATAGGTGCCTCAGTTCGAATTTGGTCAGGGGTTTGGTAAAAGGATCTGCTAGATTTTCTTTACTTTTTATATAATTTATGTCAAATATGTTCTGATAAACTAGGTCACGAATAAAAAATAATTTGACATCAATATGCTTACTTCTATGGTTCTCTACTGGGGATTTAACAAAATCTATACATGCCATGTTATCAACATATAGAATTGACCTAAGCTTTCCTCCAAGAACTCTTTCTGGCATAACATTCTTCTAGAATTCTATCAAACCACATAAGTTCCTTTGTGGCCTCTGTCATAGCGTAGAATTCACTTTCCATAGTTGACAACGACACGCACTTCTCCTTGAAAGTCCTCCACATGACTGGAGCTTTTCCAAGAAACACTATCTGTCCCCCCATAGAAGTCCTGTCATCCTTATTGGCTGCGAAATCTGCATCGGTGTAAACCGTTATACTAGGTTCATTGCACGCAAGTTTAAGTTTAAAATTGTGTGTGTGTATAACATAGCCCAAAAGTTTTATCAAACCATCCCAGTGAATTCTACCAGGATTACTTTGGTATTGGCTAAAAATGTTAACGGCATAACTTATGTCGGGCCTGGTTCTACTAGCGAGGAACGATAGACAGCCTAGTAAATTTCTATAGGGATATTGTTTCATTTCTTCTATTTCAACATCTGATTGTGGACACTGTTTCTTTGAGAATACTGTACCCTTGCTGATTGGAAGTGAGGAAACCGGTACGAAGAATTTTGTAAACCTTTTACGAATATCGTCAATATAAATTGACTGACTCAACAAAACTTCTCCCCCCTTTTCTTCAAACTCAACTCCCAACAGCTTTCTAGTTTTTCCCAAAATTTTTAAATCAAAATGCGTCTTCAACAATCCTATGGCTTTGTCTATTATCTCCTCGTCCTTACCGAACAAAACCATGTCATCAACATATAAAAGTAAAATCAACACACAATTAAAATCATATGCACAGTTACACCAATTTAGTTTGCTAAAACCTAGTTCTATCAATACTTTATGAATCTCGAAGAACCATTCTCTACCACTTTGATGCAATCCATAGATAGCTTTATCCAATTTGCATACAAAATCTTCCTTACCTTCTACAACAAAACCGGGAGGCTGAGACATGTAAATATCATCTTTTAATGGTGCATACAGATAAGCTCCTTTGACATCACACTGTCTGTGGGTCCAACCCTGTAAAACTACTAAAAGTGAGAAGAAAAAACGAATTAGACTGAAATTAATGACTGGGCTAAAAGTCTCTTCGTAAGAAACTCCTTTAATTTGTTTAAAACCCTGTGCCACCAGTCTGGCCTTATACCTGGCCACCTCGCCCTTTTCGTCTCTTTTCAACGCAAAAACCCACCGGCATCCTATGATATCTGTATCTGATGGTAACTCAACTAGGTGCCATACCTGTCTTTCTGTCATGACTTTCATCTCTTCTTCCATGGCCTCTACCCACTGTTTATGCTGTGGTGATTTCAATGCTTGCTTGTAAGTATTAGGCATCTGTATATCGTCTAGTCAGGAACTAGCATAACTTGTGGATGCGGTAGCTGGTTTATCTGATATTTTCCCTTTATATCCATTTTTATCTGAGGAATCGGAATGGATTCTTTCCAATCGACCAAATGGATTTCTTTTCCAATCGCTACTTCTAAGATCTTGGGCTGGCAAGGGACTCTTATCAATTTGGGTTTCTTCAGGACTATCTTTTTCCACCAAATCTTCGTCACTCTCACGGGGTAGATTCTGACCTAAATTAATAATAGAAACGTCTTCATCTCCCTCATGTTTGGAGTATGATTCGGTGTTAGGATTATCACTGGGACCCATCATTGCTCCACTGTCGCCTTCCATCCCTTGTGAATCCTCACAGAATCTGACATTTATGGTCTCCACCACATTATTGGTGTCTGGGAACCATATCCGATAACCCTTGGTGTTAAAGGCATATCCAATCATCACCCCTTTCTTCGCCTTGGCGTCTAACTTCGCTCTGTGTTGTCGTGGTACACCAACATACGCGATGGACCCAAACGGCTTCAAGTGGTTTACCGATGGCTTATACCCTCCAAAAAGCTCAAATGGTGTCTTACTTAGACCTTTATGTACAACCCTGTTCCAGACATAGGTGAAACTTAAAACTGCATCAGGCCAAAATTTTGTCTCTAACCCACTGTCTGCTAACAAGCACTTCGCCCCATTTGATACTGTCTGGTTGAACCTTTCTGCAGTACCGTTCTGCTCTGGTGTATATGTGTTTGTGAGTTCATGTTTTACCCCATGATCATTGCAAAATTGTGTAAAATTATTGTTTACAAACTCAGTCCCGTTATCGGTACGGATACTTTTTATTTTCCGCCCTAGGAACCTCTCTGCACGAGCGACATGATTTCTAAAAATCCGGAAAACCTCAGATTTTTCACACATAGGGTAAACAGAGCACTTACGTGAATGGTCGTCTATAATCGATAAAAAATATTTTTCACCGTTGCGACCAATAGTACTGCAAGGACCCCAAGTATCCATATAGATCAAATCATTGGGATATTTAGAGCATCTAAAATTTACAGATTTAAAACTAACCCGTCTGAACTTGTTAAGTGTACAGGTTTCACAGTCAAAATTATGATCTTCAAATTTTTCCAACCCCTTTATGGCATGTTTCCTAATTGTATCCCGGACTACATATGGACTTATATGTGCTAACCTTCGATGTACCAGTTCATCGTCAACTTTCCTGGCCACACAAGCACTGCAATCCTCTCTTATTCTGGCAACTCGGGGATTTTTAGGACAAACCTGATATAAACCATTCTTTAATTTGGCAAAAAAAACAGTTTTATCATACCGGTTTTTAATTCTTACCATACCTTGACCGCCTTCGAACCTGAGACCTTGTCTGTCTAAAACAGAACCTGAAATTAAATTCAACTTAAGATTAGGTGAATACATGACATTGTACAAATGGAATGTTCTGGAGCCAAACTGTAGCTGAATTGTCCCTCTACCTGTAATCGGGAATGTCACTCCTTCGATAGCTACGGATAATTTATCGTCCTTTATTTCCTCAAAATCCTGGAACCACTCCTTCACTTTACAAAAGTGATGACTAGCAGCAGTGTCGAAAGTCCATAAATTCGAAGATTCTTCAAAATTACTCACATAAGTTTGCACAAGATTAATCGAAGGAAATCTCACCTTCTTATTTGCTGAATTTGGTTTTGATTTATAACGCACAGGACTTATTCCACGTGCAGGGGAATAACTTCTAACTGCCGTACTCTTCCGATAAGGTGATGTATTTCTTGGTGGAACACGCTGTCTCTGTTGGTACTCGTTAACGGGATTTCCATTGAAACAATTTCTTTTAATATGTCCCACCTGATTACACCTAAAACATGTCATATTTTTCTTGCGTGTGACTGCAGAATAAGCTTTGACTTCATGCATTTTGTTACGGTCTTGTTCTCGTACCGTCAGTCTATCTTCCTCAGCTACCAGTTCTACGAGTATGTCCTTAAATTTAAATTTTTCTTCTGGCCATCGTAATATGGATTGTGAAATGCTATCATAAGTTTCTGGTAAGTAGCGTAATAACTGAAAACTAACGTAAATTTCATTAATTGGTTGGTTTATACCTCGTAATTTTTCAACAATTCTCGTTAAACGTGCTGCAAACAGGCTAATTTTTTCATGTGGTTGAATTCTGCTAGAAAATAGTTCATTAATCAGTTGCATATGCCTCGACCTATTGTCGGGTTCAAAAAATAATTTTAATTTGAGCCATGCTTCTCGGGCATTCTCTATTCCCTCCACTATTTTCCGAAATTCAGGGGAAATATTTAAATAAATCAATGAAATTGCGGTTCCTGCACGGAGATTATAATCCCTAACGTCACGATATGTAACTTCAGGACCCGGATACTCTACCTGAGTAGTTACACTCTTTGTAGTATCGGTATCTTTACTCGCTGTGCTTTCAACTTCCGTTTTTTCATTCTTAATTTTAAGTTTTGGTACTAGCTCTGTACCTGCTACTATGCCCCAACATCCACGCTCCATAAGAATGTACCTCATATCTTCAGCCCAATTCCCGTAATTTGTTGCGTTCAGCTTCTCTATTTGGGTCTGCATTTTAATTGTATCCCCGAAATTCACACTTTTTCAAAACTTCAAATTCTTTCAAAATACAAAATAAACTTCACTTGTCGTCTATGTTAATATGCATCAACATTAAACTTACTTCAATTCCATTCAACGCCCCCCCATCTTCAGGGCCACTGATATAGTATCAAAACGTAAAAACATATTATTTTCATGGGCGAAATATTGTAATAACATTGTTGCTAATAATCCTTTCAGTTGTTATGAGCGTATACCGTCAATAACATCTGGTCATTGCCTATTTAGCTTTTATGGTCATATACCTTCAGTAACATCTGGCCCATAACCTCTTTTATTGTCAGCGTGCACGTGAAACGAGCACGTCAACAAAAAACCTAATAATTAAATTGCAGAGTAAAATCGCAGAAGAAACGTTGTTTGTTACAATAGGTATACGTTAAAACTATTGATGAAATCATAGACGACAAGACTTTTTCAACAATAACAATTCAAATTTATTTGTTTAAAAATATTAAAAGTTAGTTTAAAAAATCTTCAACAATAAAATATCCATATCAATCAATAGCGTTCTCTAAATTCATAAAAAAAACAAGTCTCATATATACAAACAACAGTGTCTATACACTGTGATGGAATTACCTCAAGTTAGGCATAGGCAAAGACTGTTAGCCCCTTATTCTATTTTCTTTACTGCGTCTTAAACTTAAACTATAAATCAACATTACCTTTCTTCAGATTGTCCTCAGCTTCATTATCTATCTACTCAATGATTTCCTCCTCACCTCTTATTTTTTACTGAATCGTATGTGAGCCTTATATACGCCTCATCTAATGATATTCAACGATCCGGTTTGTTTAAAACGCACCAACTACTGGAAACTGAATAATAAATTATTTACGGTAGCTTCTTCACAGCTGTGGAAATTCGATTAAAGATTTGATCCGGTTATCAGGTTTTATGATCAAACCGGTCTAAAACAAATGACGCAATACCCGGAAAGGCAAGTACATGATTCGTTTCACAAGTAGTCTTTAGTGTAACTCGCTAACAAAAAGTAAAAATATAAAGTTGATAATTAGAAACAACCAAGAACCCTCATTTACTGAACTTTTCAAGAAACCTTTTTCTGGAATAACACTTTCAAAACTAAGTTTGGAATTTAGACTTATTTTGGCTGTTTTTAAAAGATATGAAAACGTTTTCCTTTACTATTCTTCTAAATTTTGTTCAAAATGTTTAAGTGTTCCTAGATAATGAAACTTAGAGGGAAAAATGAAAGAAGTAAATAGCCTGACAGGTAAATAATTATTCCTCGGAGAACAGAATGAGAAAGCAGATCACATTTGAATTCCACCTCTCTAGGAATTTTATAAATTTTTGGAAAGGCTAAGATTAAATATACATACAGACGTTTACGTACATGAGGCTGCATACATAAGAGTGTTATACATAAGTGAGCATACATTATATACATAAGTTTGGTGAGGTTTGGAATTTTTCGTATTGGTCGAAACGTTTTATTTTGTGGTGTTTTCTTTTTCTAGGTATAAATTGTGGCCTCTATTTTTGTAAGAGTCTGTAATATATTAATTGTAAATGTAGTTTTACAGCTATCAACTCAAATGGAGTATTCCATAAACCTTTTCCTACTTTTATTCGTAATTATATTACTTTTCTGTCACCAGAACCTTGGTAAGTAACCAAATAAGATATTTCATAAAAATTGTTTTATTGGTTTGTAAAAATTTCTAAATTAAACATAAACAAATATAATACTCCAAATGTATAGGAAACATAAAAATGTCACCTATTTGGCTGTTTTTTTCTATAAATACTTAATACATTAATTACATTATCCCTATAAACTAACGCGTAGAAAATAACTGCGACTCTTTGATATTTAAATGCTGAAGTCTCTAGGTTTGTTATGTCTTTAAGATGGACTCTAAAGGAAAAATATGATAAGCAATATGCATAGTGCTAAATAACCCAAGGAGTTTTGAAAAATTAAATTTCGGAAAAATACTTATCCTCAATAAATCGACTTAAGGCTTCGTTTTGAATATTTATAAATTTGTTGAAGGTTATCTAGTATTGTTTTGCACCGGCTGTTGTAGAAGTAATCAGATCAATGATTCCTAAAAATTCTACAATTTTATATCCTTTCAAGTATTTTTAGACTCTTCTGCAAACTTTAAAAATCTTAATGTCATTGTCATTCGGAAATCGTAACTTAAACAGTTAGATGGGAAAATATAGTGTTCGTTCTAGTGGAATTTTCTCATCCTAAGCGGAGGGAAAGCAGACAGTATTGGTTACATTTTCAATACGAGTTTTATATAAAATAGAAGAACGAAGTGCATGGCCTGAATGTTTAAGTACCTGGCTAGATAGTTTTCATTTAGAAAAAGTTTTGCATAACAGTTAATACTTATTTTCAGGGAGGCCAGCTAGGATACATTTCTTGGGAGGGGGGGGGGGAGGTGGTTTTTTTATTTAATTTCCCGTGATAATATCACCGTATGATAACATAACATTTGTATTTTTTGTTTTATTGTTGAATCTAAACACTTAAATTCAATTTTTTAAGGATTTAAATCTAATTCCGAGATTACATTTCGTCCCCACTAAAAATTTTGAGTTTTTGCTAAGGGGAATGTTTTCTGTTTATTTAGTGGATATGTAGTTCTGAAACACACGTAATTAGTCCGAAACAGGAGTCCATAACTTCTTCATTTAAATTCTTGTATAAAGTGGACCTTGAATTTGCTATGTGATTCAGGCATTCCGAGATTCAGTTTTTTTTAATATAATTTATAGCCCAAATTTTCGGGAGACTCTTTTGTTTGAAGGCACGTAAAATAAAATTACTCTAACTTAGAAAATTTATCCAGTTGGTAAAATTTTCAGAGAATTACTTGAGTCCATTACGACTTTAATGGATTTTTATCGGGAAGAAACCGAAACAGAAGCTGATTCTTGACTATTTGATGATTGACTTACTAGGCTTAGAGTTATGAGCAGTCGAACTTGTGAATTAGGTAGCTTATAGCTTATTAGCTTGGAGATTTATACAGTAATCTATATATATATAAAACAGTTCCATAAGTAACTCACTGACTGACTCACTAACATACAACGCACAGACCAAACCGCTAGACCTAAAGGGCTGAAATTTCGCATGGCGATTCTTCTTATAGTGTAGGGGTGCGCTAAGAAAGATTTTTGAAAAATTCTTCTTAGATTTTTTAAAATAAAATTTTTAAGCTGTTTTAGTAACTTTTTTTAAGTTTGTATTTAAAATAATAATTTGAGGATAATAAAATTTATATCATGAGAAAGATCATAAAAATTTCCTTAAAATGAGATCTTTTTCGAATCTTTACCTCCATTTTCTGATTTTTTATGAATTTTAAAGATTAATATTTAGAATTTAATGTATTAAATGTTGATTACGTGATTCCTTTTCCTGGTACTTTAAATCAATTTATCGTCACGTGCATAATAACTAAATAGACAAAAAAATATTTTTTTCTTGCTAATGCGGCAGACGATTGGGCATTATCCTCAAACTGTACTATATCATTTAGTATTCTATTAAATTTAATTTGAATATTTTCTTCTACATTATTTTGTTTTTTAAATATCCGTTCCGATTTTTTTATAAATATATTTTTCTATTTTATTTTACATCAATTATATACATTGATCGTCGTATTTAATATATATATATATATATATATATATATATATATATATATATATATATACAGTGATTTCCGCTTATAAGAATCACGTTTGTTATCACTGATTTTGATTCTTATAAGCGGTTGATTCTTATAGCCGAAATTTAGGTTTTTGGACAGGCGCACACACACCTATATATATATATATATATATATATATATATATATATTAGATAAGTTACCATAAAATACTCTTTAATTTACGTTAATTATCTTTTACTAAAATTATTTTTTATAATTTTAAAAATACAACTTAATTTCTAGACCTATAAGTAGATACAGATAATTATAGTAAGAGAAGAAAAAAATCCAATATTTGTTACAACATACTTGCTTAACAGTTTTAACATTTCAGCTACAGGAAAAGAGCAAGAAAAAGTTTTCTATGGTAGTTTGACGTAATGAAGTTTTCAGGAGGTTGTTTATACCTCTTTCAATACTATTAGTCTCAGACGAAGATTCACCTTCTAGCTTACATTTCATGGTTTGATAACGTGCTGAATCTACTAATGTCACGTTTGCCTAAGTGATAGTGGAAACTTCGCCGACGATTTATATCTTTCAGTGTCCAGGAAGCCGCAACTAGGATGAGGGAGGTTGAAAAAAAGAGATCGCACCCGGACGGGCAAAGATGCCCCCTGGTCAAGCTAATAGGACAGTGTTGTGCTAAAGCATTTAAGGGGAAACTATTATGTTATGTCTAACAAAGAAAGGGATGCATTTTAAGACTGTATTGCATCCCATCTTATCTGTCTTTCTTTAACAAAAAAAAATAAAGAACTTCGTGCCTTTTGAGTGTTTAAGTGGCTTTTTTTGAAAAATGAAAGGAAAGCGAAGAGTGTAAGCTGCTTCTTAAAACCGGTGGATTGATTCTTTAAAGCGAAAATTTTAACATGAAAATAATGCATTTGTTTTTGTTTTTGCGATATTGATTCTTATAAATGGTTGATTCTTATAACCACTGATCACTATAAGCGGCGGTTACTGTGTATATATATATATATATATATATATATATATATATATATATATATATATATATATATATATTGGTATTAGTTGCATACATAGTTGTATTTAATTTGAATGTACTTCGTAGCGAAGTGCGGGTTTTCAGCTAGTTTTAAATAATTTTCGTTCTTCTATCCGCGTTCTTCGTAAGAACCCTTTTCACCGCATATCATGCAATATTCCTTTTCAGGATCATTTCTGCGGAAGACACACAATGTAATAAAGTAACATTTCTGTAGCAAGCAGTAAATACAGTTCAATACAGTTCTAATGTATGCCGGACCAAAACGAGCCCCAAAATCAGCAATATGTCTTGACGCTAGGTATTGAAGCTGATTTTTCTACGAGTAAGTAAATTACATGAACAAATGTTGAAAATAAGTGTTGGTTATGATCTCTCTCAAGGATTCTTGTGACTGCGAGTTGTTGCCTTCGAATTATAAGAAAATTGTAATATCTTCTGCTGAAGGAGATATTACAATTTTCTTAACTTTTTTACAATTTTTGTAACATTTTCCGAATCGGAAATAAATACTTTCTTTGTTAATTGAAGCCTGCGAGTTAAATCTTAGGACTTGAATATTGATAGAAAGAAAACCTTAATTAGGTCAAGTCCTCTATATTTGAAAAAAAAAAGAATTTGACCTGCAGTAACGATGCAGAAATTTTATTAGTTCCTTAATTTATTGTGTTTCGATTAGTTTCGCAAAAGCTCTATTCGATATTTTTGCATAATCAAATAACGTCAATAAAGTCTATAAATATCATTGAATTTTGGAAAATAAATTTATTTTGTCTGAACTTCTGTATGCGTAACAAAATTTTTTTTAAAAATTATTTAGGATCAGTCGCATTTAATCGGAAGAAAATAAAAGCTGTCTATTAAAGAATTTTCCCATAAATTTTGTTAGCGTTGACTTGTCTGAGTCAAGCGATTTAAAAAAAAAAAATTGATTGATGATAGAGGTCTACCTTAATCGATGAACCTTTCTCTCTAAAAATTCCGATCCGTATGTAAAGAAGAAAAATAAATGTGTACTTTATGATGAGATGTTGGGTAAGAAAGTTTTGGTTCAGTGACACTTGATTTCACACGATGCTTGAGCTTATTCTTATGATGATTTAAAATTAATAAACATGCAGAGAGTGTAATTTTGAATTCTTAAAAAGTCTCCCCGAAAGAAATGAGATAAAAAATAGCATTAAATAAGAGTTCTTAATTTACAGACATTCGTAGAGAGAAGAAAAAAAAATATTTCCATTATGTATAAAGCACAGTCGAATGTAAAACATTGTCAAAGATATACACTGAAGTGCCACTGAATTAGGGATATCAATGCCTATGCAAATTGTTTAGCGCTTCGCATCATGTATGCGCAAGTGAGGGCGCTGTGGTAACTGCATATATAGCGCGTACTGTGGATGTTCTGAATTAGTTGTTGGAATTGCCAGTATGGGTAAACTGCCTGATTTAGACGCCTTCGATCGCGGACAAATCGTAGGTTCGCGACGCATGGGCCATTCAATTTCCGAAATCGTCAGACAGCTAGGATTTTCAAGGTCGACAGTGTCAAGAGTATACCAAGAATACATGGATGGTGGAAAAAAAACTAGCGATCGGGCAAACTGCAAAGGACAATTAGCCTTGACAGTTCGTGTTGAGAGACGGCTCAGGCGTATTGTACGTAGCCAGCGAAGCCAAACATTAGCTCAAATTACCACCCAGTTTAATGACGGTGCCAATCGTACAGTCAATAAACGGAGTGTGCAACGCTCGCTTCACCGTATGGGTTTCGGGAGCCGTCGACCTACGAGAGTACCATTGCTCTATACTCGCCATCGGGCTGCACGTCTTGCCTGGGCAAGAGACCACAGAGACTGGAGTGTAGAGGACTGGAAACGAGTAGCATGGAGTGATGAGTCTCGATTCCGACTACTTAACGCCGACGGGAGGCTGAGAATATGGCGTCAGGCTCATGAAGCCATGGATCCTGCATGCCTGGCTGGAACTGTACAAGGGCATGGTGGCTCAATCATGGTCTGGGGTGTTTTTTCGTGGCACAGTTTGGGATCTTTGGTGCGTGTACCAACCTCCCTCAATGCAATTCGGTACGTAGAGTTGCTGGGTGATCACCTCCTTCCGTTTATGCTGTTCTGTTATCCGCACGGTAATGGAGTTTTCCAGCAAGAGAACTGTACCTCTCACAAGTCCCGGTTGGCTACTGGCTGGTTGGATGAGCATTCCTCTGACTTCTCTCTCATGAATTGGCCACCTAAAAGCCCAGGATTAAATCCTATTGAGCATCTTTGGGTTGTTTTCGAACAAGGCGTGAAAGGCCATCACACAGCACCAAAGAACCTTACTGAATTATGGACAGCTTTAGCCAATATTTGGCAAGCCATTCCCGTGGAACGCTTCCAGAAACTTGTTGAATCTATGCCTCATCGTGTGGCAGCCGTTATCAAGGCCAGAGGAGGCCCAACTCGTTACTAGGTAGGTATCAATAATTCAGTGGCACTTCAGTGTAGATAAGTCAGAATATTTACTGCCACACTAAAATAAGTTTAACATCCCTTCAAAGCTGCTTTTTCCCATATTT
The DNA here is from genome assembly GCA_907164885.2 of Dolomedes plantarius. Taxonomy (NCBI): domain Eukaryota; kingdom Metazoa; phylum Arthropoda; class Arachnida; order Araneae; family Dolomedidae; genus Dolomedes; species Dolomedes plantarius. Next base: position 73,772,376 of record OU015494.1, on the reverse strand, counting down.
ATAACCACACTTATGGATGGTCGGGGAATACCATTTCCGGACCAATTTTTATTGATGTGAATACACGAGAGCACTGATGTTAAGAGAATGGCAGCTCTTGCGTGAAATTATTTACTCTCAGAGTTTCTTTCTTTTTTGTGGAGATATCATAGTTGAAGAGATACCTGTCTTAGGAATATAGTGGATGTTTTAGAACTTCCGATTGACACCGTGATTGCAAATTTTGCCCGCTCTATGACATCGGAGATTGACATGCAAAATTGTAGATCATGTTTTTCGGAAATGGACCATTTTCTCTTCACAACACGGCATATATATAACTTAATAAGTTAAGGTTTGTTCCCTCATGCTTTGTTACTTTAGTTTTGATCTAAGCACGTAGTTCAAACTTAGAAAAAATCTCTTAAGGGCAGTTTATTTAGACAAATAAAACTCAATACATTATACTCATTTTTTTTTCATGTTTTGTTCTAGCATATCTGGATACTTTGTACAGCAGCTATCTCCCGTTACATGAGCTAGAACCATTATATGAGCTGTGACTTCCCACGTTTATTGGCAACGGGGAGTAGGAATCAATACTGTCCCTGTTTTTTCCAAACTTTTTAAATATGCATATCTGATGTACTGTTTGTATTCTCCATTTAGGATTATTTAACTGTGGTCACTTTCATGGTAGAGAAATGAGCAAATTCATTCAGTTGCTAAATATGGATTTTAGAGCGAATTTAAGAGCTTTTAAATATTTTGTGATGATTTGTGTTGAATGCACAAAATTATTTTTGTGTACACCTGCTTGTCCGTGAAGGTATATTTATATATGAAAGTTTAGAGGTGAAAAAAATTAGGGCCGTTGAAAATTAGTATTGTTTAAAATATTTTCTTTTTTACATGCATCATCAAAATGAAACAATTTTTTTTCCGCAGCGTGTAATTTCAAATTTAAACATACTCTGACCCTAGAAAGTCCTTCAAACAAATAGAATAAATTCAGAGGGAGAGGGAGAGGAAGAGAAACCGTTTAGAATACACAAAACTGAAATGATGCCAATTGAGGAAAGTTCAATCACTTATTAGAATAGAAAAGAACTCCTCGAAGCAATTCGATCTGAATGGAAAACATTGGATAAAAATACAGAAGAAAACTCTTCTGTCCCTTAAAATAATTTAAAACTCAAAGAATATGAACTGAAAGACAAAAAGAATGATAAAAAAGTAATATTTAGATAAAACTGATGAAAATAAGAAAAGATAAACTAATTATTAAATCTAAAATGCTAATTTCATTTTGTGTCAAAACGAAAGATCATGTTTAACGTCGCCAATAATCACTTCATGACTAAAACAAAAAATGATCACATAGTTTTTCAGGAGAGGTCACATAAATTATGAGTCTTGTAATAAACTTTTCGTTTAATTGACTGTAATTGTGCTACAGAACTAAGATTGATGTCTATTAAATATAAAATTACTAATTTGGCTATTTGAATTTAATTCGGAGCATGTTTCAACCTGATATTTCCTCTTTGTCATTATACTACATTACTTTAGGGATCATACTTATGAATCTAAGATTTGACTTTTTGGGGTGAATGACCCTTTAATTAATTAGAAGTTTCACACTAGTATATTTTTTCGAACGTGGCAGAAACTTTATATTGAGGAAACTGACACATCCACTCGGCGAATTCATTGGCTACTTGATTGTAGATGCATCATACAAGGGAGCCAACAGTTCTTCCTATGAGGGACAGCACAGGAACGACCATGCCTTATCCGGGATTCGAACCAGAGTCCACACACCGGAAGGCCGAGATGCTAATCATTATGTTATATAAGTGACATTTCATACCAATGTAAATAGCATGTAATTTGGAACGGATATTTAGTGTGTACTTAAGTTGTTTTTACTACATTATTGCCCATTAAGGACCCGTCTCTTGTGTTTTTAGATATTCGAATATAAGAAAAGTTAAGCAAAAAGTTGAAAACATTGAATTTATTGAGTAAACATTTTTGTCTAACCTATGGGGTATTAGAAAAACACTATTATTTTTATATTTTGATATTAAGAGAGGAATAGATGTGGACTTGGATTCGTAGTTTAACACCTAATAGAATAATATGAACAAAAAAATTAAAGACTGTATTATAAAAAAAATAATTGTCTATTTTATGGTATAAATAGAAAATAATTAGATCATACCGTGGTCTCTGTATAGCATCAGTAGCATACATTATCATGAATGGCATCTTTTTTTAAATTATGAACCCCTGTGATGTTTGTTGTTAGGAAAAAGGCATGTCTAAGTGAGACCTATCTTAAATATTATGGGAAAAAAGTAACCACGGCGATGATCAACTGCTATTTCAAAATTCTTGTTTAAAATCTAATTTGTTTCACTAGATCGCATACTCTACATCTACCTCAGTTAGTCATGATGGGTTTTTTTTCCGTAGATTTTTCTTTTTGTTTCGTTGTTTTGTACCAGCACTCTTCATTCGCAGCAAATTCTGCCATTTCCATCACTGTATGTCCTTTATATCTTTAAAGACAATAGTACTCTTTTGTTATTCCTTTTAACCTTTTACTTGTCTATTATTTGGGCTGTGAATCAAATTGATAAAGATTCATTTAGTGCGTATATAGTAAGTACGTATTAACACTTTTAAACTACCCTGATATTTCAAACTAATTTTTGACTGCAGAAGCGAACAAGTTAAAATAAAATTACAGTAAAGACTATTTTTTCCTGAGATCTTACTATTTTTACTTGACTATTGTCTAAGTCAAATATGTTGGGGGAAATAATTTATTCCTCTTATAGTGGGATCGTAGACAGTTCCGGACAAAAGTGACTACAAATCACAAAGAAAAAAAATGAAGATGCAGCAATATTTTTAAAAAATATGAGATTTTTATATAAAAATGCACATTTGTTTAATTTATTTATTGCTTTAAAACAGTGGTTCCCTACCCATAGAAGTCTGCGGACCACTAAGCCAGAAATTGAACCATGTGCAGACCCCCCCCCCTTCTCCCCCCAACCGACTTGAAGAGGGAACCTTCCGGGGGGTATAGAATATCCCTCAGGCAAAAGGGATACTGGATTAACGTACTCACTTTTTGTTTCAACCCTGTTTTCAATCTTTATAATTAGATAGCCTAAATCCCAGCTTGAAATTGAAACATATTGATCCATGTGTGATAAAGTAAAACAGCTTTTTAGAACACATTATTTATTATTGCTATTGTACAGTGTACAGTACGACTTAACTACAAATTTTTTAATCGTAAAACATAAAAATTACTTTTTTTATAATGTTTATTGTATATAGGCCCTAGCCTACTAAATAATAATATAAAAGTCTCAATTACAAATTTATGTTGAAATAACAATTTTGTTTGAAAAGGACGCTGAAAAATTTTTTTAGCTCAATGTTTTTCTCAGTGTGATTTTTGTGTACGAATTTCTTTGACAAACTGAGGAATTCTAGGAGTTATGCTGTTGCTTAGAGCTATCCTCAAATCACTGCTTTCCCCTAGTCGATTTCTTTGTTTGTTTTTAATCAACAATAGAGTCGAGAATCCCTGCTCACACAAAAATGTTGTCGAAAACACTGTTAGATACTGCTAAGTTTCTTGTCGAATGTTTAGGTAAGATATGGCTTTTTTTCATCAAATTTCCTCTAGATTCAATTTAAGAAATGTTAATTCAACACCTGATAGGAATCGGATATATTCGGCCCGTCTAGTTCAATGAACATTGCTTTGAAAATCCCCATTTAATTGGTAACTTTTTTATATGTGGTGACGGACCTCTCCCGAGGCTCTTGACCACCAGTTGGAAACCACCGCTTTAAAACGTTTTGTCGTGTGGTGTCTTATATATTTTTATTACGTATATAGTGACGGCGCATCGAGGGTTGTAGTTCAATCCAACTTGAAGAGGAGTTCCAGCTAATTATAAAATTTATTAACATCTTTTAATGCCACCAGTAATCCTTCAACATACACATCGCCAGCGTTAAGGCGTGCTCTTGTAAAATTCATCATACTATATGCAATGCAGCAAAACCACTTATCACCTTTCTGTATCCAATGCAGTGCTCAAGTGGTTATCATTTGTTTCTAGAACAGTAACATTTTTCAAAGCCACAAATTTTCCTACAAATAAAAAGCCCTTTTTACTAGATGTCTGAAAGAGGGTAAAGTTTGATATTTGCAGCCATATGAACATTACATTTAACCATTTTTGTAAATAAACAGTTTTAGCAGAAAAATGTGTGGGAAAACTGAAAAATTACTTACATAGTATAGAAATGTTAAAACTGTGGAAAACTTTCTCATGCCGTGGAACACCATGTGTTATGCAGACAAAAGTTTTTATATCTTTGTCCTGAAAAAGAGAAAAAAGAGTGAGGATAGAAGCAGTTGAAATTTACATTTCAGTTTGTATATTAAGTATTTTATAAAAATCTTTTATGAAGGAAAAACTAAAGCTTTTATGCTATCTTATGACAACTTTGCAAAGAAAATTCCAGAACTTATAGATTTAGAAACTCTATTCTTTTGAGCAATGATTGGATGAACTAAACTGATTTACTTACATTGATCTAGCGTTTCTTTTATCGTCCAGAGCAATTTATTTGCTTTTGTATTTGTCTAAATCTCCCATATAAAGCGAAATGTTTTCCTATTTTAAGGATCACGTATCATATAAAAACATGCAGGTTTTATACGACCATTCTCCAGTAAAAAAATGTTTCTATGCTACAATAAACATAAGCGAAGTTTATTGCACAGATTTCTTAAACTATCCCACACAAAAAGCTTTAGTATTTTAATATGCAAATAAGAAGCATCAAAGTTGTCCCAAGAAGATATAGCATTTCTACTGAAAAACAAATCAAAATATTTCAAATGACACCGTTTGAATTTGAAAACAGTCTCTAAGGGGATTTCTAACGATTTTCAATCTTAGATATTCAAAAATCTTTTTCAAATCTTCTTATCAGGGGGAGCACGTGTTCAAAGTTTTAAAGTAAAGACAAATTGGAGGTACAAAAAAGCATGAGAAGAGGTGTTATCTACTTCTCTTCATCAAGATGGCTTGGAATTTATTTTCAACGGAATTTGATAAAAGTCTCTGCATTAAAATCAGCTAAATAATTCAAAAAAGTATCAGATGTTGCAAACTGTTTAAAGTAGTTTTAGATTAGGTAAAATGCAGACTTAACTGAAGAGAATATGTTCTTGAATTAAAGCTCAATCTATTTCTAGTTAAGTTTAGAATTTAATTCAGGCTTATACACCATTGAACAGATATAGTAATAGAAAAACTAATAATTTTTGTTCTTTACAAATCTCCATTTTGCTAGTCTATTGAGAGCAGAAAAAGGAAGCTACATTTTTTAAATAAGTAAAATCCTACAAGTATATAGAAAATTCACATTCATTTGTAATTCAAGGTATAGAAACCTATGGTGCGTTTAAAATATATACCCCACTCTTAACGATACAAGGATTGTACTCTTTGATTACATATCTAAAATTTTGATTATTTTTATTTAACAAGAAAAGTAAACCCTGATTTGATTTTTAAAGTTACCACTTCAAGAATTTCGGGAAAATCTACTAAAGAGAGTAAAATTACTGAGTACGTGTCATATCTAATTACTAGGAAATTTTCATCAAATGCCAAATGCGTTTGAGAAGTTAGAGAGAATTCAAGGATAGGTGGTTGTAATTTATTCCTAGCATAATACTCGTAAAGACGTTAAAACTCTCTTCTTGATATATTAGCATATTACATTTATTAAATTTCAGTTGCGCTCCGTTATTTTGAAAAGGAAATCTTTGTATATGAATAAAATTTATGAAACACAATTAACTCAGTTAACATTTTAAAATGAATATAAATACTTTATGTAACACCGGCTAAATTTAGATCAGTTATTCTTTCCCATTTGAAGTAATGCCTGTAGTTCACTTAGTTGCTATGATTAAGCGTATCCTATCCAGATATTTAAGAAAGCAAAATTATAATCTTTCAAAATCCCTTTCAGCCAAATTGATGTTAAAAACCAGGAAAATTAGTGAATCGTACCTTTCGAAAAAATAAGACAACATCGGATGATGCAAAATATTATGTATTGATTACTAGGAATTCGTTTATCTTGTAAATGTCGTAAAAATAGTATCATTAAGAAAAACTTTAAATTCCATTAAATAATTTGAAAGAGTCCAGAAACTGTTAGAACGAAGATTTGATAATTACAATCATCATGGGAAATTTAAGCTATTTTATAGACTGAAAATAAAAAATCAAGCGTTATATATGTGAATATTGGTATCAATAATTGTAGTATTATATATATTATATTAAATGCGAAATTCGATAGAAACTGTCTAATTTTGACCATTAATGAGCATTAAAAATTCTGACGATTACCAATGAAAACAATGAGTAACAGTTGAAGTGTTACAATGCTTGGTGAAGTGCATAAATTAGTTTTTCCATATGGGTATGTGAGGTGTTGATGTTATTATTCATTCATATAGACGGTCTTTTTTTATGGTTATATTTAGTAGTTCTATCTCAGAAACTCAACATCCAGTAAATTGAGTAGAACTAATAAAATTTTCTAGATGGTGCCTGTTGGCTATCACAGAAAAATACTTTGCAAAATTAACTGGTGACTTATTTCCTGCTATCTGAAATGGAAAGAACGAAGTGTCCCTTATGAATATCGATAAAAAATTTAAATAGTTGGACGATGGCAAAATAGCACAAACAGATTTAGTTATATCCAGTGCATTCAATACCCATGGACATATTTACTCCCTCGTTGTGGGCTGCTCGTCAGTGTTTGAACCAAAAAATAAGCTAGATGCATTTTAATATTTTAAAATAACTATTTCTTTTCTTGAGATGCTTGCATTTCTAAAATAAACTTATTTTACTAAGGTATTTTTAGAAAATATTATCTTCAATCTGTCTTAATTTTTAACTGCAAATTTTTTATGTCAATTGTTTTTATTATGGGTTGGATTGAATGAAATCTGTCTGTCACCTGTAAAGATTTTGTTGAACAACCTCGCCTTTGGAAAAAAAGTCATATCTAGTACTTATACATGGGATTCACTGATGTTGTGGAGAAGTATGCAAAAGTAAACTGTCTGACATATCTGTTTTTCATACAAATGTTTTACAAAATGATGTACAGCCACAGAATCTCTAAACTTGCAATGGCAGTTTTTATGCAGCAATATGCAATCAGACAGGGCACGAAGATGGGAAAATTTGCCTATGATATTATTTATCTTGATGCTAAATTAGATTACGCTTTCATGCATGTAAATCCAATGTATAACGAAATAACTTTCTAAACGGAGTTTACTTTTAAGAATAAGAAATGTAGAGAAGCGCATAGGTTTGTTTGTTTTTTACTGATTTAAAAAATAGAACCAGATACGATAAAAAAATAAAAGGCTTGACTAGGGAATGAGTTCTTAAGCGTTGAATATGCAAAGGATGAGGTTCTAAGAAAGACAGAAAATAGGAGACAAATTTGGCATCCCGCCAAACATTTCTGTGTCGACTGCATGTTGATTCTTATTTCAAACATTTTAAGAAATATGAAAAATACCATGTATTTTTTTCTTATTTCTTATAGTGCTAGAAATAAGAAAATCTTCTAAATAAGTATTATATAACATTTTAAAGAAATATCCCAGCCGAATGTTTATTTCTTAATGAATATTTATTACTAGCTATTATTAAAAATACTCCCTTTCAGCCGTTTGCTTCATTTAATTCAATAAATGTTAAAAGCGATGAAAGTGGTGAAATTGCAATGATAAGATGAAAAAGAAGACAAACAGGAAAAATTAAAATTTCCTCTTTTTTAAAATTTTTAAATAAATATACCTAAGCATATGTATATTTATTAATAGATTCCGTAATAGTTTTTAAAAATGAAAAGCAATCACGAATCCTTTTAAACCGACATCAAGTAAAACAAGAGTCATACTTCAACAGGATAAAAATTGTAAACACTCAGAAAATATGGAGCTATTATGAGGAATCACTCTTTTACATATTACTTTTGAAAATAACAAATTAGTATCGAGAAGGAAACTTTTTATTCTTAAATAAATAGGAAACCTTACGGAAGACGTTAATAAGATACATTTCTACGAAGTTCGTAACTCAGTGGTAGAAAAGCACAATTATTACAAAACGCCACTTTTTTTTCGGCATCATTAGTCGAATAGTTCATATTAGCTAGTAAATATGGCAGAATTGTAATGCTAGTGTTAAATTTTCCTGTAATTTAGCGATCCTCGTTAACCTTTCAGAAAACACATTAGAAAAAGTAGATTTGAAATCTAATTCTAAATTTATTATTCCTTACAAAACTTCTTGACATATAATATTTAGAGATTGTATTGAATAAAAATGATGTGAGTTATTTAAATGGATATCTCAATATGATACATTAAATTATAGTATGATATGGAAAGTTTGCACACAGATTTGTGTAAGTTAATTTTTAAAGGGATAGAGAGAAATGACTGTTTAAAATAGAATTTTATGTATGGAACATAAAACTTGTATTCCCATTTTGCAGAACCTATTATTAAATTATTCATCTAAATATTCATGATTGAGGAAGGCAGCTTTGAAGGCATTCATTGTTAATTTTTTAAACATAAGTTGATTCGATACCAATATTCGATTTTGGTAAAGAATTAGAGAACTTATATTTGTGCAATACTTTGAGTGCAGAGCTTGAAAATGGACGCCAGGGGAGAGAAGGCACTTAGCGTAACCTTGCTTTATAAAGAAAAAGGAATTTTAATGGATGCCTGCCAGATGTTTTATGATGTAAATAAAAATATGGGAAATGAATTGGAATAAATTATTGTGTATTAAGAGTATCAGTTTTTCCCCCTCTTTCTTAAAATTTATTATGGGCTTTGTTTTGGTCTTAAAAACAGAGGTAAATCAATTTTTTAAAATTCCTAACAACTTTTTGTTCAAACCGCATTTTTATTTTTATAGTACTTTTTAATGTGAAAAATGCTTTAAAAATTACTATAACAATATTTATCAGCATTAATTTAAAACTGAATGATTATTAAATTGTTGTTTCATTATTAAAGATTTATCCAAGGTACCCACATATATTCTGTATTATTAAAAGTACAAAGAAATTCCATTCTCTTTGAGAGAATGGCTGTATTTCAGTCCTTCGTATGACGACATTTGTGAACAAACCTCATCTAAGGAGGAATTTTATGAAAGTTAATTAGGGTTCCACTAGAGTTAACGTTCTTCAAGATGTAACTGCCTTATGATACACAATGATGTCGGTAGGGCCAAAGCCTTTGCTGAGGATTAAATCAGTTTCTTGTTCATATTCTGAAGAGGACAGTCTAAACTATTAAATTTGCTTTTCATATCTAAGAACTTTTACCCATCCTGAGATGTGAGGCATAAAGCTTTATTTTAGAGAAAAAGTTGAATTGTAAGGTCCATAATATTTTTAAAATGTAAGACGAAATTATTCATAGTCCGTCACTTTGAATCACAACAATTTGAATCACATTTGTCAACAACAAAAGAATTTAGTATCAACCTGATCAAACACATTAAGACCTGACAGAATTCCCTGCTTAGTTGAAAATATTCTTTCATATACCATAATAAAGGCTGCCACGCTAGTCAAATGCATGAAGTTTGAGAGAAACGCATGATTCTTTACACTATACCCCTGATTCTCTTTACTTAATTCCTTTAAAATATCCTAACATTCTAAACGTTAAATTAACAAAGTAACAATAAAATTAAATAAATCCCCAGACTGTAATATAATCTGTATTACATTCAGAAATATGGTACAACATTTTAAACTAATGTTATCAAATGTTCACGTCATTTCAACCAAACGTTTATAGAAATGTTTAAATAGAAATATTTAATCCATTATGAATAAAAATTTGTTTTATGAATGATATGCAATAAAGGCCATTAAAATTGTGCCAAATTGTTTAAATTAAATTATTTATTACTCAGTATCTTAATTATGTAAAGAAAAATTCAGATGAATAATTTAATTTTAATATGCATTTCAATTCGAAAGTTTCTCAATCTAGTCCTTTAAAAATAATGAAATTCCAGAATTTCTGAATTTAATAGGATAAATAAGGAATTATGTTACACTCCAAATACAAAAAATTAATGAATTTCATTGATTTCAAGTCTGAATGCATATTTGACTTAGTTCAACGGAAAAAAATTTTTATATCCGAGAAAGTGGGGAAATCGGCAGAAAATGAATTCAATTTTACCTTGTCTGTATTAAAAAATTATTCGTTATGTTAAAAGGAATTTTTATTTCTGGAAAATATAATATAAATTAATTAATTAGAGAATTTTTCACACTGCACTTTTACTATGCATACTTATGAAAAATTTCATCCACGAAGCGGTTGGTAGTGATGTCTTTTAACGTATACGAAAAAAATATGATAATTTATTATTACCTCACATTTATTAGTTTTGATAATTAAAAAATCTTAAATGAATTACTAATACTGAAATTTTGATATATTTCATTAGATTGTTATTGAGATTAAGTTATAAACTTTTAGGTCATATGGAAAGATTTCAGTAGTACAAAGATGTACATATGGGTATTACATCACATACGTTTGTTAATATAAACGATATCGGAAGGTGACTCTTTTGTGTTTGAAAATAAAGCAAAAATTTCATAGGCAGGAAACGTAAATTTCTTTTGTATTTGCCTTTGCAGTAGATAATACGCAAAAGATCATCAGATTAAAATCAGCTAATAAGTCTGTGTTGTCAAAAACAGGAAACAAGGCAATTTAGAAAGTAGCTTTTACGTATATAATCTAGATTATCTTGAAACGACAAAAGGAATATGTCGCTTATTTCTTTAGAATTATATTTAGGCCAGTCAATAATAATTCAACCGTTCCTTAGGAACAACGAGGAAACTAGTTTCATTGTTTCTGTAGGGAGAATAGTAGAACACCAAAGTCCATTGCCGACAATTTAGAAACTAGGTTGCACGTATATAATCTAGATTATCTTGAAACGACAAAAGGATGTGTTGCTCATTTCTTTAGAATTATATTTAGACCAGTTGATAAGAATTCAACCGTTCCTTAGGAATAATGAGGAAACTAGTTTCATTGTTTCTGTAGGGCGAATGGTAGAACATCATAGTCCATTGCCGACTAAGATAAATTTTGATGTTGACTCTTTTAAAATAGGAACTTTAATTCTTTTGAAATAGGAACTTTATTGGTACGCTCTTGAGAGATGTTGAGCTGAGTGAACGCATACATCTACCCGAAGAACTGCAAGCCATAGTCTGCATGTCAAAGAGTTCGACTATAAATAGAAACACCGAAAAACCTTCGTTGAAAACAGTTCAACAAGAATGTGTTGCACATTAGCATAGGTGCAGCTGTTCTCCAAAAAAGCAATGACGGAGGGTGATTCAGCCTTACGAGTCGCTCGTTCTTTTCCTTACTAAAATATCGAAAAAAGGGTTATCCGTCGGCAGATTAAAGCCTCATTTAATATACTGCGAAGCTACAATTCGAGTTCCCGGGCTCTGAGCAGGGTCAGAATATTTAGGGTATTTGACTTTAGTGATTTAATTTTGGGGATTTAGCCATCCCACACCGTAACTCCACAACTACGCATTATTACTTTTTGCCATGAAGAGCCAGTTTCCATTTATAGTATGATGAGGTATTTAAATCAGAAAACTGCACACTACATGATCTGCCACTGCTTGTCTTCGCTGAAATCCTGCCCACGTCCTAGAACAGATCCCATCTTTCAATATATCAAGAGAAATAAATTTGGTTGAATGAAGCAATTTTCCTGCATTCTCATCTACTATGTTAGACCTAATGACAAATAATTCGATAGTAATGTTTATATATATATATATATATATATATACAAAGTGCGCCCATAAAGTAACCGGACAATCTTTTATAAATAAGAAAAATATTAGTCACCTTCAAGTAAATTTATCTCCTTCAAAATAATCGCTAAAGGAGTCTATTCAAGTTTTCCAACACTTCTTCAAGTCATCGAAACACTGTTTATAGGCTTTGGAACTAACCGTTCCCAAAATACGCCTAACATTTGATTTAATATCCGAGACTTTTTCAAATCTCTGTCCTTTCACGGATTTTGCATTTTTTTATTACAAAGGACTTATTCACCATGAATTTGTTCCTGAAAATCAAACAATTAACCAGTATTTTTACTAGGAGGTGATTTTTCGATTAAGAAACGGGATAAGGTGAGTTAGGAGGGAACTGTTTGATTCTGGGTAATCATTTCTTTTACACGCTAGGCCCCATACAACAAATTCTGTACAACTGTATCTTTCTAAGCATTCAATTGCAGTGATAAATCACCCACCATGTTCTCCAGACTTATCGCCAGCTGATTTTTTTCCTTTTTCCAAAACTTAAGATGGCCATGATGGCCACAGATATTTGAAAACGTCTCGGATATTAAATCAAATGTTACACGCATTTTGCGAACGGTTAGTTCCAACGCCTATAAACAGTGTTTCGATGACTTGAAGAAACGTTGGAAAAATTGTATAGACACCTTTGGTGATTATTTTGAAGGAGATAAATTTATTTGAAGGTGAGTAATATTTTTCTTATTTGTAAAAAAATTGTCCGGTTACTTTATGGGCGCACCTTGTATATATATATATATATATATATATATATCAGTCTGCATATCCGTCTATATTTTAAGTTTTTAAACTTGGAAAATTAAATTTCTGTCTATAGTAATCTATTAGTCAGTTTTACACTAGCATTCAATATTATATTTATTTTGCTATGTGATTCATTTTTCACAAACCTTTTATTCTGATAGAACTACAAAAGAAATTTGAAAAAAATAAAGAAATGGAAAAGTTTAAATGTATATAAATGAACCTCATAATTTTTGTGTCGAAAGAAAAAGTCAAAATATTTCCTGCTAAATTCATGCTATTTTTTTTCGACTAATTGGACAATGTTATGCAACAAGGAACCAATCCACGCTAAATTGGAACTGAGAAAAATCGAGTTATAATAAAGTTGGGATGTAAAATTTCTAGTTGCTGATGGTTGGTTCTCCACTTAAAAAAAGAATATTATTTAGCCTATAACAATAAATTTATTTCCTAGATAGTTAAACACATGGCTCATCATACTGGATACTTTACTCAACATTAATTCATTTGTGGGTCGCTGCCTTGTTACTTAATGCTGTCTAATTTGAAGTGTCACGTATATATTAGTCGTAAAACAACATAAATTTTAATGGAATTTAAATGGAAAGTATTTTAACAGAAGGATGTAGCAGGCGACAGAATGATCATGGTTTAACTGTCTCGCCTGATGAAAGATATATGTCTCTATTCATCTAATATATCTACACTGCAAAGACATATATATATATATATATATATATATATATATATATATATATATATATATCTTGCATTATGTAATCATTCATACTCTATATAAGTCTTAGAAATATAATATATCATGACAAACGCACATGCAACTGTGAATGACATATTTGCAAATCATGAACATAATTACGGATATATGCGATGATAAAATCCCAGGTGAATGTAAACGACGGGATTTCTGTGTACGTTGCGTTTGACAACAATATTAATGAATAAAATCAATAAATCAATACAGAGTGAATTCAAAATATGTACCATATAATCTATAAATCCAGAATTTTGACTTCTACATATATCCTAAACGTATTCTTCTATGTTTGTATTTTAGTCTGACATGATCATTAGATACAATAGGCAATAAAATTCTTTGTATATTCAACATTCAGTGGTATGTTTTAATTCGGAATTCATTGTGTGCTAGAAGATTGTCGACGAAGATTGTTCCTAGATGATACCTCAAATTCTAAGCGAGATATTTAGGGAGTTATAAATAAAAAAAAGAATCATTTGATATACGTAGCGGAGAATGAATATATATATATATATATATATATATATATATATATATACACACACAGGGGTCTCAAAAGGTCGTTGCTAAACTTAACATGCTGGTCTGTCATAATATGATGTACAAGATATACATAGGAATGTGTGTCCGGAAACGCAAACCTGACTCTGGAGGGCGCTGTTTACTTGATCGGACTATACCTCTTACCAACCCCACTGGATGGCCGGAAATATCGCATTTTTCTGGAGGAGGTAGAAAACTCAAAACAAAACAGAATCACATAGGAATGTATGACCGGAAACGCAAAGCTGATCAGATAGAGGATAAACAAGATGTCATACATTCTATGTGATTCGGCTTTGTTTTGAGTTTTCTACCTCCTCCAGAAAAATGCGATATTTTCGGCCATCCAGCGGGGTTTGTAAGAGGTATGGTCGAATTAAGTAAACAGTGCCCTCCAGCTTCAGGTTTACGTTTCCGGACACACGTTCCTATGTAAATATTATTCATCATGATATGACAAACCAGATTGCTATGTTTGGCCATGACCTTTTGAGACACCCTGATATATATACTCTATAACCAAAAAAAACGACGCACTAAGGAGTTGACCGATTGCGACAAAAATTGGTGGATGCGAGGAACATGCACAGGAAAAAAGATTAAAATTTCAGAAAATTGAATGATTTATTCCAGAATTTCCTCGTTACAAAGTGGGGAAGTCAATGCGGTGTTGGTCCACCTCTGAACTGGATTCAAGCTGTCACCCGACGCGGCATAGACTGATAAAGTTCCTGGATGGAGTCGTGCGGGATTTCTTGCCAAATTATTAACAACTGCCGTAATAAATCAGCAACTTTCTGGGATAGTTGCAATCGCCTTCCCATCAAGTCCCAAATATGCTCTATGGGGGAGAGATCAGGTGACCTAGGTGGCAAAGAAAGTGTTCTGGAAGCTTGAAGAGAATTCATAGCAACACGTTCGGTATGCGGCTGGACTTTATCTTGTTGAAAAGTAAGTCCTGGGTGGTGCATAAGAAACGGAAAAAAAGTAGAAGAATGTTGTCTACGTACAGCTGTGCTGTGTGTCACTAATGACTACCAAAGGGGTCCGGCTATCAAAGGAAATGGCACCCGACACCAAAACGCCCTGTTATGGGCCTGTGTGGCATGCGATTGTAAGGGCAGGATTCCCACGCAACCCTAGACGTCTCCAGACGCGTGTTGGGTGGTGGTAAGGACACAGTTAAAAGCGGAACTAATCAATAAAGACTATACGTCCCCAGTCAGCGCAGTTCCAAGTTGATCGAGTTAAGCGCCACTGTAAACGGACTTGACGGTATACAAGCGCGAAGTGTAATCGGCATAATGGTCGCCGCGAACATAGATTCCGTTCTCCCAGTCGTTTGTCAATAGTCATGTTGGACACTTGTTTGTGGGTCACCGCAATCTGCCGTTGCTGAACTACTCTTGCCAACATCGTCTAATCGCTGCATTGCTTTGACCCAGATGTGGAGCTATTGTTCGATTTGTCTAACCAGCTTCTGTCAATCCGATGGCACGGCCTATTTCAAACTCTAAAATATGATCGTAATGACCCCGAATCCTTCAATGTGGCATTGTTACCGTCGACGTAAGATATCCGCAGTCAAAATGCAACAGAGTGTTTGAACATCTCATCTAGAATCGGTCCTTATATATACCTGCTCTATACGCAGTTCTGAAGTGCTGGAGATCCCGCTATTCATTCGTTGGACGCCAAATTTGAATCATTTGCATGTTCCGTCAAAACAGCATTGCATACGAAATTTCATTACAATCAGACAATTCCTTCGAGGTGCGTCGATTTTTTTTTTGTTATAGCGTGTATATATCCGAGGGTCATTTCAAAAGTAATGCGCCATTTCGCTCTGGATGATACAAAAAGGAAATAAATCTCACTATTTGCAGTTGAAGACTAGAGGAATATTCATGTGTGTTTGAAAGTTCTCTAACGTCTTTTGTTTTGAAGTGACAAATTTTTTAAATGGAGTGTGCAGTTGTCCCGGGAATGTGAGTCTAGAAGATTAAAGATCATGTATCAAGATTGAAAGTTTGTGTTCGGTGGGTTCCTCATTAGAGGACTCAACAAAAGTAGCATGTTGCAAGGAATAAAAAATCTTCCTAGATATTTGGACTCAGTGATTGAGAAGCAGGGGGTTATGTAGAAGGACTGTAGAGAGAAATTGTCAGAAATCAAATAGGTACTAAAGAACTATTTAGCTTTTTCTTAAATTATAATATATATATATATATATATAACAAAAAACGCGTCCTCCTATTAAATTACATTTTACTTGTATTCAAAATTATCCTTTTAGCAAAGCACGACTCCTCTTCCAAATTGCAACCTAAGAGTAATGAAAGTTATAATTTATATTGGCCCGTAAGCCATGTGCAGATCATTAAGCAGAACATTTGAAATATTTGAATTTAATAACATCCCCATATATGTGGTTCGAATCCGAGGGCCTCATTAAATTTGTATACAATAAATTAGGGCGGTTTTCAAATTCTTTCTTTTTGATAAAAAGCAGAGCAACGCGTGATCCCTCAATTAATTAATCCCCGGGAATACCCCGACATCGGACACCACGTGACTAAATCTGACCAATTAAGTAATTACGGTCCCAGGTGGCCAGATCAGAAGATATTATCAGCTATTATCAAATGATCAGAATATACACCTGCTTAAAAATATTTGATAATAGCTTGAACTGAAGAGTTCTCGCTCTTCTCTCCCAAATCTCCTTGTGTGTAGACCTTCAATTTTTCGCACCCCGTCCTATTGCATGGACACCGCAAGTACAGTGGCCAGTACAGCTAATGCCTTCATAATGCTTACTGAATAAAGTGATTTCCTGATAAACGACTGCCATCATCTCTCCCGTGTGTAATCGTGGTTTATTATCACACACACACACAAATATATATATATATATATATATATATATATATATATATATATACAAAAAAAATTATGAAGGGTCTTCATATGTACCCCTTGGTACTCCGATAATATTTCAACATTTCACAACATTTATTAAACTTCTGCATGGCTGAAGAGTTACTAAAACTGTCAAAATAGTATTATCTAATACAAGTGGTATTATGAGCTGCCATAATGACTGTTCATACTATCACAGCTGTTATTATGATCATATAAAGTTATAATCCTCCTAGTTGATGTGGAAGATTGAATATGGTTACGAACTTCTGTGTTTTTCTCATTTAAAGTTGAAATCTAAAAATTGGTTTAAAAACAGAATTGTATGAATGTTTATAAAAGTTTAGCATATTATTTCGTAACTCTTTTCTATTGTTTGTACAATAAACCTAATTGAGGTATATTTTCATCAAGCCATGTATGAAAGGGACGAAATTACAAAATGGTACAGTATATAATAAAAATTGGAAATAATCTGTTTATTTTTAAAGAAAAGCAAGGTGATCTTTTTAGTCCATAAAAATATGTCATGACGTACAAAATATGCCATTTCCCAATTGGTAATGGTAATTGAAATCCATTAAATTCTAGAGAATTACTTCTTAGTCAATATGTCAAAATTTGAAAATTTCCTTATTATTTTAAAATTTTTTAATGATGTGTAATTGGGTGCAGCGCTCGTATAGGGAAAAATTTTTTTTCCAATTTTCTTTTCTAATAGTGGTAAAAGTTTGACCTACCTATAGAGGAACAAAAAATGTATTACAATTTTTTATTAATATTTTTCTTTTACCGGAGCATTTGCTTTGAAAATTTACATTTTTGCTGGCATACAGATGAAACTTAAACGAGGATATTGTTCTAAATTCTATATAAACTATTAGTTATTAAGAATAAAACGACTCACAAGGAACAAAAGATTACTAATTTAATAAAAAAAAGCTTCACTTAAAACATAAAACATATATAAAACTAGTCAAAGGATACTTTAAAATCACGTTTGGTGTCGAATTTGGGAATCAATTTTCTTGACTCAATTTTGGAATTCATGAGACCTTCTCTGGACTTTTTATAACATACCTGCATAGAAACCTCCGTTAGTGTCTTTACTGAAAGTTCTATGGCTTGGGTATTACATGGAAATCTTAGAAAAGGTATTTTTTCACTTCCTTTTGTTTCCACCATCGAGAGCAAATCTTCATCTTTGACGTCTCTAAGAAAGGAAGGTTGGAAATACTTTTGGTGCCAATCTATGAGGTCTGTGTCAGATTTGGCATTAAGATTTATTTTAGGGACCTCAAAAACACGAGGAAACAGTCCATGATGAATCGCGTGTCTTGCTTTTAAGATTCTTCTAGCAGCAAGTTCACGAACGTGTTTTTCAGGATCTGAGAGCATCGATAATAGAACATTCTCAGGATGTGCAAAGAAGCTGTTCCGCTGAATGACAGGATAGATTACTTCTTTTAGTTGAGGTGGAAGGTATCGAGAATCTGAAACCAATTTCCAAAAATGTCTAGACCCATCTTTGCATGACGGATGCATTTTAATTTTGAATCAAACAGGCGTGTAAACTCTTACAACAAACATGGCAAGATGTTTAAGATTTTCAGACGGTTTTCTCGTCGAAATATATAGCCTTAATATCCTGTGGATTTCGTTAACCATCGAGCATGCGACATTTTTCCTGGAGCTCTGTTTGCTAGATCGGAAGAACACTCGCCACTAATTACAGCTGATGCAATATCATACAAATAACGTTGATCCGAACTTTGATCTCTGATGATATCCGACTGAATATCCCGAAACATGCTTTCTACTGTACAACTTGATTGTTCTCACATTTTTCTAGTAATCTTCCAATAGTACCAGAATAGGAAGTAGGCCCAGTAGTTTCGCCATCTAAGTATGAAAACAGGTGTCTTAAAGGCAATTCATTTGTATGTAAAAGGCATATGATCCATTGTAAAGGCTGATTCAAGCTTTTTTCGAACAACCGTATAACACCACCTTTTTTTCCTGTATTTGTAACTTTTCCATCACATCCGACCACTTCAGTTTCTCTCATTGAAATGTTTTTAGAAGAAAGCAAGTCACATATAGAAAGTTCTATGCTTTTAGATGTCCCAGTACTTGGGACAGCGTAGCCGACATAAACAGAGTCTGGTTCCTTGATAACTGAAATGTGTTCTTCTACTGTCGCTTGGCGGTATTTTTTGACATCCTTCTTCACTACCGTTAAAACTTTATCCTTTCTGCCGTCAAAGAATAAAGCTGGAACACTGAAAACTCGATGTTTAGCTAATATTTCTGTGCGTTCTTTTGCTCTGTTATGGAGCAATTTTGATCTGTCTATTATTTCGACATCTGATTTAATGTCATGAAGAACTGCAGACGCGATTGCTGCACCAGCTCTATCAGATATGCCATATCGATCACATGTTTTTGACAAAAACGGCAAGCTGAGATTTGATTTTTTCTGGGGCACTTGGAGATTTGAAGAACACAGTTCTAAATTATAGCCTATATCAATTGTTCTAAATTGTCGCCTATATCTTCTGACTCGTCCGATATAACAGAGCTTCGTGGAGAAAGTTCTGTATTTTTGCGTTTGTTTGTATTTATCACAGAAGCATAATATAGTCCTACCTTTAATTTTTACAATTTTGTTTTTGTATTTTTATCGTTTGTGAAAAGTCTATACCACCAATAATCATTTTTCTTTCAGTTCTCTGATCAGTCAAAAAAGTTTGTTCTTCTTTCGCTACTTTTGTTCCTTTTGGACACTTACATTGTAGAAAATCTTTGCACTTACAAGTACAGATATCAAGTAGTTTGTTACTACGGGTATGGAAATCTTCTTTTTTATCGTCAGTCGTCGATCGTTTCCAAGATTTTATCATTTTTTTATATTTCGAATGGTAAACTTTTATCAACTGTATAATGCGGGTGTGGGATACGATTGGAATTGAAGCTTTTTGCCATATAGTTTCGATTCTCACCGCAACAATTTCCGCAATATAAAGGCTAGCTCCCTTTGAGTATCCGATTTAAGCTTTAGCTGAAATATTACAAAATTATAAAATTTAATGACCTCCTTATATGTAGGTAACATTACCTATCACCTCTTCAATGTTACCAAAAATACAAGAACTAGAAGCTTTTCTTGTTTTATCCATATTCAACTCTGTAACAATTAGCCAACGAAACTCTAGTTACGACCGAACTGTGAACAATAATCGTTGAAAATCACTGATTCTGACCAATGAAGTGTGTATGGCGCGTGTGCTTGCACATGCGCACGGGCAAAGGAGTAATGACCGCCCAAGGACATTGACCCGAACACACATATATGATTGCTAAAATAACCGCTCTTTGGCTACTTGATGTTTTATTTCTTGGTCTTTTGCGGTTACAAATGATATTGCAAAGAGAAATTGGATCAGATTTGGAGAAATTCAAATCAAATGCGCCTGTAGATAGACTCAAAATAAATTAAAAATATTTTAGGATACGCTTTTTGAACGGTTGGGCAAATTATTTTCGCTATTTTTAAAGAATTTGACAAAATTGCATTTTTCGCTCCACCCTAATGTGTAATTGTCTAAAAGAAAAAACGTTCTTAAATTGATTAAGTATGAATACTAAATTATTTTACGCAAAACTTTTGTAACACTGACATTATTATAATTTCTTTTGCATTAAATAAAATGTCTCCCTGAACAAGCACTTATTTATTTTTACTTGTAAATGATCATTTATTGCTTAAGTATAATCTATAGTGTTCGTCTACAGTTTATATTTCAGCAAGAGAAGTTGAGAAATGATTAGTTATTATCCTATATTTCATGCTTGTGAGATAAAACTTATTGTTGATTCCTTGCTCTTTTAACATGCATTTTTCCTGACATATCAACCTAACTTTTGTTTCTTTTACATATATTTTACCTTTTACTGCAGTGTATAGAAATTTTGCATAGCATTTTCGCATTAACTATTACTAGAATATTTTCTTTTTTTAGTGTTGAATAATAAAATAAGCATAAATCTTGGTAATACTGTCAGGATGATGCTATCAAGACATGTTTCTAATTTAGCTATATTTTTTTTGCTGGTCTCCAAGCAGACAGTATTATTGAATGTAAAATTTGCAAAACTTACCTTTATAATGGTTTTGTATGCAATGTTTTTTTTTATTGAGCTTATTAATTTAGCTTTCAAAGGAATAGAAATATTTCAAATCAAGAAGTATCCCATTATGGTACCATGTCACGTTAACTCCGCCTCTTGCGACTCAATTTAGATAAATTTTTGGTTTCAGTTAAAAGCTCCAGGGTCAAAATTTCTATGGTGCAAAAACTAAGATAAATACAAGATTTTCAAAGATGCAAGATATTCTCGAATATATTGCAAATAATTTCATGAACACATAAAAATTGACTATCAGGATATATGATTTATGACATGATGAATCATGGTTAAAATACTTTTACAGTTAACTATGAATGCTATATAAATATAAATATTTATCCTCATTTTTGTTTCCTAGATAATTATATTCCACAAATATACGGCTCTTCAATGAGAACTTAGTATTGATATCGACGAGGAAGTTCATTCGACAGCCAAGAAAACTAGACAAAATAGACGAAGAAAACTAGACTAATTAATAATAAAAAAATTGAATTTATTATTAAAAACCAAGATTAGTTTTATACTGTATTTACAGCGATAAGCAAAGAATATTTCATGGTTTTTTGTGAAAGAAATGATGGAGATGTTTGAAAAGAATGGAAATATCTGTGAGCATGAATTTTATAGGTCTTGGAGCGTTAATTTTCAAAACGGGCAACATAACTCTCTATAGGTCTAACGTCTTTATAAAACGTAATCACCATGCTAAAAATTGCTTTCGCGTAGACATATTACATATGTCAAAAATATCCTAACCTTCTTTAGGATCTCAATGAGAGCCTCCTTTTTAGTTCCTTAGAGGAGTAAAATAGATGTAACAAGGATATTTTTTCACGTCTATTGGATAGATCCATTATCTAGCGGTCAGATATCGAGGTTGTTTAACAGAAATCGGAGACATTAGTGTGTATTAACTTATTAGATGCACTGTAAGTGTTATATGCAGTGTAGGTCACTTTAAAAAGTTTAAGTTGAAAATCCCGGAAACATACACTGTTTTTGGTTTGAAAGAACGGTTAACGTATAGAATACCTACACTTAAATCTTAATTATTATACATCCATGAATTAATCAGTATGTTTCCCAATTAAAGCAAAAAAAAATGTCCATATGTGCAACCTATAGAATTTAGTGCACTTCTTATTGAGGAAGTTTAACTTTCATATTTTTAAAGTCAAAATTTTATAACTGATTAAGAATATTCAAAATCATTCTTTACTTCCTTTTGTTACAACGCTGCCAAAGCATAATTTCCCCCTTTGAAATGAAAAAAATAACTTTTTTCTCATGCAGATTACTAAACACCTACTTTTTATATAAATCTGGCTTTCTTGCAAAAGAAAGAAAAATCTTGTTTAAGAGATTCAGACAAGCAAATAACGGTGCAGTACCATCACATCTGGCATTTTAATTACAACTGCAATCTCGAATGAAATATTGTTAGAAAGATTAAAATACTCTGCTAAGCAGTTTTTTTTAATCCTGACATGTTAATTTACCTCAAATGACACAGATGACGCATATCATATAAATGAAGCTTCTAGGACAAGAAATTTTTACTAAAAAGGAAATTAACCCGAAATAAAAAATTTTAAAAAAATCTGGTAAAATTTTTAATAGGGTCTTTCGCGTAAAGTCTTTGAAATAAATTGTTCAAAGTTTACAAAATAATACGGAAAAATTACAATTAAAAGCCCACTTTTAGTATATACGTAAACAAAGCAGACTTTGGAAAGTATTTAGTTAATTGGTCTAATTTTCAGTTACATGTAGTGATTAGAAGCTACTAGCCAGGAACTTCAACTACTGGTTCAACGACTAATACTCTGCATGAAACAGTCATTACCTAAGTATTCAAGAAACGCACTTAGATATTCAAAACCGGTTAGAGGGAAATACTATTGTTATCCGTAATACATCGTCTATTTCTTGATTACAGTTGAAAGGAACACTGAGATTGTGTCCTCAACATTCTGCAGATATAATAGATTTGCCATTAACGTTCTTCATCGTGTCCCTTTGTTCAAACTAACTTTAGCTTATACGACTGGATTGAAACGTATGAAAGTATTAGAGTTTATTGCATAATGATTCTTTTATTAAAGTTAATGAAATTATGTCATTTTATGTCTGCCAAATAAGGTAAAATAAATACAGAATTCTTGACGATTGCAAAATGCAATTTCTAAATGTACGACAACAATTGTATACTGTAATAGGAAGTAAATAAATGGAAAAATTATAATGTGTCGGTTAGTTTCAATTATACAAATATAATTCAGTTTCTGCACACACACACACAGTATTATATATATATATATATATAACTAGCTGAATACCCGTGCTTCGCAACGGGGTACATTCAAATGAAATACAACGTTCAATGTATGCAATTAATTTGTATGTTTAATAGCCATAAAAACATGCTAATTTGAATTAAATTCTTAAAAAACTTTCATCTAAATTACTCTGGAGGTTAAATTTTATCTTTTACTGTATTTTAATATTTTTTTGTCAATTTATTTAGTTGCTATGCACGTGACACAAAATTAATTTAAGGCGACAATGGACCTTGAAAAACTTTTTTAAATTTATCAACCAATTTCTATGAAATTTTTTATACTTATGCAGTGTTGTTTAGAGATGAAAACTCTAAAAAAAAATCAGAATGTAATTAATTAAGTTATTAATTAAAATCAATTTGTTAATTACTCTATTTAAAAATGCTCCACGAGTTTCAATTTTTGTCTCAGATACCTAATTTCCTTTCTTAAGCTAGCTTTATATAGTTATAATAAAAGTTACTAGCAATATTTGATTTACAGTCATATTTATAAAAACTAGAAAAGAAATCGAAAAAATAGAATCGAAAAAAAAAAAAAAAATTGATCAAATTTTATGCAAATTTTATCAAAAAATTTTTGGATTGTAAAAATTTCAAGTTGTTTTAAAATAGTATAATGAATTTATTAGTAAGTTTTAATCTAACATATATAAATAATCATTTTATGAAATTTTATGACAATTCAAGAAAATTTATGATGCATGGAACATTTTAAACTTACCGAAACGACATGAAAACCTGTTTTGAAAAAATAGCATTTAAAGATTTAATTTGACAACAGATCCATTGTAACAGCCGTTTGAAAATATACTTATAACTTGGTTAATAATGATCGGATCAACATAACTTTTCTTTAAAATTCAAAGTTGATGAGTTGCAGAATCATTTTCTCAAAGAAAAAAAACCGTTTTGGAGACATATTTTTGTCAGTCTAGAGGTCCATTGTCGCTTTAAAGGATCACAAAAAGAAAAGAAACCACATGATCAGCATTTATGAAATTCAATTCTAAAAATTAATCTTTAAAAATTCACCAAAAATCAGAAAATGGTGGTAAAGACTTGAAAAAGATTTCATTTTAAAGGAACTTTTATGATCTTTCTTGTGATATAAACTTTATAACCCTCAGAGTATTATTTTAAATGCAAACTTAAAAAAGGTTACAAAAACAACTTAAAAATTTTAAAAAATCTAAGAATTTTCAAAAATCTCTTAGCGCACCCCTACACTATAAGAAGTATCGTCATGTAAAATTTCAGTCTTTTAGGTCCAGCGGTTTGGTCTGTGTGTCAGTCTATATGTCAGTCTAACACTCAGTCAGTCAGTCAGTCAGTCAATCAGTTACGGAAATGTTTTATATATATAGGTAATGCACCTTTAAGAACTTAATTAAGCATTAATTAAAATTTCGACCAAGCGTTCTGAAAATGATTCTTTTAAAACCATACATGCTGCTTATGCTTATTATGATCATACCGCAAGGTTTTTTATTTACTTGATTTACATCTAGTGTTTAGAAATACAATGGAAAAATAAGTTCCAGTATAAAAAAGGACCACAGTTTTGAAATGCTATTGGTGAATTTCCATACACGCATGTTTACATACTTAAGATACCCCGTAAATGGCGCATAAACTCTCCATAATGATAATGTTTGCTCATTAAGTAACGCTTTGATTTTTTTTTTCAATTTAAAAATAATACACTTAGAAATGTTTATTTCAATCAGCTTGTGCACTTTACGATATCTACTTTAGTTGAGAAATTTCCCTTTGGCTTAGCCCATGAGTTATTAACCAAGATTTAGTCCAAAATTTTCTGACTTGACAGACTCCAACAGATAGAAATTTCACAAGTTCGCTCCCTAATGTTAGACATTACGTCTTGTCTCGAGTCTCGATTCCAGTTCAATTCCAGAGTGTTACATCGGATCGCAATCAAAGCTTCGAGAAGACCAGTCCTAACATTCAAGTCATAAAACAAGAGTTGCTAGGCCCCTCAATTTATGGTCGGCTTCGCTACCATGCCGGAAAAGGATCCTTAAAAAATTCTTAACTACATTCATGGAAGTGTAGAATCTCTAAAGTGTTAGTATATGTCTGAATACTGAGGACTTTTTTGGTTGGAACTGACCTGCCTAACAAGGAACAGAAAAAGTACTCCCTCCCCTTATTTTTACATCGTCTTGTGGCATTGTCTCAATTACTACATAAAATTTGTAATTATATAAGTATGTGATGCCCCATTCCTACCCCTCAACATGTCATCTATCGGTGAACTGTTGATCTGAGCGGTCTCATAAACTCTAGGATAAGAGGCCATAAAGTTCTTGTAATGAGCAGTTCTGACGTTATAGAACGCATAAATCCCAGAGTGGTTCGAGGGCTTTTGAGATTTTTGACACTATAGTGACATTTAGAATCCCATAAACTTCGAACAATTAACAGCATTTCAAACGCCGGAGGAAACCTTTTGAATTCGCCGGCAGTATAAAAGAAGACCCCAATAGTCCACGCAAAGACATATGTTTTTAAGTGCCAGAGGGACGCAGCTCTCTTGGTCAGAGATGCCTCATAGGCCAGACCTGCCGGTGAACCCGAAGCCATCCTGACTATTTTACTGTATATATTCTAACTCGCTGTACATAGTTGCTTAAAATGTTGTAGTTGTAGTATGTTTAAAGTATCGTAGTAAAGTAATTAAAGCGAAAGGCTTGTCGTATTATTGACTACGGTACAATCTTCACTATACTTCCCAAATGTCAAAATATTGTATGTTGAGCAGCATTAGCTTCGTACTCTCCAGAACCTAACTTTTACATTAGACTGCCTGCTGAGCAATTTGGAAGTTCAATAGGGTACGGATATTGGCTTCATTAGAGAAAAATTCCCTTTTGCATCCACAGACAAGGAACTTTCACAAATCCAATATGCGCCTTCCTTAACTAGGCTGATGTTTGTCTCTTCCGTGGCTTCTGGAACTAGGATATGTTTCTTCTGGAAATCCGGGTGAATAATCACTGTACTGACATTATATTCTGAGGTGTATGGAATTCCTGTTCAAATTACAACACAGAGATAAGGATTTAACTTACTATTCTCTTCAGCACTCAGAGGCCTGTCACTATGTGTTGAAGCTGGCTACGAACTTACAATCGCAAAATTACATTTCTTCAGGTTTTAACATTATAATAATATCCCTCACAGCAGATCTAACTTTAAGGTAACATGTTTCAAATAGCGAATATTTACTTACAATTATTAATCAACACTAAAATATTCCCCCCCCCTTTTCACTGTATCAGGAACAGAAAACAATTTTGAACACTGTCAAGAAAGACCGAATTTCCTCAAAAGGAGAAAATAAGCTCACGGGAATTTTATTATGCTGTTGATACGACATCAGATCATGCCCATCACGGCCTCTTCCTCAATTTTTTTAATAGGATCACCCCTTTACGACTAGACACGAATGTTTACATATTCACAAGATGATACTGAACCTTGCATTTGATGTCTTAATCCGTGCGGTTGTTCTTCCCTAGGAATATTATATTTCTAGGGAATATTATACACCTAGATAGTATAATACTAGCCTAGTGTTCCTGTTTACTACAGTATATATTTTTGAATTTTTTTGTAGTCAGATAGCGGTTACTGGAATAAAGTTGTCGGTATTTCGCTCGTTAGATCCTGTTAGGATAAGTTATGTAAATTCCTCTCTGTTTCTACAGGAGTTCCACCAATTTTTCCCTATATTTACAATTCTCTGTGTCATACTTTATATGAAGCGGAAATTGTGAGCCATGATTCCTCGGAGACTCAATTCCTATTAATTTACCCATTACCGTATGTATATGGAGATACTTACATTGACCATTTTTTTGTTTTGTTTTGTTAGTGATATATATTTCCAAATCTAGCTGAAAGTGTAGCTAGCACTGTTCTTACGCATTTGATTTTTAAATGTTTAATAAGCTATTTCTAAATGTTTAATAAGTTATTTCGGGAATGAAAGCGGCAAGTGACATAATAAAGCTATTAAGTCTCGAATTTTTGTTGATAGTGGAAGTGTGCAAATTTATATAATTTGATCGTTTGCGTCTGCACGTAAGCGGATTCATATTTCACGTGTACCATGTAAGCAGATATAGTTATATGTGCTTCTTAAATGCGTTGGAAATTTCTATTTTTGCATAATCTTCACATAACGCAGTACGAAACGCTCGTTTTTCTTGAAAATTGAGTATTAATGGAACTGAAATAAAAGAATTATAGCTGTGTTAAATATGAATTTTGGTGAAAAATCGAGGGATGAAAGTAAATTAACGTAACACATAAATATACTACTTTTTTTTCCATCTACATACTGTTGAAATGAGAAATTGATTGGCAGCAATAGCTCTTATTTTTTATTTTATGACAGCGTTTCTAAAGGTTTGATACGGCCTGTCAACAGCAATCTGACAAAATTAAATTCCCTGAGGAATATAAAAAGTAAGATGGAGATTTCGACTTTCATTTTTTATGTTAAATATATTGATCTCAAAGAAAAAAAAGAAAATTAAAGTAAAGAAAGAAGAATTAAATAAATGGAAGAAAATCAAATATTCATTTCGAAACTGAAGAGATTTAGCATTACTTTCATGGAAAATGTTTGAGTTAATATATTTCCTCCAGCAATACTTTCCAGTCGCAATATTTTTATGAGAGAATCGTGGATTTATCCTTTTGCTTTTGGAACCAGTTTTATTATTCTCATTGTAATTTAACAAAAAAATTCCTGTTTCAACGGAAAATTATTTGATTGGGGAAAATGAGGTGCAATTACAAAAGTGACGAATTCTTATAAATGCACATATTCGAGTCTTTGGTTTATTAAAAATGTTAAAAAAAGTATATAAGTATATCGGTGTTTGCTTCTCCCCATTTGTTAAAGAATACACTTAGTGTAATTAAAATGCTCTAACATTAGTGCTATTAAATAAAAATTTAGTTAAATGTTGCTACAGAAAAATGTAAAGTGTAACTATTTTTTACCACATTCCTATTAGTGTTTTAAAGGAATGTCACTCACGAGTGTATATTTTGGCGATAATATTTAAAGTTTTCAGTTATATTTCCAAACACTAGAAAAAATCAACACTATACAGTATCTGACTTTTTTATATCGCCGAGGTATATTTGCTTGACAATTATATCTACAGGGCTGAACTTATGCCAGTGATACATCTTTCTTAATGGCTAGATAGCAATCTTTTTAAAACAAAGTGCTGTAGAAGGAAAAAGTTTTGCTACAGAAAATTATGGATCTCTTCAGCTCTTTTAAAAAGCAGGGAATTTGATATTTATAGAACAGAAAACTTTTTATTATACACAAACCATTATATTTTCATATAGCATGGAAATATTTTGTAGAATAGTTTTGTGTGGGACGAAATTTGAAATCCTTTTGAAGATTTCTTTTAATTTGACGTAATTGCGCATTTACTGTTGTAGAAAAAAAATAACCCTGGTTTAATTTTTTGAAAGTTTTTAATTAAAATACTGTGCCATACTTTTCTATAAATCTTAATTCGTGCTACTAGTTTAAAAAGTTAATAAGGACAGAATGGTGTATATCTCAGTATAAAAGTAAGGCGATTCAGTTCGGCTGACTTGAGGTGCTGGGATCGAATCCCAAATTAGCATTCTTTATACGTGTTCAATAAATGTGGAAAAATGTAACAGACAATCTTATATCTATGTTCATATGTAAAAAAAATATACGTGTGTAAACATATATTGTTAATGAAGTGGTAGTTAAACTGCAATGTATGATTTTTTTATTTACATTATTTTAAACTCTAATGCTGTCAGATGCGATAAAAATACTTTTCAATAGGGTGTCTCTCTCAACATGAACAAAGACCAAAATTTAAAGTTCTAATTAGTATTTTACCCCTCACATTCAGCGTAATGCCAATCATTGCCAACATATAGTAGGAGCTAATTTACTATTACGGATATCATAGCGTTAGCACAAACCTTTGAGGTCGGGTACCATCCCGTACGTAATGAGAGTAAATAAAATCATTTTTATCAAATACATTAAGTTTCATAACCATATTTTGAACATATCATACATCAGGTCATTATTGGTAAATTATATAAAAACTACTTTTTAATGCTGATTTATTCAGGCTGATGGCCATTTATATTCAGCTTGATAGAATTACTTAAAAAATGTGAAAAATTGATACTTCTATATACACTGCTGGCCAATCATAATTGCAACACCAAGAAAGACAAGAGATATCACAACAAAATTTATTTTGTAGATAACATGTTGACCAAGTATCAAATGACTAAATTTATAGACTTCTGTGAAGTGTGGTTCCTGCCAAAATCAGTAGACAGAGTAGCCGCCATTGTTGGAGATCACCGCTGCCACACGCCTCGGCATTGATTCAAAGAGACTTTGGATGAGTTCTTGGGGTACAGCAGACCAAGCAGCTTCCACACGTTGCCGAAGTTGATCTGCTGTGGCAGCTGGGGATGGAATATGGGTCAATCGTAGAGCACCCATGGACCACATGCTTTCTATCGGCGAAAGATCCGGAGAGCGAGGCGGCGAGGGAAGCAATTCAATCTGGCTATTGACGAAGAACCGTTGGACAATGCGTGCCACGTGTGGTCGCGCATTATCCTGTTGAAATATGGCTGTGGGCAAGCCCTGAAGGTAAGGAAGGACAACTGGCTCCAACACCTCGGAGATGTAGCGCTCGCTGTTTAAAGTACCGGCAATGCGTACTAGAGGTGTGCGAGAGTGATATCCAATACCGCCCCATACCATAATACCCGGTGCAGGACCAGTGTGGCGGTGCATAACGCAGCTGTTCAGCATCCTCTCTTCACGGTGTCTCCAGACTCGAATGCGACCATCGTGGTGTTGCAGACAGAAGCGTGACTCGTCAGTAAAGACAATTTCATTCCATTCTGCCGTCCACATCCTTCTTTCATCGCACCATTGTCGCGGAGACGTCTGTGGTTCTGCGTCAAGGGTAGACAAAGCAATGGACGTCTTGCGGACAGACCACTCTGCTGTAAACGGCTTCGAATGGTACGCGCAGATACTGGATGATGCGTTACAGACTGCATGTGCTGTGCTATGGTTCGTGATGTGACTGAGCGAGCCGTCACTGCCATGCACACAATTTGCCTGTCATCACGTGCAGTGGTGCGCTGAGGTGGATGCGATCGAACACGCCGGTCCGTCGTACCCTCCTGCATCCAACGATCACATATCCGCATTACAGTTGTTTGGTTTCGTCCAACACGACTACCGATTTCCCTGAAAGATAATCCACAATCTCGGTAGGCCACTATCCTTCCTCTGTCGAACTCGGATACTTGATCAAAAGATGATCGCTGTTTTCGACGAGGCATAATTGATCGTTTTTTTGAAAAAACCACAAGAAAAACACAATTTCCGAACTTGAAATCGTCGAAATCTCCAAGCCTTAAATAGCGCTTTGAAGCGGCGCCACAGGCGCGCGTAATGTGCGTCTGCGCTGAAATTCTAATCATTTGCATATCTCACCTCCGCTAATGCATGTTGTAAATTTCATGTTATTTGCATGTTTCCTTCAGGGTGTTGCATTTACAGTGGCCAGCAGTGTAGATGGTATGCGCTGTGGCACGCAAAATGCAACATTTCAATTGCATATTCAACAAAAGGGGTTTGTGGATTGGAAGTCGACGTGGGGCACAGCTGAGTGGGGAAGCAGCTAGTGGCTCCATGGAATTTATGAGGAGTTGTAAACCGAAGTCATAAACCCAAGGTTGATAAAACCTAAACTCAATGAAGCTGCTCAACGACGGGGTCGTTGAGCACGGCTGTCGGAAAATTGACAAAGCGAAGTTACAAGAACTAATTCCAATGAATAGACCTCCAAAAGAACCGAGAAAGGACCCACACAAATAGAAATATATAATTCTGACCAATGGGGAAAAAGGTCTTCAACCTTAAATTACTTACTATATTACGCCGTGGGACAGCATAATATAAGTGGTCAAAAATTATGTATGTGAAAAATACATACAAAGATGGAGGTATTAACTTTAAAGAACTGTGGGAAGAGAAGGAGGAGCACTTGGTGAAGAAAAGAATTTCAGAGAATGTACGAGAGATACGGAGAAAAGAGTTCTTATGAGCAAAAACACTGAGATTAAAAATATGAGAATATATAGAAATAAAGAGGATCTCACAGAAGATGCTTTGAATGCTATAGTGTATTAAGTACAAAGTTTGAGAGAAGGGAAGTATGCGATTATGATAGAAGCAAAGAGACTCTTTATACAGGACAGAGATTAAAAAGATAGACGGCGATGAAAAAAAACATTCTAGTAGAGTCGGCATTCAAAATGCCCTGACTGTAAAAAGAAAAGGACTGAAATTGAGGAAGTGAAAACCCTAGGGTAAATGCCAGCCAATAACAAGTCTTCCGGTTTCTGCATTGCAGCTCCGACTAGAAAGTCTCCAACCAACCTTCTGATATTTATTGGGATCTCTTTTCAAGTACTGGAAAATAAATACGGAATACAGTAAAATATTTAAAATTTTATGAATGCTATTTTGATGTGGAGATTATGGTCATTTAATATTAAAGCCATAAGTTCCGTGACTGTATATTATCATGAGAGTTTATAGAAATTTTATAGTTTAAAATTTTAAATGAAAATAATTGAATATTACATAGAACGGAAGAAATAATCATTGAATATTTACAGAAGAAATATAATCATAGATTTAAGGTAGATGCCGTAAGTTCTCTATAATAACCACAGTTCAAAACGTATCCATACATAGTAATACATTTTTGATGAAACTTTTGAAGTTTTTAAAAACTAAATTTCTTTTTCACGTACCATCCACTCTTTAAATGTATTGGTTTCCCTTAAAGAAGGCCTCATTTGGAACTATGGTAAGTGAATAAATATCTACAAAGGTTTCTCCCTTTATCTGACAGTGAGTCGCCGTTGTGTAATCTGACAGACCAAGGCATTTTTTACCAGCAATAAATTCATGACTACTATTAATCGGTCACATCAGATAATCTCTTTTAATACTGTTTTCATTGTATTTGTGAAAACCAAAGCGTTCGTGTTGTATTATCCCTCTATTTCATTTTTAGCAACTGTTTTCCCATGATGAGACAGTAGTGTTTATATAAGTGTTTCCAATATCCATTTTCCAGTGCACCAGATAGGGCACGACACAGCACCTAAGAGCTTTCGGGATCGATTTCCTGCCGGTGAATAGGCTGCCACCACAATTTAGATTTCTATTAACTAATCAAACTTGGAATTGAATTTTTAAAAGTAGGTGCAAGAAACTCACGATTAAACACTGTAAATGATAAACTTTGGTGAACACCGTATTTTGGTATACACCGAAATAAACAAACGACGACACTGAAAGCGAACGTGAAAGAAATACATTGATTTTAAAGACAATGAAATGAACAAAGGATGCTCAGAAAGGATGCTCATGCTCAGAAAGGGCCCATGATGTTATTTTCTCAATAATTTTGCGCGTATAAGTGGAAAAACTGTAAACGTATACTATTAGAATTTTAAGAATAATGTAGATATTAAGAAAGTGTACTAGCTGAAAGATTCTGGTTGTTAGGTTATTGATACTGGAATTAGAAAGATAAGTGAATGAGGTAAGGAGTCTAGAATGATGTCTAGAATTAGCAAGCCGAATAGATATAGACATAGCGGATAAAATTTCCCCAAATAGAGCAGAAATACTAGAATAATATTAAAATATATTTTATATGCACTATGTATCAATAAGAATATATATATATATATATATATATATATATATATATATATATATATATATATATGTGTGTGTGTGTGTGTGTGTGTGTCATGAAAACTGCATGGGGTGTAGTCGTAGCAGGGTTGATGGAGAAACAGGCAATGGAGACTCGACTCAGATGACACTCGGAAGGAAGGAGAACTCAGCTATTCCTAAAGGTTTTTATTTGCAAGATAGTCTCTCGCTGGACATCAACATCTCTACATCAAACATTTCTACAGATCGCTTTTTTCGGGACGAATCCCGGCGCCGCAACGCCGCACGTTATTGACGGTGAGCTGGAACTCACGTCATGTTAATTTGGTGGTTCGAACACAAAGCCTACAGAAAAGGACGCCAGGTCTCCCAGGTAGAGACGCACTGACCTTTTAATTGGCTCTAAACGGACACATGACTCTAACACGTCATATCGGATGATGCTCTCGCCAGGCTTCTAGAACTTTTCGACTTATATAACGATTATATAAGGATTTCCGCACGTGGCGTTTAAGGGGAAATATATATTTACATTGGCAGGCTATAGGTCACAATCAGAATTGAGGGACGGTGTTCTATCGCGTTAAGATGAAAGAAATTGGAAAGGGCGTGTTAAATAATGAAAAGGGTTTGAAATTTATTCCATATATATATATATATTGTTGGATTTTGATTTTCTATTTTCGCATTTTTTTTGTGTAGAAGTTTAAATAACTCTTTGAATTGTCACTAGTCACTAGATGGCGATACTGCTACAGTTTTTGCCATCGCTAATCTTCTTTCCCGCGATGTAATCAGTTGCATGCAGTCTTGTAGGGAGGAGTGTCGTTTTTTTTGCTTGCCGTTCTATGGGTTGTATTAATGTACTGCGAGAGCACCTTTCATGCCAATTTCTGTTGGAATGCTTCTTCAAGTTTCAAGTTTAGAAATGCCGACATTCTTCCGCGTGAGTATCCAAACATTGCCTTGTACAAGCTGAGTTTCGCCTTCTGTCTGTCTCTCTCTCTCTCTCTCTCTCTATATATATATATATATATATATATATATATATGTTTCCTGATTTATGAATTTATATTAAGAGAAAATAATAAACCGTTACTTATATATTGGAATTATTTTAAAAGCATTTGGATTTTTCCTAGATAACAAGCACTGAAACTCAATAAAGTCAGTTTTTTCAACATGCTTGTCATCATTAACAAGTTTGAGCATTGTCAAGTTGTCATCATTGAAGGTTTTCAACCTGTTGAACATTGAATTCTTAGTATCCAGAATACAGTCATGGGAAAAACCCAGCGACATTATGAGCTGTGTTAGAATCTTTTATCCCATAATTGCTGTGTGGTTCAGTTAGTTTCTACTAGTAAGAGTTATGTTTAACGTTAAGTGAACTGAGCCACAGCCACACACACACACACACACACACACACACATATATATATATATATATATATATATATATATATATATATATTAAGAGAAAATAATAAACCGTTACTTATATATTGGAATTATTTTAAAAGCATTTGGATTTTTCCTAGATAAAAAGCCCTGAAAACTACTAAATAACAAATTTTATTTATGAAAATTTTATAGAATAGGTAAGGAGTAAGTAAATTAATCCTCAACATTACTTTGATTGCATTTTATAAAGTAAGCAATGTTGCTTAGCATTTAAGCCTGAATTCTCAGTTACCGCATCACGGTGTTTACCAGTTAGGATACTAAAAGCTTTCTGACAACTTGGTATCTTAGAGGCTAAAATGTGTAATTAAAATAAGTTATGTGTAATTAATATAAGTTAGAAATGTAATAATTAATAATATGTAATTAATATAAATTAAATATAAGTGTTATAATTTATGCTAAATAAATATATCCCCCAGTTTGATTTTTATTAAGAAAAGTGTACAGTTGAAAATTCTTAAAGAACAGTTATTATTTTATGAGCATTTTATGGTATAGGTTATATTAAAAACTATCGGAATCATTAATTATATTATACGTCATAAAGGAATCAAAGTTGCATTTCCTTGAAGTCAGTGATCTCTGTGGCTTCAAAATTTAAAATTTCATATACTAAAGCATTTTGACAACATGTATTATAATAAAATTTAAAAAGGGTAACTATTTAGTACGCATGTTATAATTGGTTCTACATCTCTCTATTCCCTCTATTATAAAATGCAAAATTATTTTATAATATTTTATTTCGAAGTGTTAAATGAATCACAAAGAAATGTTTTAAAAATTCAAACGTTCGCTCCTTATAATCTGCTATTCTAATTTTGCAGATAAAGTTTCGACTGACTTAATCTTGTTTGAAAATATACATTCATAATAATTGTGGCAATGATAATTTATATATAGTATGCAAAGGTACACAAAAGTAAATCATATACAATTTGTCCATAAAAATTTTAGGTTTTCTGAAAAATTTCATTAACAAAACAATTCTTTTAAGTACATAAAAATTTGCATTCAAGAGTAAACCTGTCCTGAATCCATGAAAATTAATGTTTCATAAATGCAGTTTGCATTTCTTTAATGAAAGAGATTTCCCTACGCTGTAACTTCTACTTTGTTGTGTATTAATAAGCGATGCAAATTTATGATGAGTGAGATCCTATATATGCTTATATAAGCAAACATTGATTTACTATATGCAAACATCTGTCAGATTGGTTATGAATGAGTTTACTTATGAGCGACGAAGTTTACTTCGTCAAGTATTATAATTGCGTGTAAGCTCTAGTTAGTTAAATGTTGTGATTTCATTCATTTCTCTCTAGAGATAGCTGTAACAATAGGCAGAATATATATTATGTAAAGGAAGGAATGTTAAGATATTACATTATTATTGCAATTCGAAGTTCAGGCGTTATTAAAAAATAATACTAAATTCTAGGGTAATTCATAGAAATATTTTACTTGTCGTGATTTATAATTTCAGTTAGTAAATTTTAGAGGAAATAAATAGTTAAGTGCATCTGGAAGAGGGGCTTTCTTATCCAAATAAAACCATATTTTCTTAAGCTGACTTCTTTACGGAAGTAATCGACAATAAAGACATATTATCAGGAATCATAAAAAAATAGTGTAATGACAGTCTAATATTGTTTCTTCTAGATAGCTTGGGTATAAGATTTGACTCTTTAAACTTCGGGACTGAACATCTCGAGATGAAAGCTATTACATTAATTAAGCTACCCTGTCGAGGGTATTCCCTGCTGAATTCTTTTATCTTTTCACCTAAACTCGAGAGAAGAATGATCCAAATCATACTTGTATCGCCACAATAGCTTAGTTGGGAGAGAGGGAAGATTCCAGGGTTCCAGTAGCCTATCTGTATAGAAAAGCCTAACCATTGGAAATTAATTCAGATGAACAGCTACGCAAATATAAGTGATAAGTTAAACATAAAATGGAAGAACTGTCACAGATAAAAACATGCGTGGCTACCATCCTAATGCATTGAACTAAGGGAAAAGTGCACTTAATGTAAAGAAAATTCATCAAATTAAGGCTTCATTATTTTATCAGAATGTTTTAGTTGCGGAAGCATCCGAGATAAAATGAGGTCACATGCGCTCAATTCCCGGCCCCGGAAGCTGGTTGTTATTACATATTTCACTCTAAACCTCAGTATTTTGAAAATTAGTTTATAGGTCATATGGTTTCAAATTAATTTACAAATAAGTATGAGAGCCTATATATATTTATTTATTTATAAAGACTATATTTTTTAAAGTTTTTGTTATTTGTTAACCGATTTCTTTTAGAGGAACCAATTACTATTTCTTTGTGCTTCCGATAGTTTGACAAAGGAGGAAATGTAAAGAACTAAGTTGTTCCAATATTTTTCTCTATCTGTTGATAATTATTTTTCAATTTTTAAACTTTTCTTAATATGTTCTCTGGTGAAAGCAAAACCTGAGAAAACTGAGTATTTCTTAACCACTAATCTTTTGAAATTTGTTAGCTTAAGATACAAATTCTGACAGATTTTGAAATGCTTTCAGCAGATTATGAAAGGAAGTTTCCTTTATGGCTGGAGTATATTTATTACGGATATCTTACATAAACACAACATTTAAGAAATAGATAACATAGCATATATTATGTTTCACAGTTCAAGGTGTAAAAAAAACATAAAGAGAACATTTCTGTAAGTAAAAATTCGGATTTTAATGTCTCTTTAAATTTGTTCTTTAGCTGTTTATTATTCTTATACTGTCTTAGCATTCTGCTCTGCACTATACTTTGTTACTGCCTACTGTGTTATGATCTCATAGATACAGGTATAGGACAAAATAATAGGAACATCCATTTTGAAATGTGTTTTACTTCGATCGTCCACTACAACCTCGCCACATGTCGCACCAGTCTGTCATCTAGTGGCGGCGAAAGGGAAGGTATCAGTCGAGCATTGTAAGGTGTGACAGTTGTATGAGAAAGTTCTGTGCCCAGCAAAGCACCATTATGTCCCACCTGTCCGACGTGTAAAGAGGCATGATCATTGAGCCTCGCCTCGCTGGAGCGTACGTGTTGAAAACAGCTATCTTTGTTGGTGTTTCAAGGTCCATTGTGACCAGGGTTATGGCAGCCTACACAAATCTGGGAAAGATGTCCTCTGCGAAGCAGAACAGTGGGCGAAAGTCAAAGTTGATCGACCGGGATAGATGAGTGTTGAATAGGATAGTCACCCGAAAACGAAGACTACACTGACGCAGATAACCGCCGAGATGAATATCCATCTCCAGAATCCCGTTTCCACCAAAACTATTCAACAGGTGATGGATACAGCGACCCTTCATGGCAGAGAGGTTATTCCAAAGACGTTAGTATTGCCACGGAATGCTATGAAACGACGACAGTGGTGCCGATATCACCATAACTGGACATAACAGCAATGGTAACAAGTCATCAGGTCTGACGAATTATCCTTTACATCATTTCAGACCACCGGACATGTGTTCGTCTGGCGAACACCGGCAGAAGCATTTCAGGTTCACTGTCTGGTTCCTACCGTGATGCATGGAGTGGGGGTATATGATGGTGTCGGTTGCGATACCGGGGCGTGCATTGGGGCCACTCTCACTATTGAAGGGGAAGATCGCAACTAAGAATTATAGAAGTATTCTCGCAGATCATTTCCATCCTATGCTTCAGACTCTGGAGAACGTCATGTGTTCCAAGATGACAATGCCTCTGTTCACACGGCTCGCTGTGTTCAAACATGATTAGATGA
Source organism: Dolomedes plantarius (assembly GCA_907164885.2). Taxonomy (NCBI): domain Eukaryota; kingdom Metazoa; phylum Arthropoda; class Arachnida; order Araneae; family Dolomedidae; genus Dolomedes; species Dolomedes plantarius. The sequence continues at coordinate 73,733,693 of OU015494.1, read as the reverse complement.
GCATAATGAGGAAGTGGAACATCTCATGTGGTGTCCTCATTCCAATAATCTTAACATCTTTGAGCATATTTTTTAGAGAACAAAATCCCTTCTCGGTTTCCTCTTCCACGCAGATTATCTGAGCTCGATACCGCTCTGCATGAGGATTGGGTTAGAATTACCTTGAACTTTGTGGAAGACTTTTGTTTCCCACGTCGAATGCAAGCTCTAATTAAAAGGTGACCCAAAACTCCCACTGATAAAAAATTTACATTCTTTCCCAGGTGTTCCTATTATTTTGTCCTAAACCTGTATATAAACACTATAAAAATTTATCTGCGTTCTTTTAATGTTCGGTTTCCCATGAAAATGTATGCGTTGAGTTCTTGCTATACCTAAATACAATGAAATTATAGAGCTACATAAAAAAAACATAAATTGAAAATTATAAATGTAATTAATGCATAACTGTTTAATTGTCATTTGTACTAGGTAATTGACATAAATTACATTCAAAGAGTTTTTCTTTCTCTACTACATACTAGAAACACACACGTACATACACATAGCTATAAATTTAAATTCAGTTCAAAGCGCAACTTAGGAATTGAATCAATCACATTCCAAATTAATTACACATAATATTAATAATCTAAAAAAATAATAATGCATGCATTCACAAACTTATGTATGAAAGACGAGTGAAAACAAACAGAACTTTTAGCATTCCAAGAAAAACAACTGACTTCTTAAAATGGAAGACAAATGGTCTTAGAAAATGTGTTGAAGTAATTGCAGAATTTACCTGCCTGGAGAGAGTCGCTGTTAAGTTAGATACGGTGTAAAATCCGTGTGGTAAAGGATGCACAGCGGTCTCTTGAGCTTGGTGAGCGACGTCGTCCACTAACCATCCCAGATCAATTGCTGGGTTACTTGCGTCAGAGCGACAAGATACTGTGACTTGTTCTCCTCTAATAGCTTCGGCTGGACCCGTTACCCACACTTGATTGGGAGGAACTAAATTTTGAAAGATAAAAATGTTTTCATTCATATAACATTTATAACTAAGAATATGCTACTTACATTTCACATGATGCCAATAGATCAGTTATTAAATATTTGCTACGCATATCGACATGCGAAGACACATCAATGGTTCAGTTGTTCTCCGGAAAGTTGTGAAGTTAAACAACCCCTTCTGTTCTAATTTCTCATAGCTATTTTTCTGTAACTATCACATTATTTTAACTATTATATTTCTATTTATATATATTTCTGTCTGTCTATCTGTCTGTCTCTCTCTCTCTCTACCTATCTATCTATCTATCTGTATATATTTCTGTCTGTCTATCTGTCTCTCTCTCTCTTTACCTATCTCTCTCTCTCTCTCTCTCTCTATATATATATATATATATATATATATATATATATATATGCTATCTACCAATAAGTATTTGGTCACCCATGCAAATGACGATATCTGTTGTCCTGATATACGTCACTCCCTCCGCCGTTAAATATCGTGTAGGAAACAACATTAGCATTAGTCGCATGCAAGATGCCACAAATTGCAGAGTTACTGAAGTTCCGAGAAAAGCGTAATCGTCGGGTATCAGAGAAATGGCCGATCCTTAAGGGACATATATAGCGAGCTGAATTACCCAAAATCGACAGTGGCCTATGTGATTCAAAAGTGGAAGGAGATCGGTGATTGTCAAAATGTGCCAGAGTCGGCTGAACCACGAAACTGGGAGACAGAGATCGACGGTTGCTGTCCATAGAAATTCGGAAGAACCGCACTCAACCGATAGCCCACGTACTCCAGGTGTTTCAACAGGCATCCGGGATTGTTCATAAGATGAATATAATCCGTAAGGAATCACAACCGCTTAGTTTTTATGGTCGTTCTGCTGCCCATAATCGTTTGATACCAAAGTCCAACCGCACTGCTCGGTTAATGTGGTGCAAAGCACGCCAAAAGGGTACCGTGGATCAGCCGAATAGGGTTCTCTGGAGCGACGACTCAAGTTTCACCCTCTACCGTTCGGTTCGTCTGGGTTTGGCGTCTGCCTGGAGAACGTCTCCTGCCAGAATGCAATGTGCCCCCAGTAAAGTTCGGCGGAGGTGGAATTATAGTTTGGGCGTGTTTCACATGGTATGGACCCCTTGGTCCAAATTCATGGTAAGATCAACTCCGACGCCTACTGCACTATTCTGGATGACAGTGTGCTTCATACATTGTAGCAGTTTTACTGGTTGGACTCATGTTACTTCCAAGATGACAACGTCAGCTGCCATGTTGCGAGGTCCACCATAGATTCTTATGGTGACAATTGAGTTAACCGAATGGACTTGCCTGCTCAGAGCCCAGACTTCAACCCTATCGAGAACCTCTGAATTAAGGGGTGCAACAATCGTCCAAAATCGGTGAAGGAACTTACATGTCTTCTCCAATCAGAGCGGAAGTAAATACCATTAGCGGTCATACAAGGACTTGTGGAAAGCATGCCCCGGAGGTTTGAGGCTGTAATAGTTTCTCGTGGAGGTTCTACCAAGTATTGAATATGAATACATTTTGTTTTTCTCTTCTATCACAGGTGTTCAAATACTTACTGGTAGCTAGTATATATATATATATATATATATATATATATATATATATATATATATATATATATATATATATATATATATATATATATATATGTATATATATATATATATATATATATATATATATGTATATATATATATATATATATATATTATATATATATATATATATATATATATATATATATATATATATATATATATATATATATATATATATATATATATATATATACGAGAATGAGTCCGCAAATAAGTTTCCCCTGGCAACTGTAGACATAGGTGTTTATGAAAGACAAAATATATAATGAGACCTTAAACATATGACGTAACTTTATTTTTCCACATAAGTACCAAGTACGTTCAGACATTTGTCACACCACTTTATAAACTTCAAAAAGCCCTCCAGGAAAAAATTAGGGCTCTGCATACGGTAGAAGCGTTTTACGGCTTGTGTGACTTCAGCATTGCTTTAGAAGCGCCTTCCGCCGAGATTCTTCTTCAAATCCGGAAACAGATGGAAGTCACTGGTTGCGAGATAAGGACTGAATGGCGGTTGGTCAAGGCGCTCCCAACCAAGAGTTGCTGTCACCGAGTGGGGTTTCGCATTGTCATCCAACAACAGAACGCCAGATGTGAGAGGGCCAGGCCGTTGTTTCCGAATAGCCTCCTTCAATTTCGACAGGTTTTGACAGTACCGCCCAGTATTTGATGGTTCCCTTAAAGCTTCTTCCGTATGCAGAGCTCTGATTTTTTCCTGCAGGGCTTTTTGAAGCTTATAAAGCGGTATGACAAATGTCTCAACGTTTTTGGTGCTTATGGGGAAAAATAAAGTTAGTACATCTTATCTTTAATGTCTCATTAGATTTTTTATCTTTCATACACACCTCTGTTCACAGTATATATATATATAGGTTATCCAAAAGTCACAGAAAAAGTGAAAATTCAATAATTCGAGATGCATAGACAGTAGTACGATGCAATTTTCACAGAAATGCCCAGAAAGTCGTGTGGTTGTTTTTGTAATAACGAAAAAGTTTACTGTGAGAATATTTACACTTCTCAGTGGCGCACAGGTGGCGCTGTACTGGTTTAGGCACTACTACCTGTTGCTATTTAAAAAGATCAGCGCCTTGTACACTACGAACTTTTTCTGTGACAGGCGAACGTTATGCAGCGCTTTTAATCAGCTCTTTTTATCGTTAGCAGAGTGTTATGAAGCACTTTTTTATCACCATTCCCTTCTTGCAAGAAAGGCAAGCGGTCCATAGTCATACATTCATGCAAGCTGGAGAGCCTCCGTACATCACAGGTCCTGTCCAGAACTTTCTGCAATCGACATTTGCGATGAATTGTCCCCAATCCCTCTGTCTCGCACGAATAGCCACCAAGATCTTTAGACCTTAAACCTTATGACATTTTATTATGGACCTACTTGAAGTCACAGGTGTACAGAGATCGGACGACGTAATTGGCCATGTTGATAGAAGCAATTCACCATCATGCGACGGGAATTACAGCTGAAACCGTCTTCGATGCAGTGCAGAGTATCGAGCCATATCGGATGGCCATTCTCATGAATGACGGCCGTCACATTGAACATAGTAATCCTAGCTGCGTTGCAAACTGAGCTGCACCACCACTGTACGAACTACCCACAGGAATGAAGCGTCACCTGTCGGTGATAAATGTAACTATTCTGGTAGTAAAATGTTTTGTTATTATTAAAATAATACCATGTCTTTCTGTGCATTTCTGTGAAAACCCCATCGTGCCTCATCGTCTATGCTTCATCGTTTATACTCCATTGTATCTCTCTCTCTCTCTCTCTCTGTATATATATATATATATATATATATATATATATATATATATATATATATATATATATAAATACAGGGTGATTATAATTAAAGTTTAAGTTTCAAAACGCTATAAAAAATAACCACTGATGAGAATGACGTCAAATTTGAACGGCATGTTATGAAGAAGGCGGAAAGCGTATGGCAGAAGAAAAAATTTAGATGGAGCTGAAAGCGGCAGAATCAAGACGAGAAATGAGAAATGATTCGTAAAACAACGGCTAAGGTGTAAGTTACACATTAAAATGCATTGACAAATTAAAATTGTTGAGTAATTTTATTTGCATGACTGTACATATCACATCGAAAGGGTCAAATCGGTTTCAAGAGTTTTGCGGTGACATACCGCATAAGAACCATTCATCAAAGAAGTTCGGAAATGTCGCGAGACTGTCGCAAAACATGCTCAATATGGTGTCTACCGTTGTGTGCAACAAGTTGAAAGCGACAAACAGCATGTTCCACAACGGATCGCAGTGTCTCCGGGGTGATGTTCTGAATGTGTTGCGAAATGCGTGCCTTTAATTCCGCTAAATTTGCAACTGGAACACGGAACACAACATCTTTGAGATAACCCCACAGCCAGAAGTCACACGGAGTAAGATCAGGTGATCGGGACGGCCAGGCTGTAGGGAAATGACGGCTGATAATTCGAGCCTTTCCGAAATGGCGCCTCGGCAGCTGCTTCACGGGATGTGCAATGTGCGGAGGAGCGCCATCTTGCATTAAAATGATTTCATCCACACATCCACGCTGTTGCAGAGCTGGAATGACGTGGTTGCGCAAAAGAGACGCATAGCGCTGACCAGTGACGGTAGCGGTAGCAGGACCGGAAGCACCCGTCTGCTCTAAAAAATATGGCTGTAGGATGAATGATGCTGTAAAGCCGCACCACACCGTGATCTTTTCAGGATGAAGTGGTACGGGGTGCGTTGCCAGTGGATTTTTTGTTGCCCATATTCGACAATTATGGGTATTGACGTATCCTGTCAGATGGAAATGGGCTTCCTCTGTCCACAAAATTTTCCACGGCCATTCATTATCCACTTCCATGCGACCAAGAAATTCTAACGCAAACGTCTCCCTTGCTGGCAGGTCAGACGGAAGCAAATCCTGCACATGGCCAATTTTGTACGGATAGCATTGGAGGATGTTTCGTGCAATTTTCAGCACCGTGCTCGTAGGCCTGTCCAATGTTCGGGCAATTCCTCGTGCACTGCACGGTTGCACACCACCGGCCGACCCCTCCTGTAATGCTGTGGCCACTTCTTCAACTACCGTCGAATGCACTCGTTGTCTCCCACTACCAGATTGCACATCAAACGAACCTGTCGTTTCGAATATTTGCATCATTTTCTTCAGACCCACGACACTCATTGGACCAATGCCTTCTTTTCTACCCTTCAGTGTCCTGAACTTTTGCAGAGCTACTCTTTCACAAACATCGTTCTTGTAGTACAGCTTTACCAGCAGAGCGCGGTCCTGCGTTGAGACACCCATGGCGAACGTCTGAGACGCGAAATGAGGAACAGCCGTGTACCTGGCGGTTTTATAACACTGAAATGTGTCGTGCGCATGACAGGTATTTTAATTCACATCATCTAACGCTTACAGCGCCATCTGTTGCTAATTTTTGAAACTAAACTATTTCTTCTGCCATACGCTTTCCGCCTTCTTCAATAATATGCCGTTCAAATTTGACGTCATTCTCACCAGTGGTTCTTTTTTTTATAGCGTTTTGAAACTTAAACTTTAATTATAATCACCCTGTATATACTCTATGTACCCTGTATAACAATGGATACAAAATACATCCATTATTTTAATAACATATGGTTATTAAAATAATGGAAACACATTTAATATTAGTGGTGTTTATGAAAGTGCTTTTGTGACGATGATAATTAATAGTTTATTAAATAATTAACGGTTATTTTAATATCGGGTATTCAGATAATTAAGTTAGTAAAGTAAGTAAGTAAATTTTAGTAACGGTTGTGCTTTGTTTTAATCAATTTATTAAGCCTCTGCTAAATATATGTGATGGTTAAACTTGTGGTGATCAAATATTAATTGATTTGGTTAATGTCATCGCTTTTGGAGAATAGTGCGCAAATTTCTCTAAATGTTTTGACATTGTGAAGAATTAAGTTGAAACAGATCATCACATGTTATATTGTTAAAATATTGATAAATTAATAAGCCTTATTTTGAAATAATTGTGAGGTGGCTGGTTCTTATTTGGCTGGTGAATTTTACTTCAAAGGTTGAAGAAATTTAGTTAAATAGTAAAACTATTAGAAATATTCATTGTTTTTCTTTCTTTCCAAAAAACTGAATCTGTGCTTGGTAACAAGTTCTTATCGCTACCTCTGCTGGCAGCTGTCCTTGGTAATTTAATATGCCCGGTGTTCGCCATTTCTTCGTGATGCACAACCAAGCCCCCCCCCCCCCGAGCGAGAGAGTAGAAAGGATGAGAATACCAGAACGTGCGGAAGGGTACAGCGTCTTGTGGATGGCGGCGTTTTCAAGGAGGAAATAAGGAAAAAACAATGATGGTATAAAATAAGCATATGAAAAATCAACGATGAGTCGGAGAAAAGTATCCTTCGGCTAATTCAGAACTTCAACGTTTTCCTCGTCCTAGATGGTCGGCGCGGATTGGGACTTCTTACTTCCCGCGGAATCCAAAAGAAGAGACGTAGCTTCGAACTCGGGGGCGGAGGGTGGGAAAAAATGACAGAGGTGAGGGAGGTGAGCTAGAAACAAGAAGCTGGGAACTGGCCCGAGACCCATGATGGAGAGCGAGCTTGATGATTTGGCGGCATGCACGCTTTAGAAATGGCACTGGCCTGTGGCTCCCCTCATGATTTCATAAAATTATAGTTTTATTTTTATGCTGCAGCATTTAATTTGGTAATATGATTTTAATTTCTTTTTTTTTATTAATGAATTTTTCTTTAGTTTTATTTTGATTTTTTTTTATTACTTTTCATTTAAAAGTTTTTTCTCACCAGCCACCATGATAGCAAAGGTTATATTAATAGAAAATTGTTTTGCAAATATTCAGATTTTTTTTGTGATTAATATGAGTTTATTGGGAGGAAATGTTGGAATCCTCAGGTGGTTAACCCTTTTGTTAAGATATAGTGCAATAATGTGAAGGAGATTGAATTGAATAAATTTGTTATGTTAATGTATAACTTGTCATGTCGGTCTTTGCCTTGGAATTAATTTTCTAATTTTTAGCTTTAGGTTTTTTTATTTCAGCAGAGTTGAATTTTTGAAGTTTTTTCTTTTAGGTGAAGTAATTTTATTTTGAGGTGTACTCCAATGATAGAGAGGTAATTTTATTAGATTTAATTGCATTTTCTTTTTGGCTCATTAATCACCACAGTGATGCAACAGTAAATCGAACCTAAGGGTAAACTTTAATTATTATTATTGGGTTATTGCTACACACAACGCACATCTTTAAAATGTACTAACCACTATGGCTAATGGCAAATATTGAAGTTAAAAGTAATTGAAACTAAATATTAACGGTTAGTAGAAGTAAGAGATTGTTAAGAAGATACTATCCTAACTGTAATTATTAATTAAAGTTTTAATTTACCCCATCATCACATTTCGTCGCCACACTTTGTATTCTTTAAAAAAATAGTCTAGGGACCAGGATCTTTTATAGAATACAGTATATACATTATTCTACTTTAAGGTAGAAGTAATAAGACTAAGGGCATCAGGCACTTTGAGAGCGTAAGATTTCAAACCTTGTACACCGTTCATAGACGGCAAATTCTTGAAGCACGTCTAAATTGGAGTATCTGTTACAACATTCTCCATGGTTTTGGGTGTTTACCCAGCTATGATATCGGAAGTTATGATGGTATACAGAGTGCACGGAAAGACATCCTCTGTGAAACGGAATAGTGGACGAAAGGGAATGCTAAGCGAAAGAGACTGACGGCTGTTGAAGCGGATTGTGACATCAAAAAAGAATATAACTGCAGCCGAAGTCACCGTAGAGCTCCATCTGAATTTGCAGGCTCCAGTATCAGTCTTTACGGGTAAGAAAAAACTTCACAAACAAAACATTTACGGCAGATTACTAATTTCCAAGTCACTTGTAACAGATGTGAATATAAAACCTCCTCTACAGTGGTGCCACGAGCACAAATCCTGGTCGAGTGATACGTGAAAATATGACATTTGATTAGTAGAATTCTTGTTCACTTTGTTCCCCGCAACAGGACGTGCTATGCATGAAAAACACCCACACAAGCGTATGATAATGCTTATCTCATGTCAGCTGTCAAACATGGAGGGAAATTTCTCAGGGTTTCGGAGACCATCTCATGATTTTCAAAAGGTTTCTATGGTAACCCTGAAAGGCAGATTGACTGGGAAGGACTATGTCGAACTCTTAGCCGACCAGATCCATCCTATGGTGCAAAAATTTTTTCCTGCATGATATAGCGTTCTCCATGATGATAATGCTCCGATCCATACAATTAGACTTGTCAGGTCATCGTTTGAGGAACAAAAAGACCAAGTCAAACATCTTATCTGGCCCGCACAGTCCCTAAACCTAAATATCATCGAATTTCTGTGGTCTGTTTTAGAGAATAGAGTCAGGAATCGACATCCACCAGCAGCATCTCTACAGGAACATTGACGAATTATTCATAAGGAATGGTATAACATTCCCTTAACCACTATTCAAGACTAGCATAATTCAATTCCTTTGTGTATTCAGGTGGTAATAAAAGCTATAGATGGTCCTATTACATATTAATAAAGAATTTCATATTATTCCTAAGTGTTTCCATTATTTTGATAACCACCTGTATATATATATATATATATATATATATATATATATATATATATATATATATATATATATATTGGCAAATATCTGAGACGACACACATATTACAGGTAAAGGGAAACATCTGCTGGCTTTAAATACTGACAGAAAAAGTAAAATGTATTAATGTAATTAGCAGAGTATTCGCAAGAGCATCAATAATTATAGAATTTAGAGAAAGAAAGGAAAAAAATTATACTTTTACCATATATTCATTTACTGAAAGTCTCGAATACGGAAAATTGGCTAAAAAAAACTTAGACGCAAATAAAATTTAGACGCAAGGGGTTCTTAAATTGAGCACTTACTGTAATTTTTCTAACCTGAGTAATCTTTTTTTTCGCAAGGTACTCCTTCAACGAAATAATAATGAATACTACCAAGTTAATCTATACAAAAAGGGAAAAATAATCCTGTTTCATACCGCTTCCACTAAACTGATCAAGACCATCGACTGCTTTCTCTTGGTCAGCCCAGAAAAAGGTAAACACTCTCAAAAAGTATTACAAAGGGAAGTTTGCTGGACGCGTTTGAACAGAGAAATGAAGAAGGGAAAGAATGTTTGAGAACCAAGAAAAACGTAAATCGTTACTACAGGTGCTTGAAATGAGAGTCTTATTTCTATATTTCATCCCTTAGATTTCCTTTCTAATTAAGTGAATTTTCTGTTTGCATTATTTTAAATGAGCTTATATTGACTTGCACTCAAAAATGTATCAAAAGTTACCAGAATCCATTGCGAATTATTCAATTCACTAATATATCATATTCCATTCTTGGAATCTCTCACCTCAATGTTAACGCATGGAGAAAATGTGTCCCAGGGTTGCAGACTTGAATTTAAAATTTTTTTTTCATTATACTCCGTAATAGAGAAAGAAATTTTATACCTCGAGTTATTTTGCGTTTTTTTAAATGCAAATAATATTTTTAAACTTCAATTATTTGGAGAAAAAAGTAATCTGGTCTAATGTGTTTTAAACGCTCCTAAATTCCTTTGTGTTTTACACTCCGTAATTTTTGGCCGAAATTTATCAAATGAATCCTGTTGCGAGGTGCAGAAAAGTTCAGGCTATCTGAAAATACCCTTTTTTATTGGATTATAAGTATTTATGTAGCTGTAAATAGTAGACACATGTCCAATTGTCGGCAGATCTGTACTGTCCGAGCGGCACCCAGGCCCAAAAAAATGACAATTCACCGAACATGGAAAATGCTCCATTGGAAGTATTATAAGAAATACTTGTTACAGTGAATCGATTTCAAAGAAGAATGTAGGCTGCAAGATATGAAAAATTAGTGTCATTAGCAGTCTCAAGACTAAATAGTGACACAATTTTGTTATGAATATATATATACAGTGACTTCCGCTTATAAGAATCACGTTTGTTTTTACTGTTTTTGATTCTTATAAGCGGTTGATTCCTATAGCCGAAATTTATGTTTTTGGACAGGCACACACACACCTATATATACATATATTAAATAATTTACCATAAAATACTCTTTAATTTACGTTAATTATCTTTTATTAAAGTTATTTTTTATAATTTTAAAAATGCAACTTAATTTTTAGACTTATAAGTAGATACACATGATTATAGTAATAGAAGAAAAAATCCAATATTTGTTACAACATACCTGCTTAACAGTTTTAACATTTAAACTACAGGAGGGGAGCAAGAAAAAGTTTTCTATGGTAATTTGACGTAATGAAGTTTTCAGGAAGCTGTTTATACCTCTTTCAATACTAGTAGTCTCAGACGAACATTCACCTTCTAGCTTACGTTTCTCGGTTTGATAACGTGCTGAATCTACTAATGTCACGTTTGCCTAAGTGGTAGTGGACACTTCACCGAAGATTTATGTGTTTCAGGATCCAGAAAGCCGCAACCAGGATGTGAGAGGTGGGGAAAAAGAGTCCCTATTTTTGTTTGTCAGTGGAGAAAAGTGAAATCGGACCCGGACGGGTAAAGATGCCCCCGGGTCAAGCTAATAGGACAGTGTTGTGCTAAAGCGTTTAAGGCGAAACTATTATGTTATGTCTAGCAAAGAAAGGGATGAATTTTATGACCATATTCCATCCCATCTTATCAATATTTCTTTAAAAAAAGAAAGAACTTCGTGCCTTTTGAGGGTTAAAGTGGCTTTTTTGGAAAAAATGAAAGGAAAGCGAAGAGTGTAAACTGATTCTTAAAACCGGTGGATTGATTCTTTAAAGCGAAAATTTTAACATGGAAATAATACATTTGTTTTTGTTTTCGCGATATTGATTCTTATAAACGGTTGATTCTTATAACCACTGATCACTATAAGCGGTGGTTACTGTATATATGTGTGTGTGTGTGTGTGTGTGTGTGTGTGTGAGAGGGAGGTGCGTGGTCATTCCGAACAATTTGAAAATTACTTAAAAAATTACTTAAAAAGAACAATTTGAAAATTACGTATATATATTATTTTAATTTAATATTCAATATAAATTAAAGGAAAATAAAATTTTGGAATAACATCATTTTCCAATGATACAATCATAACTCAAAGAAAAGCGTTTGTGAGACAGCTATTCAGATTAAAGTGAGCAGCACAAAAAGCAAATTAAGGTGGAATCTTAATTGATTACTCGGGATAGAGATAAGCCAACTTTGAGTAATTATTGGATTAGAGTTTTCGAAACTGAAGGGAGAGACTTAGGAAAATTTTTTTTTTAACTCGCTGTATTAGACATAATCACGGTAATTTTCTGTTTAAATGTTATGAAAATGCACTGCATTAGATTATGCATCTAGCTTTAAGTATTTGAAATACAACTCTCGTTTAACGTTTTTGCTTCGTTTGGTATTACTTGAAATCAGATTTTATCCGAATAAATTGAATTAAGAAAAATTTGATGAAAGCTTTAAGGCTGAAGGGAGCAAATAAAAGGGTAGTTAAAGCCCCAATAATATAATTTTACTTTGATTCACATTACAGAAATGAAAATGAAGTATTAATGAGGTCATAAAGGATCCATTAATTTAGTTTGTTATTAAATAGTTTATTGATTTTGAGTATTCTGCGTAATATACATTGGTGGTTCTCTTTCAATTATGTTGTAAATATCGCTCGAACTCTATAAAATTAGCCTTAATTTCATTTGGTAAGTCTATATTTTTGAAAGCATACATTTAATGTATTACATATCAAAGTTTTAGAAACTGTTAAGTGCGAGGGCCACTCAAAAATGCAAAAGAAACTCGAATTTTGAAGTTCAGGTACATTTGCCAATTATCGCCTACTGAAGCAAGCCTTCTGTAGCAGTGTCGAATCAAATTATCAATACTGTAGACAAATTCCAGAATCAAGTGTTACGCTTGATTACTGGTGCAGTTAAATTTACACCAATAGATGCTATGATTGTGTGCACAAATAACAGACTTATTTGGTTTATAATAGAGGAAAAGGTTATGCTTCTTAGGATAGAAATAGTTAGACTTTCCGATTGCTTCTCACTTTCGGACAGTGTTTCTCTGACTACAGAGTGGAAACTTAAATAACAGAATGGACTAGTGCAGAAAGTACTTAGTTTAAAGAAGATATTAAATTTAAATTTTGATGCTTAATTTTTGCCACCCCCTCGTAATCCTTTATATTTAACTGATTATTGTGACTGTATCAACCTTGTCAAAACGGTAATTAAGTGTGATACTAGCGAAGGCGTTTTAAGATCTTTGTTCTTCGAAACAGGCGATTCACGATACCCCGAGGAGGACTGGCTTCGAGTGTTTTCTAACAATTCAAAATATGATGACAATATCAATGTAGGATCAGGGGTGCACTGGGGTCTTTTTTCCATTTTATGCATCTGTAGGGACACATAAAACTGCCTTTGATTGGGAGATTGTAACAATTCGTATTGCTCTGGATCAACTTTTATGCCGGACGAATAATTTCTCTAAATTGGTTCTCCTAGCTCTTCAAACTATCGGCTCTCACGGTGTCCTCAAGTCATTTGAAGTATGTAGGTGCTAATCACTATTGGACAAACTCCACAATAACGGTACGGAGATTGACCTGCAGTGGATACCAGGCCATTGTGGTTTCCGGGGCAATGAACTGGCCAACGCTCTGGCAAAAAGGGTGTTTCTGTGCTACAAACATCCAATTATGAGGTCTCTTAGAACTCACTAAAGTTGTTTATAAGAGAGACTTTTAGGAACTCCCTTTCATAAGAACTGTTGTCGAGGAGTTCAAATAAGATATGGTGTAGCAAAATTGCTGAAGTCTCAGAATGGCCAAGGCAGAAAGCAGTCGCCTTGTTTAGACTAGTGACCGACCATGATTGCCTATTGACACACCTTTGCCGTATAAATATCGTTTCAGAACCAATTTGCAAGCTCTGTAATCGACGGGAGGACATGGACTTTTCCCATATACTGTCTTGCCTCGCTCTACCTCCAGCTCCAGTGTGGGCAAAATATTGGATAGCAAAGAGACTCTTGGGTTCGAGGACGTTTTAGTTCTTTTGTTTGTTGTTCTTCTTTTTTTTCTTTTTATATAGTCTTATAACCCGCCATTGGAAATAATAAAATAAAATATTTCAAGTACATAATGGTCCTGCTACCAGACTTAAAAAGGAATACATGACTTTTATGTATACATTTCTATGGTATGTCATCTATAAAAAAAGATGGTATTTTTGACTGAGTAGGATAAGCATCAAAATTCGTTGAAAAAAGCTTGAATAGCAAGAGAAAAAAATGATTCGATTGCATTCACTAAATCATTTTATCATTGGTCTTGGAAATCTTTTATAATGCATGAGCTTTGAGTGTAGTTTGATGTTTTAGCTTGAGAAAGGGTTTTCCTAATAAAAAAAATTACATGAAATTTGTTGTTTATGTTGCCCTTTACGGATGTTTAACTTTAGATATGACATATTCAAATTATTAAAAAAGTTTAGCGATAGCCTATATAATGATACAAACCTCTGGGTGTAGACATAATAGAACTAAATATCCTTTTGTCGTCTGCTTTTTTCAGTAAAAGCAAAAATAACCCAAATTCCTTCGAAATCATGAAGCACTGTTATTCTATATGCGTGAAAATTGAGAGCACTATATTTTTCATCTTCTTGCAGCCTAAACTTTATACCACGTTGCTGATTTACGTTGGTTGCACTTTGTTAGTCAATAATAAAAATTTAGAGAAATTCTGCATTAGAAATTCATTTACCTGCAGCATACGCATCTGTTATGACTTGCTGAGGAGCACATAACAAGGGCGAAATCTAGGTAAAATGCTACGTCTACGCTGGTATGTGTTTTTTCAGTATATGTGTCTTATACAATATGGTTTTTCCCTTATTTAACAAAGCATCCCACATCGTTCACCTTAATTGTTCTTTCATAATAAAGTAGCCAACAAAACCGCGGTTTCAGATGGGAGAATGTCTTCAGGACAACTTCCCTTAATCCTCCATATAACATGGATGTCATCTTTGTGATACATATTATGGGGCATTGTGATACGCAAACAAATAATTTTTGAGTTAAAAGGGAAAAAAAAGCACTTGAATTTAAAATTTCTGTATTTCTTTGATAGGGGTGCAACGTATATCTACCTCCTTGTGGTGCACCCTGGGCAACGTCCCTGGCGTTAAGTTATCTACAATTTTCGCATGCAAATTTGGAGGAGGGTAAGCTCTTCTTTTATACATGATAAACCAAGACGTGATTCAGTTGCGGCCTTTCGTCTGTCTACGGAACACGATTGCCTCGCCGCCCATCTGCACCGCATAGGCATTTCAACCGAGCCGTTTTGTCCACTATGCGATTCTGGAAAAGTAATGGAAAGGGACCACCTGCATCGGTGTGGGGCTCTTCGCGAATCTACAGAGGTGCCGAGATATTGGGAAGCAAGAACGCTCCTAGGGAAATGACTTCGGTCTTCTGTTTTTATTTCATCGTTCTTTGTAATCTCTTTTGCCTTACCATTGGAAATAAAAAAATCTTTGATAGTATAAATAAAAAAATGCAAAAGGATTTTCTTTTTCTTTTTACTGTTCATACAGGTACAAATAGTACGAAAGTTTAGGAGCATTAAGTTAAGACAAAATTTTTAGAATACAATGTTAAACATGATGTTAAAACAAAATATTTCGATATTTAAATGTATAATGAAGGAAAGCCCACATACTCCACTATATAAAGGCTTTAAACAATTATTCTGCATTTGAGATGCATAGAAGGATATAATAAAATAAAATAAAAAATTTTAAGACGTTAAGGTTGAATTGAATTCGACCTGTGTCTACACATGGTACCACTAAAATAACCCTGTTCGAAATGAGCAATTAAGAAAAGATTGGGAATTGAAATTATAAAAGAATACATTGAGAATACAACATTTGGGAGAGAAAAAAAAACAACGGTTAGAAGACAGATCATTTCCAAGCTACGCACGATCCCTACTTATCAATATTTATTTCAGAGCCATCAGCAAACTCTATCAGTCTACCAGAAGTATTATGGTGTAATCTACTTAGCTAGTCATCAAGGATGGGTGTTGTTACCCTCAGAGGCGTTCAGAAAAGATGAATTGGAAGTTTCCTGTCACGTCATAACCACTAAGAACGATGATTATTTAAAAGAGAGAGGGAATTTGGATGATATATGGACAAAAGAAAGTATGTTTGCATTCCAGTATCATAAAAAAGGAAATTACAAAGGAATGTGACTATTAATCAATCTTTCAACGTTAGAAAGCACAAATTGACATAAATTGAATATTTAACCGATCACTAAGATTTCATATTACTTCTTATTTATAAGTATGGATTTTCCATCATCCTAACATTTTTCCAGCTAGTGCAATTTCTGTTACTTTCGGAATATTGTTGCGTAGGAAAATTAATGTTTTACTCCTTTATATAAGAACTGATAAGAAAGCCCCTAATTAAAGAAATTGAAAGTAAAAAAATTGTGGATTTTGTAGTAACCTAAATAATGAGCTAAACAAGAAAAATAGTTAATAATTTTGTGTATTTTATCTTTATAGGTAAGCCAAAACAAATCAATTCTGGACATAAATAATAAGAAGCTACTACTGCATTAAAATATGCTTAAACAATTTGATCTGCACAGAAGTGTATATTAAAGATAAAGAAAGACACTAGAAATGTAAAATGATAGGGGTGGAATGAATTTCCTCTTTAACATACTACCCGTATAACGAAACTATAACTACAAAGAATATTATTTACTAAGAAATATTTTTTTCATCATAGGAAATCACATTCTTTAAAAATAATATTATAGTTTTATTCAGTTAGGAGAAATAACTGTTTCCGTTTAAACTGAGATAAATGAAGTAGTAACACTCGAATGGTTTCAGGATGTGTGATCATTAATCTTGACGAAAGGGGTAGTAACAAAAAAAATGCAAAACAAAATATGAACTTTTCTCAGTAAAACTTTTCTGGTGTCATAATTAAGGCAGAAATTTTATTATGTTTGACTGCGCTAGATCCAATGTATCATTTACGAGCCCGAGTATAGACGTTCGGAAATCAGTAACACGAACAACATTATTCAGCCCCTTTTCCAGTTCGCATGTTCCACAGCTTTACGTAATCAAGGAATAATTGAAGTAATTTCCAAGGAAGAAGTAATTTCCCCTTCTTTATGCATGCCGCCTTTAAGGTAAGTGACATTAAGGGCCTGTTCGTATGGGCCTTGTGGCCCGGTTGGCAATGGCGTCGAGCCAGTGATCTGAACGTTCGTGGTTCGATGATCGTCGCTGCAAATCCATCACCGTGTTCACTAATGGTGAACAGGGTACGTAAATGAGGTCACGGCTACAATGTCCTCCAAGTTCTCAAATTTACCTCTGGAGGTGCGGGGTCAAGTGTTCCGGTCTCGTCACTTGACTCGGTTCAAAATTACGGGACCGATGTTATTTCAGGTCAAGTCAGACTTCAACCCTAGTGGAACCTCGCCTTAAAGTGAAGTTGTTTACTACCCTTCGCCGAGGACCTAGGTCCTTTGGACTTGGTGTAGGCTTTCCTACTCCAAGGGGACTGGAAACAACAGGGCATGTTCACATAGGAGTCCGGTAACGGAAGCAAGTATTGAAATATATTTAACCAGTGACAAACCTCCAAAAGATTAGCAACGAAATTTTTAACGCCTGTGATTGTTTATTTCCGTCTCAGCGCCATCTTTTCATATACGCTTTCACTATCGGACTCCTTGGTAACAGGCCCTAAGTGAATAATCAAGAAAAAAGCCAATGACAATTTTTAAAAAAGGAATGAATACAATAGAATAAAAAATCCAAGTTAAAATAAAAGCAAAGGGAGCTTCGACTCAGAAACTTAAAAATTTGTTTAATGGGAACAAACACTGTTTTTATAATCTTCGACAAACATTGTCATTCTAGACATAAAATTTGTGTAAGAACGGCAACACAGAATTTATGTCTAGTATGTCTATTTAAATTTAAAAATTGCATAGACAAATTTCAAAATATTAAGAGGGAACAATTTAAGAGCTGCTTACAAACGACAGTTAGTTTGACCGCTGCGACTAGAGGTTTAGGAGTGAGAGGATTGGAAGCAGTGCAGCTGTAGACTGCATTGTTATCTGTATCTTGGACAGTGAATGATAATGTGATACTAGAATCTCTTCCAACTCCAGTAAAAGTTCCTTCAATAGGTTCTCCGTTGCGAAGCCATTCCAGCGTTGCTCTAGGCTTACCACCCGTGGATGAGCAGAGAAGTGTTAAGTGATCTCCGAGTTGGATGACTTCACCCTCGTGGTAACCCTCTATTTCAGGATATCGAGGAGGATCTAGATGAAAAAAAATATTAATGTTAAATTCATAATCTTAAACAGTATAATATTACACAGTAAACATGTATCTCGTTTTTTGCAATTATAATTCTAGTAAATAAAATATTAGGAGTGGGGAGAAATATTGTTAATGAGTTTTAAGCAATTTTCATGTTTCCAAATTAACCCTCTAATGCTTACTCTACACCAACGGCGTCAGCAACGAAAGACAGACAAATTTTCCACCTGTCTCTGTAGCAAAAAAGCTTTCACACCGCTAGGATACAGGGAGAAGAGGCAATTTATTTGCGCATGCGCATGATCTTCTCTTTCTATTCTGATTCGGTGTCTCTGCACAACGAATATACATGATTTACGTCTCTGTCGCCGTTGGTGTGGAGTAAGCATAATGGTACGGTGCGGGTCGGATCCGACCCAAGGGTGTGTCTTCTCCCCTCCCGTACTCTCCCCTCTCATTGCAAGAGATCGAATTGACAAGGAACCCTACTAGACAGACCTACTAGACCTCCTTACTAGATACAGGAATACGTAAATACAAGTGTCTTTGTTGAAAACCATTATTCATGATCAATAGTCATTTTTAAAATTTTTTATTTTAGATTTTTTAATTTTTTATTTCCAATTTGAAGGTCAAAAATGTCAGTATATATTATTTTTAACATTTTTGTGCTCAGAAAGTTGGTTTCACTAACTTCTAAAACTAGGTGGACTAAATTATGTACATATTAGACCTAATATATACAACATTCTATGTAAATGCCAAAGACATTTTTTTGTTTAGCAAAATTACAATTCGTTGTTAATTTTTTCTGCAAGAAGTGTTTTATTTCATGTAAAATATTATCAATAAATGTTATTATACAACAAGAAAGCTTATTGTGTACTTATTTGTACCAAAAACTTCATCAACAAAAAGTACCTTCAATTTGGTCTCAAACCACCGTACTGTTAGAGTATTAAGATGATGCATCAGTTGACATCCCATCAATCGTTATCTCGAGCTATACGGAATTTTTTACTCTTCGTGCTTTTTGATCACAGATTAGCAAAAGTGCATTTTGGAATCATTCTTTTAATATATTAAACACACCATGAAACGCAGTGCACTTGCAATTCTTTTTTTCACTCTTGACAAAAAAAATTGATTTTATATTAACAGGCAGTAATAATTTAATGCTTTATTTGTTAATTTTAGAAGTATTAAGGATAAATATAGCGATAAAATTTAAGTTACCGCTTTGCACATCTATATGACTAAAAACTTTCATAAACATGCAGACCTGTTTTTCTGTTTTTTATGCAGCACTAAATTCTTTGTTGTAATTAACTCTAATCCGGTTGCATTATGTTTAAATGAAGGATTATAACATATGAATTTGTATTGTAATGAAATAACCTTGAGGATAAAAAATTTACTTATACGTTGCCGATTTCATTCTGCATTCAAAAGAAGGAGTAAAAATTTTACTTTCTCGAATACTTAAATAAAAATAAGCATATTTCATTACAGACAGAGTTAATATTTAACAGTTTGCAGAATTTTTATTAAATAGTTTCTGAAAATTTAATATATATTTTCCATATTTCGGCAGTTAAAATGAAAAATTTAATTTTACAACAAAATACATAATCCATATGCGTAATCTCTGATTCCTTAAAAAATTTCTTCAGAATTTAGTTCAGAATTTAATCACTGAAATATTGGCTTAACTGCTGATAAAATTGTCACTGCAAATTCCTTAATGCTACACAGTAGACTAAGAGGCTTATTTTAGAATTTGTAGGTCAAACAACCAAAGGAAATCTAGTCATTAATTAAAATATCAACAAACAATGTAAAGTTACAATGTATTTATTCCTTATAAATTTAATTAATTAATTAATTAATTTATTTTTGCATTTGAATTTGCTATGACGATTTCATGAGAATATTGAAGCGTATTACTATTACTTTATCAACAAAAAGTGCTACTACTACAGGAAACGTACCCTTGGTGTTTCTCTATATTTCTTTTTGAGTCTAGGGGATTGAAATGGAAGACGGCTTCTAACTTGAATTTTCAGAAAAATTACCCTCAACCAGAGACAGCCATATGATGGCGCCACTTGTACTATGTTGCCAAAGACATAGAGGTTTATTAGAGTAAAATAACGATGTTTCAATGACTCAATTTTCTAGAGCATTAGGCCTGTAAGTTTTGATACAGAATTTGATAGTAGCATGTAACGACTAATAAAAAAATAAAGACGAAATTTGAATGATAATTTTTTTAGCATCTGGTACACATTTTAGTATCAAAGAAAATAAGATTATTCTGTAAGGCAATCTTATTTTCTTTGAGTTAAAAAAACTATTGCATTAAGAAAAACTAAACGTCTGTTATTAAAATTGATTAATGTGCAGCATTACATTATCAAAGTGTATTATATAATGAATTATATAATAAAAGTGAATTATATTATTTAATTGAATTGCATTATGAAATAATAAGTCAGGTAATTCCTATATAAATAAAGATAAACAAGGTTGCCAATAACTGTAAAATCCTTTGTGTAAATTTTTTTACGTGTAAATTGTTTGGCAAAGTGCTCATCAAAAATACCATAAAACTTTTTACAGTGAAATCGGTTTTATATATATTATATGATTAACCAAAAAACTTGAAGATTTGACTTTGTTGGTGGCATTTTTGTTTAGTAGCTCGCAAAAAATGAAATTAGTTATTTACGAACTCGGTGTAATGCATGAAGTCTGAAATTTTTTTTCAAAAATGCTTAAGTGACATTTTTCTAAAAATTGAAATAATCCGAAAGGTAATTTGGAAAAATGAAATTATGTGAGATTTACCGTAGCTGATGCCATTAATATTTTTTCAAATGTTCGGAGGAATGAAATATTTTAATCAGTTTTTTTTAATCAACTTGAAATTAATATTTTTGGTCTCAAAAATATATGAAATATACTTCCGTCAAGATTTTCTACAAATAAAAAATCGTAACATATTTTACAACCATGGAAAATTAAGACAGATTTGTCTCTAAGTAATGACATTTTTTTGTCAGTCTCAGAAAGAAAATATTATCATTTATCTAAGTCAAAGGAAAACTTTTGTCTCAACACATGAATTAAACTTTAAATATCACTTGTTATAACATTATCTTTTATTTCCTTAAATAGTAGAATTGTTAAGAAAGTTTTACATTTGCTTTTGCTTCGATTTCTTAATTTTCCAATTGCAGCCAGGCCTTCATAATTCTGAGAAAGGATTATATGATAAAGCCTATTCATGGGTCAGATGTTCGTTAAATTTTAATATTACTTACTCAGTGGTTGTAAGTGGTATGTAGTTTTAAATGTGCATGTAAATAGCTATGAGAAAATGATAGTGAATCGCCTTCATTTTAAGAGATAGTTTAAATCAATTTCTGCAAAAAAGATTCAAAATATACCATTGCTCATATCTTAGTCAAGCAAAAAACGAAATTATTATGATTATATTAGGGGGCTAATGATAAGTGAATTCAAAATATCTCAGCTTTTACATTTTCTATGATTTTTAGTAAAGACTTTTGATTACTTATAAAATACAAACGTATTGCTATTGTATTTGATTGTTCACTTACTTCAAGTTGATATTTACTGTTTCAATGCTCATGAAAAATTCTCCGTGGAAATTTACAGAGTAGTTCCACGTAAATTTCATCTATATATGCGTCGGTCAGAAAAGTTTTTTTTTCTTTTCTCCATATAAAGGACAATTAAAGTGTGATAGAATTTAAAATAAAATTCTGATGACAAGAAATAAAAACACATTATTACAGCATTCTTTGAAAAAATAATACAGACTACTCTATATTAATACCACACGCGGGGAAATCATTAGTTAATGAAAAATTCTTTATAGTATTGTCAAAACCTAAGGTGTTTGAATTTAAGGTTAGAGTAATCACGTGCTCCAGCTGTAGAACGACTAGTACACGTAAATACTTGTATTTCTAAAACATGTCATCAATCTTACTTCCACCTTCATAGTGTAGATGATTACACTTTTCTTTTCCTTTCCCTTTAAGCAAAATATATCAAATCGATAATTAATAATTAATCAAATAAAATTAAATTCCGTGACTTATAATTATTAATTAGTCCTAATATTTGTGGAAATGCAAAATGGCGAATATATTTGGAAATCTAAAGCGAAAATTTTATATACTGTATTTACGAAAATAAAGGATGAAAAACAAAACCTGGTTTCTTTCTAAAACTAAATCCAAAAATTTAGGTTTAAAAAGATAAAACTTTTTTAAAGAAAAAGTAATCACTTTTCTGAAAGAATATTTCATTATTTTAGTATTTTATGTGGTGTTTAGGTTTTTCATGAGTCATCTCATGAGAAACAAAGCTGTAGGTAACGTGCAAACCACAGATTAAAAGATTTCCTTGTGTTTGTGTTTACATAATTGCATTGATACAAATATCATCAAAAACGGATCGATTATTGAAAGTGAGGAGCTTGAAAATGTCAAATGTTCAATTTGGCATTTTTAGATATTTATATTTCTATTGAACACCTTAATCATATTACTTTCTCACAGTATTTTAGGATATAATACAGCAAGTTTTTATCATTTGAATAGATTTTTTCTCATATCATGAGAAACATTTTTTATAACAGTCGCTTAACTTTCAAGGTATAATATTTATTAAGAGTCTTGCGGATAAGTTTGGACTTATGATGGCTATTCATATATA
This sequence comes from Dolomedes plantarius, assembly GCA_907164885.2. NCBI lineage: Eukaryota > Metazoa > Arthropoda > Arachnida > Araneae > Dolomedidae > Dolomedes > Dolomedes plantarius. The sequence continues at coordinate 73,710,785 of OU015494.1, read as the reverse complement.
TATATATATATATATATATATATATACACACACACACACACACACACATATATATATATATATACACTCATGGACAAAAAAATTAGCGCACCAAGAAGGAGTCGTCAAAATGAAACGAAATATTACATACACAATGACTAGTTTCATATAAGCAAATGATAAGAAAATCAAAGAAAAAAGATAATTTATTTCAGAGAAAAAGGCAAAAGAACGGAGGAGTTAATACTCCGTTGGACCCCCTCTAGCGCGAATGCACAATGCGATATGATCGGGCATTGAGTCATACAAGTTCTGTATGATGTCTTGAGACATTTCGTTCCATATTTGATGTAACCTTGCCTCTAGTTCGTTCAAACTCGTGGGATGCCCAACTCGTCGTCCCAAATGATCCCAGATATGCTCGATTGGAGACAAATCTGGGGATCGGGCAGGCCAAGGAAGGGTAGTAACAGTGCGGAGACAGTCTTGTGACACCCTTGCCGTATGAGGCCGAGCATTATCTTGTTGAAATATGGCTCCTGGGAGCCGTTGCATGAGTGGCAACGCATGTGGTTGCAGGATTTCATGAACATACCTCTGGGCTGTCATGGTGCCACGGAACAATACTAGGGGTGACCATGTATTGCCGGCAGTGGCAACCCATACCATCACGCCAGCTGTGGGAGCGATGTGTCGCTGTACAGCAAAGACAGGATTGAAGCGTTCACCACGGGCTCTCCACACACGAACACGATTGTCATCACAGCCGAGATTGAATCTGGAATCGTCGCTAAAGACGACCTGGTTCCATTCCGCTGCAGTCCAGTTTCCTCGTGCGCGGCAAAACTCCAAACGGAGGCGTCGATGGGTGGGCGTCAAGGGCAGCACACGTAATGGGCGCCGCGATACCAACTATCCTTCAGCCAGGCGCCTTCTTATGGTTCGAGAAGACACAGAGGCCCCTAGTGAAGGTGCTACCTGTGCCTGGATGGCGGCCGATGAAGCAGTTGGCTGTACGCCTTGGCAGTAAGAATGGATCAGTTGGTTATGAAGCAGTTGGCTGTATTTCTTACGATGTGGCGGTCTTCTCGACGACTGGTCTGTCGAGGGCGTCCTGAGCCTGGCCTTCGTGTACATGACATCTCTCGGGTCCACTGTTCCGAACACCTCCTCACAACACAATCAGAGCGGCCTAATTGACGAGCTGCTTTCCTAGCTGACCACCCAGCTTCCATCATCCCGACGATTCTCCACCTCTCAAACTGCGACAACTGCTTATATTGTCTTCGAACACGGCGTAATGGCATGTCTATCTCAGCTCTTCCCTTGTAAATGATTCAGCACACCCAAACAAGCTTTGGTTACCTGTTTTATACTCCACAGAATACGCTGTTCAACGCCCTCTAACGGCTATACGTAATGCGCAATCACGCTGCATTTCTAATCATTTGCATATCTCCCCGACATGTACCTTTATTGCATTATTATATGATGCATTGTTTATAGGTGTAGAGAATATATGGGGTTGCTGCAATGTTTTAGTGAATTGACAAATTGTTTTGAAATGGTTTAGTACTGATGATGTAATTTTACCCAGGTTTTTAATGTACGTTGTTCCAGTTCCTTTATTTTTTATTTCATCGCTCCTTGCTTTGTTTTGACTTTACGTCAGGTTGCAGATGAAGAATGACTTCCGGGAGTGTTGCCTAGGCAAAAACATGTTTAACCGGAGTGTTGGGGGTCACAACTCCCCCCGGTCATTTATATTCTTCATCTTTAAGGTTGATGAATTGTGCTGGTGTTGTCAGGTTTAATAATGTTTTTATTTTAAAATATATATATATATATATATATCCCTTAATGACCGTTCTTACAAAGGTGGTATGAAATTTTTCATTGTAAGGAGGGAATGAGAAAAATAGGCCCCGTAAGATAAAGGTTAATGCACATGATAATTTGCAAAGGGCAGGCGTTAGAATAAGGATTGTAAAATATGATAAGGTGGTTATTGCATACATACGTAAAGAGCAATATTAAGATATTTTTTATTAGCTCTCAAATTTTTAAGTTTTTTTATCACTTCTAAAAATTGGTTTTTTGTGCTTTAAATTCAATTAATCAAAATTATTAAGGAGAAGAAGTTGAAGATGAACTTAGATGAGGATGTTAAGGATAAAGCCTTTTAGATCAAAATGCATTTATCTGAGTAATAGAAGAAAAATTATAAGATAGATGGTAGTGATGTCATTTGAAAAATGTAATAAAGTGTCATGAGAATGATTCTAAAGCAAAAATGGGACGGAACAACATCCGGAGATTTCTTTTCTGTTAAGTTAACAAAGAATTAAAAGAAAGTAATATACTTTTGCAGTTAAGCCTTCTATTGTCATTTTAAAAAAATCCGCTTTTTTACTGACATACGTAGTGAATTTTCAGTTGATTTCCATTCTTATAAGAAAAGTTATAATATATTGTTGTTAAATAAACGATTATAATCAATAGTGTTCTAAAATCAGAAAAAATATGTATTTAGTTATCTCAAATATAGCTTTATCTCTGATAACAGGAGATCACTAAAATTGTATATTTTGCATTTTTAAGCATATTAACTACAATAATGAATTATTTTAATAGAAATTTGTAAACTAATAAATGCAAAAAACACAAACAATAAAAATCTTTGAATTTAGGATTTATTCGAAAAGAGCATAAATGTGTTCTCTGTCACAAAAAACTGATACTCTATATATTTGACCCCAGAAATTATAAAATAAAATTGAACCTTTCTTACGATTTCTTTCTTAAAATTTCTTTCAAATGGAAATTGTTCTATTCCTTATTTGTTGCATTTAAATTAGCAAAATCAATTTTGGATTAAAGAAAAAGAACAATTCAATATTTCAGTAAACTGATTACTCTATTATCAAGCCATATTAATATATATTAGCTATGCAAATAATCTTCTTGGTTTCTTTAGGATCCCAAAATACGATCTGAGAAAAGTCTGCAGAGAAGATTACGTTTAAAATAAATATAAAGACTAAAAATGTAATACACTATCCTTTTTTTAAATTTTGTTCTTTTCATAAATCGGACTACTTAAGAAAGAAAATCAAAATTCGATTTGTCTTAGAAATTTCCTCTGAGTTATGATTCTGGAATATATAATGAATCATAAGTTTTTAATGACGTCTGTGTTCCTTCCATTTCATTTATCATCTCAACCCGATTGAATTCTGAAGGAAATTTGAAAGGACTGCTGAAGTGCCACAGCAAGGAGAAAAATCTTTTCCTTATTCAAATTCCAATAGTCTGTCCCAGAAATCGGGGACTTGATAAGACGATTTTAATTGTATCAGAGAAACAATTGCCATAGAAACTATTTTCCAATCTTCTTTGAATTCAGTTTGGGTTTCTGAAAACTGCTATAAAAGTAGACTTTTGAAGGGCATTAAGAGATACCAAACTTCACAGGTGAAAATGTTTTTTCTTTAACTAAGCTTATAATTGAGTTGTTATGAAATGAAAATTCTCTATTCTACTAGATATTTTTTCGTATGCGAATAGATTAGCTTTTATTCCTCATAATAAATGATCATGCGACTCTTCTCAATAATTCATGTTTATTAAGTAATATCAGGGGAGAAATAATGCTTGTACATTTAATTCATTATTAATCATTTAATTTTTAGAAATATAGAAATATTATTGCTTATATACTATATTATATGAATAAAATGTTTTAATAATACCAATTATAAATAGCTTTTCATTTTAACACACAGCAATCATAAATTATAATTATAATGAAAATATATTATCAATGATATAAAAAATTTAATTAAATCATCCTTCTGCAACTAGTAAAAGGATATCTCACGTGCATTTTTAGTTTCTATCCTTAGTTTTGAAATGAAATAAATCTGCATGAAAGTATTCTTTTATTCTAATTATCGTAGGAAAATTATTGTATGTCTCAGAACAAAAGAATGAATGAAATAAATAATTAGAAGCTTTTGCTAGCTTTTAATTGTTTATTTATGTAAAAGCTTTTATGTCTAGATTTTGGTACCATGAAACAAAAATTTGATTGTTCATTCTTAAGATGTAGATGCATAAATGATAATTACGGTCTCGTGATATCTGGTATAAAATTAAAATGTATTTCTTGTTGAATTCGTAGTATGCATTTTGCTTTAAGATGCCTTTTTTAAATGCCATCTTTTTCATTCTTCGAAATGGTTAGATATGTATTTTTAATTTTAGTTTCACCCAGAAGTGTCTAAATTTTTCTTTTTTGATATATTCGTAGCTGAAAAGTCAATAATCTGACTTTCATACTGATTAAAACAAAATGACAGACCAATAGAAATTTGAAAATGTTAGGTGTGCAAAAAATCCCTATAACATTGAGTAAGATGGAAACAATTGAAATTTAAAAGATGTTTTATTTATCAAATATAGCATTTTGAAGGTAGAAGGAAGTTTTTTATTAAGCATATCATGAATTTAGCAATATACCAGAGTACAGCCAGAGCGAATAATATAAATCGCCATTGAAATTTCCTACACAAAGCCAAGTCGATTCATTTTGATTTTAAAATAACAAATGAGATTAATTATTTGATTTTCGAAGTGTAAACTATGCAGTAAATTATAGAGTTTGCCACAGAAAAATAAATCCCTAAAAAAGGAAGCTAGAGGCAGATAAGTTGGTCGCAGATGTTAATTTGGGAAACTTAAACAGCAATAGACGAATATCACAACTTGTGCTACATTGAATCAATATTAACAATTAGCGAGGACAGTCAGTAAACGGGAATATAACCAGAATTCCTTTCACTAAACAGAGGTCTATCTGATAACGACGACAATTCTAAAAGTAAAACGTGATTGCGGAAATTTGGCGAAAATCCAACACATGCATACCAAAATTGCTAGTGCTGGAAGTAAACAAGTAGACCATTCGTCCGTAACAAATGTTTCGAGGGGAAAATTAGCTCTTCCATTTGAGCAATCCTACTATAGCAGGAACTTAAGGAAAACTTTAGGGATGAGGAAGTAAAATGATAAATATTTTTTGAGGAAATAATTTTTATACGAAAAGTCAAGTATTTGAGATTTAACTGTAGGGGACATTAATTGATCCTACCGCTCTATGTCATGGTTCTTAACCGGGATGCGGGCACCCCTGGGGGTGCATGAGAGCATTTCTAGGGGTGCGAGAGAAGATTTTAAATTTTTAAGGAAAATTACCCAATTGAGTGAATCAGTTGATGGATTACTTTCATGGAAAATATAAGCAAAATGATAGATGGATATTCAATCCATTTTCGTTTGGCCTAATTCAATGTACGAAGCGTTTTAGTTAAAAGAAGATCTTATCGCAATACGAGATAATGATCGTATTGAAATGGAATTTGAAAAACTGGACTTAGAATAGTTCTGGTGTACGCAGTTAGAACTTTACCCAGAATTGGCAAAAGCAGCATTAGAGACACTTTTACCATTTGCCACCACTTATCTTTGAGAAATGAGTTTTTCAACACTTTTGCACATCAGCGCGAAAGTCAGAAATCTCTTAAATGCATCTGATGACTAAGTGTAACTCTTTTAAAAATAGAGCCTTGTTTTAAAAGGATAATTATGAACAAACAACAACAACGTAGCCATTAAAAATGTAGATATTGTTTGACATGTAATAATATAGTATATATATTGTAAATATATTAATTTTTTTATGCAGTAAATAAATTATTTTTCAATAAATGCCTTTTCCTAAATAAAAATAGAAACACATTTTTTAAGGGGGTAGGAGAGCTTATTTTGAGATTCAAGGGGGTGTTGACTATTAAAAAGGTTAAGAATCACTGCTCTATGTATACCCATTATCTATCAATGATACAGATTACTATCCAAGCAGTTAACCAAAGATTCATGAGGTTCCAATTCATCTAAGTTTAAGAACTGATATAAAATTTAAGCGTTCATAATACGTAAATTGAACGATGTTTTGAATCTTTCTCTCCCTCTCTTCGTGTCATATATATATATATATATATATATATATATATATATATAATATATATATATATATCTCTATATATATAATATATATATATATATATATAGATAGATAGGAGAGAGAGAGGAGAGAGCGAGAGAGAGAGCGAGAGAGAGAGAGAGCCTCTATGTTTAACAGGAAAAATATGTTTATAGGTAATACTTATTTTTATTTGCTGGTAGTAAAAAGGTTTAGACTAATAGAATAAAAATTATTCCTTTTGCTTCTTTTCAAAACTAAATTTGTGACTTTTGATCAAATAAAAGTAGTTTTAATATCGTAACTACTGTGACTTTCGTATTAATTCAATCAATGGTTATGTATACCTTAATTGTTCCTAATGATAGCTCTGTGGTTTCAGAGGATTGTGTCCTGAAAACGTGCTGATTGTCCTCATTCTGATTGAGAAAATAAATGAAGATTTTATGAATGTTATGACAAGATGTCCAATAATTAAAGTGTAACAACACAGGTTTCTTAAATGAAGATCACACATCTCTAAAAAACCTAAGTTTATCTCGGTGACACTTGCGAAATTCATTACTATCGAATAGAAACTGAAAGAGTTGTAAAAAGAGAGGATACGGATAATCTCTAAAGGAGAAAATATAAAATTAACAGTGTAAAATTTTCTTAGAGGCATGTATATTTCCCTTGACACATCCAAGAATAATGCTTAGTTGTAGTTCACAGGAGGCCAATTTTTTTAGAAGTGTCTGTGAGCAGTTTTTTATCAGAAGTGTGTCAAGTGTGTGTGCTGTATCTGTGAGATTCCATTATATGGATATTCTCTCATATTTATGTTTTGGAAATTTACAAATAGGCACTAGATTGTATTTAGTACAAACATGGTAAAATATATTACCTGTTATGTTCAAAGTACAAAATGATTGAAGGGTTTATTCGTCTCTCAAAATCATGTGGCTCCATCACTTTATAGAAGGTTCTTATTCTACATTTAGTTTTTCCTTAAATAGCGAAAATGGGTAAAAATCTGGGAGGGATTTTAATAGAATACGGCCTAAAAGTAAACTAAATGAAAACAAAAAGAAAATAGTTTGCAAATCAGGGTTGTTACGAATGATAAGCGCTTTAGGCAAGCTAGAATTTTTGAAAATGTCAATCCACCTTTTCTTAAAATTGAACCTTTACTAATCGGAAAATACTTTCAATTTATTTTCTCCAATCCTTCGAACTCAAGGACCAGGGAAACTTTCTTCATTTCATGAATTTTATTGCGTGTTAAAGAGAAATTTTTGAATGATCCTAGACTCTTTATTTAAGAGGCAGTGACAGGGTAACTAAGAGTGAAATTTTCCATTAAAGAAAAGAGGAGCAAATAAAATACTTTCTCGTAATTAAAGGAAAACATTTCAGACATCCTTTCCTTGAAGTATGAAAATGTAGGATTTAATAAAAGAGAGTTCATAAACGTGTCCATATAAAACAAAATATGCTTTGAAATTACTTGCTTTTCAACTTAATATGGAACATGAAAGATTTGGAAAATAAATTAACTGATTTCTCACGATAAAAAAGGAAATATATATAAGATGTCTTTTAAGTTGGAAGAGTATTTGTTTTTTTTTAAATGTAGTGTAATAAAGGGATGAAAAATTCTTGTTAAAATGAATTTCATCATTTTACTCAATTTGCTTTTCCTTTTTAACAGCATTTGTCTATAGAAATATAATTTTATTACGGAGAGAAGACGAAAAAATCAGATGAGGTACAGCTTAAAAATGAAACGAGACTGCTTTTTAAGCGGATGATTACTGGCGTCGTACAAGAAGACAGAAAAAAAATGAAAGTTATAGGACAAGGTTCGCGTCAGTCCTATTAAAAATAGATTTCACTTTGGGTATGTATGATCTAACTTCAAAACAATTGCTTTCTCATGTAAATATTCAACCTTCCACGAAAACTAGAGGCAAAAGTGAAAAAAGTTTTATGATGATGATTTAATATGTTGTGTATTTTCACTTTTGAGAATTAGAATTGTGAAAAAACATTCTGAGACAAATGTTTTCATACACATTTAAACACATACACACATACACACACATGATATAGATGTATATAGAAAGAGATTATCAGTAAAACGCATTATTTTGCAGCAAAGAATTTACAAGTTATTGTATGATACACAGCCCATATAAAGAGTAAGAATAGGTTAAAAAATATTATTTTTAAAATAAAATAAGTTTTCCTTTTACAACATGTGATGTTTTAACCAGACCTTACAATTTACCTGTTAGTCGCAATAAAATGCACGAGTTGACTGACGTTCTATCACATGTTTATGCGTCTTCAGAAAAAATTCTCACAAGTGTCCAACCACAGCAATAGATCTGTTCTGTCTTTATGGTTTTAATAGGTGGAATCATCCACCACTTCCAGAAAAATAGGACTTTAACTGTGGTGACTGTTGCCCAACGAATTAATCTTTCTGGATCATTTCCAAATTTTTATAATTTTTGAGGTCTTGCTACTATATAAGTGCAGAACTATATTGTAAAATTTGTTACGTATTAAAATTACCAGTTGAAAACCCGCACTTCGCTACGGACTACATTAAATTAAATACCAATGGTCAATGTGTGTAATTAACGCCAAATATATATATATATATATATATATATATATACAGGGTGGCCATAATTAAAGTCCCACTTTCAAAAGGCTGCAAAAAAAGAACCACTGGTCAGAATGACTTCAAATTGAACTGAATATACTGGAAGAAGGGGGAAACGATTTGCATAATAAAAAAAAGTTCCAAAACGTTACAGCACCATCTATTGATACATTTTGGAACTTTTTTATTTTGCTAAATCGTTTCCCTCTTCTTCCGTATATTTCATTTCAATTTGAAGTCATTCTGACCAGTGGTTCTTTTTTTTTGCAGCCTTTTGAAGTGGGGACTCTTCATTATGGACACCCTGTATAATAAATACGACGATCAATGTATACAATTGATGTAAAATATATATATATATATATCTATATATATATATATATATATATTTATAAAAAAATCGTAAGAGATATTTTTATCGACAAAATAACTTAGAACGAAAATATTCAAATTAAATCTAATAGGACATACTAAAGAATATAGTACAGTAATATAGTACCGTTTGAGGATCATATCTTTTATTTGTATTTTAATATTTTTTGGATAATGTCCAATCGGTCTGCCGCATTAGCAGGGGAAATATTTTTTTGTCTATTTCATTGTTATGGACGTGACGATAAATTTATTTGAAGTACCAGAAAATCAAATCACCTGATCAACATTTAATAAATTAAATTCAATAAATTAATCTTTAAAAAATAATTAATTTAATAATAATGATTAATAATTTAATAAAAATGATTAATTTAATAAATTAATCTTTAAAAAATCCCCAAAAATCAGAAAATGGAGATAAAGATTCGAAAAAGATTTCATTTAAAAGGAATTTTTATGATCTTTCTCGGGATATAAATTTTATAACCCTCAAATTATCATTTTAAATGCAAACTTAAAAAAAGTTACTAAAACAGCTTAAAAATTTTATTTTTAAAAAATCTAAGATGAATTTTTCAAAAATCTTTCTTAGTGAATCCCTACACTATAAGAAGAATCGCTATGCAAAATTTCAGCCCTTTAGGTCCTGCGGCTTGGTCTCTACGTTGTATGTCAGTCAACAACTAAGACGTCTACAACTAAGAAATACCTGGCAGAGGCTTAAATCGGGAAATGCAGGCAAATCCCAGTAAACCCACACTAGAAAACTTGTCCAAAAGGGTCAAGATTGTCATTGCAGCCAAAAGTGGCCAAATAATGTATTATATGTGTATTATATGTGTATTATATGTGTATAATATATATATATATATATGTGTGTGTGTGTATATATATCTGTGGATTGTTACGAGAAGTTATGTTTTTTAAACAAAATATTATTTTCAATGTAAGAACTACCCAAGTATATACAATGGTTTAGATAACACTTTTAAAGCATAGAATTTGTTTAGATACCTACTTACCATTGAAAATAATGTTTTTTAAAGAGACATTAGAAACACAAATCTACGGAGAAAACTGACTTGGGCATTTCTTGTTACCAAGCTACATATATATATATATACCGGGTGGCCTCTACTTTTTTAGCTACTACTAATAGCCTCTACTTTTTTATGAATCATTTGGCTTTTGTTCTCTTGGCTGGGTTTGATTGCGTGTTGTGCTGTGCCCTTAACAATTTAGATCAAGATGGTGACAAATGCGCAACTTGATAGAGTTCCAAAAGGTCAAATTTTTAGGGGCGTGCCTATTTGGGTTTGTGTCGGCAACCTCAGTTGCATTAGTTATAACGGGTATTGAGAGGTACTGTGTCTAACTTCATGACAGCTCACAATGTTCGTGGAAAATCTTTTCTCTAAGATAACAATTTTGGAAGGAAAAATAAAACTCGCTGTCAATGAGAGGCAAAAGAAAATGGAATAAATATAAGAAATGGAATGCTGGTCAGTGGAAACATGTATTGTATCCAGATCAACCAGCCTGCACACTGTTCCCCCCCTAAGGACGTGTTTACGTGTGGAGAACATTGGCAGAAGCTTAGAACTTAAAATCTCTCCTTCGAACAGTAAAGCAGAGTCAAGGCTTTGGACGGTCATATCTTGGTTTTCAGCAAGTCTTATTATCACCCGAAGAGGAAGGATAACTAGTAGTGAATATTTAACCATTTGGGGCATCAGTGTCCATTCAGTGACTCAGACATTGTTTCCTGCAGGATATTACATCTTTTCAGAATATAGCGCCTCTATTGACAGAGCTGGAACTTTTAAATAATGGTTTTGAGAACATGACTATTAAGTTGGGCACCTTAACTGGCTTGAGCAATCACCAGATTTAAACATCATCGAGTTACTGCGGTGAGTAATACAAAACCAAATGATATCCTATTCCAGAATCTCTGTAGGAATTGGAGCAGTTTCTCCCTGAAGGTTGCGCAACATATCATTTACCTCCATCCAGGACATGTATGCTCCATTCCAAGGAGGATTCAAGCAGTTTTAAATGCCAAATGTACTTCATTACAATATTAGGAGCGTAATTTCCTGCTTCTGCAAAGTGCGTCAATCCCTGTATATTACAACGCAATTTTTCGCCAATAATATTGTTCATGCGTAATCAATATCTTTACCTTGACCACTCATAAAAACCTCAATTTTTGCAAATTTAATCTGTCATTCTTAAAGAAATTTTCTATTCCGGAATACTTAGTACTAAATGTAGTAAGAACATTTACATCTCAGCTTTTCATAAAAATGAGAATACAATTCTAGACAGCTCTGATAATTCACCTCGGCTATTACAATCTATAGCAATGGCGGTCTCAAGGAATTCGTCCATAGATAATTATTTGTAATCCATCTGTGAATGGCATTATCTGTATCGCAGACCGTGTCTAAATGGGATTTTTCAATGGATTAAAATTCCAAAGAATTAGTGTTATAGTATGCACGTAAACAATAAATACCCTCATGGACAAAAAATTAGCGCACCAAGAAATAATTGCGGGATCGTAACGAAACTTGCATGAAGATACATGTCGAGGAGATATGCAAATGATTAGAAATGCAGCGTGATTGCGCATTAGTATAGCTGGTACAGAGAGTTGAACATCATACTCTGTGGAGTATAAAACAGGTAACAAAGCTGTTTGAGTGTGCGAATCATTTACAAAGGAAGAGCTGAGATAGGAACATGCATTACGCTGTGAGATAGACATGCCATTAGATTGTCTCCAATCGAACATATCTGGGATCATTTTGGGACGACGAGTTGGACATCCCCACGAGTTTGAACGAACTAGAGGCAAGGTTACAGCAAATATGGAACGAAATGTCTCAAGACACTCATACAGAACTGTATGACTCAATGCCCGATCGTATCGCATCGTGCATTCGTGCTAGAAGGGGTCCAACGGAGTATTAACTCCTCCGTTCTTTTGTCTTTTTCTCTGAAATAAACTATCCTTTTTCTTTGATTTTCTTATCATTTACTTATATCAATGTAGTCATTGGAGGTATGTAAAATTTCGTTTCATTTGACGACTCCTTCTTGAGTGCGCTAATTTTTTTTGTCCATGAGGTATATAGCAAGAGTTCATCTGGAAGTATATAATAATAACTTTCTTAAAATCTACAGGATGTTATATTTTGAAAATGGTAAAAAAAGCCTATCTCTATATATTTTTTCATTATTTAGTGTGTTGTAAGATGAGATACTAAGGACTTTATCAATAAGATAATAATGAACAAACTTTGAGAATATGCGATGGAAGCAAAACTATAAAATATGTGTTTTTTTTTGTATTTTTTTGGTAGAGCGGCCTTTTTATACTCAGTGTTTTACTCAGTGTTATTTGTCTCAGTTTCTCTGCACACACATGCATTTATTGGCATGGGAATTAGGGAGCTTATTGTAGTAACCATGATATTTTGTGAATATATGCTGCAAACCTATACCAAATATAAAGAAGACTACAATTTTACCCTTAAACGAAAAACCATTCTACATATTGTATAACATTTTTGTAAAGTTATATTAAAAATATGTAAAATAAAAACTGTAATAAAAATTGAGTTTTTATATTTTAGTTACGAAATAATGTGTTCTTGATTGAATGCACTATTTTTTCTCCCTGGGTTAAACGTCGCCAAGCAAAGCTATGCTATATTACCTGTTTTATTAGCTTTGAAAAGACAGAAAAACAACTCTCCCAAAGTGATAACAAAAGCCCCTTAGATCTAGAAATCTCTGATATAAATCCTTTTCCCTTTCCCAACTCATTTGGGGTATACATTTGAATCCTGTTGTGTTAGAAACATGGGATAAAAAAAGAGTATTTCGTATAAACAATGTTTAAAACAGAAATCAGCTTGTTTCAATAAATTGTAGAGTTCAATTTAGAATTCCCCAACTACAATTCAATCCGAATACCCTAATTGATGATGTTATTTTCCTTATGACATGTTAATAAGCGGAAACAACTTGTTATGAGTACAAATGAATTTTCAGACATTATTTGAAATTAAGTTCAATAGCTTACATAAAACTCCAACTCCAACAGTGGTTCTCAATGGCTTTTCTAACGCTGGATGCAGAGCTTCACAGGTATAAGTGGATCCGCTTGTGTCCCCTTTGGGATACAGTGTTATCGAGCTGAGAGTGGAATAGAGCTTCTCTCCTTCTCGTCTTACAGTTGTTCGTGAAGCCTCTAAAATTAAGAGAAAAAAAGTCTAATTAATAAATAACAATATGTAAAACCTGTTCATTTTTATAGAAATAAAAATGCTTAAATCTAAAACAAAATGTGAAAATCTGGAATCTTTTTATTTTAACTATTTTGAATAAGTTATTTTTCATAGAGAATAATTACTTTCAAGAACCGGAGGAGCTTCTAAGCTATTCCTTCCATATATGATAATTTTCTATCACATCTCTTTTCTTTAAATCATTTCAATGATTAAAATTCTTGATGAGGTTTTAAAAACAGAAAAATACCCGCTTTAGAGGAAATATATCAAGAATAATCAATACTTTTTCATATTATAAGTTTATTTTGGTTCAAAGTATAAAATTACTTTAGAAATAAATATTTTCTAAATCTTCATTCCACCCAACTAGAAAAATTTTCTACTGAATAAATTCCAGTTAAAATGGAAATGATATTTTTCGTGGTAATCTACAATTATGAATCTACTGTGCCGTATTAAATTTTGAAGAAAGGAAACATCATCGGAGTGTTTGCGTCTAAAGTTTAACGGCGAAAAAAAGCAATCTTTGATCGGCCCTGTAGATCTTTTTTTTCAATAAAGGGCCTTCTAAGGAAGAGAAAACTAACTTTTTCATGTCTTAATTTTTTTAGAAAATGGTGTCCATATGAAGAAATAGTAGACCTAATTTTTCTAGTCCTTTAAAGTAATTAGACTCTCCAAAATAACCCTTCCAACTGGTAATATTTTCCAAGAGTATAAATTCGAAACTCTTACTGCGATAAATTATTATTAAAAATGTCAACTGAATCACATGGCTTAAAATAAGTGTATAAAGGACTCTATACTGTATGATAGACAGGAACTTATACCAATGTACCTCAAAGGTATCTAAAGTTTATTTATAACTTACGCTATTCTTAATGATTTAAAACTAAACATCAAAAATACCCGTGTTAGAACTTACTGTAATCCCAATAGAAAAATACAAGGAATGAAGAATACTGTTACAAATTTTACGCGTCTATGGTAATCTCGCCAAACATGAGAGTTAACGCTAAATTGGCAATGGATTTGGTGACTTATTTTGGTCGCCAAATGGTCACCAACTCTCTGGACCTTTCTGAAATCTTCTACTAATACCTAGCTGGTTGAACGATAGAGGGCGTTTTGGAAGTCTAAAATATACCGACATTGGCATTGAACTCGTGTTCTTTTCTGCTGAGAATGACTGTATTGAAAGTGCGTTAGGTGTGTATTGTATTGAAGATTCTGAATCCTGACTTGCATTTTAGAGCTTTTTGCTGTATAGAAGACAGTTGTTAAGGTTTTCTGTTTGAATTTGTGTATGCGCCTGAAGAATTTACAGAATAATAAATTTACTTTTGTGTGCACTTCGAAGAGATTTTATTCAATCCTATCGAATCCAGGAAAACGGATTAATCCTGTATACACATTAACAATGCAAATTTCTAAAATTTAGAAAAACTTGTTTTGACACATAAAAGAAAAATATTCAAATATGATATTTTTTAAGAGTTGTTTTAAACCTCTTACAACCTCTCAAGCCTGTTCCATATGTTTCTTATTTTTCTTATTAGGATGTCCCAATCCTGTGTTGGAACAAGTCTCACTCCTGAAAAATTTCAGTTCGGATGTCTAAATGGTCCCAAGCAGGGGTTTCCTTGTCGTAATTCCGCTTGCACGAAAAACAACTTTACACGGCCCTGTCACAGATTAGCATTGTTCATTATTGTTCCATTTACGGTTTTTATTTTCTTTATTTTTTTTTATTTTTCGGAGTAACATTAACCAATTTGGCTTTCTTCGTATTTTGATTCAAAGATAAGTCTTAAGCTACAAAAAATAGTATTTCAACAATTTTTCCTGCTATAATCGATGAAAGATAAATCTATTCTTTATCTATGCATTCAGAGAAAGATTTTTTCTTCTCAGTTTTGTAATCTAAAACTTTTTCATTGATTTTAACTACTTCTATAACATTAGCCTACTTTCCTGATCTTTTGCAGCTTTTTATATTATAATCCTACCATTACAAAACGGGAATGTTGCTTTACTTTTTTCAAAATTGTATAAATATAACAGTATAGCTACCAAACTATAAGAGTTGTTGTGATGAATTTTAAAAAAGCTCGACCTCGAAGAGATTTCAATATTTAACACATAAATACACAGAGATATTGGTCGCTCTGTCTGTGTTATTGAAAGCTTTCAATAAATCGCCACCAATACACTTCATAAATTACTTCGTAGGGTTAATTAATGCCATAATGCACATTAAATGAAGATTTAAAAATGTAAGACCCTAAGCCATCGTTACAGTTCTGAAGAAATTAATTTGTTCTTCCACATTGTGTTTCTTTAAACGTCTAGCTAAGGCAATTTTACACAGGAGAAAGAATATATGGAATTTTTAATTTTGCGTATCCCAAGCCTACTGGCATTCAACATTAAAAACTATTAACAACGTTAATAGCAAGGGTTACCCCCCCGATCTCTGATATTCATCAACGCATGTATTTTTCTTCTCCTCAATTACATAATGCCCATCCGCAACACGCTGTGCCTGAAGCATTTCAGCTTCTTCCCCTTTTGCCTTCAATATGATTTCGAAACCGAATTGGTTCACATCTGATATTATCGGTATTTCGTACCCCAGAGAGTGAGTAGTTATGAATCAATGTGTAAACTCTTGACTCATCAATCTGGAGTTCATAGCCCCATATCTAATTCAAAATCCGTTTTAAATGGGCACAGATGTTATTTGTGAGAGCAGTCATGCTCGACATCACAGTGCTGGGATGAAGTGTCGTCAAACCTTGACAGTGTCTTTTAATCCGCCTCTCAACATTTGGAGATGATTTCTCGACATTCGTACCTTAGTGACCCTCAGTTTAGGAATATCAGTCTCTGAGTCTTCATAAAATTCTGATCGGCAAAATGATGGTTCTACTTGGAATAGTTTTTCCCTATAATAGTCTAGACTCAGCTATGACTATTTTTATCATAGGAATTTCAACAAATTCAACTAGGTAAACTATGGTTTTGTATATATTATTTATTGACCCTACGATGTTCTCATGGCCCTTATTTAACGATTTTTAGAAGGGAACAGATATTGGTAAATCTATATGACAAATACACGTTCAAATGTTGCTGTTTCACTTGTTATAATTCTTTACTTTTACTCGTTTAACAATATTCTTTGATAACATTTTGACTACAGAAAAAGATACTGCGTTTTCAGGGAATACCATGAATATTACAGTTCTAACACTATTGTCGAAGAAATTCACAATTTATTAATTGTTGAAGCTAAAATGCCATCTGACAGTGAGTGATATCTAAACTTACTTTTCAAAGAATAAATATTTTATTGTTTGTTTAACATGGTTAGGAAGAACATTTTTCTGTATAATTTATTGCTCTATTATTTAAGAAACCGTTGTTTATAGTTCCCTGCTGATAATCTACGACAATACTATTTGGAATATTTTGAAAGTAGTTGAGATATAAAACACCTTTTCTGCATGTGTTTTATTAAATGGGCTAATTTTGGTTTCCCCTAATATTCATGAATTTAAAAAAAGAAAATTTTGATATCTATATTCTCAATGGATAATGTTTAGTTGTTTAAGTTATATATAAAAATATAGACACGAGGATTGCGATTCATACGAGGTGCATTAGCAGTTTAATAAATGCAAAAATAAAATTAACTATATCTTACTCTAAATAGAGACGTAAGGTAAAAAAAATAACATTTTTGAAAATGTAACTAATGTACATACTAAGCTGATTCACATTTTATTTTTTTGACTACAGAAAACATGTAACTGATATAAAAAATGAAAATCCTGCAATATCCCCTTTTGTACAGTTTCATTTGAAATAATAAGAGTTTGATATTTTGACTAGACAAGAAAGTTCTCAGTTCAACAATTATAAAATGTTTTCCCGTGATTTTTTTTTTCAAAACAACGGCCCATGCAAAATATCCTTGGATACAATACACATTAAAAGGCACAAGATTTACATTAAACAAAATGAGATGATAATAAACTGCAATTAAAATTGTTAAGATGACAGACGGTTTCTAGGCTCTCTATAGCGGGAGAAAACAATTATTCCAGTAAAGAACTAAATGTGTAAGATGCTTCAAACGTGAAGTTACGATTGTAAACGTTTATAACTTTTGAAACTTTATTTTACTGATGATTGTTGTCCATTGAATTTCCTTTCAGTAATAACAAGAATAGCAAGACTGACAAATACGTAAATATGTAATGGCACTTCATGCCATGTTTCTTACACATAATATACTCGGTAGGTAATTTTACATATACTGAATAAATGGCTTGTAGGAAGTGCTAAAAATGTGTAGATAAGAATTGTAGAACTTCTTGTAAGAAAATGAATTTTATCCAGTTGAAATAAGAATTAGAGGAATTTTTAGAAAACTTTAACGACTTCCCTGCTTTAGAATTTTGCACAAAATAGTATGTAGTGAAGAAATAATCTAACTTAGGATTCCCATCTGATATTTCTTTCCTCAATAACCGTATCTTTTGGACATAGATACACTTTTTTTTTACATAAATTAACTTAAACTTCAATTTTTTTTGGTGGGTATTAGTACAGTCGAAGAGTAGCATTAACTAAATGAATATGTTAATAACATATATTATACTAGCTGAAAACCCGCACTTCGCTACAGATTACAGGCAAATTAAATACACCGATCAATGTATGCAATTAATGCCCAAATATATTCTATTATATATATCTATATATATTATATATAATAAATACAATGATCAATGTATGCAATTGAAATAAAAGAATATATATATATATTTATAAAAAATCGTAAGGGATATTTTTATGGCTACAGCTTTTTCAGACGCACCGTCCCTGCCAAGTTTGGCGATTTTGGTATGGCGTGGTAACCATGCGAATTTGGCGAAATTTTTTGTTTGCCAAGCTGAGGCGATTGATGCGCCCAACGTGTGACTCCTGTAAATTCGCGACGTATTTATCATGTGCATTATTTCGTTACGGATGTATCACGTGATTTTTGACAGGTGATTTTTTTTTCGACCAATAAAAGATCTCTTCTCTATGTTGAACAATTTTGAATTCGGTGTTGTGAGCATGGTGTGTAGCTTTTAAAATAATGGTGGGTTTTAAAGGTAAGTTTAAATTTTGTGCAATTATTTGATGTTATCTGTGTGTTTTTTTGGTGCTATGTTCATTTATTTGAGTGCAATGGATTCTATAATATTGATTTTAAGTTCCTTGGTTGAACCTTGAATGATTAGGGGAGATGAGCGCGTTTTGAAAGAGTGGTGTCCGATGTAGGCTTAATGGCTTCTTATTGGTATTTGTTGCTTAAATTCGTAACATGTTTGTGTGTTTATGCGTTTCAGTTTTTGATAACCGGGCTGTTGCCTCTAAATGACGCAGCGTGAAGTTAATTGTTGTTTGTGTATTTTAAAGTGTAGTTTGTGGTCAAAATGAGTGACATGATTGAATTGAGGTTGTTGTTTAAGATTGATTTTATTGGAAACAGGTGTGTAATAGGTTTTGTATGGAGAATTGCAGTTTACGCCTACGAATTCGTATGGCCAGCGTAAGCTTTGTTTTGCTGACCGCTACAGCCATTGGAAGTTTGTGGTACTGTACTGCAGCCAGCGGCGCGTAGCGAAGACAGTGGCAGTGGCTTTCTGTAATGTTTTTGGACTGATGCGTAACGTAGCGTAGCAAAGTGGAACAAGGGTATCTGAGCGAAGTGAAGATCCCGTGTGCACTTACGAGTTTCGTAAAGCCAGCGGGAAGTTTGTTTTCCAACTTATTTTTTCTTTCTTGGTCACCATTGATGTTTTTGTTTACATTGCGCATTTGTTTTACTGACCGCTACACCCATCGGAAGCTTTGTGGTACTGTACTACAGCCAGCGGTGCGTAGCGAAGCCAGCGGCAGCGGCTTTTCTGTAATGTTTTTGGACTGATGCGTAACGTAGCGTAGCGAAATGAAACAAGGGTATCTGAGCGGAGCGAAGCTCCCGTGTGCGCTTACGATTTTCTTAAAGCCAGTGGGAAGTTTGTTTTCCAACTTATTTTTTCTTTCTTAGTCGCCATTGATGTTTTTGTTTACATTTCGCAGTGGGCACAGTTGTTCCTAGGTTTGTTTACGTATTTGATTTTGATTTGCTATTTGAACCCCTGTGCGCCTACGAGTTTAATTAAGCCAGCTGTAAGTTTGTTTTTCAATTTATTATGTTTACATTTCACAATTTAAGCTTAACATGTCTGCGGAAATCCCCTTGACGACAAGTTGGCGACAAAAACTTTTGGCGCCTACTTGTCGCCAAGGGCGGTGCGTCTGAAAAAGCTGTTCCTATTTTATAGACAAAATAATGTTTTATAGACAAATTAAATGTAATAGAACATACTAAAGAATATAATACAGTTGATATAGTACAGTTTGAGTAACATATCTTTTACTGTATTTTCACATTTTTTTGGATAATGTCCAATCCTCTGCCGCATTAGCAAGAAAAATTTTTTTTTTGTCTATTTCATTGTTATGCATGTGACGATAAATTTATTTAAAGTACCAGAAAAAGAAATCACGTGATCGATATGGAATAAATTAAAACCTAAAATTGGGCTTGTAGCGGTCCAGTGGTACAGCGCACTGGTTTTCGGTGCTGAGGGAGCTCAGATCGAATCCCGGTGTTGCGCCACGAAATATACCTCCGTTCATGTCGTCCCTTCGTAGGGGGTAATGCTGTCCGCCTATATGGTGCCCCATAAAAAATGGGCTGTAAAACTGCGGCGTAGTAAGGGCGAATGTTTGATTACAAGTTGCTCCGCATTAGAAAAAAAAATTATAAAATTAATCTTTAAAAATTCACCAAAAATCAGGCAATGGAGGTAAAGATTAAAAAAAAGGATTCATTTTAAAGGAATTTTTATGATCTTTCTCGTGATATAAATTATACAACCCAAAAATTATTATTTTAAATGCAAATTTAAAAAAAGTTACTAAAACAGCTTAAAATTTAATTTTTAAAAAATCTAAGAACAATTTTTCAAAAATATTTCTTAATGAACCCCTACACTATAAGAAGAATCGCCATACAAAATTTCAGCCCTTTAGGTACATCGATTTGGTTTGTACGTTGTATGCCAGTCAGTTACGGAACTGTTTTATATATATAGATAATCTGTACCTTGGAACAAAAAGAGACAAAGTCCATTTTAATCAAATGTCAGAGAACACCAGTTTCAGTTTACAAATATTACTAACGTTTTATAAATCTTACTAACGGTTTGTGTATAAATATTTTTCCAAGTCTTATTTTTTAATTTTAGCCATAGTTTTTGCCTACATTCTAGTATTATATTTATTTGGATTTCTTTATTATTTGTAACTCAAATTTCAAAGTTTTGGACATTGGCCCTTTTTCATCTAAGGTACAGATATATTATAAATATTTTTTTTTATGCTAATGTCCCTGGGGGATGACGACATTACACCCCAGTCCGGTGTACATATGAATACAAGACATAGAAACAGACAAATGACACAATCACAGAAGAATTTTATTGACAAACGATGACACCGGCGATGGACGATGGGTTGCAGCCCCCCTTTCTAGACGGGGTCCATTTGCAGGCGGAAGACTGACCGGTTCCCCAGAATATAGCCTTATGCGGGAGTCAAGTCTTATGCGGAAATCGAACCCGCATCCCCGTCGTGGCAGGATGATGCATTTAACCACTTAGCCACTGGGCGACATAAATATATATTATATTCAGAAGGTCATTCGCACTTTAAGGAAAGGATTTTTGTAATTTATTTTTGACGTTTGCATTTTGAGATAAAAATTTGGCAACTTCAGAATAATCGTCTGCTTCTGTTTTGTTTTGATTGGAATGTAAAATAAAACATTTATTTTGAAAATGGCTCCTACAACTGATAGATGGCTCGAAGGTTACGTAACTGCGCTTTCCGAGGAGAAATATTCGAATCAACAAATTATAAAGCAGTGTAAAAATTCGCGGTTATGGCATTAAAAAAAAAGGTATTTATAATATATTAAATTTGAAAGGGAAAAAAGTCTAACTGAAAGTAAAAATGAAAACATGACCGCGAAACATCCTCCTAAGGCTGTTCGAACGCAGGTAAATATTAAGAAATTGAAGTCTCTGTTCCTAAAAGAAAATCCGCCAGCTCAAAGATCCATTTAATCGAAACTAGGAATTTCTTCTCGCACTGTAAGAAAAATTGTTCATAAAGATTTGAAGTTAAAAAAGATTTTAAAACACAAAGTACATCTTCTTTTGCCAAAGCATATTGATGAAAGAAAAACAAATTGTAGAAAATTATATGAAAAACACCTAGCTGCAGAAAAATGGAAATTTGTGGTAACACACGCTGAGACATAGAACCACTTTATGTGATTGTAATCCAAAAAGATCAATTTTATATTGTTAAACTGACGGGAGTGACAGCGCGAAATGTCTTCGTAAGTGTACAGAAAAGTTCCCAAAAATACAAACATTCATTTTGAAAGATATAGGAATGCACTATTATGTATTTCGATAGGGATGATATCGTACACATCGTATAGTGGGAAACGTCATAAACTTTCATAAAGTGAGCTTTGGTTCGTATCTCGACTAACACAGGGACGTTCCTGTACTGAGGTTGCATAAGAAGAAAAGTTCGTAGAATACATGGTGCTCTCATAATTAAGTTGACAAACAAGTCACGGAATAGATTGCCGAATGTCCTTAAGTCAAGTGCCAACGGCATTGGAAAGAAATTTTAGGAATTAATAATATAATTTTGTCAGTTTTTAAAAATGTGTATGAGTTATAATATAATCGAGAAGAAACGCAATGCAGCTATGTTTAATAATTTCGTTAATAATCAGAGAAATAACAATCTTTATGTGAACTTGCATATTTATTTCTTCCTGTCAATGTAACAAACTCCATACATATAATTCACTGGAAAATTACATCTTTATACGTTACTAAATGAAGATACGCTAAGAACACATACATAATCAAAGTAGAACCCTACGTATTTTTGTACATAGCACTGTTTCTCAGCTACCTTAAATAAACTCATTAAAATGTTAGTGTAATTTTGATGGAAATCATAGAAATTTTTCTTCATGAATTGATTCAATTTCTTTTCCTTAAACAGTTGATTTATGTTATCACTACTCTTGGAATTTAAATATCGTTATTTTTTCTATGTAATAAGCAAGATGTAAATACGCGTCAATCTAAATGAGTAGGATCACACAGCCTGAATTGTGAGAAGGATTTATGACTCTCAAGCGGCCAGGCGCCGGGGAACAGGGACATCGCAAGTGAACAACGCGGGCAATAAAACCATGAAAGTTAAGAAGACAGAAGCTATAAACCGAAGATCAAGATTAAGAAACAGGTGCAGGGGAGTTGAGAAATTTCCCAGACGAGGAGAGGCGTCCAGTGTAATTAAAATGCAAACATAAAAACAGGAGCCAACCTATGAACATGGTGGTTCATCCCCCAGCACAATCAAGAGGCGGAACGAGCGAATCACAAGCCAGAAGATAAGATCCAATAAAAAAAAAGAAACGACATATATATACAGGGCGTGGAGCATTTTTGGAGAGCCCGTTATTAAAAAAAAAAAAAAGATGCCTAAAAACTAAGCTGCCACAGGGCCGATAAGAGAGCCCCTTTATTAAAGGAAAAAGACGACTGATAAATAAGAGGCAACCGGACCGGAGAAACTCCAATATTATCCTAGTGAATGTTAGAAAGTGCTCCCGACGGAAGAAGGAAAGGAACAAAGGAATTACGCTGCTGCAAAAACAAGGAGCATCCAGATATAACAACAAGTAATCAAAACGTGTAGAAGGATAACGCCAAAGATATACGACGATAATGCATGTTGAATAAGGTGACCTACGAACTGCGGCTACCGGAGCGAGCTTTGCGACGAGGAGATGATGGAGACGTCGATGACCGACAGACAGTGCTGACTGACACACGGAGTAATCTAAGGGCACCATCGCCACCCTATGAACTAAATCAATCCTGAGTTATCATCGAGCTATGAACTTTCAGTGCCAAGGTAGAACTCTTTTCTGACGAACTTAGTGCTCAGGAATTATCGAACATTAGACGAACTTTGTGAGTACAAGTGGTGAAACGAGTGTAAGCGACAGTGCCGGCAGCCTATGGGTGAGCATATTTGCTGATATAATTTATTTCACATCTCTACTTATTACGTATTTGCCTCTTGACCTAGAGTCGGCATTGCTGAGTATATGTTAATAATACGCATTGTTCACGTGTAGAGATACTATTTTATAATTATTTAAATACATATATTCTTGATTAATTCTGTGTACTATTGCGGTGAAAAGTTAGCATGATGCTATGTGTGTAGATGTATATATAAGTGTGTAAATAAATTGTATATATGTAATCGAAGTGTCTTTACTGAGAGATGTAACACTTGACTTACTTGTGGATAGAAAGAGAGTTGGTCGCAACGCGACATTACTAGCCTAACGATCATAGCCCAATAGCCCCAGAGTGGGTTGTTACAGTCTAGAACAGATGAAAAAATGTCCCATTGTTATAGACCTATCTTTACTATGTGGTATTTTGTATCTGTCGAGAACTTTGAAAAAAAAATCTATTTATAGGAAGAAAAAAATCGAGCATTAGGAAGAAAATGAACAAATCTCATTTGTCGTTTGTTAACTTATAACCGATTTTTTTTCACAAAATGACAAAATTTGGACCAAGGTTAATATAAAGCAACATCTGTAAAAATTTTAAGTGTGTATTTCTTTTGTAAATAGAAAAAAAAATGAGAAACAAAGTATATTAATTAACGCCCATTTTTTATAAATCCAGCCAATGCTTAAACATTTTTAATATGACAATATAAAATTACTCGAAAGATATTGTATAAAATATAAAGTATTCTATACACTATAGAAACATACATAAAAGGAAAGAGCACAGGATTCTACAAAATTACATGCTTTAGAATATAATTTTTGTGATGGAATAAGGTGAATACTTAGACAAATATATACGATGTCTATCTTCCTCTATATTACAATGTGGCATATTCTTCAGTATCACAGGTACCTGCATCAGAGACCCTACTCTAAAGTATGTTGTTGAAATAAAATTCTTCTTCTATATCGATATTTTAAAAGAAAACATGCTTCAGCAAGAGCACTAGCATTAAAACAGTGTTGGAAAGATGGTCTATAGCAAGGTAACAGAAAGTCGATCTCGCGAACTGTAGAAGTTTTATCTTACGTCCCTGTGATGAATCAATGCGATAGATCAGATTTCATCTCGTACTCTTTTTTTAACACTGCATTTTAGTGTAACATGTCAAATATTCCAAAAATTTATAAATTTTAAGAGATTTTATTTTGCCTATTATTCACACCAAGACAATATTTTAATTTCAAGTTAGTTCTGTAATCGTTTATATCTGGATTCTCTAATTTTTAGTCTTTAGAAGGTATTTATTGAGCTTTCTTCAACTACCTTCAGGAATATACTGTTCATTTCCATTTTAATTTGAAAAACAAAAATTAACCAAAGTACAAAAATATCTTTTTGGGGTTATTTAGTTAGTAACATTTATATGTCATGCTGTGGAGAACGAGTTTTTTAAATTTCTGTCATCAGGGAATGTCGTACAGAATATGTAGTACAGAAGGTCGCTCGCACTTTATGGAAACTATATGGCAGTATTTTTTGCGTCGATTTGCTTCTACCTGATAGCCATGGTTCTGAAAACAGCCCTAGCTCGAATTTTCCATGAAAGTAAACTTTTTCTTAGTATTTTCATGTCATGTTTCCCCCATTCTTCTTGGACCGTTTACCAAAGTCTGTTCAGTGTTCTTGGATGCCGTTTTCCTAAGGGTTGTGTTAAAAAACCGAAAGCGCAAAAGTCCATTGCAGAAGCGTCAGGGGATTTTACAGGTATTTCGTTATATGGGATACACTTTATTGCTGTTTCTGGTTCTTTCTTTGCTAAATACCGACAGTTGATTTAGACGTGCGACTAGAGGTTTTGCCCACATGAAGCTCAACTTTATCAATGTCCTTTCCTTATAAGGCTGGAATTTCTTCTTCAAAAATTGGTTCTAAAATATTCTACTGAAAGTAGAGTGAATTAATTTTGGC
Source organism: Dolomedes plantarius (assembly GCA_907164885.2). Lineage (NCBI taxonomy): Eukaryota > Metazoa > Arthropoda > Arachnida > Araneae > Dolomedidae > Dolomedes > Dolomedes plantarius. The sequence goes on along the minus strand of OU015494.1, from coordinate 73,685,210 downwards.
TTTACTTGAGACTTTTTTAATTTTTAATTTGCTTTGTAACAAAATCCTTCATCTTTCATGAATCCCTTTGGGAAAAATTCTGTACACTTACGAAGCCATTTCGTGCGGTCATTCCCGTCAGTTGAGCAATACAAAATTTATCTTTTTTTATTACAGTCACTTAAATACACCCATGCCTCATCGAGTATTACCAAAACTTTCTATTTTTCGGCAGCTAGGTGTTTCTCATATAATTTTCTACAGTTTGTTTTTCTTTCAGCAATAAGCTTTGGCAAAAGCAGATGAACTTTAGGTTTAAACATCTTTTTCAACTTCAAATCTTTATGAATGATTTTACATAGAGTGCCAGAAGACATTCCTAGTTTCTATGGAATGGATCTTTGAGTCGGCGGATTTTCTTTTAGGATCAGAGACTTTAATTTTTTGATATTTACCTGCGTTCGAACAGTTTTAGGATGAGGTTTTGCGACCATGTTTTCGTTTTTACTTTCAGTTACACTTTTTTCCTTTCAAATTTAATATATCATAAATACCCTTTGTTGAAATGCTATAACCGGGATTTTTACACCGCTTTATAATTTGTCGATACGAATATTTCTTCACGGAAAGCGCAGTTATGTAACCTTCGAACACTCTAAAAATTTTAGGAGGATTTTCAAAATAAATCTTTTATTTTACATTCCAATCAAAACAAAATAGTAGCAGACAATTACTCTGAAGTTGCTGAATTTCATGTTCTGAAGTTGTCAAATATTGAATAATTTATTTGGTTACATTATGCAATGTTCTTTATTTAAAGTATGCTATCAAAATTTCTTATGAAGAAATTAAAACTTTGTTGTAGTATTCATTTTAAATGTTGTAGTATTCGTATGTTGTAGTATCGTTTCTATGTTGAGGTATTCGTATATCGTAGCAGCTTTAGATTGCAATTTTCGAAATCTCCATATACATTTACGTAATATTAGTTTTCTAAATCATTTTACAGAACATATTGTGGGATCAAAAGTACATACACATGCATACAAAGCTCATATAGCATCTAACTGGGGGTATGAAAGTTCTGCAAAAGTTTGTCTTTAAGAAATTTGTTAGAACATAAGGCTACCTGATATGATTTTCCCTCAAATATTTTAAAGTTTGTTGTGAAAAAATTTTGAAAAGTAATTGAAAAATTATTCCCGGTTTTATCTTTCATTTTAGGAGGTACAAAATTTTTTACAGCTAAAATACGCCCTTTCCTTACAATTTTGAGTCGAATATCAAAAGAATCTAATGTTTTAACTGAAAGCTTGTCTTTTTTTGGAGTGTTATTTTTGTGCAGAATTTTTCCTTCTATTCGTTCGGAGTTTTCTGTTATTCGAGTTAAAATAACTTTCAAAAAATGTTCGTTTTACGCATTTCCTTTTTCTTTCAGATATTTCACAAATATCAAATCTCTTTGATAGCAGAGTCAAGATTTTCTGGGAGATTGACTATAATTTGACTTAAGGTATAAATTCAAACATAAGTAACTGTATTAAATATTGAGTTATAAATTTTCAATTTGGTAATACACTCAGATTTTTTTTCCTTTCTTGAAAGATACTACATTGTTATATTTTTGATAATCGCATTATGATGGTAAACTCTGTTTCAGATACATTGAATAAAAATACACATTTTCATAGGCTTTACACCTGGAAAAATTATCGAAAACTAGAGTTAATAAATTTGGTTTAAGCTGAAAATAAGGCAAAAATATTTTAGAGTAATAAGGCCTAACTGGATTCCCTACCCATTAATGTGTAGAGGACTTACATGATATCATATAGAATGTAGAGTATAGCTCACCTCTACCCACACTTGGGTGTATATAATTTGAAGTGGCACTCTAAATGAATTTGATACAAACACAGTTTATACATGAAACAATGTTTATTGAATTCGTTGCACATATAGAATTTGCTTTTACAGAAATAAGCATACGTACAACTTGTACGGAATATATATTATCATTCAATAAAAATACACTTTGCAATACTCGCAAACCAGCAGAGAGGCAAACCAGCAGTTCTACCACGTAAACTTTGGGCCCCCTAAGCACAAGCGCCGGTTAACACCTGGAGCTGCGTACCTCGTAGCTCCCTTACTTCGCTTATCTATCAAACTTAAGAACCTTTTTTTTATTAATCAAGCTGCATGGTATTTATACCAATCGCGTATGCCGAAATTAGAATATCTCAAGCAGCTTCTTTTATTTATTCACTCAGAAGTTCGATTCTTGTGAATCGAATCTTATGTATACCTTACATTGGCCTCCCTCGAAAAAAAAATTAGGTAACTGAGGTATGAACGGCTCAGTTAACTAATTGAAAACGCGTGCTGGTCTGACTTTTTACATAATGTGTGGCAAAGCCAAAGCAAACTTCCACACGTTGTGTGGGGCAAAAACGCCCCTCCCATTTTAGAAAACTAATCCTGAAGGGTCCAGGTGATCACCAACACACAGTGGATTTGCAGAGTTGCGGATACTGGGCTGGCCAACTGCGCCCTAGAAAACCTATTTTAGTTAAAAGTGTCAACACAATTGCACAGCATGACATTTCTTGACTGTTTGTAGCTGCTCTCCCATAATTCATAATGCACATGTGGTATGTTTTGTGTTATTATTGTGCTATTTTTGTATATTTTTGAAGTTATTGTATTATGCAGTATGTATTTTTTTCTATTCACTACATGTCCCCTTCAAAAATTTATAAAACAACAGTATGCCGTTTCTTTTTTCAGTGGCTCACCCCTTCCCCACAAAATGTTTACACAGTATATACAATGGGAAACTTCAAACCAATTTGGTTCGATTTTATTAAAGGGTGGGAGTTAGAATAAGATAATGTATACAAGACTTGTTCATGAGGGCAGCAACTTCGTTGCACCAGTCTGCCCATTCCGTGGAACTTATCTTGATGGTCGCAGTCCTAGTAATGGGGTTCGTTGACTGTGTGGGCATCCTTCGTGCAGCAGGTCGTAGGTCCTGAGGCGCTGGTCTGGCTTGACGATGGACAGGAGGTCTCTTGGGAGGAGGCCAACCTTGCTGGGCGGCTGATATCTTCCGCGTCCTGTACATATGCAAAGAACCTTTAGAATTCTAATTCTTCCTTTTGATAACTTTGTGTACCTTATTTGTGCCACGTTCAGCCTTTGATGGAGGTTTTGTAGTGCACACTTTACATTTCTCCATACTTTTTCAGAGCATAGGCATTAGATTTTAATGCAGATTCTATTTTTTCAAACTTAAACGCGGCACCAACGCGTTTAGTTACTGGCTTTATCTCGCCCTTTATGATACATTTACAATTTAGTTCGCTGCAAGTTTAAAGTTTTCAACAACGTGACTCTATTCTTGGAATTGGTGCTTATACGACCTATTGCTTAACGACTTAATTTCTTCAGTATTAGCAGTTTTAATGCTGGAACCTGAAGGCACTTTTACATGTTTTTTATCCCCCTTAACTTTAGTTTTATCCTCTTTTGACGAAAAAGTCTCTTTAAAACGTCCTTCTTCAGAATCGCTATCATTTAAATTCTTTAACACTGTTTCAGTTTTAGGAAGATTAAGCTTTTCTTACTCGTGCGTTTTAATGTAAACTACGTCTATAACTTCCGAAGCATCAGCTAAACTACTTACAGTATAACTCTGTGTCAACTTTTCATCCTGATTCTCAGTCTGGTTTTCATGTACTTTATTTAAGACCATATTATCAACATGGCCTACAGCATCCCCATTCAGCTGGGAACTTGAAATAATATCATCATTACCTAGCGAGTTCCTAATATTGTTTAAAGAATTTTTATTGTCGTCAACTAATAAGTATTTACTAACATCCGTAACACAAACTTCGTTATCTACTAAATTTCCTTCATTAACAGATGTGTGAATATCATCTAAAATATCAGGTATAGCATCAATAATATCAGGTATAGCATTAATAGAAGTATCAGATGATTTATTTTCTAAACCACTAGCATTAGTATCGGCACTATTTTCAGAAATTTGTACTGGAATTACCGCATTATTCCAGCTAGACTCACTTTCTTTATAAGCCACAAAAATACCCCGACATTCACTATTCTCAAAATAATGATTACTTCTCGGACAGTTTAATACATTTGACCACACAGTTTCAACAGGTTGAACCATATCATGTGAAACAACTTGTCAGTGCACGTAAGGTGCTTGCATATTATTTACTTTAAGTGCACTAATTTTTTTGTAACGCCATGAGCTTCTATTATTTCGCCCGCGATACTGGTTTCGCTGTTGGTTTGAAACTCGCAAAAAATTTTGGAGGGGGGGGGTATAAAACTTCTCGTACCTGAGTGAGGGTAAGGGGTAGCGAAGAAATGCCTATTGTCATGTTTAGCTAAAGCTTGAAGGAGGGTAACCTTGCTTGTAATATTTTGATTGTCCAAAAAATCTTGAACACTTGGATTGAAACGTTGGATAGCTATTTTTAAGATTACCGCTTCTGTCACCCCGTCTAAATATTCCTCACACTTGAAAATCTTGTCCATAGCAAAATCTAAAGCTGACTGACCTTCACATTGCCTTAGCGAATAAATTTCCGCTTCTATTTGACTTTGATTAAAGGTCTTTGGAAAAACGGTAAGAAACTGTTGATTGAATAACAAATAGTCAAAAATCAGATTACTGCTTTGCATACACGTGTACCACTGATATGCACTACCTCTTAAAGCTGCTAGAGCAATTTTGTTTATTCCCCTCTGGGGTGCATTGTTGCTAAAAGTAATGATCAATTTTCTTTAGGAATTGGCTTGAGGGGTCGCCATTGAAGGTGGCTTCGAACGGCGCAAATTGCTGAACCATAATCACCCTAGATAAATTATCAGCAGGGATTTGTCTTAAATACATTTTCAACAGTAGATAAGTATAATAACAAGATACTTTCACAATTTAATTTTATCAATATCAGAGTATACCACAGTATAAAGTTCAAACTTCATGTGTTCGTTGTAAATGTAACGAGAACAACTAGGGTATATATAAACTTTCGGGCGCCAGTATAGAGAATTCTTAGGGGCACTCTATTTGAATTTGATACAAACAGAGTTTATACATGAAACAATGTTTATTGTTTTCGTTGCACATATAGAATTTGCTTTTACAGCAATAAGCATACGTACTACTTGTACGGAATATATATTATCATTCAATAAAAATACACTTTGCAGTACTCACAAACCAGCAGAGAGTCAAACCAGCAGTTCTGTCACGTAAACTTTGGGCCCCCTAAGCACAAGCGCCGGTTAACACCTGGAGCAGCTTACCTCGTAGCTCCCTTACTTCCCTTATATATCAACCTTAACAACCTTTTTTTATTAATCAAGCTGCATGATATTTATACTAAGCGCGTATGCCGAAATTAGCATATCTCAAGCAGCTTCTTTAATTTATTCACTCAAAAGTTCGATTCTTGTGAATCGAATCTTATGTATACCTTACAAGTTCATCCATTATGAATAGGGGTATTGAGCTCAACTAGGCATGATACTTATTCTTATTAATAATAAATACATTTTTATTCATATGTGACCATTTCTACTGTTTTTTGGGAATAAATACTGTGAAGTTATGTTCAAGTAGGACACCCCTGATGTAAGTAGAATAACTGTGTTTACAACAGTCGCATGGAATATCCCCTGATGATTGGTTGGTTAGTTTTTGGAACCATACGGTCATCTTTTGCAACATTATAAATAAATACACTATCACCTACAGTTTAAAAGTAACTACAGTTTCTCTAGTATCAAATACCAGCCCACTAGATGCCAGGTCAATGTCCGGTCACAACAACAGTAATTGTGAATCCGACACTAGTAATGAATACATTCCGTTAGAGTGAATTTCATTAGCTTTTCAACTTTCAAATTCTGTACAAGCCCATTGTGACTGTCTTTTGTTGTTTGCATGCATAAAATAGAGCACAAGTATGTTTAACTGATTGTTTGTCCACTTGAAAAGTTTTTTCTTCAATAAATTCTGTTAGAGGCTTTTTCTGTTTTGTCGAATCGTATTGAGGCTTCAATAGTGTAGTTACGATACTAGTATATCTTATCGAGTAAAAATTATAGGAATTTATTTAGTTATTAGAAGCTATGGATTATCACTGGGGGTACATATATATATATATATATATATATATATATATATATATATATATATATATGTATGTATGCATATATATAACAACGTAATTACCTGAGGGAAATTTAAGGTCAAGATTAAATTATTTATCAAGCTTCATTCGAAAATGTAGGGTTTTTGCAAATACTGTTGTGACATGGCAATGGTACGATTGTCTCACACAGTATAGTGAAAATTAATCTATGTTAATAATCAGAATTATACTATAACAGTTTATAAAAAGATGAGACCAACACGTTGTTAGATCATAGAGAATGAACTTCGTGATTGAATTCATCCTTCAATCAAGATTTTAAAACCGCAGGAAGGAATAGCTCTGTGAAAATAGAAATCATGACATATAAATCATCCTCGGATATCATCGCAAATATGACCTTGCAGGAAATACGTAGGGAATAAATAACCCATTTTCCTCCTATTGGTAGTGGAACACAATTTTAAGATTGCTTATTTATCCAAAATTTATATTTTTAGAATGCCTTTCATAGTTTGAATGTTTAAGAGGAAATATTTCTATACTTCCACTTAACCTACTTTTCTTGTAGTTTTGAATTTAGATATTTGTCAGATAATATAAGTTACCTTTACAAAATCTCTGAAAATATTGATGACCAGCGACAACTTTCAACGCAACACATACATTACAAAATTGTTCTAGACTGGAGAAGTACAAACCTTGTGGAACTTAACGAAGCATGCACCGTTTGGAACTTCTTCTACCAAGCATCTACCTTTACATCGATCAACTTATTTCTTCTTTTTTTCGCGTTATGCGCTCCCATTAGCGTTTGGTAGTTCTATTGAGTGAAAGATTTTAGCCTTCATTTGAGCAGGAGGAATTTTTACTGTAAAGTGTATAGGGGATACAGGAAAGAAAATTAAAAATAAACAAGGTGAAATTAGAAAATTATAAGCATATCACTCACGTAATTAAAATAATGCAAATAATGAAAAAAACTATGTAATTTGCTGAAGCCAGTTTTTCTCACTTGAAAGAAAAGAAAGATGCTGAGTATTTTAACGAATGGCGCACAGCAAATTTTAACATCGGTACAGTAGGTTGTGATTGGATTGCTTTTACAGTCGTATCTTCCATCCTAACAGTTAGTCTCTACTGTCCATTGTTGATTGAAAATATCAGTTGTCTTTATTAAATGAACTGTTTTGTGTTATAGATCTGGTTATAGCTATTTGCTTCTACCAATTTTTGTAACAGATACCTGGAATCTCTTCCAGTTCTTGCATCAAAATATTTAAGCACTAGAAATGTAAGTAAGTAAAAGTGGTTCTGAAAATATGTAAGATAATAAAATTAGATTTTCTGAATAGAAAAAAAATATTTCATGTTAACCATCACCTTAAAGTACCTACGTAATCATGTTTACGTTCATTACGTTCACCTAACGTAACCTTAACGTACTGCCGAAACTTTATTTTTTTATGATCTTTAAATTGTAATCTGCCTTTAGTTTGAATATTTCAACATTGATTTAAAGAATGGGAATCTTAAGTAAAAGGGAGTTTAATATGAACAGAAAGTACCTGTTTCGAAGACCATATTTATGGACGCTTTAAAATAAGTCTATAAAACATGACTGTGAACACACGTTTATCTCTCTTACATGGAGAGATTCTTCTTTGACATTCCAAACAGCTATGTCAAACACTTCAGAGAAATTTTTACATGAGATATTTGGTATTCGTCTCTGTAAACTACTTTCACCTATCTATAAATAGCAGTTTGAATGAGAAAGACGATAAGTAGTGTTAAAACAAATGTGGCAGATACAAGGGGTCAGGAGAACTCATCGTGCTTGGAATTCTCTCAAAGTTTTAAAGTTCTGCCAAAGTTGTGTCTAGACAAGAATTCTAAAGCTGAGAAAATAAACTTTTAGTATACCTTAGGACTTCAAAGAGTAAATCTAATAAAATCTGAGAACTATTTGTTAGCTATAAGTCGAAAGTAGAAACCCTTATGAATTAAAGGAAAAAAATACACGTAATAAATTTAAAGTAAGATTAAGGCTGTTAATTTTAAAATATAATTTTTTAAAAATAATCATTGTATTGTCTATTAAATATAAAAAATGCATTTGTTCATTGTGGTGCAAAAAATACCTCTTTGTTAATTTAGCTCTAAACACTTAACAGTGTATTTTGTTCTTATTTATGAAATGTTGTTAAGTATTTTAATAAAATTTATATTTTCAGAGTCCCCATATGTAATATTTTATAACTATTTTAATTGGGCATTCAATGTTTCCCAAAGGAAGTAGTATGTAGAAATATGTTATGCTCAATTGTAATGTAGACAATTTACAGGAATATGTAAAATAATAATTTTGGGAGTGGAGAAGAGGGGAAGTATATAAAATTAAAGTTTAGGTTCTTCTCTAGAAAAGAAGAAAAACATGATAACTTATTCTGTTTCATTGAATATGTTAAATATCGTACAAGATAATTACTCGTAAAATGCATTACAGGAAGTATTTTTTTGAACGATACAGATCTATTGAGAAACAATGCCCCCTATATGCTCCTCCAAATTTAAATAGAGTAGTCATTTTACCTGTCGCTACTATTTAAGGTTTTCTCTCTTTTCTTAAAGTTTTAAACTGCTCTCTTTCTCATTATATTTTTGGATCTCAAAAAACAATATCTAGTGTTTCTACCATGAAAACTGTTTTAGAAAGAAAATATCTTGAGTAAGATAGGCCATAACTTATATTTCTTTGTCTTAGGTATGGCTTTTGATTCCCAATTCTCTACATGTTTCAGAATGAGCTATGTTATCAGATTGCTACATTTCATACTAGTAACTATAGAAGAGTCTGAAAAGGGTAAAAGTTTACGATTCATGTTAACTAGTCACAACATTGTGTATTTGTACAATAAAATATATCATAACAAATTAAAATAACCCCAGAGACTCAACCTACATTTTAACCCATTTAGGACCGCTCCATGTTTCCTTATTGGAAAATGCACCAAACAGTGTTTTAACACTTCTTAGAACATTAATTACACAAATAAGTTGTTTCCATAAATTAAATTTATTTTTACGAGAGTTACAAAATGTTGCGTTTTCGCAACATCTGTCCAAAGCGATATAAAAATTTTAAAAATATAAAAATTTAAAATTATAAAAATTTTTATAAAATTTTAAAATCTTTTAAAACATTTAGCATGAAGAAGGTACATTACACTTATTACATGCAGAAATTTTTTGACTTTTGCAGTGTTTACATTTTTTTGTTTATTTTCACTATTTTAGTATAATATGGCCCATACGGTTTTTCCGAGTTTCGTTGAGAATTAGATTGTGAATTGAAGATGGTCTTCCAATATGTGAAGTTTCAGGTAAAACAGAATTCCTCTGCATTTCTTCAAGCCTTTTTATCAAGATATGGCTCTCTCATAGATCTCTTAAACTCTAATAAACTATTTTAGAATTCATTACATCCATGTAGAGTCTCCCTTTTTCCATACAATATGCTCCTTTTTCTTACTATATTGCTTACTTTTACATTTATTAGAAAAAATGTCGATTTCACCTGCAATGTCTTTAGGTGATTCGACTTTTCACATAAATATTATCATCAATAGCTTCTTCATCCGTCAAATCATCCGGATCTGGAGGGATAATGACGAATTATGGTTCCTCATTTATCTTCTGTTGGGGCGATTCTGAAATCTCATCATCTAGGCCCATGAAAATACTCCAATGTCTCTTCCAATGTCAAAAATTGCTTTTTTTCTAGAGAGAAACTTATCCGAAATGCAAACAATACCAATTTACTGCATGAAAAAACTAGGCAGCACTAATAGAACACATTGGAAATAAGTAATACACTTTGGACTGATGTTGCGTTTTCGCAACATTTTTAAAATAAGAATTGAGAACATAAAACACAAAAATTATGATTTATCTGTTGAAGCATTTGTTCTTTAGTCTCTAGTAAACTCGGAACAAGCATCAAATTGGAAATTATCATGTGCTGCTATCTAAGGTTATTATTTGAAAATAGTCATTTTTTTCACTTTCAAAACACCAGAAAAAAACAATTTTTTGCAAGTGCTAAAAAGTGGGAAATGAGGAAACAAAAAATTATTCTGATTCAATTGAAGTATAGACAATAAAATAAAATGTTACTTAAGACGTACAAAATTTTGAACATGCCTTTAAAAATACAGAAATTAATGTTGCGTTTTCGCAACGCCAGTCCTAAATGGGTTAATAGAGCACATAGAGGAGTAATCTCTTTTCCAACACCAAAAATTTTTTTTGGAAGATAATTACATAAAAGTTGCGCAATCATAGTTTCATTTCGCAGTATAAATCTATGAACAGAGGTCATGGAATAAATAACATTTTATCCTGTGAGAGAACTCAACACAAGTATTTAATAACTTAATTTAAGCAATGCAGTACGCAAAATGTTTAAAAAGGATTTTACATCTAAAAGGCGGTTGTTTGCCAAAGCGGGGCTCTTGTCTACTAAAGCATTTGTACTTAATCCCCAAGAATCGTTGATTGCTTTCAATTGGGCACCGTATGGGTGAATCAACACCACCTCCTGTTGCCACCTCAATTTTGGCCGAGCCACCTAAAGGGCGACATCTGGGGGAACGTAACTTCTCCCACTCTTTCCGACCTCGTAGAAGGACTTTTCGGTCTACCGATATAACGTGCCACAACTCTGATCTAGACACGAAAGTGTTTAATGTTCGTCGGGAGTTGAACCAAGCTCCTAGCCCAACGCGCTACTTCTGGGCTATCTCGGGCCCCTAATATCTAAAAATGTTCCGACCACAATATATGCCATCATACTAAGCGAAATATAAACACATTCTAGAATGAGAAGTATATGAAAGGAAACCATTTCATATTTACCGTAAAATCTCGAGTATAATACGCACTTTTTTTTTCACATTTTAGTCGGCAAAAATGAGGTTGCGTATTATACTCGCGTAAAAAAAAAACGTAGTTTTAAACATTGGATAAACGAACGTACAGAAGCTGTAAGATATTGTCGCAAACTGGTGCGTGCGCATCTGCACTCCGTGATTCATCCACCCGTTTACTCAACAGGTATTCCTTTTAAAACAAACGGAACTCACGGTTCGTATCGTTAAGTGAGGATGATGATGGCGATATATATTACGACGGCAACAATAATTATGACATGGAAGCAACAACAATAGATGAGCTGTATTATAGTGAAAGTGATTAAGACTGATAATTTGACGGTATTGTTTGTTTTTAATTGACAATTTAAGTTTCTTCTACCGAATTTGACATTTTTGTTTCTTTTTATAACAAATTGTATTTATGTTAATAAATATTTGGGCAATTTTTAAATAAAATATTGAAAAAATTATGGGTGCGTATTACAGTTGAATTTTAATCGCAAATGAAGCATGCGTATTGTAGTTGAGATTTTACGGTAATCAAATTACTGAACATCAATGTTATAACCATTTTTTTTCTTCAAAAGAAACAAAATAATGATTCTCATACAATTTACAGTGCAGATTTAATTCAGATACTAAAAGTGTTTTTATTCAATCAGCTCAATGTTTACCGAAGGAACATTATTTTTCTTAAAATTTCTTCCTTTCACAATAAATCTGGTAAAACTAGTGATAATGCGCTCCTTGGAGTGTACATTCACTTAATTCTTCAGTGCTTTGCTGATAAAACATTTCTTTTTCTAGTTCTTAGTAACTGAAAGCATTGTGCGTTACACTATTCTTTATAACAGATTTCATCCTATACGTGTCTTGGAACGGGATGCGTGCTCATTGTTTGTCGCAAACGGCTGAATGGTTCTAGGGGAAAACTTTAAAATGCGACTGTAAAAAATAAATCTTGCGTATTACTAAACGATGTTTTGTTTGTTTCCAGAAACACAAGTTCTCTCAATATGTCCATATTTTTTGTCTTTATGTCTTTTGGTTTTCTAAAAGTTAATTATCAAGGTTTGGAAATCTCTCATGGAGTTGCTTCATATTTATATAAAGTTACATTAAATTGAATATTACTCAAAAAGTCTCTTGTGTGGGGATTAAAATAGACATTTTTTGCTTTTGATTTTCCTGTTTAAGAGATCGGACTTAATTGTTTTCAATCAGAATTCCATTTTCAATTATTATTGTGTAATTTTCTATTTAATAGCATACAAAGTGCTATTAAATTGAACATTGAGCAATAATTCCCTTTTGGGTGTGGATTAAAAATATATCTTTATTTGCTTTTGACTTTACCTTTTGAGAGATCCTGCTCAATTTTTTTTTCAATCAACAATGATTGAAAAAGTTTTAATCAAACCCAGCCACGAAAGTTTTAATCAACCTACCAAAGTTTTAATCAACCTAGCGTAAAGTAAGAATGTCGAACGTATATGATCTCAGAACATTCTATTTGCTCAAAAGTGAGTATTTTCATGTTGAGGGCCAGTTCCTTTTTTTCTATAGTGCAATTTTTCCTATCGCTTGCTATTCCATGTACACTAATAACAAGAATAGTTATTAACTCATGATGGAAAGCTTGGAGCTGTTCTAAATTACAAACCCTTTATATATATATATATATAATATATATATATATATATATATATATTATATATATATATATGTGGGGATGTCTTTGGTGTGAAGAAGTATTTGCACTCATAGCAGTAACCACTCGAGGTATTTAACGATAACAAAGGTAAATTTATTTAAAGGATGGTTAATTTAGTAGAGCAGCGTCTACAATTCGATTTACGCGTCTGACTCCTATGTCGTCTCGAGTCCGTCCCTATCTTCTTCTATCTCGTAACAGCCAGCAAAGCCCTTTTTCCCCCGACATAACCTCTCCTCTCGTGGACAAGGGGGGCGTGGGTCATTGCCCTCTGCGGAATCTTGGCATCTCAGCTATGATAGAAGTGGGGGTGCGTTTCTCGAGAACTGGGGAGGGAATCCCTTTCACAGCGGCCATCGTGACCCAAACGCGACCTCGCGGATCCTTCCGTTGTTAGACGTAAAATAAATCCTAAAAAAAGAAAAAAGAAAACAACAGTATTTTGCATTAAAATTATTTACAGATCATTAGACCATGGTTTTATGTGATCAGCAGCTGAACTGGTCTTAATTGGCCTTCATAACAGCCAATCTTCTCTAGGTCGTAACGATCGGTCGTCTTCGTCTTTGCAATCCGAAAGAGTCCTTGTCATGGAATTCTTGTATAGGGCCAGTATATCTATCCCTCTTTCGACTTTATCATCTTCATAAAACTTCTCTTCTATTGTGTATGATTGTGATTTCAACTGGCTAGTTCTTGTGGCACTGGACACTTTTTTAGACTCGTTGTCTAAGTATCCCTTTTTTAGCTAACTTGAGAAATCCAGCAATACGAAAATTAATATCTGGTTCTTCCTCTAAAATAGGTTCATTTCTCTCACAGATATTTCACCTAGCCTTTCATCAATATCAACTTCATTCCAAGCTCCAGTATTCTGATCTTTTAATTCCTGATTCTGTTTTTCTTCTAAAAGCTCTCTTTCTAAATCCGTCATTTTATCTGCCTGTTCATCTCTGTTGTCAGACATACAACAAGTAGGAACTTCACCGAGTATTCTACAGATGTCGGCAACATAATTCAGTTCTATGTTGATTCCCTTAGAATCGACAGCCGTGTTATTTTAAGAACATATGTTTTATTAAGAATTTCAATAAACTTTTCTAGAATAGTGCTCGTAATTTTATTCTCTTTCAACTTTTTGCTTAGTTTAAAGCCCTGTACAGTGCTTTTCCACCTTTTTCTTCATCAATAACAGTGGACAAATAAGGCTTCTCAACAAGGTTCAGGAATTTCAAGTGACGTCTATTTCGTTGATTTAGTTTCATTCGATTAACTCTAATTGTTGTTCTCTGCTAGTATTATAAGATTGTGTAATTTCAGAATCTACCCCAAAGAATTTGTTTCTCTCACCATCAATTACTTCATCATACTTTGAAAGCACATACTTTTTCTTCAATATTCCAAATTCATCATACTCTGGTTCTTCATAGGTCTGATAATTACGTTTCTTTCCTTTATTTCTACATTCTGTGAATAGCGTTCACTATCAATAATATTCAGATTTTCTAAAACATCCTCTTTCTCTCCAAGGACATCTTTGTCTTTTAAAGTTAGAATAATTGGTGTTACTTCCTTGAAAACGCCACATCATGACCAACTGTAACTCCTTCTAAAGGTCGTGAAGTATAAGCCTTGCTCTTTGAAACTCTTCCTCTACCGATGCACCAAGACGAAACTCTTCATCCATTTCTCCTAACTTTTTAGCCCTTTTTTCTGCTCTTTCTTTTACTTGCAGTAATTTCTGATGTTTTGTAACCCCGTCATCAGTGTTACTCAAATGATCATCTGAAAATAACTTTGATTCGACTTTCTGTGGTTCTACTTGATTATAAGAGATCTGAAATGTACCATTTTCATCATTAAAAGTTGTGGCAAGTTCTAGATCCCTAATTCTCTTCTATCGACATTTTTTTCATCAGGCACATCACTTTTCTCAAGAGTTAATCTTCTGAATGGTTGTTACATTCAAATTCAGTTTCCAAAATTCTTTTCGATTTTCAACTTCCACTACGTCACAGACTTTTCCCGTCACAGCACTCTCCTGATTCGATTGAGAGTTTTGATCATTGCTGCACTCGTTTCCAAGATTCGCGTTTCCTTCATCAAAATTTAAGTCATTAAAATCACTCTCATTAACTCCAATAGTTTTATTTGCTTCATCATCTAATTCCTTCAAACCACTTTCACTAATATTTCTTACTTCACATACGTCACTTTCATTTTCAGTTAATTGGGTTTTATCATCACTGTTTTCGTCTTCACCGTCAGTCGCGGATGGTAACATATCTGTTTCCACGGGACTATTATTTTCGTCTGAACTCAACATAGAAATCTCAATTTTCTGTGATTCACGTCTTCCTACTCTATATCCTTCACACTCAGGTACAGCTGATTGTCTAGTGTAAACTACTTTTTTAATGTTCGTCATAAATCTCGTTTCGGGTTTGTTTTCCGGAGATATTTCATTATCATTTGCTTTTCTACGTGCAATACAAACATAATTAACTCGAAAATTCTTACGCAAACCTGTTATATTTACACCTTCGTTACTCATGGAAAAATTAAATTGAGACATTACATCCATTCCAATAACCATTTTGTTACACAAATTACTACTTAAAACATAAATATCAGTATTCACAGAATTATCATCAACTATTATATTAGTATTAAAATAACCTAAAGGAGAAATTTGATCTGAGCTGATTCCCAGTAACTGTACTTTATTCTGGGTTAGTTTTGGTGATCCTAGATTAATATAAGCTTCTTGATTTACTATTGTAATTTCACTTCCAGTGTCCCAAATAGCATCTACTTATTTTCCCAAAACTTCAACACATTTCTGAATTCTATTAGGACGATGATGTGAAATTGATACTTTATTAACCTTCTTTTGAGGACATAGATTTGCCTTGTGCCCGAACTCGTCACATCGAAAGCACCTCAACCCATTGTCTTTAAATTTACAATCAGATGATTTATGTCCTTCCTCATTGCAATTGTAGCAGATAATTTTAAAGTTCGAATCATTTCTCTGGCGTGAGTTAGCAAAAGGTTGTGTTTACTTCTGATTCTTAATCAAACATATTTTTGGTTTCTCATTTAAAACTTTGCTTCTCTACTCATTTCTTGCGTCACTACATTTTTAAATCCAGCTCTAAAATCATTTTTAACTTCATTTCTCCGACTATTATCTTTAATTTTCTCATATATTTTTAATTTGTCTCTGAATTCATGCATGTCTCTGCATCCGTATAAAATGGGTTTGTTTACATCTAAATCATTAATTCCATTTATAATATATTGTATAATTGCACTATCTTCAATACTTCCACGCGACGCGATTTCCTTCATTCCAAAATAATAATCAATGGCTGGTTCATTCCCGCCCTGTCATGTGCTTCTTAAATCCGAATGTAAGTCGGCTGAATTCGTCTCCTCGGCGAATTCTTTAATAATCATCTGTCTAATTCTCGACCACGTTTTGACATTCTTTTCGCTGTCAAGAAACAATTTTGGTCTTCCACAGATCAATATCTTAGCGAAAATAAATTTCTGCAAGTCAGATAGTGTGAACAAGTCCGACATATCTTCAAACTCATCAACCCATTTACGAACGGTCATAGATGATGAACCGTCAAAAGGTTTAACTATAGCTTCTACGCCGTTAAAATTTATCATGACTCTGTTAATTGCTCTAATGGCAGAAGCATTGTTTATTTCTACGCTAGTACTATTTTCTCTTCCACTTAATTCGTCATCGTCATCAAAATCATCATCATCATCAACAATAACATTCTGTTGCAAAATATTCATATCATTCAAATTAATAACAATTCTCTTAACCAGTTCTGGTTTGCTACACTTATTATCCAAGCTCAATATATTGCATTCAGTAATTAAATCACTTGTGGAAAAATTGGAAGAGACATATTCAGTTTTCCTCTTAAAACTTGCATCATTTTCATTTTCATATTTTAGTCCACTAAAAGACCTTAATTTTTTGCGGTTCGTCCTGTCACCTTCGTCTTCAAATATTATACTAAAACAAGCTTAATGTCTCTGAATGGAAATGACTTCAAATTTTTCAAAATCTGTGGACAGTCTTCCAGTTTTTTCATATTTAATTTTTAAGATACGCTCACCTTTAATTCCGGTGTCGCAGAAGAATAATCCACTTTCACGATAGTAGTAATATTATCAACGTCTTATACAGCAGTTCGATGGCACACCCGTCACAACACAACTTCAAACGTTCCGTCCTAGCTCCACAACGCAAAGCTTAGCGTCCTTTGTCACTGCTGTATCTAGCTCAAGTATTTAAATGCCTTTCTCAAATATCCCGGACCAAGCACCCAAAATGTGGGATGCCTTTGATGTGAAGCAGTATTTGCACTCATAGCAGTAACCACTCGAGGTATTTAACGATAACAAAGGTAAATGTATTTAAAGGATGGTTAATTTAGTATAGCAGCGTCTACAATTCGTCTTTACGCGTCTGACTCCTATGTCGTCTATATATATATATATATATATATATATATATATATATATATATATATATATATATATAAATTTATATATATATATAATATATATATATATATATATATATATATATATATATATATAAATTTATATATATTATATATATATATATATATATATATATATATAAATGTATATAAATATAAATATATTTATATATATAAATATATATATATATATATATATATATATATATAATATATATATTATATATATATATATATATATATATATATATATATATCATTATTTATTATTAACGAAGAATGCAAATTTAGTCTCTGTAAATTAGAATTATTTGAAAAAAGAAGATTTACTAAAGCTGAAAATAAAGAGAAAGGACATGCTAGTTTTTATAAAAAAAAACCCGTCTGATATATGTAACATTTACTTTAAAACTTTAGATTCCTCTTAATAAGTTATAAATATCATGTTTAATTTAGTTTTTAAAGTGAAGTTGTAAAATGTCCTGTTCATTTGCAGAAATAATTAAAGCAAAATACTTTAGAAACTGTATTTTCTGTGTTCTTTTAATTTTTAGAGAAGAAACTTTCATGAAATGTAAATATCGAATCGCGTTTAAAACTTTCTCGTCTCAAAAACCATTAAAATATAATGAGAATAAATGTCTAAGAATATGGTTTCCTAAGTTTCTATATGCAATTAAAACTCTACAAAAGTTATTTCTTACGATATTGTCGATATTGTTAAAGGCACATTTTAATGAAAGTATAGCCCAGAAGAATGTTCTTCAAACTTGTACTCTTTATTGCAGTTGTCTATCACTATCTTTGGCTATTTGGTACGTGAGTTGTTTTAAAGGTAGCTTAATGATGCTTTAAAATTTTCGAATCCGCAGATAGAACGTTGGAGGTAATTATTTCTCAATCGAAATAACGCTATGTTTCTTATTATGGGTATCGGAAGTGTTCTTTACTTCTACAGTTATTCATTCCTTTACACAGTTTTGTGGTACTTTTAAAAAGTTTTGGAGGACTCTATTAACAAAAATCATAAGCGTTTAGTTTGCATAATCTTTTAGCTGTGAATATCACTTTGGCTTCTCGATTAATTTCGTCTGCTGTTAGTGATAATTTAAATATTTACTCGAGGGTAGTTAAAACCTAACTAGTTATATAACTTCTGCACTTTATATTATTTAGCCGATATTCGCACAGAGAAACTATATCATATATAGAGAAATTAATATCATAATTTAGAGTGTTCTACACATATCTAAAAAATACTAATTTTGGAAATTTACCGAAACTCTCCTTTGACCTGAAATTTGTGGAATATGATATATTAGAAAGTTATAGCTTAAACCTCATCTAGTCCACAACAGCTCATATGAAACTGGATATGAACCTCTCCAGTATATGTAGCTATAGTAAAGGGTGGGGCCCATTGTTTTAAACTGACAAAAGTTTACTGGGTACGAAGAACCAAATCAATTTTATTACATAAAAGCTTGAAAGGATTGGGACCTCGCGACTTGTTGAGATATGAAAGTACGGCCGATTCTAGGCTATGTTTCTGTAAACTCCTGGTCCTCAAACTAGCTCTCTCATATTATTATTCTGCTTGAAGAGACTACATTTTTTTTACTAAAATACGAGGTTGGCAAATGATACAATTCAACTCTCAGATAATTGTGTACACGTACACGGGACTTTAGATATTCCCCAGTAACATTCTGGAACCAAAACAGATCCCCTGCGAACTTCTGATAATGTCTAAGAGAAGTCTCGTGGCATTAAATGATTCCCAAGTAGGAATTTCAAAGAAACATATTGCATTTTTCAGGCTTTAAAGTATTGCAATCGCACAAAGGTAATGAAAAACAAAAATCCTTTTGAATCATATTAATGTAAAAAAAATCGGCAATTAGAGTGGATAAAAACCTCGACTCAAGGCAAATGCTGCAAAAAGTGATCTATCTGCCTATGGGCATAATGCATATATCTACTCTCCGTGGACATGATCTATGCAGTCGATATCCAACCCAACCTTTTTTTATATTAATTTTGAAAACTTTAAATTATGATACCATTAACTGGAAACAAACGATAATAACTGAATTAGATAGCAATAAAGATCTGAGGGAAAAAAAAGCATCTATATATTTTTTGCGTAAAAGCAACCCATTTATTACTTTCATAATGAAAGATAAAATAAAAATAAATCGTTAAAAGTTTCCCCCTCTGTTTCGACTTAAATGCTTATTAAGCAGAGGCCTATTATTAAAATTATAAATAAACTAGCTAAATACGCGTGCTTCGCTACGGAGTACATTCAAATTAAATACAACGGTCAATGTATGCAATAAATGCCAAAAAAAAAATAATAAATAAAATTATAAAAAATTGTAACGGATATTTTATAGACAAAATAACGTAGAAGAAAATATTCAAATTGAATACAACGATCAATATATTGAATTAATTTGTATGTTTAACATTCATAACATACTATTTTGTATTAAATTCTTAAAAAAATTCCGTCTCAATTAATATAGTGGTTGAATTCTTTTTTTTACCATATTTCAATATTTTTTTTGTCAATTTATTTCGTTGTTATGCACGTGACGAAAAATTGATTTTAAGTATCACAAAAAGAAAAGAAACCACGTGATCAGCATTCTATAAATTAAATTCTAAAATTTAATCTTTAAAAATTCACCAAAAACCAGAAAATGGACGTAAAGATTCGAAAAAGATTTCATTTTAAAGATTTTTGAGATCTTTCCTCGTGATAGAAATTTTTTAACCCTCAAATTATCATTTTAAATAAAAACTTTGAAAAAGTTACAAAAACAGCTTAAAAATTTAATTTTAAAAAAATCTAAGAACAATTTTTCAAAAATCTTTCTTAGTGCACCCTACACTATAAAAAGAATTGCCATGCAAATTTTAGCCCTTTTGGTCTAGAGGTTGGCCTGTGCCTTATCTGCCAGTCAGTCAGTTACGGAACTGTTTTATATATATATATATAGAACAATGTTAACAGTGTACATAAAGAACTCTCATTAGAGTGACACACGTATCAAGTCTTATTGAAAGCTTTTCTTTTAAGATGGAAGATCTTTGAACAAGAAAAAAGGATGTAGATCATTTATAAATTTTTAATACTGGATTTCTAGCAATTAGCTACATCACACATTCATGACACAGGTCGATAAGTGTTTTTAAAAAATTGTTTCTAAAGGAACTTATAAATCAAATCTGTCAAAGGGACTGCTTCCGAAAAAAAAGATAAATTTTATGTCCATTCACGTATAAAATCTCAAAAGACAAAAACACAATATGGGCCTGGAAAACATCTGAAAGAAAAATTTAGAAACTGAATTTCTTTAAGAATATCCGCAGAAGCATTTATAATTTTCTCTTCTTATGATACATGCTTCTGTCTTATCTAATGAGAATCTTTAATTCCGAATAATGCGCTCTTCAATTATACAATAAATTAAAATATAAAGAGAAAAAAGAAGAAAAATCACACTTAATTTTTTTAATTTTATTATATTGATGCAAGGAGCGGGAAATTGGGAACGGTCTGAGTGAGACAAAAACCATTAATCCAGTCTGTGAATAAATGCATAAAAAGCCTCATAATGAGAAGACTTTAGATGAGAATGGCTTAAAGTGTTTTTAGGGCAATAAAAAGATAATTTTAATGCATCATGAAAAATAACTCAGTTTTTTATTACAGCCGTAATCTAGTCAAACTGTGTAAGCCATTAAATTAGCAAGATTACTCAACATACAATATGTGCATATGCATACAAATTTAATGAATTAAAAATGTATGGGCTGGATTATAAATAAATATTCTACATTTATAATAGTATATGCACACCTGCAAAATCGATGCATTTCCATGAACCAATTTTTCACATATACGTTTGAAAGAGCAATTTCCTTTTATACGTTTAAGGAAATGTTAAAGTATTTATCTAATACCGACTGTGTATTTCTCTAAACTACTAAGAGTTTCTCTATCTTTTTTATTCAGGTATCTAATTTCTTTCTTTTTTATTTGTTTCTTACTTTCGCCTTTTTAATAAGCATGTTTCAAAATAATAATAATATGCATAGTAAAATGATGATTAAAGTTTCACTAAATATACATACTTAAATAAATACGATTATAAATATACATATTTTCTCAGGCTTTGTTTCTGTGGAAAGGTTTATTGAAAACTGAAGATAATAAATCTGGATCTAAGAGGTAAATAAGGAAAATATATTCTTGTATAGCAAGTTCAAATATAAAGCCTTATTGATATAGTCGCAGTAGAATATAAAACAGATTAGACGCAGATTACGTTGCAATAGATGACTAAGAGGAGGAAAAAGAACATGGTCTCTTAGTCGGACTAAGTTACAAGAGAGAGAGCAAGCGAGCGGTAAAATCTTCCGTTCAGCATTATTATGAATGTTTCACTATTTTAACACTATGGGTAGGATTCTTCAATTGGCTACAATCGGATATATGCCCTATACATATGATGCGTGAGTAATAATAGAGTGGTCTTCAAGCATGCGATGCATGGCGAAATAGTAACGTGGTTTTCAAACGCCATGATTTCTTCTGACCTACAATCGCATTACTGCATTCTGTTAGTGAGTTTGGGAATTTAAAAATAACTTTATATATTATCAAGTGACTACGTAATAATCAGTAAGTGCATAAAGTGGAAGTATAGAGGGTTAATTAGTTTATTTCTAAGTCGCAATTTGGAAAAGGGGTTGTGCTTTATTATATAGAGACTATGCTTAAAAAGTAATTTAAGAAGTGTTTTTTCGTTACATACTTACACACACACTCAATTATATATATATATATATATATATATATATATATATATATATACATACATACATACAATATGTTTAAGTTTGCGTAACAGGCATTCGCAGGTTTGCAAATGTATTGCCCTAAGATTGACAATTTATTTTAGGATGTTAAATGGGTAATTATTTCTTAATATATTTTGCATAATGTATTGAATACGACTAATTTCAGATATAATTAATAATTTCTATTTCTATGGTACTCAACTTTTTTCAATTATATTAATCTGTAAAAATCCCTCGATTTTTATCATTGCATTTCCGCGAGGGAATTATTTTTACCAATTTAAATTTTAATAGCCTTTTAAATAAAGGTCAATTTCATTAATGTAACTAAATTGCTTAATATAAGATTAAACATACATTAAAATATGGTATTATCTCGATATTCGCATTTTTAGAATTCTCATTCATGCTGCTAATATCTGACTTTTTAATGAAATAGTTAAATTTTAATGTATAGATAATCCTAATGCCTCTTAGATAGATTTATGAATAGAAATATATAGGATAATTTATCTCCAAAATTTCCCATATATGTAACAGTTAAAATTCTATAACGAGTAGAAAAAATCATTATCTAACTGGAATTTTTCAATCGCATTTTAATGGAATTATAGTTTAGTTACAAGTATACTAATTTTATTCTTCGAATGCGAATTCTATTGTTTTTGGTTATTGGAGATTAGTCGTATTGATCTTAGTATGAGATAAATATATCTTTATGTTTCCATGTTTAAAAATATATTTGCAGATAAATATATTATGTTCAGTAATATTTTGAACACATCACAAGTATGAATAAATTTTAGTTGAGGTGGCGAAACACTTATGAAATTATTGAAGATAAACTGAATTAATTAAACAGAGAATCTTGTCAGACCGTTTGAAAATATGGTTGTTACATTTTATGATGACTTTTTTGATGAGTTATTAGGACTTGGCAGTGAGCCAAATGAATTCTTCTGTCATGCATACAACGCAAGTAAATTACGAAATGCTTTCAAGAAGATTTCGTTCATTGATAAGTAGTACATGTGATTAGGTGGAATTTTATTAAAAAAAGCTATGTATTTGGTATGCTTAATACGAAATTTTAAATAAATATGCCGCACAATTTCTTTCTATTTTACATAATGTTCAATTCCTTATTTTTTGCAAAATACTCAGGTGGAAGGTAACATATATATTCATTCAGAAAGTGTATTATTTATATACTGTGATGAATGAACACACAGTTTTACATACATTTAATAGAGAGGTCGGGACACGAGATTCTTAAAATAAAGAGAAGAGGGTTTTTCTAAGCTTAAAACATACTTTTCAAGAATATTTCGTTTCATTGATAGTACTTTACCGGTGATTAGGTGGAATTTTTCATTAAGAAAGGCTACGTATTTTGAAAGGATTAATACGAATTCTAAATAAATATGCCGCACAATTTCTTTCTATTTACAAAATGTTCAATTTCTTATTTTTCGCAAATACTTAGGGGGGAATGTAGCATATATATTCATTCAGAAGTTAGTATTTATATACTGTGATGAATGAAAACAAAGTTTTACATACTTATTATAGCGGTCTGGGACATGATATTCTTAAAATAAAGAGAAGAGTGTTTTCTTAGCTTAAACATACTTAAGTATTTACAATAAAGGGTCCCACGGTAGCGCGTTATGGTGCTTAGAACTGTTGTGCTCGGTTCGAATCCGGACAATGTTATTCAACACCTGCTTGTCTTTTTCTGCTATGGCTGCGTTAAATCTGTAGACCGTAGAGACTTATATGAGGTCAGAGAGGTCGGGAGAATGTACTACCCCTCAGAATATCGCCCCCTCACGGATGCTCAGTCCAAATTGAGTTGGTACCGGGGATTGGTGTTGGTAAACTACACGGTGCCCCATTAAAAGCAACAACGTATAAGCCGGATTAATGGATTGCCACAGATTAGTGCGAATTTCTTTATTGACAAGTGCCCAGCATAGTAAACAACAAACAACAGTATTTACACCAAAATAACGTGAAACGCGCATTTGTATGATAATTGCCTGCAAGTTACAGTATTTTTCAGTTGCACTGTAGATATGCCCATTTTTAAGGGATCATTTTATAATCTCGAAATGGATCTTGCGGTCTTTAAAAGGATATACCCAAAATTCCTTGTTAAGTAACTCAAAGAAATTTTGTCCTATTTTAATTAACTTCTTTTTAGAATGTTGGTTTAGGTAAAAAAAGGCTCTAAAAAAAAATTTTTCCCAAGGAAAAATTGTTGTGAAAGGAAGGGATATTTCTCCTTTTATGGACTAGAAATTTTTATAAATGAATTTTTTTCCAGATCCTGAAGACAAAGTTATTTAATAAACCGTTTGTACGTACATAAGTTGAAGAAATTGCTAATGCATGTATTCAATCTGCCAGAACTAATCAATGCTGTAAATTTTTTATTTTAAACTTTGAAAAGTGAAATTGAAAAATTCGAGTATTTTTTAAAAGTATCAAGATTTTAGAAAAACATAACATTCAAGAGAAAATTAATTTTGAGAATATGGGTTAACAAAGAAATGAAATGCTGTGTCTTAGAGGCTCTTATACTTTATATCATAGATGCTCTTACTATAAAATATCAGAATTTATCAATCATGCCTTCTTGTAAACCACATTTAGAAAGAAAGAAACTTTCAGAGGTTTTGCCTATGATCACTAAAGTTTAGCTTTTAATATAAATTATACGGTTTTTTCTTAGTATTTATAATATTCGTTGTCACGGAAATCGGTTTCATGCACTGTGTGTAATAAATATGCTCTATTCAACCTTATTAATACATACAGGTGCAGAAATATTTTTCCATTTTATATTTCGAAACCCAAAGAGATATTTAAATAAAAGATAAAACCATTCTATAACGGAACCCTTTTATAGTTTTAACCTTCAGAGGGCGCGCCAGTTTTTGGAACACCAGTAGGCGCGCGTGGCACAAAGTGCAACGTCTCTTTCAACCTTGATTATGCCTTTCGTAAAAAACTTATTTTTTCAAATTGAAAACAATAACTCTGTGTTTTATGACAAGATAAAAAATGTTGATAACATAGAGATATATTTATAATTAAAGGCCAAATAATGCAGATACAATCACCTTATTTCAAAATTGTCCGGTTTATTGGATCTAAGGACAACTTGCGAATTCATTCCTTTTATGTACAAAAACCTAAAAAACAATGAGATTGTCCATCTTCCTGAGGACCTTTTCTGAAGGTTAAATTCATGTATACAAATGGATGTAATCTACACGTTTTCCATTACTAACATGGAATCACATCGCATTTAATATCATACCAGTTTTCATAGAAAAATAAACTCTTTTTCTTATACAAAGGTGTTGAGTTATATGAACCAAGCATTCAAGGGATAAGCAAGAAGACTTAAGTTTGCAAAAATAATCCTTCATTTCGTCACACAAGATATAGATTTATTTTTATTGAATACATTTTTAACATTTACTGTTTCCTTCTGTCAAATACTTCTTCCTTATCGTTAGAATGAATTATGAAATATTTTTCTTATATTATGTTAATTTTCACATAGGGTATTACCAGCTGAGTATTAAAACAAATTCATCAACAGTAGTATACATATTTTAATAGATTGTAACGTGAATAAAATTCATGAAAATGCTCCCTTATACTGCGTTATTAAAACTGTCGGTAAGGGAATACGGGCTAGGCTGATTGTCTAGCCTGCTGAGTATCCTAATCTAGAGAACTAAAATGACGGATACGAAACTGAACACATAGTTTTGCCCTTATCTCTTGCAGACACTTTGAAAGACGAATAGCAAATCATTCTTGCTGAGACATGCATGAAATCCGTTACTTGAAATCCGCCTCTGGACATTGCCGATATCCTAAAAGTAAAGTACGGAAGAAAAATTCCTTATAACCATCTTTTCTCATAGGGTTCACAGTGATATTATACATAAGTCACTTTTCTCACCAAACATGCAGTGACGAAATGCCTTTGATAATATAGCGTATTCTTTAAACTAGAGGAAATTCTTCTAAGCTTATCCTGAAGATATTCCCGGGTTACCTATTGTTGGCTGATTCATTCTGGCAACCCCTGGATAATGAATCAGGGTTAATATGGGGGGGCAGCACGGAAACACCTATATCTTGAACGGGATGGATTCGAATTCAGGCTCACGCGCAAGGAACTTGATAGAGCATTCTTCCACTCTAAAGTTTATACATTATTTTTCGTTCACGTTGTGACCGACATGTCTTATTTTAACGCCTTCGGATTGATTCCTTTCTATGGGGCAATGACTCTTTTTGAAAGAAATTTATAAAATATAATAAAAAAGCGAATCTGCTTTTTACGTACCAGGTAAATGGTTTTAAAGAAAAATTTACCAAGTATACGTAAGAAGATAAAATTTTAATAATGAAAAAATTTAATGTTACAAGAATCTAACTTATACATTTTTAACATCATTGAAATTACAAATGTTTCTAATTTCATTAAAATGCACAAATTTACGGTATTTTTAGCCATATATGAAATCTTATCAGTCATATATTCATTATGAAAGATATTTTTGATATATTCATTATGCATCCAACGCGCTCAATCTCTCTAATGTTAACAAATAATTCCTTGTTAATGTCGATGTAAGAACTCACTTAAAATACCTTAATGAAAATCAATATGGAATTATTCTGTTTCTCGTTGATAAAAGAATTAAGACATTTTAATAAATATATTTGGAATGAGCTCATAAGAATATATTAATTCCGTAATGGGTTTTTTTAATTAAAAAAATAAAATTTCTATTGTAATGAAATGAATACTTCTGTTAGGAATTGAAATGAAATCTATCATTTCCATTTGAGTACGTGGATGCACTCTGAATTCCAATTAATTTGAGATAATGTATTCTGAATTATAAGTAGTTTCGGAAAAAAATAACTTGCACTAAAATTAACGCATGACAAAAAGGTGTTGCTTTACACCATGAACTGTATTGTGCATTTGGATAATGGAAATATTTAACACTTTTGATTATACCATTTTTTCGCTACAAAATGTTCACATCAAGGATTTTTCATTAGTAAAACGAAATATAATTTGCATTTAAATGAAATTATTCTGACGTGGACCCTCATTCCGTCACAGTCTCCCATCATATAAATATTCAATTGAAATGCAGTTTTGTATGAACAATAAATTTCATTGTCTATAATTTCGCATCTGCTAGAAACGCATTAAAAATATCTCTGTAATGAATTTAATACTCTGACATGGAGGGTAATAACTTTTATGCATAAATTGCTTAGAAAATAAAAATGAATATATTCATACCAGTAATCTATTTATTTACAACATAATTCGCATAACCAATGAGTTCAGTCTCAGGATACATAAACTTTCAATGCAATTAAGAGTGTAGCTTAAAAGAATATCTTTATTGAAATGCATTATCTTGATATATAAAAAGTAAAAATAAGTAAAGTAAAAATTTTTCGAGAAATGTATTCTTCATAGACAAATATGATACTCTTTTATATTCCAGTGGATTTAATTTTCTTAACATCTGGAACTAAACCTTTGATACGCTGTTTTTTGACAGAAGAAAATGAAAAAAAATTCAAGATTAGAGAATGAATACTTTAAAAAACTTTATATTTATTTATTAATCCCATCAAAATGAAAAGGGTAGTGCTAGGAAAATTATTATGGCGCATTACACACGACGTCATAATGAATGATGCAGCTTATTCCCATGAATTTTGAATTGTACGTCATCATGAAACAGAACGTTCTATGTTGTCTGACGCTAAGAGGTTAAACGCTTGCTCATATTGCATTCGGAGCGTTGCGTTGCGTTACTCTGTTGGCACCGAGATTGTTGACATGACCTATGATTGGTTTAGCATTTCACGTGGTCAATGAATTGATCTCTGTTATTTGTTAAATTTTTTAACTCTGAAGCTAAGTTATGCTCCAGATTCGGTATGAATAGGCCGTAACAATTTTGTTAACCTGTTTTTGTACACCTTTTGTCAAACTAAATTATTGGCTGTTTTTAGGATTTTCCCTTATTACTTCTCCATATTATCCATAAAAAGGTTTTTAAAACTAAATCTTTTATGTTTTTCTGTATAAGATGGTATTATTCTTATTTCTATAGACTCAATAATTTACGAAATAAAAAAATTTTAATCTTAGCGAACTATTCACAGAGGTACCGTACCAAATGAAAAAATATATATAATGCTTGAAATGAAGAGTACTATGAATGAATGACTTTGAATTAAGTCATTTTGATAGTTGGTTACATTGATAAAAGTTATTTTGATAATTGTAGAATTAAAGACCGTAAAATACGTAGAGTCTCCTTTTTTATTTTAAACTTGAAAATCTTCATCAATGGCAGTACGAACAAGTTGTTTGATATCACTGATGAGCACTCAGCACCCTCGTAAGATGTGATGTTGGTTGATTCTTCTAAAGGTTATCAATCGTGTGTAAGGAAAGCTGACAAGGCTTCTTAAAATATTTGTCCACTTTAGAGTATGGTTAAGGGACATCACGTATTTTGATTTATACAATGTGGTCTTTAATTTGAAGTGTACTAAATCAATATTTTAGGATTACAGAGGCTGTTCACACATTTTTTTGGACGATGCATATTATATTCACAAAACTGTGATTGTATTATATTCACAAAACTGTGATAGTATTTGGAGTTAATCTTGACATTTTTTTCCACTCTCTTTTTTTTAACTTGCCATTATAAGAAAAACCAGCAGCAATCATGAATCCCTTCGAAAAACTTTCTTTCGATTCTTTGAACCATATACTTAAATTTTTTTCTCCCATTTTATGATAATAAATGGCTCTTTTTTTGTTGCATTCATTTAAATACACCCATGATTCATCTATTGTGACAATTGTTTTCCATTTTTCTTTGGATAAGTGTTTCTCATATAGAATTCTCCAGCGTGTCCTGCTTTCAGCGATATGATTTGGAAGAAGACGATGCACATAGCGTTTTTTCGCTTTCTTAAGATTTAAATCAACGTTTATCATTTCGTTTACAGTGGACACCGAGCATTTTAATGATTTTGCAACTATCCTTTGACTAGGGGGATTTTCTTTTAACATTAAACAACGTACCTTTGCAATAGTCGAAGATGTCCGTTTACTTGTTTAGAATTTTTGTCCCACTTGAGGCTCCAATTTGACGTTTTTTTCTTTTCTTGTTGACGATATTACCTATCAACGCTTTAGATATCACAAAACCATGACTCTCACATCGTTTTTGGATAACGGAGTATACATATTTCTCTTCGGAAAGAGCATAAATGTAGCCTTCGAACCACTGCTTTGTTAAAAACGCCATTTTGAATAAAAACAAAACTTTCAAGACGCAGACGATAATTTTGACTTTTAAAAACATAGTACAATTGCAATTATTTCTTTTGCAGCAAGCGATTTTTTATTACCGCTTACCAAAATCATCTAAAAAATGTGCGAACAGCCTCTGTATTTTCTCGAAATGTACTTTAAAACTACTTGATTCTCTTATAGGAGTTTCACATTTTAAAAATTAACCGTAAAAGGTAGCATTGGACATAGGTTTCGCCCTTGTTTTGGTCTCCTCAGCGAGGAGATGCTCGCATTGGAGATGTATATTTTTGCTTTTAGCTTCACCTTTCTGGCATGTTTTATGCATTTTGCCATCTTTTTGCACTGCCAATTTTGTACCACAATTAGTGATACACGATGGTTCTTTCCGAAGTGGGCTTGTTGACTACACTTTGTCAGTTATGTGTAAAAATTTATAGAAATTCCAGCGTACTCCTCGGTTATGCCTTGCTGATGAGCCCATATCAATGGGAAGCTTAGGTCCAAGGCTATCATTACGCTAGAGGGTGTTTTGCTTTTCGCTAACAATGAGGAAAATAATACATTTCCTAAAATGGCAGAAATATTTTTGTCGGGACATCACAACTTATAATACTGAGTTTGAGTTTCACCTAGCAGTTCATTTCTAAGAATTATGTGTTACAGGTTCATTAAGTTCCTGTCCCACGTAAGAACATAACTAAGAATGCACGGTGAGGTACAATTGACCATTTTCTATATTAACCTCAGATTTTAATAGATTATGCAATCCTTTTGTACATTTTTAATAAATTAACCTGTGAATCTTTTTCAGTTATGTATGTCAATTGTTAAATAGTTACGCAATAGAATAAATACTGGTTTGCTGATTGAAGTGAATATGGTACGCTGACAAATTTGTTCGTAAACGTACTTTACACCATAAAACGACCTCTCTGCACCTCAGTTTTACCAGTCTTTTTGTTTAAGTACTAATGGCTATTCTGGGAATCATAATAATCATTGGGGATTAGATTAACTTTCATCCTGATCTGTTGTCCTGGTTTGTCCCGTAGTAATCATTCTATGTGGTTACTACGGTATCCTACTCCACTGAAAAGATCCAAACCTTTTCAAAATCCCTTCAAATAATGATTTCTTATCGTAAATTTCAACTGGTGAACATCGGAATAAAACCCCTAACTGTTGTACATACAGATGTGCTGGCTAACACTGAAGTGTGTCCTGATCTTCGAGTATAAACTTCACAATCTTAATAGCAAATATTTATGATTGCTGTATTCTATGAATTTATCAAACGAAAAAGCTCAAAGAAAAATAATCTCACACACTGAGCATTCAAATAACTTATCAATCACTTCGTCTTACCTGATCAGAAAACTGATTATATCTATAATGCGGGAATTACTTGAAGAGTATTTTGGGGGGATGGGGTGGGCGCGCATAATGCTGAAACAGCAACTTAAAGAAAAATTTTCTTCATCTAATGCTGAACGTCACGTAAAGTTTTTACAGCTCAATGGTGATAGTTAAAATAATGTCACAAGGTTTTGCGCTTTGATATTAGACACTAATATGCCATCAAAATACTAAAGTAAGCCTCAGTGTTTATATATTTCGTATATTTAATATTTAAAGAAGTCGTGACAGATTTTTTGCTTTACGAAAAATAATTTTAATTAAAGAACCCGTTTATTTCAGGGTAATAATAGCTCTCATCTGCAAACGAATACGTATTTCACAATTAGATTTGCTTTGAACTAAGTAAGTGATTCAAAAATTATCATTTTCTAAAGAATATGCTTACTAAAAAGGAGCAGTAAAATTTAAACGTTAGCGTCATCCTTTTTCTGAGATTTCTAAAGCATCCATTAGAGAAATAATTTTGTCCTCTCTCAATATCATTTCCATTGCAATATAATCTTTATTCCTGGATATTATCTGACACATGGTGCTTGACAATTCTGCTTACACTGTATCGAGAGTAAAATGTTTTACGGTTCATTTCAGTAAAATGTATTTCAACGATTTGAAGATCGGGAATATGAAAAAGTCGCTGTGTTCAGAATAGATAATAAGACTTTTTATCAAATTATTCATCTGTGAAGGATTTCACTCTCCGACTATTTGAGTACCCGAGAAAAGAATTGAAAATCTTGATATAACTACGAGAAATGATTTACTTAGTTATTTCCTAGCATGAATGTATAAAGTAGCGTTCAAAGGGGTTGTAATTTTCCTTATTAGTCTGAATTATTAGTTAATGATACTAGCATACATACAATAATATCATAAATTATAATAATTAATTTTAAAATGCATTAATTTATTTTAGGCGAATAAAAAAAGTTATTTAAATAAAATATTTACTTCTATATTTTTAGAATAAAACAAAACGCTTAATTATTGACGATCAGCATACATTTGTCATAAAAAAAATATGTTTTTAAGATGAAGAAAAAATTATATTATTTTATATAAATTACTTTGTAATTCTGACATGAATGCCTTTAGTTCTGTAAGAATTTTCCGCAAAATTGGGACAAAGAATTTCATTTTGGTAATTTAATGATTAAGGCTCTTTGTATCTTTGGTCATTTAGAAACTGTTTTGCATAAGAAAAGCAATATGGGTTGCTATTTTTAACGCATTATTTTAAGAACCCCTCAACCATACACTTTACATTTTATATTACATTTGGAAGACACTTTAGACGAATCCATGACCGTGCGTTCCCCGAGCAGCTTAGATGGAATCTATACGATTTAGCCATGTCATGATCTTTCAGCAATAACTTCGTGTTACCCTCTTCTCTAGAGGAACATAGGAGTCCTACATTCCCTTCCATATATAAAACTTGATTTTTGTTCATCGACACTGTAACGTGTAGAATTCAGAAATACATTCGTAGCATTTTTAGCTCCCGCAATGAAACAATTTTCCTACACCAAATAACACAGGACACGTATTTCCGGACAAATATGCTTATTTTGACACCGAATGAGCTATTATTCTTTATACCAAAAATCTAGTTTTATTCAAAATTTATAACTTAACTTTTTAAATAGAGATTTGATGCATATTCTTGTATTGTATAAAAATTACCTTACATGTGTGTTTGGACAAATGTTTATAACTAAGTGTAAAAGTGCATTACACTTGAATTTGCACTTTAAAAAGACTACCTTACATTTTAGGTACTCTGTAAAGTATACATAAGATTCGATTCACAAGAATCGAACTTTTGAGTAAATGAATTAAAGAAGCTGCTTGAGATATGCTAATTTCGGCATACGCGCTTGGTATAAATACCAAGCAGCTTGATTAGGTTGAAAAAGGTTGTTAAAGTTGATAGATAAGCGAGAGGGAGCTACGAGTTAGGCAGCTCCAGGTGTTTACCGCCGCTTGTGCTTAGCAGGCCCAAAGTTTACGTGGCAGTACTGCTGGTTTGACTCTCTGCTGGTTTGTGAGTATTTGCAAGGTGTATTTCTATTGAATGTTAATATATATTCCGTACAAGTAGTACGTATGCTTATTGCTGTAAAAGCAAATTCTATATGTGCAACGAATTCAATAAACATTGTTTCATGTATAAACTGTGTTTGTATCAAATTCAAGTAGAGTGCCCCTTAGTATGCATACTCTATACTGGCGCCCGAAAGTTTATATATATCCTGGTTGGTCTCGTTACATTTATAACGAACAATATATTTGAAGTTTGAACTTTATACTGTGGTATACTCCAATATTGATAAAACTAAATTGTGAAAGTATCTTTTTATTATACTTATATACTATTTGAAAATGAATGTTGTAGAACAAAACCCCGCTGGAAATTTTCTTATGGGTAATTATGGTTCAGCATTTTGCGCCATTCGAAGCCACCTTCAATGGCGGCCCCTGAAACCAATTCCTAAAGAAAATTGAGCATTACTTTCAGCAACAATGCACCCCAGAGGGGGATAAACATAAAACTGCTCTAGCTGCTTTAAGAGGTAGTGCATATCAGTGGTACTAGTGTATGCAAAGCAGTAATCTGATTTTTTACTATTTGTCATTCAAGCAACAGTTTCTTAGCGTTTTTCCAAAGACCTTTAATCAAAGTGAAATTGAAGCGGAAATTTATTCGCAAAGGCAACGTGAAGGTCAGTCTGCGTTAGATTTTGCTATGGAAAAAATTTCCAAGTGTGAGGAATATCTAGAAGGGGTGACGGAAGCGGTAATCTTAAAAATAGTTATCCAACGTTTGAAGCCAAGTGTTCAAGACTTTTTAGACAATCAAAATATTACAAGCAAGGTTACCCTCTTTTAAGCTTTAGCTAAACATGACAATAGGCATTTCTTCGCTACCCCTTACCCTCACTCAGGTACGAGAAGTTTTACTCACCCCCGCCAACATTTTTCGCGAGTTTCAAACCAACAGTGAAACCAGTATCGCGGGCGAAAGAATAGAAGCTCACGGCGTTACAATGAAATGAGTGCACTTAAATTAAATAATATGCAAGCACCTTACGTGCACTGGCAAGTTGATTAACATGATATGGTTCAACCTGTGGAAACTGTGTGGTCAAATGTATTAACTTGTCCGAGCAGTAATCATTATTTTGAGAATAGTGAAAGTCGGGGTATTTTTGTGGCTAATAATGAAAGTGAGCCTAGCTGGAACAATGCGGTAATTCAAGTACAAATTTCTGAAAATAGTGCCGATACTAATGCTAATGGTTTAGAAAATAAATCATCTGATACTTCTATTAATGCTATACCTGATATTTTAGATGATATTCACACATCTGTTAATGAAGGAAATTTAGTAGATGACGAAGTATGAGTTACGGAAGTTAGTAAATACTTATTAGTTGACGACAATAAAAAATCTTTAAACGATATTAGGAACTCGCTAGGTTATGATGATATTATTTCAAGTTCCCAGCTGAATGGGGATGCTGTAGGCCAGGTTGATAATATGATCTTAAATAAAGTACATGAAAACCAGACTGAGAATCAGGATGAAAAGTTGACACAGAGTTATACTGTAAGTAGTTTAGCTGATGCTTCGGAAGTTATAGACGTAGTTTGCATTAAAACGCACGAGTACGAAAAGCTTAATCTTCCTAAAACTGAAGCAATGTTAAAGAATTTAAGTGATAGCGATTCTGAAGAAGCAAGTTTCAAAGAGACTTTTTCGTCAAAAGAGGATAAAACTAAGGTTAAGGGTGATAAAGAACGAGAAAACGATTTCAGCTTCCAGCATTAAAACTGCTAATACTGAAGTAATTAAGTCGGTAAACAATAGGTCGTATAAGCACCAATACGAAAAACAGAGTCAGGTTGTTGAAAAACATGAAACAAGCGGCGAACTAAATTGTAAAAGTATCATAAAGGGCGAGATAAAGCCAGTAACTAAACACGTTGGTGCGGCGTATAAGTTTGAAAAAATATAATCTACATTAAAATCTAATGGCTATACTCTAAAAAGTACGGAGAAATGTAAAGTGTGCACTACAAAACGTTCATCAAAGGATGAATGTGTCGCTAATAAGGTACACAAGGTTATGAAAAGGATAGATGACAATTCTAAAGGTACTTTGCATAAGTACAGGAAGCGGAAGATTTCTGCCGCCCAGCAAAGATTTCTTCCTCCCAAGAGACCTCCTGTCCATCGTCAAGCCGGACCAGCGCCTCAGGACCAACGACCTGCTGCACAAAGGATGCCCACACAATCAACGAACCCCTTTACTAGGACTGCGACCATCAAGAGCTGTTCCACAAAATGGACAGACTGGTGCAGGGAAGTTGCCGCTTTCATGAACAAATCTTGTATCAATTCTCTTATTCTAACTCCCACCCTTTAATAAAACCGAACCAAATTGGTTTGAAGTTCCCCAGTGTATATGCTGTGAAAAATATTTTTGAGAGGAAAGGGGTGAGCCACTGAAAAAAAAACGGCATTCTGTTCTTTTATAAATTTTTGAAGGGCACATGTAGTGACTAGAAAAAAATACATACTGCATAATATAATAATTAACTCAATAATCTACTAACTTCACAAAACATAACACATGGGCATTATAAATTAAGGGAGAGCATCTACAAACAGTCAAGAAATGTCATGCTGTGCAATTGTGTTGACACTTTTAACTAAAATTGATCTTCTAGGGTGTAGTTGGCCAGCCAGTATCCGCAACTCTGCAAATTCACTGTTTGATGTGTCACCTGGGCCGTTCGGGGTTAGTTTTGTAAAATGGGAGTGGCGTTTTTCCCCCACACAACGTGTGGAAGGTTTTTTTTGGCTTTGCCACCCATTATGTAAAAAGTCAGACCAGCACGCGTTTTCAATTAGTTAACTTAAGCCATTCAGACCTCAGTTTCCTAATTTTTTTTTCAAGGGAGGCCAGTGTAAGGTATACATAAAATTCGATTCACAACAATCCAACTTTTGAGTGAATGAATTAAAGAAGCTGCTTGAGATATGGTAATTTCGGCATACGCGCTTGGTATAAATACCAAGCAGATTGATTAGGTTGAAAAAGGTTGTTAAAGTTGATAGATAAGCGAGA
Source organism: Dolomedes plantarius (assembly GCA_907164885.2). Taxonomy (NCBI): domain Eukaryota; kingdom Metazoa; phylum Arthropoda; class Arachnida; order Araneae; family Dolomedidae; genus Dolomedes; species Dolomedes plantarius. The sequence goes on along the minus strand of OU015494.1, from coordinate 73,649,011 downwards.
GGGAGCTACGAGTTAGGCAGCTCCAGGTGTTAACCGGCGCTTGTGCTTAGCAGGCCCACAATTTACGTGGCAGTACTGCTGGTTTGACTCTCTACTGGTTTGTGAGTATTTGCAAGGTGTATTTCTATTAAATGTTAATATATATTCCGTACAAGTAGTACGTATCCTTATTGCTGTAAAAGCAAATTCTATATGTGCAACGAATTCAATAAACATTGTTTCATGTATAAACTGTGTTTGTATCAAATTCATTTAGAGTGCCACTTCAAATTATATACACCCAAGTCTGGGTAGAAGTGAACTATATACCCTATAACTTCCAATTCTTATCAACATTTTTCTCCCAACGTGGCAAGCACTTTTCCCTTGAGGATTTTCGCCTACCCGCATTAGTGGACAATTTTATCATGGGTTCCCCATGTAAGTGAACCAACGCTAATCTATATATATATATATATATATATATATATATATATATAAATGTTCTGTAACTGACTGAGTGACTGACTGACTGACATATAACACATAGACCAAACCGCTGGACCTAAATGGCTGAAATTTTGCATGACTATTCTTCTTATAGTGTAGGGATATACTAAGAAAAAATTTTGAAATATTCTTTTTAGATTTTTTCAAATTAATTTTTTAATCTGTTTTTCTAACATTTTTTAAGGTTGTGTTTAAAATAATAATTTGAGGGTTATAAAATTTATATCGCGAGAAAGATCCAAAAAATTCCATTAAAATGAAATATTTTTCGAATCTTTACCTCCATTTTCTGACTTTTGGTGAATTTTAAAAGATTTAGAAATTAATTTATTAATTGCTGATCACGTGGTTCATTTTCTTTTTGTGATACTTTAAATTAATTTTCCGTAAAATATAGTAAAACATAAAATTTAACCTTTAACTCTAGACTGATTGAGATGGAAGCTTTTTAAGAATTTAATTCAAATTAGTATGTTTTAAGGATAATAAACATACAAGTTAATTGAATATATTTAATATAAATATTTTCTTCTACACTATTTTGTCTATAAAAATATCCGTTTCTATTCGTTTCATGAATTATATTTTTTTGGCATTAGTTGGCATACATTGGCCGTTGTATTTATTATAAATAAATGAATATATATATATATATATAGGTATATATATGAGAGAGAGACAGATAGATATATATTGTAATATATATATTATAATATATATTATTATATATATTATATACACTCAAGAGCCAAAACATTATGACCCCTGTCAATAACGAGTTGGTCCACTTTGGCGCGGCATACACAGCTTCAACCCGCCTTGGCATGGATGCCACACAGTCCTTGGTAGATGGCCGGAGACAGATTGTACCAGATGTTAAGCAACGGTCACGCAAATCCGAGATATATTGCGAATTGGTGGTCTTATGACTCTGAGCTGACCGTCCATGACATCCCAAATGTGATTCTATCGGACTTTGAGATCCGGTGAGTTAGGCAGGGGCAGGACATCTTAACTGGAATTCAGCATCATGTTCCTGGAACCACTCCAACACAATTTTAGCCTTCTGACACGGGGCGTTGTCCTTTGGAACATTCCATTCCAGCTTGGAAAACAGAGGCCTACTGTAAGGGTGCAACCTGGTCCGAAATTGATGTTCAGCATACCTGTAGCATTCATGGTCTGCTCTACCACAACCACGGGTCCCAGAGACGCCCAAGAGAACGTCCCCCAAAGCATATACCGCCACCACCGGCCTGTGTATGATCTACTGTACATTGAGTGGAGTAACAGTTTCGCCTGGAAGACGGCGTATCCTGACACGGCCATCGACGTGATGAATGAAAAACCGTGATTCATCTGACCAGGCAACTCTCTCCCACTGATCCATGGTCCAGTCGCGATGTTCCCGGGCCCAGCGCAGGCACAGTTGGCGATGACGCTTGGTCAGCAAAGACACACGAGTTGGACGTTTGCTGCGTAGCCCCATATCCAACAGTCTCCGCAGAGCAGTGTGCTGCGATACTATTCTACTTGGCACTGGTATATATATATACACTCAAAAGCCAAAACATTATGACCACTCCTACATTTTGCAATGAATTCGCCTGGATGACGTGGAAGGCACGTGATCAGGTGGAAGTGGTATTTAACTGCTGCTGGAGAGTCTGAAGAATCATTCTTTCACTTACTTCTGTGTGTTATGGGAAAGGCTTCGGATCTAAGCGACTTTGATAGAGGGCAGATTGTAATGGCTCGAAGGCTCGGAACAAGTATTTCCGAAACTGCACGACTCGTGGGTTGTTCGCGACCTACAGTTGTTAGTACTTATGCAAAGTGGATGAATGCCGGTGAAACCAGCAGTAGACGACATGGTGTTGGACGTCCACATGCAATCAAAGAAAAAGGTCGTCGGAGACTGTCTCGCATGGTGAAGCAAAACCGGAGCCAGACAGTGGCTCACCTGACAGCCCAATATAATGCAGGGCCAAGTAGAATAGTATCGCAGCACACTGTTCAGCGGACACTGTTGGATATGTGGCTACGCAGCAAACGTCCCACTCGTGTGCCTTTGCTGACCAAGCGTCATCGCCAACTGCGCCTGCGCTGGGCCCGGGAATATCGCGTCTGGTCCATGGATCAGTGGGAGAGAGTTGCCTGGTCAGATGAATCACGGTTTGTCATTCATCACGCCGATGGCCGTGTTAGGATACGCCGTCTTCCAGGCGAACTGTTGCTCCCTCAATGTACAGTAGGTCATACACAGGCCGGTGGTGGCGGTATTATGCTTTGGGGGACGTTCTCTTGGGCGTCTCTGGGACCCGTGGTTGTGGTAGAGCAGACCATGAATGCTACAAGGTATCTGAACATCATTGCGGACCAGTTGCACCCTTACATGGCCTCTGTTTTTCCAGCTGGAAATGGAATGTTCCAACAGGACAACGCCCCGTGTCACAAGGCTAAAATTGTGTTGGAGTGGTTCCAGGAACATGATGCTGAATTCCAGTTAATGTCCTGGCCGCCTAACTCACCGGATCTCAATCCGATAGAACACATTTGGGATGTCATGGGACGGCAGCTCAGAGTTCAAAGACCACCAATTTCGCAATATCTCGGATTTGCGTGACCGTTGCTTAAACATCTGGTACAATCTGTCTCCGGCCATCTACCAAGGACTTGTGGCATCCATGCCAAGGCGGGTGAAGCGTGTTGCGCGCCAAAGGTGGACCAACTCGTTATTGACAGGTGGTCATAATGTTTGGCTCTTGAGTGTAATATATATATATATATATATCATATATATATGTGTGTGTGTATATATTTGGCAGTAATTGCATACAGTAACCGTTGATTTACATTTGTACGTACTCCGTAGCGTAGCGCGGGTATTCAGCTAGTACTTATATATAAAGAGCCCCGAAACATTATGAATTAGATTGATTCGAACCCAAGTATACTTTGTGATGATAGCTGTGCGACTCTCCTCACTTTACGATCAACTCCAGTCGCAAAATAACGCAAATGTATTCCCCATATCGTACCTTTTAAGTCATAGCTTGTGTAAATATGTTTTTCTTACTCTACATATTTTAATTCTTACACCATTATGAAATTCCCCTGGGTAGAAGCAAGAGTTGGAACTCCAAACTGTATTCGTAGAGCTCATAGAATTCTAAAGCATAAAATACAGAGGTTTATGACAGCTGGATATGCTGGGGAGGCCTATTTTTGCAGTGAGGAACCGCTCCCTCAAGTTGCGTCTTAAGTCTTTTGCTTTATTCAGTATTGTCTACAGTCTAAGTAAGCGAGAAAAGAATAAAAATAATGAATTATGCCGCCCGTACGGAAATAAATAATTAGAACGTGAGGCATTACCTGTTTGTTTCCTTACACTGATAAACAAAAATTTTGATGCATTTAATCTAATTTCTATACTATATTAAACATAGGAAATTAAAAAAATACAAGCTAGAATTATTATCTTTGGGCATATGATTCTTTTCCCTGAATATAATTGAACCAATTAATTTTTCTTTAAGTTTTTGTAGGTTAATATAATTATATGCTTATAATTAACTATATCATATTCAAACGAGTATTTTCCTCTCTTTTAATAGTTTTTATAATAACACATTTATGATTATATAATTTTAGCAACATAAGGTTACATAATTCTAATTTTTCTTTTTTTCTTTCTAATTTTAATTCTCTGTAGATTTTACAGTTGAATTTCATTGGCACAATTGGGTGAGAAAGGAAGCATAAATTAATAATTATTAAGTTTATATAATAATTAACTATTACATATTATTTGGACAAACCTGAAAACTGCTTCAAACTTTTTAATTTATATTAAAAAAGGAATTACCTTGCCACATTAAGATTTGTTATCTATTTAAATTCTTAACGTATTTCCAATAACTGTAAAATATTTTTTAATTGCATCTTCTAAAACAACAAAAGCAAACAAAAAACTGATTCAATTTTAAGGGAATTCGAATCTACATTAAATAAAAGTACAGAGATTTGTGTGTAGATATGAAAATGCATAAAAACACTCAAAATGTAAATTATTAAAATTTTTTAATGGAAATTTTTAAGAATATTTACAGTCGTTGAGTTTAGCACCAGACCTAATGCCTGTGTATATGAGCAATTGAATAATTTTACAGCTTTAGTAGTACTGCAAAAGCACACTTAAAACAATTTTTAGAATAACTATTAAATACATATAAAAGGTATGCAAACAGTACCAGTCCTGCAGTTTAAAAGATCCCTTACAGATCGAGTGCTACAGCATAATGTTACGAATCTTTAATGGCCTTCACTCGGTATATTTATCACGCAAAAGCATTTCAGGTAGTAAGATTTAAAACAAATTTACAAGCAACAGCATATATTTTTTCGACTTGACTTGAGTTACAAGTAAAGAAAGAATTACTGACAATAACTGATTCCACTATGATCTTGCTGCTGCCATTAAAGAATCTCTATCTAACTCTCTATCTTGCGGGAGGCTACGTCATTAAACTCATCCCAACATCAAATATCTCATTCTCACGCGAAGTAACTGACTCACTGAATACGTGGATGTTGTCCTGCTTATAAATTTTTAAGTTTTTCTTTTCATGGCGTATTTACCGCTTGAGCTCCGTTACCAAATTACTGTAACTTCGTATATTCTTCAGAAACACGCCCCACTGAAATTTGCATAAGATGTTCCGAGAAAAGTTGACCCAGAGAGAATAGAGGCATTCAGGAGAGCGATTCTAAACGACTCAACCTCTAAAAGAAATAATGCAATACAGTGTTAATAAGCGATATGTGTAACTTAGCAATCGTCGAGTGCCAAGTGTTTCCCGGAAGTGCTTTTCTTTTTTTGCCACTCTAGGATTTTAATTTTTTCCTTATTGTATTCATAAGTATTCAATTACAATATTCCTTATTGTATTCATAAGTATTCAATTTCTACTGATACGCAATTACATGCCTCGGTACGTATCCTTAGATACTTCATTGGCTGGCGAGAGAGCCATTAACTACATATAATTTTAATATTTTAAGAAGCTTTTAATGCATATTGGCAAAAATATTAAACAAATCTGCTTAATAATCGGTTATTGACCTGTTATCATTATAGGATTTATGTAAGGTTTTATTACTACTTGTTTTAAATTTATAAAATCAAAGTTAAATCATGCGTCACTACAAACTTTTCATTTCTCTGGAATTACAAGTCTTTATCAGGAATGTCAGCTAAAAATTAGATTAGCTGAGTAATTTGGATATAATAAGTAATCAATGTATTCTTGAATAAATAAAGAAGCAATAATTATTGATATCTTAGTTCTTTCCCCTATATTATAAATTAATCTTAGAAAAAAAAAACCCTATTACGCTGACTCAGAGAATTACTGTTTTTTTCTTTTACGCGAAGTCAAATTTATAATCGCATAAATTGCTTCCATTTATTGCCACGTTTGCGAGTTTTGCAGATGTGTGTTTTTGCAATTTTTGCAGATTTTATTGAGGGTAAAATATTTTACTTTTCATTTCTGTAAGAAACACTCCGACAGTAATCAGACGGGTGTTTTAATGACGTTATGATTAAATTAGATAATGAATATTTTTAACAAATTACTCTCTTGAAGATTTTCAGATTGAAAAAATCCAGTAAACATGCCTTCCTGGGACTTTCTTCCTTTTCTGCTAGAAAGGTTATCAAATTCTGTTCAGTATGATTATTGGGCAAATATTTTATTTTTGTTGTCGTTATCAAAAAAGGAAAAATTGAATAAATTATGCACGGTTTCCGTAAACTAACTTTTACAGCTAAAAGTAAATTTTTTAACTACTAACAAAAGTATTTACCGAGTTGACAAAAAGTCTGTAGAAACTTTAAAAATTCATAAACCGGAAAAATAACCAAAATTTAAAAAAATGTTTGCATGGTTAGCTTCGCTAGGTCACGGGAATTTTTTTAAGACAGGAAAAAAATAACTAAAAAACAGCCGACAGGTGGCGCTGATGTACACAAGTAAAAAAAAAGGTGCGTAAATGACGAAAAGAATGCTTTTAAATCGTTTATTACAGCAGTAGGTGTTCCACGTGACCCCATACCATAGTGGATAATACACATTGCATGAGAGTCACAAATCCAACAACGGCAGAGGGCAGCAGGTCCGAATATATACATGACACCTCTCGGCGGATCGCATCTTTCAGTTCCAACATATTGGATGGACCACATAGATACACCCGGGATGATACACTCCTTTGACTTGTGTACGTCAGTGCCACATGTCGGCTTTTTTTTAGTTAATTTTTTTTCCTGTCTTAAAAAAAATTACTATGACCTACCAATGCTTACCTTGCAAACTTTTTTTTTATTTTGGTTTTTTCCCGGTTTTTATGAATTTTTAGTTTCTGCGGACTTTTTGCTCACCTGGTATATTTTTTTAATGGCAAAGGTTTAATAGTAAGGATTTTTGCACAATACCGAAGTCTGATAACAAAATACATTTGATATATATTTATAAATTTACCTACATTCGAAAGAAATATTTGATATATCCGAGAACTTAAAGTGATAGGGGGGTTTTGGGAATGAAATTGCATTTTTCTTTGTTCTTCCTCAAAGAATGACGAGGCAGGAGGAGATTTTGTTTCTTGAGACTAACTGCTTGAGTTTGAACAGCAGATGTATTAAAAATCCTTTACTCACCGGAAAAAATATCTTCTGTAAGCCAAAACCCTTCATATACTTTTGTTGTTGCCGCTTTGAAAATATAGTTTAAAGTCTTCTGAAATTGAACGGAATCCTCACTCCATGGTAAATATACTCACAATAAAACTAAAGAAATGATTATACTTCTCTTTTCTTAAAAAGAAAAAAATATTCCTTCACTAGGTTTTTTAATAGGAAGTTATAAAATACATTTCCAAATGTTGGCATTCGACAGAAAAGTTAAAATATGGGATATATTTTTTTAATACTTACCAGGCATAAGTTCGATATTTTTCCTGTACCATTTCAGAATAGTGGCAGGTTTGCTTGATAGGGCCTGGCACTGAAGAACAACTTTTTCAGCTTCTCGAACTTCTATCTCACTTTTGTTGGGAAGATCATTTATAGATAAATGTTTCGGTGGAACTATATGAAAAGAAAAAAAAAGTATCATTAGTATTTTTTATCGATAATTTAATGAACTATTTTGATTTCATTTTATCATTGCAGATATTTTTTCATTGTACAATCTTGTTTAAACAGTAGGAATATACAAAAAATGTATGTCTCTCAGTGTATGTATTATCCTAACAGCATCAATTTTTAACCATGTTCTTAAAACTACCAACAAATTATCAAACGAAGTATAAAAATGGAATTTTCGAACTGAAGTTTATATGTATATATTTAGGTGCACGTATGTGCATGAATTTACCTTAAAATAGTTCGATGAAGGAAAATTGTTGTTCACCATTTTTTTAATTCCACTTTTCTGATGGCAACATTCCAGGTTTGCTTGTAGTTCTTTACTTACGTTTTAAAGTTGGTACAATTCTTAGATTTATTACGCAATAACATATGATCTCAATTCTACAACCAAATATTGACATAATGGACAATTATGTTATTGTTTTACATACCTTGTATTAACGAATATTTTAAACTCAAAAGCTGCATGTGCTGAAATTTAATTTGATACCTCATCACTCTAAGTGTACATTAAGAAGCATCATGTGAAGTAACACATCTGAGGATGCAGCCAATATTTCTAGTTTTCACGCAATGTTCTGTCGTGACACGCTTGAATTTTTATTTAAAAAAATAACTTTTAAATGTCTCATGCGATCACTTTTGCCGGATGACACGGTAGTCGCAGATGGAAACCAACAAACTAGACATGAGACTTGAAAAAAATCATACAAATAGTTTACATAAACATTTTACATTTTTATCTTTGTTTGTCTATGTTTTGCATTGTAAAAAGCATGCACATATTTTATTCATCCATAATCAAAATATTTACAATGAGTTTTAATGTTTAGTAAAAAAAATATTGGTGCTCTTTGGTCAAATGGTCGAAATACATTACTACGGATTAGCTGTAGTGATTACATATGCAAAATTTCTATTTTATGTTTGGTCAAACTTTGCCTCCCGCAAAAATCAGTAAATTTCATGCAATTTAAATTTGGGTAAAGTTTATCGTCTAATTTCTCACGGCATAAATTCCACTGAAATTTAAAGTTTCTTTTTCCAGATTTGCAATCTCATCTCACATGCACAAACACATAAAAATGTAGGGACCGCACAAAAAAAACCTCACAAAAAATATTCAGAAATTTAATAAATAGCTATTACAAATTATTTTTCACAACATATTAAAGAATTTTTGTTTATGCTGTAGAGAGGGACCGCATAAAATAGGCTCATTTAGAAAAATATATCAAATGTTTACGAAATAGCGAGAAAGTGCTTTCCAAGCAAAATAAATAATTAAATTACACATGGAAACATTTAAAAAATTTTAATTTCTCATTTTAAAGATAGAGAAATTTTCTAAATGTACATAATTCGATGCTACTCGTCGTAGTCCAAAACGCGCATATTCTTTTGATGAACTGGTTCGTAATCACTTTCGTCACTTGAAGATACGTATTAGAGTCTATTTATTTTTTGTTAAGTTGTAGTCGGTGATAAATTTTTTGCGACGACGGTCGTTTGATCAGCTGCTTGTAAACGTCGTGATAGCCAGATATACACGATCGAGGCTCTTTTCGCAATTTCAAATAAATAATTTCAAATATATAATTTCAATTTTTAATGTAAAGACATAAATTAGTTGCAATTAACATGTTTTACTATCTGCATAGCAATCTCGATGGGGTAAATAGAAAAACTGCAAGTTCATTATATAACACAGAATATTTTAGTAGAAACCAACCGGTACTAATGATCTTCAGGGCATAACTGTAACGTTGAGATAATACGAACTTGAACAAACATTCATTCAGAACGTGATTGCTGCTAGAGGAGTATCAATGATATATCGTTTTTTATCAGCATTTGATTACTTGTATTTGCGATTTCAAATTTTTAGAATAGTGACATAAAATGCTTATATTGTCCTGATTGAAGTATGTATAATTCCTCATGTTTTCCTAAATTACGTAAAGTACAAAAAACTTTGGGTAGATATTTCTGGGCATAAGAATAACAGACAATTTATTTATTTGTTTTCACTCTGAGACATATACATGCGATATAACAAATTGATATCGAAAATTTCTTTGTCCTCGTATGCAGTTACTTCTATTCAGAATACAAATTCTAAACGTCCAAAAACAGCAGCAGAACGTATGCGAGAGTACAGAGCCCGAAAAAAGAATAATATTTAGGCAGCGAGCGATGTTTCTTCAATTCCTCAAAAAGTCCAAAAACAGCAGCAGAGCGTATGTGAGAGTCCAGAGCCCGGAAAAAGAATCAAATCCAGGCAACTAGCGATGTTTCCTCAATTATTCATCATAAAAAATTATAATATTATTAATGAATCTAGTGATAACATTGAAAATGGGCCTGAATTTTCCGTCGGGTTTGTAACCAGTTGCGCCGTGTGCGTGGCTCCATTCAATTACTTAGGTTACGACTCATCACGGAATGGTTTGTGATTTGAGTCAGTTATCAGTTTCTTTTGAGTTGCTCCTAGTGCAGACGGCCTTAGCGTCAGAAAGGTTGATTTCTCCTCGAATCCCATTTATGCAAATTAGTAGGCTAATACACGTTAATGGTCATTATGGTATTTGCGATCAAGTAATTAGTATTCCAGTATGTGTTATTTCAATGGTTAGTAGTCTTCCTAGGAATCTGGCTGATGATCACTGTATCAATGTGCATATTAAACGCAAAAAAAAATTCGTAAATCAAGTTATTTGCACGGTATTATCACCAAAGGTACTATAAAAATCTTGGCTACAGTTTTTAATAAATTCATCACTATATACTTTGTATGACATAAAAATTGATGAGTCCTTTTTTGAAGACAATAACTTTGACACTATACTTCAAGATGAAATAAGTGAACATATACCAATTGAAGAAAGTCCATTATCTCAGCAGCAAACATTGATGTGGAATGAAGAAAAGTATTTACGATTAGCTGCAGGAGAAAAAAATCTTCCACGTAGTTTACTTTTTGATAGACATGCGGAGGAATTGTCTTTTCCCTCAATTTATTTAGGTCAATTTCGTAAATTTCGAGATGGAATACATGTGACAATTGCAACAAGGGAGCTTAGGCTTTTAGATCGTCGTGCTATCACACCGTATCATGTACTATATGTGGCGATGAAAGTTTTGAGACTCCAAGTTCGCGATTCACTAACAGTTGCCTTCAAACTTGTAGGAAAAGATACAAAAATTACACGAGAACAAATCGAAAATGAAGATTATATTAATAACTGTATTGAAACAAACCTTGCTTTTCTCAAATCAATTCCTAATTATATTTGGTATTGGGCTGATAAAAAGAAAAATCTATTAACAATGATCAGACAGTTAGGTAAACCTACAGTATTTCTTACAATTAGTGCAAATGAAATTGGATGGACTGATTTACTCCAATTACTGTATAAATTTTAAAAAATGGAGCTAAGTTATCGAAAAAAGATGCTGAAGAATTACACTATCTTGAGAAAGTTACTCTTATTAATGAAGATCCTGTAACGTGCGTAATTTATTTTAATAAACTAGTTAATATATTGTTGAATATACTACAATCTCCCAAGAAAAGTCCATTCGGAAAGTATTATGTGGTATACTATTTCAACCGAATAGAATTCCAGCATCGAGGCAGTCCGCATGCTCATATGTTGTTACGGCTAGCAAATATACCAAATGATGCTTTAGGTGATGCTTTATGTGCCGCTTTACTGCGTAACGATAATGATAAAATACCTATGATTTTAAGTGGGGATTTTAATGTCAATTTTGCATATGAAAAATCTGCGAAGCTGGTGGAATTTTTAAAAGATAGTTTAAATTTATCCATACAAAACAATCCACAAATTTCAACAACAAAATCAAATACAATTGATGCAGTTTTTACAAGACTCCTGGATCATGTTAAATGTAAAACTTATATTACATATTTTAGTTATCATAAACCTTTGATTTCAAAAGTGTATAATAATAATTCACTTTAAATAAACGAAGTTGAATAATAATAATAATACTTATAATCATACTGTTTTTTTAAATAGCTCTATAGTAAAATTGATTTTATTTAAAACAAAAGATTTTTTCTTTTGCTCATGCATCATCTATCCTATTTATTTTAAACACAAAAAAACAAATATATATAACCTGAAGAAGTTCTTACGCGTGTACACTGATACACACACCTTTTTTATTTAATTATTCCAAAGAGGCTGTAAGGTTTTCTCCATCCATCAGTTTTTAATATTTTATTCTTTAAAATTTCCTTTTCCGTCTCGTTATTTAAGTAAATTTTGAATTCAAGATAAATAAAAACTTGAGATTAGATTAACATTGTATAATCGCTTTAAATAAGTAAATAAAAAATCTTTGTATATTCTGAAATAACAGTCCAAACACCCACTACCACTTGTAATTTTATATATATATATATATTGTAACTAATTTATAGTTCATGATTTAAATGTCAAATTATTCTGATAAAATATTCAAACAGTAACCAGGATTTTGCAATCTTACATAATATATATGGTTCATCTTATGACAGACATGAGATCTGTTTAAACTAACCTGTCTGGTATCAGTGTTGTGAGGTATTACTTCATTTTTTATCCTTAGACATTTTGTAAAAGTGGAACTTTCCATGAGTGAATCTTTACCATAGATAAATGATATCCCATAGATTTCCCATAGATAGTTGATGAAAAATGACTTAGAGGTTGAAAATTAGATTTCCGGAATTGAGCTAGGCAGGCACAAATTAAACCAATAAAGCCTGACTACTGACGCCTCTTGAATCCACGCAGATAAAGTCGTAAGCTACCTTAGTCGTGATAATTTTGGGATAGGAGGTAAATTCAAACTTTAAATAGTCACGTTCATCATGTCTTATCCTTAACTTTTAAAATAAATACTTTTACTATAAATGAAATAAAACTTCCCTAATATAAAGTTACACATATTCTAAGAACGCTGGATTAAACAAGCTACTTGGATAGGGAAGTGCAGGATAAGATAATATAAAAAAAGAAAAAAAAATTTGGGTTTATCCATTATAAGAACAACTATTATATTAATTCTGCATAGAAAAACAATAATTTTAAGTTTGATGCACTGTAAAATAACATACACGCTGTTTCATTCAGATGTTACTCGTAAACTGCTGTCATTTATTTATATAATATTTTTTCTTCTTTGAAACGCAGATCTGTTGCCGAAAATAGTGGCGTAAAAGGCAGACCTATGTCCTCAATTGATATTTCTTCAGATATACGCTATTTGCAGCAACACGTGTCCAGAGGTGAGTACAAAGACAAATAAAATCACAGGGGCACAGTGTGCTACTTCAGGATTAAACTACTGGTACAGTCTCGTAGAAAACAGTGTGCAAACGAAGCTTATACACTCATGGACAAAAAAATTAGCGCACCAAGAAATAATTGCGGGATCGTAACGAAACTTGCAATGAAGGTACATGTCGGGGATATATGCAAATGATTAGAAATGCAGCGTGATTGCGCATTACGTATAGCCGGTAGAGGGCGTTGAACATCGTACTCTGTGGAGTATAAAACAGGTAACCAAAGCTTGTTTGAGTGTGCTGAATCATTTACAAAGGAAGAGCTGAGATAGACATGCCATTACGCCGTGTTCGAAGACAATATAAGCAGTTGTCGGAGTTTGAGAGGGGGAGAATCGTCGGCATGATGGAAGCTGGGTGGTCAGCTAGGTGAGTAGCTCGTCAATTAGGCCGCTCAGATTGTGTTGTGAGGAGGTGTTAGGACCAGTGGAGCCGAGAGATGTCATGTACACGAAGACAAGGCTCAGGACGCCCTCGACAGACCAGTCGTCGAGAAGACCGCCACATCGTAAGAAATGCACGCGTACAGCCAACTGCTTCATCGGCTGCCATCCAGGCAAATGTAGCACCTTCACTAGGGGCCTCTGTGTCTTCTCGAACCATACGAAGGCGCCTGGCTGAAGGACAGTTGGTATCGCGGCGCCCATTACGTGAGCTGCCCTTGACGCCCACCCATCGACTCCTCCGTTTGGAGTTTTGCCGCGCACGAGGAAACTGGACTACAGCGGAATGGAACCAGGTTGTCTTTAGCGACGAATCCAGATTCAATCTCGGCAGTGCTGACAATCGTGTTCGTGTGTGGAGAGCCCGTGGTGAGCGCTTCAATCCTGCCTTTGCAGTTCAGCGACACATCGCTCCCACAGCTGGTGTGATGGTATCGGGTGCCATTGCCTACAATACACGGTCACCCCTAGTATTGTTCCGTGGCACCATGACAGCCCAGCGGTATGTTCATGAAATCCTGCAACCACATGTGTTGCCACTCATGCAACGGCTCCCAGGAGCCATTTTTCAACAAGACAATGCTAGGCCTCATACGGCAAGGGTGTCTCAAGACTGTCTCCGCACTGTTACTACCCATCCTTGGCCTGCCAGATCCCCAGATTTGTCTCCAATCGAGCATATCTGGGATTATTTGGGCCGACGAGTTGGGCATCCCACGAGTTTGAACGAACTAGAGGCAAGGTTACAGCAAATATGGAACGAAATGTCTCAAGACATCATACAGAACTTGTATGACTCAATGCCCGATCGTATTTCATCGTTCATTCGCGCTAGAGCGGGTCCAACGGAGTATTAACTCCTCCGTTCTTTTGCCTTTTTCTCTGAAATAAATTATCCTTTTTCTTTTATTTTTTTATCATTTACTTATATCAAAGTAGTCATTACGTATGTAAAATTTCGTTTCATTTTGACGACTCCTTCTTGGTGCGCTAATTTTTTTGTCCATGAGTGTATATATATATATATATATATATATATATATATATATATATATATATATATATATATATATATACAATCGAACCTTCATATATCGAAGTAGCAAAATGCCGGAAAAAATTCAATACATAGAGATTTCAATATATAGAATTGATCTTAGTTTTATCATAATTCTCCTAGAACATTAAAATTAAAGCTAATTTTCGTATACGAAACTCCATTTCCAATTTAAATGCGAATCACATTAGATGAAAGTTAATAACTAAAAATTGCATTAATATGAAAGATTTATTAAGTACTATATACCTTTAAAAAAACAATAATCCAGACAGTGTTTACAGTGATTACATTTGCATTCTTTTAAAAAGAAACTACGAATATCTTGATGAACAGCCAGTTTTGCGGAAAGTTCATCAAAGAAATGCTCGCATTTATTCAGCCATTAAAACTTCGTCAGGGACCATTTTCCACGAATTGAAGTCCACGAGTATTGTTTCAAACGCTAGAAATTGGGAGATTTTATTCTAAAGTGGAATAAAATCGTCCAATATGTCGTGAAAAAAAATTTCTATATATAGAAATTTTTCGATATATAGAAACGTTTTTTCTATGCAATGAACATGGAGAATTGCTAAGAGTTCGATATATAGAAAATTTCGATATGGGAAGTTCGATAATGGAGGTTCGACTGTATATATATATATATATATATATATATATATATATATATAAATTAATAAAATATATATATTTATATATATATAGTATATATTTATATATATATAGATATATATATATATAATATATATATATATATATACTATATATATATATTATATTCAAACAATCATTTAGCTACCGTGTAAAGTACAGTATATAGCACTATAGTCCCCATTTTCCCACATTTTCTAAAATAATTCCAATACTTATCGCAAAACTCTTTTTTATGTGAACCACAGAAAGATCAAATCTCTAAGAAAGTCTGAGAAGATTTATTTGATTATTGTCTGTCATAAGCAAGCTTTGAATTTAGTTTTACTGCATATAAGTTCCAGTCATGCTCTATTTTGTTACTATTTGTAATTTTATCTCAGGCCATTTTCATAAAAAAAGCTTCAATAGCAATAATTTAAAACACCATAATAAAATAACAATTTGAAAAATCCCCCTCAAACTAACGCAAGTACTTCGCTTATTATTCGTTTCCCATTAATCAACAAAAACATTATTAAATTATGCATGACTAGCAAAATTGCTTTCTGTCTGGGAACTAAAATTTCAGAAACGTCGGCAGCTTGTGTTTTTCATCTATTAATTTATGTGTTGTCGAATATCCCTGCTTATTTCTAACTCACAAAATAAAAAATCAAGCAGAATCGAACGAATGACAAATCTTTGTTGTTTGTTATACCGCATAAAAGTAATCAGATATACGTTCCTCTCACGTTTTCCAAGAAAATAAGTACTTGTCTGGTATTATTTTTAAAGAATTCCGCATAAAAGTCTCTGGAAACTCGAGTAAGAAATATTTTTGACGCTAGTCATCTCTGAGGTGAAATGGGAGATTTCTTGCGAATGTTTATTTCAGTAATAAATGCAGGAAACATCATATGGTGCGAGGAAATACCTCGAATATGCTGATGAGTGTGAGGATTCAAAAATGAAATCCGTTCAGAAGAAGCTGTGATTTGCAAGAATGATAAATTATTCCTATATGGAATGCATTTTGATTGAGGTGTTTTTTTTTTGCAAACGTTTATCGTTTTACATCTTGAGATGAATATTTAATTCTAGACATGTAACACTAAATGTATGTATCTAAATATTTCAACAACTTATTTTATAAATAAATTTTTGGATACATTGTTTTAGTCTTTTAGAACTCGCAAAATTTTTTTAAAATCCCTTTTTTTCTGTTATTAATAAAAAAACTGTGAGGTAATTTAATGCAGGTTTCACAGTATTTACTGATGTCATTTAATTTTCAGTAGATTGAAAATATTTATTAGCATTTATTAAAAGCAGCAGTATCAGTACTTCTCTGACTTAATTATAATGTATGTGCTGTAAGTAATTAAAACGATATTTTTTCTATAACTCGGACAAATAATCAGAATAACCCTGAAAATTAAGTATGCATTTTGTAAAGTATACATAAGATTCGTTTCATAAGAATCGAACTTTTGAGTGAATAAATTAAAGAAGCTGCTTGAGATATGCTAATTTCGGCATACGCACTTGGTATAAATACCAAGCAGCTTGATTTAAAAAAAAAGGTTGTAAAAAGCTGATAGATAAGCGAGAGGGAGCTACGAGGTAAGCAGCTCCAGGTGTTAACCGGTGCTTGTGCTTAGGGAGTCCAAAGTATACGTGGCAGAACTGCTGGTTTGACTCTCTGCTGGTTTGTGAGTACTGCAAAGTGTATTTTTATTGAATGCTAATATATATTCTTTACAAGTAGTACGTATGCTTATTGCTGTAAAAGCAAATTCTATATGTGCAACGAATTCAATAAACATTGCTTCATGTATAAACTGTGTTTGTATCAAATTCATTTAGAGTGCCACTTCAAATTATATACACCCAAGTGTGGGTAGAAGTGAGCTATTCTCTACAATTTAAATCCAAATTATGTTGAAATATGAATAAAAATTCATTGAAGGTTGTCAACTAAAAATGATATGAAGAATTGGGTTGAAACTGTACCTTTTATATCTGATTCATCACATAAAGTAAAGTAAGTATTAATAACTGAGAAATTCTGCACTTACTGATAAGACAAAAGCAAAATCTATTGAACATGGTAGCAACTGCTTGCATTAAGATTTTAATATCAGTTCAATGCTTTATTTATTACACCCGATAAGGTACATCTGCAAATAATTGAAGATGTGGCTCAAAATAAAGTACACATTACGTAATGGGAATAAACAATCTGTGCTTGAAAGAGTATTCTAGCAACGATATTGGTGACAAAGACCTCTTGATTAGCCAAACACAGTTTCCCACAGGTGCTGAAGGAATTTTCGTTATTCTAAGAATAGGAATCACTATGTGCGGCCTAATATCGTGATGGATTTATCAATTGTCAAGTGATCTCGAAAGTCAGGGAAATAATTTTCTGATTGGCCAAGAATATCTTGGTAATTATTTAGAATATCTATGAGCTTATATAAAGCAATTGAATTAAGGGTTACCAGTGCACAAGCCATATCTCTCAATTAATTAAAACACTTTCCTTTTCCTGATAACATACATTTTCATTTATTCCTTACGCCAGGCCTACACAACTCGAAATATGGTGATCCATTTATTTTATGGAGAGTGATGCGGGCCGCAAGAAAAATAGGATGGACGGAAAATTGAAAAATATTTTATGTAACAACAACAACAAAAATATATTCATTATTTAAAAAATGAAAATAAATATTAATATTAATTATATATATATATATATGATTCTCGTCACTCGGAGATGCTATGTCCATCTCTCGTGCGCCGACTATAACGCCACGTTCAAGTACATAATCGTAATAACCTGCCTTCGGTAGCAGCAGGAACCTATCTAATAGCCTTCGCCTGACACTTATATAGGTGCTGCCGACCTCATCGCGTTACGCTGATTGGTGCATGTCTCCGATATTTGCATACGCACGCCTGTGCCAGTTTATTGTCCTCTTCAGTGTCTAAATCCTGAATAGTTTTAACATATTAATAATTAGTTTTGTTTCATTGTTTGGCACAGTCATATCAAATCTGGCATATATTGAAATGTTGCAGGTAGTAGCCATTCATTTAAATGTTGATTTGTGATTACTGAGAGTTGTAAACATTTTAGCATGTAAAATGTAGAGTCAATCATTCACAGCTATAAGTTTTACCAGAAAGGGTTATTTGCACTAGCTACTCATTTTAATTTTGGGTTTTTTGGAATCTGTCGCAAATTTCCAAAGTTCTGGTGAAAATCTGCAAGGAAAGTGATGAAGAGCCATGGTCTGGTCACCACTGCAAACTGTTTCCAATTATTTATTCTTAATCAATTCTTTATTCTTTTTGGCCTACTGATTTAAACTTCTTTTCAAAAATGCATTTTCAAATTTCATTTGTCGTTATTACAAATGATTTCTTTGCGGCATTCCTAGTATTCCAATTTTTTGCAACATTCAAAATTTAGTAGCTGCCTTTAATCCTAAACTTCAATTATTCGGCTTTTTTCTTTAACTTTAAATTTTCAAGTCAATTTGAGAACGAGAAGTGTTCCACGTATGACTTTCTAATAGATGGTATGGGGTCCAGTGCCTTATTATGTCATTCTCATTCTGTCTTTCAGGTGCATATACCTAGCAATATCTGTCGTGTACTTGTAAAATTGCTGCAGTGAAAGTATGTTTATTGTAGATGAATTATCTTTGCTAGGCCTCAAAAGCATCTACAACCTCATTCGGATAATTCAAAATCTCTGGGGAAAACGGGGCTAAGGATGTTAAAATGAATAAAAATTCCAGCTCGTTATCAAATCTTCTACTTTTGATGTAAAAATATTCGTTAGGGTCTCAATTTAAGTAATTCAAAAGTAAGAAATGCTGGATGGTTTCTATTCATACTAATTAAAGACGACTATCTTCATTACCAGGACTTGCGTCTTATTGCCACGATTGCGTCTTATAGTAACGATTTTGTGAATTCTGTTCAGCCACTGCATATTTTGGAAAGGAGGAGGACAAAACATACATGGTTTTGAAATCAACCCATAATATAGTAGAAAATTGGAAATTGCGAAACTACAGTAAGGAACTGAGTCCGATGTTATAGATGGCTCACAAAGAACCACATCCAGATAATTTAGTAATGAGAAGATCCATCTACAGATTGTCTGACAATACCTTTTGGTTGGTAGTGTTAAAACTTATGTCCAGTCGTTTCACTTTGTCTGATTTAGTATTAAACTAATGTGGTACCTGAAGTTTTCCTTCTCTAAGTCGTTGACACGCAACCCAATGAAATTGTCGGCATCGAATTCTTACCCGATAAGCTCTAGAATTAAATTAGACGTCCTATTTGTAACTGCCGATAAATTTTCTGTAATGATAAAATCGGTCTCATTGATTGCGCAGCTAGCGATCGATTAATCCCTATTGTTTACGTTTACGGAGACCCAATAAAATTTTCGGATAATGGAAGTCCATTCCCCTCTTCCCTCTTTGAGCAAATGTGCACGCGATTCGCCATAAACCATGTTGAGACAGTTACGTATCGCGAGCAGTGTCGTTTAAATGATCATAGTAGTATTAATTTGAGAATTCTCAGGAGAGGTGGGATCATTTTATGAAGGGAATATCTTTGTACCGTGAAACTAGAATACCTGGCAAACTATAGCAGTGTTACTTTCGGTCGCAACATTAATATTCATATTATATG
This sequence comes from Dolomedes plantarius, assembly GCA_907164885.2. Taxonomy (NCBI): domain Eukaryota; kingdom Metazoa; phylum Arthropoda; class Arachnida; order Araneae; family Dolomedidae; genus Dolomedes; species Dolomedes plantarius. The sequence continues at coordinate 73,629,083 of OU015494.1, read as the reverse complement.
TACTCGTCTATTTCAAGATGAAAAGAATTGAATTAAACCGGAGACTATGTGTGGGTTAAAAAAAACTTTTAAAGGGTATGGCCGAAAAGAAACTTCTGATCACGAATTGAAGAATTTCATTTCTCAAATAACAAATAGTCTTGGATCATAAACTATTCGTCTTCAGCACCCGAAGGGCGAGGTTTATTCCAAAATTGAAGATCCATGTAGGATAACACCCATGTTACGCTACTGTCTATTAATGCGGAATGTGAGTATTAATAATATAATCTAATATAGACGTCATGCAAATATATACGGGTAGATAGGACTCCTTAGAAGATATTCTGGTAGCCCACTCTGACTTTCAACTCTCCATCGCCTACTTCTAAAGGTAAACAGAGCCAGATCACTCAACGAAAAGACTAAGAATTCAACGGAAACATGCAGAAGGAGGCAAGAGTAAGTAAGACCAACGCGTTGACCATACCATAGAGCAGTTACTGCTGTTCAGAACTGGTGATGTCTCTCAGGCTATCGACACTTCCCTGAAGCATGCCCTTACCCCGGAAGTACCATGATCTTCCTCAGTAATGGCGGAGGATACAATACAGTACTGGATACAGAAAGCGGACTGTAGAGCAAGAGACCCTGCAACCATCCCCACGGATGCCCGAAGAACTGAATCACGAACACTCAGATGTTCATCTCACGTCCCTGGATCCCCTTGGAACGCCCGTAGCTAGTGTAAGGCAGTTCCTGGACTAGAATATTAAAATAAGTAACGTTTTACGTTTTAATTTAATTTTTAAGAACTGTGCCTCGACTCAGAAGTAATTATATTTTTAGCTAATTGGAAAGTCGATCTGGGAAAAAATGTTAAAGTTCTCTTTATGCTCTAAAAAACTGTCTTTGCTTGTTTGTTCAGTCGGATTTTGAGCTTTAAGGATATGCAAACAGAGATTTTTAGAAGGGTGCGTATTTTACCAATACTTACCCTCATTTTTGTACTAACACCCATGAGAATATTGGAGAAACTCGGCGAGGAGTACACTTATCGTTTATGTGTTTTATATAACGAACTCACGGATATAGCGAACTCAAATCTTGGCCCCCCCGCCGTTTTCCTATGTACGTAATTTACATTAGTATTGTGTCAGTTTAATGTAATCGATTTTAGGTCGAATTAATACCTTAATGATCATTTTAATAGATTTAATCAAAAATACATCATTATTGAATACACATTGCAACTAATGGGTTATACTTTTTTTAACTCTAGCATTTTCTTAAAGGTTCGGATATAGCGAACCACCGGATAAAGCGAACAAAACCTTTGGTCCCTTGAAGTTCGTTATAACGGGGTTCGACTGCATACGGTATTATTGTATTTACCTTTTAAAGCCTGCTTGCTGCTGTCATGCCTTTATTCAAATATCTTGTGAGGAAACTTGTCTTAAAATGTACTTCTTTGTGTTTGCGTGCGTGTGTGTAATGTGGTGTAGGAGTGGAGACATTAAGAGATATTATTAATATTATGAAACTGAAATCGCTTTCATTTGATCCCAAAATAATGCTGCGTATTCTTTGGTGCATATTTCACAAATAAAGTGGTATAGGTATTGGGACATAATCTTTAATCGTATTGTCTGAACAACGGTTTTGAAGTTTCATTTGCTTATCGCTACTCACGTAACTATTATTGGTTTATAAGTTCCCAATAGAAATCTTAACACCAGTAATAACCTCTCGACCCACATACACAGTTAAGGGGGTCAGGACACCAAATTTTTCGATATTTTTGAAAAGAATTTATTGCTTTAAAAATGTTGGTGTTCTTTTCCGCTTAAAATGACGTTTAAATCATGTTTCTATCTTAGATTAGAACAGGAGAAATTATTATTATTTTTCAACATTCTAATAATAGCCATTCATTGTTTAAACCTGTAAGTGCGTTGTTCTGAATAGGCTGGTTTTTTCCCATTTCTCGTCTTTAATTGTTATAAGTCAAGAACCGTTAAATATAAATGGTTTGAAACTTGTACATGTCTGTTCGAACTATTTTATTTTAATTTGATTCAGCATTTTTGAAAAAAATATTTACTTTTGAAAATAGGGTTTTTAAAAATAGTACATAATTTTTTTTCGTAATTTTTTAATCTAAATATTTTTAATTTTTTAAAAAATTAATATTTAAAAAATGGTGAAAGAAATTAAAACTTAAGTATTTCTGTTTAATTAAATGAAAAATTTTGAAATTGGACAAATAATGTTTCGAGTTATAACGATTTTAAATTAACCCACTTTTATTAAAAATTTTAAATTTTAAAATTTCTAAAAACTTTTGGAAAGTTTTATGACGTGATTTTGATTTTCAAATTATATGGTTAACCATCACAAAAAAATAAAAAATTTTAACTGAATAAAATAAAAAATTTTCAAAATGTGTCCCGGATCCCCTTAAAATACCTTTTTTAAATTGCATTCTTAAGCTTGTGTTTTAAAAAACGCATAAAGATATTAACCCTTACTATACCATATTACCACCACATCTGAAAAAATTTACTGTCATGAGTATGTTGTCGTTCAAAGTGAGATTATTTATATATTGTAAACTAAAAACTCAGCACAAAAAAACTCTAATTTGATACCATCTAGGAATGGTACGCTCTTAAAATTTCAAAAGTGAAATTTTAAGGGCTATGTCATTCCCTTAATCACTCCGAAGATTGAATCCAGTAACTCATATACAATTACACTATAGAAGATAAAACTGTTTAATTCAAAAGTCATTTCTTGTCTCGGTTCTCAATAAAGGGCATTATTTCTACAGATAAGGGCAAAATACTCCAGAACAGAAAGCCTGAAAATAAGAATTAAATAATTACTCTCTCACAAAACTTAAAACATCGAAATGAAATAAAAGTGTACTAAAATTTCCATAATAATCTTTAAATCAAACAGATTTTACACAACCACACCCATTTGGAATCCCCAAAATGTTTTCTCCATATTTTAAGAAATCTTGCAATCTGTTTGCGAAGGAAGTCGAAATAAGCTTGGCATTAATCTAATGATTGTCACTAAAAAGCATGACAAATTTCGGAATTGAAGCCACTTTCCATTCTGCGAAGCAATTACTTACGAGAATTATCCAATGGTTGTCATTACTTAATTACTCTTGTGAAAAGTCTTTCTTCTTAGATTTGAAATCCATCAGCTTTCGATTAAGAGAAAACATTTTTCCTCTTTAACTCCTACAGATTGTTTGTTTATGAACAGGCGACTATTAGTTTTGTGGTATTTTCAATCAAATGAAAGATTTTTAAAATCCCTAAAGGGAATTGCGTTTATCGATGACCAAGTACACCCACTCGTTACTCATTTCTATATTAAATCCGGGAAAACATGGCGCTAGTCTTACGTGCGCTTATAAACTGCTATTAATATTTGTTCACCGTAATATTGCTGGTGATTCGTGGAAAGTGTATAAATGTGTACATAGATGAAAGAATGTCTGTCGAATATTCTTTCCTCAGTACATTGCTTATGGCAACATGCCAGATTGATGTTTCGTAGAAACTTTCTTATTTTTGTTACAACAAGTTTTATAATAAATATAAAAACTTGCTATATTTGTTTGAAATAAATATTGTTCTATTTCCATTTTTAGTAGCGAGTTTTGTTCAGATTTCACTAAATATTAAAAAATATTTTTGCTTATTTTATTCTCTTTAATTTTTGACAATATCTTTTAAGTCATAGCATGTGATACAGCAGAAATACTGTTTGCACTAGTCGCTGCATTATGTTTCTTCCTTTAACAAACCTAATACAATATTGCATGCTGTATTTTTTTAACTTATGCCATTTTTTATGTTTAAATAGTATCCTAAGGATTTAACAATTCTAAAATATGCAAATGTCTTTCAAATTCACAAGGCACGTTACAATATACAGGGTAGTCACAAAACAACTTTGCCGATATATGGACGTCTCGCGGTCATTCTGTTCAACCGATCAAGATAAGATTTCAGATACAGTTATTCAGAGGTATGAGCTCAGGATTCTGTGAACGGCAACAAAGAGACGCTCACGGTTACGGTTATAGGTATAGAAACTCGAAATTTTCGAATAGCAACACCCACTTTTTTCCATCGCAAAATGCTCAGCGCATACGAAAACCCTAAATAGCGTTGGAACGGTACGTGTATCACGAAAAACGGACGCGTTATACACGCACAAAAAACCGCTCTGCGAACGGCCAACAAAAGCACGATGATTGCACCCATGTGGAAAATGTGTAATCCCAATGAAAGTTTTATTTTGTCCGATCTGTGTTGTCATCAGTGATTGGTGTCTTGCTTCTATCATATGCAAATTTCCTCCGTGCGCCCCGATCGTGTTTTCGTTGACCGTTCGCAGATTTGTTTTTTGTGCACGCATAACGCGTCAGTTTTTTTGTGATACATGTACCGTTCCAACGCTATTTAGGGTTTTCGCATGTGCTGAGAATTTTGCGACGGGAAAAAGTGGGCGTTGCCATTCGAAAATTTCGAGTTTCTGTACCTATAACCGTAACTATGAGCGCCACTTTGTTGCCGTTCACAACATTCCGAGCTCATACTTCTGACTAACTATATCTGAAATCTCATCGCGATCGGCTGAATGGAACGACCGCTAGACGTCCATATATCGGCAAAGTTTTTTTATGAACATCCGTATATAGGTATATTCCTTGCCTTGCGAGTGGTTTTGACAAAAAATATAGCAGCTACCTACCAAAAAGTATCTATATCGTAAACTTGTTTCACCGAGGTCATATGATACTGTAGCAAATGCGGTTACCAAATAGTCACAAACCAACAATTTGATTAAATATATAAATGGAGTAACTCCGGTTTCTTTTACGCTTTTTGCATGCATTCTTTCTTGAAGTGACTTGAATTAAATGTGTTACTCATGCTTATTATTCTAAAAACATAGATTCCAACCCATAGAAGTCTGCGGAACCACTAAGCTAGAAATTGAACCATTTGCGGACCACCACCACCATCCATCGACTTAAGGGAGAACCTTCCGGGGGGTATGGGGATACAGAATAACTTCCCAGGCAAAACGGATGCATGATTAACGTACTCGCATTCTAAAGTATCATATTCAAATAATAAAATAATTATGTTAAACTTTAAGAAATTTTAATTGCTTTCAAAATCCCCATTCATTTGGCAACTTTTTATATGTGATACCGGACCACTCCCAAGGGTCTCGAAGACCACCTGTGGTCCACGGACCACCGGTTGGGGACTACTGTTCTAAAATGTGATAAAAAATTCTAGAAGTGTAGTTTAAGTTGTAATTTAAAAGACACTATTTAAATGCACAAAATAAAGATTTCCTTCCTAGCACATTTTCTCATATTTATCGATTTTTATTCATTTTAAGTACAACAAGCTGGTCGAGGAATTGTACCCCAAACTTCTGATTTGCGAAGCATCTTTTCTAATTATTTTGGCTTTAAGTCAGGTTATGACTAACTCAATGAGGCACCAAAATTGTTTAAATGCATATTTTGTTGCATTTCATACGTTGTTAGTAAACATTTTTACATTTTAGTATGTAGTATACATTACGTATAAATTAAAGATCTCATATTTAGGGCCGAGTTGTAGAAAATTGAATCCAACTTTCACGCTCATACAAAACCAAGAAGAATAGAATTACGAGAAGAAATATAGTTCAAAACAGAGTCACCAGGCCAAAGTATGGAACTATATTTGTAATATTAAATGATGGAAGTCAAAAGTTAAATTTTCTAACATTAAGGTAAGATTTCACTCGTTATAAATCTTTACCCTAAGCATAGAAAGGCTTTTTAAGGATTTATTTTACAGTTTCTATTTACTTTTCAGTCTAGTTACTTTACAGTCTCTATTACGAATTTTCTTTTTATATCAGGTGCATACTCGTTTTACTATAACGAACCGTGAAAATATCCAGTTTTGAAACAGGTAATCTGAGGGAATTGACTAGATAAATGAAATTGCAACTTAATTTGAAAGACCGGGCTCTGATGGTGAAACTATTTTGTTAATACAAAAGCAATTCGCCGAAAAGACTGTGAAATCCTCTGAATCAAAAAAGTATTGAAACTATTAAAATTTCAGGATATTTGACATATAATTGTGGGATTTTGCAAGGGATGTAACCTTGGTTCTGATGAAATGCTTAAAAGGTTTCAGTGAGACGTTTCAGAAAAATAGAAGTTAATATTCTGCTAGATGATTTAACACCATACATTCAGCAGACAGGTTAAAAGAATTACATTAGATGACAAAATCAATAGTTATTTTTCAACCGAATGGCTACAATGGTGTTCAAGCTTGAAAAATCTCGACATTTGGTTCTAAGAATACCTGAAAAAAGTTTCTTATAGATATGTCATAGACAGCCCGGATGGACGCGTTAACGCACCACTTCCAGAATAATCTTTAACGTTTTACAAACCGCAGTCGAGCATACAATCTTTAAAATGCAGTTTTTTGGTGACAATGATGGATGTCAAGTTGTGATTATCCTAACTTGAAAGAAGAGATTAAAAATTTTGTTATACGTTGCAGTTACGATGTCATTTTTTTCAACCCAGCCGTATCCTTTGGATCTAACTTTTTTTAGCAATTTATTTCCACGTTATGTTCTTTGAATGTGCAAGAGATTTAGAGTCAAACTGGTACAGTTTTTTTCCTCTTCAAAAATTTTTAACACTTGAAGATATATATGAGAACATTTGTTAATCTCGAGTTCTATATAACGCAGTCCTTTTTTTCTTCTTGAATTCAGAATCATGCTAGATAATGCTAATAACAAAAGGTGAATGTCTCATGACAAGTGCGTCCGTATTAGAAAAAAATTAATGATAAAAAATGCTTATAAAGCATTCAGAATACGAGACTCACTGTCATTTCTTTAAAATGTATCATTTATTTTCTCGTGAAATTCCTTAGAATTATGTATTTCTTTTCTCATTCTAAAATGAAATAATTTGCATCACTGCATTTGTATATGCAGTTTGAATAATAGTAAATGTTGCGAAAATTGCATACTATGAAAGGGAAACTGCCATATCTAGAGAATTAAGCTTATCAAAATGCTGCTCAGCGCTGAACAGAAGCATTCGCTTTGCAGGTTATATTTAATTGCCTATGCTATTCTGTGAACAGAATTATATTCATTCATGTAGTATAAACACGTATGTAACGTAGTTACAAAAAGTTATATCTCGTTCATGGAAGAAATTCATTCATTTGATTCTTCGATATAAAAAGTTATACGGTAAATAATTTTAGAGATATAATTTTCTCTCAACTTGATTGTTGATTACAATCATTAAATATACTATTGTAAAATTCATGAAGGTTAGAATAGACTCGAAGAATGGGGAAAAAATATCTTTAGCCACTTGTTTTGTTGTCAATGTTAGACATCCCGAAATAAATGTCCAAACAAACTGATAAACTTCATGTGGCTCTATCACATTTTCTATCGTAATTTCCTAATATTAGCTTTTATTAGATGCCGGTTCCGATTTCTAATGTATTTACGTATTAATATAACCTGGTATTTAATTTTAAGACACGTTTTGGTGAAGCTTAATAGTTAACATTCTGTAAAGGATATATAGTTGTGGCTGTGATTATAAAAGATCAGCACATTGCAAAAAATAAAAGAATAAAACTGGAATTCACTTACCACACTTTATTTAAGACAAGTTAGGAGAGCATAAAAAATATTTGCACGTGGTGCATCACAATTTATAGCACGGATGTTAAGGTCACTTATACAGCACAATTGTTAGCACGAAGATTATGTGCTAGTGAAAATTATTTCCACTTGGTGCATCACAATTTATAGCACGGATGTTATGGTCACTTATACAGCACATGGTCAGCACGAAAATTATGTGCTCTTGGAAAATACAATTCTCAGCAAAAGAACCAAGAAACATCGGTCAATTCAGTATTTGTGTAAATCCTTCTCTCAAAGAACACAGAAGGACACCTTCGCCGAGAACATTCGAGGACTGACTTTTCATAATGTCCTTCAGCCGGAAAAATTTCCACACCTTTCCTGCTGCCAACGTTCTTTTTAAAACTTTGTAGGAAAATCTGGAGAATGTCCGATTGGGCGATCAGGAGTGAAATAAAACCGGTTCCGTCTAGTTTCAAGTTCGATGCTTCCGAATCAGTTTAACGCTGATGTTTTTACAACACATCCACTATAGGCAGGATGTATAGGTATAACGTACCATACTCTATTGAAAAGATATACATTTTCTTTATGGCATTAACATTTTTTAAAAAATTCCAGAGCAGTTTCACTGTACTTAATAGAACTAAATAATAGCCTTTTTATAAGGTCTGTGAATTGATAAATCAAATGGCTTGTTTTCAGAAACCAGGTGATTACTGGGAACTCAAGCATTTGGGGCCATCCTCAAAGTGACGAGTGTGGATGCAAAGTTGTGTATGCTTTACATTTTTCTTGATCATATTAGTGTGTAAAGTAAAATAGAAGAGCTTCAGCTTCGGCCACATATAGGTTCGATAAAGGATTTCAATAAATTTTACGTAATTTAAAATAATATATGAACCCCTTCGTGTGTGCAAACAGATACCTTTACCAATATTTTGAGAGATCAGTTGACATAAAGGAATCATCACATCTTAATGAACTGAAGGGAATTCATCATATTGTAAAACAATGGAACTGTTGGCATGTTTGGATTATATCAGACGATTTTAAGTGATGTTTTTAGTATATTACATATATGTATTTTAGAAAAAAAAGTTTTTGTGTTGCTTAATGTTGTAGATATAGGTTCTTGGTTGTTTGGAATGCTTTATGTTATACAAACATTAGCGAATGCTATTTGAAAATATTTAAGAAAAGCGAAAGTCAGATCTTACCCCCAAAAATCCTTGCTTAATGATCCACGTTTTATAGCCTTGATAATACCAAGTGAAACGGATATTTGTCTCTTAATTTATTGCTTAAACATAAAATCAGGCATATCTCGTTATTTTTTTTTTACTTCTGCTTCTTCGTATTCGTATAATCTCTGTTAAAACCTTGCCTTATAAATGGCTTATAAATGAGATGACTCACTGGCACACTTTCAAACATATTTTTCTTGCACTTGGAAAACAAATAAGTTGCTCCTGGAACCAAAATCCTAGCATTCTTCTTTTTGAACTGATGTGGTGATCCTTATACCACCGATACATGGCCCAATCCTTTCAAATTGAGATTATACTCTTATTTGTTGTAAAAATAATAAACCGTTATAAATAATTTCAAATCTTTAAAATATATAATTTAATTTTAAAACTGTTTCATTTTAATGCAAAAAATATACAGAACAATTAAACAATTAAAATGCTATTTGTAAGTGTGAATGTGAATTTTTTTATTACACTGCAATATATATATATATATAATACTTTTAACTCGTTGAAATAAAATTATTAAACAAATAAAACTATGAGGCCATACTTTCATACAATCACAATTTATTTCATTCAATATATCCCCAACTAACTGTTCAGTTAGAAAATTAATTTCGTAATTCGCCACTTACATTTCAGCTAAAATAAGAATGCAGGAATTGTTGAAACAATTATTCAAATGGCATAACTGTGTAGAAAGATATGAATGATATATTAGGATTGAGAAAGAAGGTGGTGAAGTGAACAGGCTTAGCTACTGAATGAACTGAAATAAAAGACCTGTCTAGAACATACATGAAAGCGAATGAAAACTTTTGACGTACCCTTTCATTTGAAAGACAAAGTTGTTCGTCACAAAATGAGTCCAACAACGAGAACAACAAGGGAATATGGTAGTAAAAGGATTCAGTAATATTTTGTTCAACAGAGAACAATGTACGAGCGCTTGATATAATTTTAAATTGGGAAAAATGTATTAGAATATTTAACAGATGGATTCCAATTGTATAGAACTCGAGAACAGTAAGAAAAGCTGATTTTAAAAGTCATTATAATACTAGAATCAAGGATTTTATTTCTTTGAAGTGAATATTATTTAAATACTTATGTGGAAGCTTTCTAGTTTTTTACTTAAACCATTTTCTCCAAGAGTTGGTAACAACATTTCCTGCTTAAAACAAAGTCACGCATTTGATGTTTGGATGATTAACAAATGATGCGCAATTTAATTTCACTCTTTGCCAGCCAGCCGTATAAAACGGTAACTAAAGTATAGGCTATTTTATTTTTTATTTGGATAACATATGTTAAATGCCACTTAAAAGAACTTTCAAGTTTTTAAAAGCATTCGTCTTTTGATCTGAAACAAAATGTCGAGAATTCATGGATTGATCTGTTAAAAAACAGAAAAATACGTTTTTACATTTCTTCTGAAAGCAAAACATGGCTGTTAGAAGAGAGGATAAAATTTGCTCCATTGCAATTAGTTTAATAATTAATAAATTTCCCTTTAATCAGCATTTCTCTTGTATGATGATTGCTGAAATTAAATTCATTAAACATCATGGAGACATTGATTTTTACAGTACAAATACATGAAGTATTGTAATCGAAATGTTAAGAGTTCTGTTTGTTCAGTTTAGTATGTCAATTGCATATATATCCAAAGATACTGGTTTGAACAAAACATTAATTTATATGAAAAAGACAGAAGCAATCAAACTTTCAAAATATAATATATATAATTATATAAATATAATATATATAATATATATAAATATAATATAATATAAATATAATATATAAATGTTTATAACATTTTTATTACCTATATTTTCATGAAATCAATAACCTATAAATATATCCCTCTTTATCTATTTGTTGACCTTTTTATTACCTTACTTTTTATTTCAGTCTATTGTTTAAAATTTCCCTATTTAACTGCTGTGTTGCCCTTCAAGTTTGCCTTTCGGTTTTAGCCTTTCAGTGTTTTAAATGCATGCCTGACAAAAACGAACTCAGGTATGAATTTCTTCGAAATAAGGAGGATTTACCTTACTTTTATTTTAAGAATAAGTAATGTGTATAACACAAAGAATCTAAAATATTTCACTTCCAATATGACTAGGATATTTTAAAGACACGCGAATAAACATGATTTGCTTCCAACTGCAGGCTATTTGCAAAATGCAGTGCATATAAAGAATCTATTTGTTTTCATACAGTATCTTGAAACTCAAGAGAATGAAAATGAAGCTATGCTAGTTTTAAAATCAACATATTTATATTGTAGAATAAAAGAATTAGATATTTCTTAGTATAGTAATGAAAAAATTCAGACAATGGAAAGTTAAATTTCCTTTTAAATGACATCAGTTCAGAAAATATAGCAGAAACATAAGCACGAAAACACTAAAATATACTGGCATGACTTATAGTTTTACCATAAATTTTCTTCATAAGAGAACAATATAACTTATTTCATAATACTTGAGTCCTGTCGAAGAAAACATATTTTTATGCGTTATAGCTTGAAGACTGGTGGAATTTTATTTTATGCTCTAAAAAAAGGTTTTATTTTTTTTTTTAAATCACAGGATTCTGGCGTGAGCATTCAGTCTAGAATGATAAAATATATTCATAAGATCTAAGATTACATTTTGAGGTCCCAAGACCCAAAATTATAATAAACTATTTTGAAATCAAATTGAAATTTGGATTACGACGAGATGTATAGGTTCTTTATTTTAAAAGGATTCATAAGTTAGATTAAGTTATGCAATATCAATGACCTCCAGAAAAATAATTATATTTTGAGAGTATTAGAGAATTTCAGTTATGAGTTTTTCAGAAATCTTAGTTTCAAGATTCTTTCTACAAATAGTATTTCACTAAATTGATCTTTATGATTTAATATAAAAATGTTACATGCTATTACATAAAGTGGATGAACGAAAAAAAATCAAGAATTCCTAATATTTCCTGCAATATTTTGAGATTCTTGTACCTTCGTTTTTATTCCGGTCATCTACAGATAACTAAAATTTATTTAATCAAATCCAAACCATTTAATTTTTCTGATTAGTCCCGATTTGTTTTCAGAAGGTGCTTGTGAAAAATAGATGAGTAAAAGAGAGAAGAACCTTAAATTCACTGTAATTAACAAGAGTGAAAACTTGTTTTGAGTGGATAGACAAGCTGGAAAGTACATGTCTATTACTTGAAAATTAATTTCTACAAGGTATAATTTACTCTTTCATATGATGGGTCCAGGGTTGGTCAATTTGGTCGGCAGATCTGTACTGTCTGGCCGGCGCACTGGCCTATCATAAACATCACCAAACATGGGAAATTTATCCTCGGCAAAGTTTGCGAGAATTGCCGCGCAGCAAAGGTCTTTACTTAGACTGTGGCTTATACTCAAAAATGGGGGTGGCCATAATACTTAATGCATTACTCTTTCATATGAAGTGTGAGAGTAGAAATTCGATACGAAGTACCCCCGCTTTTAAGCATTTATGTTGAAGATACAAAAGCTCAAAGATGAAGGCAAGAACTATGGACTAAAACCTGTTGCAGCTATTGTGCACGTAGAACTGATTGACATAATTTTTATTTCTAAAATAAAGTGTAACGCAAGTAATATTAAAAATGGAACTGATACCGATGAGGACGCTATATACCGGAGGACAAAGGAATAGTTTTTTAGTTCTAGTAATTATCGTTTTCTATCTGTTTTACTTTTCATTTTGACATCTCAATAAATGGATTAAATGCCTTCCTATTACACTTTCGATCAATCTTTAGAAGTAACATCTTTTTCATTGATCGTAATTTCTTTATCCACATCTTTTCCTCCTTTTAGGAATAATTTAGAAGCAGCATATCAAACTCGCCCACACTTAAGAAGATTTTGAGTGACTCTAGCACACATTTCAATCAAATCCAGTGTACTATCATCACAAAGTCAACGTTTTTTGTCATTAATGTTTCTCTAGATATACGAAGTGGTATCGCATTAACATTTTGATATGAATTTTAATTCCTGAGAAACTGATCCATATTACTTTAATTTAAAATCTTAATACCTTTACTTCCTTTTAATTAGATATCGGAAAATAATTTTTTTCAAGGAGCTTGTCATATAGCTTGGGATTATACTGGACTCCAGAGAAAACAAACCCATGATCGTTACTTTCCCCCTTATTGGAAATTTTTATCATAAAATTGATTTACTCCTAATAAATATGTATTTTCTGGGCCACTATGAAATTTTTCATCCATTACTTTATCTAATGTCCTCTACATTGATACCCAAGGGATGCAAAGAATAAATTAAAAATTTTTTCATTACCATTCTCATAATCAGCATTATCAAAGCACCTCCCGAAATTATTTGTGATTGCTTAACTGTACTGATAAAGCATAACAAAATTAGCTTGTTTCAAAGCTGTACTTTCTAAACTATTGCTTGACTTTAAAACTGGCGGCAAATGCTTTTATAATCAAGATTAAGATTTTCCTTCCGGGGTGAGATAGCATGTATCCCAAGAATACGAACCGAAGAATGAATAAATGAATATATATATATATATATATTTATCCTACTAATAGGCCAGTTCTGTACCTCTGGAACGCTTCCGGGGCGACCGCTTCGTAAATGTATCAACCTATGGCATCCATTTTGTTTTATGAGTTAGGCTTAACAAGTTAAAAGTAAAGTTAAAAAGATTATTTGCTATCTAAACCTAAATAATTTATTAGAAACAACGTAATATAGACACAAATCAACTTTATTTCGATTTTTAGACAGCTGTAATAAACGGTTATGACAGTTTCAAAACAGCTCGCAACCGTTTAAAATTGTTCTCAGCATAAAATATCCTTTCATTGTAACGCAATTTTGGTGTGATATTTATATTCATTAGAGAATTATCTATTTCCTGCCACCTTTCGTGTTATCATAGTGTTTCATTTAAATTAATAAGAAGTATTCATTTTATATACTCAGAACTTGAAAATGTAAACACTAGAGAGTCATTCATCACCGTGACTCATTGTCGTTAATTTAAGAAAAGTTGAATCAGAGAATCTTTTTCACAGTAAAACAGTTTTTCATTATATTATTTTTTTAATATCTTTATTTATATTATATTTATATTAACAGTATAATATATAGATTTTAACCAGATATTACAATAATGTCAAATTTAGTATTTTCGGAAAGTTGCAAACTCGACGCATGCGTAATGCTATGTTGAAAATCCTCTGCTTTCAAAGCGTCCTTTTCAAAGCAAATACCTAACACAACCGCAACATTTGACCGATAGTCATAATAGTGGCAACAAATTCATGAGCCGGTTTGAGGGTTAAAATGAATGTTGACGAAAGTCCCATTGCTAAAAAGCGTCATAAGTCCAATGAACGGAAATGTAGATGGCTTTCAAGACAAAGTCAGGAATCGCTAAACCGAATACGTGCAGCATACTGTTAACAGACAGAATTTAATATTTCATAATTAATACATGCAATAGAATTAAGTAAAGTGATGCTATTATGTGGAGTTCAGATTTTATTTAAGTTTAAAAAAATTGAATCTTAAATGGATCATAATAATGCTGATATTGGATAATTTTAAATAATTAAAAATGTGTATAATTTAAATAAAAGAAAGTAGAGAAGCTATTAAGTATACAAATAATATTGACTTTGCAAATGTAATTCATAAAAATTAAAATTACACGTCATTTTTGACGGGCTAACCACTAGTATATATATATATATATATATATATATATATAACCCTTAATGGTCGTTCTTACAAAGGGGGGTAGGAAATTTCATGTTCTAAAGAGGGAATCGGAAAAAATGGGCCCCGTAAGCTAAAGGTTAATAGAACGAAACATTGACTCAAATAATCTATATAGGCGAAGACTTGTGTTTTAAAAGGAAAACAAAACTATCTAAATATGATTAAAGTAACACTCATAAAATATATTATGTTCTAATGATTCCTATAGCAGAATCTGCTAGTTTAATAGATTGTGAATAAACATTACATTTTTGATATTGCTTAAAGAGTACATATTGTCAAATAAACAAAAAAATAATTTAAAAACAGGGTTGAAATTGCTAGATTAAAATTACATGCGTTGTTTCCTAGGGTTAGATCATTAACACCCTTTGGTAATGATTGTGAAACAAATGGCAAAACATGTTTCCATTAATCACTGTCTAAATATTGAGTTATGCACTTACACAGCAATTAATTTCAATATATCAGATCGGTGCATGAGAAACAATTTATAAAAGACAATTATCCTTACGTTATCGGTTTCTGCGTAAATTTATGTGGCGTGACTGATAATTTTAAGGACCAATGACTTTCAGGAGTAGAGGTGAAGTAGGCGAATACCGTTTTGCCATAATTATGTCTAATGATGCAAAAATTGTGTTATCCTGTCAGTCACGCGTTTTGTATCGCATAACATGCATGTAATCGTCTTTCCAATATCCATTCTCCGTAATGATTTACGAATGAAACTGTGCATGCATCCAGTAAATTTAATGGCGGAAATAGCTCACAGAATATATTTTAATGTTACCTGGACGTATATACATCTAGGACTCTATTTAAAGTGCTGAATATAATTGCAAAACATATAATGTATAGTTTTATCAATAATAATTACCTTAATAGAGATCTTTGAAATAGAGAAAAAATTTGAGACCTTATTTGAAGATAATTTTTCGGATCCAGATAAACGTAGATATCAGGTCCTTTACAACTAACTTTATTCCTTGAAAGTCAATGACCTTATTTACCAATGTAAATTTTAAAAGGACAAAATATGTGTAGACCTATATACAGTCGAACCCCGTCATAGTGAACCCGGTATATAACGAACGCAAATTTTGGTCCTGCCGTTTTCCTATTGTACGTAATTTAATTAGTATTGTGTCAGTAAAATGTAATCGAGTTTAGTCGATTTAATTCATTAATGATAATTTTTCATAGATTTTATCATTTTTAATGCATCATTATTGAATACACATTGCAACTAATGAGTTATACATTTTGTGAACTCTAGCATTTTCTTAATGGTTCGGATATAGCGAACCACCGGATAAAGCGAACAAAACCTTTGGTCCCTTGAAGTTCGTTATAACGGGGTTCGAATGTACTTACATTTCAAATTAATTATTATGCTGACTCCTTTAAAACTACGTATAAAAATTATTTACAAATAAATTAGCATAGAGGAGAAGGTGGGATTATGGACCCCATTAACATCTGCCCTATGCGCAGGTGCAGCCACTAATTATAGCTGTGATCTAGAACCCCTAGGTGGCTGCAATGGATAGTCAAGGTCATTGACCCCAGTTCACTCGCGAATGACGATCTGTGGCCAATTGTTTGTTTTTCGAGTTTTCAAACATTTTCTGGGGAAAGTAAAAGTGACTATTTTACATATCTACTACTATGTTTCGTAAAAACTGATTCCTGCTCCTTATTCTACACGACATAAAGTTCCTTTTGATCTAGTTCGAAATTAAATTCGACGTAATTCATAATGTGAAAAACGATTTTGTTTCCAAGATGGCGATGTTTGAAATACGGACCCATTGGGTGCTGGTATTATGGACCCGGGTCCATATTACCAACAACCGGTTTCGATGATGTAATAATGTTTCCGTGAGAAAATGCGATTCAACAGATGATTTCATTGTGATACATTTTATTTTCATGTTTGTAATCTTTTTCGGGTTATTCTGGAAGCTAAGAATGCAAGATGAGAAGAAATCTCCCGCTAGCAAGGACACTGTAGTGTGCAGAAGAAATTGGGATAGGGTGAAGATGGTTGAGGCTATCCAGAAACTAAGATGCGGCGAAATGGGACTGAAGGAGGCTGCAAGAGTGTTTGTTGCATCAAGAATAACTTTGAGATTATTGGCTTCACAAGTGGATAAGCCAGCAGCAGATTTGGTTATACAAAAACTAGGGTTTGGTTTTGGTTTGGAGCGCTACGGTCAACTTTTGTTATACAAAGGCTAATTAGACCGGGACCTACAGTTTAAAGCCGATTTCGAACGGCTACAATCATCCATGCCGTCAGTGGGACTCGAACCCACAAGATCTGAACCAAATGCCAGTGCCCTAGCCATTTGGCCATCATCCGGCACAAAAACTAGGGAGGAAGCCTGTTTTACCAGATTACACTGAAAAAAGACTCTAGTGGCCTATTGCTAGAGATGGAGTCAGTATTTAACGGTTGCACCTCGACAAGATGTGAGGAAATTGGCATTCCAATTGGCTGAACGCAATAATATCTCCCACACTTTCATAAACGAAGAAGCAGGTAGAGACTGGCTAAACCGATTCCTCACTCGTCAGACAAATTTCGATCAGAAAACTACAGGGACGTCATATGCACGTGCAGAAGGATTCACACGGGAGCAGGTGGCTTGGTTATTTTTATTTGTTTGAAGGCTTGGGTTCTGGGAATCATTTCCAGAATCTTCAATGTAGATGAGACTGGTTTAAGTGTGGTTCAGTCAAAAGTTTCCCAATCATCGGGTTGCTGAGAAAACGTCAGGTGGGAGCTCTGACTACAGCTGAACGTGGTTCTCTGGTAACTGTGGTTTGCTGCATGAGTGGTGGGGGAACATATTTTCCACCAGTGATGATATTTCATCGTAAAATCTTAACGGATCAGCTTCTGAATGGAGCCCATCCGGAGCAATTGGAAGAGCTCATCCCTCTGGGTGGATACAAGCCCCATATGTTTACAGAGATGGACCAGACCAGCAAGAAGCATCGTGCATCTTCTGTGAAGGTGCATTCAAAGATGACACATGAGGAGAACTTTGGATTCGTTGTGTGATGAGCCGACACTGGACTCATTCTGTGTGCACCGGAGCCGAAGCTGAGTTTTATATTTGCGAATTTTGTCACCAAAATTGAAGTTTTTTTTAATATAGATAATATTTTATGATCCAACTGTTTAATAATATATTATCTTCTTTCCCTTTTGCATTTGAAAACTTTTCTCTTTTTGTTTCCAGTTGTTTAATAAAGAAATAAATGAGTGTTTGGAAAAAAAGGAGGGGTCCATATTACCCTCCACTTTGGGTCACTTGAAAGTTTTGACTTTTTTCACTTATGTGATTGTATACATTTTAAAATGTGATTTAACGCCAAATCCACCTAAGGATGTTTAGATGATGAGTTATGGAAGAGGTTAGAGCCCCAAAATATGAAAATCAGTCTTTGGTATGACCACAGTGAGCCCAAAACAAAAGGGGCGTCCATAATCCCACCTTCTCCTCTATTATATTGTAAAATATTTTCAAACCATATATTATACTCGTTAATATTTAAAAATTACATTATTTTACCTCTAAAAATATTGAATTCCTTAACGATAATGCCTACCCTCAAATCACTGTTTTTGCGATAATTTTCAACTTTTAAAATATTTTAAATTAAATTTCAAACATTTAGGATTTACACTGCATTACAGGATTTACAGCATTTAGTTTAATTTGTTTTATCATTATAATACAACAAGAATATAGACTAGTCATTCCAATTTCGATTAGCCACTTCAAAATCAATGTTATTAGATTTGACTTTAATTGGACACAGCAAATTAACCTCAGAGTTCGACTTTTTATTTTCTTTCAATTGCAGCAGGGAAATATTGTCCGGCGATGCGTCCATAGATGAAGATATTTTAAATGGCCACATTGTGGGAGCACCCAATAGGTCAAATAATAGTACCCTCTACCAAAGTCAACACTAGAACCTTCATAGACGAGCAGGTATTTGAACCGAGCCCGTATAGTAGAGCTATCGGTATTAATTACCTACGATAAGGACTGCAGATTGGCGTCTTTTGTATTAAACAAGTTTTGTATATTCGAATTCTTAGGTGTATTTTAAACTTTAAATAATTACAATAAAATTTTTGATTGGTTCAGAATTTATGCAAAAAATCAAAAAAAACATAAATTTAAATTACACCCATTCAAATTGCTGTTCTGTATGTCGTCTATTGTATATTAGTAATATATTTTTTTTAAAAGACAAAAGCCCTATGTCCATCAGATTGGACATGTCCAAAAAATAGTAATTTTCTTAAGTTTGTTGAAAAATGACTACACAGGCTGTTTTGTATCACTTTTTAGAAGACGTATCTGAGTTTCGGTAAAAATACGGTTAAAAACATAGCCTTGGGTCTCAAGAGGATACAGTCCGAACCCCGTTATAACGAACTTCAAGGGACCAAAGGTTTGTTCGTTTTATACTGGTGGTTCACTATATCCTGATATAGCGAAATTATTAGCGAAGCCATTTAAGAAAAATACTAGAGTTCACAAAAAGTATAACTCATTAATTACAATGTGTTTCAATAATGATGTGTATTAAAAAAATTATAAATCTATTAAAAAGGATCATTAATGAAGTAAAATCGACTAAATCGATTACATTAAACTGACACAATACTAATTAAATTACGGACAATAGGAAAAACGCGGGAGACCAAAATTTGTGTTCGTTATAACCATGAGTTCGTTATATACTGGGTTCGCTATAAAGGGGTTCGACTGAATATGCTTTATTTACTGAAGTGCCAGAATATCTGGCTTAGGACGATCACTTTCGGAACATGTAGCTTAACTCACCTTTCTCGTAATAGCTTCGTCCGCAAGCAGCTTATATAAAACGGCAGATATTCATGGATGATAAAAACTCTAAATGAGCAGTGAGCAAGGCAGGTGATCCGATTTAGGTGAATTTCAACGAGGTATGATAGTTGATGTTTGCACGATTGGTCATGGAATTTTGGAGATACAGGCAAAGTTTAGTGTGACATGGAATTCGACTTTGCAAATATATTTTCTTATCTCATAGTCTTGATACAGCATTGATTCGGTCCATGCACATTTTAGTGTAACTGTTTTATTATGTATGTCCTAAGATATATGTGTGTTTGGGATCGCGCCTTGCCGTATTTTGTACCGGTTTCTGGGAAGAAAGGTATGTACCTCCCGGAGGCAAATCTAGCTTATCGTGTAGAAAGGTTTTGTGAAAGAACAAAGGAGTGACTTGCCACCCCTTCTCGGCTATAAAGGGGTCTTAGCGTCCCCATAGCAACGGCCTAGTAACATCTTTTAGCCAATGAGAGAAGAAAGGTGTTTGTTCGAGGACATAGCTGACCTCTGCTCTCCCCGGTTCTAAAGAAGTAAAAAATACGTTTTTTAGCCAGTTGATGAATAAGCAGCGAGAGTGAGAGGACCTCGTGGTCTGTCCCGACCTTGAACTATCAGCCATATTTTTTTCTTGCGTTGCCGATTTCCGCTGGTCGACTTAAGAGAAACGAGATGCTCCAATTTCAAACGAGGGTGGTGGTAAGTCATACTTGTTTGTGTTATATTTATCAGGAGAGAGCACAGCTCTAATCTATTGTAAATAATTTGAATTTTATGTGTTCTAATAATTTTTTTAATGAATGATAACAATTAATATGATTATTTCGTAACAGTTTGTAATCAGTGTGTAAATTAATGTTAAGTAATATTAAGAGAAATTAATGGTAACATTAGATATTAAATTTGAGTTCGGTCTTTTAGTTATTATCAGACAGGTGTAAGAGTGTATTTCTCAAATTTATAATATAGCAAAAAAAAATAAATAAATAAATAAAAAGCCACTATACAAAATGTTCTAATTATTATATGTTCTAACTTAATTTAATATATTGGTGCGGTCAATAGGCTCTTCGAGCTCTGGGATTTTAAGAAATAAAAGTAATTATATAATTCACTGCACATTGTCTGAGTAAATTGTATGTAAAATGTTTATAATATATTTCAATGTTGAATTGTATGTATTGCATTGTGAAATTGAGTTAATTTTTTTTTATTATTCATTTCATAAGATAAATTTAGAAATTCTATTTGCTGAAATTTGAAATAATTAAACATGTCGAAAGGTTGTAGAACTAGAAATAGGCAGGCTAGTCCTCCCCCATCACCTTCAACGTCTGATTCAAACACTATAAATATAATAGCGCCAGCAAGTATTATAATTTCTCTGCCATCTTTGGTGGTCTTCACAGGAGAACTGTAATTTTTTTTTAAAATCATTTGAGGAAATCGCCCTCATTAGAAAAATGGAATGATGGAAAAAAATATATTATTTTAAAATCGCGTTTAACAGGGAAGGCGTTAGATTTTTCTTATGAACGACCCAAAATTTGAGAACATTTCTACCCACAAGGAATTAGTGCAGGCCTTAAAAGATAAATTTATTAAGTCCCCTTCATTTTCGACACTGCAAGAGGAATTCCTCAATATTAAAACAATGCTCCCGGTCAGTCAGTTTCCAATTTCGGCAGACACTGTTCAAGATAAGGCTACTAAATATTTAAAATTCACAAACACCAATTCGAGGAGGTCATTAAATTCAAAGAAAACATGTTACTCGGCCGATTCTTAGAAGCCTTAAGGTCTGATATAAGGATAGAAACAAAAAAATTGGGTCCGGAGAGTTTTAAAAAAGGTAGTAAAAATTGCTAAAAATATTGAAGCAGCTCTTAATGACAACAGGATGTTGAAGTAAACGCGTTTCGAAACGACTAGCGAAAATACGGATTCCACAATTCAGCACTAATTCAACTTAATTTTGAACAATCAAAAAAATATCGCATCTTACAGACAATTAAATGAATTTTCTATTAAAATCGAAAATCAGTCCACTGCAAAGATTTCTTGTCACATTTGTGGAAAATCACACAAAACCACTGATTGCTGGCATTTCAATCACATCCTCAGCTCAGCAACCGCAACAAGTTTCGCTCCCCAAAATTTTCCCCCATTTCGACCCCTTTTCATACTGGTCCACTGCAAATTACTTTCGCCCTATGTTACCCACCATTGAATGGTTTTGATACTCAGTTTCAACCTCAATTTCAATCGTATTTCCAAAATTCTAGGGGTTAGGCCAAAGATATAAAAGTCATTATAACGCAGGCAGCAAAAATAATTATAAGAAACATTCATCAAATAACGGAAATTTAAGCTCGTAGGGAACTCGTTTTCACAAGATGCTTCCGAAACAAAGTTCCACAACGGCTCGAAACCGGTATCGAAAGGAGGCACTGACGTCAGCAAACAGACTGTTCCTTTTCCTAGAAAACGCAAACAAATAGAGTGGGTTCTCTCGTGTCAAGGGACGGAAAAAGCTAATCTCCCAATAATTAAGGCTAAATTTCAAGACATTCAGACCCTTGGTCTAATTGACACAGTGGCAAATATCTCGTTAATCCATCCAAGTTTAATAAATCAAATAAAACAAAAAACAAAAATTAATTATATATCGCATAATATTAAAATCCACACCTTAAACAACAATAGTATCCCGTTCACAAGTGCCTGTACATTATCTTTTAAAATTAATGACCGCTGGTTCAAAAACACTTTTTATAGCACTAAATACGCATGGAATTGCAGGTATAACATTATTTTAGGCTTCGATTTTCTTAAAAGAAATAACGCCCTCATTGATGTTGAAAGCAACTGTTTAAAAATTGGCAGAATCTCTTTTGATTTGCGGATGATCAAAATCTCACTGTTGTTAATAATGTAAATATCATTCAAAAACAAAAATGCTTTTGCCAAACTTGCACATCATCTTATTCTTCCCCCAAATGAAACTCAATTGATAAAACAAAAATTCCGTCAAAAATTACGTCGGATTTTATCTTTTCAAAAAGATCCAAATTAGCTAATATCCATTTTGATGACTACTTACATGCACCTAATTCACAAAAGATTGCCTGTTTATTTGTTACAAATCGCACGGATCAGGAACTTTCTTTCCGCAAAGATACCAATTTGCTGAGATTTTAATGGAGGATCTGAAGTTTTAAGCCGAATCAAGAAGTTAATAATATACCAGTCTGAAGAAATTTTGTCTACGACAAAAATGAAATCGCTTGCAAATGACTTTGAATTATCCCATTTATCTGATGACGAAAGACCACAATTTTACAAATGCTACTCGATAACTATGGCTGCTTTTTCTAAAATTCCTATTCTACCCTAGGGGCTACTGATGCAATTAAACCCAAATTTAAATTATTACATGATTATCCTTTACAATCTCGTTCCTTAGCCAAAAATTTTGCCTACACTGAAATAAAAAATCTGTTAGATGCAGGTATCATTGAATCTACCAATTCTAATTATGCTTTTTCAGTGTTATTTGTGAAGAAGAAACAAAATCCTAATGACAAGAAATCAAAATTAAAATTCCGTATGGTAGTAGACTATCGCCTATTGAATAATATATCGGAAGCTTTCAAAATTCACTTGCCCAATATAAATGATATTCTTCACAAAATTGCTGGCAATCAATTTTATTGTGTTCTTTATTTAAAAAGTGCTTTCTTTCAAATTATGTTAGATCCTAATGAAAGGGAAAAATTAGCCTTTGTGACCGAATTTGGTAATTTTCAACCCACTCGTCTCCCATTTGGCAGCAAAAATATCACCTCATATTTTCATACCCTAATGAACAAATGCCTAGGTGATTTGACAGGCAAGCATCTTCAATTCTTTTAGATGATGTTATTATTGCCCATGATTCCATCCCTCAGCTATTAAAATTATTACAACAGGTTGTAAGGTATACACAAGATTCGATTCACAAGAATCGAACTTTTGAGTGAATTAAGAAGCTGCTTTAGATAGTGCTAATTTCGGCATACGCGCTTAGTATAAATACACGCAGCGTCATAATGAAAGGGGAGTTGTTAAGGTTAAAAAGGTGTTATCCTGCGCTAGTGCTTAGCGGGCCAGAAGTTTGCATGGCAGTACTGCTGGTGTGACTTACTGTTCGTGAGTATAAAAATATATTGTTCTTGAAACTGTGTTTATACATTCCGTACAAGTAGTACGCATGCTTATTGCTGTAAAGCCAATTATATGTGCAACGAATTCATAAACATTGTTTCATGTATAACTGTGTGTGGTTCAATTCAAATAGAGAGCCACCTTCAAATTATATACACCCGGTCTGGGTAGAAGTGAGCATAGAAACTCTATACTGGCGCCCGAACAGGGACATGTAGTGACTAGGAAAAAATATATACTGCACAATATACCATTAACCACCTAATTACTAACTTCAGCAAATCATGACACATGTGCATTATAAATTCGGGGGAGAGCAGATACAAACAGTCAAGAAATGTCATGCTGTGCAATTGTGTTGACAATTTTAACTAAAATAAGTTTTTAGGGCGCAGTTGGCCATCCCAGTATCCGCAACTCTGCAAATCCACTGTTTGATGGTGTCACCTGGACCCTTCGGGTTAGTTTGTAAATGGTAGTGGCGTTTTTCCTCCACACAACGTGTGGAAGGTTTTTTTGGCTTTGCCACCCATTATGTAAAAAGTCAGACCAGCACGCGTTTTCAATTAGTTAACTGAAGCCGTTCAGACCTCAGTTACCTAATTTTTTTTTTCGAGGGAGGCCAGTGTAAGGTATACACAAGATTCGATTCACAAGAATCGAACTTTTGAGTGAATTAAAGAAGCTGCTTTAGATATGCTAATTTCGGCATACGTGCTTAGTATAAATACCACGGAGCGTCATTAATGAAAGGGGAGGTTGTTAAGGTTGAAAAGGTGTTATCCTGCGCTAGTGCTTAGCGGGCCAGAAGTTTACATGGCAGTACTGCTGGTTTGACTTACTGTTCGTGAGTATAAAAATATATTGTTCTTGAAAGCTGTGTTTATACATTCCGTACAAGTAGTACGCATGCTTATTGCTGTAAAGCCAATTATATGTGCAACGAATTCAATAAACATTGTTTCATGTATAAACTGTGTGTGGTTCAAATTCAAATAGAGAGCCACTTCAAATTATATACACCCAGGTCTGGGTAGAAGTGAGCATAGAAACTCTATAAGGTATTTGATAAATTGAAAGCTTTTAACTTAACCTTAGACCCTCAGAAGCTCCAACTTTTCAAAACTCAAATTGATTACTTGGGTTATACGGTAAATAGAGAAGGATTTTTTCCTTCTCTTTCCAACATAAATAAAGTTACCAGCTTTCCTGTTCCCAAAACTATTAAAAATGTAAAAACTTTCCTTGGCATGGCTAACTACTTTAGACATTTAATTAATAATTATGCAGAAATTGTACAACCTTTGGTCAATCTTACCAAAAAAAATTCAAAATTTATCCGGAATTCTGACTGCCAAAATGCCTTACAATCTATTCAAAATTTAATTCTTAACAAGCCTACTCTACATCATATTGATCCCGATAAAGAATTCTATTTAATCACTGATGCATCAAATGTAGCACTTAGTGGCATTCTCATGCAAAAGGATAACAATGATAATTTTTTTCAAATTTCTTTTTTTTTTTAAACAACTCAATCCTGCGGAGAGGCGATACTCTGCAGTGAAAAGTGAGTTATATGCCATTTACTCTGCAGTTAAACTTTTTAAGGATTTATTGTATGGTAAACCTTTTTGTATTCTCACGGATGCCAAGTGTTTAACTTATCATTTATCACTGCAGAAACAACATGATATAATTGCTAGATGGTTAATATATTTACAAGATTTTCAGTACTCGATTTCCCATGTTAAAGGTGTCACTAATCCCGGTGATTTCTTATCAAGAGTTACTCATTCTTCTCTTTTACCCCCCATGCAAATTAATAATTTATTCTCTGTCAATACTAATTTGGATAAGGAAAATATCCTAAATGAACAACTTCTTGATGCTGAGCTAAGCCACATAAGAGAAAAACTTGTAAATGATGATTTGAAAACCAAAAGAAAATTTTTCATTCAAAAGGACTCTAATCTCTTGTGCAGGAAAACGAAAATAAATAGAAAAAGATCTTTCAAGATTGTTATTCCTAAAAAATTAATAAAAACATGCATAGAAACTGCCCATGGCCCTCATTTTGGCATAAACAAAACCTATGATTTCATGAAAGACATTTATTTCGGTTCAGGTTCATTCTCAGATGTCAAGAATTTCTGCAATACATGTCATCAGTGCCTTAAACATAAATCAAAAATTCTAAATTCTGACTTTAATTTCATTAATAAATCTCATTTGGCTCCTGGTGAATGTATCGCCATTGACATTGTTGGTCCTCTTCCAAGATCCACAAACAATCATAAATTTATTTTAACAATTGTCGATCACTATTCTCGGTTTTTGGAGGCTGTACCTTTAAATTCTATTTCTTCAAAATCAATAATTAATGTTATAAATAAATATTTCTCCCTTTTTGGTATTCCAAAGGTTCTGATATCTGACAATGGGACTTATTTCACCTCCCAAGAATTTGAAAACTTTCTAACGAACTTAAATATACAGCATAACAAAGCTTCAATTTATTACCCTCAAAGTAATGGTCTTCTAGAAAGAGCGCATAAAACATTAAAAGAATCTGTGGCGTGCATTTCTTCTCATGCTTTCCAATGGGATGACAATTTGCTCTATTTTAAACTTTTTTATAACAATTCATCCCATTCTGCTACTGGTTTCTCTCCCGCGCAATTGTTTTTCTCGAGCAGAAAGCTGAATATTACCATTCACTTAATTTTGATCCGCAAACATGTCAGGATTATCAAGAATATTTTTCAAAACAGCAAAAGTTGATTGAACAATCTCGCAAAGCTGTTCAGGAATACGAAAGGAAGTTACTAGAGGGTAAAAATGACAAAAATTCTAATATAAATACTTCAACTTTCAAAATTGAAGACACTGTGTTTTTAAAGGCTCTTATCACTCCTACTGCTCTAGGTCTAAAATTTCTTGGTCCTTATAAGATTCTAAAAGAATTTAGAAACAAAAATTTTCTCATTCAAGATTTAATGACTCCAATGCTAAGCCAATAAAAATCCATCAATCAAAATTATGTAGAGTGCCTCAAAAGACCAGCTATGTATAAATTATCATTGAATACACACAGTTTAATCTTATACCATTTTTTTTCTCTTCTTTCTTTTCTCATAACTTTGACTTGTTAAACATGTATTTATGTCAAATGTGTTCCTTGATACAAGAAATGCATAGCTTTCTAGGCTATGTAACTCTCTGGAATAATGCAGCAATAATTTTCCTTTGTGTGTGTAATCCCATGTTTATATATATATATATATATATATATATATATATTATATATATATATATATATATATATATAATAGTGATCTGTATAACCTAATGTTTATTATTATGCATATCATTTATGTCACTTTAATTAAGAATCTATGTGATAGGATCTTATTATAAATGCTTCTCAAATGTTGTGCATGGTGTTCATGCACGACCCAACTTTTCCCACATCATGTGTGTTTGTTTATATTGGTGAAGTTATTGTTTCAGCCTCAGAATTCATATGCGAAGGCTCATGTTTGTTTTAAACTATTGTTTTAAGTTATTGAAGTCTATCTATGGGTCGTTGCAACAAGCTTTAATTAAATAAAGAATTTAATAATAATGGACTTGAAAATTTAACAGCTATTTCACTGACAAAAAAATTTGTTTTGTAGTTACCAAAACGAATTTAATTTTGTTTAGCTGTCACAAGAATTTTTTTTATTCTGTTGTTTGCATCACATGTAGAGTCGTCGATGCATGCTGTTGTATTGTCTAGTGATATTGCTAATGTGGGCTGGTGCCTAGTATGCTATTAATTGCTAGTTAACATAACAAAGAAAAAAATCTTTTTTTGTTTGTTTGTCTTTTGGTTTCTGATACTATTGTGAAATTTTGTGATCTGGCTTGGTCAATGCTGAATATGGCTTAAATAAAGCTACTAGTGGGAAACAATTTTGCAGTATTATGTTATTTATTAAAAATGTATAGCTAGCTACCAAGCTGAACTGCGTACATCTGCTTTGTGCCCATAAACAATAATAATAATAATAACAAACTTTTAACTACATTTATTTATTTATTTATTTTTGCATATCCTCCTTTGGTACATTGTAATAATTTTGTATGCTCACTGTGGCCACTGTGCTCTCCCTGGTGTTTTTGCCATATCTCCATTACTTACCACCACTACCACCTACTGTTTGCTATTCTGCTATTATCATGCTGAGCGTTCTACAAATCAGGTGTTGCAAGAAGGAACACTGTTGGGATCAATTGTTTGCTGCAGTTCAAGGAGCAGGTTATGATATCGCACACTAACACTACTGGTGAGACTCTGTGCCACATACAAATTTGTACATTCAACTTATCATTTCCTTTCTTTCTTACTGCATCATCGAAACGACGAGGACGATGCTACATCCTGGAAGATTCAGAGGATCCCGATGGAGTTGTTTCCTGATGCAAGTCTCTGCTGAGGTCACCAGAGTGACTGCTTCGGCATTCTCTTCTCAACAGCGGGTCTCTGGATCCTGTTTCACAGCAAGTGAAGTATCTTCGCCGACCCGCCAGATCTTCTGAGGCGCGAGTTTTCATACTCGAGGCTGTTTTGCTATATTCACAGAACTTTTCCAAGAAATATACTGGTTTTGATTCTGGTAGACATGGCATGTAATATGGCCCCCCATGGACCAATCCAAGGTCTTAAATCCTAATTTGGATTAATTGAGTTTTTTATCTACATGGTTAATTTATATTTGTGTTTTTTTTTCTATGGGAGGGGGGGGGGGGAATGTGACATGGAATTCGACTTTGTAAATATATTTTCTTATCTCGTAGTCTTGATACAGCATTGATTCGGTTCCATGCACGTTTTAGTGTAACTGTTTTATTATGTATGTCCTAAGATGTATGTGTGTTTTGGGATCGCGCCTGTGGCTTATTTTGTACGGTTTCTGGAAGAACGGTATGTACCCTCCCGGAGGCAAATCTAGCTTATCGTGTAGAAAGGTTTTGTGAAAGAACAAAGGAGTGACTTGCCACCCCTTCTCGGCTGTAAAGGGGTCTTAGCGTCCCCATAGCAACAGCCCTAGTAACATCTTTTAGCCAATGAGAGCTGAAAGGTGTTTGTTCGAGGACATAGCTGACTCTGCTCTCTCCGGTTCTAACGAAGTAAAAAAAAGACGTATTTTTAGCCAGTTGAAGAATAAGCAGCGACAGTGAGAGGACCTCGTGGTGTCCCGACCTTGAACTATCAGCCATTTTTTTTTTCTTGCGTTGCCGATTCCGCTGGTCGACTTAAGAGAAACGAGATGCTCCAATTTCAAACGAGGGTGGTGGTAAGTCATACTTGTTTGTGTTATATTTATCAGGAGAGAGCACAGCTCTAATCTATTGTAAATAATTTGAATTTTATGTGTTCTAATAATTTTTTTTAATGAATGATAACAATTAATATGATTATTTCTGTAACAGTTTGTAATCAGTGTTTAAATTAATGTTAAGTAATATTAAGAGAAATTAAATGGTAACATTAGATATTAAATTTGAGTTCGTGTCTTTTAGTTATTATCAGACAGGTGTAAGAGTGCATTTCTCAAATTTATAATTTAGCAAAAAAAAAAATAAATAAATAAAAAGCCACTATACAAAATGTTCTAATTATTATATGTTCTAACTTAATTTAATATTTAGATTTTCAACTTTGCCTGTATTCAGCCAGACTATACCTCGAATAAAAGAATTCCGTTAAAAGATCGAACCTACTGCAATAGTATGGCTGTCAAAAGACTCTTAATTACCGTGACCGGCGTCTTCTGTAGACAATCATATCAAATGATGGAAGTGCAACCATCCGTCACAAATAATATCTCAGTTCAATGCTGGGGTCTCTACTAACATTTGCGTGAGAACTGTACAACGTTAAATGCATGGTATCGACTTTAATAGCCGATGCCTAACGACGTATTAGACAGTTATCCCTGTTTTTCTGACACTTCTGTGTAGTATAGCCTGAAAGGTATTGATATGAGATAAAATATTGTAAATATATTCACCCAACTGATTTAAAATAATGCAAATCAGGGCTGAAGGCAGGAACTTTCATGAAGTAAATCAAAGCAATCTCCTCTAAGAGTAAGTTAAAACCATTACCTTCTAAATTTCCTCTGTATCTTACTAGCTATAAAATTCACTAGTACAGAAATATTACAGAACGTTTTCGTTACCTGTATATAAAATATCCTCTAGGAAAATTATGCATTTTAATACTAATATTTTTTCTGGTGAGTATTTTTTTTAAATAATGAAACAAAAACGAAAAAAAAATCTCTTTTTAACGCAATACGTAACTCTTAATATACGTATTCTAAATTCATACGCAATACGTAATTCATACTACTTCTGGTAGTTGAATTCCTGCTAGATAATTTTAATCCTACTTTTAATTTTGCAAGTTTTCACTAACAGACTAAATACCGGGTGTGTCACAATTCCCTCCGGGGTTTGGAAGGCTTATAAAAAAACAATATTACCAATACAGCAACAAAGTTGATTTTGCTGGAGAAAGAAACATTACAAGTTTTGTTTCACAAATGTGTTGGTAGATGGCGGCGCTAGGTCTGATAGCAGTATGCGTGGTTCATGCGTGGTTTCGGGAAATTTCAGGTAAGTGGTTGATTGTTGTGATGGAAAACGAACTGGTGTCCAGGACCTTCGCCGGTAAAGGTTACTCGTGTTCGAGATGCGTTTGTTCGAAGCCCGAGAAAGTCAATTCGTCAAGCGAGTGCGGGATTACCGATCCCGGGAAAAACGAGCGAAAGGAGAATTTGACTTTAGACTTGATATATACGCATCACGAAAGGTTCACATATTGAACCATTTGTGAAACAAAAACTTGTAATGTTTCATTCTCTAGTAAAGTCAACTTTTGTTGCTGTATGGTAATATTTTTTTATGAGCCTCTCAAAATCCGGAGGGAATTGTGACAACCCTATCTATGAAATGGGGATTTTAGAACTACGTAGTATACTCTTAAAAATGTTCTCTGGATAATCTAATCACAATGTCTACGTAACTGAAAATAGAATTGCATGAGCGCAAATGAAGTTAAATTAATTTCCAATATAGAGCAATTTTAAGTTTTAAAAATTCTTTGTACTTGCAGGGTCTTGACTGCACTAATTAAACGATAATATTGAAAACTAAATGCAATAATGTCAATTAAAAACTAGCTTTTCTTTTTACCACTGTGTCATACTATTTTCAATAATCAATATGAGTACAATATTTAGAAATTCTATCGAAGGAATGGAACTTTGTTTACTTTAGCCATAACAAAAATTTTTATTTCAGAAAAATGTTTCCAACGAATAAATAATAATTGTATAATGGATTATCTTTCATGAAACAACACCAACCTTTTCAAAAGAGGAAATTATTTTTGAACGGAACGATAAGCGAGAGTCGGTAAGCTCGGAAATATTTGAATGACTAGAGAGCAAAACTGAAAAAAAGCGTTAAAACTAAAGTTAAAATATGAATATTAGATAAAATATTGATACTTTAATCTACAGTTAACCTTACTATTTCTAAAACAAGAACGAATAAATGTCAATAGGATGATTATGAAGTTCACTGACATTAACATAATTTCCTTTATTAACTAGAATTCAGCTTTTCTGATATACCTATATTTCCTGAAATGGGTCATTTTCTCTCTCTGAAAAAAGCATGGAGTATTCGGTACTTAATTACTAGTCAGCTAAAAAAAAAATTCTGTTTCAATTAAAATTCACTATCCATTCTTTTATAATTTGCATCAATATAATATTATATATATATATATATATGTAATAATCCCAACGGGGATTATTAGACTGTGATCGTATATGTCGCGTTGCGACCAAATCTGTTCAATACACACTAAGAAAATGGGAACAACTCTCAAAGAATATCGTTAGTTATACATATATCACGTTTATTACATATAAATATTACATGTACACCATCATAGCATCTGGTCGAATTCATAGTCAAACACCTATGATTATATATCAATGCAATTTATAATGAGTATTATTAGCATTATACTAAGCAACACCGACCCTTAGTCAAGAGGCAAGTATGTAATAAGCAGGGATGTGAAAGAAATTATATTAGCAAATATGCTCACCCATGGGGCCGCTGTCGCTATCGGATGCATTCGTTTCCACCACTTGGATACCACAGTTCGTGTAATGTTTGGAGGACCCTGAGCACTAAGTTCGTCAAAAGAGTTCTATCTCGACACTAAAAAAAAGGTCATTGATCGATGATCACTCTCGGTAGTTCTCGTGCGTTGATTTGCGATGGTTTCACACTTGTTTCGGGGTTAGTCCTCACTGGCTGGCGGCTGTCGTCGGCGCGTTCAAACCACTATAAGAGGATGCGTACACCTTCAGGTAGCGGCCTAGTAGTAGTAGTTGCTTCGGCTCATCTTTTTATACTGCACTTGGTCGTATTTTGCGGATCTTCGCTAAGCAAGTAATTTCACGTCGTCACTATTTCTTTCTTCGTAAGGAGCTCACGCTGGGCATTCCGTCGTTGATTTGAATTCTCATCGGCCCTGTAGCATCTTAGTTCTGTCGTTCATTTTGTAATACGGGGATCTCTTGTCGGCCCTGTGACAGCTTAGTTCTTGTCATATTTTTATAACGGGGGCTCTCTCTAAAATGCTTCACATCATGTATATAAATGTCTTTTCTTTTTTGTAATTGGATCTTGCCTTCTGGCTACCCGATTCGCTCGCTCCACCTCTACTTGGGCTGGGGAATGAGCCACCTTGTTCAAAGGTTGGTTTATGTTTTATGTTTTTACTCGCATTGGCTGCATCTTAAATCTGTCTTGCATTCTAATTACCTTGGACGCCTATTCTTGTCTGGGAAAATTCTCAATCCCCATGCACCTGCTTCTTAAACTTTGTCCTCCGATTTATTGCTGCTGTTCTTCTTATTTTTACTGGCCCCTTGTTGTTCACGCGGAGCCAAGCCTCACTCATTGCCGACGTAAAGCGTCGTAGCCATAAATCGGTTGTCACCTTTAGGCTGGGTGGTTCTCCTATCAATTTAGATCACTCACATCCTGCCTATTACAATATATATATATATATATATATATATATATATATATATATATATATATATACAGTGGCTGCCAAAAATGTTCGTATACTTACGATTTCAATGAAATAGGGTCTATCCATTAACTAATATGAATATTTCAGAAAGGGTATTTAATAATAAGATCTACCATCTATTCTTAACAAAACTACATGAAATATTGTAAAAACATAGTAAAACTTTATTTTTAAGAAGCCAATAATCAAAAAGTAACAAAACTTTATCTCACAAAAGTCATCGTACACTAGTAACAAATCTCTACATATTAGTAAATATTCTAATTTTTCGTTAAATTAATATTTAGTAGGATATCCTTTAGTATCCACGACGACTTTTAAACGTCTGGGAATAGATTGCACACTTTCTTTTGTAATTCTGATTGAATGTTCATCCATTCTTCCATCATAATTGTTTTAGATCGTTTTTGTGTGAATGTCGTGTTTTCGTACTCGAACCTCCAATTCTCTTAAATATGTTCTATTAGGTTTAAATCTGGTGATTGACGTGGTGTTTTCAAAACTTTTGAACAATTATAGAGACTCCAGAGGCGAACGTTGAGAGCCGTGTGCTTAGGATCGTTATCTTGATAAAAAAAACAAAGTTCTGTCCTATACCTAAATTTTGCGCTGATAATTTAAATTGTCTCTTAAAATATTTATATAAACAGCATGATCGCATTATGCCATCAATAAATACCAACATACCTAGTCCTGGTGCTGACATGCTCCCCCACCACAGGACACCTCCACCGCCATGCTTAACTTGTTCCTACGAAGTTCTTGGGATTAAGTTCCTCATTTTTCTTCTCCATATAAATTATCGTCCCTAGGAACCAAAATGTTAAACTTGTTTTCTTCGGGAAATAAGAAATTATTCAAATAAGTTCGGGGTTTATTTATTATTGATAGTGCGAAGGACAGCCTAAACTTTCTGTTTTTCTCACTCACAAAAAATTTCCTACGGGCAGAAGGCCATGTACTCCAGCTGCTCTGAGAACTCGTCGAACAGTTTCAGGTGAAATTGAAGTAGAAAATGTTTCATTAAATCCTGCAGAAACTTTTACAGCACTCAACGTGGATTTTTCACAAATTTTCTAATTATAAATCTCTGATCACGTTTTGTTAACTTTGCCGTACGGACCTTTTCCTTACCCTGTTTCAGATCCGATTTTCTTCTTTTAAAGCGTTTTATTGCATACTACACAGTAGAATGGGATAACTTCAAGTAATTTAGCAGTATTCCGAACTTAATTTACCACTATTATGCTGAAAAATAATGAATTTTGAATGCTGTTTGTGTTTCTTTACGACTGCGGGCCATTTTTAAATAATAAATATTACTATTACGGAACATGCAAGCAACATTAAAGTCCAAACGATATTTTAAATGCCACCACAATTCAAAAATGAAAATAAAGCACCAAAAGATCATATTAATTATGAATTTATCTGAAAATATTTCAGTGTACGATGACTTTAGTGAGATAAAATTTTTGTTACTTTTTGATTACTGGTTTCTTAAATATTAAAGTTTTACTATGTTTAAAAATATCTTCATTTAGTTTTCTTACTGATAGATTATAGATCTTATTATTAAATCCCATTCTGAAATATTCCTTTTAATTAATGGATAGACCGCTATTTTCATTGAAAATCGTCTAGTGTACCGAAAACTTCTGGGAGCCACTACACACACACACATATGTATCTATATATATACGAGAGCTGTCCTGTAAAGTATCGAACTGAATGTATAAAACATAATACAGCCACCGCTCTGTGTGAGCACCGCTAATTAGCATGTTTAAACATATGTAAATTGTTATGTTGGCAATTATCCCAAGCACTGCGAAGCGCGGTTCTCTTGTTAGCAATAACGAAAAGTGAACGCAGTGGAAGTCTCTGTCGGGTTGGATCTGACGGAATCTCCTGAGCACCGTGTTTGCATCAAATTTTGTAATAAAATTGGAAAACAAAAAACGGCAACCGAAACGTTCGATTTGCTTAAGAAATCATATGGTGATGATGTTATGGACCGAACTCAAGTGTTTCAATGGTTTAGACGTTTTAAAGATGGAAGGGAATCTGTGGAAAGTGATGCACGATCAGGGCGTCCATCAACATCGAGAAATGATGTCAAAGTGGAACAAGTCCGTACTGTGGTGCGATCAGATCGAGGAATGACAGTTCGAGAGATCGCGGGAGGTGGACAGACCATCGAGAGATGGACAAACCATTAATAAAGAGTTCTACCATGATGTGCTCAGGCGACTTCGTGATTCCGTGAGGAGGAAACGACCAGCAAAGTGGAAATCTGGGAAATGGATGCTTCATCACGATAATGCCCCTGCTGTGGTTCAAATTTTTTAACCAAACATGGCACCGTTCAAGTCCCGCACCTCCCTACTCACCAGACCTCGCTCCGTGCGACTTTTTCTCATTTCCAAAGCTAAAGAAAACGCTTAAAGGACGACGGTATGAGGATGTGATGACCATCAAACAAAAAGCGATCGAACAGCTGTTGACCATTCCAAAGAACGACTTCCAATCCTGCTTCCAAGAGTGGCAACAACGTTGGGCTAAGTGTGTTGCTTCTCAAGGACGATACTTTGAAGGGGATTAAACTGAAGTTTGTATATCCACTATATTTTTTTAGTTATAAATGAAATTCGGATACTTTACGGACAGCCCCCGTATATATCTTGAATCGATTATTACTGGTGCCGTTACGTCAGAGTCCTTACTTCATCATCTAAATATTATAACCTTACATAAGTCTCCTAATCATTAATGTATCTATTCTTTGAATTTAACGTGTCGATGGACATGACTATATTTACATTTTTTTGCCCAATCAGTTACAAAGGACTCTATGGAAAAAGTCTTCCATAAATAGTGGAAGGAAGCACTTTGAATTTTCATCCTTGACTAGCAATTACTGCGTAGAAAAAGATATATGGTAGCGCGTTATTAACCTCAAAAGAATTTAATTTTAACGACAGAGAGTTAAAGTCAATGGAAATGCTTAAGGGAAACATGAAATCCACTCATTTCTGATGAAAGTATAGTGTCTGTTAATTGTTCCAGATCTAGAATGCTAGTAATCTAGTTAATAAATTCTTTATATTTAAAACTCTGAAGTTTTTTATTAAGCCATCATTTATAATTTAATGTGTTCATATGATTAGATATATTTATCTGCCTCTTCAAGAATTGTTTTCTCCTTAACTATGTAAATTTGTGTAATTTATGCCAAAAGTATTATTGTAGTACATTATATGTCAGACTACAATGAGCTTTTGCAATGAAGTGTGGGGTTGTGGAATGATTTTCTTATTATATACGTGGAACATAAAATTTAATGATTAATATGTTTAAAGTTTTACTATAGAGAGTGTCTGAAATTTCCCCAAGGAGAAAGTAGAAACTGTTTAAGGAATCGCAAGTCCACATATTTATGTCCTTGTTAGACGTGTTTACTCTAAAACTGCAAAAAGCGGTTTTTTTTATATTTTCACCACAAAACATTTGAAACATTAGTGTATCGCAAGATTAGAAATTTTTATTCCTTTGGTGTTTAGTAATTATATTACAAGTAAAATGACACTTCTAGCAAGTTTATTACAAGAATTTTAATTATTTATATTGTGACGTTGTCTCCATTACTACACGAAATTTGTAATTATATAAGTATGTGATGCTCGTTCCTACCCCTCAACATGAACATGTCATCTATCGGCGATATGTTAAACTGAGCGGTCTCATAAACTTACGAGCTCTTACGAGCACTTAAACGCCGGAGAAAGCTTTTGAATTCGCCGACCGTATAAAAGAATACCCCAATAGTCCACGGAGAACAGATGTTTTGAGTGCCAGAGAGGGACGCAGCTCTCCTGGTCTTCGGCCTGATAGGCCGCGTTGTCGGTGAACCCGAATCCGTCCTGACATATCGAACTGTAAATTCTAACTCGCTGTACAAACTTGCTTTAACTGTTGTAGTTGTAGTATGTTTAACGTAACGTATAGTAAAATAATTGAAGCGAAATGTTTGTCGTATTATTGACTACGTTACGTATGGTGTCAGAAGTGGGATAATTGAGTTAGAGTTAGTTATAGGTTTTTTAGAAGAATACGTCAGTATTTAGATATTGTTAGAAGAAGAATACGGCAGTATTTAGAGTTGTTAGAAGAAGTGTGAGATATTCACGGAAACTTACGCCAGTAAGAAAAATTGTTGAAGCTTTTGATGTGAGAAATTCACGAAACTTACGCCAGTAAGGAAAAGAGAAAATTACGAGATAATTGAGTGGTCCGGGGCCGAAAAGAGATTTTCCGCCGTGCTGTGCTGTTAGAAGGAAGGAGAAATCAAGAAAATTTTTCTACTCCTGTGGTTTCTAAAGTTGTATCATTCCCGTGCAGTGCGAGAAACGAATGTTTAGATTTTCGTCTGCAAGTTTCGGCTTCTGGGTCGGAGGTCAACGGTACAGCTGATTCTCCTTGTGTGGTTCGGGTTGTTCCGCGAGATGCGGGTGAGGAGTGAAAAGTGTGTTGACCTATATTTGCGGGAGATAAAGAAAATATGTGATTCTGTCTCTGAAAAGGTGTTCGATGCAGTGAAGTGTGTGTGATTTTATTGTGGGCCTAAGGGCTGAAGAATCTTTTTGTGTTGGCTTATGGATTATAAAGATTCAAGCAGCAAAAAAAGGGGGTGAGTCTATTTCCAAAAAATTCTAGAAGTTATTGCTTAAAATTCTGTAGTTAAAATTCTTAAATATTCAAGCATTTGAAGACCTATCGGAAATATCTTTGTTGATTATGAGATTAGAGAGAAATTAAAAAAATAATGAGATTCAATTGTTTTGTTTAAAGAGTGTATATGATATATTGTTCTCTTTGTAAATCTTTTTTAATACTTTTTTTAAGGAAATTCATTTTGTATTGTTAAATACTTTTCTCTAAGAAAATATTTAAGGTCTAAGATTTTCATTTTGTGTGTCATTTTACTAGTACTGTGATTCCATTGGGTTTTTAACTTACAAGATGTTATTATTATTATTATTGTTAAGTCGGTAAATTAACGGATAGCAATGGCGTTTTTAGGCAAGGGGAAAAGGGAGGATCTAGTAACACTGGTTGATCAGTTGGAAATTCCTAGAAAAGGAAGCTAAACAATATTGCAATTGAAGGATTTGGTTACAGGCCTAGAAAATTATAATCCTGAATTCGTGGCTGAATCATACCCAACTTATTTTGAAGGCGAATCAGGAAGAGTTAGAAAGACGAGAAGCAGAGCAAACTCGTATACATAATTGGGAAAGGGAGGAGGCCCTACGTAAGGAAAAATTGAAACGGGAGGAGTTAATTCGGAAGGAAGCTGCGGAGTTAAAAGCCAGAGAATTGGAATTAAATTTTGAGTTAGAAAAATTAAGAATCGCACAAGTAATTTCCAGTTCCCAGTCCACCGCGGATATTCGAGACCCATTGATTTAAATTTGAAAAAATTAATTCCCGAATTTAATCCTGATAAAACGGACATTAGTTTATATTTAGTACTTTTTAAGCGACAGGTTAAACGCGCAAAAATACCTAAGGAAAATTGGGTTTCGCACCTTGTAGGACCCCTACCGATGATATAATTAGCGTTATAGCCAGAGAACCAGAAGAGTTCGCGGAAATTATGATCACATAAAACAGACCCTCTTAACCCGTTACAAATTAAACCCGGAGTCTTTTCGCCAGAAATTTGTATCCCATCAAAAGAATCCCATGTCAACCTGGAAGGACTTTGCGTTTGAGTTGCGGAACTGTTTACGAGAATGGCTAGATGGTTTAGAAGTCGATAATTTTCAATCTCTGAAAGATCTTTTGGTCGCGGATCAAATAAAGAAAAGGGCAAAGATGAAGGTACGCGAGCACTTCATAGATAAGTGGTCAGATATAAAAACTGAATCGGAAATAGTTGAGTTACTAGATGGATAAGACAGTGTAAGAGCAATGGGCCCAAAATTTAAAGATGCGAGAGATAGTAGGGTAGAGAGAACGCGTCCGTTCATACAAGAGAAGCCCCGGGAAAATAAGCCAAAGTTCTATCCCCTGGTGCGTCAGCAGCACATGGTCCAGTAAACCGAAATAGGGCGTTTGATCGGAGAGTAAATTTAAAGTGCTTCGGTTGTGGCTCCGAAACGCACCTTCGCTCATCCTGCCCACGATTGCAGAAAAAAACCACGTTGGGTTCCGTAAATAATGTACAAGAAATAGAAAAGACTGATCTGTTAGAATCCTATACATTCCCAGGTAAGGCGAATGACCAAAGGATTGAAATTCTTAGGGACAGCGGTTGCAACTCTTGACATTGTTAGTAGAAGATTTATTTGTCCACAAGAATTTACAGGTGAGACAGTTTGGATAAAACAACCGCTGAGTTTAGAGTTAATTTGCTTACCTTTAGCTCGTGTGGAGATAGCGGGATATTTTGGAAAAATTATTACTAAGGCTGCTGTATGCGGAAATCATTTGGACCAAAATCGGTATTTATTAGGTAATAAAACTGCCGAGATGATACGAGAGAAATATCGATATGATTTTTTTTCGGTGGAACAGCTAAATGCCGTCCAACCGCGCCTCACAAACGGAGGAGCTTATAAAAAGAGGCGGAACGGTCAAACGAGATACGGAAAGTACGGTAGAATTAAGGGTAGATAATCGCGAAGAACAGGAAAATAGCATTCCGATAGGAAACAGAAGAGCCAATAGTAATTCCATCGTTGGAGGCAGAAGCTCCAGAATTAGACCTCTTAAAGATAGATAAGAAACTTTTTTTGGAAGCGCAGAAAAAGTGTAAAGAAGTAAAAGAATTAGTTAGCCGAGTAAGCGAAACAAGTGCAGGAAAAGCAGATAAAACGTATTCGATCATTGATGGAATTTTAGTTCGGAATCGCGAAGATCGTTTGGAAATGTCACAAAATTATTATTAATTCCAAAGGCATTGAGACATCAGGTAAAACGCTGTGTCATGAAAGCACGTCAGCGCATTTAGGTGGAACTAATCAAAAGATAAATGATTAGTTATTTTTATTGGCCGAATTGCTATAAAGACATGGACGAGTTCGTGAGTAGGTCTGACCAATGTCAAAGAGCAGGGCGTCCGAACGAGAAGTAAAAGGCTCCACTGAAACTGGTCCCGGTAAATCAGGAGGGTTTTAGCAGAATTAATATTGACACATGTGGACCCTTACCTTTGACCACCGAGGGACACCGTTACATACTGACTGCAATATGCATGACATCTAAGTACCCGGAAGCAATTCCGCTATCAGATATTAGCTCAGTTAAAATAACCGAAGCGTTATTAAATATTTTTAGCCGTACAGGATTTCCTCGCGAAGTGCAAAGTGATTTACTCAACTTCTTTCACTTCGGCCCTAATTACAGAGTTTTGATAAATTCGGTATTAAGGTACACCATAGCTCTGTACACCATCCGCAAAGTAATCCTGTAGAACGTTTTCATCGAACCGTAAAAAGATTTTTGAGGGCATTATGTCTTGAATCAGGTGCGGATTGGGATAAACATTTTACCAACCATTATATTAGCTCTCCCGTACTGTATACATGAAAGTACAGGCTATACACCATCTGAATTAGTATAAGGTAAGAACTTACGAACCCCTGAAACCTTGATAATGGAACGTTGGTTAGATCCGCCCCTGAAGGTGACTTAGTTACAAAGTACGTTTTTAATTTTAATAAATAGGTTGAAAAGATTGTCGAGAATTAGTGATAACGCGAGTAGAGTAAATGCAAGGGAAAGAAAGTCTGGTACGATAAGAATGCAGTGAAACGGGAGTTCAAGGAAGGAGATTTATTCTTCGTTTTGGCGACGACAACGACCTAGTAAGCTTTCTTTGCAATTGGTAGGTCCTGCGAAGATTAGGAAATAAAATATCGGAAACCAATTATGTATTAGAAATTCCTGGTAAGAAAGATAAGATTCAAATTTACCATATTAACATGCAAAAACCCTATCACACTAGACCCGAACATGTAAATTTGTTGAGTTATGAAGGCGATCTTGAAGTGAAGGAAGATCATGATATAGATATCCCTTATTTAGAAAACAATCCTACGAATTTTGATTTCGAGAACTAGTTAGACTTAGTGAGCTAGAGAAAAATTTGACAGCTGGTCAAAT
The DNA here is from genome assembly GCA_907164885.2 of Dolomedes plantarius. Lineage (NCBI taxonomy): Eukaryota > Metazoa > Arthropoda > Arachnida > Araneae > Dolomedidae > Dolomedes > Dolomedes plantarius. The sequence continues at coordinate 73,587,824 of OU015494.1, read as the reverse complement.
TGACCAATTAAAAGAAGCATTGGTTAGGTTTCCTTCGTGTTTTTCAATGATCCTGGTACCACAAATTTAGTAGAACACGACATTACTTTAATGAGCGATAAATCGATAAGATCAAACACTATCGCACTTCACAGAGACCAAACGGAAATATTAAAATCAGAGATCCCAAAAAAAATGTTACGTTTAGGGATTATCGAAGTAGGTGAGTTGGATTACACCTCACCGTTAATTTTAGTAGAGGCCCCAGGTAAAGACCCTCGACCATGCGTAGATTACCGAAGGCTGAATGAAATCCTTAGGACAGAGTATTTTCCCCTTCCAAACACCGAAGAGCGAGTGGAAATGTATCATCGGCCAATTACATACAGTATTGGATTTGGCTAAGGGATTACTGGCAGATTCCTTCAATTGAAAAGGCGCCAAAGATATGCTGCGTTCTGTACAACATTCGGAACTTTCAGATGTCTAAAATGAGTTTCGGTTTAAAGAATGCACTATTTTCTTTAGTAACTTATGTCGGATGTATTAAAAGAAATGGAAGATTTTGACGTCCCCTATTTAGATGACGTTGCTATATTTTCCGACACTTGGGAAGCCCATTGAAACATATAAGTTAGTTCTAGAGATAATAAAAAGGGCGAATTTGAAAATCAAACCCGCTAAGTGTAAGTTTCGCACAAAGCCACGTAAAGTATTTGGGTCATATCGTTGGGAATGGAGCACGTACCCCAGCGGAAGCAAAAATTGCAAGTGTAAAAGTTTCCCGACGTCGATGAACCAAGACTCAAATCCGGCGTTTTTGAGGATTATCCGGATATTACAGCAGGTATATAAACAACTTATTCCGTACTCGCAGCTCCGTTGACAGATGCGTTGAATGGCAGAGCTACAAAAAGAAGTTTTTTGGGACTGATGCATGTGAAAAAAGCGTTCCGCGCATTGAAAAAGAGTCTTACGGATAAGCCCGTGTTACATGCTCCAAATTTCAATCGTGAATTTATCGTGCAAACCGATGCTTCGAATTCAGGAATAGGAGTAGTTTTTGAGCCAAGAGTCAGAAATCGGAGAACACCACCCTATTCTATCCTGAGCAAAAAGTTTTCAGATGTTGAAAGACATTGCAGTAGCACTGAGCGAGAATGCGCCAGTATAGGTGTTTGCAATAAAAAATTACATTATTTTTGGATGGTCGAAAATTTACAATCATAACCGACCACAACCTTTACGTTGGGTTACGTACAAACGCCAGTTCAAACCCCCGATAATGCACTGGGCACTACATACAACCGTATGAATTTGAAGTAAACATAAATCGGGCAGGTATCAAAAAAACGCAGGACAGTCTGAGCTGGGTAGGGTCCGAACGAAATAATTGGTCAACCACCGCAAACCCCTTCTAGTGACCAGGAAAAGAGAATTCGAACATGAATCCCCCTGAAGAAGGCATACTCACGAATGATGTAAGCCTTGACGAGATAAGAAGACAATAGTACCATATGTTGTCTTATGTTATTTTGTTTAGTGAATCATGCAATTGTGTAATTTTTGTCATAGTAAGGAAAGTAACTTTTTGCGTTTATTTTTTCTTGTAGTAGATAACTAAATACTTGTTTATGTCAAAGTATAACAACGTGAATGTTGTATTCTAGGGTTTAGAAAGCATAATATGTATGAGAAGTTGATATTTACTGTAAAAGAAGTTTTTTTTTTATGTTGTATGCTTAATGTTAGATTAAAAGAGTAGATTTAAAGAATGTTATATTGTTGTATTACTTGTTAATACTCAGTTATAATTGTATTAGACATGAAATGGAGTTCTTAGTGTTAGTTGAGGAATATGAGAATTATGAAAAATGTATGTTATTATCGTCTGTGAAGTGGGATTTCTCTCTAGCACTTTTCAGAAGGTCATACCGTTTAAAATTGTTAACATTTTAAGACAAAATTATGGCTTTGTACTTATATGCAATAACTCTGAATTTAATGGAGAGACTCCTAGGATGGAATTTTCCGAGGAAAAATTCTTTAAAGAGGGGAGGAGTTGTGACGTTGTCTGCCATTACTACAACGAAATTTGCTAATTATATAAGTATGTGATGCTCGTTCCTACCCCTCAACATGAACATGTCATGTATCGGCGAAATGTTAAACTGAGCGGTCCTCATAAACGTGTATAAGAGGCCATAAAGTTCATGTAAGGGCGGTTTTGACGTTATAGAAAAACATACATCCCAGAGTGGTTCGAGGGCTCTCCAGAATTTTGATACTATAGCGACATGTGGAATCCCATAAACTTGGACACTTACGAGCACTTAAAACGCCGGAGAAAGCTTTTGAATTCGCCGACCGTATAAAGAAGATCCCAATAGTCCACGGAGACGATTATCTGTTTTTGAGTGCCAGAGAGGGACGCAGCTCTCCTGGTCTTCGGTCTGATAGGCCACGTTGTCGGTGAACCCGAAAGCCGTCCTGACATATCTAACTGTAAATTCTAACTCGCTGTACATACTTGCTTTAACTGTTGTAGTTGTAGTAGTTTAACGTAACGTACAGTAAAATAATTGAGAGAAATGCGTTGTCGTATTATTGACTACGTTACAATATTAATTTCCATTTATTTTTATGTCAAATAGATTGAAAATTTTCACATAGTACAAGCTTTACTTTAAAGAAAGAAAAATATAAACATTTGACTTACCTAAACTGTCAGTCGGCTGCCGAACGAATAGGTTTTCATTTTTTTCCTGGACCCAACCTATAAAAATCAATAATGCTCATATCATCTCCAAGTAATGAATAATAAAATAAAATATTGAACTCTTTTTGGTGGCATAAAGTCTAGCTTACATAGTGAAATGATAACGTAGTATTAATAAATGCCGTTAAAAACGAAAACTTTTTTTCTATCGCTATAGCCAGTTTCAGAGCTCATGATTAGTGTTCGTATGTTTGAAAGTAATATGCAATTTCTGCTCTGACAGACGTTTCATCGTCCTGAATTGGTTTGATTTATCTTTATTTTGCTCGTATTTATACGATATATATATTGATCCAGACGATGGAAGTTTGATTCCTATTCTGGATCCGTTCCTCCCTCCTCTCTCATAAAAAAAGAAAATGCATAAATGATATATTTCTTCATTATTAATCTTAATAATCTATTAAAATATATACCATTTCTAATTAAAAACTGCCCCCCCCCCCAGGATGACATTCGAAAGATGAACTTCATATTTTTGTAACAGAGTACAGCTATTAATCACCACATCAAGTGCTAGAAAGTAATTTTGAGTAAAAATTTTAATTTTATTAAATTTTTTCGACTTCATTGCAGGGGCGGCTCTAGTCCAGAGTTTTTTAGGTGGGCAACGTCGGGTCTTAGTGTTATATATATATATATATATATATATATATATATATATATATATATATATATATATATATATATATAAGAAATAAACATCGTCTCATTTTAAATTTTAAACACTTTTAGTTTTAGGTCTATGATTATATAATTTTAGGCTATGAAAACAAAATACACCAAACTTTTTTTTGGGGGGGGGGGGTTTCAATTGCCCTACTGACCCCCTCCACACACTTGGAGCTGCCATGCTTCATTGGGGTTTGTTACACTTGTTGTTGTTGGTTTCTTTTTTTGTTAGTGTGCGGTTGTCAATTTTAACCCTCAAACATATAAAAGAAAATATAAACTAGAATAATACAGTTTTTTCTTATTACGCTTAGGCCAAAAAAATAAACGAAATGGAAACTTCAGCTCAATTTTTTTTATATTCTGTACAGCATAAACATGATAAAAATTGGGCGAAGAAACTATAAAAGAGGAAAAAAAACTAAACTATAATTTATTGAAACAGCAGTTGTTTAAGTATGTTACTATAAACCTGTTTGATCCTGTATTTATAGTACCAAATGGCCAGCACAGTTTGGAGTAAATATTAAGTTACAAAATATTAATAAGTAAAATAGTAACGCTTTTGTAGTTTTAAAATGATAAATCCCTCAATCTCCGCCCCAGACTGGGCAGCCGAGACAACCTTGGACTTCTTGAGATCCTGAGGTTTATAACAATGACAAGTTATAAATGCATTTTAAATATATAAACTGTTCTTATCTCTGTCGATGGCAATGCAGAATTATGTGATGAATTACTTTGAGGGTGAGTTCAGAAGATGAATATTTTTATCAGCAGTAAGCCTAGGAGTTAAGGGGACTCACGACTCTTAAATCGAGGAAATAAGGTATATTTCCTACTTTTAGACTCTTTGTCCCTATTTCAATTACCCCAATTTTTCCAAATTTTATGTATTATGATAAAGTGATATATTTAATTTAATAAAAAATTTTCAAACGCTTCAAATAATTTAAACTATTTTTTTTTAAATGCTTTAGACATACCCTGGTTTTTTAAGCATTTTTATTGTATACTGGATTGCGCGCAGAACTAAGGAATTAATCTTACCTTAAATGTATAATTCTTGTTTTTATATTTAAAATAAATAATTCAAAGTACAATTAAATATAAAACATTAACATTAAAATATTTTTTTCGATTTTTTTTAAAACTGCTCTCCAATATACTTAAAATGTCCTTAAATTTTGGCATTAACTTACCCCTGAAAAAATTACAAAATGTCCAGTGATTGCAATAATTCTAGTTCAGACGCTATAAAATAACATGATTATGCAGTGATAAAACATTTCTTGGAATTATGTTTCATAGTTTTTGAGATATCAGTTGCGGATGATGCAAAATTACATTTAAGAAAATGAGTTTAAAAATTTTATTACCATAAATTGATCAGTATTTAAATATTTGAAATCAGTATCTCCGGAATTAAGCGGAATATTTTCTTGCGGTTTTGCTTTACTTTGTTCAGAACTAATCAGGACTTAAATATTTTTTTTCAAAGAATCGAATGTTTTTAAAGATTTAAGGGTAGTGAGTCCTAAGAGGCTTATAGAACAGGCGTGTGAAAATTTCATTTTCTATTTTCTTAAATATAAAGCGGTCAGTAAGAATTACTTCAGTTGCACCAATTTCTAACAATATGAATAACATATTAAAGTTTAGAGGAATAAGTGCAGCATTGCTATTACATGTTCATTCTAAATATATTCCATTAAAACTAATTTGAATGAGTATTGAGTGTGTGGATATTGACTTCGATGTGTATAAAAATTTTAATTCATTTCACTAAACGGATATATTAATGAATTTTTCTAAAAGGAACTTTGAAAGTTGAATTGGTATTAATCTGATTAGTTAGTTCATTATCACAGGATAAAATCCAATGAGAGAGTAGAACAACTGCAATAAACTTTCAACTGATTCTAAACATAAAGATGTATTTAGATTAGGATTGTTTTAAATTGTTGTTCTTCAAGCTGTTGACTATGTGACATCGGGATAAAATAAATGCTTTAAATCAATTATTAGCAATTTACTAGTTTTTTTAAGCTTTGATCGCAGATAAAGTTTTGAAATTTATATAAAGGAATATATTAATAAAAAATCCTTTGAAATTTGCAGCTAACACTTTTTTCTTAAAATTAATTATTCATCAAATATACACAAAACAACTCAAACAAATCAGTTTGCAGTATATCAGAATAAACTTTTAGAGACATTATGAATTCAATTATTCCCTAGGATAAGTTTAGGTTTTCCGCTTGCACTGCGTCGTGAACAGGATTTTACTCACTTAAGGAAAATAAAATTTTAATCGCTGCCACAGTATCTTAGGAAAGGACTAAATGGGTCGAAGCACACTGCATACAAATTATGGTACCACCCGAAATGAATTTGTGAATTTTCTTTAAAAACAGACCTTAAGTACCTTTTTAAAGTAAATTGTGGATGTATTTGCTTTTTGTGTATTCTCTATGTAAGGAAAACATGCTATTTTTTAAACGTGGAAAATTGTTTTTGAAAGTTGAGTTTCATGTTTAACTACCACTAATGATTGAATACATATTAAATAATATTATACATTTGCACTTCTGAAATTAGCCTATGAAGATTAATTGCTAAATAGCAAGATCTTGAGAAATCTCTTCCAAAATTGTTGATAGCGTTTTGTCGAGTATTCGTAGCTGAAACATTCCTGTCGAATATTGAAATAAGCGGAAAATCGATTTGAAAAAAAGAATCATTATTTCGAAATGCATTAATATATATATATATATTATATATATATATATATATATATATATATATATAGATATATATATATATATAATATATATATATATATACTAAGAAAGTATTATTGTATGTAATAATTACATTACAATTTTTTTTTTATATTTCGAAAATTAAATATATCCTGTTTAACACCTATTATTAAAATTTATTCCTGAACTTTTAAAAGCTATAAATTTACATCTTGAGATATTCCAGCTTTAAATGCTACATACAAAAACGTCTGTCATAAACTGTCAATGATTTCCTGTTGAATAAAGGTAGTAAGAAAGTCCAATTCGAGCCATTGACTTCTACTAAAATGGAATTTTTATTACTTAAAATACCATATCACTCGTTTTAGACAGTTAAGTAGGAAGTACGAAAACGTTATGTGTCCTTTGAACTGTATTTTATCTCGATCCTGACCATAATAATTTATCTGTTCGATATGTCATCAAATCATGCTGGTAGTTAAGATTTAAGTTATATGTAAGATGTATTACAGTTTTAGGACATTTTATCATGATCCTCTTGTAAATATAAACTTTTTCCAATAGAATGTCATAGTGAAATTTTGAATATTCCGGTATTTATTGCGACGGATTGGTTCATTATTGAACTGAACTGAATACACGTTTCTACTTATAATGCATTCATTTCACCTTTAAATAAGTATAGTCATTGCCAAGAGTTAAAAACCGTCATCTCTGAAGATGTTTCCAGATCAGATGTTACTGAATTTCAACGGGCCAAATTATTGGTTAAATAAGGAGTACACAATTAATTTGGAGGAGATAGCTGTAATCACCAGAACTGTGTTTAATATTTTCTACCATTTTCTTAAGACCCAAAAGCAGCGAGGAACTGTTGATTGAGTAAATGGGATTGAGGAAACATTCTAAATGATCATGACAGAAGACGATTAAAGCGCTTGTGTGTATGCGATTAAATAAAGTAAAACATGTTGATAGTAGAACTAGCAGGATTGTTCAACATCTAGTTTCAAAATCATTTCCACGTGTACATCACGTAGGGAAATAAAGTGAATAAGATAACGGCTAAAGGATGTTTTATAATGCCATCTGATATTAATACAATATATATAAACTGCCAAGAAATAAATATAATGAAAATAACTAAAATAATGTTGTATTCATTTAATAATATAATAATATGTGCGAAATTAACATAATAACATGTATTATAAATTAAAATTAATTTTCTACTTTAGTTGAGTTAGGTGTGTCAGATAAATATAGGATCACCAAAAACGGTGAACCTGCCAGGCATGGGGAGTAAAGCCTGAGAGGATAGTGGTATGAAGGATTGCTCATCTATTCTTTCTAAGAGTTACCAATATCATGTATCAATAAAATAAATTTAGCTAGAAAACTGAATCTGCTGATAAACCTAGTAATTCTTCAATCAATTTCCCTCACTAGCAGCAGAGATATATTCTGAAATGCATTGGTCTTGGTTCATTGGCATGCAATTGGGAAATATTTTATTAAGACATATTTGAGATCGCTGTTATGCATCGATTGATTTTCAACCCAGTAATCGAGGATTGATTTTGAAGTTGAAAATTATCAAAACAAAAAACGAAAGAAACATAAAAAATAAATTGGGTATAAAATAGGAATTAAAGGTCTTCTAATAATTAGAGCTTTAATGAAACATTTTAGAATTCTAAAATGTTTCGTTGAAAATTTCTAGTTAAAATATTGAAGCTTAGCATGGCCAGCTATTTGGTCATCTAATTGTCATCCTCTGGCTTGGTATTATTTATTTTATGCTCCAGATATTTAATTTAACTCTTTAGCTACAACGCATCCATTGAATGAGAAAGAAACCTCAAATTTATCATGAATGTTATATTGGAATCAGGATATACCCCAATTCATTATTTTCCCATTTATATTTGCTTGAATCGAGACTAGATATAAATGAAATATACATCCGACAGGAAAACAAATTAAATCTCCGAGAAATTGAATTGGTGAAATTGTCTTTACTTGTTTGCCCTTCAAAACATTTATAAAGTTATCTCTTGAACCTCTACTGTTTTGTACATTGATATCTGTGATGCAATTAGAAAAAAATGGTTGCCTGCAGTACTGATATCAATTGACTATGAGGAGGATTTTCATGAAAATAAATCCGTTTATATGATTTGACCTACGTTATTTAAGATCAATCGCAAGTCAATTAAAAATTCCGTAAATATTCTAGAATTACTAAAATTTGAAAAAAAGAACAAAATCGTAGTGGACTTTTTTAAAAACTAGGTAAATTATTATTTGCCTAAGTATACAAATGTTGAAAAAGTATCTATGTTCCACTTTGAAAACTACAACAACACCACTTTTAAAAATTCAGCTTCATCAAATACGAACAAAAAAATGTTGAAGAACAATGTTTGTTGAATTGGCTGCCTCAGGAATTTATATTAACACCACTAAAAGCATTAAAGATATACTTTTAAGAGTTAACTTAGTTGGTAACCTTTTTTGTATTTTATACAAAGGAAATACATATATTATCATGCTTTTAGAATTTTACATAAACGAAAGCTAAAAACAATCACTAACTAATAATAAGTAAAATGTGAACCTCTTAATTTTTTATATCAGACAGTCTACATAAGTTAAGAACATATTTATACTCGTTTTTACATTAATTACCTCTAATATCATATTTCTGCTTAAGGCACAATTTAGTTATACCTTCCCTAATTCTTATATGAAGCCAAATATAATACATGAGTGCATAAATCAAAAACATTAAATCTTTGTTTTAGATTCATGTGATAACTATAAGAATAAAGAAGAATGTATCTTGTCTAACAAAGTCTGCATCGTAATTAAGTAACAAGAATCGTTTTAATTAAGAATATTGTATCGACTTATTAAAAATTAATTTAAGAAAATGCTTGCAGGACCGTGATGTATTTAATTTCATTAAGCAATTATAAATTACCATTATAATTTTATCTCTCATATTTGGGTAATTAAAAACGTTACGATAACGACCTAAGGATTCAGGGCGGAATCAACACATTATGAGGCCTAAAAATGTTCATGTTTTTTTTTAATTCTATTTAAATGAAAAGTACACACACACACACACACCACATATATATATATATATATATATATAATGGTTATCAAAAGGAAGGAAAAATTCACAAACTTAGCGATTACTCATAAGTACGAGTAGAAATTTAATGAAACTTATACACTTTAGCAAACACATAGGGAGGTCATAGAATAGCATAAAAAGAAATCGCCCAGACATTATGGTGTTATAGAAACGAGAACTATGTATAAAATGAACAAATCGGATTGTGTCAGTTGGTATAGGAAAAGTACCTTTAATATGGGTCGTATGCTCCCCCCCCGAGAAGCAATACAGCATATACAGCTATGTGTGATGCTGTCAATTATGCGGTAGGAAGTGAGAGGCCATTGCTCTTTGAAAGCAGTGTGAAACGCGTGGCTAGGTTCCTAGGAGGAGGATGAGAGCAGTTATTACTTCGTCCTAAAGCGTCCCAAACATGCTCGATAGGATTCAGGTCCGGTGATCTAGCTAGCCACTCCATGCGCTGAATTGTTTCCTGCACAAGATAAGCCTCCACGATGCGAGCCCTGTGCGGTCTCGCGTTATCGTCCTGTAGCACGAAAGCATCACCTATTGCCCCGGCATAAGGGTGCACGTAAGCATCAAGGATGTCATCTCTATAGGTGTGAGCTTTCACATTTCGACGGGGAAAGACATGGAGGACTGTGCATCCATCCAAAAAGATACCAGCCCAAACACAGACAAAGCCTGATCCGTATGTATCTCCATCACGGATGTGTGATGGATGAAAACGAGTTCCAGGTTATCTCCAAATCAAAATACACCTACTATCGCTTTAGAGGCTAAACCTGGACTCATCCCTAAAGAGAATAGTCCTCCATTGATTACGCGTCCAGTGGACTTGTTGACGTGCTCACTGCAAACGTTCCCGCCTATGGCGTGACGTGAGTGGGACGCAAATGGGTGGTCACCTCGCAAAAAGACCACCTTCGTGAAGCATTCTACGCACGGTTGACGTTAATACCAACCTTCCAGACCTTGCAGTGTGGGAGGATCTGCAGACGGAGTTGTGGTTCTATACCTTCGTGCGCATAATGATAAATATCGGTCATCGGCACTCGTCGTAGCGTATGGACGTCCTTGGCTGAACTTCCTGGATGCCGAATCCGCGGTTAGAAATTATTGCCAAAATCTATGAACCACAGATGGACTCACATTTAGCCATCTGGCCACTTCTGTCTGACTTTGTCCTGCCTCTAGTCCCCCAATAGCTCGCCATTGGAGTTCTTCAGATCAAATGATGCCTGGGGGTCATTGTTACAATTTGGCTATGCCAGATGTCTATTCTCAGCGTCGCATCGACAATTACCGCCTTGCTCTGAGACATGTACTTTTATGCTTCTCGCAAATGACCTATTCCGACTGTAGGACCATTATTTTGCATAATGTAGTAATGTTAAGCACCTTTTACTTAACAACATGTTAAAATTTTAAACACATTGGCCTAGTTATGAACGTGTTATCACTCTTTTTGTGACTTTTTCCTTAATTTTTGATAACTAGTATATATATATATATATATATATATATATATATATATATATATATATATATATATGAGGGTGTGTCTGTGTCCTACTTGCTATGAATTAGTGTTTTATGAATTACTTTGAAAAATTTGTTTATTATTCTAGCTAGAGTTACTTGACACAATTCTATATTATAAAGATAATAATTTAAATATATCTATGATTGTATATTTTTGTCATGCAAATTTATTGTACTGTAGTTAAAATTTATCTAGGACTATTTTATATCATAATTAATGTACCCGTATAAATAGATAATGAAAGAAATTAAGGGAAAAAATTCTCTGTCCGTCACGCAAAGTACTAAGATATTGTACGTGAGAAGTTATAAGATGTAAACTCTTTTTAAAGAAAATTATGTTGATTGATAAATATGCATTTCTAATTTTATTATGATAACAATGAGAAATTGGGCATCTGTTGAAGCCCTGTGAATAACATACAAATTAGAAGAATTATCCTCTCTCTAAATGACTGTACGATAGTTGATCATCATTGTTATTTCTGTTGATCGGGTAAAACTGCTATTTATATTACGAACGTAAATTCGTAATTATTTTGAATAAAACTGAAATGCTTTGGAATAAATTCTTTCAAATTACAATAATATATTCTCTGTGATATTTCAAACATAAAAGAGAAGTTTCAATTTTGAAAAATTAACTCCGTTATATTTCCTCGCTCATTTCTACGCTTTTAAAAAACACTCAATAATTTAGAGCTTGAATACGAGAATTCCTGTTAGTTGCACATTTATTTTACACTTATGGGACACAAATGCATTTTCAAGAATATGTCTTTTAGCGTTCAAATTTCGATTATGATATGTTTCAATTTCGAGATCGCAAATCAGTCTCTTGTATTTTTCTTCATTATCTTGTCTTCTGATTTTTGATTAACCGGCGTCAAGGTATTTTCCCAGTTTCTATATTTAATTCTCAAATGTTTACCTATCACATATTTAATATGGTCATAGTACATACGTTATTCAAGCAAAATGTTTACTCTCTGATATTATTTAGAGGTATATCATCGTAGAACGTCTACGGAAAAATCATTTTGTATATTTACAGTGCGATTGAATTTTTAATTGATTTGAAGTTTTGACATCATGGAAGTCGTTTTATTTTGTAATAACTTTGTTTTCAGTTCTAAATATCATTGTATCATTCTAATCCTTCAGAGTTAACTTCAGATGGACAAAAATCCAGGGGCATCGTGTCATTTACACAGCCTGGCATTCAACTGGGACTCTTCCTTAAATTCCTGTATTTATTGCGTATACCTAATCTAGAAATAACAAAATGCAAGCAGTAGAGTGTATTATCGCTCTATTATATTCATCTCTTTTTGATGTCACACGAAAAGTGTCACTTCGAAGAGCAGTACTGGAGGATTTTTTACCCAGAAAAATTCTGTAATATGTTCAGCCAGAAGCTAATACCTAATCAAGCACTCATACATAGTACGTTCGCTGAAAGTCCATTTTAGTGGTTGTGTACGATTGCAACTATGAGACTGTTTTCAGCCCAAACATGGTGTCACCGTAATTATTAATAGATAGTATTAGTGGTAGTATGATTAATTAGAGAGTGATGCTCATATGTATAGATACAAATCAATTTATTAAACCAATCATAAAACATATACAAACAATATTATTCATTGCAGACTTCCGAATTTTCTATCTCATTAACACCATATATATATATGCATTTCAAATTATCTTTCTTCCTATATCATATTCATACATTAGTTATTATTATTTATCTAATCTTCATTCTCATCAATATCAAATACTCACATTCTTCATCTACTCCCTAACATTGTTTGATTATCCTACATTCTTAATCGATCCACATAAACACATTACAAAATTATTGCGAGATACTAATCCAATTAATACGGATATACACCATCACTATTTTATGATAGATATTCTATGCATAAATGTAAACATTTCACCTTAATCTGCCCTATCTAATTAACTGCGCTCTCTAGTAGGTATTGGGCATTGTTAGGATAAGTCAAAATATTCTCCTACCTTATCTGACGACACACCGACATCACAAGCCTTGCTGGGGGGGGTCATAGGACTTTTCCGGGCATCGGGCTTTCGGGTCCAGGGGAACGGCTGTCACTATCTGCTGCGGCGGACTCAGGGTGCACGTCTCCGAGAACACACTCGCTTCGGGGGAGCGTTGGTCAATCCGAAGATCCGTTCCTCATCACAAGCCTGGCTGGGGGGTCATCGGACTTGTCGGGTCATCGGGCTTTCTGGTCCAGGGAACGGCTGCAATCATCGGCTGGCGGCGGACTCAGGGTGCTCGTCTCCGTATATACGCATTTGCTTCGGGGGCGCGTTGGTCCAGGGGAACGGCTGTTCCTCTCTTGCTAAATGACAGGTTAGTCTGTCGGCCTCTCCGGTACTGGGTTCTGCATCTAATTGATATCGGTTTGCTTTTCGGGTACGGAGGACTTGGCTTGTCTCTCCTGCATTAAGTTAGCAGCCCGTCATCTCCTTCTCTCTTCCTTCGCCGTTTACAGGGGCTTATGTGTTCCTCGTGAGAAATCTCAAATCATTCTACTCTCTCTAAAAACTTTTCTACCGAGATCCACTTCTCTCATGACTTATTCAGGCCTTCATTGGTGGCCACCTTCTGTCCTATAGGTCGATCCGGGGCCCCTTCATTGGCCGACCACCCATTTTATATTCATAATTTCTCCAATCAATATTGAAGGGGGCGTCCGCCCTTGCACCTGTTTGGGGTTTCTTGCATTTTTAACTTCTCACGCTCTTCTGCGGCCTCCTGTGGTGTTTTAACGCCGGTCAACCTCGTAAAACTGACTCACCCCTTTTCCTCTCCTAACTCTGACTCCGTTTTCAGATTTCCCTTAGCTCATTATCACCAGCTGGGCCCTTCGTTAAACGCAGCTGTTGACCGTTTTCTCATTTCAATTGCCCACTCTCAACTTGTCATCCCTCCTTTCGATTCGCATACGCAGTACGTTATCCCGCTGTTCAAGGCATCTCTTTTGTCTGATTTTCTGAATTACATTCTCTATCGCCCCTTTTTCTGAACACATGTCGTGTCTCCACGACATACAAGGACAATTTAAAAAAAAATACGTTAATCAAGAATGAATGATTATGTATAGTATATTATTAAGTGAATATATCTATGTAGTGTATGATTATTGATTATTTTTATGAAGTGTAAAATATATATTTTTTATTTGTTTTGATATGTAAGAATAAGTGTAATATACGAAAATTGCGAAATATATGGGTATTTCGCGCAGTATACAATATATTATTAAGGGAATATATATGTAGTGTATGATTATTGATTATTTTTTATGAAGTGTATAATATATATGTTTTATTTGTTTTGGGTATCTAAGAATGAGTGTAAGAATATACGAAAATTGTGAAATATATTATACAGCACAAAGTACGGTATTGGGCATTGAGCAGGAACGATACAGATAATGGTTAGGTCAAAGTAGAGAGTAGGTAATGTCGAACAGATATTTGAGGTTGTTTAGGTAGACAGCAGGGAGAAACGAACAAAGGGAGGTGGTGAAATGTAGATTGGGCATTAGATTGAATTGGCATTCGGCCAGGCGTAAGTTTGAGGTGAAGTGAGGCAGATGTCATGGATTCGTCTATGTAAATTTTTTTAATTTTGAAAGGAAGGGGTGAATGTCGTGGAAACACGACATGTGTTCAGAAAAAGGGGGCGATAGAGAATGTAATTCAGAGAATCAGACAAAAGAGATACCTTGAACAGCGGGATAATGTACTGCGTATGTGAATCGAAAGGAGGGATGACAAGTTGAGAGGGGGCAATTGAAATGAGAAAACGGTCAACAGCTGCGTTTAACGAAGGGCCCAGCTGGTGATAATGAGCTAAGGGAAATCTCGAAAACGTAGTCAGAGTTAGGAGAAGAAAGGGGTGAGGCAGTTTACGAGGTTGACCGGCGTTAAAACACCACAGGAGGCCGCAGAAGAGCGTGAGAAGTTAAAAATGTAAGAAACCCAAGACAGGTGCAAGGACGGACGCCGCCTTCAATATTGATTGGAGAAAATATGAATATAAAATGGGTGGTCGGCCAATGAAGGGGCCCCGGATCGACCTATAGGACAGAAGGTGGCCACCAATGAAGGCCTGAATAAATAATGAGAGAAGTGGATCTCGGTAGAAAAAGTTTTTAGAGAGAGCAGAATGATTTGAGATTTCTCACGAGGAACACATAAGCCCCTGTAGACGGCGAAGGAAGAGAGAAGGAGATGACGGGCTGCTAACTTAATGCAGGAGAGACAAGCCAAGTCCTCGGTACCCGAAAAGCAACCGCTATCAATTAGATGCAGAGCCCAGTACCGGAGAGGCCGACCGACTAACCTGTCATTTAGCAAGAGAGGAACAGCCGTTCCCCTGGACCAACGCGCCCCCGAAGCAAATGCGTATATGCGGAGACGAGCACCCTGAGTTCGCCGCCGGCTGATGATTCCAGCCGCTCCCCTGGACCAGAAAGCCCGATGACCCCCCAGCCAGTCTTGTGATGAGGAACGGACCTTCGGAGTGACCAACGCTCCTCCGAAGAGAGTGTGTTCTCGGAGACGTGCACTCTGAATCCGCCGTAGCAGATAGTGACAACCGTTCCCCTGGACCCGAAAGCCCGATGCCCGGAAAAGTCTTATGAACCCCCCAGCAAGGCTTGTGATGTCGGTGTGTCGTCCGATAAGGTAGGAGAGTATTTTGACTTATCCTAACAATGCCCAATACCTACTAGAGAGCGCAGTTAATTAGCTAGGGCAGATTAAGGTGAAATGTTACATTTATGCATAGAATATCTATCATAAAATAGTGATTGTGTATGTCCGTATTAATTGGATTAGTATCTTGCAATAATTTTGTAATGTGTTTATGTGTATCGATTAAGAGGGTAGGATAATCAAACAATGTTAAGGAATAGATGAAGAATATGAGTATTGGTATTGATGAGAATGAAGATTAGATAAATAATAATAATTAATGTATTGATATGATATAGGAAGAAAGATAATTTGAAATGCATATATATATGGTGTTAATGAGATAGAAAATTCGGAAGTCTGCAATGAATAGTATTGTTTGTATATGTTTTATGATTGGTTTAATAAATTGATTTGTATCTATACATATGAGCATCACTCTCTAATTACTCATACCACGACTAATACTAACTATTAAATATTACGGTGACACATGGCTTTAACGGTCATTGAAGAGTCCATCTGTTAGTAAATGATGTCTGCTTTTGAACAGCTGGTTGGCAGAGAAATTACGAAAGAACAAAGCTATCAATTAATATCATCTCAATAAACAAAGAACTCATGACCCTTTACCGCCAGAATTCAAAAGCGTATCTTACAATGATAGCAAATTACTACATGAAACTAATCGGTAGTTACAGTCTATTCATACTCAATTCAATATCATACATTACATATACAGACTTAAGATTTCTTGTAACAACATATATTCTTCCTTTTAAGTTTTTATATAGGGAATAGGTTTCCAGAAAAAACTACTTGCGGCTATTAGCTATCAATATTGGGCAAAATATGTGGAAGATTGTCGTAAAAAATTCTTTCATTATTCTTCACAGACGTATATAAAATTCAATTATTAATATATCCCGCAATTAAGATTTACGCAAAAAGTGTCAAGGTTAATATAAACTTTTATTAAACTGTAATGAAACTTAACTTTATTAAATCTCTATAATTAACATTTTATTTTCCATTTTTTTATTTAATAATATACGGTAATAAAAAATTGCAGGTGCGTAAAATACCTCCCTGTTGTACTTATACTGCAATGAATTGTATAATCTTATTTTATTTTTAAAAACATTTTTTGTTTCCGTCGAATAAATTTTCTGCCTTTAGTTGCAAAAGGGGAGAATTTTTACTACTTTTAATTATTTAGGGGAGTTATTTTTTAAATGATTGTTTACAGCAATTTTAGTAACCAGTTTAGTAAGTAAGATTTTTTTAATATAAACCAATTACATATTAAACTTTTTCATATCACAGCTTTTGTTTCATTTCTTAATCCTATTTATAAAAAACATATTAACTCTACATTTTTCTAAAATGTTTTCCATTGTTGTTTATCTTAGAAATATTCGTAAAACTGATTACCTTACATTATGCCATGAGCTATGAAGCCCAGTTTTTTTGTGAGACTTTAAAAGCTAGATCCTGATGAACTTCGCATTAAAATCGTAACTCTATTATATTCATGTCATACTTTCCATCGATTTTGTCGAAATTTACTTTTTATCACATTTTTCAAGCGGATTTGCCTTCAGCTTTATTCTGATTTCATTAAACTAAAAAACTGTTATTGGTGTGCCTAATAAAATATGAATATATTTCTGGAATATAAAAAGCCTCGTTTATTATTTTTCACTTCCTGCTGTAAATTTGAAACTATTTTACGGTTAAGTGGACCATTTCCAAATTTGGAATTCAATTTTATAAATTGACTCTTTAGAAATGCAATTTTAGGAAATTGAGAATTTAATTGTTTGTTGACAATTAGATTTGGATATTAGATGAAAAGGAATTTTATTTTTTCAAACAGAGCTTTCTTATCAATTAAATACAATAATTTCGCTGTTAAAATATTGATGATTGAAAGTTTATCTTTATCTTAATACATATGAAATCTACCAACATAAAACGACATTACATGATTTTCGTGTAGAAGCTTTAACTATCTTTTATTTTTTTTATGAAAAAAGAACTTAATTGAACAGTCTTTATGCTTAACCCATTATAATGCCTCAAAGTAAAATATAATTTTATAGACGAAAGATTACGAGAGAAAAATTTGTATCATCTATATGCGTCCAAAGTACAAATCCCGCTATGAACAAGAAAATAAAAGACCTAAAACTAGTAAATAATGATCGCGATTAAAAAACCATCGTCGGATTAACTTCTATAGGTAATTTAAGAGCTTTCGTTTAAACTTCATAAGCACTGCTTACTAAAGTTTTTTTAATCTCTATATATTGGTTCGTTCAAGAGCACCGAAGAGATCACAATTAAAGTCCCTAAAGTTTCCTTTTAAATTAAAAACTTTTGATAATGGAATTTATTATAAGATAGTTAAAAAAAAAGTTATAAACTGGTTTAGTCTGCCGTAAAATTGCTGTTAAGAAGCCATGAAAATGTTTCGAAATTCCAATGGACCAGCGCATATGAAATTTATATGACAAAACGGAAGGATATATAAAGGTGGCCCATATGAAGTGAGAATATTGTTTATTTTTCTAATGATTTATAGGTTTAATATGGGAACACGCAGGAAGTAACAGTGATATATGGACTGCAGATTCGCTACGTGTAGTCGCCTTGTCGGTTCAAGCAAGTGTCTCAGTGCTTCACTAGATTTGGATACCCGCAGCAAAGAATGCCCGTGGTTAACTGCG
This sequence comes from Dolomedes plantarius, assembly GCA_907164885.2. Lineage (NCBI taxonomy): Eukaryota > Metazoa > Arthropoda > Arachnida > Araneae > Dolomedidae > Dolomedes > Dolomedes plantarius. The sequence goes on along the minus strand of OU015494.1, from coordinate 73,569,458 downwards.
GAACACTCTAAAACGAAGTCCCGGACCTATGAAACGTTGGCGATCCAGCGGCCCTTGAAAGCCTTTTTCAAGAGAGTCAAAGATGTGGTAGTCACAGAAAAAAAGGTCTGGGCTGCAGTGGAGATGGTCGAAGACCTCTCGGTGGAAACGCCGCATTAAATCTTGTATACGGCAACAATCGTTTCCATAGAGATGACCAAGTGTGCTTGACCAGGTCTCGGCATGTCCTGCCTGCTCACACGTCATTTACTAATTTCACTAAAACTTTCTGGACACTGTGCCCCCTGACAGACACTTATTCCCATACACATCCTTCATACGACGATAAATTTCTGCTCCATTAACACCTGCTACCGCCAAAAATTGAATTCGCACTTGCTGAGCCTGTTTACACTAATTCCTGTCCCGATCGTACGTAAAAACGCTCAAATAACACACCGACTCTTTCCAACAGTAAAAGCTTTTCTTCGTGACATGCAAAGCTATTTACTGGGCAAATGCAAAGTTCTGCGTATTTAACCACTGATGTTAATACCAAGTTCTCACTTTCATTTGTGTCACCATTATAAAATATGACTAAGTACCGCATGATAAACTAAACTGTTCATTCATATGATGTAGTTATATGAAATTTACGCGTAAAACAGTTAATAGAATATGGACAATATTGTTGTAGGTCTAGTCCTCTTTAATGGTACAATCATGGGAAATTATTTGAAACCTGCAAACTGAAACCTAATGATTGCGGAGGACCGCAGGCATAGGACTTACTTTCACAGTATTTAAAAAGTATACATATTAGTTCTCTGGTATGGGTTACCAAGAAATAATAAAACTGTTTTATGGGATTGATAGATAATAAGCTAAAGTCACTCTGGCCTCAAAGAAGCCTTTCTGTAACACGCATATCCATTGATTTTTGCGTATATATCCACTAATAATTCGTGAAGAAATTTGTCATTAGTCGATAGACGTTCTCTGTAATATTTAGGTAATAATCAAATGTGTCGAAAGCAATGAAACCTTTAAACTTGCCTCTTGGCTTTATTAGCTATTTGCATCCGGGACATTTAGTACAGTAATGCAAAATGCAAGACATCTTCTCGAGGGAAATATCTGTGACCAGGGACATTATATACGATTTAAGAGAATTTTGTCAGAGTCCCATGATTCACGAAACACTAAATCAAATTAATTAGATGATGTACTATAAGGGGCCAACATGAATGATATCTTAACATATATATCTACCTTTATAGACACAGGATAAATTCAATTGTAGGTTGAAAGTAGCTTTTTTCGGTAGCAAATTAATTTCCACATCGAATTCAGATAGCTAATTAGAAAGGTTGTCATAATTATAATTCCTTCTCGTTCCACGGATCTTCATTATGTTTATGTCCTCGAATACAATAGATGTAAATAGAGTTCGACTTGCAGCCAATATTAAGAAGAAATTTGGTTTAAATGATCATCACATGGCCTCCCAAAACAGTTATTTGAAGACTGAATATTATTAATTCTATAAATTGCAGGGATTTTGGGGAGCAGGATATGAAAATGTATGGTGAATCTTTTTTTCTCAATACCCGAAGAAGATTGCTCGAGATTAAAATAAAAAGTAACATTTATTATTTATAAAAAGAAAAATGTAACGTAGTAAATTAATGGTTATCTTTTATGAATATTTTTCTCTTACCTGACACTGAAATTCTGCTTCATCGTCAAGTCCTAGCTTCATGTACTAATAATGTATAAGCAGATTTAGAACGAATCAACTCGCATTCATATCTTTCATACCCAGGGATTTTGGGATCATAACCTAAAACGAAAGAAAGTAGACATGGGTAAAAATTTGTCGATATAATTTTACAATAGTTTGATAAACAGCAATTTCCACTGCAATATTGAGACGAATGACATTATAAAGTAGATCTCTTGTCATCAAAGTAGCGCAACGAGATAATGTAAAATCTACAGATTGTAAGACATGGTCCTGGCAGATAGTAGACAGTTAGCCAAACACGTAACAAATTCTCTTTCTGGAAAAATTAAACTAACTCAGTGTTTTCGAAAAAAAGCATCAAAACAAAATAATTAAGGCTTTCTGTTTGAGATTCTGCAACATAATATATTGAGTTGTTGAGCTAAATAAAAAAGGGAGGGAAAGTCAGTTAAAAGATTTTTTAACATCGATATGGTAGCATAACGAGAAAAAATACATTTTGCAATTGGACATTCATGGTTAGGGAAACAGTACAGAAAGTCAGCCGTTTGCATTGGAGAGTTGGACAATTGACTGTTAAGCAAAATTTAACAAATTTTCTACCATGAAAAACAACCTCAGTGTTGTCCGAAAATAGTAAATAAAATATATGTGGCAATAATTTACCAACAACACAAGTTGTGTTATCGGCTTCAAAAAGGTAGGGTAGAGATAATGATACGAAAGTGGCTCAAAATGAAATATATTAAAAGCGAGGAAAGCACAATATGGGATAACTTACAATAGGAAAGTTCGATAGATCCATGATTCAATAACCTCCTAAGCAGTTTACGTGCCCTGATAAATTTAGGTTAAAACAAATTGCATCTCATTATTTAAAAAATCTTTTAAGGCTATTTTTTCAAAGTTATGTTATTAATTTGGAATTACACAAGCCTAAAGGGGAAAACTTATTTAAGAAATATATATACAAATTTCTGTGTAAAAATAAAACCTTTTTAGTTTGGAATGTTTAACAACTATGATATTTATACAAGTGAGTTTGGAAAAAGAATCAAAAGGCCTTCAAGCAAATACGAGTTTCTCCTTTTTTGTTAACGGGTATATTTTTAACATGTGTAAATTATTTGCTCTAATCAATAACTGAAACGCTTATAAATGTCACTGTAACACAGTAAATATCATCAACAATAAGTCTTTTTAAATAGAATATATTAATTGATCATGAGAGCCACTGAAAAAGAAATTGTTAGCTTTAATAAAATAATTATTTGATGAATATGATATTGAACAGTATTTTAAAGTTAAACCCTCTATTCAGTTTATCACAATAAAAATTGAAAATCAGTATTCATTTAAAAAAAAGTATCATCTACAAAGATATACCTAAATTTACAAAGCATTCCAAAGCACTAATGTGCCTAAACCATAAACGGCTCAGTTTTTTCTCAATTCTCAAAACATACAAATAAGTAATTAAGTCCCAAAAGGAGTTTGAGTCTGGAATGTTTTATATTTTTGAATATCACCTCTCTAAACTGATTAGGCCCTTTTTCCTGTTAAGGATCAGGTGGGACTGTCAGAGATTGAAAGATGTTGAGAATAAATCATAGTATTTTACTTTCTGATTAAGGTATTTTATGTAGAAAGAAATTGATGACTCTTGATTTATTCTTCGCAGATTACTTTTTAATGCATAAATTTCATTTTATGAATGTCATAAATGTATTATATAACATGAGTTGTTATAAATGAACATAATTATTGTTGTATATCTTATAGTAATTTATTGGATCAATGAAACAAGAAAGCTTAATTTGAATGTCACGAAATTTCTGCTTCGATATGGAAATTGTTAATTGGTAATTTATGACTAGTAATGATTAAGTTTGATACATTTGAACAGGACTGATGTATTCTCACGGTAAACATACTACATAAAAATGCTTATTTTGAGTCGTAATGAATATAATTAACACTGACTCATAAATACTGCAGTTTGGGTTCGAGCGAAATATTTTAGATATATCCCTGATTTTATAACATTAATTTTTTTAGCTCCTCCAAAAATCCTCACATCAATGACAAATCATCTAGAGAATTGATCACTGAAGCAGTTTCGTTCATTATTTGCGGCTGTATGCCTTCAAAATTGCAATGCATAGCTTTGTAACATTAAAATAAAATAAAAACGTGCCATAATCCTCTTCAGTCATAATTTATTACCGACAGTTTAAATCGATTCTGATGGTTTCGTATGATTATAGAGCAAACAATTACTGCCGTAGTAAATTAAACTTGTGTTTTAATTAAATTTTTGATGACCATTGAATAATACTTAACATTTCAAATTCTGTTATAGATGATATAACTTTCAGTTGCCTATGAGATTGAAGAAAATAATACATTAAACATTATTTGCTGTATGATTATAGCTTCTCTGGAGTGTCTTGAGAGGGTTTTTAATCTTCTGAAATGTTGGATTTATGGGTTGCAATAAATTGTAAATTTCCTTTAGAATGACAGTATGGAGGTTTAGAGCTTATCTGAAGTAAAGATTTATGATAGCAAAATATAAATATAACTTATGCGTCTTTTGTATCTGACACATTTGTAATGATTTCTATAAATTTTGATCACGATTTTATGCAATGTTGACTGCTTAGTGGGGTATTTCCTCTATTGCCCCCTCATACAGATCATTATTAAGATTCTTCCATTATAAAGTAGCCAAAAGAAATTTCTCTGAGTATGGACGAAGCTCCTCGGAAAAGTATCTACCGTATTGGAAAGAAAATATTAATAATGTATACCCACGCACATGCTCTAATATATCTGTCTGTCTCTATATATAAATATAGACACGCATACATATACATATAAATTATATTTGTATACTACCCTACAATAATGGACCAAACAGTAAGATATGATGGTATAAGGGAAAAAATACATGCTGTAATAGTGGGATGGCCCCCACTTGTCTGCAATTACACTTGGAACCTTCTGGGCATTCTTTTCAACAAGGTTTTGATACACAGCTATGGGTATTTGTGTCCTTTCCGGCTGCAAGAATGTCCCGCAGCTTAGCTGGAGATTTCGGGTTCCCTGGTCTGTAAGCGTCGCTCTAAACTCATCCACAAATGTTCTATGGGGTTTAGGGTCGGAATTTTGGGCAGTCCAGGGAAGACGTTTACATCCATATCTTGATACCACAGCTTGACAGAGGCTGCAACATGACATGGAGCGTTGTCATCCTGGAAGTAACATTCGTCCATTCCATTAAATTTCCAGTTTGTAGGAAGAACCTGAGTGTCCAAAATGTTCATGTAGGCGTAGTCGTTCAGTTTGCCAGGAACAACATGCAAAGGTCACAGGCCATACCATGAAAAACACCTACAAACAATACACAACCACCACCGAACTTGAAAGATTGGAACGATGCACTCGGAAAACAGACCTTCGCCTGGCATTCGCCAAACCCAAGAACGCCCACCCGACTGGCAGATCGCTGTAGCGTGACTTGTGTCTCCATAAAAACAGGTTTCCAGTGGTCCACAGTCCAGTTGCGACGTTGCAAACAAAAAGAGAGTCTGCCGGCTTTGCTGGATTGGGCGATTTTTGGTTTGCGTGCGGCAACACAATTGGTGGATTGATACAACACAGTTGTTGCAAACACAGCGTGCGACAACACATATTGAGGGCTTGTAGGTTCTTTCCTCAAAGTATTGGGATGCACCATAACCACTGCTGCATGTTGAAACTCATTGTTGATGATTTGATGTGGTTTCGTGTGGTTCTTGCGAACCTCACGCTTCAGGACAAGCCGATCCCGTTTGGTCAGTTTCCGAGGACGACCAACGTGTGCAGTTCGTGTCCAAACTCCGTAGTTATAATTTTACCGAAATTGCGCGAATAGACATCCACGTGTCAAAAAAGCGTAAAGTTCAATGCTCAGTTTGAACTTTCGTAAAGTGTGAATTAACTCAATCATGAATTGCGCAATCCCAGTGCTACTGCCCCTCGTAAACACCGGCAGAGATTTTCAGTGAACATCTGGACAAGTATCGTTGGTGATTGGCTGGTGGGACGGTTATCTCTTGCCATAACGTCTGACTGACACAGCGTACCGTGCCTTCCTGGGGCAAGTGCTTCCTGTTCTCATGAAAGGTCTTTTGCTCACCACACAGAGGAACATGTAGCTTATGCAAGATGGAGCCCCACCACACATTAGCACCGCCGCCCACCTTTTCCTTAATACCACATATCCTTGAAGGTACATTGGACGTGTTTTTGGCCTGCACACTCACCGAACCGAAATCCATTACGCTTCTACTTTCGGGGATACATGAAATCATTGGTGTTCGAGGCATTTGTGGACTCCGTGAAAGATCTCGGTGCTAGAATCGTTTCTTAAGTGGTCAAGATTAACCAGGAGGGAATGAGAGGGTGCACCAAACTTTCATTCGGCGGTGTCAATTGTGCAACGACATCCGTGGACGGCATTTGAGCCTCTAATTTGAGTTTTTTCTCTGATTTGAATGCGATTGTGCAATTTATGATTTGGATAAATCTAATTTATTCCAGAGACGATAAATCAGCTTAGACACTGACCTTTACTCTTTGCAACACACTGATTGGAATGCGGCCCTAGGTTGCATTGTAGATATTGTTCGTCTTGATGTGTACAATCGCCCTTCATATTTTATCGACACAGTTTACTAACACCCTCTATACACACACACACACACACACACACATATATATATATAGAGAGAGAGAGAGAGAGAGATACCAAGAGATATATACATATATACACCAATTGCCATAACTAATGAGGCACATGGCACATTTGTCGAAAGATAAAAAGTGTATTTATTTTTAAAAAATGTATTGTTGGAGCACCTTTTGGCTGCAGTGATTGACGAAAGCATGCCTCGAATCTTCTAGGCATGCTTTCGTCAAATTTTGGGTATGCATTCTCTGTAATCTGTCACCATTCCTCTTTTATGCAGCTCTTAGTGGAGGAAGTTCTTAGTTAAACATCCATTCAGCATTCTAGCGTGTTCTATAAGTTTTCGATAGGATTTTGATCGGAGATTCTGAGACGGTTGAGGTAAACCCTGATTTCCGCACGTTTTGTTCTTCAAAATAAGTGTTGATAGAGCTCGAAGTGAATCGTGTGGCCAGGTCATGCTAAAAGGAACACTATCGTTTTTGAAAAAATGCCACAGGATATGTGTTAACTTTAGCTTCGATTTATTAAATATAACTTTTAAAGTTGTCTGTTTCAAATACCCACAATTTTCGCAAACGTTTTTTTGGTGTGGGGATAGGGGGGGGTTTGTAACCCATACGTGAGTGCTGCTATCGGAGTTTCGCCAGATCCTCTTTACATCGATGTAAACGTTGAAGGACTGTTTTAAAAGCGATGCCAAGAATAACAAAAGCAGCATGTATTATGATTTTGGTGAAAAACGTGAGCACAATTCTGAAAGGAAAAATGAATCAATAAAAAGGATTGTGGTGATGTAGAAGAGAAGAACACTGAAAGTTATAACACAAAATAGAATAAAAATGATATCCGTGAAAAACATAATGTTAGAAATTACTTTCTGCTAGAAAAAAATTTGTTTAGTTAGTCATTGTAAAGACTTAAATGTGCATACATGATTCAGCTGTCGAGATCAATGTCCTTTAACCTTATTTATTTATATTTATTATTAAGCGGAGGCACTTGTCGTGAAACATTCGCTTATACTACACCACAGTTTACTGTTCATTTTATTATGGGTGCCCTATATAGGCAGACAGCATTACCCCCTATGAAGGGACGACACAAACGGAGGCATTTTTAGTGGCATGACGCTAGGATTCGATCCGAGCACCCTCAGCGCCGAAAACCAGAGCTCTGTACCACAGGGCCGCCACAAGCCAATGTTAAAGCTATTATTTCGAATATTTGACAAGCGTGGAATACATGGTTTCGTACTTTATGAGATTTAGATGTATGATGCAAATATTGAGAAAACACCTAATTTCTGAAAGATTTTTGTGTTCCTTTATTGATATCACGCTCAATAATATTACAATCGAGATCACAATTGATAAATTATTGAATACAAATAGTTTTTGTAACTAGTTTATTCATGTTGTCTGTTCATTTGGCCTCGCTTTATTCCCATTACTTTTACTAATAGCGCACTCAGAGTCTTCGAGAAAACATAAATTTCTGTGCTGTTTTGACTGGAATTAACTTTCCATAATTTTTAGAACTGACCAGTGAGACCTCTTCCTAGTGTCAAGGTAAGTTAGTGGAGTAACCACTACAAACGTGACTGCCGCAATCTAATCTTCGTATTTCCAAAGATTTGCGCTGCAGCAGTGCAAAATTTGTATTGACAGTTCTGAAACGGATTCAAGAATATGATAATTTTTTTAGAACTGACCACTGTCTCTTCCTAGTGTTAAGGTAAGTTAGGCGGATAACCACTACAAATGTGACTGACGCAATCCTATCTTCGTATTTCCAAAGATTTGCGTTGCAGCAGTGCAAAATTTGTATTGACAGTTCTGAAACGGATTAAGAATATGATATTTTTTTGTAGAACCGACCAGTGAGACCTCTTCCTAGTGTCAAGGTAAGTTAGTGGAGTAACCACTACAAACGTGACTGCCGCAATCTTATCTTCGCATTTCCAAAGATTTGCGTTGCAGCAGTGCAAAATTTGTATTGAAAGTACTGAAACGGATTCAAGAAGATGACAGTGAAAACAGTGAGAATGATTACTTTGGAGACAGTAAAACAATGAACAGGATCTGAGAGTGAAAGTAAATCAATAAAGAGGATTTGGAAGATGAAAAATGAACGACAGAAACTCAAAATTTTAACGAAATACAAAATAAAGCGGTTCCATTAAAAAGAACCATCTTGAAATATACTTCCATAAAATTGATCAGATAGGAAAGCTTTAAAATTAGAAATAGGAATCAGTTGCCGTGCTAAAAGATGACCGATGACGTTATTTTTCCGATTTATGTGTAATATCAGCTTACTTTGTCTAGTAGAGTTCCGTATATAATGCAAATACAGATATACGCATTTTTTTGAAGGATTCTGGTTGCTAAATTACAGCGTGTTTGAAGTATTGCCAGTAAATTAGAATATTTGGGAGAAAAGCTAAACACATAAAGTTTAAAAAAAATGTGTTTATGTTGAAATAATTAAAACTTTATTTGCCCGAATGTTGTAAAAAACATTTTTTAAAATTAATAGACCACATAAGCATCGAAAAATTGTTAATTTATCAATTGATTAAAATGAATTATCCAAGTGGATTGAAGTTTGAAAGAAAACGCCACAAAAGAAACCAACAAACTAGAATTATAAAACGTAATTCTTATGTTTATGGAATAATAAAATATTAGACGTACCTGTGATATTATGTTAAAAAACATTTGCATAAAATACCAGCCATAAAACATCAATATTAAAAATTTTTTAAAATTTATATATTGTAATGCAAGTTTATTATTCTTTACTTAATTTCTGTAAAATTAACTCTAAAAGTTTCTGCAAAACTATACATCCAGTAATCCATACAATTTATGTTTCCAATGTTTTAAAAATTTACGCTTATATTGAAGGTGAAACGAAACTGAAACTTATAATAGTAATTTCTTTGATGTCTACATTAGATTTATCTAAAAGAAAAAGTTTTGAAGAAGGAGTAAATTCTTGAATGATGCAATTTATGTTAGATTAATTTTATGGCATATGTGTCAAAACAAACCATATTGCAATCGCTCATTTCCTTAGATTTAATTAAAAAATCAAATTCACGTAGAATATACGTCAGCCAGGAGACCCCTATTCAAAAAAAGACTTTTACTATTTGACTTCGATGGTTAACAGTTAAATTTACTTTTACTTTTGCTAAACCATTTTTTCATTAAATATACGAATTCTTATGAGTTCTAAGCAGATAAAAACAGAGTTTAAACAATTTTAGTATATATATATCTTACTTTACATTTAATTATAAAAAATTATAAATTCTTAATTATAAAAATAATAACTCTGTAGATTATTTACTAAACATAAAAATTAAGGGGTTAAAAATGGTAGTCCAACATTAATCTTTTTTATTTTTTAATAATTTCTTCTAAAATGCATTTGAAACTATTTCTTTAAGCTCAAGTTACAGTAGCTATCACCTGTATAAAACGTTAATGTTCACCTTAATTCACTTAAGACATTTATTGCACGCTATGGAACTGTACAAGAACAAGATTTTTCTCTAATGCAAAAATAAACAGCAGAAGCGAAAGTAATGTGTATAAAATAAAAATGCAGATGATTAAGTCCGTTTTACTTTGGTTATCTTGCGCCATTTCAAGAAACCTAAGCGATAAAATGTTATCAATGTGGTAAGAAGAAAACAATATTCCATTTCTTTAATTGCTTTGATGATATCTCTTATTTCGTAACATTCCTTAAAAAAATAAGGAAGTACAGAAAAAAGGGCTTCCAAATTTTTTTATTTTCTTACCAGCGTCATTTGACTATATTTCTTATCTTTTGATATGAATTAAAAGAAACATTAAACCTGTTACATAATTTTTCTCGGGTATTTGCTTTCTCTTTTACTTCACAGAGGGGTATGGTGTAAAACATTTCACATTTTATGGTCCTTTTTGCTTATCACATAAAACGTGTTCCTCTATTGCATTTTAATATAATTGCATTTTTAATTTATTTAAGCAAATGTTAACGGTAAATCGTAAGAGGTATATCATATTAAATGTGTGGTGTCTTAGATAATTAAAAAACTTTATTTAATTGTAAGAGAATTAAAGATAAGAAAAGATTGTCATTCTTATGATATATAGGACAAAATGAGATTTGTTTCTGAAAATTCATCCAATCTTAAAATGATCTAAAGCTAGGGAGAGAACAACCCACACGTCAAATTAAAAGAAAGATATAAAAAATACATTATATTTACATACGGAATGTATGATTTAACTATGAATAAATAAATATGACTACACTGGAGAAATGGAGAAAATTTTCTTTGTGCCATAAAAAAAACTACACATTTAATGGCCCTCGTAGTTTCATCAGAATGACAGTTATGAAAAGCGCAAAAGACACAAAAGTTTAACATTTTAAAGTAATTTATACTGTCACATTTTATAATTACAATTTTTCCAGGAATGATAAATCTCATTTCGAAATAAGTTAATTTTCTAGAAACTCTGAAAAATTAATGGAGATTATTAACTAGCACTTAATTTCGAACCTTAAAGATATCACACTTTTATTACTTTTTATACTCCATAATATATATAGATATTATGGGTGAAGAATCTAGTACATTCCGATTCATTTCTTGACGAAACTTTCTTGAATCAAACTCCTGAATCTTCAAATTTCCAGATTAACGTGTGTGTCTTTAACACTATTAAGTTAGATAATTATCTTTATAGAATGCACCACTTAATGTATTCGTATGTCCTTCAATTTAATGGAAATCCCGTTGAAGAACAGAAAGTATATATATATATATATATATATATCATTTATATATATATATAAAGTAAATATATATATATATACAAATATAATATTATATATAGTATATATACATACATATATATATATATATATATATATATATATATATATTATATATATATATATATATATATATATTTGATAAATAATATATATATATAAATAATATATATATATATACAAATATATATATATATATTATATATATACATACACACATATATATATATATATATATATATAATATATATATATATATATATATATATATATATATACATATATATATATATATATATATATATATATATATATATATATATATATATATATATATATATATATATATATATTATATATATATATATATTATATATATATATATATATATATATATATATATATTATATATATATACATATATATATATTATATATATATACATATACATATATATATATATATTATATATATATACATATATATATATATATTATATATATATACATATATATATATATTATATATATATACATATACATATATATATATATATATATATATATATATATAATATATATATATATATATATATATATATATATATAATCTTAGAAATGTTGCTTATACTTTAATTTCAACTTCTAACAATGTTTACTTTATGCATGTTTACAAATATGATAAATGTTCCTACAAGTGCGTCACAATCTTTCATAATATTTAGATGATAAAGAGATAATTCATAAATGATTATTCCATACATTAAAAAATCCTTCAGTTCACAGAATATGAAGAAGAGAAAAAATTGCTTTTAATATTTAATAAAAGTACTATAAACTTCCCACATGTTAAAGGTTCTTAATTTTATAAGTTTTCTACGCTTAGTAACTCTCAGGATAACTATAATTCATTCCAGTTTGAATGGTTAAATAAAACATGATGAAAGCGAAAAGGACTCTATTCAATACTCAAAAGTATTTATAAAACAAGATTAATCTGTCTTTGTTAAAAGACCGAAAAAGAAGTGTTCTCCAGGAACAAAGGCTCTATTCCTTTTATAACTTAAAACTTAATTGTTTGTTATCTGTAAAAAAAGAACGGGAACATTTAATGGTGTGCAGTCCCATTACAATATTCATATTGTGATGTATTATAAAAGAAACTCTACAAATGTTTTAAATGTAAAAGGTAAAAAGTAAGGGCGAATGTTTTTTTTTTGGATTAAATACAAAAAAAAATAGTTTTTCTTTAAGCTTTTGAACGTTTATTTCAAATACGGTTAGTTGTTCCCTTAAAAAATTGTTTGTTTTATATGACTTATGGGGATTTCAGCTGCGGTTGATTTAATTTTAGAAGCATAAAACTCTATAGACGAACACACAGATAGAAAAAAACAGTTATTGTTAAATTTAATGGGTATTCTTGTAATCACATTCACATGACAGGAGTGAGTTTGGTATCCCATAATACAAAGGTTCATGAGTTTGAGATCTCTCGACAATGTCTATCAAATGCGTAGTAGGGTGAAAATTCGGGAAATAATTCCTTGAAGATATTTAAGGTCAGACGTTCTCGCAATGCCTACCCCTATAAGTCGGCTATCTTTGATAAAATATTTATCTTTGTTCATCCCATTATTTTGTTCGTCAGACACTTTTTGATTTTGTGGATATCTTAAGTTGTTCTCGCTTATACCATTTTAACGGCTGTACGCGTATTTCAGTAATATCTATGGCATATTACTGAAATTTAATGGGTATTCTTGTAATCACATTCACATGACAGGAGTGAGTTTGGTATCCGATAATATAAAGGGTGAATAAATTCCCATAATTAACTCCTGGACCAGATGACAACCAAATTCATTTTTAGGAGGCATGAGTAGGAAGGAATTTTCCGTCTTGATAATACTTGCTTCCATACAGTGGTGGCAAAAAGTCCTGAACACACTCATTTTTTTGCTTAATTTTTGTGTTTGACTTAATTGTTCGTTATGTAATTATCGAACTATTTTAACTATCGTTAATGATTCTAATGTACTTTTTCATGCTGATTTCAAATCTGTTACTAGTTTTATGATGCCGCAAATGTTTTTTGTAGTACAGCTGCCTGAACACAAGAATGTATAGTATGTACAGAATAACCCAATATAGAATAACATAATATACGTAGTAGAATAACACTAAAATTCTTACAAATACGGTACATTTAATATGCATTTTTAAAATTTGGTTGTTACATGTTTGAACATCAATATTTTATGGGCCAGTCATTTGATTTAATTACGGCTCTACATCTTTTTGGGCTTGGAATGCACCAATTTTACAAGAAGTTATTTCGTTACAGCATGGTTGAAGAAAAATATTAAATCTTCAATTAACTCAGGTTTGTTTGAAGGTTTATTCTTTTAAATATCATAACAAATTTTATGTCATAGCTTCTCTATCTGATTAAGATCCGGAGACTGTCCTGGCCAGTTCATCCTCTTCATAGTATTGTCTTCGAACCATTCTGGACTCCCTTCGCACGGTGACATGGAGCATTATCGTCCTGAAAAATCCATGACTGATCCCTAAAGCTTTCACTCGCTGTTAGTAGCAATTTATTTTGTATTATTTCAAAGTAATCCCTGGCAATCACTGATCCGCTCACGATATGAAGTCTTCTAATACCACGTGAAGACATGCAGCCCCATATCTCACTTTCGTTGGGTGCTTTTCTGTGGGCTTCAGACACTGAGGGCTGAATTCCACATGAGAGCGTCGTCTTACATACGCACTACTTTGGTTACCAGAAATAGACAATTGACTTTTATCATTAAATATTGCCTTTTCCCAGTCTTTAACAGTCCATAATGAATGATCCCTTGTTCACGCCAATCCCCTCTTGCGTTGAAAATCGGTCAGTAATGGTTTTGGGCTAGCTTTGCATCCTCGTAATACAATTTCCAGCAGTATTCCTCTCACATTTCTTGGGCATGCATTCACATTCGATGTCAAAGTCCATTGTTTCAATATTTGAGGTGAATTAAGCTTTCTGTTTGAAAGTGAAATCCTGTGCAATACCCTGTCTTCACGTAAAGTTGTTTTTCTCGGTCGTCCAGATCACTCCTGTCCGCAATAGATTTTGTTTCAGAATATCTTTTAAGCGTTCTCACGACAGTAGCATGAACACATGGTACTTTAGAAGCAATTTGGCGCAAAGAATAACCTTCTTCCTTCAAAAGTATTAATTTGAACCTTTTATTATCAGGTAGAAATGAAAATTTACCTATAATTCCAATATTTTACACACATGCACTTCAAATTGCAACACACAACTGCTTTCAATACACAAAAACATGCTGCAGATTCTGCTTTCAACCCTTCATCAGTACTGCTCTCTGATTGGTTGGATTAACGGAGTATTTCATTGGTTGAAAAAACAGTCACTCGTTATTATAGTGACCTTGTGCTTGTCTTATCATGGCATTTTCAAAATGTTAATGAAACTACTTACTTTACGTGAATTCTACAAGCAGATTTGAAATCAGCATGAAAAAATACGTTAGAATGAATGACAATAGTTAAGATAGTACGATGATTTCATAACAAAAAGTTAAGTCAAACACAAAAATTAAGGAAAAAATGAGTGTGTTCAGGACTTTTTGCCACCACTGCAGTGACACGGTTCCTGAATTTTGTCTAATGGAGCATCCTTAAATGACAGTGTTTATGCTAAGCGATAAGTTGATAAAGTCTTACTTTACCTGGTGCACTTCCACTGCTGTTGCCATTATAAAAAGCGATCTTTTTTTTCGCAGAATGTAACGTATTTCCCACACATGTTTCACAGGACTGTCATCTACAGCCACTGGAAATATAGCTACTCTGTCCCTATGCCTTTTTAACTAAGCAGGTAAAAGCCTCCTAAAATGCAACCGTAACCTGTGTCCATCAATTTATTTAAAAGAAATGGATAAAGATGCTTGTTTCAATGAGGTACAAGTTCACAATTGAGAACTCGTAAAATATGGCTTCATTGCCTGCATTGTTGCTAGAGGGGGGCCATTAAAAAAATTCTAAATCTTGTTATTCTTAGAATTACGTCCTCCGTTTTATGGTTGTATCAATGGCTTGTAGCTTGATTGTATTGTTCTAGATCTGCCGCTGTGTTTTTATTGTTGTCGTTTCTAATGCCACCTGGCCGGAATGTATTCCAGACCAGGTACATATAGACCTGGTCCGTCCCAGGTACATATAGACCTGGGACGAAGGGAGCGGTTCCAGTTTAAAATGGCACCACATGGTCAGAGTCTGATTTAGCCAGGTGTCATCGCAATTTTGTATGAGTATCCTAAGGGTCGACATCTGGGGAATCGTACCCTCTCCCACCCTCTCTGATCTCATAGAGTGATATTCCGGCCTACGGATTTAACGTGCACATATCCAGCCTAGACAAGGACGTGTTTAATGGTGATTGTCGGGATTAGACCAGAGCACTCTCACATCTACAACCGACGTGCTACCACTAGGCTACCTTGAGCCCCAGATCTGCCTCTGTATTATCCACAGTTATTATACGTGCTTTGTCTGAGCTATAGAGGAAGTATTTATGGTTTCTCTTTTTATCACGATATTTTAGATTTCAAATATGAATTAATACTTTTTTTGCGTGCTTCATACATGTAAAATGTGTTATAGTGTAATAGTAACATTCGTCATCAGGTACTTAATATTCTTTGTCACAGACAGTGCATTTACCTTCTTCCTGAGGGTGTGAGACTGATTGTGAATTAGTGTTTTTTTTCAGTGAATAAGCGATTAGCAGCTGATTGATTTGACATCGAGCTCTTTACTAAGCGAGTTCACTAGGTAGTTCCTTTTTCACAGCAGTAAATGGTCGAGTAACTGCCTTCACGTGGCGCACCTGTGAGTACCTCCTCCAGTCGCCTTCGGACTTGAGCGGCGGGACGAAACCAAAGTTACAGGCCTACTAAGCGAGCATTCCGCCTTGTGTCAGTCCTTAGATTGACCTAAAGAGATGCAGCATTCCACGATGACCTCTTAGGTTGTTTCCCTTAGCGTGGTTCATAAGTCTACGTTACAGGCCTGTTCTACTTCGGTAGGCGCACGTTTTATGACACTGCTCTGACCACTTAAGTTGCTTTCTCCTTTTAATTTTTTTATAGTCACCCTTATAGATTAGGTGTTCTTTTTTCTTTTTTTCACTTAAAATTTGTTAGGGCCGTTAGGCTTTAGTCTCGTGCTAAGAAGGCGATTAAACTTTTCATTCATTTCACTTTTTTCTTTTTTTAAATTAAGTTTTGCTTAATGTCTTATCACTAGTTTTTTCTCTTTTTTACTTTTTTTAAGTAAATTTTTCATAAAGTCTTTTCACACATTTAAAGTTGTTTATGTCATATTTTCTAAGCTCTCCTTGGAGTTTAATTGGTAGCATTTTGGTACGTGCTTGTGCCGCTTTGGTTTCCTTAATTTTGCATTCTCTTTGGAGGTTTTTTGATTGTACTGCCCCCGTACTCTTTAGAGCTGAAAAGGCTCTCTTAAGTTTTTTCTCATTTTTTTTTCTCTTGGAGGTTTTGTTAAGTTAATTTATTTTTTTGCTATGGAGGACAATCCAGTAACTCTTGACATGGATAGGTTTAGAACTAACCCCTTACACCGGATAATATATGCATATAAAACAGAAATAGAACAGACAATTACTACTAGGATGAGCAATGCCAACAGTTCAATAATAAGGGAAAATGTTGATAAGCTCATTGAAATTATAACCGGTATCTTAATAACTAATTCTGAATTAAAAGTCGAAGTCAGTGAAACCAAAAGCTTTATTGAACACAGCCAGTTATTTAGTTCTAGTAAACAGTCTTATGCCTGCGCCTTAAGCGCTGGTGTACACAAAAACTTCCAGTTCCATACCGTCCTAGAGAAGAACACGTAATTATAATTAGTAAAGATGAAGACAGTCCTAGCACAGATAAAACTAAGGATTTAATTGTTAATAACCTCAACACTAAATCACTTAAAATCGGAATCAAGAGAACCAGAGAAACCAAAAATGGGGACTTTTTGTTAGAAGTTAATAAAGATAAGATTTAGATATCATAAAGGAAGCCATTAATAAAAATACTAACCTTAAGGAATATAGTTAATTGTAGGAGGCCAAAGAAAGTTGATCCCCAAATAATAATTTTTGATGTACAATGATGACATCACTGAACAAGAACTGGTTACGCCGTCGCGCAGCCGAACGCATAGATAATGTTGCAGCTATATCATAAGGGATCTTTTAAGGGTAAAGGAAGGGTACTAACTCATATAATCGGGCTGGATGGGAAAATTTTACAATAAATTCTTAAATATTGTCGTATACATATCACCTGGGAAACGTTACATTTTTTAAGGAATACCTGAACCCCGAAAGTGTTATAAATGTCTGAAATATGGCCATACAGCAGAAGTTCTGCAGATCTGAAACACCCATCTGTTATGACTGTGGTGATTCGGGACACGAGGGAAAGGTTGTAACAAGAAAAGTGAAGTTTGTTTAACTGCACCCAATTTAATGATTCCATAAAAGATAAAAAAGAACCATATTAAAACTAACCACAGAGCTAATTTTAGAGATTGTGTCGCGTTTCAGAGAGAGATTACAGACTGCGTTCTTTTATTAATTATGGCTAGTGCTTCTTTTGTTTGTCGTCAGTTTAACATTGGTAGAAGTCGCTTTGCTTGCAATCCAGATCGTGGCTGATATCTGCGTCACGCCTCTTCCTTCGTTTTTGTTCAGGAACCTTACATTTTCTAAATAATTCCATTGTGGGTTTTGGGTCCTCATTTAGAATTGTTTCTCACATGAATAATCCTAGAGCTTGTATTATTGTAATAATAAATTATCTTTTACAATAGACTTCTGCAACTCTTATATAAATGCTATTTTTGTAATCAGTTAGATTGTTTTGTTAATTAATATTTATATCCCACCCGATATGAGGCTCTTTGAAAGAAATTTAATAAAGTGGTTAATTTAATTAATTTAAAAAAGTTGGAAAATATAATTTTTATTAGGAAATTTTAACTCGAAACCCCCTGCTTGGTGAAGTTCGATCACTGATCATAGGGGCTCCGCCATTATGGATCTTATTAATCAATAGTCTTGAACTTTACACAACCCAAGTAATAGCTCTCTGAACATTTGTCTCCTCAAGGGGAAGGAGCTGGATTGATCTCACTATGGTCTCTTTTTATAGCAATATTGACATTACTAGTTGTGTGGTCTCTGACCAACCAATGGTTACGAACACCAGAACATAAATTTTATCCTGTCCACGTCTTCTTCTGTTGTTTCCATTCTAAGTTTATTAAACATAATTGAAAACTCGTAAATGGCTTAAAATTGAATGGAATCTGTTTAATAATTTTTATGATTTCCCAAACAAATAACAGCAGCATGGTTAGCACTATCAATCTTTGGTTAGATATTCTTTTCCTGGCCGTTTTGGTGATGTTCCTTTTGGTCTCGAGTTCTCCCCATCGGGTCCCTTGTGGACTTTGGAGTTAACGATCACTAGGAAGCGTGTCAGGGCGCTCCGTAAGAAATACCAACGCATCACGTCGAGCGAAGCTGACAGAGCCCTTCATAAATCGAGATGGGCTAAATATAAGAGTCATGAGAAAGAGTCAGAGAACATGCTAAATATAAGAGTCTTTTAATGTCCTCTAAAAGGAAATCCTGACGGGGACTTCTTGTGTAGCATCACGATTGAGACTCCTTTTAATAAGTTTAAGTCTTTAACTAATGACGTTTCAGTTACAGCTTTCTGTAGTAAGTTTAGTTCAGTCGATAGCTTTTTAGTTAAAGATAACATTGCTAGTTTGGTTTCTTTTCATTTCCACTTTATGATTTTCCTACTCATAGTCATGGCCTGGTTTAATAATATAGATAACTTTGATCCGGTTACCTACAATAAACTAAAATACACAATAGGTATTTTTAAACTTAATAAGGCTCCTGGCCCCGTCGGAATTTGTCATGGATGTTTGCTCTTGAGATTTTTTCCATTAATATTTCTTTTGTTTTTGGACTTTTTTAATAATTGCTTTAGAAGGGGTTTCTTTCCCCTGAATGGAAAACGGCTAGGGTGGTTTTCCTCTGCCCAAAGCTGATAGGGACCTTCAAAATTTTAGTTCGTATCGTCCCTCTTTGTTTATTACCTATTTTGGGCAAAGTTTTTGAAAAAATGATAGTTAACAGGTTACAAGAGTTTGTGTCCTCCTAAAAATATTTTTAGCAATTTTTCAGTTTGGCTTTATGCGGGGTAAGAGCACGCTGACGCGCTTTCTTTTGTTGTTAATAAAAATAAAAGATTTCCGGTTCAATAATCCTGTTGCTCCTTATTTCCTATGACATAAAAAAATGCTTTTAAAACCCTCTCAGGGGCGCCGTCCTCACTGTGCGAACACATTTTCTAGAAATTTCTTAACCTAAAAAATCTAAATTTTTTTTTCCAAATAAAGGTTGTAAAATACTTTTACTTCTTTAAACTGATAATAAATGGCAGCACCAGACATTTGTCTGCTCATTTATCTTGAACACAATGAATGCAAGTTAATTCTGTTTCATATTTGGTTCATTTTCAATTACTATTTTAAGGATGAAAAACCTAAAATGTTTAATTTTTCCACTAGATTTTATAAACAAGCCTCAATGAATACTGACATGTCATTAGTTCTTAAAAAAATAGCTTATTTCTTTCAATTTTTTGCGCTTTTAAATGGTGTTCGCACACTGAGAAACGCCGCCCCTTTACGACATTGAAATACAGGCTCACCCCGCAAGGAAAAAAAACAGAGCTGTCTTTATGTTTTCTTCTCTAGACGATTTGGTCTTGCTTCTTGGGGGGTAAAAGAGATTAAAAAGACGATAAACCTCTGAAGTTGGGGGTGTTTTTGGAAAAGGAAGATGTTTCATTTGCATTCACTTCGCTTGGAATGTCGGTTGGACGGTCTAGTTGCGCCTTCCGACTCCATGCCTTTACCCTTTCATGTCAGGGTGTCCCTTCGATAAGCAATTTCTTTTGTAGCTGCTTCAATGGTGCGTGCCAGTCACTATAACCTACAGTTGCCAACCTTTCTGCAATCGACAATGGTCTATTGAATTCTTTCTGTGCGCTAGGGTGGCCTCTGTCACAGGGTCCACATGCAGCAGAACTAATCAGGAGTTAACAAAATGTCTGGCTTATGTTTTCCAAACGGCTACCGGCCACCTTCAGCACAGCGAATTTAAATCAATTATTATAAGCAGGACCGCTCTGGGTGGGCTCCTGGAAATCCCCACGTGTGAAGGTGTTGGAATAAATCGGAAAAATCTAGAGTTTACGGAGGAATCCGGTCCTGCTGAGGAAATTATAGATGTGATGATCTATCCCCAATAGGACTGTTCTTTTCAATCCCCAATAGGACTGTTATATATTTTACTGATATTTTCTCACATTTTTATAACATTTTTCTATTTTTCTGATATATTTTTCTATTGTTTGATATTTCTTATTTTTGATATTTTGAGTTCAGTTATTTTAACATTTTGAATTTTTTTTTTTAATTTTCAAATTTTTAAATAAAATTCTAATTTATGTTTGTCTGAAATTATTTAGTAAAATAATTATTATTATAACAATATGAGTCAGTTATTTTTGTCTTTGCTCGAGTAAAACAAGGTAAGTTAGTGTTCGAACTCAAATGCCCTACACTGCACCGTTCGCACTGTGAGGACGGCCCCCTCTACCTAAGGGAGGGGGGGGGGCTGTAAATTTTTTTAAATCACATTTATTTTATCTGTAGGGACCAATATATCTCATTCATACCTTTTTTCAAAAAAATTATAATAATAAAGTTGTGCCCCTCAAGGGTTAACTCGGTTAAATGGTCAGACATTATAGATAAATAATAAATATTAAAGCTCCTCCATATCTTGTTAAACTTTATACGAGTTATTTTCGGATAGGTTTGTTTTGTTTTCTGATCAGTTTATTAATATAAGAAAAATATGATATTGGGTGTTCCCCAGGGTGCTATCTCTTTTCCGTTACTTTGGAATCTTGTTGTTTATGATATTTTAATATTAACTTACCAGAAAAAACTTATTTGATAGCTTATGCCGAAGACATTCTCTTAATTTCTGAAGATAATACTTTCCTGGTATAGAAATAAATGCACCGCGTTACACAATCCCTTGTGGATTGGAGTAATAAGTATGAGTTGAAGTTCTACCATAACAAGACTAATTTACTTTATTTTATTAAGAAGGGGTGCATACCGGGGAAAAATCCGATTGTGAAGTTTGAGAGGGATGAAAATTAAAGTTGTAGATCACCTTAAATATCTTGGCATTATTATGGATAATAATCTTACCTGGAATGAACATTTTAAATATATTCATAATAAAACCCAATAACTCTTTAATAAACTCAACTGAATTTCCAAAGCGACTTGGGGGGATTAGACCTATGGTCCTCGAAGCTAATTTATAGATTAGTAATAGAAAAAATAATTTTGTATGGGGCACCTATTTGGTGGAATGATAACGTTCGTACAAACTAACTCCTTAAATAAAATCTTCAGATCTGCTTTACTAACCATTACGAAGCTTACAGAACCTCATCTACTGCATCTCTCAGTGTGATTGCGGGGATTCCACCTATTGATTTAGTCGCTTCTCTTGAATCTGCTTTATTTCAACTTAAAATAATCTTTGTGAAGTTAATATTTTGGTATTTCTTTTCCCCCCTCTTCATTGAATGTACTAATCGTTTCGTTTCGTTTAAGGATACAATTTTTCATTTGCTACCTTTAACCCTAAATCTCCCGGCAATTACCGTTTTTCCTTTATACGGATGGTTCAAAAATGAACAATAAGGTTGGTTCTGGTTTTGTTGTTTTTGATTCTCATAATAATAGTATTTATATCGGTTGTTTCGTTTTAAATGATGAAGCTTCAGTCTTTCAGGCAGAGCTTTACGCTATTACAAAGTAATAGAGCGGGCTTACTAAATAATGTCAGTTCTTTCTGTTTGGTCTCAGATTCCCATTCGGCTCTGGAGGCACTATGCCTGTATCCGAACTAAAACTCTATCGTTATAAAAATTCGTTCTTTTCTTTTTCATTATACTTCTTCTTCGTTGGTATTTAAGTTGTGTTGGACTAGGGCTCATGTTGGGACGGTTCGCAACGAAGCTGCCGATGCGGCTGCCAAGTCAGCTGGGGGGGGGGGGATGGGCAACGTCGAATGTAGGGTTGGTATTTCCCCAAGTAGGTGTCGGCGGCGCCTTATGAGGCACTTGTTTGATAGCATGGCAGACGCGTTGGGAGTCTTGGAAACCAGTGGGCTCGCACGATCTCTGTTCCCTAGTATTTCAGCCTATAGGAATTTTTCTGGTCACTTTCTCAGTCAGTTCATAACAAGTCATGGTAAATTCCCGAGTTATAACCAACGTTTCTTAAATAGATATCCTACTTGCATCTGTGGTGAAGTCAATGCCGATTCAATCCATTATGTAATAAGTTGTCCATATTTCAAAGATTTCGTGATAAACACCTTCCTAAAAACATCTCCGATATTCCGCTCTCTCGTCTTCTCCGTCATCCTATTACTAGACTCAATATTATTAAGCTTATGCATCAGGTTAATATTCTGGAAAATGTCTTATTTATTAATTGACGCCTCTTGTCTTCTCTGCTTCACGTTTTCAGCAAGTTTTTCTTTTGTTCTTTTTTTGTACTGTCCCCGTACTTTTTAAGCTGTAATGGCTCTCTTGGTTTAGTTTTCTTTTGTTCTCTGCGGGGGTTTTTTGTACATGCTTGTATCTTTGGCGTTGTAAAGACTCTCCTTGTTTGATTATTTGTCTTTGTTAGAGTTGACAGGGGCCACTCTTTTTTTTCTCATGTCTTGAGTTTGTAAAACTTCACGTCATGTGTTTCATTTTCCCTTCCTGTCAGTTTTCATTTTGTTCTGTATGGTGTGCTGTTCTCAAGGCTTGTTTGTCTTTTTCTTTTCTTGGTTGCTCTTCTTCTTGGTTATTATTTGTCTTTTGATTTTTCATCGTCATCTTAACTTTTGTTAAACTGGTTATTCACCATAACCCGCTGGCTTAAATACTTATCTCTTTTTTCGCCGTGGATCCTGTTTTCTCTGCAGTTTGTCATCTTTTCTTGTTGCGTCCAAAGTGGTCGCACGCCTTTGTTGATACGTCAGACAATGCATCATTTCTTTTTGTTTTGGTCCACGCGTTCGGACTGGGGTCCGTTAGTTTTTCGTTCGTAGGTGATGCCAGCTCTTTAACAGGTCGGGGCCCATCACGTTTAATCCTTACCTTCTGCCTGAATGTTCATTAAATTACACATTCTGTCTTGTTAAGTTAGCGATAGCATTATTGAAATATCAGAAAGAAAGTGCAATGCCTTCATTAACTTGATTAAAATTCGTTATAATATCAATTTCCCGCTTTCTCTTGAAAAAGATATGACAAATAAAATGTATGAAAATTTCAAAAATTAACAGCACATGCGTTCTAAGAACACTTTCTCAATCAATTGTGAGGGGAATATTACATGACAAAATAGTTTTTGCATAAAATACTAATTCGAAGCAAGTTCTATAAGTTAAAGTTTTGTCACTGAGAAGATGGTTTTCAGTTTTTAATAAAATTACATATACAGGTGAAAAATTTATAAAACTAGAAATTCTTTGTATTCTTTGTCGCAGACAGTACATTTACCTTCTTCCTGAATGTTCACAAGGTAAATGCAATGCCCTTCTGAAGGACAGTACGTTCTTGTGAGAAGATGATTTTTCAGTTTAATAAAATTACATATACAGGTGAAAAATTATAAAACTAGAAAAATGTATTAAATAACACAATACACACACACACACACACACCACACACACACAATATATATATATATATATAATATAAATATATGAAACAAATTTTATTCCTTTTAAATGCTCCTAACATGCTTTTTCCAAATTCGTTTATCTTATTGCAACAGAATACAGTCCCCTTAACTTTGGATTGCAACCTATATTCAACCAACATAAATCTATTTTTCCCCCCTAAAGCTGTTGCACGTGAGGACATATATACCAGTTATATAAGATCGAACCGGGTCGAACGCTCGAGAAACATCACCCATATCACGCGTTAAAGTCAGGTGCTAATTCTAAACAATTGAAGTTCAGCGCACCTGTACTCAAGGACATACAACTACGGATTTCGCGGGTCTTTGGGTGTCTGTCTCCGTCCTGGAAACATGTCGTAAATTGCGCTGAAGTTTTTTATATTGCTATGTGCTGTTCCGACAGCCCCAGGACGATATTTCTTATGCATAAAATCCTATAGCTATTACTAACTGGAACTTAATAGTGTACTTGAGCCAGTAGAATATTACTTAATAAAGAACTGTGTAACCAGCTATGCGGAGTATTATGTTTTCCCGCCTGGTCTTCATCCCTATGCCAATCAGCCACTTTCTACGACTATATTTAGGACTTTCCAGTTCACCGGCCTGTTGCATCGCCCCCATGTCGACAGTAATCATTACATATATATGTATATATATACACTGAAGTGCCACTGAATTAGGGATACATAACTAGTAAAGAGTTGGGCCTCCTCTGGCCTTGATAACGGCTGCCACACGACGAGGCATAGATTCAACAAGTTTCTGGAAACGTTCCACAGGAATGGCTTGCCAAATATTGGCTAAAGCTGTCCATACTTCAGTAAGGTTCTTGGTGCTGGTGTGATGGCCTTTCACGCCTTGTTACAAAACATCCCAAAGATGCTCAATAGGATTAAGTCTGGGCTTCTAGGTGGCCAATTCATGACAGAGAAGTCAGAGGAATGCTCATCCAACCAGTCAGTAGCCAACCGGGACTTGTGAGAGATACAGTTGTCTTGCTGGAAAACTCCATTACCGAGCGGATACAGAACAGCAGGAGGAAATTAGATAGCAACCTAGTTAAACAGCAGGACTTAAATAGTGTACTGAGCCAGTAGAATATTACTTAATAAAGAACAAACCAGCTATGCGGAGTATTATGTTTTTCCCCGCCTGGTCTTCTTTCCTATGCCAATCAGCCACTTTCTACGACTATATTTAGGACTTTTCCAGTTCACCGGCCTGTTCCATCGCCCCGCGACAGCAATCATTACATATATATGTATATATATAATTACTTAATTATCCTTAGTTAAGTAAGGATAATTACTTAATATATGTATATATATTAAGTAATTAAGTAATTAAGTACCGTTAATATTGATCGAAAAAACTTCTAGCACTCCAAAAACAAGATGATATAATGAAATTAGAAAACAAAAGGAATGAACAGCAGGATGGATGTGATCACCCAGCAACTCTACGTTTCGAATTGCATTGAGAGAGGTTGGTACATGCACCAAAGATCCCAAACTGTGCCACGAAAAAACACCCCAGACCATGATTGAGCCATCATGCCCTTGTACAGTTCCTGCCAGGCATGCAGGATCCATTGCTTCATGAGCCCTGACGCCATATTCTCAGCCTCCCGTCGGCGTTAAGTAGTCGGAACCGAGACTCATCACTCCATGCTACTCGTTTCCAGTCCTCTACACTCCAGTATCTGTGCTCTCTTGCCCAGGCAAGACGTGCAGCCAATGGCGAGTATAGAGCAAGGTACTCTCGTAGGTCGACGGCTCCCGAAAACCATACCGTGAAGCGAGCGTTGCACAGTCCGTTTACTGACTGTACGACTGGCACCGTCATTAAACTGGGTGGTAATTTGAGCTAATGTTTGGCTTCGCTGGCCTACATACAATACGCCTGAGCCGTCTCTCACCACGACTATCAAGGGCTAATTGTCCTTTGCAGATTGCCCGATCACTAGTTTTTTTTCCACCATCCATGTATTCTTGGTATACTCTTGACACTGTCGACCTTAAAAATCCTAGTTGTCTGACGATTTCGGAAATTGAATGGCCCATGCGTCGCGCACCTACGATTTGTCCGCGATCGAAGGCGTCTAAATCAGACAGTTTAACCATACTGGCAATTCCAACAACTAATTTAAAAAAAACCACAGTACGCGCTATATCTGCAGTTACCACAGCGCCCTCACTTGCGCATACATGATGCGCAGCGCTACACAATTTGCATAGGCTTTGCTATCCCTAATTCAGTGGCACTGCAGTGTATATATATATATTATATAATATATATATATATATATATACATACATACATACATACATACATACATACATATATATATATTATATATATACATACAATACATACATACATACATTTATATATATATATATATACAGAGAGAGAGAGAGAGATAGACAGATAGATAGATAGATAGATATACATACACACACACAGACACACACACAACACACACATATATATATTTCATCACTAGATATAATATTAAAGGGATTCACAAAGTAAGCGGCTTATTGTTAAAATTCTAACGAAATTACAAATTTGATTTACTTTTAATGTCCATATATGTTGATAGGATAATTAAGTACCGTTAATATTGATCGAAAAAACTTCTAGCACTCCAAAACAAGATGATATAATGAATTAGAAAACAAAAACAATTCCACTCATTTTAGATTTACTTCAAGACTTTTTGCATAAATTTAAAAACTGAAAGAAGTTTGAAATATCATTGATATCGTTTTTAAAGAACAACTTAATTGAATTTATATATGAAATGGTGTATACGACAACTACATTTTTTTCTATCACTGCCAAATAAGAAGCGCGTTTCTACAGGCACTTAGCGACGACCTTAACTTTATGCGTCTGCGAAAAATATTGAATCTTAAAAGTCTCTTGTGCTAAAAAAGCTTTACTGAAGTAATTCAATTATGAGAAAATATTTTGCCAATACTGAGACGCTCAGAAAACATAGTTTATGGTCTTTCAAAGAAGTCTTTTTTAATTATTAGCACACTTTGCAAATATATTTAATCCATTAGCTTTTGTGATAGAATATTTTTGAAACTAGAGGTAATAAATGATGCAAAGTAAGCTCCCGTTAGGTATTATTAAAAAATTGAATGTGATTTTTTCCCCTTTTATTTCATTGGATGATCATTGATAGATGTACCTATACAGTCTTGTTATTTTTCTTTAATTTTCTATTTATAATATTGATTTGAATGTCTTTTAATATGCAATCTAAAAAATGTAATTATGCAATATGTAAAATGCAATTCTAAAAATGTAACATAATGTTACCAATTGAGGAATTTGAGCTTAAAGCTGGTTCAATTCTATGAACTTAATATTAAAAACAATATTTTATAAATCTTCTTTGAAAATTACATCATAATATATTTTATCTTTCTAACGGGGGAATACTTAACCACTTGCAAATATTAAGGTCCTAGATAATTAACAGTACATTTGCTGATTTTCTAAATATCAGTGTTCTAATATCCAGTGTTGAAGATTACAGCATGATAAATTTGATAATTTAAAAAAAAATTATATTTTCATTTCCTAATTACTTTATAATTTACTTAAATAGGATCATTTAAGGAATAGATAATTCTTCTATTAAACATAAGAAATATTCTATAGCGTTGAATAGTATAAATTGTTCTAAACATTATGGAATATGTTGTAACTATTTACGAGTAATTTTCCTGATTTATTAAAAATAATATAACAGTGGTGTAAACCCGAGACCAGATTACATAGTGCTGAACTTTTTTTTATCTATCCTACAACGTCTGAGAAAGTGTTTATCTAAAAATATTCATTTCTATGTAAAATTTAAAAAAAAAATTCTAAAAAGTGTTTGAACTTAATTTTATTGTTTTTTCCCCCAGAGCAACGCCTGAGAAAGGATGACGCGTTAACACATGTCACAGGTATCTACGGTAAAAGGTGAAAGATAAAATCCGTCTATTTTTTTCCACATTTCCTTTAAAAGTGATGTGTATCGTTAATGTTAAAAAATTTTGTTTGTTAATCGTAACTTCCTAAGTTACAAGTCATTGTGTAGCGTTGTTATTTACAGTGTCTCCTGGGTAGAAAACAGTTAAAGCTAAGATTAAATATGTTCATGTGATTTTTATTTAACTAAACGTGAAATATTCCATCAACGATGTGCATAGTATTCTAGATTATTTTATCAAAGGATGTCACCTGCAAAAACCACTGCAGTATGTCGTACCACTTTTCTAAATAGCCTTTGATCAAAAATCAGCAAAATCAAAAATAGCAAAATATATACATATATGTAATATATTAAATATTATGCCCTCCATTCTAGCATTTAATTCCCTTTCCTAAATCCAATCCCCAGGACTATAATACACACCCATAACTTTTCAATATTTTATTTAATTTTACACAAATATTTATTAGCAGAAAGAAATTTTGTAATAAAAGAAACAAAACTATTAAATTTAGTAGAAAAAAAAAAACTAAATTTTTTTATTCAAAACAAAGGATACTGGCAAATTATCAGTCTTAATCACTTTCACTAGAATACAGCTCATCTATTGTTGATGCGTCCATGTCATAGTATTGATACCGTCGTAAAATATATCACCATCATCATCCTCATTTGATGACAACTGCCCATCCTCCATAATATGTTGTTCTCACTGCCGTCTCACGTTTAAAAATTTATAATTTTCTGCTGCCGTTATAGGACCGACTTGAAGAAATTTGAGGGAAATAACTAAAATAAAATACTAATTTTCTGCACTTGCAACCAACCTAAACTATCACTATATTTTCAAGGGACCTCTTATTAAACGAACGCGTGTGCGATACGGACTGTGAGTTCAGTTTATTTAAAAGGAATACCTGCTTAGTAATCGGGTGGATGAATCACAGAATGCAGATGCGCACGCACCCGTGTTGTGACATGTCTTATAGCAGCTATACGTTCATTTACCCAATGTTTGAAATTACTTTTTTTTTGTATGCGAGTATAATACGCACCCTCTTTTTTGCGGACTAAAATGTGAAAAAAAAAGTGCGCATTGTACACGGATTTTACGGTATATATATATATATATATATAGATATATATATAGATCCGGAGTTGTAATAATTTCAGTTTTTAAATTAGTTTATTTGTGTTATAAATCAAACTTATCTTTAGAAAAAGAAGTGTGTAAGGAATTTTTATATTACAGGATAGACTGTTAACATTCGAAACAAATACTTTTAGAGGACGTCCATCCTAAAATTTGATATTATAATACAGCGTTACACTACTTAAGGAATATTTAGAGATAATGTATTGAAAACACTTCCTTTTAAATTATCCCTGCTTTTAAGACATCTTTAAACATCGAAAATTATGTAAACCATAAAGCTGTACCTTAAGTATTTTGTAAGACAATTACAGTTTAGCGGAACACTAAAACTAAACTGGGAGCAATTTACTCATTTAACTAGGTTATTGATGATGGCCAACTTTTTCGTAGACCTGACAAATTTCCGCTGGGTAATTGTCTTAGTTGACTGTTAAAGCATTAAGGTTTTGTACGATTTCTTTAAAGGTCCTAATTTTCTAGTTATATGGTTTATAAATAAAAACTAATTAATTTTCAACAAGTGCACTCTATATACCCGTATAAGTACTGTGGACTTATGTATTATATTGCATAACAGACATTATTAAGACAAAATTTACACCAATTTATTATAAATAAACACACCTGCTTATGATCCAACTAAGAAAAATGCAAACACACATTTTTTCAAAGAAAAAAAATTACAAAAATATGTTACATTCGTATCTTTGATTAAAATTCGCCTTCTGAAATTTAAGATTATAAGTTGAAAACAATTCGATTTCAAAATAACATACACTTTGTCACTCAGGGTATATTTTCATTGCAAGCTTATTGAACATCATTTATGTGATACTGCATTTATCCGATACATCATTTATCAGATATTTCTTTTTTGACGCGGCGACGGTATCAACTTCACGGGGTTTTGCTTAAGATCTTGACTTTGAGAAGTACAAATCTTTTATGGGAGAAATTGATTTTAATGATAACTATAAACATGCGTTAAACAGGACTCTTTGCTTATCAATTGTTTAATAGTATACTTACCAAAAGAACCATAAGTTATATAACATTAAAAAAAATCGAAATTTCAGAAAAAAAGGGTTAAAATTATGTTTTAAAACAGACAAAAAGTCTCCTTCATGCAAAGGGAATTTTGTGTCAGTTCCTTTCTTTCTAATCTATAAGTGTTTAATAAGGAATAGTCAGATTATTTTAAACCTTAAATTAAAGTAGACTAAAGTTATAAAATGAAAGTTTTATGGGAAACGTATTTTAAGTACTTTGAAAGTTTCAATTTTTAAAGTTTTAAATTACACTATCTCCTTTTTATTTTTATATATCAGCAAACTTAATATATCAACAACTTAGAAATAATGTTTCGAGAAAAATATGTCATAAATTAGAAGGGGAAGTTGTTCGAGTGATAAAATTAGAAATAAATGAATGAGTTATTTAACTTTGTGCTACAAAAGAAAAAAAAAAATATTTATATATTGTAATTCCTAAAGTTAAGTGTGTACACAGTAAAATGCAACAGATCTCAAAAATATGATTATAGAACATTTTTATTAGCTGAAATTAACTTATCAGTTTTAAGTGTGATCTCCATTAAGTTGATATTTTTTCTAAGGTATTTACAAACAACAAGTGTTAAAAGCATGTTAAGATAAGCTGAAAAGTAGTATGAAATAGGTTGTTTAATTGAACATTCATAAATTCAAAGTGTTTAAGCAAAAACGTAAACAACATTGATAAATTCAACGGTTCTAATTCAAAGTTTCAAATGTTCCTAGGTTTTTTAAATATAGCTGAGAACAAGTAAAACAGAGATTTATCGGTTTCAACTCCAGCTGTTAAATGCGTACAGAGTAAGGAAGGAGCAACAGATCCTTAAAAAGAAGATTTCAACTAAGTTTATTAACTTAAAATTTCTTATCAGTTTTAAGCGTAATCTTAATTAAGTTGCAATTTTTTCTAAGTATTTTATACACAACAAGTGTTTAAAAGCTTGTTAAGATAAGCGAAAGCTAATATTAGATAAGCTTTTAATTCAGCGTTCATAAAATCTGTTGCAGGTAGAATTATGGTTGAGTATTTCGGGGATAACGAATACTGAGTAAAATTATTTTCTGTCAAAACAGCTTGATATATTTTATGGCGGGTCGCTATGATATCGATTGTCAATAAAAATCCTTAATTTTACTTTGAATGCAAGTATCGAGATTATTCCGTTCGTCCCACTCTATATTTGGATCCAATAATAGTGACAAACATTATGTAATTTCACATAGTGCCATACACTCAGAAACCCTAAATAAAATCCCACTTTTCCGATAATACTTCATTTGTTATTAATGCATCAGTCAACGGTGTGTTAATGCGATTAGAGTATAAAATAAAATATTTCTAAGTACTCCATCAATCTTAATTGCATTTTCTTCGTTATTTTCTATGAATATCGAAAAACTGATTTCTTCAAATCGATTTTAAATAATTTTATAATTACCAAACTTTACGTTTGTAAGTTTATGATGTGTGTGCTAAAGGATGTAGTGGTTGCATATCAAAAAGTAATTTTTCAAATAATTATACAAATCTTGAAATATCTCTGGACAAGTCTGTAGGGGGGTCCAGGGCACAAAATTCTTCAAATTTCGAACAAAAATGTTATTGCATTACAAATTTTTTCTGTTCTTTCCGCTTAAAATGACGGTTAAAATTATGTTTTTATCTTAATCAGAACAGGAGATATTAATTTTTTGTTTTGCAAGATTCTAATAGCAGCCATCTATTTAAATGCGTTTTTTACATGATGGGTTTTTCAACCATTTCTCCTTTTTAACTTGTTATAAGTCAAGAACCGTTAAATATGAGTGGTTCAAACTTGCAACATTGTCTCTTTCAATTATTTTACTTTAATTTTAATTCAGCAAATTGATAAAAATTTTTGCTTTTAAAAATATGATTTTATAAAATAAGTTCCATCATTATTTTTTAAATTTTTACTCTAAATATTTTAAATTTTTTTAGAAAATAATATTTAAAATAATGCTGAATCTAAATTAAACTTATATATTTCTGTTTAATTAAATGAAAAAAATTTTGAAATTCGACAAATAATATTTCGAGTTATAACGATTTTAAATTGGCCCACTTTTAAAAAAATTTAAATAAAAAATTTTTTTTAAACTTTATGAGAAGTTTTATGACCTGATTTTGTTTACAAATTATATGGTTTAACCATCACAAATAATTCAAAATTTTAACTCATAAATGAAAAAATATTTTAAAATGTGTCCCGGACTCCTTAAATAACATTCTGATAAAAATTAGTCTTCCTTAATTTCAGTGCCACTGACATTTAAACACGCATATAAACCTATTCACCACATCCCTTGAACTACAGATAAAGCATCATGAAGTTTTTATGTCTATAAAAGAAACAATATTTCATAATTAGTACAGGTCTTATGACAACCATTTTAATTTGCTATGCTTTGTCGATCTTAATCTCCCGCTTGTAACCGAATACCTACGTCCTTAATTTAAAGGTAATTTTAAAGCAGATTTGCACTTGCAATACATAAAAGAAAGAGTTTAACTAACGTTTCAGATGCTTTACAAAATAATGCTGTGTAGAATTTTCTAGTTGTATGGAAAGAGTGCCACGTTATCTTCCTAATTCCATTCCCTGTCGCATTTTAATGTTGGTAAAATAAATGTTTCTGGGATAAACCAAATGTTCCCGAATTATGTGTCGTTCTTACAATTTGAGTACTCATCAACAACTGCACACCAGCAAGCCTATTGGAGAAATTATGAAAACAAAACTTGTCCATTGCAGGAAACAAATGCCTAAAATTGTTTAATATTCCTTTGGTAAGAAATACTCCTAGAATCATCTTGATGAACAATTGTGGATGTTATCGTTCTAATTCACCGTTTTTGTATAATGATGCGTTTAAGATATCGCTTTACTTTAATGATAAACAATGTAATCCTTAATATGTTATACGTGAGTTGTGATTTGTTTTTATTTACGTACTGTAAAGCCTTTTCGACAAGCAGTTTTCTTGGAAATTGCGCTTCATCGTGGACTATAAAATTGAAGCAATAAATACAATACAAAGTAAAACTGTGAAGCTAGTGAGTTCTGCTTATCCGATAATAAGGATGAAGCTAAATGAGTGGAAACTGAAGAGTAATTCATGTCAATCTAACTTATAAATTATAAGTTTATACGTATATGTCTCCTGCGTTTCATTTTATTCAGGTTTATTTTTATTTGCTGACACAATGAATATAAGCACTGGTTTATATTTTAAATGCAACGAAGGTGTTCCATCATCCGTATAAATGTAAACTTATTAATCAAGTGTATTAAGTGAAATTACTGATTCTCTGCCTCAATCAGTGTTTATGTGGGATGGATATCTCATAGAATGTTAAAGTGTGGTCACGTCACTGGGATGCTGCAGAAATTATTAATATAAATTTCATTTAAGTCAGATTTAACTGAGAACGGATGCAATATTTCTATATCTATTTGGAGGTTTTTAAAAGTTTGCTGCATTTGTTTCCTTGAAACTTAAGGATTGTTGGAAGAAATTAAAATGACTTATAACTTTCTTATCAAATTTTATTTTTGCAGAAGTTTGGTCCTATATGCGAGGAGGGATCAGAATGTTTTAAATCTGATTTCAACAGCTTATTTGTAGATGACACATTAATGTCTAACAATCGATATAGTGGCCGAGATATATTATCTGTTTTTGATACCTTTGAAAAGTGTGATTCCTTTAAAACTAACGCTATTGCTGAATAAAATTATGTCTATGCCGCTTATCAATAACATATTAACTGATTTGGAATAAAGGTTAATTTGAAATATTACTTCCATAGAAGACATTATAGCAGAAATTGCAGTATTAAGTAATTACAGTTTGAATTAAAGAAATAATGGCATTTACATAAAAAATTTATTGACTTGAAAAGAAGGAATTAAATCCCCCTAAAACTTCAAATGTCAACTTCTCCGGAGAGAATGAATAAATTTGTTCTTGCTAATTAATGACTATTTAGTAGAATAACATATACAAAGAGTCAGTTTCTGAGTGGTAACCATATGAAGATTGGTTGTAAAAGTAGAAATAAAAGCTATGATTTGTGGAAACTCGTTGAGTGAGAAAGCAATGCAGAGCATAAACCACATTAAAGGCCATGACAGCAGAATAAAAGCCAATCTAATCCGCCAGACAAAAGATTAGTTTGTGAAATCAGATGAGGGTGTCTTCCTATTCCAGTTTCAAATGAGAGAACTATCGGTTCTGAGTTTCCTTTAATTTTCTGAGAGAAGGCTTTTGTTGCTTCTTGCAATATCTGCGCTTGAAAGATTGCATTTCACCCGAACGTTAGTCTGAGATCAAAGGCAACTCACTAAAGCTTTAAGAACCAAGTCAGGAACGAGGAAAAAGCTCCTAGAAAATAAAATATACCCATTATAGACAGATGTGATCATAACAAAGGAAGCGGGCCAATGATTCGAAAAGGATATAGTAAAAATATTGCCGGGGTGGAAACAAAGTAATTTATGAAGATGGTGTAAATCATTATTTTTCTACTTAAAACTGTGAAAACTATTTATCTTTAGAGACGTTAATAGCTCTATATTTAAAAGGAATTTAAATAAAACGTGCCTAAGTTTCCAACATACAATTTCATTCACGAGGGACTTTAATAGCAGGTTTATAAATAACTGTAATTTGCACATACTTGTATGTCGTAGTCTTTCAGTTTTGGTGATTGATTGCTATAATCGCTTCTAGGAAAATCTTATTTCTAAAATTTTTTAACAATTTATGAATCTAGTCATTCGTAACGAATTATTTTGACCTGTACGACAACCAAATAGTTCAAATAGGGAATGGAAGATTTTCATGAATTCCTTTCAGATGTATCAGCGAAATCCAGACGGAGGCCTGCTATAAATATATATTTTCCTTTATATATATATATAGATATATATATATATATTATATAGATATATCAATTGAAACTTCAATAATTTTTTAAATTAGACCTCTCTGAAAAATCAATTACGAATCATACACCTCATGGACAAAAAAATTAGCGCACCAAGAAATAATTGCGGGATCAATTACGAACCTTGAAATGAAGGTACCTTCGGGGAGATATGCAAATGATTAGAAATGCAGCGTGATTGCGCAGTACGTATAGCCAGTAGAGGGCGTTGAACATCGTACTCTGCGGAGTATAAAACAGGTAACCAAAGCTTGTTTGAGTGTGCTGAATCATTTACAAAGGAAGAGCTGAGATAGACATGTCATTTACGCCGTGTTCGAAGACAATATAAGCAGTTGTCGCAGTTTGAGAGGGGGAGAATCGTCGGATGATGGAAGCTGGGTGGTCAGCTAGGCGAGTAGCTCGAAATATAGGCCGTTCTGATTGTGTTGTGAGGAGTGTTGGGACAGTGGACCCGAGAGATGCCATGTACACGAAGACCAGGCTCAGGACGCCCTCGACAGACCAGTCGGCGAGCAAGACCGCCAACATCGTAAGAAATGCACACGTACAGCCAACTGCTTCATCGGCCGCCATCCAGGCACAGGTAACACCTTCACTAGGGGCCTCTGGTGTCTTCACGAACAACACGAAGGTGCCCTGGCTGAAGGAAAGTTGCTATCGCGCGCCCATTACGTGGGCTGCCCTTGACGCCCAGACACTAGACGCCTCCGTTTGGAGTTTTTGCCGCGAACGAGGAAACTGGACTACACGGAATGGAACCAGGTCCGTCTTAGCGACGAATCCAATTCAATCTCGGCAGTGATGACAATCGTTGTTCGTGTGTGGAGAGCCCGTGGTGAACGCTTCAATCCTGCCTTTGCTGTACAGCGACACATCGCTTCCCACAGCTGGTGTGATGTATGGGGTGCCATTGCCTACAATACACGGTCACCCCTAGTATTGTTCCGTGGCAACCAGTGAAAGCCCAGCGGTATGTTCATGAAATCCTGCAACCACATGTGTTGCCACCATGCAACGGCTCTCAGGAAGCCATTTTTCAACCAGACATGCTCGGCTCATAACGGCAAGGGGTGTCACAAGACTGTCTCCGCAATGTTACTACCCTTCCTTGGCCTGCCCGATCCCCAGATTTGTCTCCAATCGAGCATATCTGAGATCATTTGGGACGACGAGTTGGCATCCCACGAGTTTGAACGAACTTAGAGGCAAGGTTACAGCAAATATGGAACGAAATGGTCTCAAGACATCATACAGAACTTGTATGACTCAATGCCCGATCGTATCGCATCGGCATTCGCGCTAGAGGGCGTCCAACGGAGTATTAACTCCTCCGTTCTTTTGCCTGTTTCTCTGAAATAAATTATCCTTTTTCTTTTATTTTCTTAGCATTTACTTATATCAATGTAGTCATTACGTATGTAAAATTTCGTTTCCTTTTGACGAATTCTTCTTGTGTGCTAATTTTTTTTGTCCATGAGTGACATTTAAAAGTCCATGGATATATTCCTCTTATGATTTCGAAGAGATATGGAGTGATGAAAAAATTGTTTCTGCTTTAATTGTTTGTTGAGCTATATAGATCTTGCAACAAATTCCATGTTCATCATTAAAAGCTGTAAACGTTGATGGGCAATATCAATCAATTGCAAAGGGAATAATTTTCAGGGTAAAGCAGTAAAGGAAAGTTTCAAGGTATTTTTCCCTTTGTCAGAAATAAATTAAATCAGTATGAAAAAAAAATAGAAATGACTCATATTTGAAAAAAATTGAGAAAATGCTCCATTTTAATTATTCATCAACGTTTAAACATTCACAATGGTTAAAAGAATAAAGAACATAAGGAAACATATTCTCAGATTTTGATTATTCGAAATTTATATGTTTATAATTTAAATGAGATTGCATGAAAGTTTGATACGTAGAAAATGTCACCAGATTAAGTGATTGCTAAAATATGTAGAAAATCTATTTATTATAATCTTATACGGAAACACGGTAACAGACAGCTTTCAAAAATAGATTTTGCTATGTGACTGACCGGATATTAAATTTTGCTTGTAATATGTTATCAGTAAATGATACCTTAAAGGTATGGCCCTATAAATTTCATCAACATCCTTGGAAAATATCTTTAATAAAGAAAAATTTTGCTTCTGAAACGGAGATTGATGTAAGCATAAATAATATTATTACTTATTCAACATAGAATAATATAGTAGAATTTATAGCACCTATAGGAGTTAAGTGTAAAATGTATTACGACTTTAAAATGGGGTATTTTCGTAACTTCTTAATTTTCATCAATTATCTGAAACAGGTTTAACCATAACTTTAATTAGGAGGTGCAAATTTTGATGACACCATGGTGTAATTCATAAACTAATTTGATAAAATCAGTCTTGATTGATGATACGGTAATTTCCCAAAAAAGGTTGATTTGCCAACCTTTTTTTCAGCAAACTGAGATGCCAAAGAAACAATTTTCCCCAAGTTTGTAAAAAAGTATATATGTTTACTGACTCCCTACATTTCTAGAAAACCTTTAAGTTAGAACATATCTACTACCATAAGAGCATTTTATGCTTGAGCTGTTTATGCTACCTGTGGTTTTACAGGAGTAAATAAATATATAAACAAAAATTGCGGAAAGATTCAGCCTAAAAGAAAATTTTAGGAGAAGTAATGTTCTAAATCGTATGTAATGCTCTATCATCGAAATTAAAAATGGAATTATTTACAGATTTTACTTTTATTTTTAGATTTATAAGGTTAAATACAAACCATGCCATTAATCCTGAAATGCTAGTATTTAAACAAATGAGTAGAATTGTACTACCCTCAGCATATGTCTACGGCAGAATAGAGGTGAAAAAAATGACATTCTAACTCCACACAGACTTCAAGTACATACTTTCCAGTTCATACAATACATGGAATTATTACAGATTTTCACATTTTTTATATTTATTGGGTTAAATACGAGACATCCGTTAATCCTGAAAATGGTAGTATTTAAACAAATGAATATAGTTGGTTTACCCTTAGCATATGTCTACGGCAGAATAGGAAGTGAAAAGGGACATTCTAATTCCACACAGACTTGAAGTACATACTTGTCAGTCATACAATACATGAAACTAAAACTACAAGAACGAGCTGCTAAAACTTTTGCGTTCCCTTGCAGAAAAATACTTTATGAATGTCGTGGAACGATGAAAAAGAGGATGTGGAGTGCATAGGGTGCTAAATAACACAACAGTTTTAAAGGGCATTGAAGACATTCTGAAATCCTACTCCATTCTGGATGATCTCTCACGTTAGAAATAGTCACAAACATCTTTATTATCAAAATTGTCCCAATCACCACCATATTCGCAAGCATTCCAAATAGGGTATCTGCTAGATATCGATGATGGTTCTCTGGGATTAAATGGATTTTGCTCGTATCCAGCTGGTCTGATATGACTTAGTGAGAAACTCGCGTGGGTGTACGATGGTTGCAATGAAGTAAATTCTGAAACGTAATCAATAGTATCTGAAGCGTAATCAATAAGCTTAGTGGAATGAACCACTTCGAATTGAGTTATAATTCAGATGAAGCAGTAAAAAATGTGCACCGCATGGTTTTTTCCTGTCCGTGGTTTTAAAATATTAAAAGGGGGTAATGCTTTGCCTATATGATGATTAGGCAAATCCTATTATGATGGGTATGCTGACTAGGCAATCAAAGGAAAGATTAAAAACATATTTTGGGGAATGATACAATGATGAGACCTATGTATATAGCTTAAAAGAAAAAAATTTGAGAGATCCCAAATTTTATTCAAAGTTCTATGTATTTCTACTGTATCTACTGCCTACAGTCCTGATAGCTTTTGAAAAACCCTTCATAACTGAGCCACTGTTATCGTTCTCTTTCCTCAGAGCACTACTCACGGGCAAATATTATGAATACAATAAACATGTTGCATCAGCATATAAAAATCCCCTTCATTGTAAATCAACTGGATAATATTTCATCTTTCTTTCTACATTGCGCTTCATCTTATCACTAATAGCGAATAGCAAAGAAGGGTGCTGTAACACTAGTTAACTTTTCGTAGGATTAATCAGCACGATTAACAACGTTTTAGGTACGTAAAATTTCATCTTTTTATATAATCCATGTCATAGGTTCTAAAAATTCTTATCGAACATTTTATTTTGTTTGAAATACTGCGTTTGTGTGGTGAGGAGATTTTTAACTGCAATGTGTAGAACTGAGTTTTACCCTCTGCGGGAGAATGGTACCACGTGCAAGCAATATTAAAACATACGTTAGAAATCGTACAAAGATCATTTTTAACGAGTCACTCCTGCACATAAATACTGAGCACAAAAGAGCTAAGTCATCTAAAGATAGCCATGATTCTTTTTCACCTCAACAACAATAGAAAAAAAAGTCATAGTTGTTCTGAATATATCCGCTCATTCTCTGTTCCACGATTCCAGATGCAAGCACGGTGGTGTCGAGTTTCTTTTAGATAAGACTACGCATCACTTTAATGGTATCAAATTATCTTTGACATTAAGGCCAACAAAGTAAGTGTTCATTATGCTGAGGGAGGGGTTGGGGGTAGTTCCTCAATGAAATTCGTCTATTTTAACTTGTCATCAAATCTTAAATCCTGAAATTTCAGTCATTGGTAGTTTATGTTAGAAAGAAAACCCCATGAATAGAATGTTGTCCTCGCGTTTTAGGTGTGACATTAGGCTTGTAACATTTGGTTTATCACATAAAAAACGATAATATGAATTCTGCATGTTTTACAGGATTTTTTTGGCTAAAAAAGTGCCTATTTTTTTCTATTACTGAAGAAAACCAATAACAAAAGACGATTAAGAATTTTTACGATGATTAATAAGCATATTTCACTTGAAATATTCCTATCATAGCTCACTAGTTTACATATCTTACAATCAGCTTATTATTATCATTTTTAAAGTGACACCATTGGTAAATGCTAGGATAAAGCTTTTATTTACATGTGAACTGATACGTCCCTTTACAAAATTAATATTAATCAAGATTTAGACTAATTATGACGAAATGACACTAAAAATGCATTTTATTTCTATGAGATGGTGTTGAGAAATACAAGTATGTGCTGAATACTGTCATAAAGGAGTTAGGACATTTTTAAGAGGTTCCTGAGAAAACAGGAAGCAAGTTCATGAGCATCTGTATATCGGGAGAAGCCATTTTTCTGATTAAAACGAATTTGTGTTACTCATACAATAAGTATCACGATAAGCGCTTAGGATAGTATAAAGATTAGTATTAAAGTTAAGGATAAGGGTACACAATAAGCAGAAGGTACGTTTATGGCTTTTGATTTAAAACTGAATTCATGCTTTACGATATGAAATTCAATACCACCTTTTCTATGGGCAAATTATGACACACTGATTTGAAAATTAGTCCGTTTACTACTGTTGAGATGTTTTTATAATAGGATATGCGTCAATACTGAATTAGAAGGGTCAGGCCTTTTTTAAGTGGTTACGATGAAGCACACAGAACTAGTTTACAACGCATCTGTGGTTTTGAATGTGTGAGTTTTGCCAAATCTGAATAAAAAATATTGTGTTTCTTATGTCCGATTCTATTGCATTTCATAACAATTCGGATACTTTTTAAACCATTATATTGTCCAAGTACATTAGAATAGCCGAGATCCTTAGCTGGATCTTTAATATATAGAAAAAACGTACTGTCGGCTTAGATGTATTGAAATTTTAGTCTTCAAAAATTTATATTTATGCGGTGGTGTAAAATTATTACTGAACACTAAACATTCTAGATTAGAAGACAGTGATTGATCACGCAGTGAAACTTATTCCATATTTAGTTAAATTTATGGTTAAAATGATATTATGGTTTATTCTCAAACTAATCTTTTGCTTCCACTTCTTCTTCAGTTTTTGCTGTAACTTCTAAACATTCTCTGTGACAAAAAAATTTGTTGAATTAACTAATCAGCAATGATTTTGCGATGCATAAAAAATGACCCGAAAGTTCATGCGTTTTCTGACGCATTTGGCAGACATTTTTCTTATTATATCATACGGAAAAGGAATTCTCAAAATTTGCTCTTTACTTCCATCAAGATAGGTAAATTTTTTATGGAACATTTGAAATTTCCATAAAGAAATGTGTATGCTTGGTTCAAGTGCTGCATTATTTTATATCGATCTCTGGTAATGAATAAAGATGGTTTAGATTAAATATAG
Organism: Dolomedes plantarius; assembly: GCA_907164885.2. NCBI lineage: Eukaryota > Metazoa > Arthropoda > Arachnida > Araneae > Dolomedidae > Dolomedes > Dolomedes plantarius. Next base: position 73,527,725 of record OU015494.1, on the reverse strand, counting down.
GCATCTTTGAGCTATTATCTTAAATTATAGTTTCTTTTTTTATTGAAACACCCGCATATCATCAAATTAAATTAAAAGGGTTATAAGACGTGTTGTGGAAATTTCGTCATAATATCATTTGAATTTTCTATAGGAAAACTGTCGTTTTCATAAATGAATTTAGCAGATGACAATCTTCTGCCTGTCACAAATCCCTTTCCCAATTCTTCTTATCTGAATAAACTGTCGAGTTAAAACGATTTAATGCAATAGAGATGATGCAAAATTACCTGCAAGAGAGTCACACCTAGACATTGCAAAATTTCGTTATTTAGTTGAGTTACTTATAAAAGGTACGAAAAGGCTTACGAAAGGTATAAAATGAATTATAATTAGAAATTTTTAAAAATATATTTTTTTCCTCATATTTTAAATAACATTTCTGATAGAAAACTGGTGGTATATACTAAATTTTATACCAAACTTATCCAGTAAACAAAGCAATAAGTAAGTGCACATGTAAGAGTTGTGAAAATTTTGGCTACTACCGGCAGACTCGCTTGGTGTTTGCAACTTCGCAACTAGACTTTAGACCACTGAAAACTGTTTTATGGAGCGACGAGTCATGCTACACACTCTTCCAGTCGGATGGGCGTGCTTGGGTTGGGCGAACGTCTATTACTCGAGGCTTCGTTCCAACTCCCAAGTTCGGTGGTGGTGACATACTTGATTGGGGGTGTTTTTCCTAGTATGGCCTGAGACCTTTGCATGTTGCTCCTGGTAAATTGAACGCCGACGCCTACTTGAACATTTTGGACAATCGGATTCTTCCTACGCTCTGGCAATTTTATGGAATGAACGAATGTTACTTCCAGGACGACAATGTTCAATGTCATGTTGCAACCTCTGTCAAGCAGTGGTATCAAGATCTGGATGTAAAACGTCTTCCCTGTCCTGCTCAGAGTCCCGACCTAAGCCGCATAGAACATTTGGGGACGAGTTAAAGTAACGCTTACGTGGCCATGGAACCACGTCCTAATCTACAGCTGAACTGGCGACATTCTAGCAGCAGGTAGGGACACAAATACCCATAGTTGTGTATCAAAACTTTGTTGAAAAGTATGCCCAGAAGGGTTGCTAGTGTATTGCAGTCAGTGGCTGACCATCCCCTTATGAATCAGTATTCTTTCCTTATACCTTCACATCTTGCTGTCAGACACATTAGCATTACTTCTTTAGACAGAGTGATCAAGTTTCTGCTCTAGTTCTAGAAGAAGGTTGGTTTACTGAGCTACGACTAGTAATAATAAGAAACAAAAATACATTTTTAAGTTGTTAAATTTCCTAGGATACTCCACTGAAATGCGATTCGTGAAATATATATATATATTTTAATAACATTACCATAAGAAAGATGCATATTTCTTATAACATTACTAGAAAATTAGATTGACTTCGCATGCAAAATTCAAAATAATTATAAAAGAGTGTTTCATGATCGATCCTTTTACAAAAACATTTATGTATCATAAATATGCATATACATAAAAGGTATGCGTATCACACACACGCAACATCATTGGTATATGTTCTCAGCATAAAATACATCGAAACACGGATAAAAAATTCGTTACATTAAGGGGAAAAATGTGTTCCTTCCTTATGCGTGTACCTACATGATTCAGCATACTTCCGCAGATAATCACTTTTCACTGTCAGGTCCATTTATTTCATACACACAAAAATCCTTTCTTTCGGTTTGTTAGTTTTTTCTAACCTGTTTTCAGACTTAAAAAATGCATTTTTGTTACAAAATTTTTTTTGCAAAAATTATTATAACTTCCAAGGCAAAATTATTATAATAAAAGAATGAATAAGGGTGCAGAAATTGATAAAAAATCCGGATCTCGAAAGAGACAATATGGTTAGCCTCCTTGAAAATAACCGTATGCTCTTTTATGTAAATGTAATCGAAAATATGTTTCAGCACTCTCTGAGAAAAGCTGACACTCGAATGTCAAATACAGAATTCAGCGTATCCAATACTATGCTAGAATCATTTCAGCAGATAAGAATACTGCTTTAAAAAATATCTGTATAAAGCATTATAAGGACAGACTCAGATAGATACCTTTGTCAGCTATTTGTAGTTTTATAATAATGTTTAAAACAAAGGATTTTTCTCAATCATGAATTGGCATATGTGCTTATTTTTTTTTCCTGGAGAAAATTGTGCTCCATTTCCCATCATTAAAACTCTAAAAAATTTCTCTTTTCTCCAGTATATATATGTACTTCATATTTTATAGCCCCTTTTTATGGGGTGGTGTTAACATCGATTGTGAGTCGCATTGTTGCAATGAACTTAATTGAAAAAGTATCTAATTTAAAAAATTGATATATACTTGACTAATTTCCCCAAATAATTACTCATGATCACTAAAGAAGCCTTTTGGAAAAACCATTATTCGGAGGCCACTAGAATAGTTTATTTGAATAATACATCATACTATCAAGCTATGAGCAATTTTATAAGCAATCAAGTGTATAGTAATTTTACAGCAATCAAGTACATAGCTATTTAAGATGACGTTTTGTTGAGGTTAAGTACCTGGGCTTCTGAAATTGTTGTACATTCTGTCAAATTTATGAGAAAATAAAGATTTTTCAAGAAAGTTTTGATATTACACAACTTTTTCCCTAAAGTGTAAAATAGATGAAAATGACAATTACAAAATAAATACCATAAATGAATTGTCCAAATATTTTATACAAGTCTCTACACAAATTAAGAAAAAATCCGTTACACAACATGCTATTCTTACACAAACCAAACAAATATTTTTTATAGGACTTAAAAATCTAAAGAAAACCAAGAAAATTCATCTGATAAGCAAGAAGTCTTTTATGTAATACATAGAAAAAGGACGCTTATATAAGCAGTGTTCATGTGCTTATCATTATTCCTTAACATATCTATCTATTTCTATGTACTTATGCAAAAAGTACAGAGGTGTATACGCTTAAATTATAATTGGAAAACATTCATGTGCATATTAAAACGCTACTTTTCCTTCTGAATCATTTTTTCATTCGATGATTAAAGTCAAATGAACAGAAAATAAAAGCACCAAATCTAGTAAAAATGGAAACAGAATAGGAATACTCTTCGAAGTTCGTGACAGATGTCCTATCCCCTTCCAAAACTCGAAACATAATGGTAAAAAAGTTATTTTAATGACCTATACTAGTACTAACAGCTTCATCATCAAGAGACTGTGACATTTAAAAATATGCTAGAAGGATTATCTTGTGGCATCGAGTCAAACTATCGGCATATAGAAAACTGTTGAGGATGGTCAAAACGCATAAAGAGTACTTTTGAGCTTTAATTGCGTGCCAAAAATTCGAATAGACATAGTTTCCGTCTGAAATGAGTCTGTTTGACAGCACTTTTCAGTCGCCAGTAAAAATTTAGAGAAATTTCGCATTAGAAATTCCTTGCCCTCCAGCGCACTGGTAGGTTTTGTTTGATGAGGAGCACAGAACAAGGGGAAACAAGGTCCAAGGCTACCTTGTCCCCTGGAGATGTATTTTATTTGGTTGTTATGGATGGAATCGTCAAACATAAAACGGAAATAGTAATACAATAATAAGAATAAAAAAAAAACAGTTAAATTATTTAACAGAGAGTTGAGGAAAAACCCGAGTAAAGATAAATAAACATAATGTAAAATAAAATAAAAGTAATTTAAATTAAAACAAAAATAAATTAAAAATAAAAATAGATGAATAGAAAGGAGGATGAAAACAGAAATACTGAAAATATTAATATATAATATAGATCTAAATATAAGGAATGGGCTGGAACTGCTAGCATTTTCCCAAGTGGCCACCTAGGGAGAAATAACGATATTTCGTAGGAGCTCTACTTCAGAAATCAAACTGGGAGTGCATTGAATACGGGTCTCTGAACAGGACAGAATTACAGCCCATAAAAGTTGAAAGTCGTATGGTCAGTTCCAGTCCTGTCGAAAGATGTTTTTAAGTGAGTACTTACATTAAATAAGTTTCAGATACCACGCTATTTCAAGCTACTTCAGAATCAGTTGCTTGTTTTGAGTCTCTTATTCTAACGAACAAAGTCTAATAGGAAAAATTGTTTTTTAGAAAATACACTGATGGACAAAAAAATTAGCGCACCAAGAAGGAGTCGTCATAATGAAACGAAATTTATACATACGTAATGACTACTTTGATATAAGTAAATGGGGCTTGTGGCGGCCCAGTGGTACAGCGCGCTGGTTTTCGGTGCTGAGGGTGCTCAGATCGAGTCCCAGCGTTGCGCCACGAAAAATGCCTCCGTTCGTGTCGTCCCTTCATAGGGGGTAATGCTGTCCGCCTATATGGTGCCCCCACAATAAAATGGACAGTAAACTGCGGCGTAGTAAGGGGCCAATGGTTGAAATACAAGTGCCTCCTCATTGGATAAAAAAAAAAAAAAAAAAAAAAAAAAAAAACTATAAGTAAATGATAAGAAAATCAAAAAAAGGATAATTTATTTCAGAGAAAAAAGGCAAAAGAACGGAGGAGTTAATACTCCGTTGGACCCCCTCTAGCGCGAATGCACGATGCGATACGATCGGGCATTGAGTCATACAAGTTCTATATGATGTCTTGATACATTTCGTTCCATATTTGCTGTCACCTTTCCTCTAGTTCGTTCAAACTCGTGGGATGCCCAACTCGTCGGCCCAAATGATCCCAGATATGCTTGATTGGAGACAAATCTGGGGATCGGGCAGGCCAAGGAGGGTAGTAACAGTGCGGAGACAGTCTTGTGACACCCTTGCCGTATAAGACCGAGCATTGTCTTGTTGAAAAATGGCTCCTGGGAGCCGTTGCATGAGTGGCAACACATGTGGTTGCAAGATTTCATGAACATACCGCTGGGCTTTCATGGGTGCCACGGAACAATACTAGGGGTGACCGTGTATTGTAGGCAATGGCACCCCATAACCATCACACCAGCTGTGGGAGCGATGTGTCGCTGTACAGCAAAGGCAGGATGGAGCGTTCACCACGGGCTCTCCACACACGAACACGATTGTCATCACTGCCGAGATTGAATCTGGATTCGGTCGCTAAAGACGACCTGGTTCCATTCCGCTGCAGTCCAGTTTCCTCGTGCGCGGCAAAACTCCAAACGGAGGCGTCGATGGGTGGGCGTCAGGGCAGCACACGTAAATGGCGCCGCGATAACCAACTGTCCTTCAGCCAGGCGCCTTCGTATGGTTCGAGAAGACACAGAGGCCCCTAGTAAAGGTGCTACCTTTGCCTGGATTGCAGCCTATGAAGCAGTTGGCTGTACGTGTGCATTTCTTACGATGTGGCGGTCTTCTCGACGACTGGTCTGTTGAAGGCGTCCTGAGCCTGGCCTTCGTGTACATGACATCTCTCGGGTCCACTGGTCCCAACACCTCCTCACAACACAATCAGAGCGGCCTAATTCACGAGCTACTCGCCTAGCTGACCACCCACTTCCATCATCCAGACGATTCTCCCCCTCTCAAACTGCGACAACTGCTTATATTGTCTTCGAACACGGCGTAATGGCATGTCTATCTCAGCTCTTCCTTTGTAAATGATTCAGCACACTCAAACAAGCTTTGGTTACCTGTTTTATACTCCACAGAGTACGATGTTCAACGCCCTCTACCGGCTAACTTAATGCGCAATCACGCTGCATTTCTAATCATATTGCATATCTCCCTGACATGTACCTTCATTGCAAGTTTCGTTACGATCCCGCAATTAGTTCTTGGTGCGCTAATTTTTTGTCCATGAGTGTATAATCTCTTATTACTATTAATTAATTACTTCCGACAATCTAAATTTAACAACTAAAAGCGGAGGATAAATTCATAAATCTTTCAAAGCCTTTCCTTCAATCCATAGGGAAACAATCTATAACGATTGCAATGGGGCTTGCATCTTTTAATCCGAACAATTTATATCTCCCTCTGTGATTCCCATTTGTGATTATTTAGAAATTTATGCACGTAGAGAAAAACATATTTCTGCGTACACATCAATTAGGAGCAGTCAAAGACACGTATGCAATAAAAATTAATGGCTTCTAAGTATGATTGCAGCGATTTGGATAAAAAAGTACAGACAAAATCTAGAAAAATATATTTCAGCATTACTGTTTCTGACTAAGATTAAACAAGCACATTAATGATTATAAAACAATTAATTTTAACCTAAATTTTGGGATCAGTTTATTGATGAATAATAATTTCAAAAGACTACCTAATTCCCGACTTATTGAGATTCTTCAAAGTATCAACAGTCAGTCTTTGCAGTTCTTAGATGAAACAATGATTTAAATAGCTATAATCATCATATTTTAAAATTTCTGATATTAACCCACATCTACAAATATAGAATGTAACTGAACATTTCATAACTTTATATTACATGGGGTGCTATGGAGAGAGGCTCAGACCTACATTTTTCAGATAAATGGTTCTCCGAATCTGTAAGGGATAACACCGACTGTGGTTCCGAAACTGTTTCAAATTGCCTTGTTTACAAGGAAATCCCCTCCCCCTCCCGTGTTTGGAAAATTGCGCCCTAAGTATAAATTTTTAGGGACCTTCGTGAACTTATGAGATCGCGAATATCTGTGTTGAACCCCCCTCCCCCCATAAAACGTCTTATGTTGGATTTTGCTTCGACGGCCATCTGTTAAACACTGGAGTTTCCCAACCTAAAGAAAGGAGGCTTATAAAGGACGTTGGTCGTTGGTACCATTGTCGTACCGAAAAACCTCTGAACCTCAGAGGTTTTTCGGTACGACAAGTTTCATGGAGGCCTCCTTGAAATTCGTGCAATTCCAAGCCAAGGAGAGCCAAGTTCTTGTATGAGGATATCCTAGGGGTCCCCCAAGGTACCCCCCCCCCCACACAACACACACGCACACGCAAAACCCTCCGATAAGGGCATGACTGATCGGGAGTCTGGTGAAGTGTTCTGTTTCTTCCGATCATAAACTGGGTTATTTATAATAACTTTGTTTTCTTAAGGCGGTCCAGGACACAAAATTGTTCGACACAAAATTGTTCGGACACAAAAATTGTTAGAACAGGATAATTTTTTTTTAGCAACATTCTGATAGTAGCCAATCTTAGTATGCTTAAACCTATAAGTGAGTTTTTCTGCATCATTTGTTTTTTTTTCCCAATTCTCGTCTGTAAATTGCTATAAGTCAAGAGCCATTAAAGATAAATGGCTGAAACTTGGAACATGTCTTTTTCAACCTTTTTACTTTAATTTAAATTCAGCAATTTGAAAAATATTTTTTTTTGAAAATATGATTTTTTAAAAATAAGTTACATAATTTTTTTGTAATTTTTAATCAAAATATTTTTAATTTCTTTAAAAATTAATATTCAAAAAAATGCTGAACCAAAATTAAAACTTATATTTCTGTTTAATTAAATGAAAAATTTTTGATATTCGACAAATAATATTTCGAGTTATAAAGATTTTAAATTACCCCACTTTTATTAAAAATTTTAAATTCTAAAATTTTTAAAAAACTTTTGAGGAATTTTATGATGTGATTTTGTTTACAAATTATATGGTTGACCAGCACAAAAAAAATTCAAAATTTTAACTCAATAAATATTTTTTTTTTAAATGTGTCCGGAACCCCCTTGAAGGATAGTGACCCCAAATATACTTCCGAACTTTGCAAATATTACCTGGAACAAAAGGAAAAGTATAGTAGGGAACATCAAGCCATGGAATAGCTCCCATAATATATGATCAACTGTCAACCGAAATGTTACGAGGTTTTATAATCAGGTTTTTTTATTTTTTGACAGATGTAGGTCTAGTATAATATTTGTTGGTTATGGCAGTTCAGTCAAGAAGTGGAGTATAAAATCCAAAGCTTTGGCAGAACAAACTGTTAGAGTCGATGCCAAGGTTGTGTGTTGTATTTATTGATGTGCAAGGTGGTTGATTCCACAAGAGTGAAATTAAAATTTATTAGAATAATTAATTTTAATTTATTAGATATTTATTTTATTAGAAAAAAAACTCAAGACTATATAACACCTTGATTGATCCTCGCATTCATTCTTCGCTAAAGTGAATTTTTCGAGGCCTTAAGGGGTCAGGTACCTTTTAAAAGCTAAAAGACTCGACAAATATATCCCTATTTTCGATCATCAGTAGTTTTAAAAATAATTTATTCAGGAATATGAATTTTTTTCCGTGAGTTAAACACTATAACTTTTTTATAAATATATGGTTCTCATTTTTTTCTAGCTTGAGGAAAAATTTTTTAATTGTTTAAAATTTCAACAATTTTTTTTCAATGTTATGTCATTGCCTGCAGACTTGCGTCAGTATATTAATGAAAATACATATTATTTTAGTTTTAAAATTAAGTTTTATAATAAATCTTTAAAATAACCCACTTTGAAATCAAATTTCTTAGTTCTTCATAGGAAAACAAATTTTTTTAAATTTTAAATAAAAAAAAATTCATAAATTTTACTGTAATTAAAATTTTTATCGTAGAAATGACATAATAGTAAGTAATTTTAATTACACATGTTTATATTGCCCGTGTATAAAATTTCATGTTATTCTAGCTGTTCTGGTGATATCATGTGCGCAATGACATAACAAGGAAAAAAAACAATGGTTAAAACTTTAAACAATTAAAAAGTTTCTCTTCAGGCTAGAAAAAATTTAGACCCATATTTATAAGGAAGAAAGAGTGTTTAACTCACAGCAAAATTTTCATATTTCTAAATAAATTATTTTTGTAACCACTGATGATTTAAAATAGGGATATTTTTGTCGAGTCTCTTGGTCTTTAAAAGGTACCAAACCAAGTTTTTGATTTAAAAAATTAAAAGCAAGACTGCCGATATTGATTTTCACATTAAAAATATAACTTATGATTTGTTAGAATGTTGCAAAAGTTACTTTCTTAAGGAATGAGTTAAGTAATTGGATATAGCTTATTTGGTATTTAGTAGTTAGATGCATAATCGGGTATTTAAAATTTTGGTTATTAAAAATTGTAAATATCGATTTCTTGAATACCTAAAAGTTTAATTTTATAGCAGTTTAAAAGAAATTTTGATGATGCTTTTGATGATTTTTTTACCTCATGACAGATTATGTTGCTTATATTAAGTAGCTTTTAAGAAAAATACTATATTATAACCTGATGTTAAATGAAGCAAGAAGCAAATTACGGACAGCAGTTTCAGTCCTAAAAGAAAAGAATAGTTTAATATTCATCAATACATTCTTAATGCTTCTCTCAAGACATAAGTTTGAAAGATCGTTTATTGAGTCTATGTTAAGCGTTTGATAATTAATATCGTTAACATTTTGTCTGCAAGAAAATAAGATTCAAAAAGGAAAAATTCCTCTCATAACTCGTTCACCAAGAGAACCGATCTTCGCCCTAGCAAGCTATTATAACAGTGCTTGCTTATTGGAAACACAAAAATGAACTCTTAAGAAATCCATTGTACCCCTCCCCCCAAAAAAAAAGTTGATAAATAAGCATCGGTAGAAGCAATATATAAAAAATACTATTATGTTATGACAGCGTGTGTGACGTTTGTCCTTGAAAGAAAAATTTAAAAAATTGAGGACAGACATTCAAACAAGGTAACTACTGTAATAGTTACAAGAACTAGGGCTAACGAGTTTGAGGAGGAAAATTTCATTTGATTGTCTCTAGAGTGATGTACAAAATAATTCTGAAACTGTTAGGGCTGTATGTCAAACACACTGATAGTAATAAAAAGAGTGAATATTATTTATTGACATTTTTAAAATTTTTACTGGTTAAAGAGAAGTGGCTGTGTTTTTTTGAAGATATGAGTTTACGTCTGTAGTTTCTAATGAGAGAGAATACCTCTGTTATATGGTTGTAATTTATGTCTATTTATATGCAAATTTATTAGAGCTAAAGGACTGTGATTAAGGATAGATTATAAACTGCAATAGTCTCGTATCTAAATTTAATTCCTAGTTCCCAAACGATAGGTTTAAGGTTGACTGATAAACAATTTTCACCTATCTCTTAACACTATGTTGGTGGTTTAAGTGATTAAATGTAAAATAGTCCGCTTTGGTTGTACAAACATGTATTTTTAATTAATTAGTTAGGAAATTTCAGTGGAATATACAGGTAAGTACTCATACAAGAGACAAAGTTTTCAATAAAAAGCCATGTACCCGTGAAGCGGATAAAGGTATTCAAAAGAAATCACTTTAATTTCTATTGTCTAATGTATTGTTATTGAAATTGTTAGAAATCTATTGCTGAAGAAAATACACAGTGTATAACCAACAAAATATAATTAAAAGCTAGTCATTCATGCTCAAATTTACCTAACCACATAAATTACTTATATCTCACTGAGGAGAGTATTAGTAACTCAAGTTTTAAAACAATGATGAGCCCGTTGTAAGAGGGTATTAATTAAAGTACGATTTAAGAGAAAAGTCCTTTTTGTAATACATTTTACAAACTTTCAAAGCACTACTAATTATACAAAGTAACCAAGTTTTTCAAACGAAGTTTTCTAGGAATTATAGTATTTTTTTAAAATTTGTATTAAATCTTAAGCTATGTACTCAAACAATTCAATAAAAATAATTATTGTTTTATAAAACCATTCGCATTAAAGTATAATTATTTAATATCTGTAGTGTAAGTATTTATAATCACTATACTTTTGAGGTTATAAGGGAGGAACTGTACTTTGAGTTTCCAGTTAAAAAACTGACGAATCGTGGCCGTTGTCCCATTTTTAATGCTTGTTAAAACAACTATTCTGCTTCTTCATATATTGGGGTGGATGCAAAAATGACACGCAGAAGTAGTGAGGTGGCTTCCCAACAATTCGAGTTCGGATTCTCCAGTTTTGCTGATTTTTCATGCACTGATTTCCCAAAAATGTGAAAATGATACATAACTACCCAAAAAAATAAATGATCTTAGCAAACCTGATGAATATATTAGAATTTTAGGAGAGAAAAAAATGATTTGCATAAGTTTTATGTAAGAAAAAATGATATAAAAACAATTTATTAAGATTATTCAAACATATGAACATTTCCTATTTACTATATACAGGTTCCTGTGTTACCATGCTAGCAGAATTTTCGTGCATTGACAAGGAGGTTAAAGTATAATTATGCATTTGCTGTCTGATACATACTTAAGAATCCGAGAATTCTACAGGGAAGAAAAGGAAATCGCAAGCCATTTATTCGGAATTTCCTGAATTCACCACACTATTACGCATTCTTAAATGGTTTTCAGAAAAGAATTTATATTGTACATTTTGCATAAATTGGTTGAATATGGCACAATCTAGCGTTTTAGTGAGAAAATATGAGCTCCTCTCGTAAACATTATGCATTCCTCCGTGTGGCCATATAACCAATAATCCTACATGCACACGAGATGTTATAATTGCTGTGCACCACCTCTATAGTAAGTTTTCCTCTAAGGTGCAAATGCTTCTATAGTCATAAGGAAAATGCTAAGGTTTATTCTAAAAGACATTCTGCCTTCCTAGCCACTTCAGAGACTTGACTGAATAGGGTCTTTTCCAATTTTGGGACAAGCTTTTAAAGGGGAAAAGTTTCTTTCCAAGGATACTCTTATTGCCCCTCAGTCAGTACTTTAATGTCTCACAGAAACATCTAAATGCCCTACTTCGAGTCTTATTACTCGACTTTTCCCCTGTTATGCCCTCAGCATGACACTGTTACAACATCAGAGTCTGATCTTATAAACTGACTTTCTTCTCCGTGAAAGCGTAGTTCCGTTAAAACCTACTGTTCCTATGTTCAGGCTCAGCATGATAGTGATGAGTATCACAAAGAATAATGCACTTAGAATAGCTTACACAGAATGCTGGAATAAATATCTTTTACGCAATGTAATTTAATTTTAAAGTTAAAGCCGGAAGGATTTAGTAAATCAGATGTCCAGGAGTAAATTTCTCTTAAAATGTTTTCGTACCAAATGTAGAATCAAATGATTCTCAACACAAATACAGCTGCTATTTTACTACTTAAATATTATTGCCCTTAAGAAATAAAAGCCATTGTTTGACATCAAAGAAAAATAAGTTCAAGTTTTCTGTTATTCAGAGATATGGAACTACAACGAATACAAAACACATAAATTATATTTACTCTCTCTATACGTCTTGCTTACAGAAATTAATTTTAAAACACATGTATAAAAATGCTCATAATTTAAAAAGCTGTTTTCAAATTTAAAGATTTTTAATTTTTCACAAATAACAAAATACCTAAAGAGAAACATATAATATTTTAAACTGGCCCATTGCATTAACTATTTTTTCAGCTCGAGTGTTTGTTTTATTATGAAAAAGAAGAAAGCTTAAACAAATTTCATAAAAATACTAAATGTGGTCAACAAAATGTGATACAAAATTTGTTACTGGCACTTAAGGTCCGAATATTTACTTTAAAACTCCAGTTTTTACGATGAATCAATTAAGAACTATGATAAAGTGATTCAATCAAACAAAAAATTTTTATTTTAGTGGTATAAAACATTTAAATTTTATCTTTTATTTTCAGCATTATTTTAATTGCAAAACTTCCTTCATTCTGAAAGTTCTATATTGGTAAATCCCTAAAATATAATTAATCAGTAGTTCATTATAAAGTCAAAAATTTTTAAGTCTAAAAAGTATAAATTGACGGAGAACAAAAATAAAGTATGGTTATCATTCACGTAGTTTTTCACTAAAAAATTCTGATCTTAAATTATACTTCCTAAGACCTAGCTAAACATTGTTTGCTCTCTTTTAAAAAATATTTTTGTTTAGATAAATAGTATTAAGATGGAGACTAATTGCTTGCATTTGCTATATAAATTTCAAATTTTAAATGGCATTTAACTGCATCAAATTAATCTATTAAATATTTGAAGGCTCTGAGCCTAATTATGGTGGGAGTAAATATAATTTACTTTGGTAATAATGAAGGGTTCGGAAAGCAAATTTCCATGTTTTGAAAAAAAAAAAAAACAGAAAATGTATGATACACCCTCTAAAGCCTCCCCATGTCTGAAAAGAAAATAAATCCCGTGGTCTTAAATTTTCCCCCAAGATGTAATGGTGAGTAATGAAGTTTTATAATTAATTTAGTCCGTAAGTTAAGGAATTTAAAAAAATCTGTGTTGTTTATCCTATGTTATTATTAATACTTGAGGGATTAATTCGAGAGTATAAACTCGAAAGCCATATATATGACAATATTTAAGAAAGAAACTAATTTCCACTTACTGCGTTTTCTGAGAATGGAGTTAAGTGTAAACATTTAACCCTAAAATTCACGTCGAAAAAGGTGGTTTTGAGCCAATTTTACACATGAGAATCACACTGACAAATGCGATCTTAGAATCAGATCTCACTGACAACACACGAGTTTCTTAGGGTTAAAATTTTACGAATTGTTTTGTAACTTCTCCGAAAACAGAAGAAAAAATAGTTATATAAAAGTAGATGTGTAATCTTATGTCATCTAATAATATTAATTTTTTAGATTCCTTTCATATTTCAGTGGTAATATTTTTTGGTATTTGACTTTAGAATTGTGCGCCAGTATTTACTTTCAGTAGCATTTTGTTTTTAAAACTTTTTACACTATTTTTATATTTCCTTAGATATAACTGATTCATCATACTTTCGGGACAACTTTAACTGAAAATAATGCAGATCAATATCTCTCATATATATTTGCAATAAAAATATTATAATAATTTATGTTTTTTTATATTAAAAAGAGCGACACAAAGGGCGCAAATGTTTATAAAAAGCTTTTAAGGTAATCAAAGATTTTTGTCACATACGGAAATTAAGCAGTTGTTCACTTCATTTTCTTCATGTTGTACGCAGAACAACTTATTTATTCAACACTTAAATTTTAAACTCTAAAGTTTATTTTTATTTAAACGTTAATTAAATTGTTAAAGGAATAAGTCAACAGTAAAGTATTTATATAAGTATCTTAAAGACTTTCCCTGCTATCTAAACAGTTCTAAATTAGAAGACCAACGATGGGGTGTATCAAGACACGTAGTCTTTGAGGATGTCAAACTTTTCCATGCATTGTCGATAATAAGGTCTGTTGGGGGTTTAATGTATCGTAACTATTTAAATAAGTGTACTGGAATGATTTAGTAAAATGTTTACATATTGTACTATGAAACTTTAAATTTTAGAGTATTCCTCGTATAATTACCCTAGAGAAAATATAACTAAATGCTTAAAAACGTAAGTAAACAACATGATATTCTGTTAGACTTGTTTGTTCACCAATCGCGCAAATAGTTCTTCAAAACAAATTTTAACTCACAAAAGGTTTTGAATTCTATGTAGTATTTCACTATTGTATTCCGATCAAATGATAATGACACAAAATAATAAATATTGTTTTGCCCCTCAAACTTTATTCTATGTCCTATTGAGATTTTTTTATTGAGATTCAATCGGGGTTATATGCTCTTAAATTGAATCTAAATAGATTCACACTAGAGTAAGAGTTACGTAGCGACAAATGTGATAGAATTGGTATTGTTTAACTGGATAAAAATAAGAAAATCTTACTTTTTTAGAATTTTTCCAATAACTTAATAAAAAACATTAGCTTTTAAACATGACTCAATCTTCTAGAATGTATAAGGCAAGTATTTATTTTCTCAGTTTCATTCCATTAATCTTGCATTCATAGCTTCAATTATCCCCTTAAAAAATTACTTTGTTTCAAATTTCCAATTCCATTTCTTGAAATAAGCTCCGTGGAGTCTTTAGCTGGAGATTAAGAGAGAAATTTTATAAGTTTATCTCAATTACAAAGTTGCTAGGATCATACATTCCAAGACGTGTGGCTTGGGTCACTGTATCAGTGGAATTGACAACATTTTGCATATTTAGGTTTTATGAGAACGCTATCAAACTTTCATCTAAATTTTGTTTTACTTGTAGCCAGGTTCCAGTTTCTAAATTCTTCTTTAGGTCTATTGTTTTCACCACTTTTGACAACATAATTACTCAATGCGTTTTTGTCAGCATATAAAATAGTTTCTATTGTTCAGGTATAATATTTTTACTGGGTTTTGTTCAAGAATATCTGGTGTGTTTGGCTTTTCTTTCAACTATTCAGTTATATTGTCGACCATGAACTGGATCACTGAATAAACAGTCTCCGACTTTATAAATACTTTACATTAATCAAGAAGTTCTACAATAAGTTTGGAATTACAATATTTTAAGAAAAATAACACAATTAAAAGCACCGCCCATCTAATATCTAACAACAAATCTAATTTAAAATGAAAAAGAATTGTAAACGAATTCTGTTCCCTATCTTAACCGACCAAAGTTAATTCAACATCAAATAACTAATATTACAAGAAATTTTTTAAATAATTCAAAAAAGCGAATTTTTAGGTTGTTTTCATTATTTAAAAAAAAATTAGTTTCACAAATTTATATTTGGTATTTATTACTGATGAATGTATTTGCAGTCTCACTAGTACACGAAGAACATTAATTTATTCCAACGCGGCAGGTATTTTGTCCTAAGAACATTTACCCATCCACACCATGAATTCGTAAGCTATTTTATTATGGGAGCATCGTAGTATGGGTGATCCAACACTGCTTGCTGTGAGGGTATAGTACAAGAACATCTGTGTCTTATCGGGGATTCGAGGCCCAATTCGTGAAATCCCGAGACGCTAACCCCGATACGATGTGAGCTGCTATCCAAGGAATATTGTGAAATATATTGTGTACCTTTCAGAAGATGTTATTCAAGTTCAATAGCTTCCTTTGGAAAAAAAGTAACTAGTGTGTTAAAAATGTATATACATACATTACACTGAGGAAAGTTTCATTTAATTAAAATATTGTTTCTTTCCTTATATCCAAAATAAAATACTCCAATAGTTTTTATTAGACTTGCACACATTAGATATTTATTTTGCTTAAATTAAACACAAGCTAAAAATTTTTATGAAATTAAATCTGTAGGCTAAATGTGTATAAATTAAATCTATAGATATATTTACCTGTGCTTATTTCTTAAGTTGTTTATAGACTCTTTTTGTAAACAACTGTCGTAAATATCTTGAAAAATTCTAGTTTTATTTACCTTAATTTCAGAGTTCAAAAACTAAGTATATTAATAAGAAAATATAAATGATAATTTTATGACTGCGCAGAATAGATTTTAAACAAAATTTATGACAAACAAAAAAAACCTTCTTCATACTGAAAAAAAAAATTAAAACTATTTTAAAGTATATATCCAGCGATATATTTTTCTATGTCAACAATGGCGTACATTAGAAAAATTGAATTACATTTTATTGTTTATTTTAAAGATTTTAGAACTGCAAAGGAAACAGAAGACACCGAATTTGAGAATCCCGCGTGGGACTAGGCAAAAATGTTTTGCCCACTTGAAAGAAACCAGTATCTCAAGCTGATGTGTAACAATTTCTAATATCCTCTAAGAAAGGGAGTAAAGTCCTCTGGATTTTACTCCCTTTATTTGGAAGGAATTTCCACACAAAAGGCATGATTGTAAATCAGGCGTTTCTCATCTTCCCAACTGCGGTAAATGACGTGTAGCGCAGTAAAAAGAACTAACCTCAACTTTCTCTATTCATCATAGAAGCTTGGAAAGGAGTCCCATGTTGACATGTTTATACGCCAGTAACACAAATCTGGTTCCGAGTCATATGGATAAAAGTATGCAGGGATTGTAAGGAGACTTTATTTGAATGCCGGTGTGTATAAACTAGATATTATGTTAGTCAGAGAGCATTAATTTTGCTTGTTTTTTCAGTTTTCCATATCCGTGTTATAGAAGGTACTAAAATCTGATATACAAATAAATTTTCAAAATTAAAAGTGTGTAAACTTTTACGTAGTGGAAATCCCACCAGTGGTGCAATAATTTAACAAGTATAGAAAATAAGAATGTTAATACTCCTATTAAAATATTTACTTACCTAATAACAGATTAAAATTGGTTAATTTCTTTAAATTTTGCAATAGACCATTAAGAATGTTATTAAGAAACGCGTTGTTTTTGTTTTAAAGATCTTAAATAGTTACGAAGTTCTGTCTGGAAAAATGTCGTTATTTTTAAATTTGTGTTCTCTGCTAAAGCAAGTTCCAGTTATAGAGATTCCATACCTAACAATTATTAAAAATGTAGATCATTATATTTTATGATTAAAAGTACAAATAAATATTGACTGCAGTGCGTAAATTGTCATGAAATATTACTTGGTAAACTGTCTTGAATTCAACTAGTAAGATAAAAAAGACATCAAGAAAATATGATGAATTAGTGTAGAACAGTAACACGCCAAAAGAATATCCAAAATATCAAAGGTTATTCTGACGCGTAAAATGACCTTTTTAAATACATCCATATCATGTAGGTGTTTATATTTACAATGTTTTAATAGGATAACACTGATAGCAATTTCAAATATTTCTGTGTGGATTTTAAAGGTTCGAGACATTTTTAAGATTCCGTATTTTATATATTTCTTTGCATAAAGTATTTCCACAGAATATAAAATTGAGATTGTGTATTATTATATGCAAAATTTTAAACATAATCTATTAGATTAACAAGCTATTCAATTCTTTATTTATTCTGAAATCGTTAGGAATCTTCTCAAGGAATGTAGAACGTAAAATTTTATTGAAAATAAAGAAATCAGTAAAGGATATTTTGTGTAAAATATAAATTATTCTTATGAAAATAATATAAACACTATTTTTATAAGATTAAGATACAGTACATAAATTTTGTTAAATTATCGAACTTCCTGCTGAAATAAAAATAAAAGCTAAATAATCTGAATTATTCAATTGAAAAGAAGGCTTATTATACAAGCTTCAGTTGTTGAAGGAATTATGTAGTATCCTACTATTTTCCTCAATTTTTAGGAGGAATAAAAAATTTAGTTCATGAAATACAATTGTAAAGAATTTATTTGCTTCGATTTAAAAAAAAATGTGATGCCTGGTTTCCATCACCTTGGACATGAATTTCAAAAGAAATCTTTAGCATTTGTATCAATAAAAATAATCATCTGGTAATCCAAAAGGTGTTTTCAAAAATGGAACAAATTTATTACCTCGGATTTTATGTTTAGATACAAACTTCCTGTTAAATTCAATATTAGTATCTGATACTGTTTATAAATCACGATTTATAAAATTTAACATTACTAAAATATCTTTAAAAATTGAAATTATATCAAAATTACGGATTGAAATTGCTCTAAAAAGTATATTGTATTTCTAACGACTTGATTTCAAAGTCCTTCAAGATCGAGCTCAAAAACCATTTCTTCATTCAATATTATGATACATGCCTAGCAGCCTCAGCCTGTGGATTTAATTTTATACTGCAGAGCTTCATATCCATTTCTGTCGTGGCAAAATATCCGTCGGCACTGTTTTTCCTTTTTGAGGATAGAAAATAATATTGAACCATTGACATGACATTTAGCTTACTGTATACAGGGTGTCCCAAAACGACCGCATAAACTCTGCACAGCTAGATTCCTCGTTGGGTGTACATAAAAACTGCCCAAAGAAGCGTTCCTGTACAATCCATAGTTTACGAGAAAAATACGAAAAACAAAGTATGACGTCACTGCCGGTGCAAGAAAAAAACACTTTATTGGACATGTCAACAACAATATTTGCATATCTTTCCAGACGATAATGTTTAAAACGTTCGCCGCGCATATCGCGTCATGCATACGCCGCGCGCTTTGGAATACGTTAAGCCGCCGTTGAACTGGTATTTGAAAGGCTGCATCTTGCAGCTACCGGTAGTCTTCGTATGGTGGGCCATGTACTCCGTTCGTGACTACTGCGACATGTACTTGATGTACGGCCGATGTAATGGAAATGCCTTACGAACTGCTAGGGAGTATGCCCGTCGATATCCGTCCCGCCGTCCTCCCGATGTCAACGTCATCCGTAGGCTGGATGACAGACTGCGAAATACGGGAAGCGTCTTGCCAACAGCCAATCTTCACGTACTGGAGACCGCGGAGCGGCCTGACGGTAGCACAGACGGATGCAATACTGCAGCGGGTAGAAGAGACGCCCGAGGTAAACACACGCGCAGTTAGCCCGTGGAGATGACTTCGAGTAAAAGTACTGTGCACAGGCTTTTACGGTCTGAGAGGCTACACCCATTTCGGTACACAACCGTGCAAGGTCTGAAACCAGATGACTTTCAGGAAACGCGTGGCCTCTGTGAATGGCTGTTGCAGCAACAGAACACAGATAATGGTGTCATTGTACATATCCTGTGGACTGATGAATCATGTTTCACTCGTGATGGGGTATTCAACCATCACAACAACCATATGTTGGTCCCAGGTCCATCCGCATGCAATTCGGCCGCAGAAACATCAGGAACGTTGGTCTACTTAACGTGTGGGGCCGGCATTACTCGGGGATAGCCTGCTTGGACCATATCTGTTGCCTGAACGGCTCTCGGGACAGTCGTACTTGGTGTTTCTCAATGAGGTCTTAACCGAGTTCCTCGATGACATACCATTAGCGGCAATACAGGGACTTTGGTTCCAGCATGATCGGGCTCCGGCGCATTTCTGTGCTCCTGTACGTGGTTGGCTGGATATGGAATACCCCGGCCGCTGGATCGGACGTGGGGTCCGGTTCTATGGCCGCCACGTTCGCCAGATCTTACACCGTTGGATTTTTTCCTGTGGGGGCATCTCAAGGAACTGGTGTATCGAGACGTAGTGAAAACACAAATGACTCAGTTGCTCGTCTGCATGCTGCTTGTACTTCGGTGGACCCCGCGAAGCTGCAACGTGTGATGACAGCCATTCCACGGCGTGCTCAAATCCTGCCTCGGACATGCACGGCGGACACTTTGAACATCTGCTTTTAATTGTGCATGCTGTTGATATGTTCAATAAAGTGTTTTTTCTTGCACTGGCAATGACGTCATACTTGTTTTTCGTATTTTTCTCGTAAACTATGGATCGTACATGAACGCTTCTTTGGGCAGTTTTTATGTACTCCCAACGAGGAATCTAGCTGTGCAGAGTTCATGCGTTCGTTTTGGGACACCCTGTATATACTTAAGCAGGGTCAGTTCTAAGGAGCACTTTAGGTCCATATTTATAATAAGTGCCTAAACTATAGCTTAATGTAGTGCTCTAATTTCTGATTTGTTCTAAAGATCTGCTTATTTAGCTAATATTAAAACATTTATATCATACTATTTATGTTTATACACTCTGTAATAAAGTTAAGTAACAACAATGACTCGTACCGAAAACTTTCCTGTATTCGGACACAGAAAGAGAAACCTTAACATCACCAAGACATGTTTTAATTCTGTCGAATCAATACCATAAATTTATAATTCAAAATATTGTTTTCGTTCATGGAGAATAAATGCATAACATTTTATTTCTTTCCAGGATCTAGGATCAGGAGTATAGAAAATTCCATTTTAGATTACACACACCTGATCAATATAGCACAAACAATTTATGGTATTGAAAATTACATTTAACATATTTGAATCTTCACCTTCAGGCACTGTCAGAACTATAATTTGAGAGTTCTGAGACCTCAGCTTAAATTTATTTCTTTAAATCTGAACGACTGCCAACAATAAACGAACTCAAATTTCGGCTAAACATATTTTTTTACACTATTTATTTGCAGTGACGGTATTGTCTATATTTCATTATGCATATCATCTAGCGTAAAAATTGAAATGTTTTTCAGATAGATTATGAGCTCAGTTCAATGTCTTAATCACTTTTTTCGAATTGATGTCAAGAACGCTTCCCGCTAATACTTTTAAACTTTAGTCGAAAGACGTTTTTGGCATTAAATCCTACAAGTTTTTAATTCAGGATATAATTTTTGATCGCACCGTGAGCAGCTGTTCCCATAATAATAAATATCGAGTGAAAGCAGAAAATTAATATTCAGTTAATGCTTGTCGTTTCCATTAAAAATGTATAGCTATTTAAGAACCTGCATTAGTTTACATTATAAAAAAGACAAGACTTAGTAAAAAGTAAAATATTAATTTGATTTATTCGCCATATACTTTTTTTATATTGCATGGGATTCAGTTTTATAAAATTACCTTTATACATACATCATTTACTCTCGGTGACAAAAAATAATTCTCTATTATAAATTGCATTCGAAGCAAAGATTGAACTTTCAAGGTCACATTGCCATTTTAAAAATTGCTAGACTTTGAGAAAATTTAATGCAAAGGAATGACATCTCTAGCAAAGGATAAGGCGTGTCTTTGAGAGACATCAAGTCATTTAGATTTCGGATATCTTGCTGGGGTAGTTTGCATAAAATTTGCTTAAATAGTATTATGGTTGGATAAGCTATGGCCTTCTTTTGCTATTCGAAGATTAAACAGATCGGTACTTGGAGTTTAAAGCTGATTCCTACTGGACACAAAATACATGCCCTCTATGGGAATTGAACCCATAGATTCTGATACCGAAAGCCACTGTCTCAGGAATGCAGACATAGTTTGGCCAAAAAAGAGTCAGTGTCCTGCTAAGTGTTTCTAAACTAGTACAATCTTTGAGATCTAAGGAACTACTAGAATATAGTGTTAGCTTTTAAACATGGAAATAGTTACGGAATAAGAGGTTACTGACTCTCGGTTATCCGCAGAACCTGTTGTAAGGTATACACAAGATTCGATTCACAAGAATCGAACTTTTGAGTGAATGAATTAAACAAGCTGCTTGGGATATGCTAATTTCGGCATACGCGCTTAGTATAAATACCATGCAGCGTCATTAATGAAAAAGGTGGTTAGGGTTGAAGAAGGTTGTTAAAGTTGATAGATAAGAGATAGGGAGCTACGAGATATGCAGCTCGAGTGCTATCCTGCGCTAGTGCTATGGGGCCCAAAGCTTACGTGGCAGAATTGCTGGTTGACTTACTGTTCTTGAGTATTGAAAATATATTGTTCTTGAAAGCTGTATTTATATATTCCGTACAAGTAGTACGTATGCTTATTGCTGTAAAAGCCAATTATATATGTGCAACGAATTCAATAAACATTGTTTCATGTATAAACTGTGTTTGCATCAAATTCAAATAGAGTGCCCCCTTAGTATTTACTCTATACTGGCGCCCGAAAGTTTATATATACCCTGGTTGTTAGCGTTACATTTATAACGAAAAACATAATTGAAGTTGTACTGTGTACTTATATTGATAAAATTGTTGCAAGTACTTATATACTATTTGAAAATGAGTGTTGTAGAACAAAACCCTGCTGGAAATTTTCCTCGGGTAATTATGGTTCAGCATTTTGCGACATTCGAAGCCACCTTCAATGGCGGCCCCTCAAGCCAATTCCTAAAGAAAATTGAGCATTACTTTCAGCAACAATGCACCCCAGAGGGGGATAAAGTTAAAATTGCTCTAGCCGCTTTAAGAGGTAGTGCATATAAGGGGTACACGTGTATGAAAAACAGTAATCTGATTTTTGACTATTTGTCATTCAAGCAACAGTTTCTTAGCGTTTTTCCAAAGACCTTTAATCAAAGTCAAATTGAAGCGGAAATTTATTCGCTAAGGCAACGTGAAGGTCAATCTGCGTTAGATTTTGCTATGGAAAAGATTTCCAAGTGTGAGGAATATCTAGAAGGGGTGACGGAAGCGGTAATCTTATAAATAGTTATCCAACGTTTGAAGCCAAGTGTACAAGATTTTTTAGACAATCAGAATATTTCAAGCAAGGTTACCCTCCTTCTAGCTTTATCTAAACATGACAATAGGCATTTATTCGCTACCCCCCTACCCTCATTCAGGTACGAGAAGTTTTATACACCCGCGCCAAAATTTTTCTCGAGTTTCAAACCAGCAGCGAAAGAAGTATTGTAGGCGAAATAATAGAAAGTCACGGCGTTACAATGAAATTAGTGCACTTAAAGTAAATAATATGCAAGCACCTTACGTGCACTGGCAAGTTGTTTCACGTGATATGGTTCAACCTGTTGAAACTGTGTGGTCATATGTATTAACTTGTCCGAGCAGTAATCATTATTTTGAGAATAGTGAAAGTCAGGGTATTTTTGTGGCTTATAATGAAAGTGAGTCTAGCTGGAATAATGCGGTAATTCCAGTACAAATTTCTGAAAATAGTGCCGATACTAATGCTAGTGGTTTAGAAAATAAATCTTCTGATACTTGTATTAATGTTATACCTGATATTTTAGAGGATATTCACACATCTGTTAATGAAGGAAATTTAGTAGATGACGAAGTATGCGTTACGGAAGTTGGTAAATACTTATTAGTTGACGACAAAAAAAATACTTTAAACGATATTAGGAACTCGCTAGGTAATGATGATATTATTTCAAGTTCCCAGCCGAATGGGGATTGTGAAGGCCAGGTTGATAATATGGTTTTAAATAAAGTACATGAAAACCATACTGAGAATCAGGATGAAAAGTTGACACAGAGTTATACTGTAAGTAGTTTAGCTGATGCTTCGGAAGTTATAGACGTAGTTTGCATTAAAACGCACCAGTACGAAAAGCTTAATCTTCCTAAAACTGAAGCAGTGTTAGAGAATTTAAATGATAGTGATTCTGAAGAAGGACGTTTTAAAGAGACTTTTTCGTCAAAAGAGGATAAAACTAAAGTTAAGGGGGATAAAAAACGTGAAAAAGCGACTTCGGGTTCCAGCATTAAAACTGCTAATACTGAAGTAATTAAGGCGGTAAACAAGAAGTCGTATAAGCACAAATACGAAACACAGAGTCAGGTTGTTGAAAAACATGACACAAGCATCGAGATAAAGCCAGTAACTAAACACGTTGGTGCGGCGTATAAGTTTGATAAAATAGAATCTGCATTAAAATCTAATGCCTATACTCTAAAAAGTACAGAGAAAAGTAAAGTGTGCACTACAAAACCTCCATCAAAGGATAAACGTGGCACACATGAGGTACACAAGGTTATCAAAAGGAGGAATTGCAGTTTTAAAGCTCCTTTGCATAAGTACAGGAAACGCAAGATATCAGCCGCCCAGCAAGGTTGGCCTCCTTCCAAGAGACCTCCTATCCATCGTCAAGCCGGGCCAGCGCCTCAGGACCAACGCCCTACTGCACGAAGGATGCCCACACGGTCAAAGAACCCCTTTACCAGGACTGCGACCATCAAGAGAGGTTCCACGGATTGGACAGACTGGTGCAGGGAAGTTGCCGCTTTCATGAACAAGTCTTGTATCAATTCTCTTATTCTAACTCCCACCCTTTAATAAAATCGAACCAAATTGGTTTGAAATTCCCCATTGTATATACTGTGTAAACATTTTGAGGGGAAGGGGTGAGCCACTGAAAAAAAAGGCATACTGTTGTTTTATAATTTTTTGAAGGGGACATGTAGTGAAAAAAAATACATACTAACTACAGATAACAACTAACTAACATACTAACTTCACAAAACATAACACATGTGCATTATGAATTGGAGAAGAGCAGCTACAAACAGTGAAGAAATGTCATGCTGTGCAATTGTGTTGACACTTTTAACTAAAATAAGTTTTTTAGGGCGCAGTTGGCTAGCCCAGTATCCGCAACTCTGCAAATCCAATGTGTGATGGTGTCACCTGGACCTTTCGGGGTTAGTTTTGTAAAATGGTAGTGGCGTTTTTTCCTCCACACAACGTGTGGAAGGTTTTTTTGACTTTGCCACCCATTATGTAAAAAGTCAGACCAGCACGCGTTTTCAATTAGTTAAATGAAGCCGTTCAGACCTCAGTTACCTAATTTTTTTTTCGAGGGAGGCCAGTGTAAGGTATACACAAGATTCGATTCACAAGAATCGAACTTTTGAGTGAATGAATTAAAGAAGCTGCTTGGGATATGCTAATTTCGGCATACGCGCTTAGTATAAATACCATGCAGCGTCATTAATGAAAAAGGTGGTTAGGGTTGAAGAAGGTTGTTAAAGTTGATGGATAAGCGATAGGGAGCTACGAGATATGCAGCTCGAGTGCTATCCTGCGCTAGTGCTATGGGGCCCAAAGTTTACGTGGCAGAATTGCTGGTTGACTTACTGTTCTTGAGTATTGAAAATATATTGTTCTTGAAAGCTGTATTTATATATTCCGTACAAGCAGTACGTATGCTTATTGCTGTAAAAGCCAATTATATATGTGCAACGAATTCAATAAACATTGTTTCATGTATAAACTGTGTTTGTATAAAATTCAAATAGAGTGCCACTTCAAATTATATACACCCAAGTCTGGGTAGAAGTAGCTCTATTTACTCTATACTGTTATTACTCTACTTCGGATTGTTCTGACACCCATAATCACCTTCTTGGTAGTTGAGCTTTAAGTGTCGTTAAGCGTCATTGAGCTGCGTCGTTGAGAATTAACTTTACAGGATAAAAGCAAAAATATCGTTTTACTATAGGTTCTGGCTCATGGTGGTGTATTTCGAAACTAAAAGCCCAATTTATTAGCTAAAATGAAACTGGTATACTTCAATTCTTACAGAATTCAATTCCTTATACCTCTATCCTACGAATTGTGAAAAATATCATTGAGAATATTTCCTATTGTAGACAAGTATAGTGAATTAACTATAAGACATGAAAGGAAACACTCTATAAGATCCCATGTGCTCCTAGATGACATGCTGTTGCTGATCTCCGGCCAGTTTTCCACCCACATACCTGTACTGATTTAAAATCTTTTTCATTTTCTTGTTTAAGAAACAGTTCGAAATAGACTCCTCACCTTTCAAGAACTGTCTGGTGCTGCCAGAAGAAACATACGAGGGAAATTTGAAATATACGTGACCATTGTTTTTGGCTGCATTTAAACTTCTTCATTATTCTAGTGTCTGAATGTGCAATGCTACAATGTGGTCCGTTTAGGCACTAGCGAATAATGTGATTCAAATGTTACACCTAAAAAAATCATCGAAGATTTTAGTTCTTCAATCGTAATATCCCATTTTAAGTCTCCATTTTGGATCCCTTAAGCTTATCAGAAACACTCTGTATCACCTTTCATATTATTTTGTCTTGTGAAAGATTTAAAAAAAGGGTTTTTTTTTAAGTTCGATAAAATTAATTGAATTTTTAGTATAATCATCATAATTAATTACAGAGATTGCCGCAGGCAACTATTGCTTTATTTTTAATATTGAGTTCCTCTATTTTTTCTTTTTGTGTGTTCTCGAGAAAATTTTAAAAATAGTCTCATCAATTTCTTAGTAAATGTGCATGAATAGAAAAGGTTTTTAGCAATTTAGCAAATGTTTGTCACAGATTTTTTTTGAAAATGCACCAATTACAGCTATAGTTCTTGTGTTTCAACGATTATTTTTTTTTACTTGTCGACTTATAGAGTTTTCATTAAAAGATTTAAGCAATGGAAAATGCTTTTTAACGTTAATTAAATTTTTAAATGTCATCTACCTGTCCTCTAATTGTTCTCTATGAAAAATGTGTTTACCTTTGCAATGATAAATTACCAAATCCCGTGCATAGATTTTAGCCATCATTAAATATTATGGTAAATGTGAATTTTAATGAAGAGAGAGTACAACTTTTGCTTTTGATGTGAGGTATGGCAGCAGGGATTTTATTTTCCTTATCAAGAAAAATTTTAAATCCTATTGCCAGTGGAAACTCGATTCCTAGGAGGAGGCTATCACTGACTTTATTCTTTGTTTAGAGCAAGAGCATTTCAAGCCAAAGTAGGAAGCTTCATTTATAGGATTAAGGTAGTAATTCGATATTAGAATTATGGGGCAAATAAATTTCTTCTTGCCAGTGTTATGGTCATTAAGTATGCCACATAGTTTCGTTACTGAAGTAAATATAATTAAGTAAGATATGTGGCAGTACTTTCGCATTTATCTTAGTTTAAAAATTTAAAAATATGTACTGTGTTTAGAAGAGTAAAAGAAACAGGTAGATTCTAAACTGCCTTATTACGTATTTCCATTAACTTTTCTTAGGTTACTTCCTGATTCAGAATTCGGGATTATTTATTCGTAAATATAATAGATTTATTATGAACATAATATAGCACCTTGATCTGGTGATACCGATAATAATGATCTGTGTGTCTGTTTACATTATTATTTATCCATTTCATTGAATCCTACTAACAAAGTCATAAACATTATGATAAGATCCAAAAGGGCGTTTTTTACATACCATGTATTTTAATTTTGCAATATAGGGAATGGAGTTATCTAGCTTACCTCTCAGAGCCTCAATCATGGTCATAAATGAACCTCGATTTTCCCCTCTGTATGAACCCCTTTAGCTGTGGGGTAAAAATTCCAAAAGCGAAGTTTCAATGATTTCACTATTTGTTTAGGAGGAACAGTATAGCGTAATGTAAAATCCTTAGCAATCTCGTTCAGTGAGTTTAATATATGGCACAAGATCTTTCTTACACTGGATGAAATTCAGTTCTCACCCTCTCTTCCTCTTAAGAATACTAAATCTTAAAATTCAGCAGATATAAATGATATCGTAGGTGACGTGAATGAACTAATGATAATTCAGATAAGAACATATTTACCAAAGAATTCTTTAGGGAAAGGAATATTTAAGTTCGGTTGATTTCAAGTTAAGAATGATTTTCCTGTCCACAAAGTGTCAGCTAAAAGAGACTTTGTAAATATGAGTATTTGGAAAATCCATTTCAATCTAATTGCAATACTTGCATATTTAAGTTTGAAATTGAGGTATAAATTTAATATTTCTTTGAAGTCTTTTCTTGGTGTCTATAAAATTAAATACAAACGCTCTCAAACTTTTCAGATCAGTTGGTCAACATAATACGTGAAACTGCAGACACAATTTTAAAAGACAACTTACAGTAAATGCAACAATATTGAATTTTAACCGAAATTTCCGGCGTATGGAAGGGAGACTAGCAAGGATTGGACTAATAAAGCAGTTTTAAACTTGCAAATAGATAAACTCTCTTAGGAAGCCCTATATGGGCATGTATTGCATATTTAACTTTAAAGTGAAAAGGTTCATGATAATTTTTATTTTTATTGGAAATAGAAAAATCATGGAATAAAGTAAGTCTAGATATCGCAGTAGTTTAATAAAATATTTCCATGTAGGCATCCAAATCATGTAAGTGTGTGACATTAGACGTGTTTTACAACTCTTCCTGAAAATTTGTGAAATGGGAAACTATTATTAAAAAATTAGGAAATTCAGGTGGCATCCAGTGTAAAATTCAGATTTTGTTAATAATTCATGTATTAGTGTCACCTTAAGGAACTATGTCTAAGGGGGTGAAATGAGTTTTAATGTCTTACCCAACAAGAAGCCGTCTTTACTCCACTGTACAAGTCCTGCTCGATTTCCTATGTGACAATGAAGCTCTGCCGTTCTACCTGCCACGACAGACATGTCATGAGGTTTCACTCGGAAATACTGCTGACACCGCACTCCTGTAAAACAAATGAAGATTAATGGGATTAGATAATGAATAAAATTATTTTAAATGTAACAGATACCCTGAAAAATAGAACAAAGGTACATAGCTATATTTTTAATATTTGGGAATTAGACACATTTACTTAAGATATAATGTTGAATTCTCACTTATGTAACAGTAAGACGCTCTGTATATTCATATATACTACCTTTCAGTTTCTTCGGTCAGAGTATATGGTACTCGCCCCAGTTAAAATCAGTGAATGAAAAAAAAGATATGATTGTATTCATTTACAATGAAAGGGGAAAAAGTGATAAGATAATATAAACTCTTATTATTGAAAGCCACATTACAGATTCACTTATGGCAATTTGCTCTAATTTTGAAAGGCTGAAATATTATTTTTTGCTATATAAATAAGATAATTCAGTCTATCAACTGATTTTAAAATCATAAAGTTTGCCTTCCTTCTTTTCTTTTAAAAGTTATAAAATTTTAGTTCTTTACCCCATAAGAAGTATATGAATTCACAGGAAGAGTGAAAGGAAGAAACTATTATTAGATTTCTAATAATAAATAAAATATTTGAGAGAGGACAAGGAAAAAAGAAGAACAGAGTAAAATCCTTTCAAAATATCGAAAATAAATCAGTTTTTAAGATGTTACTTGATTTCTTACTCTCAAAATCGGTTGTTATATTTTTCTTTTCAAGGAAAAATTGATTAAATCAGTCAATTTGATAATAGGTCGCTAAATATAAATTAAAAGCGATCATTCAGCATAAAATCTTTGCACTGACCAAAAAAAGTTACTCACTGAAGCAAAGAATATGAAAATAGGATATAAGTTTTGCATCATTAAGATTTCAAACTCCAGCCATAAAGAGTTATTACAATATGTTCTTAATACAGCTCCTCACTATGACTATGAGGTTTCCTCAGCACGGTCTAGTGAGCTTGAATTGTCAGACTGTTGAGTTAAAATTGGAGCTGAGAATAGTAAAGATAGGATGATGTGGGTTAAGGAATTTCATACTCCCTTAAAAATTTCATATTTGAAGAGACTAGTTAGATTCCACTTGGCTTAAACTATAGATATTAAAGAGTATCATTATAAAAGTATAAGATATAAACTGGTCTAGATACAGAGACATAAATCTATTTCACTGTCTTTAAAACTCTTTATGATATTCTGTTTATAATATTCTTTATAATAGTCTGTTCCAGTTTGTTGACTACCAGGTTGGCTACCAGTAGTGATTTCGAGACGGGATATTTCCTTAAGATCATGCTTTTGCTTGCGTCAGAGATTCTTGCACATATCTCAGAATCTGACTTTGAATCAACATCACCTTTTTCAAGATTTCAATGATGCTTTTGATAGCATCAGTAATGAAAAGATATAAAATGCAGTTCATTGGAGTTTGGAAAAATGTTTGAGCTGGGCAGAGAAAAACCAACTACAATTTAGTGTCGAAAAATCCAACTACATAATAATACCACACAAAGGAGAAGTCACAAGGAGACCCACGATTAATTTTAAAGGGGAGAACATCAAATACAATGAGCATATTAAATACTTAGGAATTTATTTAGACGAGAAGCTAAATTTTAACTTTCATATGAATAATATTAGAGATAAGGCATTAAAATTTCAACACAGTATCAATAGAGTCAGTAAGAGTACGTGGGGTTTGAAACCTGAGATTGTCAAAAAGCTATATTTAACTGTTATAGAAAAGATACTATTGCATGGAGTGCAGTCATGGTATAATGGTAAACGTACAATGGATTCAAAATTAAGACAGATACAGCGACCATTCTTAATAATGTTAACTAAATGTTACAGAACAGTTTCGACGGATGCACTCCACGTTCTATCAGGATGCATACCATTAGACTTAACAGCTAAAATTGAAAAGAATATCTATGAAATCTACAATAAAGGATCAGAAATAAAATTAGGAGACATCGTACTGAACGCGCAGAATTGCGAAACAAAAAGCCGACCTCTAAAGAAAGTACGTGAAATGAGGAAATATGAATGAACATATAACATGGAATCAAAATCGAACTTTAAATACTACACTGATGGCTCAAAAACCAACGAAGGGGTTGGTGCGGCGTGTACACGTTACAACCTTAATATTTTGGAACAAACAAAACTTAAACGTCTACCTAATAATGCCTCATCCTATAGCGCCGAAGTTGAAGCCATTGACATGGCCATCACTGATGCTATAAGTAAAGGAATACAGGAAATCGACATATACAGTGATTCTAGAAGTACACTGCAAGCTATATGTGCATATTATTTTAAGGGAGATAGTATTGAAAATATAAAAAACCTAATAGAAAGTCATGAGATAGCAGTAAACTTACACTGGGTTAAAGCCCACTGTGGCATTAATGAAAATGAGATGGTAGACGCAGCAGCTAAACAAGCAACAACACTGAATGAAATCACAGGAAATTATAAATTAACTAAAGAACAGATTAAGAATAAAATTAAGAATTATTACATAAATATATGGCAAGAAAATTGGGAGAGAAGCAGTGTAGGAAGGAAAGTATTTGAGGTATTCCCTAAAGTTTCTACGAAAAACCTGTTGGCAGATTTCCTTGTTAATCAAGCAATAACTCAATATGGCTGTATAGGAGTCTATCAAAACAGACTTTTTGCTAAAACAGATCTTTGTGAGTGTGGCAATATACAAACTATAAAGCACTGTATATACAATTGTAGCAAATGGGCTGAAGCACGAAAAAACCTACCTTTGTTCTTTCAAGATTGGGCCACTAGTAAATTATTTACGGATTATTATTGTAGAAGGTACATCAAGAATATTATGCAGGAACTTATGAATATACACTTCCCCCTACAAGGGGAAGGTGGATAGCCCCTCAGTTTAAAAAAAACTTCGGGACCCGGTTGGGCTGGATTGCCGTCGGCATGATTAGTTTTATTATTGAAGGGCCGTATAACCTTCGGGTGTGGACGGTGGCGATATTACTTAAAATGCAGTGCAGGACTATTGCATTATTCTTGGGCTCATCAGGCTATCACTTAAATGGATAATAGCAACTGCTAATTAAATTTCAAGACAGCTTGTTAGACAGGTTTGTCATAAAAAGATACATTCACCCAACAGGAATGCTCTTTGTCATGAGTTTTTAATTGTCACATTCGAAAAAAAAATTTGAGACTCAAACATCAACACTTGGGGTCATATGTTTATGTATCTGGAAAGTTCCTTACACATGCAGATGACAGTGATATTGTTATAAGAACAGTTCCACCACTAAAAAATGTCATTCGTTATCCTTGATAAGAAAGTGGCCAGCAAAACCGCGATGTCATATGACGGTAAGGGTTATGTCCAAGAATACCGTCTGCCGGATTGGATAAAAAAAATTCTTGATAAGACAGGAAGATACACGTGTTTGATAATAAATAAAGAAACGAAATGTATTCCTATTCTCTGTAATGAATGCCCAAAGAATTCACATCTCTTACAAATAGTATCACGAAGCTTTGAAATAATTGGCAGTTTTACATATCACAAGTCAGAAATTTATTGTTATATCAAAATATAATGTCAAATAAAAAACCACTATATTGATACAAGTCATTTGATTTATCACTCCTTTAGAACGCCACTAAAGTTCAATTTATACAACATTGGTCTTGAATTTTGATCCCTACTCCCGGCAGGTGGTCAAAACATATGCAGTCTTTTATTGAGAAGAACGGTTATGGATCATTTATGAAACTTATGGCAAAATATTCCTAAAGGAAAAATTAAATCACTCTTATTGAAAATAAGAAAATTCTAAAATGTTTATGTAGGCATACATACAGTGACGTAAGACCAAAAAACAGAAGAAAACAAGGGAGGATAGCATTGGAAAATTCTTCTGCTCATCGGTATGGCATTTCAGTAGGTATCATATTGGCCATGTAATTCAGAGATGCGAGTTCAATTTTCGCCACTAATGGGCAGTCGTAACAAAGTATTTCAAGCCATGAACAAATGCAGGATCACCGAAAAAGGTTCGACACATTTCGAATGCTCATAATTCTAAAATAAATCGAGCAAACGCAATAATATTCTTTTCAAACAACTTGGTAAGTGTCCAATATTTCTAAATGTAACTGGTACGCAACTGGGACGTTGAACTTGCACAGAAGCGATGCGATGTGGAAGAGGTCTTCGTTCGGCTTTCCGTCAGTGCAATTGTGACTGTTCAGGAGAAAGTTCAAGCGGTGGTTGTTTGCGATAAACACGACGGTAATTTCGCTGAACTGTTTTAACAGATTTGTACTCCGCTAACCACGACACACATTGAGCTTTCTCCTGAACGATCGCCATTGCACTGACGGCAAGCCGAACGAATTCCTCTTGAACCTCGCATCGCTTCTGCCCTACGTTCACTTTTGCGTACCGGTTACATTTAGAAATCTTGAACACTTGTTAAGTTGTTTGAAAAGAATATTATTGCGTTTGCTTAATTTATTTTAAAATTATGAGTTTTCGAAATGTGTCCAACCTTTTTTCGATGAGCCTGTATTACTGCAATGATGTAGCAATACACTGATTTAAGAATATTGCGATGGTAACGTAAAATGCAGGAGCTATGCTCTTATGTATAATAAACCCTAAAATTCAAAATTTGCATTATTTTCCACCGCTTTCAAGAGTAGTAGTGGGATTAGGTTTATCTCCTGCTGAGAACATTTTCCAATGTTTCTGAATGCTTTTGAAAAAACTGGAGATACGGATCATATTTGAAAGATGTTATAGGACTACAAATGAAGCATTAAATCAGGTCAATTTATATTTTTGACAGTATACTAAGTCACGATAATTATGTTTACTGGGATATTTAAAGATGTCGGAATGAAACATATATTATGAGTATCAAACTTTTAAAGTGACTGCCGGAGAGTTAAAAAATGGGCTTTAAAGATTTAAGACTGTAAATCATCCTTATTTTTAAAAGGAAATTAATAATGCCTAGATAAATTTGATAAAGTAAACGCTTTACAAAGAATTAATTCTCTTCACCATGTATTAATTAAAACTATAAATTATTTCCTAGGCTTCCCTATCTCATGTCAAAAGATTTTGCCCGATGGAAATAAATGATGTGTGAGACTGAAACAGGCTGAGACAGCCAAATGTGTAAGCGATTGAAGGATAAATGTAAGTGTGTCTACGGGAGCAAATGCTTTGTGCCAGGAGGCGCTTGAGTAGCAGTTCACACCAAGCCATTGAGAATGTGAAAATGTAGTGTAATTTAGAGGATGATCTCAGTTCTATTGACGCATAACGTCGGTAGAGAGTTTCGTTTTTTATGAATTTAACAGATTTAAAAAGTTGTGTATAAATATTATGTGCAAATTAGTTTTTAAGCAGAGGGATTATTAAAAAAAATAAAGCTTAATAAATTTTAAAAAATTATGTGTGCATTTTTATCTATTTTTTTTTACAGATTTACTGTAATAAAATGTTAAAAGAAAGTCTGGCATGAAACTGTGATCTGGCTGCAAAAATGACAAACAATTGAATAACAGTAATGATATTTTTGGTAATTTCCTACTATTAAAAATTTTTATGTAAAAATTAAACGTTCATTTTAATTTTGCTTTTTTCTGTAAGTCCTGCTTTCATTTTACTATTATTTGTAAATTTTGAAAAATATAGCAGTTCAAGTTATATTGTAAACAGATATAATTAACCTTATATATTACGGAATAATTTGACATATTCCAGTGTCTTTTCCTCAAAGATTAATCTAGGAACTGAACTCTGCAGTGGTAGCTTTCTTTTTTTTATCTTTTCATTGGACATACTTAACTTTTGTAATGATCCCTTCGTTTTTTTCCTTTTATATACATTTTTAGTGTATATGTAAAGTTATTAGTCTGGAGAAAATTGATTGGAAATGAAGCGAAGCATTTCTATTACCATGACAATCATTAATGTACATCGAGCGACTGTATGTGATTTAAGTTAAAAGTTTTAGAAATTTTTACCTTTAAACATTTGAAAGAAAAATTAATCATTATTATTACGCTTGTAAAATCTTGAGAAAACTGCCACTTTAATTGGCGAGAAATGACTATTTTTAGTGCTGTTAATTATTTATGGGACATTTTGAAATATTTTTGTTGCATCAGAAAATTATTCATATTTTTAATAAAGGACATTTTTTTATTCTAAGGTTCTTATTTGAAACACTTTTAGCTATTAATTATTCGTTTTAAATATAATCTTAAAAATTCATTAAAAAACAATGCACGCATTTGACTTTCTAATTATTGTCATCAACAGCTGACTGTTCTGTATAAGGATTTAAAGGATAATTATTTTATGTTTACAAAGGCAAATTTGCTGTTGTTGTTGCTTATCTCACTTGACCGACAGCAACAACAGATCAAGTCCATGTAGGCTAATGGGCAGAGGGGGGGGGGGGGGTGGCTCCGGTTTTAATTTTCAAGTGACGAGACCGGAACACTTGTCCCCGCGCCTCCATAGGTAAATTTGAGAACTCGGAGTACATTGCAGCCATGACAGATCTTTCAATCACCAACCGCCTTTCGTGTACACGGCGGTGGATTTGTCAACGACGAGCATCGAAAAAGTGTCGTTCAGATCACTGGCTTACTGACTTTGAGAACTGGGCTACATCGCCCCCTCAAATGTAAATTTAAATTTTATTATTAATTTATGAACCACTTTTACATGAAATATTTGGGATTTATGTTAGAGAATAAAATTTACTTTCTAAGGTTTATAAAAAAGAAGATTAAGATGCTGTAACAGATACATCAACAGTAGAAACGCTTTTTCTTGAACAAAAAGTGAAATGGTATTTAAGGCATATAAATTTAAACATTTTAAAAGGCGTTATTCCATTTACAGTAAGCTACTTATTTTTAAACCTGATAAATATTGAGAATGATTTATTATGCAAAGCTATTTTCTGGGAATTATTAATTGCTTTTATGATGTGCTCAGTATTTATAACTTGCCAAATATATTTGCTAAATAAGAGCAAAACGTAAGTTAAAACGTCACCCATAGGACATTTGTTGCTCCAGGGTATGAGAATTATAGGTGCAACGACTTTACTCTTAAGATATGCGTTTAACTTATTTATTCATTTCACGTAGGTCTATTTGATAAATTTACTGACAGTTGCTCTACAAAACCAGAATTCTGGAATCGCTCCAAAACTTCCAACAACAGAGAAGAAAACTTTTGCAAAGCAATAAATCTTTCTTTTCAAGTGGAAACAGAGTAAAACTGAATGAAGATATACACGTATAAAATATACAAAATTTAAGAGAAAAATTTCTTTTAAAAAGGAGTAAAAGAAAAAAAGTCATATTCTTTATTTTAGTAATTTAAATATCACTAAATATTTTTATCTTGACGCATACTTTTCTTCATCACATGCAGTCTTAAAGAAGTTACAAACAGTGAAAGTTCCAGTAATACTATTTATTATAATGCCATCACTGAAAATCTTACTATCTTCTACTTTTTAGTTGTGTACTAATAAATTTCTAAGGAACAAATATCGCTTAAGGAACAAAATTAGAATACTTCACATTTATATCATGTTTTACATTCTTTCCCTAATTCTAGACATCCTATCATCTATTACAGAACTGAAAGGTAACATAGGCCACAAAACAAATAGTTTCGTAACAAAAACGCATGGGACTTGAGGACAAAAGGGAAGGATATAAAGACAATAAAAAATGTCACTTGCGATGCTATAGAGTTCTTTCCTATAGTATTTATTTGGATTAAGTACTGTGGCCTGGACACGCGATGCGACAAAAAATTAGTTCTAAGAAATGGATTTGTGTGTTTTTTAGCGTGTAACATATATCAAATAACCTTTCTATTTGAAACTCGGATACACGCTATATTTGCAAGGAAAATTTACAACAGCACCAATAGGAAGAAACCATAATTAACAAAAAGTAAGGCTTTTTCACCGTCTAACCATTTGAGATAGGTTTTATTTCACCACCTAATTTTATCAAGTAAAATATCTTTGGCGAATTATTTAACCTTTTAGTTTGGTGTTTAAGAGCTTTTAAGACAGTTCATATCAGCTACTATTAAGAATCAAAGTTAAAGAACGAATAATACGTCGCAAACGCAATTCAGACTTATAACTGGTAACGAAAAAATCCATCTCAATCCCTTAGAGAGTTAAAAATATTAGATAATTGGTTTTGCAAATATTGTTTCTTATGGTGCGGCATGTGCTTGTCTTAGATTTACAAATATTGTAACGATGTCTTTAAATGAGATAAGAAACTGTATCGACACATTCATGCTTTCCCCTTAACGAATATATTTTCAGACAAAAATTTCTTTTAATTTGTATATAATGCAGAAGAATTAGCTTAGTGGAAGTATTTTTCTTATTATCTCGCAACTTCAGATTTTATAGCGGGAAATGGAAGGTATGAATTTTAAAGAAAGGAATCACTAACGATATATATCTATCTAACGCTTTCCTGATTTTCATGTTTTTTTCAAAGAAATTTCGAGTAGTATTTGGTGTATTTTTCACCTCATATGTTTGTTACCAGATTTTGATAAGCAGCTGCCTCATACAGATGCATTCGAATTCTAGATACCACAATAACTCTCTTATCTGTATATACTCTCCTTGATTTTACCTTTAGTTAGTTTACGCAATCTTGCTCTCTTGAAAAATAAATCTTTCACCATTTCGAAATTTTCAATTTGGTCTAGCTTGACGTTAAAAAGCTAATGCTAATGGAACAGGAACTATGTTTTCCATATCTGAAGTTATAATTCCTTAAGGAGATTTCTATTTGAAGTTGATGCCTAGTAATTTTGTTTTATCCACGATGCATTTTTCAACAGAAAAAACAGTTCTTCAGATAGCCATATTTTAGTCGAAAAAGCAAAGATATTTGACCTTAAGTCAATATAAATAGCCCACGGATTAATTACCTTATGAAACAAATGTGAGAGATGTAACTAAGAATATAGAAAAATCATGACTTTGAGAAATATTTTTTTTATTCCATGTATATAAAAATATGTGTACTTTCCATAATTTTTTCTTTCAACTGCCTTATTTTTTTGTGGATGGTGCTTGTATATAAGAAAGTGCTTAAGGAATAAAAAGTGCCAACTAAAACTAAACAGAAAAAAATGCAGTTTTCTATAAACACGAATATGTGAAAAGGTACAATTACAGCTTCAGAAATCTCTTCATTTAATATTCTTTCCTAAAACTGGTTAATATTTAAAACAGATTACTAAATCACTTCACAAAACATTGCATTGAGACAAACTTATCTTGCAGTGGATAATTTATATGCCTGCACACATTAAAAATTTCTAGATGGTCTCATTCGTTAATAATTCAGAAAATATTTGTTAAATTTATCTTTACAAGGAAAATTGACTCTGGTTGTTCATTTATCTTCCAACATTAAAAGAGTGGGAAGACTTAACAGGCTGACATGTAATTGGCCCGTGCTTTATTTTAGAAAATTGTTGGTTACTCTTTAGAGAGCTTTTATGAGTAAAAATAGTATTTCCCAGAAATTCTGAAATTCGTATATTCTGTATATATTAACTTATTATCACTATCCTAAATGTTTTATCTTAAAGACAGATATTAACATTTTTAAGCACTTAAATTCCGAAATCGAGGTATTTTGTATACATCGAGGAATTATTTTGAATGAAATAATATGACCACTATAATTTACCACTGTACTTTAAGTGCAAGAAAATATAAATTATAATAAAACAGAATTTTGTCTGTAGCATTTGCGTACAGGATTAATTTGCTTCAACATTTAATTTTTATTATAGCAATTCTACAACAGCTCTTAATAAAGTTTATTTTCATTATTCTACATTTTTAAAACTAATATCTCAAATATTTACCCAAATACTTGAAAATGATTATACAAATTATAATCTGACCTTTTTTCTTAAATTAATTCTGTCTAATCAAGCGTATTTTATTTCAAGCGTAAATTTATAGTCAAGAGTAATTTTTAATCAATATGAGTGTACTATATATTTAGTATTTTTTAAAAATAAAATATATTAAGAGATATTAAAAATATATAATATCTGTTATTCATAAATTTTCAATACGCTATTCAATGGTTTATTTTTTCTTTGCTCTTGCGTTCAGCAGTTTTAAATTTTGTTCACTGTTCGATTTCGTTTTGCTAATATTTTATTAAAAACTAAAGAATATTTAACCATGTGCTTAAAAATTTAATTATGTTGAAGTACATAACATTTCTTTGCCGAGTCGGTATTAATGCTCTTTTTTGAAAGCCGTTAGGATTTTTTTTTCAGTTTGGCAAGATTTACAATATAAAAAGACTACTTCAGCAGAAATATGTTTAACAATTATCTACCATATATTGCCTAAAATTTTCATAAGTTTAATGTAAAATATAAAAGGCCATGTGGTTAATTTAATAGTTTATTTTCAATTCGCTAATTTTACAGCCTGTCTAATTTGATGATAACCATACAAAAAATATAGGTTTTGCATCTAAAAATAATTTAGTATTTTTTATACTTGGATGTGATATTTTCCACAAGCTTCTCAAAACTGGTGTAAGAAAATTAATTTTACCTCTTATCTTAAACATTATTTTCATATTCATGTTTATATTTTCTTTGTTGACGTATTACACTCGTAGATGTGCATTTATATATATATATATATATATATATATATATATATATATATATATATATATATATATATTATTTCAGAAAATATATATAAATACTCTTTACCTAAACATCGCAAACTTAAAAAAATAATGCGTTAATACATGTATAGTTGTGATTTATTGTTGTCTCACATATATTAGTTAAATATTACTTCAAAAAAAGGATTAGGAATAAATATTTATTAGAAATATTTGAGGACGGAGATTTTCTCAAATGTAGATACCTTTGGCATAAATGGCAATGAATATTTTCAAATGTAGTGTACACTTGATCGAAATAATATAATGAGGTAATAAATAAAAATATTTGGAACTGTTTTTCATACCATTTGTATTGAAATAAGCAAAATTTAAGAAAATTAGTCGATTATGAAAAAAATTTCATTGGTAAAGATGTTAGGCATCTTAATTTTAGAAAGTGAGTAAGCACATATTTTTTAAAAAGCGTATTTCAAATTAAGTATAAGTTTGTTAAAATACATATACTATAACTGTAATAACTGCATAGAGATCTACTTAAATTGCATCATTCATTTGTAGGTAAAAAGAGTTAATTTAAGCAAATGTTTACATAACATTTATATAAAAATAAGAATGCTTGTTAATATGTTTTTACTCATAATTTTGGTTTCGAAATTTAGCTGATAATATTTTGCGTAAATTAATAATTGTGCTTTATTATATGGCACTATATAGC
This sequence comes from Dolomedes plantarius, assembly GCA_907164885.2. Taxonomy (NCBI): domain Eukaryota; kingdom Metazoa; phylum Arthropoda; class Arachnida; order Araneae; family Dolomedidae; genus Dolomedes; species Dolomedes plantarius. The sequence goes on along the minus strand of OU015494.1, from coordinate 73,487,638 downwards.
CATATATTTAAAATTAAATGAAAAAAGTAAGGAAGTACATTATCTTATTAAAGATACATATTATACATAGATTACAAACAGTTTCCACGAACAAAATATTATTTAACTTTTATTTAAAATAGGGTTTGTTTCACCTCTAACATAAATAAAGTTTTCTTTTTTGATATAACTTGCCACTTTTGTTTATATAAATATATTTTCGGTTTAAAAAGAAGGGAAAAAATCTCTCTTACTACCACCTAATGAAACAGCACTCACGTTATCAATAAATCATTCTAGTCGTCAAAAATTATTCAGTGTTTACCTACATTTTCAGCATAAAATCTGATGTAACAAGTAGTGCATTATGAAGAAATATATGTATTAAGTTGGTGGAAAAGGAAGAAAAATATATATTTATATCGTCTATTAAGTGTATTTGTGGCAAAGGATGTGGTGCAATGAAAAACTCGTATCAGTACTCGCTTGGTAAATTTAAAGCACAAAATAATTTTTTATTAAAATTATAAATTTGTTATAATTCTACTTCTATTTTTGACTTTTTATTACATATAATAGACTTCAGATACGCATTACCTTAAAATAACTATTTTTGCAGACACGTGAGTATAATATTATGTATATTCACAGATAAAAACATAATGAATAATTGTAAGCAAACTTTTTACTTATATTTTGAGAAAATTTTAATTTATTGCTTTCCAAAGTTTTGACATATCTTATTTAGAATTTTATGACAAAAAGTGAAAAAAAACGCCGTTATTTTTAACCCTCTTATTTTTTAATTTTTTTTAGGAAAAATTATTGAACTATGTAAGAAGCAAAAGAATCTTTGCTGTAATGGAAAGCAATAGAGTGTGTTACTGCTTTCAAAATAAAAATAAAAGTGTGAAAATTTGTATTATTGCCATTCAAGACACCGTGGAGTAAGAACAAATACTGCTTAAATAATTTGTTCTGAATTCTTAAGGCATCTCAAATAAGAATGAATTTATAAAGCATCTAGCTATAAGTCACATTGCTAGATTCCAAATATTTGAAATGTTAATTTAAGTCTTGGCTCCTTCAGCCATTTTATGCTATAAATGTAGAAAATTTGTAAATTTATGTTGAAGCAACAGACTTATTTAGAAAGTATTTGCAGACGATCTTAACCAAACAAATTTTTCATGATTCAGGCGAAACAACTTGCTTAAATTTAATTGTTCAAGTTTATGTGCCCCGTTTAAAGTTTGAGAATGAGAAGTTAAACATACAATATGAATTATTTTAAGCATTTTCAATCGAATATGGAATCTGTCTCTAATTGAACCGTTAAGATTTGGAGCAGATACTCTTCGCAAAATACTATACATACATACATACATACATACATACATATATATATATATATATATATATATATATATATTTATATATATATATATATAAATATATATATATATATATATATATATATATATATATATATATATATATATATATATATATATATATAAATATATATATATATATATATATATATATATATATAATTATATATATATATATATATATATATATATATATATAATATAATATAAAAGTTCCGTAACTGATTGATTGACTGACATACAACGCTCAGACTAAACCACTGGACCTAAAGGGCTGAAATTTAGGATGGTGATTCTTCTTATAGCGTAGGCGTGCACTGAGAAAAATTTAAAAAAAAAAAATTTCTTGGATTTTTTAAATTAAATTTTTATGCTGTTTTAGTAACTTTTTTAAAGTTTGCCTTTAAAATAATAACTTTAGGGTTATAAAATTTACATCACGAGAAAGATCATAAAAGTTCCTTTAAAATGAAATCTTTTTTGAAACTTTACCTCCATTTTCTGATTTTTGGTGAATTTTTAAAATGAATTTTTAAAATAAATTTTTAGAATGTAATTTATTAAATGCTGATCACGTGGTTACTTTTTCTGGTACTTTAAATAAATTTATCGTCACGTGCATAACAAGAAAAAGACAAAAACATCTTTTTTTTTCTTTTTAATAAGCAGACGATTGGACATTATCCAAAAAATATTAAAGTACAGTAAAAGATATGTTACTCAAACTGTACTATATTCTTTAGTATGTCCTATAAGATTTATTTTGAATATTTTCTTCTACATTATTTTGTCTATAAAAATACCCCTTACGATTTTTTTATAAATATACATATATATACACTCAAGAGCGAAAACATTATGACCACCCCATTATTTTGCAATGAATTCGCCTGGATGACGTGGGAGGCACGTGATCAAGTGGAAGTGGTATTTAACTGCTGCTGGAGAGTCTGAAGAATCATTCTTTCACTTACTTCTGTGTGTGATGGGAAAGGCTGCGGATCTAAGCGACTTTGATAGAGGGCAGATTGTAATGGCTCGAAGGCTCGGAACAAGTATTTACGAAACTGCACGACTCGTGGGTTGTTCGCGACCTACAGTTGTTAGTACTTATGCAAAGTGGATGAATGACGGTGAAACCAGCAGTAGACGACATGGTGTTGGACGTCCACACGCTATCAAAGAAAAATATCGTCGGAGACTGCCTCGCATGGTGAAGCAAAACCGGAGCTCAGCTGACAGCCCAATGCAATGCAGAGCCAAGTAGAATAGTATCGCAGCACACTGTTCAGCGGACACTGTTGGATATGGGGCTATGCAGCAAACGTCCCACTCGTGTGCCTTTGCTGACCAAGCGTCATCACCGACTGCGCCTGCGCTGGACCCGGGAACATCGCGACTGGTCCATGGATCAGTGGGAGAGAGTTGCCTGGTCAGATGAATCACGGTTTGTCATTCATCACGCCGATGGCCGTGTCAGGATACGCCGTCTTCCAGGCGAACTGTTGCTCCCTCAATGTACAGTAAGTCATACACAGGCCGGTAGTGGCGGTATTATGCTTTGGGGGACGTTCATTTGGGCGTCTTTGGGACCCGTGGTTGTGGTAGAGCAGACCATGAATGCTACAGGGTATCTGAACATCATTGCGGACCAGTTGCACCCTTACATGGCCTCTGTTTTCCAGATGGAAATGGAATGTTCCAACAGGACAACGTCCCGTGTCACAAGGCTAAAATTGTGTTGGAGTGGTTCCAGGAACATGATGCTGAATTCCAGTGAATGTCCTGGCCGCCTAACTCACCGGATCTCAATCCGATAGAACACATTTGGGATGTCATGGGACGGCAGCTCAGAGTTCAAAGACCACCAATTCGCAATATCTCGGATTTGTGTGACCGTTGCTTAAACATCTGTTACAATCTGTCTCCGGCAATCTACCAAGGACTTGTAGCCATGCCAAGGCGGGTTGAAGCTGTGTTGCGCGCCAAAGGTGGGCCAACTTGTTATTGACAAGTGGTCATAATGTTTTGGCTCTTGAGTGTATATATATATATATACACTACCTATCAATAAGTATTCGAACACACATGCAAATGACGATATCTGAGGTCATGATACACGTCACGCTCTCCGCCGTTAAATATCGTGTATTAAACAACATTGACATTAGTCGCATACAAGATGCCACGAAGTGCAGAGTTATCTAATTTCGAGAAAGGTGTAATAGTCGGATATCACAGAAATGGCCGATCCTTAAGGGACTTATCTAGGGAGCGGAATTACTTAAAATCAACAGTGGCCTATGTGATTCAGAGGTGGAAGGTGAGCGGTGAATGTTGGAATTTGCTCCGAGACGGTAGACCCTAGAAACTGGGAGATAGAGACCGACGTTGCTGTCCAGGGAAATTCGGAAAAACCGCACCCAACCGATTGCCCACATGCCCGACGAGTTTAAACATGCATCCGGGATTGTTGTTTCTATGAAAACCATCCGTAAGGAAGCACAGTTGCTTAGTTTTCATGGTCGTGCTGCCGCCCATAAGCCTTTGATCACAAAGTCTAACCGCTCGTCTCGGTTAATTTTGTGCAAAGCACGTAGAAAGTGAATCATAGATCAGTGGAAACGGGTTCTCTGGAGCGAAGAATTAAGGTTCACAATCTACCGTCCGAATGGCAGGGTCTGAGTCTGCCGTCTGCCTGGAGAACGCCTCTTGCCAGAATGCATTGTGCCCCTAGTAAAGTTCGGCGGAGGTGGAATGATGGTCGGGGGGTGTTCCTCCTGGTATGGTCTGAGACTCTTGGTCCCAATTCATGGTAACCTGAACACCGTCGCATACTGTACTATTTTGGATGACAGTATCCTTTCTATGTTGTGGCCGTTTTACGAGTTGGACCCATGTGACTTCCAGGACGACAACGCTAGCTGCCATGTTGAAAGTTCCACCATGAATGGGCATAGTTTTAATGGGGTTAACCGAATGGAGAGGCTTGCTCAGAGACCAGACTTGAAGTCTATCGAAAACCTCTGGTAAGAGATGAATTGCCGAATTAAGGGGTGCAACAACCGTCCAAAATCAGTGAACGAATTACCTTTCGTGGAGGCTCTACCAACTATTGAATATAAATGAACTTTGATTTTCTTTCCTATCACAGGTGACCAAATACTTATTGGTAGATAGTGTATATATATATAATATATATATATATATATATATATATATATATATATATATATATATATATATATATATATATATATATATATATATATATATATATATATATATATATATAATACCCACGCCGCTGTAGGTATTTGGTTGGTAGTCGTAGCGCAGAGGAAACACACATATGATGTAGTCGAGTCAAGGAATTATCCATAGATCTTGGAACAGACTTTATTCTGGATACTCACTGTGAAGATGTAAAGCATACAGAAGCACAATGACGGCGTTTTGACGATTCACAGTACACAGACAGTACAACTCCGGGTCAGCCGGAGAATTTCACTAATTAACACATTGTTGGACGGAAAAAAGACGCAGCACGATCGAACCACACAGGACAATATGAGGACAGTCACAGAACAAAAGCCGCGAAGAATCACTTGTTCAAGCTTTTACGCAGATTTCAGCGCCAGAGCGCAAAACTTTTAATTGGTTATCGGAGATCATCGGACATCGCTCGTTAGAAATCGGATGATCTCAAGGAATATTGTAGAATCTTCTAGAACGATTGCATCATCCTGTTTTTGAAAACAACTTACTCTTACACGTGTATTAAGGAAGAATTTAACTCGTTAGTTCGGTTATCCTTAGGTCATAATTTGAAATAGGGGGCTTTACCTTATCGAAATTTTAACGAGATTTAAAATATGCATATATATATATATATATATATATATATATGTGCTGCTGATGCGCTGCTATACCCAAATTATTCAAAATTTCAAATTATTTCTGGCATGTGATTCTACATGTAAAACCTTTATGTTTATATAGTATTTAATATTAGAACACATTTTATTAAGAAGAGAGTTGTAGTAAGAACAAGGCTCATTTCCGATAATTCTGTTATTTGTTCTGTGTTAATGTAGGTTATATATGACATTTCCTAAAACGTTGATATAAAAAAAATTGATAGAAAAAACATTAGTTATTATACAAGTTAATTTTTGATAATTTTTTAAGTGTGTCGCTATATCTTAGATCTATAATTGTAATCATTCTAAAGAAGAATTCTTCTTAAATTTTCACACATGAGAGTAAACACATGAGAGAAATAATTGTTCATGTGTATGCATATATATTTAATTCTGCTATAATTTTTATAATCATATATATATATATATATATATATATATATATATATATATAAACTCATGGACAAAAAATTTAGCGCACCAAGAAATAATTGCGGCATCGTAACGAAACTTGCAATGAAGGTACATGTCGGGGGGATATGCAAATGATTAGAAATGCAGCGTGATTGCGCATTACGTATAGCCGGTAGAGGGCGTTGAACATCGTACTCTGTGGAGTATAAAACAGGTAACCAAAGCTTGTTTGAGTGTGCTGAATCATTTACAAAGGAAGAGCTGAGATAGACATGCCATTACGCCGTGTTCGAAGACAAAATAAGCAGTTGTCGCAGTTTGAGAGGAGGAGAATCGTCGGGATGATGGAAACTGGGTGGTCAGCTAGGCGAATAGCTCGTCAATTAGGCCGCTCTGATTGTGTTGTGAGGACGTTTTGGGACCAGTGGACCCGTGTGATGTCATGTACACGAAGACCAGGCTCAGGACGCCCTCGACAGAGCAGTCGTCGAGAAGACCGCCACATCGTAAGAAATGCACGCGTACAGCGAACTGCTTCATCGGCCGCTATCCAGGCACAGGTAGCACCTTCACTAGGGGCCTCTGTGTCTTCTCAAACCATACTAAGGCGCCTGGCTGAAGGACAGTTGGTATCGCGGCGCCCATTACGTGTGCTGCCCTTGACGCCCACCCATCGACGCCTCCGTTTGGAGTTTTGCCGCGCACGAGGAAACTGGACTGCAGCGGAATGGAACCAGGTCGTCTTTAGCGTCGAATCCAGATTCAATCTCGGTAGTGATGACAATCGTGTTCGTGTGTGGAGAGCCCGTGGTGAACGCTTCAATCCTGCCTTTGCTGTACAGCGACACATCGCTCCCACAGCTGGTGTGATGGTATGGGGTGCCATTGCCTACAATACACGGTCACCCCTGGTATTGTTCCGTGGCACCATGAAAGCCCAGCGGTATGTTCATGAAATCTTGCAACCACATGTGTTGCCACTCATGCAACGGCTCCCAGGAGCCATTTTTCAACAAGACAATGCTCGGTCTCATACGGCAAGGGTGTCACAAGACTGTCTCCGCACTGTTACTACCCTTCCTTGGCCTGCCCGATCCCCAGATTTGTCTCCAATCGAGCATATGTGGGATCATTTGGGACAACGAGTTGGGCATCCCACGAGTTTGAACGAACTAGAGGCAAGGTTACAGCAAATATGGAACGAAATGTCTCAAGACATCATACAGAACTTGTATGACTCAATGCCAGATCGTATCGCATCGTGCATTCGCGCTAGAGGGGGGGTCCAATTGAGTATTAACTCCTCCGTTCTTTTGCCTTTTTCTCTGAAATAAATTATCCTTTTTCTTTGATTTTCTTATCATTTACTTATATCAAAGTAGTCATTACGTATGTAAAATGTAGTTTCATTTTGACGACTCCTTCTTGGTGCGCTAATTATTTTGTCCATGAGTGTATATATATATATATATACTGGGTGTCCCAAAAATGACCGACGATTTGAAAAAATCAATTAAAGAAAAACGGAAGGCGATATAAATGTACGGTTTGCTGCATTCTGCTTAGGTAGCCAGGGAATTTATTCTCACCATCTTTCAAAATTAGTTAAAAAGTTTGTCAACAGATGGCGCTGCTGACTGCGGAAAACTATAAAATAATGTTTTTAAAATAACCACCGTTTCCAGCAACAACGGGGCGAGGTCAAAATTCACAGACTCCAGTGCAAACATTTCAATTTGAATGTTCTGACAAGCAGCAGAGATGTACTGTTCCAGTTCATCTACAGTTTGTGGACTGTGACGATGCAACTGGTCTTTCATGTACCCAAAAAGAAAAAAATCACATGGCGTCAAATCTGGCGAATAGGGAGATCAATCCATGCTACTTTGCGTGTGCTTCTTGCTTTGAAAACATGGTTTTATAGTTTTTCCCAGTCAGTAGTGCCATCTGTTGACGAACGTTGTAACTAAATTCTGAAAATTGGTGAGAATAAATTCCCTGGTTACCTAAGCAGAATGCAGCAAACCATACATTTCTATAACCATCCGTTTTTCTTTAATTGCTTTTTCAAATCGTCGGTCATTTTTGGGACACCCGGTATATATATATATATATATATATATATATATATATATATATATATATATATATATATGATTATAAAAATTATAGCAGAATTAAATATATATGCATACACATGAGCAATTATTTCTCTCATGTGTTTTCTCTCATGTGTGAAAATTTAACAAGAATTCTTCTTTAGAATGATTGCAATTATAGATCTAAGATATAGCGACACATTGAAAAAATTATCAAAAATTAACTTGTATAATAACTAATGTTTTTATTATAAAATTTTTTTTCTTATATCAACGTTTTAGGAAATGTCATATATAACCTACATTAACACAGCACAAAGAACAGAATTATCGGAAATGAGCCTTGTTCTTACTACAACTGCCTTCTTAATAAAATGTGTTCTAATATTAAATACTATATAAACATAAAAGCTTTACATGTAGAATCACATGCCAGAAAAAATTTGAAATTGTGAATAATTTGGGTACACCAGCGCATCGGCTAGAAGAAAGACATCTGCATTTATTTTCATAAAATACAAAAAAAAGGTAGTGAAGAAAATTATGTTAGTTCCAGTGAATGAAACCTAATGAAAGTTATAAACTTCAAGTTGAACTTGTAGTTGTAGGGGATTTCAAATGAGTGTATACAAAACACTAACTATCGTCATTTCTAGTAACCAGCAATAGATCTTCAAACCAGGCGCTAATTGCATGATGCGTCATTAAGAGCAGCATTAATGATAACTTGCATTATTAGTTTGCAAAAGTTTACTTTCTTTAGTTAGAAAAGTTTAAGCAATCTTTTCTTAGTTAATTGTTTCCAGCGTAGTCAAGAACCACAGACCTAGATTTCGACCTTCTTATGACGTTTTCAGCATAACATAACTGAAGAGAGTGTCAACGGAATTTCTCTAAATTTTGTTACATTAAAATTCTCTAAATTTTCTCTAAATTTTGTTTCTCTAAATTTTGTCTCTAAATTCAGTCTAGTGCAAAGTCAAGCATCTTACATGGTAGTCTTGTGAGAGATGTGCTCACGTAGTTTGAAGCAGTTGTTTGTTTAGTTTACTTTTGAAAGGAAATTTTTTTATGATGTTTTCAAAATCAGTAACAAATAACTATGGCAGAAATTACTCCTTATAGAATTAAAAGTTTTCATACAAGAAACATTCAACTAGATAGTGCATTTTAGTATACTTCAAATTCGTGAAGTGCTCTAGATGAAAACTTTACGAAAGTAAAACGATGATAAGTCTACTCTGCAGATAAATTACACCTTTTGAATTTTTGGGTGATATATATCATTTTATATACCAGATAGATTTCCTATGTCTGATATTATCAAATAACCTACCTATTTTTTGAAGCCATTTATAGCATCATGACAAGGCAAGCAAACTATTATTAGTTAAGTATTTCCTCAGTAAGAATCAAGCATTAAACAGTACTTTCTCAGTAAGACTCCAGGATTAAATAATACTGCTGCAGTTGACAAAATCTAACTCTATAATTCTATTTTTGAGTATGATCACACTCCATATCACCGTTAGTGTGCTTTCCTAAAACAACTGATAGATCTCGGAATTCATCATTATAATTAATTGGAAAGGCTGTCGGACATAAATCGAAACATCGACGTTGGAAGTCCAATACAAGATTTTTTGGAATCGATGTGAAAGCTGGTGACATTTACAATCGATTGATCTATTTTGACGTTTTCGATGCATCGATGCTTTAGGTTCGATTTCCTTTCGAAGCAAGTTTTGATATTTGTCTCCATTGTTTTCTCGTATCATTTTGCTCCCAAGTAATTTCAAGCCAGCTCTTTATGAGACTCCAGAGACAAATATCCCGAATATTTTACTTGATTTATAATGAAGTAAATAAAATTTCATGAAAATTAAATGAAGTCTTGTTCTTTCAATATTCTCAGTAAGTGAGATATGAATTACGTACTGTAGTGCGACATTTATTACAACTGTTCTTGTCACAGCTTTATAAAAGTGGTTTATTATCAAGATTTTCCATTGTTTAATTCACCTGTCCCTTTCGTTAATCATAACAAGTCATTCAGTAATTATTCAAAATAAAAGAAATTTAATTACGACATGGATATTTTTAGTAAGATTATATTTTAGACTTAATTCTTTTCAAAAAGGGAATCATTGTGGTGATAAATTGGGAAGAACAGCAGAAAATTTTATGGCAATTACTGATATAATTTTTTATCATCAGACCTAATTTTTTGACATCAGCAATCCAAGCTCCTACAATGAAAGTAATAACTATCTTTATTGGAGACTCTTGATTACATATTGATTATATAATGTTTTTTTTGAAATATTTAAAGTTGCATCATGCTATCGTTCATACATCGCCAAATTCAACATTTTTTTCTACCATTAACACTGTCACTTAAAAAATTCGTCAACATGTAAAACTATTGCTTTATTTCAAAATGAAAGTGAAATTAAAAATACATCATAGAATCTATTATTACGTATATAGAATCTATTATGAAAAAAATGAATTCCTAGAAATTAGAACATAGAGTAATGTTTTTTTTTATATCTTGGAACATAATAGGAATGTTCTTGTGATCTATAATAGTATACGTTCACACATTATATATATATATATATGAGTTTGGGAACTAAGTATAGATTACCTAGTACTAATAATAATAAGAAAATAATAAGTTTCTTAAATGCTGGTTTAGATAAATTTATATACAAAATAGCTATTAATCATTTTATACCTACTGAAGCCTTCAACCAATGGAAAATTAATTTACTAAAAGAAGTACATACTAAACTACCCAATAATAGTAATAACATTAATAATATTCCTATAAACACTTGAAAGATGCTATAACAAAATTACAAGACTTTATAATCACTTATGTAGATAAAGCAGCCAACAACTAAACAATTATTTGTAAAAAATATTTTGCCATAAGTTTAAAAAACAGCTAGAAAATAGTGATATTTTTCAGCCATTAAAATAAACTACTAGGTATATCATCAAACAATTATCTTTTTTCATATATTACTTTAGTTCCTAAATTTCATAAAACACCTATTGCTTTTAGAGCAGTAAACTGTGGTCACAACACTTATGCTACTAAAGCAAGTGTAATATTATTAAATTACCTTAAATTAATCTATAAAAATATAACATCTGGTGTTTGTTGTATAATTGATAATAGCTTTAGTCTAATTAGAAAACTACAAACATTAGATAATTGTAAAACTGTAGTAACTTATGATTTTAAAGATCTATTTAATAATATCAATATAATTGATTTAAATAGAATAATCATAATGTTAGTACAAAATAATATTCAATACTTAGGCAAAGAAATTAAACTAACTTGTTTCAATAGGCTCCTAGATTTAGTAACTAAATATAATTACATAGTTCATAATAATAGTATATACTTAGAGACCAAAGGTGTACCACAAGGTGGAAATGCTTCAAGTATGCTAGCTAATTTATACTTATATTATTTTGAAATTAATAATATAGAAAATTGCAATTACAATATATTTAGGTATATAGATGATATAATAGTAATTAATAAAAGTAATTACCGTATAGACTTAAATTTTTACCCTCCTAATCTGGAACTAATTAAAAGTAGCCATAATAATATTAATGTAAACTTTTTAGATATTAACATTAAATTAAATTCTCACAGCAAATTTACTTTTGACTTATACGACAAAAGATCTGACTATAATTTTAATATTGTTAAATTTCAAAATTACCTAACTTGTCTACATAAATCTGTTTTTAATAACATTGTTGTAAATCAGTTAATTCGTATAAATAGGCTATGTTCTAAAGACAGCAGAAATAAGCATATTTTAGACTTGAAATCTGTGCTAACACGTAATAATTACAACGAAATTCTATCCAAACACATAATTGGTTGTTTTAGTTTTAATGAATAGTTTGTTCTGTTGCATTTAATAAGTTAAACATAATAGTAAGAATAATAAGAAAAAATAACTACTAAAAATAAAAAATAAAATAAAAATCATAAGTAAAAATAAAAATAAGATTAAAAATAACTCTTAGTAATAATAATAAAAAACTAAATTAATAAAGGTTTAATAGTCCTAAAATACAATAACCATAGTAACTCAGTAACTGAGTTTCCATAATCTCCTTGGTTGCAAGTTTTGTGACGTCAGTCATCTTGCGGTTACTTGTTCGTAACTTCCACTCTGTCTAGCGCCAGGCTTGGTGTTCTTTGGTTAAGTAACTCTTAATTCAATTCTTCTGTTTTTCAAGGATTGTACGGTGTCTGGGTGTGTTTATTGTATAGATCATACTTATCGGAAACAATCCATTTGTTTTTAGACAGTATTGACACCGCTGACGAAGAGTTGCTGTCTAAAACCTCTTTCATATTTATCTTTTCATGTTTTTAGTTCCTGGCTGCAAGTAGCTTTAGTGCTCATACTGGTTTTCTCTTTCAACTGTTCCTTTTATATATATATATACAGAGGCTGTTCACACATTTTTAGACGATGTATATTGTATTCACAAAACTAAATTACATAAAATTTTTGTGTTTTAAATGCTCTATTTGACATCCCTTATTCTGAACTATCTTTCGACACCGCAATTTCCAGGATAATAATGCCTTTTGAAGTTTCAGAAGAGGTATTCTATCCCATTCCTCCTGAACAGCTTTCCAGAGACCTGTAAGGGTTTTGGGACGACGTTTGGATAATGCAGATTTTAAAAGTCCGAAAGCACAAAAATCCATAGGTGATACATCGGGAGATTTAGTAGGAATATCAGTGAAGGGTATGGCCTTGATAAAAGTTTTTTGTTCCATTTCTTTTAGGAAATTTACAGTGGATTTGATGTGTAACTGCTAGCTTTGTCCTGATGGAGTCTCACAGATTGATGGCACTGTGGGTAAAGCGATGGTATTTCATTCAGAAAAATTGGCGATAAAATATGTTCCTGATAGTATTTGGAGTTAAACTTGACATTTTTTTCCACTCTCTTTATTTTTAACTTGCCATTATAAGAAAAACCAGCAACAATCATGAATCCCTTAGAAAAACTTTCTTTCGATTCTTTGAACAATGTAATTAAATTTTTTTCTCCCCTGTTATGATAATAAATGGCTCTTTTTTTGATTCAATCATTTAAATACACCCATGATTCATCTATTGTGACAATTGTTTTCCATTTTTCTTTGGATAAGTGTTTCTCATATAAAATTCTGCAGCGTGTCCTGCGTTCAGCGATATGATTTGGAAGAAGACGATGCACATTGCGTTTTTTCGCTTTCTTAAGATTTAAATTAACGTTTATCATTTTGTTTACAATGGACACCTAGCATTTTAATGATTTTGCAACTGTCCTTTGACTAGGGGGATTTTCTTTTAACATTAAACAACGTATCTTTGCAATAGTCGAAGATGTCCGTTTTTTTCTTGGATACTTGTTTGGAATTTTTGTCCCACTTGAGGCTCCTATTTGACGTTTTTTTCCTTTCTTGGTGACGATATTACCTATCGCCGCTTTAGATATCACAAAACCATGACTCTCACATCGTTTTTGGATAACGGAGTATGCATATTTCTCTTCGGAAAGAGCATAAATGTAGCCTTCGAACCACTGGTTTGTTAAGAACGCCATTTTGAATAAAAACAAAACTTTCAAGTCGCAGACGATAATTTTGACTTTTAAAAACATAGAACAATTGCAATTATTTCTTTTGCAGCAAACGACTTTTTATTACCGCTTACCAAAATCGTCTAAAAAATGTGGGAACAGCCTCTGCATATATATAAATAAATATATATATATATATATATATATATATATATATATACACACACATTTTAAATTAAAACAGCATTTGTAAATTAAAATCTTTTTTTTTTATTCACAGGAAATATTTATCATACAACACATATTAGAAAAATTTATTTGTGGTACATAATTATGTATCGTTCCACCCCGCAAAAAAGAAAAACTGATAAATGGAGTAAAATCATCAAGTAGTCTTGTCTGAGCACATGCGCTAGGCGGCGTCTGATATGACGTAGACAAAAATACTTCAGTTGTAGCCAAAACGTTGCTTTGTGTGAATGTTATTCCACGAGCGGGAAATTTCCTCATTTACCTTGTTTAAAATTATTTGATTAATAAAAACGTTGTTAATTACTAACAACTGGTCCGTAGTCAATGTTTATGGTCTACGCACATTTAAATAGTCTACCTTAAAAGACAAGTGTTCTGTCAGATCCGCAGTAGACCAACGACCTATGGAGAAATTAAATAGATTAAAGGGTGCCTTGAAAGGGAATATTACGCAATTGGAACAGTTCTGCAAAGCACAAACTGAGGAAGTAAATACTACTCCGAGCGAACTAAGTGTGAAAATGCGTAAAATAGAAAGTCTGCAATCAAGACTGGAAGATTTACGAGAACAATATTGTTCTCTGCTATTAGATGACGCTGATTGTGACATAAATGAAGCTGAAGAGGATTTAAGTGAATCAGAAGACCGCCTGGAGATATTGGAGGTGAGTTTCAAAACCCTCCTTGATTCAATTAAAAATGCTGTTAGTATTGTTGATAATGTAAACCGAAACAGCTAAACTCAAAGTAACGCACAGACAAAACGAAAGTTAAGCTACCAGAAATAACTCTCCCTATTTTTAATGGGAAAATAGAGGACTGGTCAACATTTAAAAGTCAATTTAATGATCTAATTACTAATAATGAAGTATTAAATGAAACACAAAAATTGTATTATCTACGCGCCTCACTAAAGGGCGATGCTAAACAAATAGAGTCATGTGATGATTCTTTCGATTCGTTGTTTAATGCTTTAACCGAAAGGTTTGAAAATTTACGTTTATTACTTGAAACACATGTTCTTGCGATTCTCAATTACGAGAAACTACAACATGAATCGACTAAAGAACTAAGAGCTTTAATTGATTGTATAAATAAAAACATCAGAGCATTGAGTGTTTTGAAATATGAGAAAAATGTTTTATCGGAAATAATTTTAGTCAGTGTTATACTTCAAAAACTTGATCGGGAAACACGAAGATTATTTGAATCAGATCTAAATTCCAAGGAAGTTCCCAAATTAGATACATTAATGTCTTTCTTGGAAAAAAGAAGCTTTGTACTAGAAGGTATAAATCGCACGCCCCTTGCAAAGAATACAAACAAAGTTTCTTCCCCCTATAACAAAACAAAATCTTTAATGATTAACGCTAATGAAAAATATAAACCTAAAGAATGTGTTTTATGTAAACATCCACATTATTTGAACAAATGTAGTGTATTCCAGGGAATGGATACACATAGAAGATTTGAAACGGTAAAGGATGAAAAATTATGCATGAACTGTCTGAATAAAAACCACACTTCTAATTTCTGCAAGTCTAAATATTCTTGTGTAATCTGTGGTAGAAGACACCATACGACGTTATATCACGAACAAATCACTGATTCTGAAAAAAGAGGAAAAACAGCATTTGCTATTTCTTGTGGTTTCAACCGTCCTGCGGAAACAAACACAGAACCAAAAGAGCAAAACTTAGCGTTTCAAACTCTGAGTATTTCGGAAAAAGAAAACAAATCGATTTTGTTAAGCACAGCGTATATTTATATTGAAGATTCTACCGGAAACAAGAAAAGAGTTAGGTGTATGTTAGATAATGGTTCGAATATAAATTGTTTAACGAATGAGTGTGCTGATATTTTGGGGATTAAAAAGAAATGTGTAAATGCTCCAGTGTCTGGTTTAAATGGATCTGTTCATACAATAAAGTCAAAAGTTGATACTACAATTTCGAATGCAGATGAGAGCTTCCAGGAAAGTGTTGAATTTTTTATTATTCCATAAATAACTGATTTAACTCCTTCGCATTATTTGGATATTTCAGATGTAAAATTACCTGACTTTATAGAACTTGCAGACCCTACATATTTTAGACCAGGAAAAATACATGCTCTTATTGGAGCTGAACTGTTTTTCAAGATTATTAAAAACGATTCCTTTAAAGTTGATGATAAATTGTTTATGAAAGATTCAGTGTTTGGCTGGATAACTACTGGGTCTCTGATGGAAATCCAAACTAAAAAAATGCATTGTTATTTAATTCAAAACTGTGATACGATAGATAACACTCTAAAGTCATTTTGGGAATTGGAATCTATTGGTATAATACATGATCACCCAAAATTAACGGAACAAGATCAGGCCATTAAAATATTTAATGAAACTACTACGTTTCACAATGGTCGTTACGAAGTAGAACTGCCATGGAAAAGAGATTTTAAAGAATTAGGGGATAACTTTAAAGTGTCAAAACAAAGATTACACTCTTTACAAAGAAAAGTTTATCGCAACCCAGAGTTGCATGCACAGTACAAAGAAATTATTGATGACTATTTAAAGAATGGAATCATTGAAAGGGTGGAAGAAACTAAAAATCAGGACGTGGAGGAAAAACCACTTTATCACTTGCCACATCAGGCGGTTCAGAAACAAGACCGACTTACTACTAAAACTCGTGTAGTTTTTGATGCCAGCTCGCATGACATTGGTCACCTTTCCTTAAATGATTGCTTATGGACAGGGCCAAATTTGAATCAAAACCTCTTTGATATTCTAATAAACTTTAGACTAAACAAAATTGCCTTAACTTCTGACATTGAAAAGGCATTTCTACAGATTTCCCTTTCAGAAAAGGACAGAGATGCAGTACGTTTTTTGTGGTCTAATGGCATGAATGAAAACATCGAAGTGTACCGATTTAAACGAGTTCTTTTGGGGGTAAACGCCAGTCCGTTCCTGTTATTTTCAACCATAAGAAAGCACATTAAAAAGTTCAGAGGTGAATTTCCTGTGACCACACAACTCCTTGATCGCTGCCTGTATGTTGATGATTTTATCACTAGCATCGACAACCTTGATCTTGCACTAGAAGTCTCCCACAAAGCCAAGGAAATCTTGCAGAAAGCCGGGATGTTTCTTAGAAAATGGTTTACAAACGACGAAAATCTCATGAAACAGTGGATGGAATATGGGTTTGATATCCAACATCAACACGAATCCATTAGCTTAGGTTCAAATTCAACAAAGGTTTTAGGAATGGCATGGAACACCCCTGATGATTGTTTCACCATAGAAGTTAAAGGTTTAATTCAGTTCTTGTCCAACGATAAAAATACAAAACGTTTTCTTCTCCAAGCTGCTGGGAAAATCTTCGACCCTTTGTGACTATTGGCACCATTCACCATACGTGTAAACTGTCTTTTTCAGCAGTTGTGGCTACAGAGAATTCCCTGGGATGGAGATCTACCTCCTGATGTTCAAAAAGAATGGTTACAGTGGTGTAGCGAACTTCCATGTCTAGCAGAATTAAAAATTCGTCGATTTGTGCTGAACTCGAATAGTGAGTTTGGTGATGTAGTTGAAATCCACAGTTTCTCTGATGCCAGCAAAGTGGCATATGGCGCCTCTGTTTATTTACGAGTTTTAACAAAGAATGGTATTGAGGTCAATCTTGTAACATCTAAAAGCAGGGTTGTCCCTCTAAAGAAGATTTCAATACCTAGATTAGAACTTCTAGGTGCCTTGTTAGCTGCACGATTAACCAAGACAGTCAAGGAACCTATCGACCAAAAAACTCAGTCAACAGTGTATTTTTGGACAGACTCGACAATAGTGCTATATTGGATAAAAGGTCCCACCAAACGCTGGAAACAGTTCGTAGCAAATAGGGTTAATGAAATAAAAACCCTGACCGATGCCAATGCCTGGCATCACTGTCCAGGTAGAGAAATCCCTGCGGATTTAGTGTCTAGAGGTACCAGCGCTCAGTCTCTTGTGGACAATTCAATGTGGTTAAAAGGCCCCCCCATTTCTTACATCCAGTGAACTGCCCGTTACAAACGTTGTTCCTGATGTTCCAGAAACAAACTATCTTTCTGAAATGAAAAGTGACACTAATTCTAAAAGCATTACTTTGATGAATATATCTGACGAAAAAAGTGTTTTAAATAGTATACTTGATCTTAGTAATAACTATGTGAAAATAATTCGTATTCTAAGTCATGTTTACAGATTCATTCATAATGTAAAAAATCCAGGGTTAAAGGAAACTGGTCGTCTGACTCATATGGAGCTGACTAAAGCTGAAAACATTATTATTAAGTATGTACAGGAAGGTGAGTATTCAGAAGAGATCAAAAGGTTGAAAAGTGGCAAGTATGTTAAGGGTAATAGCAAATTGGCTTCATTAAATTCTTTTTTAGATGATGATAAAATATTAAGAGTAGGAGGTAGGTTGTCTAAATCTAAGCTAAGATTTAATGAAAAATTCCCTATGGTACTTCCTAGCAAGCATCGATATACTCAAACTGTTGTAAAATATTTTCATTTAAAAAACTTGCACATAGGTCCACAGTCCCTATTGTATCATGTTCGCCAAAAATTCTGGATACCAAATGGTAGAGATGTTTGTCGTAAAACTGTACATAATTGCATCACTTGCTTTAAAAACAAACCTCGAGAAGCAAGTCAAATTATGGGTGATTTGCCAGAGGAACATGTTGCACCCAACTTTCCTTTTAATGTGACAGGCATAGATTTTTGCGGCCCCTTTTTTGTAAAATTTAAGAATCAAAGGAAAGGTGTGCTCAACAAAATCTATGTTTCTATATTTGTTTGTATGTGCACCAGGGCAACACACCTAGACTTTGTTTCGGACTTGACTACTAAGGCTTTCATTGCCAGTTTGAAAAGATTTTTTAGTCGAAGAGGTAGAAGTTCTAAAATATTTAGTGATAACGCAAAAAACTTTGTTGGAGCCAACGCAGAGCTCAAAAAACTACACCAACTGGTAAATCACCCAGATGAAACATTGGCTAATTATCTCCGTAACGAAGGTATAGAATGGAACCATATCCCTCCAAAATCTCCGAATTTCGGTGGACTCTGGGAAGCGGGGGTCAAATCGTTCAAGTTCCACTTAAAACGTATAGTCGGTAATTCGAATCTTAATTTAGAAATTCCCCTAGTTAATTTAGAAATTCGAATCTTAATTTTCAACTGTCATTTCAGAAATTGAAGGAGTGCTGAACTCACGACCCCTTACTCCCATGTCATCGGAATTCGATGATTTTGAAACATTGACCCCTGGTCACTTTTTGATAGGCAGACCCATCACCTCCATTGTTGAACCTTAATTGATAAATATTCCTGAAAATAGACTTATGAAATGGCAGCGGGTAACTAAACTAAGCCAACATATTTGGAAGTTGTGGAAACGAGACTATTTGAACAATCTACAACAGCGAAGCAAATGGAAATTTATAAAAAATAATATAAAAATTGGTGCTCTCGCATTAATTAAGGATGACAACCTTCCGAGTACGACATGGTTGACTGGTAGGATTACCGAACTTTTTCATGGTACAGATACAAAGGTCAGAGTTGTAAATTTACGATTGTCTAATGGAAAAATGTTAAAGAGAAGTGTAAGAAATATTTGTATTCTTCCCATTGATTAATAAGTTTGATATGAAATTTGATTTATTTTTAAGGAAAAAGTTACCATTTTATGGTGTCATGTTTATAGTATAATTTCTCAAGATGTTACGCATAAGTGTTTTTTTATATTTGAAATTGTGTATTATTTGTATTTGAATTATTCCTTTATAATGTAATTGTTTCTTTTAACTTTATATTTCTTGAATGTTGTCACATTGCAAGGCCGGGCGGCATGTCTAAGCGCATGCGCTAGGCGGCGTCTGATATGACGTAGACAAAAATACTTCAGTTGTAGCCAAAACGTTGCTTTGTGTGAATGTTATTCCACGAGCGGGAAATTTCCCCATTTACCTTGTTTAAAATTATTTGATTAATAAAAACGTTGTTAATTACTAACAACTGGTCCGTCGTCAATGTTTATGGTCTACTCACATCTAAATAGTCTACCTTAAAAGACAAGTGTTCTGTCAGATCCGCAGTAGACCAACGACCTATGGAGAAATTAAATAGATTAAAGGGTGCCTTGAAAGGCAATATTACGAAATTGGAACAGTTCTGCAAAGCACAAACTGAGGAAGTAAATACTACTCCGAGCGCACTAAGTATGAAAATGCGTAAAATAGAAAGTCTGCAATCAAGACTGGAAGATTTACGAGAACATTATTAAGGATTCATCTTAAACTAACCCGTAGAAACAACATCCCCCTGACTGAAAATGGTAATATATATGTTTGAGATTCCTTGTTTACTCTCATCAATTTCTTCCCTTAATTAATAAATTAAGAGGTTCCAAATTTGAGTGAATTTTAAATGTTAATAGCATATATATATATATATTATGTGTGAACGCATATTATTTTAAAGGTATAAAGTAATTATTGTATCGCAAATTATAAGTTATCTTTACGTGTTACACATTAGCATGTTAATTTTCGAAATATGCGCTGCAGCATGCATTAATCTTACACAAATTATTTTCCGTGAGGATATTTCATAGTTCTGAGTGCCTATAATTAAATTCTGTGGCACGTATACCAATATTATACAGATTTTATCATAGCAATCGATTGTGAGGCAGGATAATATCCAGTCTAGGATTTCGTATAAATCTACAGAAATACTGTTACGCTCTGAGATCCTATAGATTTGACGGAGATTAGGCACATACATCAGGCGTTGCATTTCCGATGCAAATGGAAGCATATAGTGCTTAAGTATAGACAACACATAAATGTGACATTATTATTAAATTATGCATATTACGAATATAATATGCGAATGTCTAAACTGAACTAAAAAACCTTTAGGAAATTAGTAGATCATAAACAATAACACAATTCAAAGTGTGTAAAACGAATAAATCTGAGGGAGTGAAGTTAAGAAAGTTTTAATGGCTTCAATGATGGGGAATAACTAATATGTGACAAACAAAAACGGTCGTAAGTACATTTAAATATGAAGTGTTTTTAAATGAAAATAAACTTTTTAGTTGAAATTTTTGGTTTTTTAAGGAAACATTATATGAAGTGATATCATAGTGTAAAGAAGGATTTATTTGAAGATATCGAATAAGGAAGTTAATTTAATATGAGTTATGAAACATATTCCTATGTTACGAACAGGGTTAATGACATTTCGCATTTAATGTTCCTTATGAGTGAGTTCTGATGGTCTCTATAGTGAAACAATTCAAAAATTAATATTTTCGATACATGTTAATAAGATTATTTCCGAAATAGGGTTTGAATTAATGTTTGTATTTATGGCAAAAGCAATATAGAGATTTTTGACCATGGCAAAATTATATTAATTTCAGTATATTCTCTCAGTTGAGATGTTTATTTGAATCTTTCACCCATGAATTTTTAGATATGTCCCGTTTGCATTGTCACTGATGATATCTTACGTATAAAAACGTAAGTAATTTTAGGGTCTTTATGAAATTGCGATATTACTTAAAGGATTAATATATATATATATATATATATATATATATATATATATATATATATATATATATATATATTGATTGTGATTAATGAACATTGATCT
Organism: Dolomedes plantarius; assembly: GCA_907164885.2. Taxonomy (NCBI): domain Eukaryota; kingdom Metazoa; phylum Arthropoda; class Arachnida; order Araneae; family Dolomedidae; genus Dolomedes; species Dolomedes plantarius. Next base: position 73,466,241 of record OU015494.1, on the reverse strand, counting down.
ATTTTGAAAAGTTCCAATTTCGGTATTTGGGGTCTGGCAGGAGATTTGGGCACATGAAACTTTCAAAACTGTTATCCCGATATCTGTTATCCCGAGATGTTCTATATGTAATAAGGTTCTTTTCTGAAAGCCAACTCTTTTCAGGTGTTTCAAATGCAGAAAATCGGAATCGCGATATATATATATATATATATATATAATAACGCCCCATCCTTATAAACTGTTCTGTCCCACTTTTTTAGTTAACGCGTATTCTAAATTATCCTTGTTTCTTCTCAATAAAGTACAGTCTCTTTCTTCAAATTGCGACCTAGGAATTGACCAACTAACCATTCTGATTACCCCTTAGTACACGCGCGTTAAAAATATTTGTAAACATGATTCAGCACCACGTGATGTTTTCGCCTTGGAGTGCTTTTCGGAATAGCATGCGGTCCTTATGTAATCAAGTCATATGCTCAATTTTAGCCAATAAAATTATTTCCCCGCTGTCAGTACCCCTACACTTTATAACCTTCTGTAAAAGATTACGGCGTGCTTTCTACTGTCTGTCGACGTCTTGTCCTGTTTACGCGCTGCTCCGCTGCTGTCCAATATGATTTAAAATCTGCGTTCTGAATGCGTCCCGGCAGGGACCGGGGGCGTTGCAATTGTTTGTTTCAAGTTGTCAAGATACCTGTGTTTTTCTGAATAATATTTGTCTACATTAGAATCCGGAATAAATTAATATGCGTCGCATATCTGTTGTGTGCATCCTTCCGATGCCTCTGCAGTGTGTGGTTTTCCTTCCCGATGTGTCAACGGCTCTCGTGAAATGGTCTTCATCTCCTGACCCTCTGGCTACGTCTACAACATGTTTGTGTTTCATCTCCTCTACATAGTTTAAGTAAAGTTTACCGTGCGCGTTAGCCGATATCATTATATATATATATATATATATATATATATATATATATATATATATATATATATATATATATATATAATTATATATGACACGTAGTGAAAACTAAAAATGTATGCTGCTAAAATCCAGATGGTCAAGACCATGAACATCATTAGTGCATATATCTACTTTGTCAAAATTATCGTTGCGTCATATAAAATAAGAGGTTATAAGATATACCTTTCATTTTTAGGATTAGAATTCTAAAGTTTTACGCGATCAAATGTAAATATGAGGTTTAAAGCATGTAACTGAGTGTGTTTTCGGAAGTAACTGACAAGGACCAAGCTAAATCAAAGGAAGTTTCAGCTGGTCAAGACACTGAAGCAGGATAATACTGGGCGAAAAGTAATCCGAGATACTTTTCTTCATAAATTTCAAGTGCATTAACTTTACAATTAGAATTAACTTATAAATATCTTTGTAATCACAAGTACACTACATATCTCATCATTATGTAAGATAATATATCATGAAACATAGAAATTTTTATGAAGTATTTTTGTGATCTGCCAGATAATGCAGCATACATTTTCAGTTCCCTTAGTTCTAATCAGGATCAAGTTTTCTTATATAGCTTATATTGCTTAATTTTCTAATTATTTTAAGGCCTTGCCAAAGTTTCGACCCGAAAAGATTGAGAGAGAAAATTAAACTCAAGGGTGAAACTTAAGATCACGATATTTATATGTTACTTATATAATTCAAAATAAGTATCAATTATAAAGAAGAAAAATAAGATTTTTTCCTCAACCTGAAATTATATATATTTTAATCTTCTAGACTTATCCAGCCGTACAATTTCACAAAGTGAAAACAAGAAAACTTAGAAATATCATATATTACCATCAACCTTTATATGCTATATTTTTCAGTCAAAAAACATGCTCTGAAAGATTCGTAAGTCTGTATAAATGTACATCATAATATACTGTGCAACTGACTAATAGAGGACAACATATCAACAACTTTAAATTTATCATTCCAGCTAATACTTTCATGTTAAAGAAACTCTTTCTTAAAAAACCTTGCGTCTTTTTGTCATTGTGTTATGATTAATAATGCAAAATTTCGTAATCTGTTTATGATTTTTGCAGTCCATTAATCCAAAAATTCCATATTTCTTTTCCATCTACATGTCCCCCTAGTTTTTTTAGAATTATGCATGTATTACATATGGCAGACCATAAATTTTAAAGTCACAAATTCTCATTTTTTTTCAGCTTTGTTATGATTAATATTTCTGTCTCGCAAACGAATATATCGAAAACAAGACTTTTGCTAAGGTCTAAATAAAGTTTGCGAATAAAATAAAAATTCTTCTCATGTTTTACTCTAGAGTTTGTGTTAAAATAACATTTTGTATATATGCATGTGACGAGAAAGCATTCGATCTATGCATACATTGATTTCCTTTTATCCTGTTTTTTTCGCTTGTTCTAAATAGGATTAATGGAAGTTTCTAGTCCTAGCAAAAACTAAGAAAAATCAACACGCATTACTTTTGATTTAGATCGATTGCTGTAACAACAGTACGCTAATCCCCTGCTTTCATATCACGTTTTAAATTTAATATGCGATATGACTTGTTTATGGGGATTTGGACCACAGAAAATTTTCCTCAAATTCTCTATAATTTTAAAGATGAGGCTTTTTCCCTCTCCGCTTGATCAGACTTTGTATGCTCCAGGGGATGTTAAGACAATGAACAAAGAAATGCAACGCTACAACCATTCGATCGTTTCATTCCCCTATTCCTTCGTATCCTTTTTCTTTTTTTTCTACTTTGATTTACGTAAGCTAAAAGAAAACTTTACTTTCATCTAACGACGGTCCAACAAATTAAGAAAGAGAGAGATTATGAAACTGATGCTCATTTTGCTGTCAGGATAGACAGCGTATGAAAATTTATCTCAAAGATTTTGTATTTTTTACCAAAAGCGTAAAAAATCTTCCCAATAAAATAGCGAATAAAAATATTTGATTTATTTGTCTGAGGTCCTTTGTTGGATTCTTTTGATCCCGAATCAGCTTTGTTTTTATAAATACACGTAAGTACCCATTCAATATGAAAGGATGTTGATAAGCATATGATGTTTAGGAAAATGAAAATAATCATTCATTTTTGGCTGTTACTACTGTATCTATGCAAATGTTGCATTATGATTTGATTACTTACAAAATAACATAGAACTTATCTATTGGAAATTCGAGAATTATCTAAAATTAAAGTCATACAGTCAGGTAAGTTGAAAATGGAAAACAAAAAACAAATTTCAGATATTTTTCTGCTAACGAAACTACCGCGGGTTATTAACGTAGGACTACTTATCGTTGTTTACCTCCCTCATTTGTATATATATATATATATATATATATATATATATATATATATATGTGTGTGTGTGTGTGTGTGTGTGTCAAAATTTTGACGCATTTTGGTATTTTTCTGTTTAACTGTTTACTGCTTGCTCAAGACATACAGACTGGGTTTGGCACGCTGCCAAAATTATAACTCGTGACGACGGACTGTTTTAGCATCTGAAATTTTGCTTTCCGGAGGACCGTTATGGAGGAACGTAATACTACGTTAAAATTATTTGTTCTATGAGAATTATAAAGCTATTAGCCGCTGATCAGTGTAATATCAATAAGATGCGAGATAGTGAATAAAATCGTTGGAAATACAAGGATATACACTGCGACAGAATAATTACTCTGATATGAAACAAAATCTCGCCATTAAAATCAATGTCAGTCTTCCCGTTATTGGGCCATGAGTAATGAATGATGACCATAGAACTCCAAAGCAAACCAATCCAACAACCACGCAAAAAATACACATTGTGGTCAGCAAATACAGATTATAGCCAGCAAGGATGAAGAAAGGATTGAACTTTTAAAGTTATAATACTATAATCATGATATTTGCAGTTTTTCTTCTGTTCGTTTAATGATTACTTGACGGCGCCGACGGTTTAACATGCATCCCATATGCTGGACCGGATAAAGGTTTTGGAGAAAAAAAAATTGGTCAGCGAAAAATGGCAAATGCTTGAGAACAGTCTAGGAAAAGAAGTGTTTTGAAATCTCGTGAGTCATTCTGATGAAAAATAACTCCTGGTTGTCGCAACAACCAGGCAATTGAATGCAATTAATAACTAAGCTCTTATTGATGCATCCCTGATTGGTCAGGCTGGCACTGAGAGCTAATGCTAATTATGGAATATTATAGGCGGCGACTCCCGTTATCGTTGATATTATAATCGGATTAGGCCCATATTTCTAGTGGGGACGTGGCAATGATACAAGTCCTAACGGTATGGGATATGAACACTGTGTGTTACGTCCTAACGTTATGTTATGTTTAATAGCAAAATGCAGATATTTTGAGTATGTTACATAATTTATTCATTATTCCATCTATAATTAGTTTAGATGTATACGTTCCATAATAAGTTATGATGTATACTCTCTTTCTGACTTCTAAATATCACAGCAGGTATGTGTACCTTCCTGCATCCACAACCGCTTTATATGTGTGTGACAGTAATATCACTTTTACCAAGTAATCTTGCGGATGCATCTGAATCAATATCGAGTTTTGCTAAATTCCTTTACTCAACTTCATATAGTGTATTTCAGGTGTTTGAAATTCCTTCTCAATATTCTAAAACGAAAGGTACAGGTACCTTTGTTCATTCTCTAAACAGAGGCTTTCACCTCAGAGATCATATTTCTTTTCATAAGGTAAAGACGTTACTTATATTTACTTAAAATGAGCGTCTTACACGTGAATCGTGATTATTCGTTTGTTCGAAATACTTTGCATGACACAATCTAAAGAAAAAACTTGCGATTATTCGCCAATAGTGAAACATTTTGTCACAGCATTTTTTAAAGAATTTTTTGTTGTGTAAGAGCATCATAAAACCCCCAGATATTTTAAATTTTTTAATGAAAGAATGTGGTACTAGAAATGACAGTAGGTAATTAATAAAAAGATAGCAAGTGTTTGCATTTATTCAAATACATAGCCAAAGTAAATTGCTATTTGAATATTCTTCAATATAATTTAGAGAGGGTAAGAACATTTTAATTATTGTCACTGAATTACAATAACAATTGGGACAATTATTTGCGCTGGCGTCTTTTATATCTGAAAATGGAGGAATTGCCAGGCCTTAGTTGTGTTACAAAACACTTAATTTGTAAGATAATAATAATTGTCACTACAAATATACCAGGATCTACTATTCCCCATCTTAGTATTGATTTTTTTAAGTATAGGCAGAATTTGAAATACGCGTCGTTTTACTGGGCTGTAAAATATGTATTATTGCTTTCCGTCCGCAAGCGAAATAAATTTGAAAGTATAGACATCACATCTTTTTCATGTAAATGAGGCTAGTCGGATACATAGATCAATAAAAAAATATAGTACTAAATAAGAACAAAATGAGTAACTAATTTCCCTATAGGGTCTGATTCGCAAAAGGAAAATAAATAAATACAATTTAAAAGTTAAACAAAATTTCTGTTGCCAGTTAATGGAATTAAATTCCTTGCCGGTGAAAATCTCGCGTAGCAAAAAATTGTAGCGGTACTAGAAAGACAAAGAGAAAGAAAACATACAACGGAATAATTATTGAATTAACTAACGTCTTGGATACGTTTAAGAATTTACACTGCTGGCCTACCAAATTGCAACACCAAGAAAGACAAGAGATATCACAACAAAATTTATTTTGTAGATAACATGTTGACCAAGTATCAAATGATTAAATTTATAGATTTCTGTGAAATGTGGTTCCTGCAAAAATCAGTAGCCAGAGTAGCCGCCATTGTTGGAGATCACCGCTGCCACACGTCTCGGCATTGATTCAAAGAGACTCTGGATGAGTTCTTGGGGTACAGCAGACCAAGCAGATTCCACACGTTGCCAAAGTTGATCTGCTGTGGCAGCCGGGGATGGAATATGGGTCAATCGTAGAGCAACCATGGACCACATGTTTTCTATCGGCGAAAGATCCGGAGAGCGAGGCGTCCAGGGAAACAATTCAATCTGGCGATTGACGAAGAACCGTTGGACAATGTGTGCCACGTGTGGTCGCTCATTGTCCTGTTGAAATATGGCTGTGGGCAAGCCCTGAAGGTAAGGAAGGACAACTGGCTCCAACACCTCGGAGATGTAGCTCTGGCTGTTTAAAGTACCGGCAATGCGTACTAGAGGTGTGCGAGAGTGATATCCAATACCGCCCCATACCATAATACCCGGTGCAGGACCAGTGTGGCGGTGCATAACGCAGCTGTTCAGCATCCTCTCTTCACCGTGTCTCCAGACTCGAATGCGACCATCGTGGTGTTGCAGACAGAAGCGTGACTCGTCAGTAAAGACAATTTCATTCCATTCTGCCGTCCACATCCTTCTGTCATCGCACCATTGGCGGCGGAGACGTCTGTGGTTCTGCGTCAAGGGTAGACAAAGCAATGGACGTCTTGCGCACAGACCACTCTGCTGTAAAAGGCGTCGAATGGTACGCGCAGACACTGGATGATGCGTTACAGACTGCATATGCTATGCTATGGTTCGTGATGTGACTGAGCGATCCGTCACTGCCATGCACACAATTTGCCTGTCATCACGTGAAGTGGTGCGCTGAGGTGGATGCGATCGAACACGCCGGTCCGTCGTACCCTCCTGCATCCAACGATCACATATCCGCATTACAGTTGTTTGGTTTCGTCCAACACGACTACCGATTTCCCTGAAAGATAATCCACAATCTCGGTAGGCCACTATCCTTCCTCTGTCGAACTCGGATACTTGATCAAAAGATGATCGCTGTTTTCGACGAGGCATAATTGATCATTTTTTTGAAAAAAAAACACAAGAAAAACACAATTGCCGAACTTGAAATCGTCGAAATCTCCAAGCCTTAATAGCTCTTTGAAGTGGCGCCACAGGCGCGCGTGATGTGCGTCTTCGCTGATATTCTAATCATTTGCATATCTCACCTCCGCTAATACATGTTGTAAATTTCATGTTATTTGCATGTTTCCTTCAGGGTGTTGCATTTACAGTGGCCAGCAGTTTAGATTTTAAGCAGTAGCATCTGTCGCTTTGCAATTTTAAGAACAATAGGTATATCATAATTTTATTTCATTCATATTTTTTATGCACAATGTGTTTCCTAAAGTATATTATTTGCTCATTATCTTTTAAAAAACACATTTCTAATTTTTATTTAATCGTATAATGTCAAACGATAACAAAAAGAGAATACGCAAAATACTTGGATTCTTCTTATCCACCAACTTATTTTTTTCAAACATATAAACACACCGGTTATCAAATGTTTTGCTTCATTGTCAAACATACACTGTTAAGAGTCAGAATGAATAAAACATACACTATTTTCATTTAAGTTTGTTGCACACACACACACGCACACACACTGATATGCTACTCTGTGCGCTTTCGAATAACACATATGACATACTAATATATCTCAGTCGAGAAGAGACAATTTTCCTTACCTGTTTGATCCCATTCTTTAGCAATCCCCACACAAATGTTATTTTCATTATTAATCAGTACTTTAATATGCATCAAGTGGACCATTTGTTGTAGAGTAAAACTATCGGATTACTCGCAGGTGGGGCAGCCACCTATTGAGAGGTTAATACAGAATGTGCAGAGCTAGCATCTTTTACTAAAAAGAGGACGTTTTAGAACAATCAATCTCTTAGCAATTTTATGCTCAACTTATATGAAACCTCAGGATCAAGATTTAAAAGATAAATTTTATCAAAGTCTCGGAGACATTTCTCCGATCCAGGTTTTCAGCAGTTTCTATCTGTCAAGTAACTAGATGATCTGTATAGAACAGAAGTTAGGAACATCGAAACAGCATTCTCAATCTGTAAAATGTGATCTTCACAAACGATTTCATATTCAGTTGCTAGCCGTATTATGATTGAAAACGGGCAAAGGTATTATGGGGGATGGATATAAAAGGATTTTGTGAGGAAAGATAACCTTTTGAAAGTACTATTACAACAGTGGAGCGGTGAACTATTTGGGGCGTAAGTGTTTTAGTATAAAGAAGCATTATACTGAACGAACACGCCTTATTTCTTAACTGTGACGGAGATGCAGAGGCAAGACAGAGGAATATTTTTTAAAAATTAACAAATTGCTATGATTCCGTATTATCATTCATCAAAGACTTATCGTTCCCAATTATTAATAAGCGGTTATGAATCTTATTTGAGCCTAGGTGGCAGATAATTAAAGAGAAGATATCAAGATTACAGTCAGTGAATCCGATAGAAATGTGGGTCGTATAAGATTAGTAAGTCTTGCCGTCCCTATCGCTATATAATACGGCGAATTTTCCTGCTGACAAACAGTCGTCGAGTCAGTGCACCTACCAGTCCACTTCAGGACCGGCGGGGCCGTCACACCAAAGCAACATTTTCTTCTTTAAGTACTATCCTGTTATATTTAGATTTGTCATTGGGTTATACAATAATACGCAACATAAGTGCACTGTATATAAATAATACCCTATATGTAACACATTACTTCAACTCTGCTTAATACTGTACATATCACTATTTACACAATACACAATACTAACTGCGACACAGTGCACAACCTGATTTACATAATTTCAACACAGTTGCAATTTATACTTCGCAATTAATTCCATTCCAATCTGTTAATTCTAAATTGAAAACAATTGTATAAAATCACATTAAATTATCAATATACTACTGTAAAATATACCTTATGTTACACTGATACATACAACGATACCATATACATTTTTACAACATGAAGTCGGTATTCATTTTATTTTTACCTCCTTTTGACACTATATTATAGCATATTAATGAGTTACCTTTACTGCTTTTCTTATTTTATATGATATAGAATATTAAATTATCCATTCTATTACACCCGGTACATGTTTCAATGCATTTACAATATTCTATTAATCATTGCTCGATACATTATATTTCATACAACTAAACATTTCAGTGATCCACACTTTCCAGTACTACCGTTTTGCCGTGCCTCATACGCACTTCAGCAATTATTGTTTTGTCTGCACACAGTATATCAAATAATCCCCAACAAACGCTGCTTAATTTTATATTCACTATAATTACAATATTTTCAGGTAAGTAGCACTATAAATAGCCAAAAAAAAACCCAACAATTAACCCATCAAGAACTGAGCTACTATGACGAATGGGAGAAAGGAATGTGCTCATCCATCAAAATGGAGATCACCTTTTTAATAAAAATTTTACAATAAAAATCTGTAAAGAATTTTGTGTTTGTCCCAGTTTGTTATATCTGCAGGTAAAAACACTCTAAGATGATTAAAGCTAATGCAGTCAAATAGGCAATGTTCTACAGTTTGAATCTCACCGTATGTACATGTATTAGGTTTATTATGGAATCTGTTCTGATATTCAGCAAATGAACCATGGCCCGTTAATGCTTGATTTAACTTAAAATCTCCTAATAATCTATCTTCTTTAACCTTGCTAAATATTTGGAACGTCTTTCTACCCTTAATCGGATGATCCCATTCATATTGCCAATTTTCAATTTCATTATTTTCTATTTTCTTTTTAACTGCGTTCCTGTTTATTTTAAAATATTTATCTATAGTCTCCTTTTCAGATGCCTCTTTCACCGCTTTGTCCACTTCTTCGTTACCAGTTATTCCAACATGGGCTTTCACCCAATGTAGGAAAATAATCAACTTTTCTTTTTTCAGCATTCTTTTGATGTAAGCTACCTGTTCTCCCTTATACGTGATTGACTTTAGTACTTCAATCGCACTCCTTGAGTCGGTAAAAATGTGGCTTTTTCTAATATTTCTTTCCCTCATAATTTCTATTACCATTTGTATTGCATGCAGTTCAGCTATATAGGAATTTCCATGTTTTAGTCTTTCCTTGAAGATTTCCTTATTATCTCCTTTGTAGTAAACTACTCCTGCATCAATATTTTCCCCTTTCTTGGATCCATCTGTATAAAAGATGTGATTGGTTTTAGGTGTTTCATCTAATGTCCAATCAATGCTAATTAATTCATCTATATCTTCTAAAATTCTAATCCTAGTTTCAGAATTTTCAGCATTAAATATTTCTTCCTTAATTATTATTTCCTTGTTTTAATCATATAATTTACTTAACAAGTTGATTGCTCTTGCTTTTAAGTGCAGGGGTATACAACCAGCTAGTACATTCATAGCTTCCGTTGAAACCGTTTTATAACATTTAGTTATCAATAGTAAAGCGGACCTTTGTAAACTATGTAATTTGTTTTTAAATACAATCTGTTCTTTGTATCAAACCTCTACTCCATAAAGCAGAATCTTTTCTATCACTATTTTATAAATTTGTTTTATAATTTCCGGTTTAATACCCCATGTTTTTCTTGTGAGTCTTATTAACTTATATAATATTTTATTTGTTTTTCTTTCAATTTCTCCATGTGCTTTCAAAAGTTTAATTTACTGTCGAATATGATTCCTAAATATTTCAATTCAGCATTATATTTAAACTCTCCTGTTGCAGTTCTATGGTAGGTTTGGTACCTATGTTACCTTTCCACTTAATTATATTATATGTACATTTATCAAGACTGAATTTTAGTGTATGACTGGTGGCCCAATTCTTGCATTTTTGCAGAACATCCCTTGCTATATCTGTAAATTTATATACCACATGACTATTCATAATCATCAAATCGTCCGCGAATGCCTGGAGACTATATCTATAGTCCCCTTCACACTCCCTGAGTAAATCATTTATAATAATTAACCAAATAATTGGCCCAAGCGAGGACCCTTGAGGCACTCCAACATTGTAATGATGATCCTGATTTTTCATTATAATCTTCCTTTCGGTTATATAACTTTTTATAATATTAAATAAATACTTTTTTAATGTTCAGCTTCTCAAGAACCTCTATAATACTTTTCCTTCTAACAGAGTTAAAAGCGTTCTGTATATCCAGGGAAACCAAGGAAGTATGTCTTTTATTAATTGTATTTTCCTCTATGGCTTTTATAATATGTTTTAATGCATGTATTGTACTCTTACCCTTTCGAAATCCAAATTGATTTGAAGAAAGCAGATTATGTTTTTTCAAATATAGTACCAGTCTATTCGTTAATATTTTGTCTAGTTATTTCCCCATTACTGGGAGCAAGCAGATAGGACGATAAGAGCCCGGCATCCCTGGATCTTTCCTATCTTTGTGGAAATATATAGCAATTGCTTTTTTCCAATTGTTTGGGAAGTAACCTTCATTGAGGCACCTATTAAACAATATATACATGATGTATTTTTCGACATCATGCATTTCGGTTATTATTCCCAGCGTTAGTCCATCATGGCCAGGTGATTTTTTCTTAGCCATTTTTTTCCAAGTTATAATCAATTTCCTCCCTGCTTATTTCGGGAATATCTTCATCATTTACCATTATATCCTCATTTGAATCTCCCAATTTCCTCTTTTTGAAAATGATATTTAGTCAATTCTCTTTCAATATCTTCCTCTTTGTCTTTATAACTTCCGTCCTCTCCCATAATCTTTTCCATCACATTATGCCTTTTTTCTTTAATAAAATTCTTGACTTTACCAAATGTATCCTTGATGGTTAAATTGTCCAAGAATTCTTTAAATTTCTCATTTTTAACTTTTTTAATCAACTTTTGATAAGCAGCTCTTTCTTTTTTAAATTCAATCTTTAATCTCATTCTTTCATCATTATCCGTTTCCCCTTGATAACGCCTTCTATGAGCTCTTACCTTACTTCTTACTTTGGTTAATTCACTGTTGCAACAATAAGCATTCTGCTCTTTGCAGGCCACTTTCTTTTTCCTGCACTTTTTGCAGGAATTTATAAGTAGTTCATTTATTTCTTCAATAAGTTCATGAATTCCCTTTTCTTTTATAGTTTCCATAACCCACTTTAGTTTTCTTTAAGCTCTGCTCTAAATTCAAGCCGTCTAATATTATTTATGTCCCATCTCTGTTGTTTTTCATTTATCGTTTCCCTATTCTCCGTCCAAATTTCAAATATTATCGCATTATGGTCTGTAATACTATAATCGTCAACCACTCTCCAGTTTTTTATTTGATGTTCTTCAAGACCAAATGATATTACAATATCGGGCCAGCCTTGGCCAAATGGCCCGTCATAGGTTATCTTTGAACCGCCTGAAGATAAAACAATCTCCTATCTCATGCCCGGTTCTCTCACAGACGATACAAAGTCTATTATCTTCTGTTTTATTACCTACTTGGCTTTCTAATGTCCTAATCCTTTCTCTTAATCTCGCGTTTTCCGCACTTTCTTCACTAATCGACAGTTTATTAATTGTTAATTCTATGTCTTCATACTCTGCTTGTAATAAACAGTCTATCTCTTTCGCGCGTTGTACTGCTCGTCTAAAGTCTTGTATGCTCTCTTTTACGAGTTCTTTTTTTATATTCCCCCCTTATTGTCTACAAAAACTTGGATAACATCAGTTTATTCAGTATTTCATTTTCTCGGTGTTCAATGCCCATAAACTCAATGGCAAGGTTCTCCACCTCCAAAGCAAGCTCAGAAATAGTCTTTTCGGGCGTATGCCTAATATTATGGAATGCTTGTTGCTTTTGCAACATTGAACTGGTAACTTTAAATCTATCATTCATGATCCTTTCCATGTCTCGGGTATTCTCCGTATCTCTTAACACTCTACATTTTGTTAAATATTCGTATGCCTTCCCCTTAAATTTTGTTTTTAATAGCATCGCTAATTGTGCCTCTGACCAATTCGCTAACCTAGCCACCGTCCGCGCTTGTCCAAACATATGCTCTAAATTCTCGTTTACCACTCCCTGAATTTCGGGTAGCAATGAAATCATTGAAACATTCTCAATTCGCTCGTTCTGTTGAACCGGTATTTCTACTCCTCTTTCTAATACAGCCTCCCGCTCTTCCCTATTCTGTCTACGCCTTGCCATTGTTCGCTCTGGTTCGCTATATACGTTCGTGTATTCTTCTAATCTATTCTCCCTTGGTAAACTTATCGTTGCAATGCTATTCTGATTACAATAACTTACTATTTATACATCATTATATACAATTTCTAACATTGAACACATATACATATCATTTCTCAATATTTATCATCTTTAAATCGCAAATGCATATATTTATACCTCTTATCTATCACAATTATTTACTACTCCATACTTTCTCCTTAAAATTATAGCATACACATATCATTCTCTTATCTACCTTGTATTACTCTTACACGTTTCCTACACTCTGATTTCGTAAATCATTTTACACTTTGTATTCAATAAAAAAATTTTTTAATCCTTCCATCCATTATCTCAATCAGACAATCTTTCATTTAATATTTCGTTTTTTAGTCATGGCACTAATTGTAATGGTCTTGTGTGATGCATACAGTGGTTAGTACCATGGTCTAAGTTGCCAATTTGAGGTGAATTACCAATCATTAATTATGCACTCACTATCTACTTGTTAGACCACGCTGTTCGTATCTGCGTTGTGTTTATGAAGAATGACAGATTATCTGATTGATAAATTACCGATGGATTTATTAAAAACATAACACTCATACACATTATTTAAATCAACACATTATCTTTAGTATGTAAGTTTTACACTTAATTCATTTATGAACATTATTACACAATTCACTTTCTCGTATTCGTAAACCTTCTATGTTAATACTCTACTTTCAATTAGTTAGTTACGAGGTATTCCCTCTAAGAAACAATTATCAACTTTTGCTTAATACATTTACGCATTATCATTATTCCTCAATAGTTATCATCACAATTACATTAACCATTTACATAACACGTTCATACATTGATTATTTATTTAAGGGGTGAGCTACCCATATAACCATTTTATAATATCAATTCATGTAACTCTTATACACTAGCTATCATTATCTGAATCAAGGATGAGAGGCACACTTTATACACGTTAAATATATATATCAATTATAGACGGCACAATACCTTCATTGACGATTCTTTCCAATCTTTTGACCATGTGCCCACTACGAATGGCAATCACTGGCGGGTGGGGGATTTCTGTGACATTCTGCACGCTCCTTCCGAAACTCGTTCCATTGTCCGTCTCGTTGGCTAGATGTCGTACCTCGCTAATAGCTCCTTGGGATGTGGGGGCACTCCTCTCGTCTTGTTGTCGGTGCGGGGCTTATTCACAGGATTTCTGCTGGCTGGGGATTATTTTCGTCTTCCGTCGCTCTTTCACATTGACTATCATTTAGAGGGGTTTCTCTGCTTATTGTGGACTCGAGGCATTCGGGTTAATAACTTCTCGTCATTCCCATCAATGGCTGTCTGGTTGCCGTCCACAGTAGTAGTGCTCTCTGCATAAAAAATGTCTAACGCCGCTACTTCGCTGCCAGCTCGCGAGTCGTCATTTCATAATTCACTAGCATGAATGAATCTTTTTCTTGCATGTCTATTTTTTTTAGTCCACTACCTTCTTCCCCCCGTCCATTTTGGATCCGCTCATTCCTTCGTTTTCTTATTGGTCAGATATATTTTATTCCTATTCTATTGGGCTACTCATTTCTTTCCAGAATCTTCTTTTTCTTCGCCTTCTCGTAGGTGGGTCCACTCGCCTCCCATCATCATCATTCCCACGGCAATATTCGCATCTTCTTGAATATCATCTGTTTCCGATTTTCCACCACTTAGCCCAAACCATCACTATTCAATGCATTTTCCTCGTTAGTGTTCTTTCCCCTCTTCCTATATCTTTCACATCTGCATCTGGTCTAAGCATACCCCACATTGTAAATTTCCTTTGGCGGTTTTTTTTTCCATCATTAATGGCACTTAAACATCCTGTTTCTTTTCTAAACTATGTCCACGTCCCTCGCTTATTTATCACTCGTCATTGCTTCTCTTAACTCGATCATTACTTAATTGATTCCTTCATCTGTGCCTAATGTTGCGGTGCTTTTGAACCGTAACAATATGTGGGGATACTCTCCGGATTATTATGTATTGTTCCATTAAATCTTGATATCAAATTTATTATCTCTGCCCCTCTTTCATTCGTAGGTCTTTTACCCCAGATCGTTGAATTAGCATTAAAATCTCCCATTAAGATTATTTTCATATTTTTATTCTTTTCTAGAATGGCTTGCAATTGACTCCATTGGGGTTCCACCCTTTCCATACTGCCACCCGCTGGTGGCAAGTAAATAGTAATAAAAATAGTTTCTTTGTTATCACTACCACATTTTATTCCCACAATATGCTCGGTTATAATTATAGCTATATATCTAATATTTCTTTTCACTATTAAAGCTGCTTTGGGTTCCACATTTTTATATATTTTCTGGTAGCTCGCTGGAAATCCTTCCAACACACTATCTACCCATCTTTTATAATATGGCTCATTTGCCGATATTATATCAAAACTCATACTGCATACAAATTCTCGTTCCGCGTTAATAGATCTATTAAAATTAAAATGAACGCATTTAAATGAAAATATGGCACTATGGGCCATAATCAGTTCTGCTAATCAATCTGCTTACCTCCGTGCTATATCTAGTGCACGTCATAGCGGTAGGCGCATGTCTTATTTCTACTTTATTTTCATTCTTACTATTAAAGAATTTACAATTAACGCAAGTAATCTGTTTTTCACAGTCACCTTCATAATAATTTTCTCCATAATCTCTGCATATTTTATTATTCAAACAGACTTTTGTTATATGACCAATTCTGAAGCAGTTAGAACAAATTTTGGGTCTAAGATATTCCTTAATACTATATCTATTCCAACCTATTTTTATTTTTTTTATTTTCATTATCTTTTTAAACGATTCACCATTCAAGCTTAGAATGACATTTTCACCTCCTCTAACTTTAAATTTTGTGATCATCTGTATTTCTCCCTCTTCTAACTCTACATTTTGTTATTTTATCATACTTTACAATTCCTCCATATCTAACTCCTCAGTCACTCCGTATATTATAATTTGAGGTCTACTCTTCCTTGGTTTCTCTACTTTATGCTTTTCCATTATCTTATCATTACTTCTAACTTCCTCAAATATCTTATCTATATCTTCAACTGTTTCCGTGCCAATTAACATTCCTCCTTTACTTATTTTTCTAAATGCCTTTATTCCCACTTTCATCTTTATTGGGCTGATGTCATTCTGTATGTCCATTCTATTTACTTCAGCATTCTGTTCCTCCCTTGGTACTATCGTGATCACGTGTAAGCCTTTTTCATTTCTTTTCGCAGATCTCGACCTGCTTCTAGACTTCGCTCTGGCTCTATCTGCGTATGTTTCACTTATAAGGTCCTTTTCCTTCTTCCTTTCATGTAACATTCCTCTTACAAATTGCGTGTGCGCTTGCTGCTTCCTAAATAGTGCCACTATAGTGCCGATATCTTCTAATAAGCTCTCCTTTTCTTCTGCCGTGCAGCTGCTTTTCGCTACTGTTAAAACCATTCTTTCATGTATCTCTTTGACTGTCAAGTCACCATATGTATACGCTGCATCATATACCTTCTTTTCAATTTCGCCATCTCTTTCTCTCTCTTCCCCTCCTTCTTTTCCTAAATCTTCTAATCCACTTCCACTACGTATTTCTTCTTTACTAGTACTCGGCATAACTTCCTTCCTTAATCGTGGCGACTCATCTTTACTCACTCCTGGCCTACCCTCTTTACTTGTCACTGGTGTATCACCTTTACTACCCTCTGGCGTTTTCTCTTCCATTTCCTTAAGCGTTTTCAATTCAGGGCCTTTCTGCCCTTTCTTCAAAGCTGGTTTAGATGTCCTTTCTGACCTTCTATACATTGCTAAAGCTTATCTCTACGGCAAACTTTATTCAATATGAACTCTATTATTATTATAGAGTATCCCTATATCTCGCATAGCACACTATACCTATGACAGTTTTATGTATGTCGTGATATACACATAAAGCAACCATGACAATAAATTCTATAAATACGTCAATCAGAGACACAGAAAATAAACAATAAGCATACCTTGGCCGCTATTCAAAATCAAAACAATTCACCAACAACTTGGTCGTGATATAACTTTCGATAAAATAAATAAGCGCATAAATTTCCACAAATATATAACATATAAAGAAATTGCCTACCTTGGCTGCAAAAACAAAACTAATCCACACAGAAAGCAAACTTCATGAACGACAGAACAAAATACACAATTGAACAAAATTGCAAACGTCCACAATTTTCAAGAGTCCTTGAATGCTCAAGAAACACACGAAAGCAACTGCTGCGAAGAATTAGAAGATCCTCCGTGCAACCTTCGACGACCTTCACAGACCAAAGGTGCATGTACCGAACAGGCCGCTGTTAGGCTAAGTGGCTGGCCGGGCGAGTCTGCATAGACTGCCGCCGCCGTTTTCCCCGCTACCGTCGACTGAAGCCTAGTCCGTACAAAATTTTAGAGTCTCGATATTTTCAGAAATACAAAATCAATGCATAATAAAACTTCTTTGTAGTCAATCCTTATGACAAATTCTAAAAGAATATCCAAAAATATCAACATAATATTCAAATGCAATTTCAAAATAGTAGTTTTGAGAAGAGCGTAGAAAAACACCACCTACTCATTCGACACAGTCAACCAATTCTCTGTGGGTAGTATAAATTGGCGCCTAAAAAAACATTAGCTTTTACCAGAATAGACCTAGACATTTGAACTACTCATCAACAGCAATGGACATTTTTACTCACAAAGTATTCTTTATGGAGGACGTAAGATATCGGTGCAAATCTTGTTTGGATTTAAGAATAAAACATACCCCTAATTATTCATGATGCACTAACTTCTTTCTAATTTATGTTCTAAATACCAAAATGTTGTTTGTAATTTTTTATGTTTACGTAGTTAGGGATTACGAGGTTTTTCATTTCTTGTATTCTCTTCTACAATACTTGCAATGAATTATTTTTTTAAAAAAACTAAATCTTTTGCTATTCCCATAAATAGTTTATCAAATATCCCATGCATATTGATTTAGGCTAACGTTTGAACACCACATTATAAAAATCTGAACATCAGTTTATTTAAGTGGGAAGACCCTCTTTCACTCCGTATTAGAAATTTTATACATTTTGATGAAGTTATGGAATGCATACCTCAGAAATAAGTAGCAATAAATACTTATGTTTGCATTTGTAATACGTTTACAGATAAATTATGAAGACTCTCAGAGAGTCTTAGAAATTTTGTTTGCTAATATTTTGTTCCTATTTAGATCAGCATAATTTTGCCAATTTACGAATCTTTGCCACAATAGTGATTATTTTTAATGATTCCATCTAATTAACTAAACAATTTTCTATGAAACTCTCAATAATTTTTCGAATATAGACGAGTAAAATGTTGCTTAACTTTAAGTTTTTTCAAAGGAGTAAAATATATTAAGACAAATCTTTAGTCTTTCATAAAACGTTTATATTTAATTATAAGAAAATATTATTTTTCTTCTTTAAAACTAAAAGTGTTTTTAATTTTTTTTCCTATAGTGCTCATTCACAGACAAACTAAGCTAGGGCAATTTGTGATAGTATTTTGATTTTAATCTCACGCTACTATGTAAAGGAATTTTATTCCAAAAGCTTTATTCCAAAACTCATATCAAAACTCACAAGGAAATATTAAAAAAAAAAAACATTCGTTTTTATAGCTTTTCGTGGCACAGAAAACATCGAAATATCTCTGTCATCACATAAATGTCTTTAAAAGAATTTTTTCGACGTAGACCAGAATAAAAGATATTCAACAATGTCCAACCCAAAAAAAAAGATACCGGTTATTGAATTGTTGAGTTCTTTACATCCATAAAAAGAGTAAAATACTGAGAAGAGCCAGCGAAAGACCTAAATCTAGCCTTGCTGCCGAAAAATTGCCTGCACTCGAGTATGGATACAAATGCTTCTCAAAATATGAATGTTACAAAAACTATCAATACTACGACCATTTTTCTGCATTACCAGTATTTTTGAAAATTTCTGCCATTAAGTAATTTGCACATTTCAAGAAATAATTTCTTGTTTTTTTAAATTAAGCGTTTTAGAATTATTAACTTAAACAATTTAAGATTCTTTATACATATTTACACTTTCATTGTTTCACTTACTTGTGAATTGAATTGTTATGCACCATGACTATTAGAAAACTAATAAATTATTTATCAAATACAGATTAGCAAAATAAATATTTTCTTAGCACATTATTTTGCATATATATAGGTTTCCTATTTTAAAAGTGAAAAAATCAATGTTTTTAAATAAATGCGGATTAATTTTTTAATGGTCGAACTGGAAGTGGTATTGATTTACGTGAGAAATAAAAAAACTTTGTAATAAATTCATTTCAATTAATAGTAAAATATTTGCGTTGTTTTTAACTGTAGATTTAGACATTACGCCCTTATCGTCAGCTTCTTTGGACTCAAAATGTTATACAATGAAACATCTAAAAGGCGGTCAGTCATGGTTCCGAAAAAAAGTGGCCGTTTTGAGGGGTGGCCGTCGAATAGGGGTCCATTTCTCCTTGCCGGCCAGTAACTGTTTCAGAAAATAACGGGCCGTTTTTAGGGCGGGCGGCTAGAGAAATTTCATTGTAATATATAGAATACATTGTAATATAGCTAGGTTCCTGATCAATTGTGACTAGTGACATACTTAAAATCCCTAAATTTTTAAGTTATATAGGACTATAGAAATTTTTCATTAAAATATACTAACCAGAGACTAGGATGACTGTTTAACCACTAAAGGAAACAACTGACGTTTGTAAACGTTACAATATTCTCTGAAAGTCTGCTATAATATCACTCACAAAAATAGCTGCAGAGTTAAATACAAATAAATTATAATCATTTCGGAGTTTTTATGCAAAAAGTTAATAGAACTTTATATGTATTATAAATATATATATTATCGTATTACAAACGCATTTGTTAGAAAGAATGTTTATGAATATGCAATCCTGGTATGTATTTATTGATCCCGAGTTGAAAATTGCTTCTTTAATTATTTAAATTGTATCTTTTAGAAATGACGTTATTATCTTTTAATAAAGATTATCTTTCAATAATTTTTCTTCTAACAATCGTCCCTTTTTAATATAAAAAACTCTATGTAAACTTGCAGGTATAAAAATATTTTAAATGCTTTCAAAATGATCTAAGATAAATCCTTTTGTTACCCATAGTCAGTTCAAAGCGAGACTCTGGATAAACCTTTAGCGATTTCTGAGGACTACAAGAATTTTTTAGTAAAATATTGTATCGTAAAATATCATTTTACATCTTATGAGTGCTTCAAAGATGGATGACAGGAGCTTCAAAGTTTTGTTACTTTATGTCAAGTTTAATGCAGGCTGTAAGAATAAACTCAAAAAAGGGTAATTTTTGCTCTTTATATGGTAGCTTCACTTTAAAGCTTGGGTTTCTAGAAATGTCTCTGAAATTGCTTTAGCTTTCACGTCATTTTTCAAATCATTAAAAAATGCCATTATAAGAACAGAAGCGAATAGATTTGAAACACTCTTTTCATGCAAAATGTGTGTAGAAATTGTGTGAAATATTTACGAAATTGTGTGTTAAATGTTATTTTCTAAATAATTCGGAATATTTAAATTATGTCGGCTGATTATACGTTTATTTTGCTTTAATATCATTCATGTGATATCTTCAAAAAAGTTTTTCAAAAAGGGTTTATTTCATTTAATCATGTAAACGCTACTCTATACAAGACCAATGCAAGAATAAACACAATTTGTGATTTTTTTCTAATGTGATGTGCTGAATAAATTGTAATTCATTTCTATTACTTATATTCCGTACATACGCAGGAAATGTCATGTACAAATTGTATATGCAGATAGCTGTATCGGCTTCTGAGGTAGCGTTTCTTTTTGCTTAGTGAATATTTTAAAATCTTTGTGCCTCTATCTTCTTTCACTAGATTCCGTGCTAGATTTTCCATTAAAAGAAAAGAATAGAAACCTAAATGCCCTTACAAGTATAACGAGACATTAAGCCAACAAGCTGAGAAAAACTGAATTCAATTAAAAGGTTAGGACTTATAAGTATATCAGCCACGGAAGAAAATGAACAAATAAAAGATGAAATATAATATTGTCATGGCATGAACACTGAAAGGAAGATAAATATAAAGGATATGAAGAAAGTTGTATAGGCTTTTAAGATAAAGTTTATTTTTGCTTAGAGATTATTTTAAGTTTTTTTATCTGTATTTTCTTTCACCACTATCGGCGTTAAATTCTAGATTAGAAAAGAGGAGTCGAACAGCCTAAATGTCCCTGCAAGTCTTGCGAGCCAAACTAAAGCACATTAGAATTCACTTGATGGTTTAGGACTTATAAGTATATCAAACATAAAAATGGATAATGAAAGAAGAATAGTAAAAATGTCTTGGAAGAACGTATTGAAAAAGAAATATAAGATATGAGTTTCGAATTCAGAAATAAAGTTCCACCCTAAATTTTACAGAAATATATTAAGCCTAAAACAGTCATACTTTATGTAGCCAATAATGCGGATGATAAATTCTTCTGCATGAACAATACAAAATATATATTTAAATCAGTTCGTTTACAAAGTATGATAGGAATATACGGTATAAAATTTATAAATCACATTTGCTAAAACATTTTAAACTTCTTTTATAAAAAATGAGTGCTTTAATATTAATAAAAGCAGTTATACTAAATACTTAATACAAATATTACTTCTGTAGTTCCATTAAACTTCCTTTTAAAAAGTAACCGTTTAAAAGTCTCAGGTGAAGACAAAACAAAGTATGTATTCTTTTAAAAAGGTGTTGAACAATGTTGTCATGCTGGCCTTAAAGAGTGCACGCCTTCATATAATATATATATATATATACATATATATATATATATATATATATATATATATATATATATATATATATATATATATATATATATATATACATATATATATATATATATATATATATATATATATATATGAGGGGATGTAATTCACCAAAGGTACTCGTCTGTATTTAATGATTATGTTATACGACAATTATGAAAGCCAACATAAAATAAAACATCCAGTAATGCTTCACAGCACCTGACATTGTATTTCATTTTTTAAGTGCTTTTATTGTTGCCTATAAAGAAAATCCATTGAACCAATGAAAGAAAATCCTAATGGCTTCTAAATTTTTATATATTGCATCATTTATTTTTACCAACTTCAAAAGAAATTGAGAGAGAAAGATAAAAGAGGACTTAGTGATATGATTTTCAAAATTTCGATTTATCTTATACATTTTATTGATAAAGTGATGAAAAAAATAAATTCAATAACAGTTTCTTGTAAACAAGTCAATCTTTTATCTCAGAAAAGAGGGGAGTGTTTGCATATTTGTATATCTGAAGTTATATTATCACTTGATATTCCATTTAAATGCTAAATGCAGAAGTTGCTTCAACTTTATTAATTCTAAACTAATTCTCGGTTTAAATTCCTTTTAATTTTTCTAATAAATATTTACAAGCTTGGAATTAATTTTTATCTTATTCAGTGTCAGATTTGCATTTTATACGTGTCAATCATATACGTGTAAATTTTTGTACATTAATTTTCATTAAATTCAGTTTCATTATTTAAATTATTTTCATTTGTGTCAGATATTTTTCGTAATGTTGTATGCTTTACACACATTCACTAATTTTTTGGCACTTATTTACTTTTTAACTTCTTATAATGTAGTTTCATTGGCTTATCTGCAAATCGATTAATTTTAAAGATACAAAATGAGATTAAAGTCAATTACGATTAATCAATAAAATATTGCAACACACTTCGTTGATTTAAGATTAGAAACATTATTTTTTGTAAACAGTCTTTAAAAAAACTATTAAATAATTTTCTATCAAATGCTAATTCAATTTATATTGTTCCCATTAAACTTTTAGTCGTTGAAAAGCAATTATAATATTTATTTTTTTAAACCGTCTTTGGAAGTTTTGAAAAAAAAATATTTATAAAGATTATTTGCGAGACAATATTTTAAACACACTGAAAATGTTATAATATTGTTAAATATTCCTAGAATATTTTTGAAATTTGATTACTTCTGTGTGTGACACAAGTAATGCTTTTTTTTCGGAATACATATTTTTTCCCCTTTATCCGAATAAAAATTCAATTTAAAAGCTACCGCGTAGGGATAAAAAAAAATAATCACAATCTCTGCATGAATTGAATACAGAAATATTTACGTAAAATAATCTATTAGTGTTTCCCTTGCGTTTATGGAAAAAGTGATGCAAGTTATAATGCAATATTTGTTGATGAATTCTCCTAAAGAACACCTCCCATAATTCTTCCCGAATATTCTCAGACTCTTTGCGTTACTAGCGCTTCCTTAATGATCTTAAATGCATTTACTGCCAAAAAATTAGATGGGGGGGGGGGTAAAACACAACAAAAAATAGGGTTTTCAAGTTTATAAGATTTTATTTCCGACAGCTTTATCAAGAGCTCTGCCACGTTTACGATTATCTTTCAGCTTAATAGTTAAGCAAATGAGTTGAAGTTAAAAGTCCTTAAACAACTATTTGAAATTCACATTTTCCCAATTTTTTTTATTTTCCTTTTCAAATAAATAACTTTCTAACTGTTCTACTGAAAGAGTGCGTGATTCAAAGAATATTTGAGATTTGCGTGCATTGTTCATGAAATAAAAGAGAGGGGATAGCTAAATGGATGTCGAAGCGGAGATAGAGAGCTTTAATGGAACTCCGGGGATCTAGCCCCAAAATAAAACGTTGATTAAGGGTTTAAGAATACGTTAATTTCACGCTGGTTTAAGAAATCTTGATTGAGTCTCAGGGAGGGGGAATTCCAGCGTTAAAATATTTTCAAAATACTTCCATTTCTGTTTTTAATTTTAAGCACGTCTTAATCACGGCTAGGAGAAAATGCATTTTTTCCACACGTACTTTATATTTTTACGCATAAAAAATTAAAGTGTATTTTAAGGTTGGAATTATAACATAAATTAAAGTGCAATAATTTTGATTGAAATACTTTTAAAATAGTGAGAGATACATGATTAAACATTTTCTAAAATGATAATGACTCCGTAATAAAGAGCCCCTCATTTGATATTATTGTCACAGAGGTGAAAGAAGTCCAGATATTAAGTAAAATTAATGGAATAAAAGATTTTTAACTTTAAGCTTGAAGCCTTCGAATGAGCATAAAATAATGCCCTATCGAATGAGTCCAAAATTTACTTGATAGATGTATGATGGCATGTACGAGCGATTTCTCAAACGGAGCTCGAGCGACCCTCCTTTTTTCGTACGGAAATCGACATTCTTTAGCCAAAACCGGTAGCCGTATGGTTTGAAGCAATAAGGAAAGCAATGTTTCGCAGTATATCATTCAAAATTTAGAATTGTCTGAACTGGAAACAAAGAAAAAATAAAAGTCACACTAATTCACTAATGCCTTAGTGAAATACCCAATAAAAACATTTAATGTTGTCTGGGTTGATGAAGAGCTAGACTTTTAAGACTTTTAATCTCGAAAGTATTTACAAATCTGAATATTTATTATGCATTTGTGTTTTTTCAGATTCCTCCCTGTTTTGTCTAAGCAGAACTGGAAATTTTAATATAAGGATAACTACTTCCAAATGCATTTAATTTCCTACTGACAAACCATGAAAATACTCAACCATCGCGTTGGACTTGCCTTTGTTGTGTTTCAAGACAAAAGCCGAAATGGAACATTATATGTTCAGAATTCCAAATGAGTGTAGTGTGTTCCAAGCAGAATTGGTGTGCATCAGTAAATCACTCAAATGGATCCAAGTTTCTTATTTGTACTGATTCTCTTTCATCCTTATTTTTGCTTAGTAATACGTATTTCCTCCTGCAACAAAATTGTAGTGAATTTTCAAATCACTCTTCACGAGCTTAAAGCTAGAGGAATTAGTGTCTGTTTTTCACATGTCCGAGGTCATTCTGATATTTTAGGGAATGAAAGAGCCGACTGGCTGGCAAAGCAAGCTACAAAGCTAAACTCCATTGATCCTGCGAGCATCCCTAAATCTTACGTTCGCAATGAGAATCACAAAAGACCATTCTCTTATGGAATGAGCTGTACCAAAATTCATGAACTGCCTCTTTAACCAAACTATTTTTCCCCACAATTTCGCAAAGACTAAATAACAAGCATTTTTACAATGATTTTCATTTAACAAATATATCACTGGCCACGGCAATTTCAATTGCTATCTCAAGAAATTTGGATTATCAGACACTGATCTGTGCTCCTGCAGCGTGAGCGGGGTTCAAAATGTCGAACACTCTCTTTTTGACTGCTCCAAGCTTACTGAAGGGAGAAGGGATTTTATTGTGGAATTGGATTCCTGTAACACTAGGTTTCCTCCTCCGCTTCATGTTTTGGTCGGCCACAAACTGTCCTTTTTCTCTTTTTGTAAATTTAATGCCTTTGCTGCTTCTGTTTTTAATTATTCTTGTTTGTAATTATTTTGATTTTTTCTGTTGTTTTTCTTTGTTTTTTTTGTTGTTTCTACTTACTTCTGTAAGCCTTGTGCTGTACTTTGTGGTGCACAAGGACTGCCTTATTTAAAAAAAAAAAAACATGAAAATGTCGTTTACATCGAATGGAGGTCAGCCATTCAATAAGACGTGAATTTTATAGGTAAATGATACGACTTTGGGTCTAATGCGATTGACCATTAAACCTGGACGTAACATACTCTCATAAGCTACGTCACGAACTAAAAAGAAAAAAAACAGATAATTCTGGAGTAGTCCTACCTAGATATAAGGTAAGCTTTTTTAAGCCACCATGTGATGTTTTGGTATTTATATCCTACACCGGTTAGTCCCAAATGAGTTATTTTAACTTTTTTTAAATACTTTAAGAATAACCCAGAGAAAGTTTTCACTAAGTGCGTTTGGGTTGACTAATGGAATTGTATCATGCAGTTGACTGAAGTTTAAACATTTTTACGTATCATTCTACCGTCATTCTCACGTACCTTTCAGTTATTCGGCATAGTCTTTATTTAGTCGCTGCCATAGTGTTGTTAATTTCCCGGTCTAAGAAAGTGGCGGAAGATTACGCCAAGGCCAGCGGAAAAACATCAATGGATCACGTCTATCACAAGAACTACTTTTCTCCGCAGCGAGATTAGGCTGATCGGCAGAGCAGGAAAAGAGGGAATGGACCAGCAAATAAATTGTAGAGGCAATAATTGAGTGGGCATACTCTACATATTTAATAACGTCACTTACAGAAATATTTACCAAGTAAAAAGTGACCTGTAAAAGACACTACCATTATTATTATAATTACTCTTCTCCATCAGGAACTAATTATTCATTCCCTAAAAGTAATTAACACTACTGCTCTTAATATTTAAAATTATGATCTTACTGAATGTACCATAAACCCTACCTATATCCCCCTTGCAAAACACTGCTGTGGTTAAAGATATTAATAAACTAAACACCATTAATATTAATAGTTTGATTTTCAGCCATCTCAACAACGATAAACTCAAGCCTTTTGAACCGCCGTACCAATTTTAATTATGGGAATTTAATCTACGACTTTACTTGCTACTCAGACTTTGATAATATAACGTCCTCCCCCTTACCATATGAAATTTTACCTTAGCGAAGGACTTCACCCCCCCCCCCCTCCGATTAAACTATTCAAACCTTGTGCGTCCTATCGTCCGATCAAGATGAGATCGAAATTTCCCTCGATAATAACACATTTTTTCTTAAAATATTAAATAAATCAAATGGAATAAATTTAAAGACAACAATCCAGTAAATTATAACAACATCTGAAGATCTGTTAAAAGTATGACAACTGACCTAAATGAATGTCCTAACAACAGTACTACTGTCCTTTTTTCCCATAAAAAAAAACCAGGACTAAAATCTTAAAAAAAATAATATTAAAACTAAACACGAAAGGCATTTCAGAAAAGTAGAACTCCTACTAATAAAAACTATGATGAATAGTCTCCAGCAAGAACTAAAATATTGTTTACATGACATAGCAAACAAAAAAGGGAAAACTATATAACCTCACTCGCCACATTTGATATTTCCATTTGGAGAGCTGCTAAAGAATTTAAAAATCTGCACGCCCCCCCCCCCACACACACACATGCACACTCCTAAAAGACTCCAATGAAAATAATTGTGCTTACACGGAAGCTGAGAAAACTAATCTTACACCAAATACTTTTACAAATAACTTTACTCTAAATCCCAGTTTCGATAACAGCATTAATAATTTTGTAAAAAAAGCAATATAAACTTTTTAAAAATATCCCCCATGTCTGTTCAACCCCGTAAATTTTTTGATACCAAAGAAATTATTAAAACTCATCCAAGAATGAGCATTTTCCACACAGTCCGAAAAAATTCAATAATAGTCTCTATTCCAAATCTCGGCATGTCCAAGCCCCCACCAAAATACTATCCATCTATAAGTTTACTAATTTCAAATAGCAAAAGAACTGAAAAATTCATTGCTAAAGTAATAAATACCCATCTAGATAATAACAATATAATTATTCCTTATCAATTTGGCTTCTAGTCTCGCTTCGTCTCGCACCAAATATGCTGTTTAACAGAACATCTCATTAAACCTAGAAATATAAGTTTATATATCCTTTGCCTTGACGTTGCAAGACCCACGATAAAACATTTATAGATGGAATAATTCATAAAATAATTAATTATAACGTCCCTCCTCACCTAATTCAATTCCTTATCTCATAGTTTACCATTAGAAATTTCCAAGTTAAAATTAACGATCTCTCAAATAAATCTATTTTGCATATCGGTGTCCCACAAGGCTTTTACTCGGCTTTATTTTATTTGTTATGTACGTTAATGATATCCCCGGCACCCGAATCCTGAACTAGCGATCTTCGCAGACAACACAGCAATTAATATTTTACCTAAAACTTTAAATATGTTGCAATCTCCGTGAATATCTACCCGTTATTTAAAAATTTCCCCAATAAGTGGAAAATTAAAATTAACACTAAAAAAATATCGCTGTTATTAAACATAAACGAAAACAAACATTCACCAGACGCAACATTAAAATACGAAAAAATATACACGTCTGGTCTGGAGTAACTCTTTATATACTCATGAATAAACCCTTTTATAAAAATGTTGCATGCAAACAACAAAAGTGTTAATTCATAAGTAAGGAATAAATTGCAAGTAGCAACACACTAATTTATCTCTTAATTGCTCGAATTAGCAAAATGTGCACTAGTAACATGTTGTTCATTCAAAAATTCTTTTTAAGGCCAGATTAAACTTATGATGGACCAAAAAATCTCATGCAGCAGATTCGTACATTAAACTCCTAGCTTTGGCTCAGAATTCAACCACTAGGCCAGTCGTTAACATACCATGGTATTTCATAAATGTTGAAATTTAAAAGAGTCTGGGCTCCCACCTATTTAGAATTTTCCTCTAAAATTTAGACATTAACGTTTAAAACTCAATTGAGATTGATTTATCTTTGAGTCTTACCGATTAGTTTCATGCTGACCCAACAAAGAGAAAACTGTCAAAAGCTGCACTCTTCTTAAAAATAATAAATTTCTTAAAAATACAAAAATACACTGCTGGCTACTGTAAATGCAACACCCTGAAAGAAACATGCAAATAACATCAAATTTACAACATGCATTAGCGGAGGTGAGATATGCAAATGATTAGAATTTCAGAGCAGACGCACATCACGCGCGCCTGTGGCGCCATTTCATAGTGCTATTTAAGGCTTGGAGATTTCGACGATTTCAAGTTCGGCAATTACGTTTTTCTTGTGGTTTTTTCAAAAAAACGATAAATTATGCCTCGTCGAAAACAGCGATCATCTTTTGATCAAGTATCCGAGTTCGACAGAGGAAGGATAGTGGCCTACCGAGATTGTGGATTATCTTTCAAGGAAATCGGTAGTCGTGTTGGACGAAACCAAACAACTGTAATGCGGATATGTGATTGTTGGATGCAGGAGGGTACGACGGACCGGCGTGTTCGATCGCATCCACCTCAGCGCACCACTTCACATGATGACAGGCAAATTGTGTGCATGGCAGTGACGGATCGCTCAGTCACATCACGAACCATAGCACAGCACATGCAGTCTGTAACGCATCATCCAGTATCTGCGCGTACCATTGCTTTGTCTACCCTTGACGCAGAACCACAGACGTCTCCGCCGTCAATGGTGCGATAACAGAAGGATGTGGACGGCAGAATGGAATGAAAATGTCTTTACTGACGAGTCACGCTTCTGTCTGCAACACCACGATGGTCGCATTCGAGTCTGGAGACACCGTGAAGAGAGTTTGCTGACCAGCTGCGTTATGCACCTCCACACTGGTCCTGCAGCGGGTATTATGGTATGGGGCGGTATTGGATATCACTCTCGCACACCTCTAGTACGCATTGCCGGTACTTTAAGCAACCAGCGCTACATCTCCGAGGTGTTGGAGCCAGTTGTCCTTCCTTACCTTCAGGGCTTGTCCACAGCCATATTTTAACAGGATAATGCGCGACCACACGTGGCACGCATTGTCCAACGGTTCTTCGTCAATCGCCAGATTGAATTGCTTCCCTGGCCACCTCGCTCTCCGGATCTTTCGCCGATAGAAAACATGTGGTCCATGGTTGCTCTACGATTGACCCAGATTCCATCCCCAGCTGCCACAGCAGATCAAGTTTGGCAACGTGTGGAAGCTGCTTGGTCTTCTGTACCCCAAGAACTCATCCAAAGTCTCTTTGAATGAATGCCGAGGGGTGTGGCAGCGATGATCTCCAACAATGGCGGCTACTCTGGCTACTGATTTTGGCAGGAACCACACTTCACAGAAGTCTATAAATTTAATCATTTGATACTTGGTCAACATGTTATCTACAAAATAAATTTTGTTGTGATATCTCTTATCTTTCTTGGTGTTGCAATTTGGGTGGCCAGCAGTGTATATGTGAATGCTTCACCCGCTAAAACTTCCTTTTTTCCAGAACATTACAATAGGTTTCTCTAACGGCCGCTTTTTATAGGAGTAGATTTTCTCGGGAAAAATTCCTCAGAATAGTAATTGAGCTCTCAGATCAAGAACCTTACTTTAGTTTTACTTTTATAAAGCTAAAGGTAAGTTAGTTCAAACCTGCGTTGGAGGGACTGCCCAGGAAACGCAGTTTCCCTCATATATCTGTTGTTCTGTTGTTGAAGGGGCATTCTCAATTTCGTCAATCATGCTCCATGTTTGTACAGCCTAGTACAAGATAAAAATTCACTCTTTCCACCGTTATTGTTACTGAAGCAATACTGCTCTTGGAAACACAAAACGTTTTCCTCGACCAATGCGAAAAAATGGATTCCTTCATGCGCGATAACCACACCACTGTAATCAACACTTCGCCATCCCTCTTTCCAACCTTATGTAATATTCTGCTTTAGAACTACTTCTGTAAGAAAGACTACGTCTGTAAGAAAACATGGAATAAAGATTCAAACCTTTCAAGTAAGAAATAACATGTTCAAATCATTTTGCTTAAAGATTGGCTGAGTGTTAAATAATAATAGACTAGTTTAGGAAAATCCTTCAGTTGGAGGGTGTCGGAAATATGTTGTAACCAATGACAAAGTAACAAATATTGAAATGACTGCGATATAAAAAGATTAATTTACAATCGCAAAAGTTACAAAAAAGTACTTTCAAACTTTGTGTAAAGAATCCACTGAAGTTAGCCTTAAAATATAAAATATTGTTTCTGGTTTCTCTTATAATTTCTATTTAAAGTTAGGAAAAGTTATAAGGAATGTTCAACTAGATGCTGTTCCCTAAGATAAGACAGAAACCAATTTACATCTAAAGCCAAATGCTTTGAAACTGTGTCAAATGAGATAGGAATCAGGCTATACCTTTTTAATATGTTGATTGAAAGTCTCATGAGTACCAAATGAACTATTACGTATTTCCATCGTTAAACAAGTGTTTTGTAACCATGGAACCATGGGTAAACTAACTTTCACCGTGTGAGCTCAAATTCGAATCTCGATTAACGCAGGGACACTCGTATGCTGTCCCTTTGTAGGAAACAATGTTACTTCAGCTATGGATACTTTCACAGGAAAGTGAAAATGAGGCCACAGAAAAGTTTTTAAATATCCTCTGCATGCTAGTACTGTCAGCCGTCAAGTCAATTCAGGTGTTAGTTCTGCACTTCAATATCCATATTTTATTTTCAGTTCAATCTAAACGAGGGGATTTTGTTAAATTGACTATGACACAACTAAAGGTTAGTGAAAACACTTTTATGTTAGTTGCAAACATCATAAATTATTTACAAAAAACATTTTTTTTCCATTTTAGAACCATAAGTTTAAATTCTTCGTAATTATTATTAGGAATCTTAAATCAGAGAGGTCACTTTTGATAAATGTTTCAACAAAATTACATCAATCCAATAATTTAAAAAAAATGCAGATAGGAAAATAAGAATCTTATTACCTGAATACATATTATCCTCAGTTAAAAACTTTCAGTACTTCACCTTGCATTTAACTGCGTTGAAGCGATACACTAGAGAATAAATATTATTCTTTATCCTTGGAAAAGTATCGAGCCGCGATTGAAATATACTTATTTTACAGTGTAATTACATCTATCATTTATCTT
Source organism: Dolomedes plantarius (assembly GCA_907164885.2). Classification (NCBI taxonomy): domain Eukaryota; kingdom Metazoa; phylum Arthropoda; class Arachnida; order Araneae; family Dolomedidae; genus Dolomedes; species Dolomedes plantarius. Next base: position 73,434,390 of record OU015494.1, on the reverse strand, counting down.
CACAAGGATGACTGAAGCAAGCAAAAATCAACTAAAGCGATAGTTACCCCTAAATGAAGTTAAGAAAAGCTTCTGAAGTGCTATTAGAACTTTCGTAATATAAGTCTGTTTCAGAAAGGACAATTACAAACAGCCTTTAGCCAGTGTTTTGGCAAAAGGTACGTATTAAGCACGATCTAGTGAACATGAAATGTGTTTCCAATAATCTGGAGGCTTTGCAAAGGGAAGAAAAAGATAAAACCATATAATAAAGGTCAAATACAACGTCTTCAAAGACAGCAGTCTTCAAAAATCAATAATGCATGTTGTGCAACTCTTGTTTTGTATAGGATGTGTAGCATTAGTTTTGCTTTTATTTGACCTTGATATTAAACTATTCAGAAGTAAAGTGAGCTACAAACAAGTCATACAATTATTTATTTTCTGTATGCTCTTTTGTTACTTTCTTTGCGGACGTTTTGGAAGAATAGTCAAAAGAAAAATCTCTTAAATATTTCAGACTGAAGCATTGATATTTCTTTTTCTTTTACAAGCCAGAAGAAAATATACACCTAAGTTATGTTCCACCACATTTTAGCAGAGATAAAGCTTGCTTTCTTAAGAGATTTAATGGTAATTTTTCGTAAAGGATATCTTAATTTTCATTAGAATTAAAGGATATGAAACTTTTTTACGATAATATGCTATATTATTTCTTATAAATGTGGAATTTAGATTAAAGTGCTTCAAGAAAATGTGTATTTTGATATTTCAAAATGAGACAATGACGTAAACATTTTAAGGAAAAAAGTAAATTTTTTAATTATTTCCCAACATTAAAAAGTATTTTTAATACCTTGAATATTTTGTACAGCATTGTTGTTTACTACAGAAAGTTTATAAAAATGGTTGAATAATAAGGTATTTAAGAGATAACTGAGCCAACATATACATAACTTTAATCTTCAAACACGCATACATTTTTACAAAGGAGTCAAAATATTTAAATTAAAATCACTTAAACATTATATTTATCATTTGAGAAAAAAGAGCAAAAAATAATATTTTTTCAGCAAAAAGAAAAGATTTTTTAAAACAAATTTTGCATATATATCTATACTAGCTGAAATCCCGCACTTCGCTACAGAGTACATTCAAATTAAATGCAACGGACACTGTATGCAATTAATGCCAAAGAAAATAAATAAATATATATATATATTTATAATAAATACGACGATCAATATATACAATTGATGTAGAAAAAAATATATATATTTATAAAAAAATCGTAAGGGATATTTTTATAGACGAAATAATGTCCAATCGTCTGTCGCATTAGCAAGAAAAAAAAATATTTTTTTGTCTATTTAGTTGTTATGCACGTGATGATAAATTTATTTAAAGTACCAGAAAAAGAAATCACGTGATCAGCATTTAATAAATTAAATTCTAAAAATGAATCTTTAAAAATTCACCAAAAATCAGAAAATGGAGGTATAGATTCGAAAAATATTTCATTTTAAAGGAATTTTTACGATATTTCTCGTGATATAAATTTTATAATCCTCAAATGATTATTTTAAATGAAAACTTAAAAAAAGTTACTAAAACAGCTTAAAAATTTAATTTTAAAAAATCTAAGAAGAATTTTTCAAAAATCTCTCTTAGTGCATCCCTACAATATAAGAAGAATCGTCCAGCAAAATTTCAGCCCTTTAGGTCCAGCGGTTTGGTCTGTGCGTTGTATGTCAGTTAGTGAGTCAGTGAGTCAGTGACGAAACTGTTTTATATATATAGACTAGCTGAAAACCCGCACTTCGCTACGGAGCACATTCAATTTAAATACAACGGTCAATGTATGCAATTAATGCCAAAAATAAATAAATATATATATTTATCATAAATACGACGATCAATATATACAATTGATGTAGAAAAAAATATATATATTTATAAAAAAATCGTAAGGTATATTTTTATAGACAAAATAATGTCCAATCGTCTGCCGCATTAGCAAGAAAAAAAATATTTTTGTCTATTTAGTTGTTATGCACGTGACGATAAATTTATTTAAAGTACCAGAAAAAGAATTCACGTGATCAGCATTTAATAAATTAAATTCTAAAAATTAATCTTTAAAAATTCACCAAAAATCAGAAAATAAAGATAAAGATTCGAAATAGATTTCATTTTAAAGGAATTTTTATGATCTTTCTCGTGATATAAATTTTATAACTCTCAAATTATTATTTTTAAATCCAAACTTAAAAAAAGTTACTAAAAGAGCTTAAAAATTTTATTTAAAAAATCTAAGAAGAATCGCCATGCAAAATTTCAACCCTTTTGGTCCAGCGGTTTGGTCTGTGCGTTGTATGTCAGTCATTCAGTGCGTGAGTCAGTTACGGAACTGTTTTATATACACGCATACATTAAAGACAAAAAGTTTTAGAGACAAAAGTAAAGACAAAGAGATTAAAGACAAAAAGTTTTCTGTTTGTATATGAAGGTATTCTTTAAACAGTAGCACCACTCCACTTCATGAAATATGTATTAACCGTATACTTAATGCATCACACGAAAATATTTCTTGTTATTTTGACATTTCCCGTAATCAACACTGTAAGTCATAATTTCGACAATGGTTTATCTCAAACCAGTTCCTCTTTTATGAGAAATTGTAAAGACATTTTCTGCGTTTCCGATGACTCTGTTCACCCAGTTCTTCATGAAGAGAAACCTATAATATACACTGAAATGAAACTTCATGTATCAAGAACTGCAAATGACTTATGAATTAGAACTCAGAAAAGTAATGGATTCCAAAGAACTAGAACTTCTATTTGAGGTGTAAAATATTTTGCCATTTCCTAGAGTAAATATATTAGTAGTATATTATGAAAGAAAACTGTATCTACAAAATTTTTCGATTTCACAACTTAGCTGCTGATAACACGGGTATATCTGTAATAGGGAGTCGTTTATTTTTTATAAAATCAGGAATTTGGTTCCCGTTTGTTGATAGATAAATATTATTATTATTTTTTTGGTGTGTGAAAACCTTTTAAGAGATTACAGAGACGCCGGAAATGCCCGGAACAAAACAAAAAATAAAAATAAAATTTAAAATGTTACATGATAGTACTTGAAGTACACAATCTTGACATGAGCTTAGACACATTTGATGGAAGTTTCAAGTGTCTAGAAATTCATCACTGAAAAAGAACTTAGACTATGGTCTCAATGCAAGATAAACAATGAAAAAATAACTCTCTTTACCCAACCAAATATTTATGAAGTTATAAAGAAGAATTTAAATAAAACAAACATGTACTAAAATAATGCATCGACCATTTATGCTCTAAAAATCTTAAAATATATTTCCGAAAGAGCAAGAAAAACGCCACAAACTCCAAAAAATACAGTTGTAACTTATATATATATATATATATATATATATATATATATATATATATATATATATATATATATATATCTTAGGATGAGGTTTCGTGGCCATGTTTTCATTTATATTTTCAGTTAGACCTTTTTTCCTTTCAAATTTAATATATTATAAATACCTTTTTTGATATGCCATAACAGCGATTCTTTCACCGCTTTATAATTTGTTGATACGAATATTTCTCCCCGGGAAGCGCCGTTACGTAATCTTCGGGCCATCTATCAATTTTTGGAGCCATTTTCAAAATAAATCTTCCACTTTACATACCAATCAAAACAAAACAGTAGCAGATAATTATTCTGAAGTTGCCAAATTTTTATCTTAAAAACTCAAAAGTCAAAAAAGTTACAAAATCGTTTCTATACAGTGCGAAGGACCTCCTGTATATATATATATATATATATATATATATATATATATATATATATATATATATATATATATATATATATATATATATATATATATATATATATATATATATATACTTATACATATATATATATATATATATATATATATATATATATATATATATATATATATATATATATATATGTATATATATAACAATTTTTCTACTTGAATAATACGACAGAATTGTGTTCCAGTTAATCAGAATCACGATTAAAATTTAGGAGGTCTCTAATTAAAGAAATATTTTCTTTCCTATAATTAAATGAAATGCAAAATATTCATAAAATCTAGGCATATTAAAAACATTTAATTCTATTTCTGGGTAAAATTTCACGTAAAAATTTTTCATCCAGTCGAGCATTATTCTAATCGAAATTTCATGTGTTTATACCTTATAAGACCTTTTTAAATTATACGAGTACTTTCAACTTTACCGTATGACAGCATATCATTTCTTGCTTACTTAAGAAAATTGGCGTATTTACACCATTCGAATGCTTCCCAACTATAAATTGGTCCAAGAAGGGAGGTTATTTCATACGTCGCTAATTTCAATTTTCGGTACTAAAATTCGAGGAAGATGCACTTGATTGGCTACAAAAAAGCGAAAAATCACAAAGAAAGTGATATAGAGCCAATTTTAGTCACTCCTGTTATAACACTTTATCAGCAGCTTTATAACATTACCATACTTAACGATGAAAACGCATCTCGATGCATTTAAACAGTATTATCTCCGAAAAAGCTGCATTACTTTTTAAGGAGGCGAACTCGGTTCCCTCTGCTTTTCGGTCAGACTAATCTCTCATACTAACTTCATAACATTGAATGAAGATTGAAAAATGGTACTTCCGAAATAGAAGAGAGTTAATGAGAAATTTTGTTCGTTTATATCATTGATATATAGCTTTAGATTTCAATCCGATGCATTAAAAATGTTTACTTTTTTTTCGCATAAAAAAAATATATATTAAGAGCTTTTTAGTTCAATCTCGTATGTAGAAATAGAAAAAAATCTCATATTAAATAAACTCAAAATTTTCAATTCAGTTTTTATTTCACTGAAAACAAAAACCATATGAGCAAAAACCTCTTTTTCATCACAGAAAATTAAATCTTCTTTCCGTAATATAACAATTTCCTGCAGAAACGACTCTTTATTCTGAGGTTATTTCCTGGAGAGATATGTGGAAAATACGGGACATAAATAAACTTGAATGATTTGTGTGCTTAATGCTGGCTTATGTTTCTTTGGTTAAAATATATAATTACTTTTATAACATATGGTATCGAATGAGATGCAGCATCAATAAAATGTTTTAATTGCAAGTTGATATAGATAATTTATTATTAATTTCAATAACTGATAGTGAGTTTCTCATGATGTTATGAATTACAATTATTTGAAAATTAGCTGTATGAACTTAAAAGTTTAATTCTTGAATATTGAAAATTAACCACTGCATTTAGATTGCTTGTATATTAAAAAAATAGCTAAAAATATGAAAATTCTTAATCATAACCTCAATATAAATCTTAAGACTGTGTTAATTTGTTAAGTAATTTTTGAGTAAAATGTTTTTAATATTTTTTAATATATTTGTAAGAAAAACCCACTTTTGGACGCAACTGTAAACTTTGAAACTTTTCTGTTGTGACTTTTAATGTAGAGATATTTATTATCAACTCTAACAAAAAGTGTATTTCAAAATTGAAAAAAAATCACTGTGAACGAGCAGCTAAATTGTGAAATTTATCTTTCCTTTGAATTGTTTCCATTTCGCTTGAGCAAATTTTGAAAATATTATATTACGAGTGACATGATGCATGGTACGAGACCTCGTGAGACGTGCCTCCTCAATAAATCTGAATTTTGTGCAACAATTTCCGATAAACGATGGTTCTCGGTATAGGCTGGATGACTCCAAAATATAGAGACATTTCGCTCCGGCCTACTCATCTGCTATATCTTGTTGAGGAGCCTACATAAGGACAGAACACTTATTCACAGTATCTCTGGTGCTCTGAAGGTTGTTTATATTTGCTATTATATCTCGGGCTGCACCAAACTCCCATTAATAAAGAATGCAGCATGTGCTGCGGAGACTGCGGATACTTGAAGGAGTTATCAGCCTACTTTTTTTTCCGATGACGTCTTTAATTGATGCCCGAAATGACGTTTGTAATTTCTCATGGATGCTTGGTTTGCAGCTTGTGTTACTTCCTGAGATTGCAAGATTCTGGACACTTAACTAATTAAAAGCTTGTTGCTAGTACTTTTTGCCTCATTAAGATATTGCTTCATTAAGACAAGATCATTATATAAATAAAGAATTAAGTTTTTCGATTTGTGATAAATCTAATAATATTTGCAATAATAATAATAGAAGAGTGAAATTACTCCCACCTTCTTACAATCAACTCTTTTACTTTCATTATGAAATTTCCAGCCACTTATGGCACGCGAAAAGTAGAAAAGAAGAAAAATTATATGGAATCAGAACTTTATTTTAACGGTAAACTGTTTCATAAGCTGCTTCAGGTTGAGAAATTATTTGAATCATGGGTACTCTTAGTCAGGAGGGGTGGGACTTACAGCAAACACTCAGGGAATAATGTATTGGGAAGTTATCACTGACGGCATTAGTATTAAGTTGCCTTTACTTTGAAAATATCAGTTTTAAGGCTTTAAGAAGTTCACCACATTAAACAACCCTCAACACTACAGAATAGAGGCTTAAAAATATCTCAAAATAAGCCTTTATAAATAAATGAAAATTATACCCAGTTTAAATTTTAACTTGGCTTACGATGACTATTTCCCTAATCTTCGACTTGTTTACCGTCATGTAAGTTTTGGTAAATGTAAGTTTTGGTATATTTTACTTATTTATTTATTTAGTTTTTACGCGGACATTATTGAGTACAATGCCCTAATAATATATATTTAATATTGTTACTGTAAGGGATATTAAACATGCATTATTAGTGAAATAAAATTTTTAGACTTTATACTCATTACAAAATTTCGCACTGTACGTTTCATGCACAATAGGAAAATTTAGATTTACTTAAAATTTCTTATGACTAACACAAAATTCAAGCAATATATATTAGTATTTATATCATTCGAACTTCAAGTATCTCTTTTTCTTTTGATATTCATAAGTTATAAATAAAAGAACCACCAACGTCTTGTATATCATATATTGCGATTAAAACTTAAAATAAAATTACTTAAATTATAGTAACTTAATGATTAAACAATTAAAACAGATTTTTAGAAATCGCATTCGATTATATGGCAGATATAATATGAAAAATAGTCTAAATGTTTTCTAATTTACAATATCTACATGGAGCTAAACTATTTTTAAGATATTTGCATTCATATGTTTAATAATATAGATTAAGAATTGATACTTTAAATTTAAGTATTCCTATATAAAAAACAAACATGCCTATAAGAATATTATACACGTATTATGAATTAATACTGTACGATTTACGAGACAATTGTAGTTTAATTATTGGAATATTAATTTTTGTATTACAATAGGAGAAAAAAGATTATTGAATAAAATATAACACTAAATTTTCCTCTAATAACTAATACATACACATTAGTGCAGCTAAAAATGCATGTGCTATTGTTTACATTGTTAAAAACAGATAATTTGATAATAACTAAAATTTCTATTAAAGCTAATTTACATAAACTCGTAAACAATAGTATTTATAGTAACATAAACTGGTATTGTACACAAAATTGGTCACTTTAGGCGAATAATATTCACTAAATTTTTTTAGGTTCGAATAACATATTTTGTAATAACATCAGTAAAATTCAATAACTGAAATATTTGCTTTTTATTGCTAATTAATTTACTTTATATCTTAAGAATCAAGTAGTGAAAATATAAGTACACTAAATATACATTTTTCTATAAGTGTTTGATACTATTCACAATCTGAGTTTAGAGTTCAGGAATAAAAGCACAGGTGTAAATAGGTATTATTTTACGAATGTGAATAGAAATTTGAGTTATCATGAGCAGATGACACTTAGTGAGGACTGTGAGATGTAAAAAAATATCAACTCGAAAGGCAAGAAACTTCATGATTTTATCTTTCACAGAGAAATCAGATTTTGGAGCATCTCGTCTCTATTCAGATTGTAACACAGTCTGCCACAAATGGATAGGAGGAAAAGCACTATTAATCTTTCTCAATAGTTCAGAGAATCTCCCGATTCCTATCGGGATGAAAAGATTTGGCACATTTCCAAAATAAAAAGCTGCATTTTCAAAAGCACACTAGCAAGTTATCAACGGAAAAAAATAACTTTCAGAACTACCGCTACTGCTAGATACAAGACATTAGATAAAAAAAAAATGTGACTTAATAATAAAGAATGCGGATAATAAATAGAATGTGCCATATTCCTGATTAATTTATGATGGTATCACGTAAACGTCTTTTTAGGCGACAGTGGGAAAAATGACAGGAACTAGTATATCTAATTTTTACAACTTAGTGCAAAAATAAAAAGAAATGATAATGATCTTGGAGTTTTCTGCCCCTATCTGAATTTCATGAACATGTTTTTATTTTTGATATCCAAAATTACTTTTTTTTGTTGAATGATAATTTATTACAGTTTTTGTAGTTAATATAGTTTTGCATTTAAAATATCGATATATTTTCTAACGAAAGTATGACTGGTTGAATATGCCAAACTATTTCTAAAACTTTTCTGCTGTTAAATAAGTGACTATAAAATCTGTACCCCTTTTAATGAGAAGAATCTTAAGTCATTGTCTACGATATTGTTTGTTTACCGATGAAGAATTAAATTACGAAAGAAACTTTTTCTGGATATTACTCGAAAAAGCTGTGTTATTATTAATTTTGGAGTTTTCATGTCAGGTACTGCTAGCGTATGTCTTACTTTCATGAATCAGTACTTTAAAGTTACTTCCCATTCCATTTTAGAGTGAAATCTTATGGAAAATATCTTTGACAGTTTTGTAATTTGCTAGACGCTTCTGTGATGGTGGATACTGAAACATTTTTTACCACAGATACCAGGGGTTGGGATGAGTTAAGTTGGATGAGAGAGGTAAAGACATCTTTTGCTAGATGACGGATGATTAGACCGAGACCTTCTGCTCAAAGCCTATTCCGAGCGGTTACAAAAGTTCATACCTACAGCGGAACTTGAACCCATATACTCTAATACCAAATGCCAGCTCCCTAGCCATTCAGCCATTTTCCACACTCCAGGTACTAAAGAAATCATGAGATCTAAATGTATCTGCGAGGAAAAAATGAAGGATCTTGAACCATAGAATCACCATCTATACCATTTTAAAATGACAACATGCTGAAAATTTCTTTAGCATCATATTAATTTCTCGTACTAATTCTGGTAGGGACACTGAAACTTTTTTATCACAGATACCGATGAAATAATATGATCGAAATATTTAACCGTGAGATGAAGAATTGATCTTGGACCTTAGAAATCGACCATCTCTATCATTTTGCAGGGTTATTTTGCCGAAAATATCTTTGACAATAAATTCATTTGCTAGTACTACCTTCGGTAGTGAACGCTTAAACTTTTTAACTACAAATGCTGAGGAAAAAATTTTATTGAAATCCATTTTAAAGGTATGAATGTATAACTTTGCACCCTTGAGTTCTAACATGAAGTTTGATGCTCAGTTCATTCTCACTGATTAATGATATAAACAAAATAATGTATCTTTGATACATTATTTTGTTACATATTATTAATGTATATAAGTTTCCTTTAAAATATCTGTTAGTTAAATGTGTAGTTTATATCTTTCTCGTGGCATGAAATTAAAAGATACCGCAGTTTTTACTGACTAATGTTATTGAATGTCACTATATATGATTGGTGTCATATCGATTTGAATATACTGTATTTCTGCTTTATATTTAAAGTGTAGATGGTAAAATTGCCATATCGAAAACCGACATGCAGATGAAATGTATAGAGATTAATACAGAAAGTGGAAGACAAAAATTCCTTAGTAATGTATTAATAAATCACAAGTAATTTAACTGACTGATAAATCTAATAGTGTTAGATACTGAATATAAATAACTTTTCTGTAGTTAAATTTCCAACTAACTGAATTTCGGAGGTACATCATTAAAACTGGTGAATTATTCCTTTTTAGTTTTAAATTACTTAATGTATCCTAGAGTATTGCATAACTTGCAAGTTATATCACTGAAACACTTGCTGTAGACGCATTTAAATGTTATGAACTCAAATGATATTAAAGCCTAAAAATAATTAATTTTCTATGAATAAGGAAATTACTTGATGAACAAGAATCATATTTCATGAACCTCGTATTTATAAAAAAAGTGTCGAAGGAAAGTGAATAACAACTAAATTCAGTTACATTTTTCCCTTTTAAAAGAACTAGGTTAACACGGTAAGCAAAATTTAGACCTCGAGTTCTCCAAGTACCTATGCCACAAATCCAAATCATTATCTTTCATAATGATCCTATCAAACTTTTATTTTATATCAGTCACTAGCTATTTCCATTTTTCTTCCTCAGAGAATAGGGAAAATAAAAGTATCAGTCTTCCGTTATTGGGCTGTTCAATTTATAATAACATGTTATTTAAATAATAGGAAATCCTTTTTTGTATAAAAAACACAGGGAGCTACAGTGCGTCAGTTATTTAAATTAGTTCAGAAATAGTCTTTTTGCATTTGCTTGTACTTGGCAAATAATATTTATTTTGAAAGATTTTTTTCATTAAGAATCGTTTTTATTGCAAAATAAACATTTTCTTGCGTTTTATATTTTAGTACACAGGATGAAAAAAAAATATACGTTCTAAATGGAAAAAAGTTCGGATTTCTTATAAAACACAATTTGTCGTTATTAACGTTGAATGGAAGAAACTCTGATTAATATAATTTTTTGCAAAAAATTGTTGTAAATATTAAAAATCCTTTGATTTGGAAAATATGCTTTAGGATAATGAATAATGGTATGTCATATTCTAATGTGTAAAAGGCCTCATGTCTATAAACTTAGAAAGCCGACAATAAGAAAATTTAAATTAGAAAACGCTAGTAATTTTACGAAATCATTAAAAAAGTAATTATATATATATATATATATATATATATATATATATATATACAGTCGGACCTCTATTTAACGAACCTATTTTTGCGAATTTCTCTATTTTGTGACTTTTTCCTTGGAACCAAGAACATTTTGCGAATTTCTTCGTAAAATAACCTCCAAATAGCAAAGTACATTCTCTATTTAACGAACTTTTTCTTGTGATCCAATATTATTTTTTCTCCATATTTCTCAAAATAATTCTGAACATTTGAAACTTATTCTTTCTTTTAACACATTTATAGAGAATAGCTCACTTCTACCCGCACTTGGGTGTATATAATTTGAAGTGGCACTCTAAATGAATTTGATACAAACACAGTTTATACGTGAAACAATGTTTATTGAATTCGTTGCACATACAGAATTTGCTTTTACAGCAATAAGCATACGTAATACTTGTACGGAATATATATTAGCATTCAATAAAAATGCACTTTGCAATACTCACAAACTAGAGAGTCAAAACAGCAGTTCTGCCACGTAAACTTTGGGCCCCCCTAAGCACTAGCGCCGGTAAACATCTGGAGCTGCTTACATCGTAGCTCCCTTAACTCGCTTATCTATCAACCTTAACAACCCTTTTTTACTTAATCAAGCTGCTTGGTATTTATACCAAGCCCGTATTCCGAAATTAGCATATCTCAAGCATCTTCTTTAAATCATTCACTCAAAAGTTCGATTCTTGTGAATAGAATCTTATGTATTCCTTACACATTTAACACATTAACTTTCTTTTAACACGTTCCGACGCGGGTTGCAGTTTTATGAAAATACACACGAATGGGTTTTGGGTGACATTGCAAAGATGAGAGACGTATTGCGAAAGAAATCACTTTTTCAATCAAAAAACTCAGACAAAATTAACAGACTTTATCCGTAATTAAATTTAAGGACGCATGTGGTAGTGTATGCTTAAAATTACTTCTTATAATAAATGCGATAATGTCATTAAAATTGATTCATTTTAATATAATATTTTAATCGAAAAAACAGTGCAATCCCGGACAATGTTTTCTTTTATTCTTCTTTTTCTTGAAGATTTCTGTTTGATGAGTAAGATATACAAAACAAATAGACACTAATTTACAAAATAAAGGTGTGAGATCAATTACTTAATCAATTACTTAAAGAGATCAATTATTAATAATATTTAATGTTTATGAATTTAAAATCTGTTTTGTTGGTATAAAGTACTTTAAAAGGTAAATTTCTGTTTAACGAATTTTCCATATAACGAACTTTTTTTGGGGATTTAGCGACTTCGCTAAATAGAGGTCCGACTGTATATATGTATATACACTCATGGACACGTATGGTTCGAGAAGACACAGAGGCCCCTAGTGAAGGTACTACCTGTGCCTGGATGGCGACCAATGAAGCAGTTGGCTGTACGCGTGCATTTCTTACGATGTGGCGGTCTTCTCGACGACTGGTCTGTCGAGGGCGTCCTGAGCCAGGTCTTCATGTACGTGACATCTCTCGGGTCCACTGGTCCCAACACCTCCTCACAACACAATCAGAGCGGCCTAATTGACGAGCTACTCTCCTAGCTGACCACCCAGCTTCCATCATCCCGACGATTCTCCCCCTCTCAAACTGCGACAACTGCTTATTTTGTCTTCGAACACGGCGTAATGGCATGTCTATCTCAGCTCTTCATTTGTAAATGATTCAGCACACTCAAACAAGCTTTGGTTACCTGTTTTATACTCCACAGAGTACGATGTTCAACGCCCTCTACCGGCTATACGTAATGCGCAATCACGCTGCATTTCTAATCATTTGCATATCTCCCCGACATGTACCTTCATTGCAAGTTTTGTTACGATCCCGCAATTATTTCTTGGTGCGCTAATTTTTTTGTCCATGAGTGTATATATATATATATATATATATATATATATATATATATAGAGAGAGAGAGAGAGAGAGAGAGAGAGAGAGAGAGAGAGAGAGAGAGGAAGAGAGGCTGTTCGCACATTTTTTAGATGATTTTGGTAATCGTTTGCTGCAAAAGAAATAATTGCAATTGTACTATGTTTTTAAAAGTCAAAATTATCGTCTAGGGCTTGAAAGTTTTGTTTTTATTCAAAATGGCGTTTTTAACAAAGCAGTGGCTCGAAGGCTACATTTATACTCTCTTTCCGAAGAGAAATATGCATAATCCGTTATCCAAAAACGATGTGAGAGTCATGGTTTTGTGATATTTAAAGCGTCAATAGGTAATATCGTGAACAAGAAAGGTAAAAAACGTCAAATTGGAGCCTCAAGTGGGACAAAAATTCCAAACACGTATCCAAGGAAAAAACGGACATCTTCGACTATTGCAAAGGTACGTTGTTTAATGTTAAAAGAAAATCCCCCTAGTCAAAGGACAGTTGCAAAATAATTAAAATGCTCGGTGTCCACTGTAAACAAAATGTTAAACGTTTATTTAAATCTTAAGAAAGCGAAAAAACGCAATGTGCATCGTCTTCTTCCAAATCATATCGCTGAACGCAGGACACGATGCAGAATTCTATATGAGAAACACTTATCGAAAGAAAAATGGAAAACAATTGTCACAATAGATGAATCATGGGTGTATTTAAATGATTGCATCAAAAAAGAGCCATTTATTATCATAAAAGGGGAGAAAAATATTTAAGTACATTGTTCAAAGAATCGAAAGAAAGTTTTTCTAAGGGATTCATGATTGTTGCTGGTTTTTCTTATAATGGCAAGTTAAAAGTAAAGACAATGGAAAAAAATGTCAAGATCAACTCTAAATACTATCATGAACATATTTTATCGCCAATTTTTCTGAATGAAATACCATCGCTTTACCCACAGTGCCATCAATCTGTGAGACTCCATCAGGACAAAGCTAGCAGTCGCACATCAAATCCACTGTAAATTTCCTAAAAGAAATGGAACAAAAAACTTGTATCAAGGCCATACCCTTCACTGATATTCCTACTAAATCTCCCGATGTATCACCTATGGATTTTTGTGCTTTCGGACTTTTAAAATCTGCATTATCCAAACGTCGTCCCAAAACCCTTATAGGACTCTGGAAAGCTGTTCAGGAGGAATGGGATAGAATACCTCTTATGACACTTCAAAAGGCATCATTATCCTGGAAATTGCGGTGTCGATAGATAGTTCAGAATAAGGCATGTAAAATAGAACATTTAAAACACAAGAATGTTATGCAATTTAGTTTTGTGAATACAATATCCATCTTCTAAAAAATGTGTGAACAGCCTCTGTATATATATATATATATATATATATATATATATATATATATATATATATATATATATATATATATATATATATGTATGTATATATGTATGTATATATGTATATATATATGTATATATATATTTATATATATATATATATATATATATGTATATATATATATATATATATATATATATATATATATATATATATATATATATATATATATATATATATATTATGTACAGTGGAATCTCGATCAATCGTTTTCGAAGGAACCGACTGAACTAAACGATGGATGCGGGAATACGATAGATGCGGGAACTTGCAAAAAAGTATTAACATTCCTTAAAGTTTGATATCCCTAAAATATATTTACTCACATACATAAATGCATACATACCGGTAGTGTAATCGAAGATAAAATTACAAAGTTGTACTGAAATCCAAGATAATAATAATAAAAAGAGAAATACACGTAGTTACACATGAATTTAAATTCAAATAAAAATATTTAATCTTCGTTTGTTTTTTGGCGGTTTCCTCTCGGCAAGTAAACAATATGTTTTCTGTGTTGTATTCCTTTCGGTATCCGTTATTGTGTGAGAGTATAAATAAGCGTCAGCCGTGAATGGTTTGTAACTAGAACCATTCCATTGCACTGGATGGGGTCCGACATAAGACCACCAGGAAGTTCTGCTTCCGGGTGAAAACTTCATCCGCTAGTGAAGCAATGAAAACCTTTTCACACCCTAGACCAAACAACAGGTCGCCTCCCTCCCAAGACCAAGACAAAAACCAGAAGACAACAGGAACCGCTCATGTCCGCTGACTGTGAGCCATTGCTGATAAGCACAGAAAGGTTGAATAGTCGGAGAATTTGGAATGAGTTTCCGAAAATAGGATACTTCAGAGGCTAAAAACTTAAGAAACACCAACGACGAACAAATAATGGGAGTGGTACGATTATGCAAATCCAGGGTAAACAGGACAGAACAAAAATACAAGACCGTGCATCTCAAATGTTCTTCTAATTGTTTAATTAGAGCGTCATTCTAGCTCAAACCAAAAATTTACATTTCAGGTTCAGTTATTATGAAAAAACGATCGATCCAATAAATTAATGTAAAGCTGCGATATTCTGAACGAATATTGCGGGAAAACGATGGATCGAGGAACGATACATGCAGTCTCTTTTTGCTTGTTTTCTATGGAATTTAGTCGGGACTGGATGAAATAAACGATGCATACGGGAAAACGATCGTTCGGAGAACGATCGATCGAGATTCCACTGTATATGAAAAATAAGTTTTTAATAAGAATTTTTAAGTATAAATCATCTCATCTTTGTGCCTCACTGATTGCTACACCTCGCGTAAATGTCACACAGCCGACGAAATATAGCTAACAATACGGATTTAATAATTGATTTAACATAGACGATAAGTTATAGAAAATTTTTGTTAAAGCACTTTTGTCCCCTTGCTCATATAAAAAGGCAAAATGAGAAGTTAAATCATCCGTGATAGATGATTAAATTTTCTTCAAACATTTAATTTATCTTTTATAAAAAATCTTCTTCGTTATTCTTAATCTTGTGTAACTCATCAGTTAAGTTCATAGCACAACTTTGGTGATGAAATACCGAGAAAAGCGAAATGGTTTAATTTTGGTTCCCAGGCATACCCGATGTATTTTAACAGAAGGAGTAATTCATAAATTTCAGAGAAAGGAGCAAAGGCGTCGTTACAACTTTATACTGTAATACTGTACTCGCAACTTAATCCATAGATTCAAATCGTGGAAACCTGTATACTCTACTTAAAATTTCCTTATGTCTGTGTAAAGGTAACTATACATACAGCGGACGATTCCAAAAAAATCCTAATGTTTTCTCTTTATATTTAGATTATATAAAATGCACATCTATAAAAATGAAGAAATTTTAGGTTTTTAGGGTTTATACCCTTTATATAAATGTTTGACCTCCTTTGCACTGACAGATAGAACATTTGCAAAAGTGGAATAAGCAAAATTCTGCAATACGAGTCGTTGGACAGATATGCAGTACGAAATAGTAAGTTGTAATGATCTCACTGCCAGGTTTTTTGGCATTTATGAATTGTTCCTTCTCTTAAAATGCATCTGGCTTATCTGAAAATCTAAATTAAATATATGTAGGAAATTTTCTACGTAGAAATATTCTCCTTTTCCACCCTCAGCAATACAATATTAAAATATTTAAGAATTTATAAAATGTGAGAATAATAATTAAGCGTTGACGATAATATTCATATCACAATTCCCTTCCTTGGCGGAGGGTCAAGGTATAAATTTAAGTATATAAAGACTGCACATTACAAGCTCTTTAAAAATTCATGTTGCGCAGTGAAACTATTTTTAAACGACTTACGTAAAGTCATAAGCATTGCATTGCTTTAATAATTTTATTGGCAACAAAAAGAAATATTTTTTTATGGTTACAGGTAGCTCCAAATATGATATATCACTTTAGGAAAATAATCTAAAAAATGAAACAAAGATCGATAACGCATTAAAAGACTTTTAAATATTTCATTCTTATGTATATAGTACATCTATTTTACTCTTACATTTGGTAAATATTATATAAGCAATCAAAATACCAGATTACCTGTAGATTTAAAGAAATAAGTAAAAGTAGTTTTATACATTTGACTACCTATACTATGTTATGTGATCATTACGATCTACAAACAAAACATATTCAGAACGGTGTCGCTTCTAATCGTTATTCTCGATCTTTTGAAGATTTATCATAGCTATATTTCATTTAGTAGAAATGACACATTAAAGCTTTCCGCCGTGCTTGCTGCTGATATTTAAGAGGGACATATTGCATTCTAATTTCTTGTTGCTCTGCAACAGGTTTTTGCGAGTTCCTTTCTAGCCAAATCCTTCTTTAAATGATAATTCCTGGCAATGTAATGTGCGAACTTCGTGTAGATCTGCTGCATCCAAAGTAAGATTTCGGCAACCTTCCAGTCGCCCTATATCCACCAACATATTTACATAGTTGATGCCATGCTTAAATTTCTTCATGATGTCTCAAGTTAACTCAAGTTGATTGCATTTCTCGTTGGAAGAAATGCAATCACTCTGCCTTTTCTCGTCAGCATGGATTTAAACTTGGACGAATCTAAATATCTCGTTTGGAATCCATACTGAGTACTTTATTTAGATCCCCTTTTAGTTGTTGTTGTTGTTGTTATTGTTTATCCCACTTGATCGACAGAAACATCAGATGAAGTTCCTCAACTCGTGAGTTTTCAAAAAATGAAGAACCGCGCCAGGACTGGAGTACAGTTGGCTCCTTAGGCAACTAATACACGTCAAGTTATGGGCAGGAGTAACCTGAGCCAAACTGCACCTCGGGCAAAGGGTGTTTACAAACCGTAATGTACGAAGATGATCCCTTTTTTAATGAGTCTAATTCCTTCTAAAGAAAATAACACAATGTTTTCTCCGAGACAAAACACGGCATAGAATCCCATTATATTTTGGATTCCATATTTATTTGATGACGAAACTAAGGACGTGTAAGGTATACACAAGATTCGATTCACAAGAATCGAACTTTTGAATTAATGAATTAAAGAAGCTGCTTCAGATATGCTAATTTCGGCATACGCGCTTAGTATAAATACCACGCAGCGTCATTAATGAGAAGGGGAGGTTGTTAAGGTTGAAAAGGTGTTATCCTGCGCTAGTGCTTAGCGGGCCAGAAGTTTACATGGCAGTACTGCTGGTTTGACTTACTGTTCGTGAGTATAAAAATATATTGTTCTTGAAAGCTGTGTTTATACATTCCGTACAAGTAGTACGTATGCTTATTGCTGTAAAAGCCAATTATATGTGCAACGAATTCAATAAACATTGTTTCATGTATAAACTGTGTGTGGTTCAAATTCAAATAGAGTGCCACTTCAAATTATATACACCCAAGTCTGGGTAGAAGTGAGCATAGATTCTCTATAGATGTTTCCTTTATTACCGGTGTTACGTGGTAGATTTGTATGTATATGTACATGTCTGACATTTGTAATGCGAAAATTTCTCTTTAAACACAACAAAAATTATCTATATTGTACACACATTATTAATGGATTTTGTACGATACTTTTACACTTACAAAATCCACAAAGACAAATAATGAGTGAAATTAATGGGATATTACGACAATTAGGTTTGCAAAATCCAACTAGAGCTCATTAGGGTCACTGTTAGAGCTGATAGAGGTTACTGTTTACCTTTCAATTTCTTGTAGCCCAGGTAAGCCAGACTACCCAATCTCTTTAAACACCCCTTTATCCGTGTCTAGAAAACAAGACATTGTGTTCATTTTTCAATCAGCAAGAGTAAATCATTAAAATTCATATATCCTTGCTTTGAATACATTTAGTGCTTTTAACATATAAATGGTAACCCTTAGAAACAAGCTTTTATATCAGTGTTAAAATCCCCGTTTCAAAATTCTTGCACAATTATAGTTAGTAAAAATAATTAAAAAAGAGAAAATTTCTCATATTTGATAATTGTTGTGGATCAGTCTTTCGATTTTTTATAATTTTTTTTCTTTAAGGGGTCTGGTACCTTTTAACTGCTGCCCCAGTCGACAAACACATCCCTATTTTCAATCTGCTATAATTATAAAACTTATTTTTATAGAGAAATGAAATTTTTACAGCATATTCAACTTTATTTCTTCTTTCAATATGTAGCATCAATAGGTTTCTAGGTGTAACAGAAAGTTTTTAAATAATTAAAATTCAAACCATTGTTTTTTTCCCAGTTATCTGATTGCGCACAACATTACACATTTATTTTAATGAATATACACAATTTTTTTAATTCAAAATAAAGTAATATAATGTGTCTTTAAAATGACGAACTTAAAATGACGAGATGCATGCATTTTAACTGAAAATTTAGTTCTAAAATGAACATATTATACTTAATGCAAATATACATAATTATTTAAGAAACATCAATCTCTAGAAAACGGTATTTTAAGCACTTATGAAAACAGAGCGTTTTAATTAGCTCATGAAAAATTTTACTCTCAAAATCAGCATTGTATTAATATTCATGAATCATCGGCAAGTTTTCGGTTTCGACCGTGGCACAACCTAAAGTGCAGTTAATTTGCAAACAGTATTAAGGTGGAGGAGACTGATTAATAGGGACAACTAACATAAGAATAAGTGTTTCACTTGTTTATTCGTAGGCCCTTGACATTTTGTTCTGAGACGCTATTCATTTCGTTTGGTGAACTTAGGCATTTGAATAACAACGATAAGCGTTTAAAATTCAACAGAAAAGAAATGTTGACATAACAAAATTTCTCGCGATGTCTTTCGTAAAATTAATCAATTATTATGAATTAGAAACTTACACTAAAAATGCAAATGTTACTGAGCACTATAAGAAATGTTTTCAGTGATTTATGATGAAATTATAAGTCCTTGATTATAAAAATGCAGAATTTATTAATGATTTGAATTCTACAAATTTAGAATTATACAGATACATATTTCTAGAATTCCTATTAATATGCACGAAAACGTACATTTTAACAATATTCTTTAAGATTTAATGTATGCTTCCAAGAACGACTAAAACTAAGAAAATATTTTTTTTCAAAATTTTATTCAGCAATTTTTTGCCCAACAATATTTTTTAATTAATTCATTCCCATATTGTTTTTTTTTTTTATTTTATCACTCACGTTTTTCAAAATCTTTGAAATATTCTGCTAAAGAGCTAATGACATGTTAAAAGTCAAACTTATTCGGGAAAAAAACTGTTTTTCAAAATTGCCCAATTAAACAATCCCCAAAAACCTTTTTCCCGTGTCAAACCCTTTTAGTGAAATTATTACGCAACTCCACCCAGCACTTTATGGTTATTAGACGTCATAAAATACATTTTGAAAAATTAGTTCCAATTAGAGTGAAAATTGTAATCAAGATAATTTTTCCTAGCCACCCAAGAGGTTTAATTTCTTAATCCTAATGAGCCATGTTGCAGGAAATGTTTCTAACTTATTTGGTGCGAAGTGAAAGAAAAGCTCGTAGATCAAATTATTTTGGCATCATTTCGAGAAACTTTCTATAGTACTCTTACTTCTTAAAACCTTAAGAATTTGAAATGCTTAAACTACTTATTGGCGATAAATTTAAAGGTTGATGAGGAAAATCTTTAAAAAAATGTTCTCTCCCCGTAGTTTATTTACAGAGGCTGTTCGCACAATTTTTAGACGATTTTGCTAAGCGGTAATAAAAAATCGTTTGCTGCAAAAGAAATAATTGCAATTGTACTATGTTTTTAAAAGTCAAAATTATCGTCTGCGGCTTGAAAGTTTTTTTTAAATTCAAAATGGCGTTTTTAACAAAGCAGTGGTTCGAAGGCTACATTTATGCTCTTTCCGAAGAGAAATATGCATACTCCGTTATCCATAAACGATGTGAGAGTCATGGTTTTGTGATATCTAAAGCGTCGATAGGTAATATCGTCAACAAGAAAGGAAAAAAATGTCAAATTGGAGCCTAAAGTGGGACAAAAATTCCAAACAAGTATCCAAGGAAAAAACGGACATCTTCGACTATTGCAAAGGTACGTTGTTTAATGTTAAAAGAAAATCCCCCTAGTCAAAGGACAGTTGCAAAATCATTAAAATGCTCGGTGTCCACTGTAAACAAAATGTTAAACGTTAATTTAAATCTTAAGAAAGCGAAAAAACGGAATGTGCATCGTCTTCTTCCAAATCATATCGCTGAACGCAGGACACGATGCAGAATTCTATATGAGAAACACTTATCCAAAGAAAAATGGAAAACAATTGTCACAATAGATGAATCATGGGTGTATTTAAATGATTGCATAAAAAAAAGAGCCATTTATTATCATAAAAGGGGAGAAAAATATTTAAGTACATTGTTCAAAGAATCGAAAGAAAGTTTTTCTAAGGGATTCATGATTGTTGCTGGTTTTTCTTATAATGGCAAGTTAAAAATAAAGAGAGTGGAAAAAAATGTCAAGATCAACTCCAAATACTATCAGGAACATATTTTATCGCCAATTTTTCTGAATGAAATACCATCGCTTTACCCACAGTGCCATCAATCTGTGAGACTCCATCAGGACAAAGCTAGCAGTCACACATCAAAATCCACTGTAAATTTCCTAAAAGAAATGGAACAAAAACTGGCATCAAGGCCATACCCTTCACTGATATCCCTACTAAATCTCCCGATGTATCACCTATGGATTTTTGTGCTTTCGGACTTTTAAAATCTGCATTATCCAAACGTCTTCCCAAAACCCTTACAGGACTCTGGAAAGCTGTTCAGGAGGAATGGGATAGAATACCTCTTCTGACACTTCAAAAGGCATTATTATCCTGGAAATTGCGGTGTCGAAAGATAGTTCAGAATAAGGGATGTCAAGTAGAACACAAGAATTTTATGTAATGTAGTTTTGTGAATACAGTATACATCGTCTAAAAAATGTGTGAACAGCCTCTGTAGAATGTTTTATTTTATTATGTTATATGGACACAGTAATCGTAAATTAGACTGATTAAACAATTAAACGTAATTTTAAACGCATTACATGTTAATACTTAAGGCAAAAGCTAATTAAACATTTATAAGCTATTTATTATCATGTTAATTACGGTAAATTTTGTATAATAAAAAATTTTGTTTCAATATTAGAGTTAAATTGCTATTTTATTTATTTATTTATTTATTTGTTTTCTGAAACCGAAATATTATAATTTTTTACAAATAATTACATAACTTATTACATATAAATTAAAAATAATTTATCTTCTTTCAATGACCCATTGGAATATTAAAATGGTCAATAAATTCATACGATTTGGTGGCAATACAAAGTATTACATCTCTCCCAAACCTTTTATAGAACAGTGTAAATTTATTATTTAAAATATTTGGGCAAAATATCAACCCTTTTAAAGGAGGATTAAAGTTACTTCTTTATAATTTCATTAAAATATGGTCTACTAATATTCACGCACGTAAAGAATGATAAGAAGTTTAGCTTATAATTAACCATTTTAAATTTATCTGAATTATATGGTAAAAGATGTTTATTATTTCCACATATCCATTTAAACTTTTCATACTTTTATAAACTTTTTTAAAACTCGGTATAAAAGTAGGAAACATAAATTTTAAAAAGTGCTTAATTATAGTATCTAAGTAATAAAGTTATACTCGTATATAGGCCCGCTTAATTACCAAAAGTTTTTTTAATTAGTTTAAGGACTACTCTGTTTTAGGCTTGAGGTGGCCTAATGGTAGTGTTGGGACGATTTTTCTCTGTTTTATTTATTTTGTAAATGCCTTTGCAGTCCCTCTTCCTGCCCGGTGAGTTCCCGATTCCTCGAACGTTTCGTTCAGGAGTAATTGTCGCATTGTGTAGGGACAGAGAGGCAATCGCTTCGGTCACCTGCCGATTTTTACACCTGGCTGTAATTAATTTTTCTTGATGTACCCCACTTGTGGGTGGGGCTTTGGGGGACTTGCTACTATCTTGGCGAGGCCAGGCTCTTCCTGTCCTTATGTCTGAATTACTTGGAGTATGAGGTGGTTCTATTTTTACCATGTTTTTTGTTAACTCACTTTCTTGTTTGTTTGTGTGTGTGTTTGTCCAGTGCAAATCTTACAATCGATTTTTAACTAACTTCCCGACTAGCTAGACATTTGAAACTTTTAGAATAGCTCATAACACGATGGCAATGCAATATTTTAATACTTTTAGACATCTTTAAGCAGGTATAGAATTTATTTTCAGTTAATTTTGTTTTGTAGACTGGTGCAGCCATCTATCGGCCGGGACGGGAACGAAAAGTGAAACGCAAGTTAACTTCCAATTAACTTCCTTTTCTTTCAAGTTGATGGGATAATTCATCAAAAAAATTTTTAAGAAGTATTTATTAATACATAGAATTGTCAAGTTTATATGATTCAACAGAAAATTTAAAAACATGGCATATAAAAATTTATTTTTATCTTGTAATTATTATTGACCTTTTTACGGAGACACAATTTTTCTGGCAACCCCTACCTTATAACGGCTGTCCACAGTCTAATGTTTCAGAGTATTTTGCCACTTTTCCCAGACTAAGGCTGTCTGTGCTAACCGTTATGTTATTTGTCCGAATGCATCCAATTATAAGCGAACTCGTTTTGTGGTTGTATGTATTGGTATGACCAATAAATTTTCTTTGAACACTACTTCTAAGAAGTGGAATTTTCTCGCTCAGGTGTCCCTTTTGCGATTCGGGGGAATAGAAGGTATTTCTAGAAGAGAAATGTCGTTTTATCAGTGAGCGCGTCGGATTTCGGAGCTGAGGGATCTTGGATCGAATCCCGTCAAGCGACATTGCATACCACCGTGTCTAGGCTGGATATGGGCAGTGGACCATAAAGCCCCTCCCTGAGGTCAGAGAGGGTGGGAGAGGGTACGATCCCCCTACATGTAGCCCTTGGGGATGGTCAGTCAAAATTGATGTGGCACCAGGCTAAATCGGAATCCAATCCTTGTGGTGCCATTATAAACAGGAGCTGCACCCCTCACCCAGGTAGCCTATACGGACCTGGTCTCTAATACTTTCGTCAAGGGTGCATTAAAACAACAACAACATTAGGCAGTTTCATTGGGAATCTTCGGCATTCAATATATGGTCAGCAGATCTCCTATTTAATGCATAATAATAAAATCTCTAAATTAAATGGCTTTTCAATGCGTTTTGATGTCCTGAATTCATTCAATTCTTCCCTTAGAAAATATCTCAGACAAATGTTCTTATTCTCCTCTTAGTCAGCATTATTTTATGTTGCACTGTTCCCCTGTTTTCCTTATAAATGGTTGAAATTCTTAATTCTTATTATCAATTGTTTTTGTTCATCTACACTTCCCAAAATGGGGTTACATTTTCTAAAAACAAATACCAGACATCCAGTGTCTCACAAATTGATCTGATACTTATATATTTCAGGAAAACAGCTGAATTTTTCAGAAACAGCTGAATATTTCAGCTGAATCACAATAAAATGAAAATCCAAATGCATTCAGCTATATGTAATGTATTTTTAAAAATACGCCTCCAGTAGGAATATTTAAAGTTTGCCATTTAACTTTTAACAAACATTGAAAACTAAATTCAATTTTTGAGATTTAAAGTTGAAAAATTTAAAAGTTTACCTTTCTTGTTTGATGTATAGGATTTACTCTTAAAAATTATTCCATTAAAACTTTAAGTTTAATATATAGTTATCTGTTCTTAAATGAAAATAGTTTAAACAAAAATAATTTAATAGAATGCTTGAAACACTTCCATACAAAAATTATTGTTTGAAAGACAATTTGGATGCATTTTCTCAATATTTAATTAAATTAACTTATTAACAAATTAAAAAATTCCAAATATATTATGTTTAGGGCTTAAATAAGTTTTAGCGATTGTTTTATCAACATTTTCTTCAATTTTTTAAGATCTATGTTTTCTCTTTGAAAATCCAATCTCCACTGTTTATTTTAGAAAAGTATTAGAGATATTTTCAGTTACCAATCAATATAACTTCATTTATGATATGGGAATCTTTTAGAAATTATATTTTTAATTTTTAATTAATTAGCTCTCATGTTGTCTTAAATCAAAGAGCAATATATGCTAATATTGTAGGATTTGGAGTTCATCCAGATATGTTTAATAATAACATAAGGCATAATAACAATTAACAAAAGTAGTGGAATATTTATTGTAAAATTTTGTATAATTTTAATTGATAGTCATTTTGAGTTTTAATATGCATTTTTATACATTTATCTGTACTCTTATATTTACATATAAGGTCATACATTTCTCTTTATGAAAGACGTTACTCCCGTAATATATGTTAGTTCTATGAATTTTAACTTGCAAATTTTTATCTTAACCTACTCTTTGCCCCTTTTTATCATAACCCCTGATAAAAACAACAAAAATGTCGTTTATTTGTAATATATCAGTTTATGAAGGAAGGTATTACAGTGCTGGAACTTATATATTTCATATTTACATTTCTTAGATTTGCACTGTAAATGATATACTTAATATAAATTAAATATTACAGTTCACGTTATCAGAAAGTTATTTAAAGTAACTGCCTGTTATAAGCTCCGTATTAACAAGATAAAAATTGATATTTTCGTTCTTGATATTAGTAAATGAGAACATATATTTATTTAAATGTCATAGAAAATATAAGAAGGGCTCATGATATCAGTACTACTTGTGATTTACTAAATTTACCTTTTTGAAAATTTACATGATATTTAATAGCTGCTTGTTAAACCCTTTATTGTTTTCCACAAAATTTTTATTTTAAAAACTTAAATAACACTGATTATGACAAAAAATTGTATGTTCATTATGTTTTTCAGAAAAGACTCTTTAGAAATTAACCACTCTTAACTACAATGCAGACATCGCATCGCAAATCTATGGAATGCATTAAATTGTGAAATGAAGCCTGTGGATTTAATACCAATTTTATAAAGACGTATTAGATTCTGAATGTTCCGGCAAGGGGGCTGTAACTCGAGTTTCTCATACATCCAACTGGATTGAGAACTAGTTAGTTTGATAGCCAGTGGAACAATATAACATCGCCAATGTCAAGGTATTTGTCCACGGAATTAACTTGATGAGATAAGTCGTTCTCGTCCATCAGAAGAATCTTGTGAATGTAGAGGTAACCTCAGCCTATTACGGGAACTCTGTAGTATGTACGCACATCACCGAGGTCATTTATCATGATGTCTTCGCCCGCAATCATACAACCGCCATTAAAAATATTTCAAAGATAGTCGATAGAAATTTTCTCTGTAGGCAAAAGCATTTTGGGAATTGATATATTAAAAGTATCTTTATTTAGCAGGGGATGAATAAATAATGGATTTATTAATCGTTTGTTATCGGTGACGAGCACTCATGCCCAATCACTTGGTCTCATTTTCGGGGTAGTAGGCAGCTTCATCTGAAGGAGCCCCCTCCCCCAGCTCTCTCCGTCAATCCCATGGTAGAGGAAAAAAGTGGAACACAACACAATGATTTCCTCACACGTAATTCACGTTCCATAAGTAAGCAATATCCCATCTTAATCTTTTATTAATGGATGTGGCAAGGTTAAATGCCAGCAGCCCTGTAATGGTAGCATTCGTTAGGCTAAGTGATGAAAGCAGTTGTAATCCTCACACGCAATTGCCTTTCGCGCCGTCAAAAATTCTGTACGCCTAGAATTTGGTTCCATATCCTTGGGATTATAGTTTGAGGATAGTATCTGGTGATAGCCAACTCTTATTGGTGCCATTCTAGTCACCCAGAGACACTCCACCTGTGACTTCTATCTCACTGACATTTTTAAAATTGCATCTATTTTCTGATATCGTTTCATTTTGAGGTACATTAAATAATATTTTAAAACTGTACTATATTTTTTTTTCAGGATAAAAAAACTTAAAAGTTTCATTGAATACATTTCATCAAACACTTTAGACACTGATACGTATGTTAACCGAAATTATTAAATATGTGTTATATAAAATAACAAAATCAACAACAAATAAAAGAGAAAATGTAATTGCTCCATTCCTTCTATTCTATAACATGATTTAAACTTTATAAAGCCTACTGATTTTAAATTATTCGTTAATACTGAGTAAGCAGTATTTGGGAATTTCTCGCTGTTATTTGCCTACTAATACTGATAAGGTAAAAAAGACTATTTTTATAGCATTATATCAAAATCATAAACTGTGAAAAAATCATATGCATATCATGGCGAACTGAAAATCAAAATTTACAGCAAACGGAATCCAAGTTCATACAAAAAATTAAATAATTAAAGGAATGTAACACAACAGCAACACAGAAGAAAAGTATTGCTGAATGACAAACTCTTTTTTTTTTAGGTCAGAAGCTAAATTTTACCTCCCAATGAAAAGTATCACGCTGGGCATTTTATTGTAATCATCTTTTTGGAACAGGCAGGTTTACTACTCCTGTAAGTTCCAATATATTCGATTTATGAGAAAAAGAGTAATTGAAGCTTCGAGGAGTAAGAGTTCCTCTTGAGAGAACAACATTTTCTAAGCCCTTAAATTAGCGCATGCTGTCAACGTTGCGTCTGTGAAATAATCCTGTTCTATTGGAAGCTTAAGATGAAGAGCGCTGTAGAAGGGGCTGTAAAGTCTTTTCATGCGATATATATTAAACATTCCAGCCATGTTTTTCGTTAAAGAAACGAGTTACTAAAAAAGTTTTCTATTTAAATAAAGTTTTACATTACCTTCAAAGTTTATTTATAATTATGGAGTAAAATTAATGTTATAACTAAATTTGTTTTGTTAAAGTGGAGGCAAAACGTCAGACGATAGTAGATGCATTAACCATCCACAAGATCGCATAATTATCTATGTATAAATTCGTGCACAATCATAAGAATAATTGTACAAATTATAATTGTGATTTTACTCTCCACACGTATATGGATGGTAGAGTGACTATGAATAATAGTATTAATGTCATTGTTACTAATTTTCATCCCTCATCCTCAAATATTTTAGCGAATGCTAATTATACAAATGCTAATTTTCTAGGTCCTGTTCTTAACTTTAGACAGCCTATGTTAATTTAAACGTATAGTTAAAAATTGTTTGTTTTCAGCTTTGAAATTAATGATCAAGTTTGGGATTAATGATAAGCTTTTCGAGAAAAGTCTATATCATAAAAAAGGAGTAAGATTAGAAATATGTTAGAGTTGGAATTTTTTGTAACGTAATCTATACTGATTGACATACAACGTACAGACCAAACCGCTGGACCTAAAGGACTGAAATTTTGCATGGCGATTCTTCTCATAGTGTAGGGGTGCACTAAGAAAATTTTTTGAAAAATTCTTCTTAGATTTTTTAAAAATAAATTTTTTAAGCTGTTTGAGTAACTTTTTTTGTTTTCATTTAAAATAATAATTTGAGGGTTATAAAATTTATATCACGAGAAAGATCATAAAAATGCGTTTAAAAGAAAATCTTTTTCGAATCTTTACCTCCATTTTCTGATTTTTGGTGAATTTTTAAAGATTAATTTTTAGAATTTAATTTATTAAATGCTGATCACGTGATTTCTTTTTCTGGTACTTTAATTTATCGTCAAGTGCATTACAAAGAAATAGGCAAAAAAATATTTTTTTTCTTGCAAATGCGGCAGACGATTGGACATTATCAAAAAAAATATCAAAATACAGTAAAAGATAAGTTCCTCAAACTGTACTACATTAACTGTACTATATTCTTTAGTATGTTCTATTAGATTTAATTTGAATATTTTCTTCTATATTATTTTGTCTATAAAAATATCCCTTACGATTGTTTTATGAATATATTTTTTATTTTTTTACATCAATTGCATACATTGATTGTAGTATTTATTATAAATATATATTTTTTGTTTTGTTTTGGCATTAATTGTATACATTGACCGTTGTATTTAATTTTAATGTACTCCATAGCGAAGTACGGGTATTTAGCTTGTTTATACATAAATGCTTTCGAGAGCCATGCATAACTTAAGCTGTAAATTTACGCCATCAGAACTGCTGGACATGATTTCAAACGCTGTACCAATGTATCAGAGTGACGAGAGTTGAATAGGTAGTAGCGGCTCGTAATTTCTTGTTTTTACTGTAGAATTATTACTAGCATGTAATAAAAGTAACGGTCAGTGTTTGAATGAGGTTGCAATCTTTGCCGTGGTTGGTTGTGAATGAAATGCGAAAGGTTGGATTATGGTCGAAACTTTTGATTGAGAGAAAATGGATTTCTTTTCCAAATCACTGATCATCGTTCTAGAAAGAATTTAACCTTTAAGATTCTAGCGTAATGTCATTGGATAGAAGAATGTATTAAAAAAGAGTGGTGTAACTGGTGACTACAAATAGAAAAACGCGGGATGCAGTTGACCTGTTTCATGCAGTCTGGTTTAATACAACTGACAAGAACTGCTATAAGACATGCAACCGCAGGATTCAACCTTGCCTATTGAAAACAGGATTTTTGTCGCACATCTTCGTTTTTAACTGTCCTTATTATTCGAACGTTTCATGTTTTGAACAGCCTACAAGTGCAGTCAGCAAGCAACTTCTTCTGATTTACTACAGTGTAGAGCATTGTATCACATTCTCCGAGAAATCTGTCTAAGAAGAATAGTTTATCTTTATACTCCTTAAGGCTGGCGACAACCCTCACATACAACTTGCCATTTGATGATTTATCTTCGAGTAAAGTATGAACAGAATGCTTCCTAAAGATTCGATTTCGAGCCCTGAAAAATTTTGTAAAGGGATATTCATTGAGTTTGCTACTTTGAAAAGGGATTATTTCACCGTCGTAAGATACATGCTTTTATATTTCTTCGTCAATTGAAAACGTTTAGACTTTGCCTACAAACTAATGAAATGTCTTTTCCGGTCTCTCTGTTAATATACGAGGTCTGGACCATAACATTTCATTAATTTTTGAATTTTAAGCATTTTGTGAGGATTTTTCCCTGTAAGTTGTATTTATATAAAGACAGTTATCCACATAAGAAATACTTAAACAATCAAAAATAATTTTAAAATATAAATCGTGTTTAGCTAATAGCTATATTTGCCTCCTTTAATCGATTTTGTGGCCTTTTAAGGTTTTAAAATAATCTGTTTTCAGGATTTACGTAAACTTTATATGCAAAAGTTTTAGTTATTACAAAGTGCAAAATTCATTTAAAAGTTCCAGGGAAAACAATGTCATAATTTTTTAATCTAAATCAAGCATCCCGAAAACAGCACAATAAAAATAAAACGAAGAAACTATGTACACAATATTCCTGCACATACCTTGCGAGTAACTTTAAATATATCTTTTTAAAGATGGCAGAATATGAAAAATCCCATTCCGATTTAAATAGACTTAAAGCACAGATGTACAACTGGTTACGAATAGATGGTGCAGCTTAAAACTGCTGTATCTGACTATGTGTTCCCCGCTCCAGCGTGCGGTTTTACTTGATTGAATCTGCAGGCTATTTTGTATTCTTTAAGCCTAGAAAATAAATGCAGTATTTTTCGGAGCTTCTTCCAAAATATTCTTTCCAAGATATTGATTTGTTCAAACTTTATATATCTGGGTATCCAATAAAAAATACGCTAAAAATATAAAATATTTATAACCGTAATATCATCAATTAAATAACAGAAATATTTTAATAGAAATAAATAATTTATGACTTAAATTGTTTTACACCTAGTTTATACTTTTCTTGAAGTTTTAACGCCATCTAGTTTATCACTAATCATAATCGGTCAAAATCAGGTATCGTCTGTTTGAAACAATGCATATCAATCATACTGTCTTTCTGTCTTTTAGCATTTCAATGTTTAAGCAGTTTAAACTCTTCCACGTAACATTCTGTAATTCCCTTTCAGCTTCCAGCTCCTTCTTTTTCACACTTTCAAATTAATGTCCATCTTTCAAGAACTCTAATTAGCAGCATATTTGAATTTAAGACTTTCCTTTGGACTGTTATTCAGTCGAGTTTCGGAGACATTTGAATAGATTCGTTTCCATGAGCTTGCTTTACCCAACAAATCTTCCTCTTCGGATTTGAAATGTCACAATTTCTGATGGCACAAAGGAAGAAATTGAGGGTAATATTTTAAAATATTTTAATTTACAAAAATGAGAACTTTGTTTTTCTCAGAGAATTAATACATCACGTATACGTTAATCATTGACTGTCTTTCAGAATTGGAATTGAGATAAGTTGTTTAATTTCCTTAACATAGCTAGACAGATAATTAATATTTCTTTTAAATCCTGCTACCTTAAAATTTCACTCCAGGTTAATGTTTTCTAAAACTAAGATTTTAAAACTTTTATTTAAAGATTCTTCCTGTATTAATATCGTGTTACTCTTATGTTTGTTGTAAAAGTCTGAGTACACTGAAATTTAAATGCAACAATTCCTAAGTGTAATATATTTAACGTAAATATTTATTTTATAAATAGCAAGAGTTCTTTTTATAGCAGTATAACTTTTTTAGTCTCTTCTTTCGCTAGAACCAAAATAAGTAGTGAAAATTTTGAAAACACTGAGAATTTGGATTGGAATTTTGGAATTAATTAGATATTCAGGTTTGCTCCTTGGATCCCTCAGCGTATGATCAGGAATGTTAGAGTTTAAAGTGTCTGTAGAAGAACAATGAGGTTTCAAACCCTGGTGGAGAATTTGAAGAGTGGAGTGTGGGGTAATCAGAAGCAGCCTCATCGGAAATATATATATATATATATATATATGTATGTAACATCTTGCACAGCACGGAACACCGGACACACTGCAGCCACACGAGGTGGAATGCCACAGGCAATGAAGTACTGGCGGGTATAATATCACTTTAACGTAGAAATGGTTGGAGTGGAGAACACTAAAACATACTCCAGGAAAACATAGTCCCAACGTTGAACAGCTGAACTATTGTATTGAATGGACAAATACTTCACGAGGACGACATAGACTTAACCCATTAATGCCGACTTCGTTTTCTTTAACCATTTTTGTTATTTCTCTCATATTTGTATGTTTTAAGTATATTAATGTGTATTATACTAAAATTATATTTTTCGTTGCACTTTAATTATGTTTTTTTAACTGGTACGTTTTCGTACCAATCGGCGTACGTGTGTAGTACACATAGAGAATAAAAGCTAATATTAAATTTATTTATTAATGAAAATAATAACAAAATCGGGACTACCACAATTAAATGAAAAACACGTTAGATGATTTTCTGACAGAATAAAACAGTAAAATGTCTATCGAGTGCAAACATGATAGTTTTTATGGCACTGAGGATGCAGCGGCACGTTACACTTTTCACTCTTGTAGCTGCTTCTACCGGAACAGTTCTTGCAACGGGCATGTTCTTGATCTGATCTGATTCACCAGTGACTATTCTTGTCAAATCTTATTTGTGAGGTCGCTTTATGCTTAAATGAAATTGGCTTACCTGGCCCTCTAGGAAATGTTCCATAAGTACCTAACAGTTCCTGTGCGCATTGTCGTACGAACTCAAGAAGTGGGATTTCACCAATATCATTTTTCATTTTATACAACTTCCATCCATATATAACACTGACACTAAGTACAAACGAAATCAATGGCCACCACCACTTTTTAGAACGAATTCTTACGCGATTATTTGCCACAGCTTGATCAACAAGGTCGACACCACCCATATGCTTATTATAAATTTTTAGCTGTTGTGTCATGGAAACATTAATTTTCTTTTTTTCTTCAGCACTCCATCGAGTAGCAGATGCAATAGGTTTTGTAGAAACTTTGTTACTTGCAACAGTAACAACTTTATTGTCATTCCATTTGATGATACTGATATCTTCATGACATATATATACATATGTCCCCTTGACGACTTTTTCAAGATTTCTTTGGATGATAAAGGATCATTTTTCAGCCTGTTTTCTCTCAATGTCCCGGTTCCAGCTATGCATCTTTTCGATAGCTCTTTCAGCAAGGGAATGCTAGTAAATAAGTTGTCCATGACAACATGTGTCCCAGGTGCGATCTCGCATTTGTTTAGTAACCCAAGAAAAATATCGGCACCTTGGCCTAAATCAGATTTTGATAATTTTGTAGATGCTCCACAATAAGGTTCAGCATGCAATGAAAGACCATTAGAAGAACACAGAGTCCAAAGTTTGAAGCCAAAACGTATTGGCTTACCTCTTATGAATTTTTTTAATCCGTGGTGCCCGAAATATGGAATTATAGACTCATCTACACTCACAATTTTATACCAATAGCATAAAAGCATGACTTTCAAGGGGCTACAATTTATAAAATACACTTTTATAACAATGATTTAAAGTCAAAATATTATTTCAAAAAATTCTAATTCAAACGTAAAAGATTTTCGATTTTAATTCAAACGTGAAAGATTTCCGATTTTAATTCAAACTTGACTATACATTAGCCGGTTGGTACGGTTTCGTACCAACGATATATAAGTTTTTATATTTTATAATATAAAGCAAAACATGACTTTCGAGTGGCATGAATTTATAAAATACACTTTTATAGCAGTGATTAATAGTCAATATATAATTTTGAGATAAATCCAAAACTCTAAACTTACTATTTTCTATGTGATGTCAGAGGCATCTTGTTTCACGACGCTTTCACCTGAGCATAACGTCAAATAACAAGAACTTGAGAGCAAATGGCGGAAAATCTATTTTTCCCGCTATCAGTGAACTATTCTTGAAGCTCATGAACAAAATTGGACAACTAGACACATTTAGTGCAGAGAAAAATAACTATTCTCAAGCTGGTATGTTTTCGTACCAATAGGCATTAATGGGTTAAGGATGACACAAAAATCGAGGACGACACATAAATGGAATTTTGGAGAATAGGCACTCGACGAAACAAACGCAGGACGGACGTAGTACGAATAAAGAGAGAAAAGGCCTCTTCAAAAACCTTGCTGTGGCCTAAATAAACTTCATGAGGTCGTTGTAACATGACCCTTGTGATCTGCACCCATTTGACAGAGGCCCCCAGGCCAGTTTTCTGGGTCGAGTCCCGTGGCCTGTTATATAAGTTTTGCCGCCCACGAGACTGGGGTTTAAAGGGATGATATAGTAATAGTCTACTATTGCTTTTAGGTTACTCACAATAAAACGCGAAAACAAAATTAGTTTGTTTACGCCCAAGTAATTTTAAAGGAAAATGAGAAGAATTTAGAAATTAGAAAAGGTTTTTTGCTTTGTATGTTATATATATATATATAAATCACGGGATATACTCCGAAGTTATTGGGTAGGACATTACTGGAGTAGAGATATCAGAGATAAGAAGTATATTGCATGTGAAAAAAAGAATCGTGTGGCATTTTAGAGGAGGTCAAGGATTTTACACAGGAGGGATTACACCTTATTTTATTTTTGTATAATGTCAACATTTTCGTGATTGGATCGTAGAATTTGTATCGTATTGGATCGTAGATTCTCTAAAAAGTTTGAAAATAGAGCATGATAGACATGTATTTGAACCCATCAGTATACATTTGGAAACCTATTCTATCAACCATAATCTTGGTTTGAATATCCTATCCTATCAGCAATAGTCTTGAGCTTCATTTTAAACATAAAAGAAAAAGGAACCAGGATGATTTTTGTTGTACTGCGTATGTATATAAAAAATAATCGAGATGCATATCTTACAATAAATGTTATTTATCTTCAATGTAATATTTAAAATGCCGTCTTTTTATATTGGGAAACTAAAAATGGGATGTTTTATTTATATAATTTGATGCCGTTTCGTATTTCTTTAAAACGATAGTTTTAAGGAATGTGATATCAAAAAGCTGAGTGGAATAACTTTGCAAGTCAATAGTAATATGATTACTGGGAAATTGATTCTTGTCAAGAAATATATTTATTTCAATCGTTTGTGCTTCACTTATTATAGAAAAAATTATATTAAACAATTATAATCCAAATCACATTCTTTTTCAGTACTCTGCCCCAACATTTTTAGCAAATTAAGTTGGCCTGAATAAAAAATAAGATTTATCAGAGAGGAGTTTATATTTGCATCAATCGATAACGTTCGTCGATTGATTAGTATTTCCACCAGTTGTCATCATATGGGATATAATTTAATAAAAGGCTGACATTTGGCTTGATCCTGTTGACTTTAAATTTAAATTGTAAATCGTGAGGAATGGTGGATTCCTCTATGAACCAGTGTAAACACGAATTGAAATTTAGATGAGCTCAAAAAGTAACAATATCACTCAAATGCATAAACATTTTCATTTGTATATTGAGAAGGAAAATTAGTTTTAAGCACACTCCAGGCTTTCTCAAATTTTCGTGCTTAATATTCCGTGTCGTATGTTTGAAATAATTAAATTGGGATGAAGAAATTTTAATCTTACAAATGAGGATTGACAAATGAAATTTTACGCTTTTAAAATACATGAGATATACACGACAGAAAATTTTTTCGGTAAAAATATTCATGTGTGTTAAAAGAATTTTTTGTAGTGTAAAAGTGGGATATATATCGTAACGAAAGAAGTATGCAACAATAGAATGGAACATTTACTGAAATACACATAGTAATATCTTCAACTTTTGCAAATGATTTTAGAAATATTCTTCGCAGAAAATGCATTTTTACATTTAACTTTGTACGATTCAGTAAATTAAAATGCAAAATTAACAACTCAGATATAAATATTTTAATAGAAATCTGCTCTCATAAATGTATCATACATTGCATGTGACAATATAAATCTAACGTACCATATTATTTTTGTTGCTGTTTCCAACACGGCAAGTACTTTGTCTATTGCGACATTCGCCTATCCACACCGTGAATTTGTTGGCATCTTCATGATGGGAACACCATATAGGTGAGCCAACATAGCTTCCTAATCTCACACATATCCTGACACAAGTGGGAATCGAATGCACAACCTGGCGGTTAGGCACTGGGGGAATGTCCGTGGGCCAAATCACTGCATCACCCGGCCGGATCGCACCATATTAAATGTACATAGGATGGAACTTTAAGGCTGCTATGTAGTACTAACCCCAATGGATTCACTCATCTCAATGTTAACCTATGGAGAAAATTTGTCCATGGATTGCCGACTTGGATTCAAAGATTTTTTTTTTTAATTGTACTCCATCATAGTGAAAGAAATTTTACATTTGTCTACATTTTTCATTTTTCTTAAAATGGAATTAATATTTTAAAATTTAAATTATTCGGGGGAAAATCTGGTATAGTGTGTTTTAAACGCTCATAAATTACTTCGGTGGACGATATTTATAAAATGAATCCTGTAGCGCTTTGCAGAAAAGTTCAGGCTATCTGACAATACCAATTTTATTTGATTATCAGCATTTATATACCTGTAAATAGTTGACAAAAATATATTTTAAATAAAAAATTTTGGGGCAGTGCTTAATCCCCTATAGAGAGAGAGCCATTACAATCCCTCAAAGTGTTAATCCTAAGGTGGTGGAATTCTCGAACAGTCAACTTGACTCCTCCCACCACAAGAGTCTGCAAGAAGAGGAAAAAGGAAATACGATTTTTTTCTTAGTACATAGCAGCCTTAATAGCGGCAACTAGGTGTGTACAAAGTATACAGAAGATATACAGGGGTGAAACTTTTATAGCCCTTCAAAGTAGTAACTAGAATTGTTTAGCACCCGTTGCCAACGTCCTGGAAGCTGCAGGATGCCGCTGGCAGCACCTGATCTGTTGATTCTTCATATGAAGCCGACTACAGCCTGCAGAATCTCTGGTGGAACCCACAGAATGGTTTCCTTCATCTTGTGGATGAGATCAAAGTCACAGAGATTTAAGTCCGGGGAATATGGAGGATGGAAGAGCACTTCCCTTCCCCAGACAGCAAACACATCAGCCACAGTGTGCGCACAAGCATTGTCCTTCCATCAGTACGATGCAACGAATTATTTCGTACAATAGACCGGTAACTAAAACATGGCTGCGTTCATCCTATCAATGTGCAGGCGTGTGATGT
Source organism: Dolomedes plantarius (assembly GCA_907164885.2). Taxonomy (NCBI): domain Eukaryota; kingdom Metazoa; phylum Arthropoda; class Arachnida; order Araneae; family Dolomedidae; genus Dolomedes; species Dolomedes plantarius. Next base: position 73,397,368 of record OU015494.1, on the reverse strand, counting down.
TCGTGGTGAGAGGGCATTTGCTCTGATGTAAGGCAGGTATATGACGTACGCGTCATTTAAGCTGCTTTCCTGGGTTCTGCTGCGTGGGGGCTCTACAACAGTGTTGCCAAGGTTAAAGTTCCATCCCTCGTATAAAATATTGAAGCTTTAATTCTCGTTTAACCCTTAGACTGTTGAGTTTTCGCCTTCTGGTTCTTCACCCAGAGTTGGGTTATTTTTTTTTGGGAATCGCGTTTCAGAGGATTCGCGTTTTGAAGGGACGTTCAAAAACGCGAATTCTATACTGTTAAGTTATTTAAATCAAAATAAATAGTACAAAATAAGTGAAACATACATTTTTTAAGTATACATATATATGTTTATATAATGTACAGATTTTTTGGTTCATAAATTTCTTATAGTATGATATATTTTAAAGCAAGGTGATATGAATAAACCCACTTCACAGTCTTTATATACCATATAGTCTATTCATCACTTAGTCTATTATTGTCTTCTCATCACTTTTGTCATTGAATAAATCTGAATATCTCTCTTGGAATCACTTGAAATGTCAGTTCGAATATCCTTTAGCTTTCGAAAACCCAAAACTCCCTCCATTTTTTACTGTATGTATTCTAAAAATAATCACCTAAAAATCTACTTCTTATCAAGAGAAATTGTATTCGAATGCCATTAAAGTGCTATCATCTATTGATGAAAGAAAAAATTAATTTAGAACGTGTTAAACGCGTTTCTAACGTGAAAACATTGGAAAGTCCAGATAGAAAGCGTCCAGCGCGTGCTTAACGCTGGGGGAAAAACTCTGATGAACGCACTGAGAGCGTTCGTATCCGTCTAAGGGTTAATAAATTCATGTTTTGTAAAATTAATACCAAATATAATTACGTATACTTCATTACATGACTATATTTCTTACATTCGAGATAAATAAAAAATATCCCATTTAAAAATTTTAAAACAGAGGTGCTTTAAGCTAAAATTTTCTCTACAATTTATTTCTTTAAATTCACATCCATTAATAAGACAGACTAAAATTTCTGGATAGAAACGAAAGCTCTACTTATTTAACATAATGAACATATTTAAAATATACCCTAAATATCTGAAATAATATGAAATAGCTTATATATAAACGATAACATTAATAGATTATTTTGTGATATTTTGGAAAATTTGAAATTAAATGTAAACAAAACTTTAAAATTGAAAAATCATTCAGAATGTTAAGATACAAAAAGAAGTATAAAACGTTTTTGTTTGAAAACTGTGAAACATCTAACAATATTCTGTTTCCGTTTCAAACAGAAAAAAAGTTCTGATTGTTTGAATGGATGTTTGTTCGTTGACATCAGTTAAATTAATTGCATACAGAAGCTTCTGATTTCTCTTTGAAAAGACACTCTCTAGAGTTTCGCAAAGGAATCTGAAATTCGATTTCCCCGAAGTGATTCTGCAGGCTTCTTTGAAACTTTATTCGAAATTCTGAGCTCGAGTATTTCTCAAATAACTTCTGCAGTGTCTCACTAACATAAAACAAACATTACAGATTAAAATTAATGTTATATAAAAACACACTGAATCAGAACATTTGAGCCCATGCACTTTTAAAGTTGAATATCAAAATTTCAGATTCAATTATCGGTATTGCAAAACTGAAATACTTTAAATTTATGTTGAAATAATTTTTAAAAATGTCTTTTTAAATACTCAGACTTTTTGTTATGACGTTACGTTATTTTTTTAAGACAAAAAATAACGTAAAATGCAAAAGCAGTTCTGAAATTTCATTTTAACTCTTTTTAATTAATATTTATTTTCCCCAGTAGATATGTTTCTAAAGAACCGCGTGATGAAAAAACTTCTTTATGAAATTTAGAGAGCAACTTGCTGAAACAACAGTATCAAAATATTACTTAAAAGCATATAAAAAACCGTACCTTTTGTATGTAATTGAATTAATGGATGTGAATTTAAAGTAATAAATTGTAGAGAAAATTTTAGCTTAAAGTACCTCTGTTTTAAAAATTTTAAATGGTATATTTTTATTTTGATTAATACAGAATAATTAAAAAAACACTAATGGTTTTGTGAAACGGGAACTAAACGTATAAAATTTAGGAAAAATATACCTATAAAACTAAACAAGTGACCAAGAATTATAATTGATGTGCACACAGGAATTAAATAGCAGCAAGATGAAATAATTACTTTGTTATGGCTCTTCTAAAGCAAATGTAACAAAACTAACAAACATATAGCTAAAATTTATTTTCCAAGAACTAATTATTCTTTAAATTTTTATAAAATTTTTTAGCCTTATTACCCTTAATTGAAAAGCAATCATGTTTTGAATATTTGCGGTGCATTAAAATATATGCATAAAAATTATTTATTCAGTTTCGAATTCCCCTATTAGCTCAACTTTTGACGTTTGGTAATATTTTCCTATAACCTCGGGCTTTTGTTTCATACATTGTTTATCTTTCATCCTTTTGGAAAGGGTAACGTATTCATAAATTTTCTACTAATATTCGAGGGGTGTTTTTTCTTAATGTGAAATTTAAAAAAGGTGAAATGTAAAATTTCTTATTAAGACCACTTAAATAGCTGAGTGAAAATGCTTTTTTTCTTTTTCTTTCATACCATATACCGGAAAAATCCCTTACTCATATCCTGTGCGTGCGTAACAGAAGCGAAAAATAACTTTTAAAGATTTGCTAACAGAACTCTACCAAAATGCAACAACACATCTAAAATTGTTGTTTAGTTGTTTGGGGAAATTCAGCTATAATAATCAAAAGTAGTCTGTATGAAGATCTGACCATAGTATGTGACTCATTGAGTTAAGCGAAACGTATTGCTGTCTTTAGATTTACTCACCAAACTTAGATACAAGCTTGAAAAACAAAGTCAATAATTTCACAAAAAACGATGGTCGATTTTGTTTTTGAGGAAAACCTTTTACTACCTTTAAGGTGATATTGTCCAGATGAGTAGAGACACAACTATTTTTATTACGAAACTAAAGCTTTACATCTAAGTTAAGCAATATTAATGTGTTTATATTAAACTGTGTATACCTGGAAAATATTTGAAGTAAATCCATTATATTTTTTCAATGACGACATAAAAAAAGTAACTGCTACCTTAAAGCGACCAATGAAGACAAATGAATCCAAGCAATTGACTGTTTAGGAGAAGGAATTTTGTCACTGAAAAAGAAACATTTATTTGTGGAGGCCTTCTCTCAAGTTCTAAAATAGGTACTTATAAGTCCTGAGTGGACAGTTTATTTTGTTTCCTCAGTTCTCAAAATTAATGAAATATAGTGTAGAGAGAAGATAAAGATTTATGTGAAGTTCGAATAGACGATATTTGGTATTTTATATGCTGTTTTCTAATTAATTGAAATAGGGTCTAAGTTCTGTTGACCTTTACCTAAAAATTTATAACATTTCTTCTGAGATTAATATCCTCTAGAACTGAGTGGTCGAGTTTTCCACTTCACACTTCGAGTTTTCATCACATTTGTTTGTAAAATAAAATGGAAAAAATTCAGTCATGGAGACAAAGAAGAATAAAAACAGGTGTAAAAGTCAGGTGATATTTGTGAAAAAAGAAACTAAAATTTATAAGGTCTATGCAACACTACGAGATTCATTCAATATTCAATGAAAATTTACTGCGATGTATTACGTGGACAAATATTTGGAAAAACTGAGAATGCTTTTTAAAATTTTTATTTCTCATTTATAATTTATTAGATTTTATTCCTAAAGGTACTAATTGGATTACTATTAGAAAAGGTGGGTTCTGACACACACATACACAAAAGAAAATGTTGCGAACATATGGTCTAATGCAGCGGTTCTCAACTTGGGGGGGGCGTAGAAGAATTTCAAGGGGGGGTGAGTTAAAAAAAAATAAAATACAAAGTAAAACTAACTGTAATTTTAAAGTAAAACAACTACACCTAGATCCTTGATTACCTCAAATATATTTGATCTGTATTTAATTTCTTTGATTTCATAAGCTCTAATAATAATATGTTCCAAATTAAGATATGTGTAGCAATAGTAAATTTTGTGTATGAAATTATGTAGTCTACATTTTTATTTAATAGCTAGCTTCAGTTTCAAATTCCGATTGTACTACTTGTATTGTGTACCACGTATGATAGTGGTGGTGGGGGAGGCGGGACCTCACATCAGTGTTCAAAGGGGGGCACAGGGCCTGAAAGGTTGAGAACCCCTGAAAAAGTAGTAATACAACCCCACAATGTCATAAACAACATATGTATGATTTATCATCCAAGAGAAAAAGTAACCCTTTCTTCGCATTAACGTGTCATTTGTGCCATAGCTTTTTGGCTTCGCATATATATTTGTGAAAAATTATATTAAAAAATGAAGCTTACGCAGAGTAAAAGTAGATAAAAAATTTAGACGATCACCTTAAGAATTCGCTATAAATTGTAACCACTACATCGAACCAGACACTGATACATTACAGTCAAACCTGTTTTTATGCGGTCTTTTATTATGCGATTTTTTTGTGCCATTAGTTTTGTGTGATTTTTTTTCATGCTGTATATGATTATGTATCGGAAAAAATTTGAAATTATATCTTTGAAATTCCAAAAAGAGTTTCGGTCTTGTATATCTGGGTATCGCGATGTTTACAAGCAGCGGATCAAACAACCGTCGTCGCAAAAACTTATCACCGACTACATGGTAACAAAAAATAAATCAACTCTAATACGTAACTTGAAGTGACGAAAGTGATTACGAACCAGTTCAGAATAAGAATATGCGCGTTTTAGACTACGACGAGGAGTATAGAATTATGTACATTTTGAAAATTTCTCCATGTATAAAATGACAAATAAAAATTTTTAAAAATGTTTCCATGTGTAATTTAATTATTTATTTCGTTTGGAAAGCACTATCTCGCTATTTCGTATAGTCATTTTCTACTAGCTGAAAACCCGTACTTCACTACGGAGTACATTCAAATTAAATACAACGGTCAATGTATGCAATTAATGTCAAAAATGCACTCATGGACAAAAAAATTAGCGTACGCATTAAGTATAGCCGGTAGAGGGCGTTGAACATCGTACTCTGTGGAGTATAAAACAGGTAACCAAAGCTTGTTTGGGTGTGCTGAATCATTTACAAAGGAAGAGCTGAAATAGACATGCCATTACGCCGTGTCCGAAGACAATATAAGCAGTTGTCGCAGTTTGAGAGGGGGAGAATCGTCGGGATGATAGAAGCTGGGTGGTCAGCTAGGCGAGTAGCTCGTCAATTGGGCCGCTCTGATTGTGTTGTGAGGAGGTGTTGGGACCAGTGGACCCGAGAGATGTCATGTACACGAAGACGAGGCTCAGGACGCCCTCGACAGACCAGTCGTCGAGAAGACCGCCACATCGTAAGAAATGCACGCGTACAGCCAACTGCTTCATCGGCCGCCATCCAGGCACAGGTAGCACCGTCACTAGGGGCCTCTGTGTCTTCTCGAACCATACGAAGGCGCCTGGCTGAAGGACAGTTGGTATCGCGGCGCCCATTACGTGTGCTGCCCTTGACGCCCACCCATCGACGCCTCCGTTTGGAGTTTTGCCGCGCACGAGGAAACTGGACTGCAGCGGAATGGAACCAGGTCGTCTTTAGCGACGAATCCAGATTCAATCTCGGCAGCGATGACAATCGTGTTCGTGTGTGGAGAGCCCGTGGTGCACGATTCAATTCTGCCTTTGCTGTACAGCGACACATCGCTCCCACAGCTGGTGTGATGGTATGGGGTGCCATTGCCTACAATACACGGTCACCTCTAGTATTGTTCCGTGGCACCATGACAGCCCAGCGGTATGTTCATGAAATTCTGCAACCACATGTGTTGGCACTCATGCAACGGCTCCCAGGAGCCATTTTTCAACAAGACAATGCTCGGCCTCATACGGCAAGGGTGTCACAAGTCTGTATCCGCACTGTTACTACCCTTCCTTGGCCTGTCCGATCCCCAGATTTGTCTCCAATCGAGCATATCTGGGATCATTTGGGACGACGAGTTGGGCATCCCACGAGTTTGAATGAACTAGAGGCAAGGTTACAGCAAATATGGAACGAAATGTCTCAAGACATCATACAGAACTTGTATGACTCAATGCCCGATCGTATCGCATCGTGCATTCGCGCTAGAGGGGGTCCAACGGAGTATTAACTCCTTCGTTCTTTTGCCTTTTTCTCTGAAATAAATTATCCTTTTTCTTTGATTTTCTTATCATTTACTTATATCAAAGTAGTCATTACGTATGCAAAATCTCGTTTCATTTTGACGACTCCTTCTTGGTGCGCTAATTTGTTTGTCCATGAGTGTATGTTTAAATATATTTATAATAAATACAAGATCAATATATGCAATTGATGTAAAGAAAACGAAAAAATATATTTATAAAAAAATCGTAACGGATATTTTTGCAGTCAAAATAATGTAGAAGAAAATATTCAAATTAAATTCAATAGAACATACTAAAGAATATAGTACAGTTACTATTGTACAGTTTGAAGAACATATCTTTTACTGTATTTTAATATTTTTTTTTCGATAATTTCCAATCGTCTGCCGCATTAGCAAGAAAAAAATATTTTTTTTGTCTATTTCGTTGCTATGAACGTGACGATAAATCAATTTAAAGTACCAAAAAAAGAAATCACGTGATCAGCATTTAATAAATTAAATTCTAAAAATTAATTTAAAAAATTCACCAAAAATCAGAAAATAGAGGTAAAGATTTGAAAAAGATTTCATTTTAAAGGAATTTTAAAGAAACAAAAATTTCAAAATTTAATTAATTTTTTACTTAAATAATTTGACAGTATTTATATGTGATCTAATGCAATTCCTTTTTACTCAATGCCGCCGAGACAGATCAGAAGGTTGATATCCCTGGTCTATTGGTTTGAATTTCTCAAGGTGAAGAAGTCGTACATTCGGTGACTTCTGTTGACCTGGGTTTGTTTAACAGTTAGAATTCATAGATTAAAAATAATCTGAGAAAAAAGTACTAAGTACCAAGAGATTGGAAGTTTATAATCTGTATTCTGCTTAATACTGGATTTAAGGAGTATAAGTTTCATAATAGTATACGAAGTGAATCATTTAAAGGCAACAGAAAGGTTATTCAGACGAGGTTATTAACGAATAAGAACCAATTAATGAACAGGAGATATTTCAGAATAATTAAGTAATCATTAAAAGGTTATCTATTAAAGAAATAGTAAATTTCTTTTGCTCTATTTTCTTTGGGTTATTCAGACGAAGGTTATTCAAACGAATAAGAACCAATTAATAAACAGGAAATATTTCGGAATAATTAAATAATCATCAACCTGCAATTTACTAAAATAAATAAATTCCTTTTTGGGTATTTGCTTTGTGTATATCTAGTGATCTATAATGTTTTCATTATTAGATAGTTTTATATTAAAAAATACATTGCAATTTCTCTGAGACAGATAAAAGAGAATCTAAGCCCACTACCACATCTTAGCAAACATTCTTAAATTCAGGGATATAAGTTTAGTCTTAAGGTATTATACTTTTGCGTCCCAGAATATATTGGTTGAATTATAAGTATAATTTCAAAACGACATTTTGCAGCAACTAAGAGAATTGAGGTCAGGGCCGGAGATTTAAGTTCTTTATGAAGTCTGTTATGTCACAGAAACTGCAAGCTCACAAAAGTGTAAGCTTATTTGGCAATGTAAGATCTATTATTTGGAAAAGAGTGATGGATATTCTAACACTATGCGTTACATAATTTTGGATAGAAAGTAATGTTTTTCCATATATCTTATTTTTTTGTACCTGCAGGTCAGCAGGTATATATTTCTGAAACAAAAAAAAGCATACGCATGAAAGGAAATAAAGTACAAGAGGTATCTGTATATTTGAAAGCAAGTCATAATGTTTGCAATACAACTAACAACAACAAAATGTATGAATATTTTTTGACGCACACTCACACACACACACACACACACACACACACACACACATATATATATATATATATATATATATATATATATATATATGTGTGTGTGTGTGAGTGTGTGTGTGGTGCCCGGTATAAAGGGCTTAAATAAAAAAAGTGATTTTTAGTTATTTGTTTTTATTGATAAAAAAGTCATTTGACTTGTATAAAAAGCTTATCAAAAGCGTCTATCAATTTTGTAAAAATACATTTCTTTGCACAAAAGACTTAAGTCAAAATAATATTTCTGCGATTGGTAGAAAAGCCAATAACTTGATATATTTAAATCACTGTTTTTGACTTAAGCCCTCTTTATACCGGGCACCATATACTATATATATATATATATATATATATATATATATATAAGGAAGATGATATGTAATTATTGCTAAATAAAGAGACATGATTCATATAAATATAAATTAATAAAAATTTAAAATGTTCAACGTATTAAATTCTGAAAGTACTTTGCGACTAGAATCAGTATAGTCTTACATAGCCATTAGCAAATCGCTAGTTGTTGATTATACATTTAGAACTTTTCGTTGTAATAAAATTACATTGTGTTCTCATAGGCATGGAAATCGATAATATAGTAATACTATCTTTCTTAGCGTTGTATTTCACTTCCTTTATTTGTTACACTAAGTGATTCGATTAATCAAATTATTAGCTATATTTGATTATTGTGGATATTGCATTCTATAATTATTCTAATAATGCTATTGGATTTCACTTCTGCTATTGGATTTCAATGCTATTTCAATGCTATTGGATTTTGAATTCTATATTTGTTACGGTACCGAGGGAAAATGTTCAGAATATTTAAGTTAAATTTCTGCTTTCTGCTAACACGAAGAGAATAAATAGGGGACTGAATTGTAGATTTAATAAATTTTCAAATGGTATCCCATGTAAATACATTTTCTAGCACGTAATTTCAAATAATTCAAACATGTTCCTTCATAATGTTACCGTATCACCAGTTTAAAGTAGTGTTAGGAATTATGTAAATTAATGAAATAAATATGTACATAATTTATATACATCAAGAATACTTAAAAATGCTAGAGATATTTTTAATTAATGCTACGTACATAAACCAAAAATAACCAGGAAAGATCATTTTATTTCATTATTTCATATTTATAAATTATTGTATTTTTAGAGGAGGACAAAATAATCCTAAGCGATCAAAAAAATGAAATATATTACTAATATCTGTTCCTCCTAATAAATATGCATGTTTATTACTACAACACTGTTGTAAGTCCCCAGTGAACAAATATTGACCTTAGTTTATAGATTAATGGATAGATCCAGACGTTTGATTATTATTATACTGTTTTACGATATCATCATAAAGTTATCTCATTTTATCATTCAATTTTATTCAGTCTTCTTCTTTTATCAATTTCTTTCCATTTCTTTCCTCTGACAAACAAGCATTCTCTAGGAAAGCTTTTCTATAAAACATTAGTCTAATCAAATTTTGCTCACGTATTTTCTATTCAATATATCCGCTCGTCGCAACAGAAATTCCTGTTAGCCATAACAACCGAGAAAACCGCACGAAATCGGTCTTCAATTAGTCATATTTTAACCTCCTCATTTCACACATGACTAATCTACGAGAGCTACACTCAGTAAACATGATATATCCCGTAAGAAATAAGAAAAGCATACGGTTGTACGTATCCAAAGCGGATGTTTCAAATGTTTGCTTCTCCGTCTTTTAAGGCTGTTCGTTATAAGACTGGTGGATTGTAAAATGTTTAAGAATTATAAATAATAAAGACCTTTAATTAGTAAAGTTAATTTATTTTCGGTGATCAAATGAGTATTCATAAGAAGTTATAAAGCATGTTTTCATCTATCTATCACACACACACACACACATATCTTATTAATAAAAGCAAGTGTTTGTGTGTGTGTGTGTGTATGTGGTCCCCAGGCGAAACTGTGAAACTTACAGCCGTGAAATTTGTCACACGGGTAGTGCAGACTATGTGAAGGTACACCTCGAAGCCCGAATTTTAAATTTTATTCTATAAAATTTTTTATTTTATGTTTTGTGCGATATTTTATGTTTTTTTTAACTTCAGATTACGATATCTCGGCAAAAAATGATCGTAGAATTTTCTTTTTTTTACAATCTAGGACTACAGACATTTCTCCTTCAAACAAGACCTCATTTGTTTAAAAATAATTTAAAACAGACTAATATTTTCATCAAAATATTAAACCCACTTTTCCGAGAAATTTACGCTCTTTTGAGCATCTACGGTCGATGCTCTTCGTGTTTTTATCTTACAAAGAAAATATTTACATCATCTGGAAGATGAAAGTTTTCTCATTCATCTAAACATCATTTCAAGTCTCTATCTTAAAATTTCGATTTTTAATTGAATTTTAAAGAACGATATGTCAACACAAATTTCCTTAGCGGGTTTTCAAATGCGGTTTGGATGAAGAACTATTTTTTCACTCATAGGCGGGGGGGGGGCTCGAAGAAAGAATTTTTAGCCCATTCGTGGAGGGTTGGACCGAACGAAATTTCTCGCCGGGGGTGGGGAATAATTTTTCTTCTGGCTGCGACTGTTAGCAGGACGTGGGATACGTAGCCACAAAATTTAGATACCTTGATTCGTTGTTTTTTAGTGTTTCCATTCTCTGACAATGATTGCTCAAGGGAGCGGGTCCCTAAACCGACCGGCTAGAAGGGCGTAGCCTGTGTCATGGGTTATGTCGCAGTATAAAAAACATAGAAAAAGTCAATTTTCTCTATGTTATTTATACTGTGTTAATTTTTTAATTGATTTTGGTTAACAAACATTCTTAAAATCCCGGGAAACGCCATCTGTAATTAGAAATACATCAAGCTTTTCCTTTCTTACAGAACAAAACTCATTTCGGAAGTTTCATTGAAGGTAAAACAAGCAATTTCTGTTGTGGCATCTAAAAAGGTATTTTAAGTAAACAATTAAACTTTGAAGCGTATTCCCATTTTTAACATTATAGTAATAAGCATTACATCTTATTAATAAAAGCGAATGTTTGCGCACGTGTGTGTGTATATGTGTGGGCGGCCCCCAGGCGAATCTGTGAAACTTAGAGCCATGAAATTTGGCACATGGGTAGTGCAGACTATGGGAAAGTGCACCTCGAAGCCCGAATTTTAAATTTTATTCTATAAAATTATTTATTTTATGTTTTGTGGGATATTTTATGTTTTTTACCTTCAGATTACGATATCTCGGCAAAAAATTATCGTAGAATTTTGATCTTTTTACAGTCTAAGACTACAGACATTTCTCCTTCACACAAGACCTCATTTGTTTATAAATAATTTAAAACAGACTAATATTTTCAACAAAATATCAAACCCCTTTTTCCGAGAAATTTACGCATTTTGAGGATCTACGGTCGATGCTCTTCGAGTTTTTATCTTACAAAGAAAATATTTACATCATCTGGAAGATGAAAGCTTTCTCATTCATATAAATCTCATTTCAAGTCTCTATTTTAAAATTTCGATTTTTAAATGAATTTTAAAGAACGATGCTTCAACACAAATTTTATACGCGATTCTTCGAACGCGGAACTCTAGGCGTTGGAATCAATCATTTATAAGAACTGCGCATGCGCACAAGGAAACGTTTTACTTACTTTTGCCGGTGTTCACTTTTTCTGTATTCTGTCAATTTTTGTTTAATTTAGTTACTTTTTTGCATAATCTTTCTTTTTATGCTTCTGTCTGAAACTCTGGAATATTTTTTATTATCATTCTAATACTTCGAAACTTAACAATGTTTACCAGGGGTGTTTTAAAACAACTGTTAATTATGTTTGTGTTTAGCTTTGAGAAAAAATAATTTTGTAAAGGTTTTTTTGGTTTTTTATGCTAAAATAGCACTTAAAAATAAAAAAAGAAACAACAACTTACCTGTAAATAGCATACCTTTTTTATAAATTGATCAATTTGAAGTAATTTTTAATGAAATTTAGCTAAAACACCTATCATTCTGCACAAAATCCTAAAGCTAATATTTTAAACTAATTTTAGCTTTTGATTGGGGAAATTTTTGATGTTAAAACATGTTAGCAATGTATTACATATGCATTATTTTGTACGTCAAATATAGTTGCACATTAATTTTATACAAATTTCTGGTATGACTTTCTTAAGTAGCATGATTTATTTTTTCTCGATTATATCTTTTTCTTAATTGGCATATTTTGAGAACATAAATTTTTCAAATTAAAAAAAACACAAATAACAGTTTAGGTTAACAAGAATTATTGTCAAGAATTATATTTCACATGATTGGACAAGCCACAGATCAAGAAGTGTTCAAATTAAAGGAGGTAAGGTTAATTTTTTTTGCATGCAGTAATTTTTTCATATCCTGTTAAATGATTCATAAATTAGGATCGATAGCTGATTTATACCTCATTTATATTTTCAGAATTTAACTTCTTACTTCTGTTTTAACTTTCCTTTCTATTTTACCATCATGTTTTGTTTTGCCATTATTGAAGTGTGTAAAATATTTTTCATTGCTTACTACGATTTAAAAAATGTTTTTGTATTATTGGCCTGAGCAAATCTGCCCGCAGTCTGTACTTTTTCATTCATACTGTGTTATTCATACTGTTATTTTTTCTACGTTATTTATACTGTATTTAATTTTTAAATTGATTTGGAATTCTTTAATTTTCAGCTTTTCCCGAACGATTTTCCGAATCTTTACCCCGGAAAGAGAAGCGAGACTCGAAGAAATCAGACAACAACAGCAAAGAATAGTTGAACAAAAACCACAGGATCGTCATGATTTGTTAGCAAGAGTATTTCATCAGAAAAACAAAAATCACTTATGAGTCTCATCACAAAGGCAAAGAATTTTGGAGAAGTTAGGTGTGATATGTACACCATAATTGCAGTTTTGGCTGATTTAAACTCTGTATTGTCACATATTGATGCCCCTGTAGCAGTAGTGGATTACATGGTTAACTGGAGTTACTCATTTTGTTCCATTTTAAAGGAATTAGGCTGTGGTTCATATGGGAATGGCGTTTAGAAACTTACGGCATATGAGGCAGATATTACGGATCAAATAATAGCTAAAGATGACACCACTTCAGTCAGTTGTCACAAAACAACTGTCTCCGTCCACATGTTGCAGAAGCCTCCTCTACACGATTTCTTCATTCGGGAATGGCGTTTAGAAACATACGGCATATGAGGTAGATATTTCGGATAAAATAATAGCCAAAGATAGCAAGTGTCTATAGACAATGCGTTGATTGTCCCGTATTGCCCTCTACTAACCACAATTTTCAATGCCCATATAAACGTAGAGTACTGTAATTCAGTTTTATAGTGTTGCTTGTGAGTGAAACGCTGGTGTGTGGTTTTCAAATGATTTTAGCTTTTACTGGAAATTAGCAGAACATTAGAATCCAAAACAGTAATCGTTTGGAAAGTTTTTATTCACATACACAACTCACTACCATAATACTCTTAAAATTTATATTATAACGCATTTCGGTTACTGCTGGTGTTTGTAAACACACGATCTAAATTGCCATGCTCATTTCAGAAATTTCTCATTGAGATGATGCTCATTTAATGCGTGTTTTCAAAAGTGAAATATACCATGTTCTGTAAATGCCCCGAAAATATTTCTATATTGGAGATGTAGACAGATTAAAGAATTTAAGTAAAGTTTTGTGTAATTTATACATTTGTGTGTGTTTAATTAATTAGATTAATATATTTATATTTTTTATACGTTTTATTCTTGCATTCTTTTAGGGGTTTATAGTGTTGCTTGGGAGTGGAACACTGGTGTGAGGTTTTCAAATGATTTTAGCTTTTACTGGAAATTAGCAGAACATTAGCTTTCAAAACAGTAATCGTTTGGAAAGTTTTGAATTTAAGTTATTAAATGCTGATCACGAGATTTCTTTTCTTTTTGTGATACTTTAAATTAATTTTGCGTCACGTGCATAACAACGAAATTAATTGACAAAGAAACTAATAAAATACAGTAAAAGATAAAATTTAACCACTAGAATAATTGAGATGGAAATTTTTTAAAATTTAGTTCAAATTAGTATGTTTTATGGATATTAAATCAAATCTATATATAAATATGTAATTTCCTCTCAAAATATGCTTCACCATGACGATAAATAAGTCCCAAGGCCCAACTTTAAAATATGTTGGCGTACATGTACGAGAAAATTTTTTCTCGCACGGTCAGTTTTACGTATCTTGCTCACACGTAAGTTCGCAGACAAGCCTGGTAATATTAGTTCCGCCCAATGAAGAAACAAAATATATTGTTTATAAGAAAATCATCTAAAAAGCAATTTTACTACTTTTTCATTGTAATTATCCTAAAATGTACCCCGTAGTGAAGCACGGGTATTCAGCTAGTATATATATATATATATATATATATATACACTTAAAATCCAAAACATTATGACCACGCCTACATTTTGCAATGAATTCGCTTGGATGACGTGAAAGGCACGTGATCAGGTGGAAGTGGTATTTAACTGCTGCTGGACAGTCTGAAGAATCATTCTTTCACTTACTTCTGTGTGTGATGGGAAAGGCTGCGGATCTAAGCGACTTTGATAGAGGGCAGATTGTAATGGCTCGAAGGCTCGGAACAAGTATTTCCGAAACTGCACGACTCGTGGGTTGTTCGCGACCTACAGTTGTTAGTACTTATGCAAAGTGGATGAATGACGGTGAAACCAGCAGTAGACGACATGGTGTTGGACGTCCACAAGCTATCAAAGAAAAAGATCGTCGGAGACTGCCTCGCATGGTGAAGCAAAACCGGAGCCAGACAGTGGCTCAGCTGACAGCCGAATACAATGCAGGGCCAAGTAGAATAGTATCGCAGCACACTGTTGAGCGGACACTGTTGGATATGGGGCTACGCAGCAAACGTCCCACTCGTGTGCCTTTGCTGACCAAGCGTCATCGCTAACTGCTCCTCCGCTGGTCCCGGGAACATCGCTACTGGTCCATGGATCAGTGGGAGAGAGTTGCCTGGTCAGATGATTCACGGATTGTCATTCATCACGCCGATGGCCGTGTCAGGATACGCCGTCTTCCAGGCGAACTGTTGCTCCCTCAATGTACAGTAGGTCATACACAGGCCGGTGGTGGCGGTATTATGCTTTGGGGGTCGTCCTCTTGGGCGTCTCTGGGACCCGTGGTTGTGGTAAAGCAGACCATGAATGCTACAGGGTATCTGAACATCATTGCGGACCAGTTGCACCCTTACATGGCCTCTGTTTTTCCAGCTGGAAATGGAATGTTCCAACAGGACAACGCCCCGTGTCACAAGGCTAAAATTGTGTTGGAGTGGTTCCAGGAACATGATGCTGAATTCCAGTTAATGTCCTGGCCGCCTAACTCACCGGATCTCAATCCGATAGAACACATTTGGGATGTCATGGGACGGCAGCTCAGATTTCAAAGACCACTAATTCGCAATGTCTCGGATTTGCGTGACCGTTGCTTAAACATCTGGTACAATCTGTCTCCGGCCATCTACCAAGGACTTGTGGCATCCATGCCAAGGCAGGTTGAAGCTGTGTTGCGCGCCAAATGTGGTCCAACTCGTTATTGACAGGTGGTCATAATGTTTTGGCTCTTGAGTGTATATATATGTATATATATATATATATATATATATATATCAGCCATTGAGCACTATTGCCATTGAACAGCGTGTGTGTTTCGCGAACACTATTGTCGATACCATTGACAGAAAAAAATTTGATGTGAATATGGTTTGGTTTAGCGACGAAACCCACTTTCATTTTGATGGGTACTAGCCCAGTCAAAATAGGTTTTATGGCTAAAAAAAATATGAAAGTTTTGAAAATGGGTGGAAATGTTTGTTTAGGCATGCTAATGACCATACTAGAAGTCCCCACTGATCAGATTTGAGCTTTCGCCGCCATCTTGGAAAATGTGTACTCCTTTTTGGTTTTTTGCAAGTAACTTGAAAAATATTGATTTTATGTAAAACATTTGAAATTAAAAATTGAAGAGCACTAAATTGTGAACAAAAACGTCATTTGCATTTTTTTAATAAATTGAACACGAAAAAAGATAATTGACTTTGAAAGGAGCGAACCATCACACCTGGGGCACGGATGCGCGTATCCGTCTCCATCGCGATGGGGGGAAGACCCGCGCATGTGAGCCAAAAGTCTTGTATACTAACGTTTGTCAAATCTCCGCATATCAAAGCTCAAGAGAAAGTTGCAACAACACCCAATCCATTCTTATCAGGATGTATTGTCAGGCTTGGTTTATTCTATATTTTTATATCATACTTAGGCTGCATTGGGTACATAATGGCTGGAGGTGAGTTAAAATAAATATTAACTTTGATGTACGTAACTACGTCAGTAGAAAAAATTTTGCCTGGCCATGCATATGCTAGAAAAATCCTAGCTCATTTATCTTCTCAAACATCTTTTACAAAAATAATTTTTGACGCCATGGACACATCTGATTTCAAAGCAATAATCTCTATGGGTTGTTTAAAGATTTTGATGGGGTTTTTTGTGTATTTGCAAATAACTTGGAAAATATTAACTTTTATGTAAAAAAAGCTTAATATAAAATTTAAAGAAAATTAAATTGTGTACAAAAAATATTAAATACTTTTTGTCGTAACCCTAACACGTACAAATATATTGACTATTAAATTAGCGTTCATTATGGAGGTAACGTCCAAGTCTCATTGCATGTGCTTTCCTTTGAATTATTTCCACTCCCTCATTGCGGCATTCTTGAAACACAAAATAGACTTTGATGAGTTTTGGTATGTAGATAATTGATCATTATTAATTTTATAAAAAAATGTAAAGAACTTGGATGTATTCACTACCGTATTTTCATTGTGTATAATTTTTTTAAGCTTACCTTCTTATGGCTGACGTGCTTTTTTCGGTACAGGATTGTTCGCGTCATCAGTCTTGAAAAGATCATCTATGGGGCAGCTATCATAACTTCCTTCATCAATTCCTTTTATTGGATCGTCATGATCTACAGGGCAATAACTTCAATGGGATATGTCGTTGTGACATACTCCACTGCGGTTATTGCAGGCTGTTGTGCAGTTGATGGTTGCTTTCCGATACACGCATCTTTCTCCCCAGTCAGTCTTGCTGTTGTAAAACACTATGCTTAAAACTGAATCGGGAGCCACTGCATCTAAAGTTGAGATGGGCACGAGGGTTTTCTCTTGACGTTTCCGGTCCCACACTTCAGGATTCAATTCATTCCCAAACCACTTCTGCACTTGATGATACAACCGAAAGGAAAGTAGCCTGGCCTCCTTTTCAATTGAGGGAATAAAAGAAACGTATGGTTTTATTTTAGTGTGAAATTTTGCGAAGCATTTGTACCTAAAGTTATTTAGGGACTGTTTACTGGAATGTGCTCCATACCAGATCAGAAGAAAGCATTCTCCTGCTTGAACTATCATTGTGCGATAAGTTGCATTTATTAACTACTGTCATGTTGTGTTCCATATCTTTAATTTGGGACATTTTTATGCAAATTTTCTTTCCTTTGTTGAATGCTGCAGAAGTAGTGTCACATCCACTGAACGCATGTAGTAAAAGGATACTTTGGTAAGTCTCGATGATTGTATTTCATTTGATGAATATATTTTTTTCTTTGATTTCCCTTTGCCTGATTTGACAGGGAAAATGTCTTTTTTCTGTAGGAGTGAGAGCTGTTAACAGGACCAGGTGGTCAACATCTTCACCAATGGTTACAACGATGTTACCAGAACATGCTTCATTTATTGCAATATTTATAATGAGAATGTCGGCGACGTCATTACTTTGTCGGAATCGAATCCCATCGTTTCCCACCTCAGCTGATAGAATGCTGATCAATTCGCTCTTATTGTTTTCATTTGAAAGGAACTATTCTTGTTGAACAGTAACTCGCACGTTTCCATCAAAATTTATGTCTACAGAGTTTTTCACTATAGACCGTATATTTTGTTCAATTTTTTTTTTAGTGTTAGTGGTGTTGGATAAGCCATTAAAAACGACTATACAGCTGGTATCATAATGCTTTTTATATAGTTAATTTATGCAAACTGCTGGAAAAGTTAAGTGTTCCCCTATTGACACTGTGTAGGAGAAAACCACTGTCCACAATGTTGACCACTTCAGGAGGTTAAGGTCTTAGTTTGGAACTTCAAAAATGTCGTACATGGCCAATGTCGTTGTCTCTCGCATACCAGCTTCATTAAATAGAGCCAACGGAAAAGAAGCTAACTCATATTATAAATAAAATGCTAGGTCTTCGTCGCTTTGTTTAGCAATCGCTATCCTCTGAAAGAGCAACAACGGGTTTACTACTATATTGAAACCGTTCCTTTCACCGTACAGTTGACGGAGATCAAGTTTTCATAAGTTCTACCATTTCAATGTACTGAACCCAGAGGGCTGCAGTGGGGCCATTCTCTTTAACTGCTTCAAAGTCATCCTCATTTTAATCTCATATACGATGGCTCGTATATGAGTATGTCCGTTTATGGTTTCTAGCGATAGTAGTTCAGTAGCAAAATCTCTAAACAACTCATTGAGATTATTACTTTTGAAATCAGATACTATATCCATGGCGTCAAAAATTATTTTTCCTAAAGCTGTTTGGGTAATTAAATTAGCTAGGATTTTTCTAGCGTATGCATAGCCAGGCAACATTTTTCTACTGACATAGTTGCATATATCAAAGTTAGTATTTGTTTTTACCCACCTCCAGCCATTATGTACCCAATATAGCCTAAGTATGACATAAAAATATAGAATCCACCAAGCCTTACAATACAACCTGATAACAATGGACTGGGTGTTGTTGCAACTTTCTCTTGAGCTTTGATATGCAGAGATTTGACAAACCTGAGTATACAAGACTTTTGGCTCAGATGCGCGGATCATCCTCCCATTGCGATGGGGAGGCCCCGCGCATCCGCGTCCCAGGCGTGATGGTTCGCTCCTTTCAAAGTGAATTATCTTTGTTCGTGTTCAACTTATAAAAAAATGTAAATGACTTTTTGTTTACAATTTAGTGCTCTTCAATTTTTAAATTCAAATGTTTTACATAAAATCAATATTTCTCAAGTTACTTGCAAAAAACCAAAAACGTGTACACATTTTCCAAGATGGCCGTGAAATCTCAAGTATGATCCGTGGGGACTTTTAGTATGTTCATTAGCATGCCTAAACAAACATCTCCACCAATTTTCAAAACTTTAATATTTTTTTAGCCATCCGTCAAAATCAGGTCTATTTTGACTGGGGTATACAGCAATAAGCAGAATTGCCACATTTGAGAGACTGAAAATCCCCATTTCACGATCGAGAATTTTCTCCACCCCAAACGGGTAACTGATTGGTGTGCAATGTCAAGTCGTGGAATCATCGGTGCGATTTTCATTGAAGGCACGGTGACTGCTGGACAATATGTTAAAATTTTAGAAAATGATCTCATTCCTATTATCCAAAGTGACCCAGATTTCGAAAAGATGTGGTTTATGCAGGACGGAGCACGACCCCATCGGACCAATAGAGTGTTTGAAGTCCTGGAAGAATACACTGGAAAGCGTATTCTGCCTTTGGGGTATCCAGAGGCCACTGGAGTGGGAATCGCTTGGCCGCCATAATCTCCTGATTTCAACCTCTGTAACTTAATACTGTGGGGCAATATTAAAGGCAAAGTTTACGCAAATAACCCCGAAACCATCGCTGAGCTCAAAACGGACATTCAGAAGGTCACCGAAAGCATCGATGTCTCGACACTTTAGCGAGTTTTGCAGAATTTTGCTCTTCGTCTGCGTCACATCATATCCATCGATAGCAAATATATGGAATATGTCATAAACTAAATCCGATTATCTGTAGTTACTTTTCAAATTTGAACAAAATTTTTGAACTCAGTAATTTTTTAAAATTTGATTTTTTTATTACACAAAGCTCAATAATTGTCACCCTGTATATATATATATATATATATATATATATATATATATATATATATATATATATATATATATATATATATATATATTGAAAAAATTTAGTTTTATTCAGAGAAAAAATGCCCGAATACAAATGTCAGAAAAAAATTAATTTATTGATCAATTATATAAATTAAGAAAAGACACTAAAGTAAACTGTTAAACAGACATTAGATTTTCAAGACATGAATTTGTAGGAGTTTTGGACCTTTTTCCGAACACTTTCAGCGTCCCTTTTCCCGTATATTTTGCCACAGATTACCTTACTTATTGTTGAATATTCATATATCTGGGAACTTCATTTTTAGTCTCTCTCCGCAACTGTAACTCATAGAAATCTTCTGAAGCCTACTTTTCCTTTCCAACGATATACAATGCATGATAAAAAACAGTAATAGAAAAAATCTAGCTACATTAGGCCTCTGATTCAATGACGATTTATTGTAGACAGTTCCTTTCGCGTAAGTATTTACATATTTCTGGGAATTCGTTGACAATATGCCAGTCTAGAAGTTTAAAAGTTTCACAGTTTGAGATTAAAGTCGTTCAATTTCTATACATACATATATATATATATATACATGCACTTATCATATTTCATATATAATATTTGGGATTGTGATGATATACGTATTGGAGCACATGTTGCCGCCAATGAGAATTTCGGTAAAAGAGATAGCTGTGATCACTTCTGAAGTTTGAAGTCTGTGGAGAACTGGCCTTTTCTGTACTGAGAGATCAGACGATCATGTAGCAAGTTACTGTTAATATGTCTTAGATGTATTTCCTTTTTAGTTGAAATAAATATTGTGGCTGTGTACCAAAAGCTGTTTCTAAACGAAACCACAACAGATAGCATTTTGAAGAGACGCCTGCTTAGGAGCGTCACAGCACATAATGCATCTTTTAATAAAACTAATGATTTTTCAACTAAATAACCTGAAAAGGAATAATCTAAAATGGTACTCTGGAGGCCCGTATTGTACAATATAAATAGTACTACTATTCATGGGTAAATGGAGGATTGAGTTCCACCAAATCACAATAGAAGTTACCCACATTTTGGGCTCAGATTGGCTATCAGATTCATAAACAAAGGAGACAGCAATCGCTCAACAATCAGCCGTGGAAGAAACCAGGACATATTGCATTTTTTAACCCAATGGATGACTCTCTAGGGAAAGGGGAGAACAAAAGCCAAATAATGTGCTTAAAAACCTTTTACTCTTATTGTTAGATTTTCGGTAGAGCAAAATTTGCATTTTACAAGACCTTTTTAAAAGGATCAGTGCCATTTTTGATTTTATTTTATTGTTAAATGTATGATTCAACTCTTTACATTACTATTTTAGTCGCAAAAGAGCAAACGGCTAAGATGCGAAAAGGTATTTAGTTAAAAAATGATAAGTGTTTTTGCGTATGGAAAACCGCAAACAAGGTTTTAAAAAATTTGAAGCTAAAACGTATAATAATTTTAAAAAGGCAACTAGCTGCCATCTCCGAATGTCTTTGTAGATTTAATGAGATTTTACTTTTAACATTTTGTTTTCATAAAGTATCTTGTGAACATAAAATCTAGATACGTTTTGTTTTTGTGTAAGACGTATAATTTCATCAACTGCCAATCATATTACACACGATTGCTAGGTCAAAAATACAACTCATCCAATCTCCAGAATGCTCTAACAATTAAAATATCTTGGCGATGTTAGAGATACATATTTGAAAGACTTCCCTTGAAAATATAGCCCGAAATAATACTTATATTTGTGAAAAGCTAAAGGACATATTTTTCCATTCGTTAGAAATCTGGCTTTTGAAATTATTTATAATAGGCCATACAATTGAAAACTGAAAATATTTATCAATATTTGTTTCACATGAAATTACATTAAGTCAGTTTTATGCTAGTCATTGAAATCTGTGCGAAAATTCAGAGATTCCGAGAATCAAAATTAGTTTTTAACTAGATTATTGAATTTAAACTATATGATATTACTTTGCTATAATATTCATGCATTACCGATATGCCAGCTACTGAAATTTTGAAAAAATATGCTTCTACATTTTCGTTGTTGGCAGAAACTTGTTTTAAAGTTTGGTAATTCATACTGCAGTTATTCTTTCAAAATTTAACACTTTATGTCGGTGATATTCATATTAAATTTGTGATTATAACGAAAGGTATCAAATATATGTTTAGTACATATAGCTAGATAGTCTTTATGGACAACTCTTCATATAAATTTTAAGCATGCGACATATAAATATTTAATAATTACTAATTTAGGAATTGGGGCAGTAAATTAATTATGAATCCATTTCTAAACAACGACTGCTACAACTAGTTGCTGGTTGAGATCATTTAAAAAGTGCAATTAAACTAAAGATACATTCGATCGCTTTTTGTTTGATGGTCGTCACATCCTCAAACCGTCGTCCTTTAAGCTTTGGAAATGCGAAAAAGTCGCATGGAGAGAGGTCTGGTGAGTAGGGAGGTTGTGGGACTTGAAAGGTGCCATGTTTGGTTAAAAAATTTTGAACCACGTGTGAGGAGTGAGCAGGGGCATTATCGTGGTGAAGCATCCATTTCCCAGATTTCCACTTTGCTGGTCGTTTCCTCCTCACGGAATCACGAAGTCGCCTGAGCACATCACGGTAGAACACTTTATTAATGGTTTGTCCATCTCTCGATGGTCTCTCCACCTCTCGCAATCTCTCGAACTGTCATTTGTCGATCTGATCGCACCACAGCACGAACCTAATCCACTTTGACATCATTTCTCGATGTTGATGGACGCCCTGATCGTGCATCACTTTCCACAGATTCCCTTCAAACTTTAAAACGTCTAAACCATTGAAACACTTGAGTTCGGTCCATAGCATCATCACCGTATGCTTTCTTAAGCAAATCGAACGTTTCGGTTGCCTTTTTTCCAATTTTATTACAAAATTTCATGCAAACACGTTGCTCAGTAGATTCCGTCATGATCCAATCCGACACGAGACTTCCACTGCGTTCACTTTTCGTTATTGATACAAGAGAACCGCGCTTCGCAGTGCTTGGCTAATTGCCAACATAACAAGTTTACATACCTTTTGATATGCTAATTAGCGTTCGCACGCAGAGCGATGTCTGTATTATGTTTTATACATTCAGTCCGGATACTTTACGGACAGCCCTCGTGTATATATATATATATAAACCCTTAATGGCCGTTCTTACAAAGAAGGTAGGAAATTTCCCGTTCTAAGGAGGGATTCCGAAAAATGGGCCCCGTAAGCCATAGGTTAACTGTTGAATCAATTTGAAAAGAGGTAAATATTTCCACTAAAGGAATATATAGTGTCTTAAAATTCATAATAGAAACTAAGAATGACAATTAGTTTTTAACTGTTTCAATTATATATTAATTAAGAGAATTCTTCAGTTACTAATTCTTTAGTTACTTTAGTTCTAACTAGTTTAAAGTGTTATTTCTCGTAAACAATTTTTAAGAAGCTACGTGTTCCTGTTGTACGGATTCCACAAATATCATGTAAGTGATCCCTTTCTAAACCGATCATTTAGTTAAACACCCACTTGGCCATCGTGATATATGTTCCTCTTTTGTTCAAATCCCATTTTTTTCCGTTTACGTTTGAGTGGCTGTCGTCCGTTAAATGCTGTTGAGAATTTGATCTGAGCGTAAAATTTTTGTACTTATCTATCACCATAAAAAAAAATGAAATCCTCTGAAAGATTGATTGTCACGACGCGATAATTTCAAATAAGTATTTCGAGGAAAGGGAATTTTTTTGTTAGACTCAAAATAGGTTCTGACGGGACAAAGATGACTCTTGAAAAGAACAAAATAGCACTAAATATGAGGTAAGATAAGTTTTATAGTCTCCAACATAAACAAGAAATTACCCCCTTAAGATTAGAAAATAAGGAAAATATATTTATTTTATATATCCTAAATATACTTATGAGCAAATTTTGATTTGTATTGAATTAGAAGTCAATGTGTTCAAAATATGCATTATTCTAAGCATACTTAAAAGAAAATTTCTTAAGGTTTTATAAGGGAGGAATAGAATTAAATTCTGCATTTGGAGGAGCTGAGTGAGAATGTTTTAATCCTCAGAATGTCTAGGTTAGTAGTTGAAAGGAGGAGAATCGTGCAACAGAAATATAAATATTTTTTACATTTAACATCAGCCTCTTTACGACCTGAGAAATAAAAACCAGACGCTTAATAAGGACGTTATTGCTTAGTTTAGTACCTTTATATTGATTCCTTCCTTAAGACCTCTTCTTTATTGCTGCTTGAGTAGAATGTCGTGTCTAGTTAGATGTATAAAGTTACTTTTTTGTTGACTTCTAGCCCGAATGTTAAAAGATCCCATAATTAAGTAGCTCAGTAACGGAATGCGAGTAATGGAAAGCCATGCTTAGCATTAAGAGACATTGAAATGTATTTGCTCTTTATGAAATTCCTTTGTAGTAATGAAAAATGCTATGAGATAACTCATAGTTATGCAATTGGCATCCTTGCATCTGACAAGTATATTTCGACTTCCAGACAACGTAACATACAGAAAAAAGAAAGCATATGTTGTTATAAAGAAATTAAAAACAACAATATGCAAATGACCTGCTTTTTTATAAATATAAACATATTTTGATATTCATGGAAGGATTTTACCTTAGGTACAATTTCAAAAATTTTTACTTCTTATTTTGAGCTTCCTAAATAATTTCCTACTTAAATAAAATTATCTAGCAAAAACATTTAAAAACTTGTAAATCAATTTGTACATTTATTTTCAATGCTAGCTTGGTGATTAAGGGAAAAAATATCAACATAAACTAACAATGGCATATTTTCCTACCTAGTAATTGCAAAGAGTCCACTTTCACAAATAATATTTTACTTGTTAATATCTCATACATTATTTTGCTCCCATATCAATTTTACGCATACTAAAATCGTATCCCGCACTGAAACGACAGAGACAAGCATATCAAATCTAAGGGAGGGAACATCGTGGCAAACTTTATTATGCATATCGCCACATGAACATGCATCAAACAGACTCTAGGAAAGCTGTATTACACAGGCGATATGTATTTACTGTTCTCGAAGCAGGTAATAAAATTCACATGGCATTTTTTTATGAATGCAAATAAGTTCCTTATCAGATTTTCAGCCGTAAATAATTAACTTTGTCAAACGAAACGGGTACCCTATTCTAGCGACAAGTTAGTGTAGCCCTACTATAATTTCATCTATTGAAAACGGTCGTTAGCTCTGAAATCAGAGAGGCGAGAGATTCTCCAAATCCGCTTTCTTCACGGATGGGTGACAGAAGTCGAAACTTAGAAACAAACCTGCAGGGAGATAGTAGCCTACACGAAGCACAAACTTTGGATTTAAAGCTTTAAGGATACCTAAGAGTTAGTGGATAATCTAAGATTGGATGTGATGCAATATTTCAAAATAGTGCACACTGCAGATAAACGTCCATGTGGCTTATTTGTGCGAGAATATATATGGAACACTTCAGTTTATGTGTAAATAGATTTTACATAAAAGGGCGGATATAAATTATTCATAGCATAATCGTTTGTCATGCGCCAATTCCTTTAAATTCAATTTCAGAATGCAAGCTTTAATAAGTAGAGCTCTCTAGGATTCATGGAAATAAACTCAGGTTGAAACGCTCTGCAGGATTCAATGCTTTATTAATGGTATTTGCAGATGAAATTGCCACGTATGCCTGCAAGAAGCTGAGTTTCTGAAAACGTATCGAATATCTTCCGAAGTTAAATGTTCAAACACTCTTTGTAGTTTGAATAATAAATTTATTCAAACATAGTTCTATAGCTTTGCTCTTAAATTTTATGATTTAAATTTCAATATTGTGTGAAACGGAATTATATTAGCATGGCTATTAGGCAGATGTCAAAAGATTATTTCTGTAATATTAATAATTAATTTCTATATATTTTATTAATTTCTTAGATTTTATGAAACAATAAGAAAAGTATATTTTTTTCAATATATTACTGATTATTCTATCGAAGTCATTTTCTCAATGCTATATTGATTTTGCAAAGACTGAAAATTAGATGTATAATATTTCTTATCTATAGCGAAGAATGAGTTTTTCTTCAACCAAAGTTTTTTTCCCTCACAAAAAATTTATTTGTAATACATACAAAATATCAGCTTCAAAAATTTAGTTGATAAGTGAAAAACATTTATCCATTTTTAGTGTAAGTAAAAATTAGGCATAGCATTTCCTTATTTATTAACTTTGTTCACAGGACAAATATTTCTAAAACTATATTATTCTTACAACTAGTTGCTGGAATAGAGAAGAGCAAAATTTTAAAGGAAGAAGAGCAAAATTTTAAAGGAAAAAAACGTACAAAAGAGATTTATAGGAAGACACCATTTCGTATGTATTCAGCGTCACCCTTATGTTTACGAAACATGTCAAATATATATGAACAGATAAAACTTGAAATATTCAAAACAAAATATGAAGAAAAAACAATGTGAAGAACGAACGAACGAACGAACACGAACACACACACACACACACACACACACATATATATATATATATATATATATATATGTGTGTGTGTGTGTGTATATATATGTGTGTGTGTGTGTGTGTGTGTAAGTAATGAATTTTCACGGAGTAACGATGAAATATCAGGCCAGCGATTTCTTACCGAATCAGGATATTCGAGGAGTTTTCGGGTAGTAGTCGTGGAGAGCTTTTGGGGAAGGCACACAGACAGGGAGTCCGGAGTGAAAAATGTACTTCCATCGTCTTATTCTTATTTTATTTTTGGATCACTCACTGGACAGCTTACAACAATGGTCGTGCCTTACACTTAGGCACGGATATAACACATTTTTGACAGTCAAGAACTCCGGAAGCCACCGGAGCTGTACATAATGGTGAAAAATACCACAGCGCAAAAACTACATGTTGCCAGACCCGAGATCATACACAGAAGACGGCAGAAATTCTAGTTCTATGCCCTTGAGTACAGGCACGCTGAACTTCCAATTGGTTTAAACGTGACACCTGACCCCAATCACGCCACTTCGGATGAGTTCACAGGATTACGTCATATTCTAGAACACTCTTCTTATATAATCTGTGGGCGCGTGGCTTGCTTAAGGGGAAACTAATAGATTAATTTGGTCTTTAGGTCAAATTCAGGGATAATGCTCTATTGAGGTAGGACAAAGTTAATGAAGGAAAACGATTGAAATTCGTTCCATATATATTTATATATATATATATATACCGGGTGCGTCATAAATTCGTGCAAACTTCAAAAATTCATAATAAAAGAAATAATGCTCGGAAAATCTTTCTGGTTACGCTAATATGATCAGAGGGATTTTGGATTTTTTTCATGTAAAAAAATAAAAGTTTCCAAAAGTAACCGAAAGAGGGCGCTCACACGTCTTACTGAGACGTTTTATGCAAATCAGGCTATCAATAAAACACCTGGTTGAAAATGGATCCGTCGTTCGAAGCCGGCAGCATGCTTTCTTTACCATATCGAGTGTTGGTTGTTAAACTTTTCTACAAGAATGATGAATCCCCAACTGTTGCATTGCGAAAGTTTCGCACGGAGAAAGGACTGAAGGCTCGAAAAAGACTTATTTCATTCAATGGGATACTGAATTTAGTACGACGTTTTGAGGAAGCGGGGAGTTTGGATGATCGTCCACGAATTGGCAGACCATCCTTGAGCGCGGACCGCGTCCATGTTGTACAAAGTTCCATGGAAAATTTGGCAGCCGGGACATCAACGGGAAGTAGCAGTGCTTGTGAAGCTGGGAGAAGAACGGGAATTCCGGAACCGTCGATTCGACGTATTCTGCATGGAATGTTGAATCTGTATCTGTACAAAATCCATGCACTTCACCAGTTATTACCGGCAGATACAGATGCAAGACAAATATTTGCTACATGGGCTCTGGCACAAATGGAAAGTAACCCACAATGGTTGCTGAATGTCATGTGGACGGATGAAGCCCACTTTTCACTGCATGGTGACGTTAATACGCAAAACAATCGTATATGGGCGACATCAAACCCTCGTGAGTATCTGAACTGGCCACTACATTCTCCTCGTGTGACTGTTTGGTGCGGTTTCACCGCGTCTTTTATTCTGGGCCCTTTCTGTTTTGAAGAGCCTTGTCCTGAATTCGGGTGGAAAACCTGTACAGTCACTGCAGCACGGTATCTTACGCTTTTGAGTGACCACGTTAATCCTGCATTGAAGGAAAGACATGCGTTACCTGTTGTCACATTCATGCAAGATGGTGCGCCGCCCCACATTTTACATGATATCAAGACGTTCTTGTTGGAATATTTCACTGAAGACCGAGTGATAAGTAGAGGTTGTAAGTTTCAGTGGCCCTCACAATCACCAGACTTAAACCCGGCGGATTTTTGGTTGTGGGGATACTTAAAGTCTCGTGTGTACCGGGGTTCCCCAACCACTTTGGTGGAACTGAAAAATGCCATTCGACAGACAGTCGCTGCCATCGATGGCGACATGCTACACCCCGCTGTAATGGGCGTAGTGACGCGCCTCACTTGCCTATTACCTTGTGCTGGTGGTAATGTTGAACATCTATTTCTTTAAAATAAATGCACAGTCTCATGTTATTGTGATATGTTTGATTTTCTGTTTGTGTTTGCCTGATTTGGATAAAACGTCTCAGTATGACATGTGAGCGCCCTCTTTCGGTTACTTTTGGAAACTTTTTTTTATATGGAAAAAAATCCAAAATCTCTCTGATCATATTGGTGCAAACAGAAAAATTTTCCGAGCATTATTTCTTTTATTATGAATTTTTGAAGTTTGCACGAATTTATAACTCACCCGGTATATATATATATATATATATATATATATATATATATACAGTGGAATCTCGATCTGTCGTTTTCGAAGGGACCGACTAAACTATACGATGGATGCGGGAATACGATAGATGCGGGAACATACAAAAAAGTATTAATATACCTTAAAGTTTGATGTACCTAAATTATATTTACTCACATACATAAATGCATACATACCCGTAGTGTAACTGAAGATAAAATTATAAAGTTGTACTGAAATCCAAGATAATAATAATAAAAAAAGAAATACACGTAGATACACAGGAATTTTGATTAAAATAAAAGTACTTAATCGTCGTTTGTTTTTTGGCAGTTTTCTCTCCATAAGTAAACAATATTTTTTTTTGTGTTGCAAATTGTATTCTTTTCGGTATCGGTCATTGTATGAGATTATAAAGAAGCGGCAGCCGTGAATCGTTTGTAACTAGAACCATTCCTTTGGACTGGATAGGGTCCGACATAAGACCACCAGGAAGTTCTGCTTCCGGGTGAAACACTCATCGGCTAGTATAGAACTGCAGTAATCAGAAACTTCGCACACACTAGACCAAACACCAGGGCGCCTCCATTCCAAGGCCAACAAAAAAGCTGACTGTGAGCCATTTCTGATAAGAACAGAAATGTTGAATAGTGGGGGAAATTTGGAATGAGTTGCCGAAAATAGGGTACTCCAGGGGCTAAAGAATTATGAAACACCAACAACCAACAAATAATGGGAGTGGTACAATAAAGCTAATCCACGCTAAACAAGACAAAACAAAAATACGAGACCGTGGATCTCAAATGTTCTGCTCATTGTTTAATTAGAGCGTCATTCTAGCTCAATCCAGACATTTATATTTCAGGTTCAGTTAATATGAAAAAAACGATCTATCAGATAAATAAATTTTAAGCTGCGATATCCTAAACGAATATTGCGGGAAAACGATGGATCGAGGAACGATCCATGCGGTTTTTGTTGTTTGTTTTCTATGAAATTTATTCGGGACTGGGTGAAATAAACGATACATACGGGAAAACGATCGTTCGGGGAACGATCGATCGAGGTTCCACTGTATATATGTCAAGGATTTAGTGGGGAAAGAATGATCACTCTACATTTAAAGGGGGCATAGTAATTAATTTATTGTCGTGGCGTAATTCGCCACTATTCTCATATCTTGGTTCGAAATGCATCGGGAGAAAAAGGGGAATCCTCGGGTTTTTTGTTGGATTTGATTGACATCCGTGGTCACGCCCATGGTTCATCTCCGGTGTATGCGTCGCAGAGATCTTGTGGGCATGCGCGATGGCTTTAGATGGTAAAAGACAATAGCATTTTGGTAAGACGGTGGTAAATTCTTGATTAGGACAGTCACGCGTCGCACGGGAGCTTGATGAGTTCTTGATAAGACTATCAGATTGAATCGGGTAGTGTAATATTGGGAAATAAACGATGTTAGATGTATTAATTGTAGTTCTTTGCCACCGGCCTGTTAAGTCATTGACTGCTATAACTTTAATAATTATGTAGAGATAGATTAAGAAGGAGTAAAGCTTGGATGTAAGACGACGTACTGGGAATGGGTGAGAAGCGGGCTCGTCATATATATATATATATATATATATATATATATATATATATACAGTGGAATCTCGATCTATTGTCTTTCAAGGGACCGATTGAAATGAACGATAAATGCGGGTAAACGAGAGATGCGGAAACATAACACATCAATATGATCGTTGGGACAGGATAAAATGAACGACACATACGGAAAAACGATGGATCCGAAAACGATCAATCGAGATTCCACTGTATATAGATAGATAGATATATAGAGAGGGAGATATGTAATAAAAACACCCCGCCATTATTAATTGCCTCTTAAAAGCTAACACGTATTTTATGTTAACTGATCACTGAGTTATTTTGTTTTCCATATTAGTTAATGAAAAATAAAATGAAAAATTCCCTGCATTCTTTTGGGGTATTTCTTGTTTACAGAATCGGTACCAGAGATTACGGAATACGAAAAATATTTTCTAATGTTCATGATTTAAAAGAAGAATGCATCTTTTTAAAAGTTAACATATAATATGTGTTTAATCATGCATATTATGTGCCTTCTGAATTGATTCAATAGCATAATGTAATATCACTTAATCCTGAATACGATACATTGATATTTCGGATAGAATAAATTATTAATTAAACATTGATAATTAATTATATCATCGCATATTTCATAATCTCCATTTAGTTTTCCAGAATTAAGGTAGTGTAATGAAACAATGTATTCTAAATATGTTCAGTGATTCACACGTATCACTGGAATCTATACTCAAATGCTAATATTGTACATAACTAGAATTATTAATTTAGTTTAGTAATATAATTAGTCTATAGAAGTGAGAATCTAATGTAAAGCCGCATTTATATTGCAATTTACTACAAGGATGTGGTTTATTTGGAACTTAAGTGGAATATCGATGCATAAAACATTGTTGTCGATCATGTGAAAGCACTCTCTCATTCAAATTCTGATGTTATCAGGAAATATTATCTTAATATTTTGATACTAGGAAGATAAAATTTGTGGGTCATATTTATCATTGTAAAAGATCTTCTGTTAATTTATCTTCACAGACCAGCGTTGCCTATTTACATACATTAGTACTATTAATAACCTACAGAGACTGTTCACGCATTCTTTAGACGATGCATATTGTATTCACAAAACTAAATTACATAAAATTCTTGTGTTTTAAATGTTCTATTTGACATCCCTTATTCTGAACTATCTTTCGACAACGCAATTTCCAGGATAATAATTCCTTTTGAAGTGTCAGAAGAGGTATTCTATCCCATTCCTCCTGAACGGCTTTCCAGAGTCCTGTAAGGGTTTTGGGACGACGTTTGGATAATGCAGATTGTGATGAAGCGTCTTCGATTTTAAAGAAAAATGTATTTTATTTTGTAAGTAAGCTAAGGTTTTTCGAAGGCTCTCTATCACATGTTTGTAAGTAATTAGAAAGCCGCCATTTGATAGTCTTTGATGTTAGTTAGGAAGCGCGATCTTTAGGGGAAAGCGAGTGTAATTGGCCTAGACGCTGTAGGGGGTATTGGTTGTCGTAGACGAAAATTTGCGTCTGGCGCCTTTTTTGACTTTATACGACAATGACTATTGTGAGCAAATTTTATGAGATCGTCGCATGGTGTCTGCGGTAAAAAGCACGTGGTGTTGAAGTGTGTGGTCCGCGATGACATTTTGTAGGGCGGGATTTTTGGAGAAGTTATCCAATAAATGTTAAAGTGAAGCTGAATGGTGGAGTCTTTGGGGCTTTCGTGAATGGTTGTAGGTGTTTTAAAGAGGCGTGGACGGCGTTATGAAGAAAATGAATAAATTGAGGACTTAAGGTTTTTTTCGAGGAGTCACTTCTGCATGAGGCACGGGTTTCCCGTTCCCCAGTGCTTAGCATCGCAGGTGATGAGAGATTGTCGATTAACTGTCGGAGACTAGTTGATCCTTCCCGGTATGCTTGCATCATGATCTCGTTTTCGAGAGAGGAGAGAATTGCGCCTTCGCGATGGAGTGACGACATATAGGAGATCCGGTTTATTCTTCCCTGTATGCTTGCTTCATGATTCCGTTTTTGAGAGAGGAGAGAATTGCGCCTTCACAATGGAGTGACGACATATAGGAGATCCGGTTGATTCTTCTCGGTATGCTTGCTTCATAATCCCGTTTTCGAGAGAAGTTATTGGTTGCTGAGAAAAATCTGGTTGCTGCCTCCACCGATAAAGAAAGAAGATACCAAGTCCGATGATGAGATCGTTACCCGTGTTCCAGTCCAGTT
Organism: Dolomedes plantarius; assembly: GCA_907164885.2. Lineage (NCBI taxonomy): Eukaryota > Metazoa > Arthropoda > Arachnida > Araneae > Dolomedidae > Dolomedes > Dolomedes plantarius. The sequence goes on along the minus strand of OU015494.1, from coordinate 73,364,455 downwards.
AGCATCAAACTGAGTGAGTTTTAAATCATTTTGTATCGTTTAGACCCAACCTTGAATTTAAGTGTTGTAGTGCGGAATCGTGGCGTGTGTTTTTGAGAGTTTAGCTTTAGGATGGATAATGCCTTCGGTAGAATAAATAATCTTATGCTCCCTGAATCGTAAAGGTATAGTTTAAATATTGAAGTAAGTGTTTTAGATTTTGATTTTAGAAGAAATAATGAGGGACTTTTTGATATGAATAGTTTGAATATTAAGATTTAGTTAATTTTATTTCTTTATGTGATCTTGTAGTTAGACGATATTGTAAATAAATTAGTTTTTTTTTGTAAAGATAAAATTGGTGTCAGTCATCTTTATTCTTACAGTGGATATGATAAAAGGTTATCTACTAGTTTTTAGGAGTTTAGGGTTTGTCACTCTGTTCGTTAGCCATAATACGTCTTGAGCTTTGGGTTAAAAATAAATATCAAAACACAACGCGCCCAACTACCCATTTTATATAAAATAAATAAATGTACTACCCCAATTAAATCACGCCCAAATAAATAAATAAGTTTAGACGTAGTGGCTACACGACACAGATTTTAAAAGTCTGAAAGCCCAAAAATCCATAGGTGGTACATCGGGAGATTTAGTAGGGATATCAGTGAAGTGTATGGCCTTGATACCAGTTTTTTGTTCCATTTCTTTTAAGAAATTTACAGTGAATTTTGATGTGTGACAGCTAGCTTTGTCCTGATGGAGTCTCACAGATTGATGACACTCTGGGTAAAGCGATGGTATTTCATTCAGAAAAATTGGCGATAAAATAATGTTCCTGATAGTATAAATAAGTTTAGTTAAATAAATAAATAAATATTAGTTAAATAAATAAATAAGTTATAAGTTAAATAAATAAATAAGGTTATAAGTTAAATAAATAAATAAGTTTAGACGTAGTGGCTACACGACAGGGATTTTAAAAGTCCGAAAGCACAAAAATCCATAGGTGATACATCGGGAGATTTAGTAGGGATATCAGTGAAGGGTATGGCCTTGATACCAGTTTTTTGTTCCATTTCTTTTAGGAAATTTACAGTGAATTTTGATGTGTGACTGCTAGCTTTGTCCTGATGGAATCTCACAGATTGATGACACTCTGGGTAAAGCGATGGTATTTCATTCAGAAAAATTGGCGATAAAATATGTTCCTGATAGTATTTGGAGTTAATCTTGACATTTTTTCCACTCACTTTATTTTTAACTTGCCATTATAAGAAAAACCAGCAACAATCATGAATCCCTTAGAAAAACTTTCTTTCGATTCTTTGAACCATGTACTTAAATTTCTTTCTCCCCTTTTATGATAATAAATCACTCTTTTATTGTTGCAATCATTTAAATACACCCATGATTCATCTATTGTGACAATTGTTTTCCATTTTTCTTTGGATAAGTGTTTGTCATATAGAATTCTGCAGCGTGTCCTGCGTTCAGCGATATGATTTGGAAGAAGACTATGCATATTGCGTTTTTTCGCTTTCTTAAGATTTAAATCAACGTTTATCATTTTGTTTACAGTGGACACCGAGCATTTTAATGATTTTGCAACTGTCCTTTGACTAGGGGGATTTTATTTTAACATTAAACAACGTACCTTTGCAATAATCGAAGATGTCCGTTTTTTCCTTGGATACTTGTTTGGAATTTTTGTCCCACACAGGCTCCAATTTGACCTTTTTATTCCTTTCTTGTTGACGATATTACCTATCGACGCTTTAGATATCACAAAACCATGACTCTCACATCGTTTTTGGATAACGGAGTATGCATATTTCTCTTCGGAAAGAGCATAAATGTAGTCTTCGAACCACTGCTTTGTTAAAAACGCCATTTTGTATAAAAGCAAAACTTTCAAGCCACAGACGATAATTTTGACTTTTAAAAACATAGTACAATTGCAATTATTTCTTTTGCAGCAAACGTTTTTTTATTACCGCTTACCAAAATAGTCTAAAAAATGAGCGAACTGCCTCTGTATTAAAATCAAAGGCCTAGGATATAAAGCAGATGATGAGTTTGAATTCATGTCAATTATGATAGGTATTTTATAAGTTAAATTTCCTGACACAACTATTTGAGTATTTCACACCGTGATTGGAAATTTTGACGCAAGATAGGCCATTGCCATTCATGTGATTAAGTTTATATGTTTAAATTTAAGCTAGTAGTTACAGATAAAAAATAGAATAATTAGCAATTAATACTATCTATTACTATATGGTAGAAGGTAGCATAACGGGACTAGAGAAAGCTTCTAAGAGCAGTTTTTAATGCCCACAGTTGGTTATAGACGTTAGTTAATGATCATAAAGCATCTTACTGAATCGAATATTGACGTGCATTACCATTTAGGATGGATGATAGAGATTACATCTTGAAGTTTACAACATCGAAAAGTTATTTTATTTACTGTGCGATCGTCAGAGAGTTATTCAAGCAATAGTTCTCAGGTTTGTATAGAAGTTATGAATTGTACTATCCGGACCTTTTATTACTTTTATTTTTTAAACATTTGTTTCAGAAGTCCATTTCCCAAATCTCCTTTCTACTGAAAATGTCTTCATAAAGGTTCATACAGCATTCCCGGAGGACGAATCTGAGGAATATTACACTCAAGTACATTTATAAGCTTGATCATATGTTAAAAATTTCACCCTTTCATCATACTGAGCCTGTTGGGTTCATATTGAGACACCATTACAGTTCAATATAGAGGCCTCCCACTTACTATAGTGGATAGCGTCGACAGATTTCACAAAGTAGGCTACGATGCGAAACCTGGATAAGGCATGGCATGGTTGTTAATGGCGATGTCCCCACATAGGGAGTTATTCTGACCCACCTATATGTTGCTCCAGTAATGAAATAGGCGATTAAAAATTCACGAAATGGAAGAGCGAAAATGCTCAGGTTAAACCAGACCTGATTGTTTATTTACATTGATATGTTGATCTTACGAACGAACCCTTAAAAATGCCCTTGTCAATACTACTACAAAAACATACACACATACACACACCTATTTTTTTAACTTAAACACTGTAGAGTTTACAGTGTAGACTGAAACTTGTTTCAACACGAATTTCTTACGTATATGAGCTCCAAATGGGGATTTCCTTATTTGACTATAAATTAATTTTCTTTTTTGGTACAATTATAAGGAACCGCATACATTACGCTTCACAGTTGCTTATTATTTTTTCCTAAACAATCTCTCCCCTTCTCGACTATATATATATATAATTTATTTATATGCTTATTTGTTTGCATTAAGAAGACACATGATCGTTTTAGAAGATCGGTATTGAGAATGCTTTAGTCTTAAATATTCTCATATTTTAAAGTAACTGTTTTATACATTATGGATTGATTGTATATTTTTAAGTTTGTGGTCCTTGAATAATCTGTACCACTAAGAGCCTACAATAAATTATTTGCCATCATGAATTTCAATTCATAGTAGATTCTATATCGAAGATATAAATTGTCTATCATGTTTAACTATTTAATTTTTACTATATCAGACTCCTTTTAACACTCATAAATGCATGATTTTACATACGTTCCGTTACGTTTCCTGTCTTCTAAGTTAAATTATTTCGCATTAGGTTCACATTTCTTAGATGTTTAATATAACAAAGTTGACAATACACTATTAATATAAAATAGTAATTTTATATCAGTATATTTCAAATGTAATATAAACTAGAATAAAGGGATATCTGATTGTAAACTATACAAAAATTAATAACCATGTCTTCTGAAACTTACAGCTTTTAAATTACACCTAAACATACATACGCATTTAAAGAATTGATTTAATGTTATAAATATTTATGATAGTACTGTTTTTATATGAAACAGAAATATGGCAATAAAATGAAGATAGTAAATATACATCAATTTAATAAGCAAGTGAATTAAAACTTTAGACAAAATATTTCATTTTAACTAAACGCATATTCATAATCCCCAACGAATAGAATATATGAACTGATCCAATTGATTTGGGCTAGTTAAATAAGTCGCTGCGGTTAGAAACACTCGTTTAAATTGGAGACACCCTTGAGGGAATCAAACCCGGTGTTTCCTCGATATATCACCTACTACATTCATCTCAGACGAATGCTAGGGGGTGAATAGTGTTTCTAAGTATACACATTAGTAGAACATGAAGAAGGCGAAGATGTAAAGGGGCGCAGAACTGACTTAAATTACGGGATGCAATTTCCTGCGCCATTAAATCGTTGGCTAGAGAAGGAGTTACATGACACCGGTATCTGCAGAATACACAAGGACTGCTGCCTCTTTCCGAGTTGGAGGTGGCTTCATTGCAAATAAATTAATAGCGAAATACTTCATCGCGCTCCAAGTCAAATTCAATTCAATGCTGGAGATATTTAAACATTTCAATTAGTGAAAGGATTTTAGTAATAATTCGATATGCATGTTTACAAATAATTTTCGACGATTTTCGGATCATATGAAGTGAATTTATTGGATGGCAATTAAATTTAATGAAACGGGTTGCAGTAACAATTTCAAAACAACTGAACAATTCCTTTTATATAGTATATATTGTTCTGTGGTTGTTTTTATCTCATAATGGGAATGAAATTTTAGAGAAAAATAAATCATTATTTGAAAGTTTGTAAAAATATTCATATTTTCATTTATGCTTATGTATGATATAAATTTACAATAGTTAGAACATCATAATTTAAAAGAAAAAATCATTTTTAACATTGGAATTTTAATATGCGATATTCAATGAATGATGTTATATATATATATCATCAGCATAAATCTCTAACGTCTTTCTGTTAATTTTTTATATAACGTTTAATTATCACCACTATGGATAACATTTATTTCAGCATATTGTCTAGGCTATGCATGTGTGATTGCAAATTTAAAGAGCTTTAAACAAAAACTTTTCCTCTTCATTGTATCCCTCATTAGTTATTCTACTGAGTCTTCTTGAGTCTTTAAACCCTGTTAACTAGTTTTCGGGAAGTTCTATACACTTTTACAGAAAACCATGACGGGTTTTATGGTGTAAGGATGGGCATGGAACCTATTCAATCACCACGAGGTGGTAACTCTATTTCAGAATCCACCTATTTAATACAAGACAAAGAATAGTGACTGAGAGTGGTAGTCATTACAGTGGTGCCCTACAAAAAAAAAAGAAAAAAAGAAACCAAAGAGCATGGATTTCTCTAGTTAGGGAGAGTGTTCGGATCAATGAGATTTTGATAAGGCTTATGATATTACTGTAGGATGAGAATTGATTTCCGGTTCAGGTTAATTGTTTTAAATTACATAAAACCACCAAAGAGAATTATTGTCAGGTTGAAAGGAAAAAAAGGGGGAAATTAGTCGTTATAACTGCATATAATTTTTTTAATTTATCATTTTAATTGCCAGCCCACATGATGCTCAAATTTCAATAAAAATCTCCCTAAATATAGTTTTTCACATAGCTTTCCACATAAAGTCAACAGATTACGAAACGATTTGTTAATATTTAAGATAAAAAGTTTTCCACGTTTGCCACATCACATCCACATACAGTCAACAGATACTTACGAGCCGATTAATTAATGTATAAGTATATAGTTTATTAAACTATAAACTTAAAAAATGCATAAGTTTATATTTAATTAATGTATAATAGTTTCTAAACATTATTACCATTTTGAAAATCAATTGTAAAGGTTATACCCTAGGACCCCTGCTAGCAGAAAAATGTGTTTACTTTAACAATTTAAACATTGTTAATATTCAACACTAGTTTATATCAGAATTAGCTTTAATTAGTCGAATTCTCGGGTTGATATTTCATTACCTGTAAATGAATTAATTCCTGTAACCTTAGTGAATTCCTTGAATATTAATAATAAAAACTATTTTAAATATTTCTATGATTATTAAACCGAACGTAAGTCAAATTGTTCAAGTCTAATACTTACTTTAAATATAAATTTGTTTAGGATTACAAATCAAGTAAATCAGAGATGTCAAACTCAAAGGCTACCTTGGGCCAAACAAACAAGGTTTAAGTATAGGTGGGCCGAAAAAAAATCAATATTAATAGAAACGTAGGTTTATTTACCAAATTAAAGTATATTCAACATAAATATATGCATTTTGTTTAACGATAGCAAAAAAAGAGTATCATTAAAAAACATTTAGCGAATTCTTCCCATCTTACTATAATTCTACGTCAGTTATTTTATTATATACTAGCTGAAGTAGCCGGCGATGCCCGGGATTTTAAGAATGTTTGTTGTTAACCAAAATCAATTTAAAAATTAACACAGTATAAATAACATAAAAAATATATGTGAAATGTTATATACGTCTCAGAATTTCAGCCTTTCATCAATTGTAATACTAAAATCTGAAAAGTAAAAATGTCAAATTCTCTAATGTTTGTTAACCAAAATTAACTTAAAACTAAGCACAGTATAAATAACATAGAAAAAAAACCTTGTGAAATCTATAAATATATAAATTTATAATAAACTCCTCAGAATTCAGCTAGAATTAGCCTTTTATCATTGGGGTAAAAAAAAGAAGCTGCAATTACAGGTTCAGCAGAAATTTCCAATAGAACAATGATATGACTGCAGCGTTTCCTCTTAAAAAATGAAGTGTTTGATTGAGGACTGCAAACCATTTATAGAGTTTCTATGCTCACTTCTACCCAGACTTGGGTGTATATAATTTGAAGTGGCACTCTATTTGAATTTGAAGCAAACACACTTTATACATGAAACAATGTTTATTGAATTCGTTGCACATATAATTGGCTTTTACAGCAATAAGCATGCGTACTACTTGTACGGAATGTATAAACACAGCTTTCAAGAACAATATATTTTTATACTCACGAACAGTAAGTCAAACCAGCAGTACTGCCACGTAAACTTATGGCCCGCTAAGCACTAGCGCAGGATAACACCCTTTCAACCTTAACAAACTCCCCTTTTTTTCTTAATGACGCTGCGTGGTATTTATACTAAGAGCGTATGCCGAAATTAGCATATCTAAAGCAGCTTCTTTAATTCATTCACTCAAAAGTTCGATTCTTGTGAATCGAATCTTGTGTATACCTTACACTGGCCTCCCTCGAAAAAAAAAATTAGGTAACTGAGGTCTGAACGGCTTCAGTTAACTAATTGAAAACGCGTGCTGGTCTGACTTTTTACATAATGGGTGGCAAAGTCAAAAAACCTTCCACAAGTTGTGTGGAGGAAAAACGCCACTACCATTTTACAAAACTAACCCCGAAGGGTCCAGGTGACACCATCAAACAGTGGATTTGCAGAGTTGCGGATACTGGGATGGCCAACTGCGCCCTAGAATATCTATTTTAATTAAAAGTGACAACACAATTGCACAGCATGACATTTCTTGACTGTATCTGCTCTCCCCTAATTTATAATGTACATGTGTTATTTTTTGTGAAGTTAGTACATTAGTGGTTAATTGGTATATTGTGCAGTATGTATTTTTTTCCTAGTCACTACATGTCCCCTTCAAAAATTTATAAAACAACAGTATGCCGTTTTTGTTTCAGTGCCTCACCACTTCCCCTCAAAATGTTTACAGTATATACACTGGGGGAACTGCAAACCAATTTGGTTCGGTTTTATTAAAGGGTGGGAGTTAGAAAAAGATAATTGATACAAGACTTGTTGATGAATGCAGAAACTTCCTTGCACCAGTCTGTCTAATCCGTGGAACCTCTCTTGATGGTCGCAGTCCTAATAAAGGGGTTCGTTGACCGTGTGGGCATCCTTCGTGCAGCAGGTCGTAGGTCCTGAGGCGCTGGTCCGGCTTGACGATGGACAGGAGGTCTCTTGGGAGGAGGCCAACCTTGCTGGACGGCTGATATCTTGCGTTTCCTGTACTTATGCAAAGGAGCTTTAAAATTGTCATTCTTCCATTTGATAACCTTTTGTACCTTATGTGTACCACGTTCATCCTTTGATGGAGTTTTTGTAGTGCACACTTTACCTTTCTTCGTACTTTTGCTTGTATCGGTATTAGATTTTAATACAGATTCTATTTTGTCAAATTTATACGCCACACCAACGTGTTTAGTTACTGGCTTTATCTCTCTACTTGTGTCATGTTTTTCAACAAACTGACTCTGTTTTTGGTATTGGTGCTTATGCAACTTCTTGTTTACCGCCTTAATTACTTCAGTATTTGCAGTTTTAATGCTGGAACTTGAAGGCGCTTTTTCACATTTTTTATCCCCCTTAACTTTAGTTTTATCCTCTTTTGACGAAAAAGTCTCTTTGAAACTTGTGATATCAGAATCGTTATCATTTAAATTCTTTAACACTGCTTCAGTTTTAGGAAGATTAAGCTTTTCGTACTGGTGCGTTTTAATGCAACCTGCGTCTATAACTTCCGAAGCATCAGCTAAACTACTTACAGTATAACTCTGTGTCAACTTTTCATCCTGACTCTCAGTATGGTTTTCATGTACTTTATTTAAAACCATATTATCAACCTGGCCTACAGCATCCCCATTCGGTTGGAAACTTGAAATAATATCATCATTACCTAGCGAGTTCCTACTATCGTTTAAAGAATTTTTATTGTCGTCAACTAATAAGTATTCACTAACTTCCGTAACGCATACTTCGTCATCTACTAAATTTCCTTCATTAACAGATGTGTGAATATCATCTAAAATATCAGGTATAGCATCAAAAATATCAGGTATAGCATTAATAGAAGTGTCAGATGATTTATTTTCTAAACCACTAGCATTAGTATCGGCACTATTTTCAGAAATTTGTACTGGAATTACCTCATCATTCCAGCTAGACTCACTTTCTTTATAAGCCACAAAAATACCCTGACTTTCACTATTCTCAAAATAATGATTACTGCTCGGACAAAATAATACATTTGACCACACAGTTTCAACAGGTTGAACCATATCATGTGAATCAACTTGCCAGTGCAAGTAAGGTGCTTCCATATTATTTACTTTAAGAGCACTAATTTCATTATAACGCCGTGCGCTTCTATTATTTTGTCTGCGGTACTGCTTACGCTGCTGGTTTGAAACTCGCGAAAAATTTTGGCGCGGGTGTATAAAACTTCTCGTACCTGAATGACGGTGAGGGGTAGCGAAGAAATTCCTATTGTCATATTTAGCTAAAGCTTGAAGGAGGGTAACCTTGCTTGTAATTGTTTGATTATCTAAAAAATCTTGAACACTTGGCTTCAAACGTTGGATAACTATTTTTAAGATTACCGCTTCCGTTACCCCTTCTAAATATTCCTCACACTTGGAAATCTTTTCTGTAGCAAAATCTAACGCAGACTGACCTTCACGTTGCCTTAGCGAATAAATTTCCGCTTCAATTTCACTTTGATTAAAGGTCTTTGGAAAAACACTAAGAAACTGTTGCTTGAATGACAAATAGTCAAAAATCAGATTACTGCTTTGCATACACGTGTACCACTGATATGCACTACCTCTTAAAGCGGCTAGAGCAATTTTAAGTTTATCCCCCTCTGGGGTGCATTGTTGCTGAAAGTAATGCTCAATTTTCTTTAGGAATTGGCTTGAGGGGCCGCCATTGAAGGTGGCTTCGAATGGCGCAAAATGCTGAACCATAATTACCCGAGGAAAATTTCCAGCAGGATTTTGTTCTACAACACTCATTTTTAAATAGTATATAAGTACTTGCAACAATTTTATCAATATAAGTACACAGTACACAGTTTTTAATTTTAATTATGTTGTTCGTTACAAATGTAACGCTAACTACCAGGGTATATATATTTTCGGGCGCCAGTATAGAGAATCTATGCTCACTTCTACCCAGACTTGGGTGTATATAATTTGAAGTGGCACTCTATTTGTATTTGAAGCAAACACAGTTTATACATGAAACAATGTTTATTGAATTCGTTGCACATATAATTGGCTTTTACAGCAATAAGCATGCGTACTACTTGTACGGAATGTATAACACAGCTTTCAAGAACAATATATTTTTATACTCACGAACAGTAAGTCAAACCAGCAGTACTGCCACGTAAACTTCTGGCCCGCTAAGCACTAGCGCAGGATAACACCCTTTCAACCTTAACAACCTCCCCTTTTTTTCTTAATGACGCTGCGTGGTATTTATACTAAGAGCGTATGCCGAAATTAGCATATCTAAAGCAGCTTCTTTAATTCATTCACTCAAAAGTTCGATTCTTGTGAATCGAATCTTGTGTATACCTTACACATTCAACTCCTCTCCACATTTAACTCCTATAAACATCCTCTACATATTAAATTCCTTTTCTCTCCATAATAAACTTCTCAGAATTTTGGTATATTCAGCCTTTCATCATAGTACCACTAAAAACTGAAACATCCTCTCTAGAAATATAAATTTATTAATTTCAATAATTAAACACACACAAATGTATAAATTACGCAAAAGTTTTTTAACCAACATTTGAATAATTCGTAAATGAATAAGTATATGAAAATAAAGATAAGAACTTCCGGAATCGAAATTATTTACCCTTAATTTTTAATTAATAAAAAACCAACATAATATGGATAAAAACGATAGTTGTTTAAAACCATATGAAAATAAAGCTATTATAAAGATAATAATAAAAAAAAGCATAAGAAAATAATGCTCGCGCATGAAGTTAACGTTACGATATAAAGATAGTAATAATAATATAAACCGCGTGCATAAAATATTTAGCTTTTCAAGCGAAATAAATTACTTTTTAGAAAAAAACTACTTTTAATCGAGAAATTAAATACATTGCACAAAATTTTGATTTTACCAACTTTCCACCCTACAATTTACACCCTACTTCTTTTAAATAGGGTGTAAATATAAAGTTTTAACAGCCAATTGAATTCCAGTTAAAAACGATCGTTGTTTAAAGTCATATGAAAATTACGCTTATTATAAAGATAATAAAAAAAACATAGGTAAATAATGTGTGCGCATGAAGTTAACGTTACGATATAAAGATAGTAATAAAAATCTATATATATAAAACAGTTCCGTAACTGACTAACTGACTGATTGACTGACTAACATACAAAATACAGACCAAACCGCTGAACCTAAAGGACTGAAATTTTGCATGGCGATTCTTCTTATAATGTAGGGGTGCACTAACAAAGATTTTTGAAAAAATTTTCTTAGATTTTTTTAAATTAAATTTTTAACCTGTTTTTGTTACTTTTTTCAAGTTTGCATTTAAAACAATAATTTGAGGGTTGTATAATTTATATTACGAAAAAGATCATAAAAATTCCTTTAAAATGAAATTCTTTTCGAATCTTTACCTCCATTTTCTAATTTTGGTGAATTTTTAAAGATTAATTTTTGCAATTTAATTTATTAAACGCTGATCATGTGATTTCTTTATCTGGTACTTTAAATAAATTTATCGTCACGTAACAACAAAATAGACACAAAAAAATATTTTTTTTCTTGCTCATGCGGCAAACGATTGGACATTATCCAAAAAATTAAAATACAGTAAAAGATATGTTCCTCAAACTGTACTATATTCTTTAGTATGTCCTATTAGATTTAATTTCAATATTTTCTTCTACATTACTTTGTCTATAAAAATATCCCTTATAAACGTTATATACTTTTTAAAAAATTATATTTTTTTGTCTTATGGTTGGAATACTAAAAGTTTAAAATAGTGACGCCATCTACTGAACGCCTGTGAATCGAGAGTCGCATCTTTCAAAAGTTGTTGGTTATTTATTAATTAAAAATATTGGAAAGTTCTTGTGGATTTGTAAATATACATGTAGTAATAGTTTTAAAATCTATAATTATCAATCTACACAGGTGATAATTTATCCGGCGTTGCCCGGGATTTTAAGAATGTTTGTTAACCAAAATCAATTTAAAAACTAAACACAGTATAAATAACATAGAACAAAAAGCATGTGAAATGTTATACGCATGAATAAAAAGAAAACCCAACATAAAAAACCATAAATTTACAATAATTTCTTCAGAATTCAGCTAGATTTAGCGTTTCATCAGTGGAGCAAAAAAACCCTGAAAAGTAAAACATACAATCTATACATTTATAATAACCCACTAAAAGCTGAAAACGAAAAATGTCAAATTGTCTTTAGGAAAGTAAAGAATTTTGAAAAGTAAAGCTGAAAAGTAAAAATGTCAAATTGTCGAATGTTTGTTAGCCAAAATCAATTTAAAAACTAAATACAGTATAAATAACATAGAAAAGATTTAGCCTTTATCATTGGACAAAAAATCCTGAAAAGTAAAACATAAAATATATAAATTTATAATAAACCTAACAAAATCCATTAAAAAACTAAACACAGTATAAATAACATAGAAAAAAAAATACGAAATGTTATACACATTAATAATATAAAAATTAAATAAAATAAAAATAATAATTTTTAAAAATAATAAAATAAAATAAAAATAATTAAAAAAAATAATAAATAATAATAATAATAATAATAATTTTAAAAATAATAAAATAAAAGCTTAAATAAAAAAACCTCCATAAGAAAGCTGAAAATACAGGTTTAGCAAAATTTGTACGATCCGTTTTCGAACCCGCGTCGTGTAGCGTAGTAAATGAACGCTCTTACCGAATGCGCCACAATGATATGCTGCTTTATAGAGTAAATAGGAAAATATTCGACTAAGATTACTGGAAAGTTGCTATGGGTTGGTGAATATACATGTATTTATGGAGTGAGAGGAGTTTTAAGTCAGAAATAAGTTAGCAGGATAGAAGATTACTCTTTAACTCTTCAATAGACACAAATACATAAGCGAGGGGGGTTGCAGTAGCGATTAAAAAAGATCTCGTGACACTTAGCGTGGTTGATTCGAATTTTCCATCGCGTGTGATAGTGTCAATATGCCGTTGGATCCGATTTATTTTAGAGTATAAAATCTGACTTGAAAGATTATTATTTTCATTTATTATTCTGGTTTAATATATAACTTGAAACTTTTTGATTTTATTTATTTTTATCTTTTCGCTCGCTGTTTGCCAGCTAACCCTAACGTGGACGCCATATTCAGAGGGCTGATTCCACAAAGTGTAACAGCTTACATTTAGTTTCAAAATTGTTGGTTTTTTATTAATTAAAAATCAACGGTAATTAATTTCGATTTTTGAAGTTCTTCAGACCCTCGGCTGTTTTTAAAGACGCCTGTATGTAAAATTTCACGATCGTTGCTCCTAAACTGTGGATTTCTATACAATTACAGAGAGACAAACATTCATTTTTATATATTAGATTATTGTGTTCCAATATATTGGCCGGGCTGCGAGTTTGACACCCTTGAAGTAAATGAATTACTAAAACATTAAAACTATGATCAATGAATAAAGAAAAAAATCAACGATTAAAGTAATTTTTAGAGCAAAAATTTTTTAAATAGTATCTTAATAACAAATAAATTTTCAGTAAATTTGTATAACCAATTTCGACAATCTGAAAAACATATTTTTATGAACCCAATGAGCATTCACTAATTCGAGCTATTCAAAACGTGATCAAAACAAAGGTATATGTAGCAACTGAAGTCCGAGAAATTACTGGATAATTCTGAGAAAGATTTATATTCCAGCCAAATGAGGTTTACATGCATGAATTTAAGATGAGGATTCAGTTGAACTGCAAACGAACATTTCCTAAATTAATCTTTCAGGGGATGTTTTAAATAGCGATAATAACTTGAAGTCTTCACGTTGAACGAAATCCCCGAGATACTAGATGTAAAATGAGTAAAATACATACACATACATCATTCATTTGCGTTGGGATCTTCATGAAATAAATTTAGCATAAATTTAATGTACCACAATTTGTTTTTGCTTTTTACCATCATAGTTACTTTTATATTTTAAGAGACAAATTATTTCTTTGCTGTATATCGCTGTCTCCTTTGTATTAGGATTTAATTTAAACATGTCAATCTCTTCTTTAACATAAAGAAGGCACGATTATACGTTCCAAAATATTTTTATTACAATCTAACACGTGCTATTATCCGATTTTCATTTTATATATCAACATCTTTTAAATGTAATACCTACTTAAAAGTTTACGAACTGCAGTCAGAGAAAATTTTAATATCCTTCTTTAACTAAAGAGTATATAAAATCTATTTGCTCGTAAAGCAGCGTAGCTAAAACACTTTAAACTCTGAGATACGTATAATTATTGACATTTAGTAATCAACAAAGTTCGAAACAATGCGGTTTATTCTGAATTTGATGAAAACCTTTGCATCTAATGAAGATTTGCGATGGAACAGTGTTTCTAAACATATGCACTTTGAGAAATAGTGGAGTGGAATCTCCTTTAGAGCTCTAAGCTGTTTGGAATTAGTAGGACCTAATTTCTGGCGTCATTAAGCCTTTATTTAAGCGAGGAAGTGTTGTAACTCTACGATATCAGTTAATGTTTCATGATCAGGCCTGCGATACGGAGAGTGGTTGAGTTTTGAACAGTAGGTCAAAATGTAAATGAATTTAGAAGTGATAATGAATATATTACATTTACACTGCTTCAAAACATTTCCTGCTGTTAAACAGTATATATTACAAATGATACCATTTCATAGTCCAGAATAACCTGAATTTGGAAATGGCAATTCATATTGCGAAGACTGATAAGTTCCCTCATATAAAGAAAATCATTTTAATAATTAGAACACTCTGTAATTTATTATCTAAGTGTCAGTAAATAAATAAATTTACTTATCTTTTAACTCTTATTGCAATTAATTCCAATTTTGAATTAATTAATGGAGATTTCTTATAACGAAATTTAATGTGATCTTGACTGATATGGATTTGCCATTAAGTAAAATAATCCTATACTTAATGAATGTCATTCTCCGCTTAAGAAATATCAATGTTTTTCACAAAACCCACTAATGATCAGGTGAATTCTGATGACCATAGTCATATTTGTAAAATGCGACGCCAAAATATTTTATGATGAGAATAAGATAAGTTCAGACTCTTGTGTAATCAATCAAATATTAAAATGAAATTCCCTATAAAAATGGTTGAGAAAGGTAATTTGTGTCAAGTAATATGTTAATGACTTTCAGTATGAATAATGCTAGATGTTTTTTAATAAGTTGAAAAAATTTGAAACTGTTATATATATTTGACCCATGATTAAAAAAAAACCCAAAAATTTTCAATTAAAAACCTTCTTTTGTTTTAGGAGATAGATATATTTTTTATACATAAGTTTATAATTTTAAATGCAGATCCTAACAAGTGTTACATCTTTTCACCAAAAGGGAAATTATTTCACATAAAATCTTATAAGTATGTTAATCTCTAGATAAAGGCCCCATTTAAAATAATGTGAAATTTCACAATGCAGTTGTGTGTTAAGCGCAGGAATTTGAATAAATTTTGAAGGGAGCTTTATTTAAAGTTATTGGATATCCTGATGTTAAAGTCAAGTCATTAACATTACAGTGGAAGGGGAAATACTAACGCGCTCTTATAAAAGTCAAACTGGCAGTGCCCCGCGCGAGTTTCATGCACAATGGTTTGTGATATTGCCAAATGTTACGTTCATGAGGTACTTCAAATTAAAAGCAAATACAATATCCTTTCAAACATAATATTAATTATAACGGCCATTAACGAAAACCCTGAAATGAATACTAGTGTCCTAATCTCGAGACAAACGTTTTCTCTGTTAAGCTATTCTGGCAGTTCGAGAAAGTTGTAATTTTGTTCAAGTTTGAAGCGAAACAGCATTCACTAAATTTTTCTTTCAGGTCCCCGATTTATGGTGTGGGACAAACACTTAATGCATAATATTGGCGCTGTCCAACATTTTAAATAAAAGTTCCAGATAAAGGGTTTAACATGTTTAAATTTCAAGGATATTTTGCAACTGTATGAGAACCAGTGATTTGTATCAAAAATCAGTTGATGCAATGTGAATGAAAATAATATTTATTCAATTGCTGTGAGGAAGGATATGATTTATTCTGTCGATGAGATGAAATTTTGTTTTGTTCACTTCCAAAAATAATTTATCCTAACTGTAACGTTTGTTAGTTATAACGCATACGTTAACAGAGTATAAAGCTAGTATTGAGACTGGGCAATCTATTTTAATTCTTTAAGTACGTCATAAAACTGACCCATACTTTTATCACCCCTCAAAAAACGGTTAATTGCTTTAGAAAATTTAAGAAACGCAAACTGGGTGAAGCTCAGTACTATTACGTACGCATAAAAGACAAAAAATAGGTGATATGATGCAACCTATACAGTAAAACATGGACAGGATTAAAAGAAAATTGAAACTGATAAAGTACATGATAAGACGTTGTGATAACTTCAGACTCCGGGTAGCTAAAAATGTTCAGAGTCAGTCTACTACATTAAATTACAGTTTTATTAAATTTAAGTCGGAAACTTTTTACACTATTTACAATGTTGATCTACCTCTTTACATAGAGGGAACTGGCCTTCGTAATAGCCAAATAATTCCGATGATAAGATGTCGGCAAGTAAATTCACAGCGGAACTAGAAGGTCGGTACACAGCCTCTAGAACATACAGCTCTGAAAATAGAATAACTTCGTAAGGAAAATTATAACTCACGAGAAGCTTATAGAGCGGGCTGCTCTTAAATATGAAGGTAACTTCTGGATGAAGTAACGAGCTAACAGAAGCCTGTAGAGCAGGATACTCTGAGATAGCTATAATTCAGGGTGAAGTATTAGTTGACGAGAAGCTTCGAGCGGGCTCTGAAAAATAAAGTTCAGGATGAAGTCGGTCGCTCCAGGACAACGTAGACGAAAGGTGCTCTCTAGATGAGAGTCTCGACCAAGTCTGTTAAAAAAACTGGAATTTTTCTCCCGGCGTTGGCAATTGTGCTTCCGGTCACGTGACTGCAAATGTTTAGGTTGGCTGGCACAATTTGTGACGTCATGTCCGTTGGCTGTGATTCGCTTGACAACGAAGCCATGTGGTCGGGTCTTATAAATCAACTGATCTGAAAATCATTAGTTCACGTTGAAATAGTCATTAGTTTACGTCTTCCCAGGGGCCGGCAGATAGGAGCAACCCCATTCTCTGCTTCCAGACACCTTTATGCTGATCGATAGAACTGTTCGCAGGTCACCTGCCGTGGGAGGTCCAGCTGTCTGGGTGATTTATTCGGAAAGGTCGTAACGGATTCTTACAACGTAAAGCAATGGTCTTAAAGCAATTTCCTAACTAAATATGACTAGAAACTTTTTTCTCTGACAAAGAAAAATCTAATATATGTTTATGCATATTATGGTAACTTTTGCGTACGTACATAAATAATTCATTAAAAAAGAGCAATTTAAATAGATCGAAACTGAACGATTCGATTTAACTGAATCGAAATTGCTATTGTCAGTTTGGCCACACGCAACAAAGACTTAAGTCTATTAAAAAAGTACACATGAATTATTGGTTTATTTGTGAAAATGAATTTTCTAAACAGTAGGGGCCTTGGGGTGCCTTGAGTGGATTGCAGATCTGTACTGTATATCCGGCATCCTCGGGCCCTACATGAATGCAAATTGGCACCGAATATAGGAAATTAACCCTCTGCAGCGAGTACGGGTATTGCTACGTACCTTCCGGTTGTCAGTTTGGTCAATTCACATAAGCGAAAGCTGGTGCCGCCGTAATTTCTGAATACTTTTCTAAACAGTAATAATGTAAGTGGACTAATCATAAAAGAACACTGAAATAAAAAGAAATAAAATCTAATGAAAATAATCTATATTCATTAGTAATATTCACTAATACATAGTCAGATACGGATATATGCGTTAAATTCGAAAAGATATACACAGAAAAATAGATTTGCAGTTTTCTAATTACGAGAAAAAAATAATACTAAAAATGTTTTACCTTAAAACTAAAGTATAGGTTTTCAAGATTTCAAAATTTACTGTTATAGTGTTGAATAATAATAATTATTCACGAATAATTTAAACAATTTTGCTAATTTATAATTTTCCGAGGGTCTCTATACGTGTTTAGAATATTCACTGAAACAACAATACTAAACAAATACCTTTTCAGGAAAGAGTGAAGATTAATTTGTGCTAGAACTAACTGTCAGGTGTTTACAGCTAACAGTATGCAATTTCAAGCATCATTAAACCTTTATTTAAGTGAGTAACAGCTGAAATACTCTAGGATATCACTAAAGTTAGTTTATCGCCTTTGATACGGGAAAACAGTAAGGATTAAACTATACATTAAGATGTAAATAAATAAGGAAATACACAAACATATATATATTTTTCTTACTTACTTACTTACACACACACACACACATATATATATTATTCTTCCAAAGAATTTTCTCTTAACAGTGACGAAAAGGAAAAATACCATTTTCCGTGGCACAACAGTAAGGTCAAAGTGTTATGATTTCTATTCCCAAAGCGTCAATCCGTAGATGGATTATCATCACACAATGCATGAAGCATTACTTTGGTTAAAAATCAGGTAAAAGTTTGTTTCTTTCACCTGTTATCTATATATTCATCAAATTAAATCATTCATCATATATCTCTCGGATTTTTTTGGTCGATCCTTGTGACATCTATTGCAGACATGATACTTCCCCAAATCATGATGCATTATTCAGAATTCCCTTTCCATCATAACTTTTAACTCTTAAAGCGTTTAAGAGTATTGTATGGTCATGCACTTTTAGCTCTAAAAGCGACATATACCTTGCTTGCGACAGATTATTCAATTCTGTAATTTGGTGGTTAAGAGAGTCTGAGTCGGTAAATTTTTGACGCTGTTGAATTCAAACTTAAAGGATGAAATATTTATCGTAGATATTTTTCAGGATCAGAGAAAGTGACTGCAAAAATAGTGGTTAAATCACTCAGATGACCATTTTCGCGCATAGACCTTGTACGGCATCAATAACAATAAGTAAGTTTTTTAATCGATCATTTACGGCCAAAGTTAAGAGCAGCTGGTTGCACTCTCAGATTCAGGTGGATATGGCAATTAGTGAACACATAAAACCTTATTATGAGGTACAGCGTCACTAAATACCTGCATTCTAGACGCGAATATATGTTGCCATTGCGTTTTATTAGATTTAATATTTATTCTTTTAACTGCTGTCATTTCGTATTAACACATTGTTGACCCGTAATTTTATTTATACGCAAGTGACCAGCAAATACTGACATTTTGGAGTAAAGTAGGGAATTTTTTTCCTGAAATCTGTTTTCCTTATAAGGGGTCTGAAATTCACAGTTTAAAGGATAAAATCTAAAGGTTCTGCCTGAAACTCATTTAGGTCATAGTTCAGGTTATTTTCAAGTAAAGCAATGTTTAGTTAATCCAATATTTCCCTGATATGACTTTCCTTTATCCTTAATTGTCATCATTTGTGTGTAAAAATTATTCGGTACCAGTCAAAAATGTGTTAATAAATACGGAACAGGTTAATTTTTGAACTTTCTATTTATATTTACATAAACATTAATAAATGTGCAATATAAGAAAACATAAAATTAGAATTTATTGAAATGATGGTAGTGAGTAAACGTATTTTACTGACATTGCTTAACTGTTTGTTTCAGAAGTACCAATAAAGAAAGAAATTATGCTCCTCAATAGTTATAACCTCAAGATAATTTTCGAAGTCGAGCTTTGTTTATCTTGTTGACAAATTTATTTAGTAACATATCTGCTTGTTTAATTCTTTATTTGGCAGCTGTGACGTATAGATGATGCCAAAACACTAATTCCATTAATTTGCTTTATCATTTTATGGAATTCCTATTTCTCCCTTTATGTAATGATTTCATACATACATTAGAGAAATCACAATGCGCGGAATAGGGAAAGCGACTTCTTAACCTTTCCTTTGTAAGTTAACTGATAGTGGTTTCCGGTAGTTTTCTCATATCTGCTTTAATTTATTGATAGAGGTGACAGTATGTCTGCGATTTTGTCCACAGCTAGTTGCAGTCTGACCGGAGCCGGCATGACCGACGAACGTTACCGCTACTTCGAAGGGGGTAGCTCGACATCCACAGGGTCAAATGACTCGGACCGTGGGGACGCGGGAAATGAAAAGGAGAGAGTATAAAGAGTGGAAAGAGTATCGGACGGTGGACATGATGGAAGTAGTCTCGTGAGTTTCGATTAACTGTTGTATTTTATGTATAATTGTAAATAAATATTGTTAGTTTTGTGATGTCAAAAGATGTAATGATTTCGCGGGTACTTGATAGTCCTTAAAGAGAGAAGAAATATAAAAAGGACCTTAACCCGTAAATGGTAACACCTGTCGTAATCACTCTAACAGTAACATCCGTCCATGAGACTAAGTTGGATTTCGTAGATTATGTAATTTTCAAATTTTCATTTAATTTTAGCTTTGTATTTGAGGTATTATTGATTTATAAAATATATTTACACTTGGTTTAAATTTTAATATAACTTTATTCAGTAGAAGTCAATCTAATTTATTTTAAAATTTCAATAAGATCTACAAAAGAAAATTAAATTATTAGAAATAGATTAGAATAAAAAAGTAAAGTAGTGGCAAATATAAACATAATTAAAATAAAATTTCATCATAAAAGTTTTACAAATTTTGTACACAAATATTACATATATTTTTTGAACACTCCAAGTAATTAGGTGTATCACACGTCATACACTTGTAGTTCGTTAGGGGTAGGTGTCCTAAATATCGCATACTCTAACTTTTTTTCGATATTTCATACACTTTTTAGTTTCTGATTAGGCTGGAAACTCAAAGAACAACCCTAAGAACTATTTACTTTGGTATCCTGAGATCAACTAGCTCCAAAACCAGACACAGTTTGAGTTATGTAGCCTAATTGGAAAAATTGAAATTTCCAGGGAACTCCAGAGCGATTCCAAATATCGCCTACCTCTGTTCCTCTTACCGCCTACCAGGCGAAATTAGGAGCACCTGTTAAAAGGCGTTGCCAGAAAAGTCTCTGTTTAATGCGCTTTCAAATGGTATAAGCAAAATTATAATTTGGATGCACCTACCTGGTCATTCACTAGATTCTGATTCTTTGGAGCCGAAGTTTACGAAGACAACAGCCAAAACAACTTCAGACGCCATATAGTTTCTGTTGTCAGTGAGAAGAATATTGTCGCTATCGCTATCGTTAGTACAAACCCAGAACTAATAAGTTACTGCATTTTCTCATAAATAGCGCGAATCATATTTTAGAAACACGAGTAGGCGATATTAGGCACAGGGGCGATGTTTGAGACACCCACCCTATTCTATTTTTTGTGTAAGGACAGTACCTAAAGTTTTTCCTCTTCTCCAACTTCTCACTTTTTAAAGATTGCTTACTTACACTTGGTTCCTGGTCATCTTCTGGATGAATAATTGCAATTATAATGTTTTTTAGTCGTCTGATAGACAGACTAAATACGTACCTTTAAAATGATACATTCGTCTCTAAAGCGGAGTGAGTTTTCTTGGGATGGTAAATGTAAGGCGATAAAGTAAACAAAACTCAATGATAAACAAACACAACCAAGGTCATGGAATAATTGATGCATAGCTCGAACATGAAGGTTTCAAACGATAATTATGCACCCTAGCGGGAAAAGTATGAACTCTACCAGTCCGAGTGACGGATGTTACCATTTACGGGTAAAAGTCACGACATTTATATCATATATTAGTATTTACGTATTATAGCTGAAACTTGGTGGCTCTTTGCACTTGGCGCAATAACAGGTCTCAAAGGCTTAATTTCGCCATGGCCTTTTCTAACAGCAAGTTGCAAACAATACTTTGAGCAACGCTATGTTGAAAAAATACAAATATGAGGTAAACGCATGACATAATAATAATAAAAAAACAACGGCAGATCAAGAACAAAATGGCGATTATAAATGATTTTAGATCTAATTAATAATTACAGTCCAAAATGAGTATTTCAGCTAGTTTTTATCATAATCGAAAAAAATAATAACAATAAGTTCAAAACGATATTTGTAACATAAAGCCCCCTTCAGCGAAAAGCAATGAATAGCGGAAAAGATACTAGAGACAAAGGATACTAGAGGCAAAGTTTCGGCTATAATACGTAAGTACCAATATATTTATTAATTTTAAGGAAAGTAAGTCGTCTTAAAGTTTTATGTCCTTTATTTAAGGGGACTCGGTACCAAAATTTTTTTTTTCTTAAATAATGCCTATATTAAAATTCTGAAATCATATTTAAGTAAGTCTGAATGATACAAAATAATAAAACATTTCAAATTGTTAACATTTTTATAATTTTTTATAAAAATTTGAATTTTTTAAAAAAAATTCAATAATTTTCAAATTCCTACTTCTTTTTTAATTTTTATATTTGGAACTAGATTTTTTTACCACTTGTTCATCATACCTAACTACATAAAACTTCTGAGCAGATTTTAAATAAAATAAGTAGATCAGGGTAAAAAAAAATAAAATGTGGTTGCATATGGAAAAAACGATAGAAAATAGTACTTTTTTAGATTCATAAATTTTTTTAAAAAGTTTTTTCATAGATATCAAAAAAACACTCAGACGTTTTGATGCAGTAAGTATCAAGATTAATCAAAAAAAAATTAGACTATTTGCATTAGAATTGTAGAAGCCTTAGCATTTCGAAGATGGGGAGAATTTGAAAAATCACAAACTGAGAAAAATGAGTTTAAAGATTTCATTTATAGAAAAACCATATTAAATATAATCTTACTTCATGAAAACTTTTTTGCCAACAATAATAGGATATATTATTTGTTTTCACAACAAAAAATAAAAGCTAGAAACCTTAATTTAAAAAATTGAGATGCATATATAAGCTGTTATCCACTCGTTTACTGCAGTAAAATTATCTTGAAATAGACAAATGCTGTAAATGTACAAAAATTAAGGCATAATATATACTACTTACTTGTTATATATTTATAATAAGATGCACTACTGTCATAAATCCTAAATAATAATAAACATAAACTATTAATAGCTTAAGATATGAATTTTGAAACCACCAAATTTTAATATTTCAATTTCTAAATTTAATGAACAAGGGTCAATTACTTTCCAATAGATTTAAAAGTAGCCAGCACTATAAGTAATTCCTTCTCTCTTTTTTTCTACAATTTCTCTTTTAGCTTTTGCATTTTTTACAATTTTTCTTACATATTGATATTTAGATGTAGCTCGTCTTTCTCGAAAAGATTGTTTTCGCATATCTAACATTTTTGCAAGTCTTCATGTATGGCACCCTGACTTTATTCCTAGTATTTTATGAACTCCTTTTAATGTAAAACTCACACCTTTGTTATATTCGCAAATTGCTTGTCTAACAGAACAATCTGCACGTTTTTTATACACAAATATGTCTTTGGTACACCTAGACCAAATCATATTATGCAAACTTTCATTTGCATTTTGCGTTTTGTAACTAATGCACTTTTCTAAAAGTTCATTTGATGCTAGTCGTTGGTAAATAGGAAGTATCTTTGGTACAAATTCTTCTTTAATCGGTGTTCCAACATTTAACTTATGATTTCCTGGTTTTACAACTTTCGAAACTGCAGACTGATAGAAACACCATGAATCAGCCCCACTTGGACATTTGTGGTGCTGTGGTTTTTGGTCAGTTGAAATACCGTGGAACAATGTAGCATATATTGCAGTTTTCATATTATTTACATCACCCTTGTTCTGTAAAATTGCTCTTTGATAGTATTTTGTGAGCTTTTTTATTGTCGTTTCCTTAAGACTACCATGCTCTTTGCCTCCTAAATTGACACCACGAACACGCCAATCTTTAACAGCATTTCGCAAAGATGTCCCTAATCTCTTACTTACGCGATTTACACATTCTTCCTTTTTAATTTCTACAGAAATATCACAAACAGGAAACAGAAATATCACAAATAGCTGAAGTTTTTGAACCTGATCTATAAGCTTCTTTCACTTCCTTATGAACTTGTTCGAACATATTTTTTGATAAAGTACAAGTTGCAGAGTTAAGCTTTTCAAC
Source organism: Dolomedes plantarius (assembly GCA_907164885.2). NCBI lineage: Eukaryota > Metazoa > Arthropoda > Arachnida > Araneae > Dolomedidae > Dolomedes > Dolomedes plantarius. Next base: position 73,340,285 of record OU015494.1, on the reverse strand, counting down.
ACACCTCATATAAGTTCGTGAAGAAAATGGGGCCATATTCATTGACATACAAAATATTTCAATAGCAGTATATCCTTTCCCAATATTAGAAAAGGCACTGTCAACTTGAATATTTAAATTAGAACATTCTTGTTTCCTTTTAGTGCCTGATAATACATTGGTGCACTCTAAACAAACAAGTTTTAAATTTCTGTAAAAACCAACTGCACTGCTACAGTCTAATTTGAGAGATATGTTTCCACAATCTACACATTTCACATTAGAAAACAAATTTCACAGTTCAACAGTATTTACAAAAATATATTCACCATTAATATTTTCTGTTTCTATTTGATTACAAGATTGAAAATTCTGCAATCGAGCACAACTGTTTGATGACATGCTTGTGTTCATGCAACGTGATTCTGCACTACTATCACTTATTATGATACCTTCGGTTTTCTTCCATCTTTTATTATTATTTTCTGTTGCAAGAACAGATTTTCTTTTCCTTCTAGGCATGATTTCAGAAGAACACACAAAATAAATAAAAATGAACGAAGCTTCCACTTCTCTAAACGAACTCGAATTATAAAACGCAATCCATGAAAAAAAAACAGTGTTCAGCACTCGTAAATGTAAACAAGTTGGCGCTACGGTTGTGGATAATCTAACTTTGAAAGCAGCATCGATATAAAAATAATTATTTTTACAATAAACCAGGGAGACGATCAGATCTCAGCTGTAAACATTGAAGCAGCTGGGATTTAAAGGGACATTTAAAGGGAAAATGAAAGATATGGGTTACGAAAATTAACCATAACTCCTTAAATATTTATCAGAATGACACGAAATTTGGGTGGAATCTTCTAGACATGTGAAGGAATAATTTAGAATAAAAATATGAAATTCGTCAATTTGGTCATTTTTCGACAAAATGAGATGTACCGAGTCCCCTTAAGTTTATAAATATTAAAATCATAAATATTCTTTGATATCAAACTATTGCTACCGATAAATAGTATTTAACATATAACTCTTTTTCCATATTTTCATTAGGTTTACCAACAGGATTAACTAATTATCAAAACCAATCATATTATTATTGCTTCTGATGTAAATGCAGTTTTAAATAATTATATTTTAACTATAGTTACCATTGATAAATGGTTTATCTTTAAATAATTTACATTTACAACATATTTTAAGTTTATGTAAGCCAGTATAACTGAATAAAAGCAAGTAATTTCTATACTTCTCCCCTGATTGCTAAAGCTCATTTAATATAGAATTCATTTTAATAGACTTCAACGCTTTAGATTCAATTTTCCTTTCCTGCATCCATATCGTAAACCTCTAAAAATGATTAGAAGAACAATAGAAATTGCTTAGCATGAATTTAATACCGGTAAATATTCGTATAATGAAAGCTTCTGAAAAATTAAATTAAAGAAACAAATTAAATAGATAATTCTTGTAACATTAAGCTGTACACTTCATAACTTGATGATTAAGAAAATTTTATAGTATCGCTTTTAATTTAAAGTAGACGATAAATATACAGTTTTCTTGAAGTTCCTTATTTTAATGTAAATTTTAGAGAAAGAATTCTGCTTTAGATAAACACATTCAACATAGTTTTACTCATTCAAAGCTTTGCTTCTGAAAGCCGTTTTGTGATCATTCAAAGGGATGGGGCGTTACACTTGTAATGATCCCTAGAAAGAGCCTTTTGGGATTCAAAGTTTTATCGCTCAGTTTTCAGAGCCTTGAGTTAGATACTTAGGAACAAAAATAAGTTGATCCCGTCTGACTTCAATAGCTGAACCTCGAATGGATTCACGAAAATTAAATTTCTGTAAGTAATTTCATATCCACATTGTGTGTCATGCAATTTCAGATCGCCTTGAAGCAGAAAGAAATCAGTAAAGATGGAAATAATAAAAATAAAAATTTCATTTATTTTTGTTTTCATAAAGATTTCAAATAAAATACGGAGTGTGTTGAAACAGATCAAAAATAGAATCGCGAGAGATTGATTTATTAAACTCCCTTCAACTCGATAGTCATACAATATTCTCTCCCAAACTGTTTTATATGCACATATATATATATATATATATATGTGTGTGTGTGTGTGTGTGTGTGTGTGTGTGTGTGTGTATGTATGTATACGAGGTACGATCCAAAAGTTCGGGGAATGCGGTAATCTATGACAACAAAAGCATGTATTTGAAGTGACAGCGTATGGAATGGATTCTACCAAGAAATCCCTACGTGTTCAGGTTGGTTTCGCCCATGTCAAGTGATTTAACCGCGCGCTCTACTGTTTTCTTCCGAAGATAGATACCTTTGTTCTGCGACGTAATAAAAGTGGTTTTTAAAGAATAGCGCTGCAACATTAAATTTTGTCAGCGTTTAGGTAAAACACCTACGGAGACTTTAAAAATGATACGAAAGGTGTACGGGGATTCTACCATGGTGATGAAACAGGTGATGAAACGTGGTGGTATTTAATTGATATCCAATCAAAACGTGCTTCTTCAACATGGAAATCACTCTCCTCACCGTGATCGAAGAAATTCCGGCAGGATCGGAGCAAATGAAAAGTCATGATAAAGATATTTTTTGATTCTCAAAGAATTGTCATTCAGGAATTGTCATTTATTTCCGAAGGCAGAACAGTAAACAAGGAGCCTTATGTAGACAATTTACGTCGTTTTAGGGAATTCGTCGAAAACTGCAGCAAATCTGGCTATATGGAGACAGGTACATTCCGCATGACAACGCACCTGCACATCGGTCCCAACTGGTCACACACTTTCTCGACAAAACTCACACGAATGTGCTTCCACACCCTGCCTATTCACCGGACTTATCCCTGTATGATTTTTATTTGTTTCCATCAATTAAAAACCTTTTGAAGGGACGCCGTTTTGTGTCAGCAGATAAGGTGAGAGAAGCATCGCAGGAGGCCTTACGGGAGGTTTCAAGAAATGGCTCCCAGCAGTGCTTCCAGAAGGTATACGGGCGCTAGCAAAAGTGTATCGTCGCCCAAGGTGATTACTTTGAATGTGGTTGTGCATCGGCAATACAGACTATTTCAGTTTAGTACTTTTACGCCAATTCCCCGAACTTTTGGATCATACTACGTATATCCATATGAATATCTAATCTTTCGATTCAAAAACCCACAACTATTATGCAATGAAACTTTATAGATTTGGTTTTATACATTAAACGCTCTCTGTAAAAATAAGAATTTATTGTTAATTCTTGAAATAATTATATACAGTTTATTAAAATAATATACAGCATCTCTTATGCTTGGATTTATTGATTAGTCGGGACTTTCATGCAACACACGTCTTTGAACAATTAAATATTTAAAAATTAGGTGTAATTATTATGTTTATATTTTTATATTTTAAAGGTACATACATTACAAACAGAAAATGCTAAAATCTATAGAAATGAATTTTATAAATGCAATATTTTTAAAGATATTAATATCACTCTACATTAAGTAGCATAAAAATAAAGTGCCTAGCTTACGCCGTTTACATATTTCAACCTAACACTTTAAAAATATATTATGAACTACCTCTCTAATGGCTGAAATATCACCTGTTTCAAGTAACCGGGACAAATTATTATCCACGAAAATGAAAAGGCCTCATCATATACTAAATAAATAAAACATTTTATTTATGGGTATATTTTCCCAAAATAATGATTATTACGATCCCATAAAATATAAGATAAGAGATTATATATCTTTGGAACAACCCTCTGCCTAAAATATGCGCTGTTGCCCAAGAAAGACGTTCGCTCAACCCGTAATTTAGTCATAGATAATATTTCCTTCATCTCAGCATCTGTGTAATGAAATTCACGTAACCTACATTCCAAGAAATTAATTGCTTCTTCGGCTGGAGCATTAGTAAATGAAGATTTAACATCGAGCGATAATGCTTTGTCGTAAATGGAGAAATTTTTTGCTCTTAGATTGTTAAAAATTTTTATTCGCAACTGATGCTATCAGCTAATGGGCCAAGGTAACAAGCTACATAGTAGAGAATAAACACTCTAATACTTTCAGTCAATTGAAAAATAAAATTCTTTAATCTTAAGGAATTTTGATTTGGTAAATACTTAAAACAAGCCGTCGTATTAATTTTTAGGATATTCTTTTGTCTATTAAAACAGCTCAGAAACATTATTAAAAAATGTATTCATTAAAAAATATTCACTAGAGGTTTTAAAAGTTTTACCAGAGTATATGATCACATAAGAAAAATATTATTTTGTAATTATATAGAGACAAGATTTCATTACTTATTAGACGTGATGAGCTACATATATACTACACGTTGTGATTATTGCTAAAAGCTGTTTATATATTTCAAGATATCTTATAATACCATATTTAAGATGCATAAGGTTTGTAGTCAAGTTTTCAAAATAATGTTTGCTCGCATCCCCCAGGTAAGATAGGCAAATATTACTAGCAAAGATTATATGAATATTTTTCAAAATGAATATGCTTTCGTTCATGGATCAAGCACAATCCATTTCAAGTGACACTTAATAAAGCCTAAAGATCATTTTCTACCTAGAAATTTTTGTTGACGTATAATTTACAAATGGCAAGAAATACAATTTCACAGAGGTGACAATAAAAATTTCACTGTATTTCCTTTGGTCATATGCAGTCTTCGTGTTAAAGGAAATTCCTTAGTGATTTACGAAAAAGTAGAATGGTGAGAAAAATATTTCAAGAACACTATATATTATGTTTGAATACTATGTAAAATTCGAGCACTTATGCAAACTATGTAGAAACATTGATGATGTAAGTTATTTCCTAACATAATGTCACTTCATTAGTAACTTATTTTATATTCGACTAGCTGAAAACCCGTACTTCGCTACGGAGTACATTAAAATGAAATACAACGGTCAATGTATGCAATTAATGCCAAAAATATGTTTAAATATATTTTAATAAATACAAGGATCAATGTATGCAATTGATGTAAAAATAAAGAAAAAAATATATTTATAAAAAAATCGTAACGGATATTTTTATATATAAAATAAAGTAGAAGAAAATATTCAAATTAAATCTAATAGAACATACTAAAGAATATAGTACAGTTAATATAGTACAGTTTGAGGAACATATCTTTTACTGTATTTTAATATGTTTTCGGATAATTTCCAATCGTCTGCCGCATTAGCAAGAAAAAAAATATTTTTTTGTCTATTTCGTTTCTATGAACGTGACGATGAATTAATTTAAAGTACCAGAAAAAAAATCACGTGATCAGCATTTAATAAATTAAATTCTAAAAATTAATCTTTAAAAATTCACCAAAAATAAAAAATGGAAGTTAAGATTCGAAAAAGATTTCATTTTAAAGGAATTTTTACGATCTTTCTCGTGATATAAATTTTATAACCCTCAACTTATTATTTTAAATGAAAACTTTAAAAAACTTACAAAAATAGCTTAAAAATTTAATTAAAAAAAATCAAAGAAGAATGTTTCAAAAATGTTTCTTAGTGCACCCCTACACTATAAGAAGAATCACCATGCAAAATTTCAGCCCTATAGGTTCAGCGGTTTGGTTTGTGCTTTGTATGTCAGTGAGTCAGTGAGTCATTCAGTGAGTCAGTCAGTTACGGAACTGTTTTATATATATAGACTATTAAACATTTGAGAAACCATTAAAATTTACTATGCATGATCTTATAATAGTATGCTAAACTCGGGTTAAACCTTCGGTCACATTTCACCTCGCATGGTAATATAAACGTGTGAGTAGAACTAATATTTACTTTGCAAATATTAGTTTACGGTACTAAATTCTGACAGAGACTTTCAGATGTATATCTATTACGCAAGCCTTCAAATTGCTCCTTTGGTGATAGTTATTAACCCCTCAATAAATTTAACGAGCTATATATTAGAGTAGTCAAATTACAAGTAAAATGGAACTCATATTACTTTATCAAATACAGTAACATTTTTAATTATAATGTACATACTGAAAAGAATTTGTCAAAATAGGATATACGATTAGAGAATACATATTTATAAGATTAGAAAATACATACAGGAATGAGCTCTCTTGTGGATAAAAAAATTATCAGCGAGATAAAAAGCCGTCAACTGTGAACATCCGATGCATTTTAAGTTTTTATATTCTTACTTTATCTCAATGATCCATAGAAAAAGCAAATTACCTTGAAAGCAAATTTTAGAAAATTTATCACATTCTTTGTAAAAAAGGATATATACTCATTAGATAATTTTTGATGTTTATGAATTACGAGACATTCTATATCAAATATATTTTATTTAGATATTCTACAGCCAAGATATATTTTCTCCATTTCGCCTCAAAATTTTGTACCATATTTTTTTGGGCTGTCTTTCTTTATATTCAGTACCAAATCTACCTTGAAAACATTTTCTTTCCGTCGTCTTAAGTTTTGCCAAAAAGATTTTCTAGTGTGCGAAAAGCCCGATCTTTTGTCTTTTTGTTGATAACTTTTTCTGCCTGCAGATATTTGTCTTTTATTTCTCCCTAGATAGGTTGATTTGACTGTTTGATTCACATCATTTATCAAAGAGAAAAAGATTTTTTCAAGCATTTTCTATTACAGTTCATCTCTACACTGTATTCCATTTAGATGAGTATGCGTTTCTTTCAGATTTGAGTTAAAAAAAGCACTGTGCATCCCAAATTTAGCATCTAGTAAATATTAAAAAGCTATCACCAATGACAGAAATTTTGAAATTGTTGAATTTCTAGATCATATTCAAGATATATCCATCGCAACTATCGGATATGTTTTGTAGAAGAACTCATACCAAAGGCGAAACGTAGGTCCAATGCCGCTGGGAACGCTGGAAATGTATGCCGCTGGGTACGCTGGAAATGTACGCTGGAAATGTATGAAGTGGCACCTCCCATAAATGTATGTTCAATGTGTTTTACATATGCAAGTCCTCTAAATTTTGCACCACAATTCCTTATATACGATACATCTTTCTGTTGTAGAATGAGTAACAGAACTTTGTAAGTCACCTCTAAAAATTTAGAGCATTTGGAATTTTTTCCCCTCTAGCGTTTTAATCGACTGCGCTTCGTTAAGAACTTCAAAGCAAGGGCCAAACTTAGGTCGAAGACTGATAGGTAGGCTGGAGGTGTACATAATCAAACGTAACATTACTGAATAGAAATGCAACCACGTTAGGTTTTAGTTATACAAGACATAATTCAGAGTACACGGTAATATGTTTCAGAGTATATAGAATTAAAAATAAATATTTATACTATTTGATGAATATTGCAATTTTCGCTTGGAATAAGATGAATAATTTCTTCTGGTAATGCAAAATGTAATTCTGGAAATAGACTTAATATATATTCGACAACATAGAATGCATGAAGTAAAACATGTACTTTGTTTGGATTTTACAAAAAATAAAAAAGAGAGCATAAGAGTATGCATTAATTATCTGCAGTTAAGGGACAAGCTATATATATGTATATATATATATATATATATATATATATATATATATATATATATATATATATATATATATATATATATATATATATATATATATATATATATATATATATATGTATATGCATATATATATATGTATATGCATATATATATATATATATATATATATATATATATATATATATATATATATATATATATATATATATATATATATATATATATATATATATATATGTATATATATATATATGTATATATACTGAATGCATGAATTTAATTATACTGACGTCCATAGTTTTTTTGTTTGAATGTAAACGTTGGCAACGTATTAACTGGTTAGTAACTATATTGCGTTTAATATTTAAATGTAGAGCATTATTCCAATTCATAATCCTAACAGTTTTAAAGTTGTAAAACTCGCGTTTATATTATAGACTGTCTGATATTAGATTTTGATTAACATTTAAACTCAAGTCTAAAAATACCAAATTGCCAACGTTATCTTTATCAGTCTCCACCAATTTAAGATTTTTAGGGTAAAAATTAATATATATTGCATTTAAATTTTCATTAAAACATATGAGTATATCATCTACATATCGGAAAAACATAAGTTCATTTAGAATCATTACTCCTCTTTCGTAAAAGTGAAGGTATATATCTGCTAAAGCAGATGAGCATCCTCCACCCATATATATATACAGTGCTACATTTCTAGAAATAGAGGTGCCGGAACGGTGACCTTCCGGGGGGTGTGGGGGGATATTCCAAAATATTGATAAAGAGAGGTACCGGAACGCCATTCCGGCGCGTTCAGCCTCAAATCTAGCCCTGTATATATATATGTATATATATAATAAGGGGCCCTGTATATATATATATATATATATATATATATATATATATATATATAATACGATTATATATATATATATATATATATATATATATATATATATATATATAAAGTCAAGCGTGCTAAAGCAAAAGTTATTTGATGTATTACCAGAGAAGTCCTGAACAACAAGCTACGTTGACACAACACAACATGGCTTAAAATGAAGATTATTCTACTTTTAAAGTGCGTTTAAGTAAACAAGATAATTTTCAGGAATAAAATGTACCATAACAACAAGAACATAAACTTTGAGAAATATTACAGCTGTAAAGTATTTATATTTTTGAATATTTTGATAAAAAATATTCTCACGAACTTGTTTCAAATTTATACTAAAGAAACAATTACATAAAATGTATGAAATTTTTATAGCAATTTATGACCATAAGTATATATTTCATTGCATTTCTGCTCATAACTGAAAAAAAAATTTCATTTCATCAAGTTTAATTAATACTCATATACGATTTAGAAAAGTGTCCTTAAAGCATTATGATATCTTCGATTAGATTATTTTACGATTATGAGAATATTTTTTAAATACTCGTATACTACGCATCTCGATTTCTGATGTAAAATTATTAACTTTACTAGTTTCAGGCCAATGACAACTCGTTGTGCTCATATTGCAAGTTGTCGTATGATCTATTTCTCTTTTCGGACTATTTATATTATATATTTTGTGTTTGGTAATAAAAAATACTGTATCGATTAAGCGGTATAACTGGAAATTATTTTACTCTCTGAAAATAATATAGAATATTAATAGGATATCCTACATAATTTCTCTTAATTTATATACCAATTGAATAAATTACAGTGAAATTATTCGGTTTTCTCTCATTTACCGAAAGAAAGACAGTAGAAAAGTAGATTATATTTAGTTTTGAAATGAAAATATACATCTGAAACGTGTAAATAAATTTAAAGACCTGTAAATTCCCAAATGTCTAGAAATATTGTTAGCATACATACATGGTAGTTAGAAATGATTTCTTATAATGCATATACTGAAGCAGTGTAATGGAAATTCCTTTTCTACTGAATGAAATCCATTTACGTAGTGTAGTAAATGGAATTTCAGACAAGCAACACATTGTGACTTACAACGGGGAGTAAAATACATAGAAAGCGCACATTTCAGGTAAAATATATATAAGCATATATATAATATTACTCTTCTTACTAAATAGAGAAAGTTAATTAATTTAAGGGGACAGTGGACCTTCAAACCTAATTTTTTTTGTTTTGAATGGATTTACTTGAAATTTGAATATGTGATTAGTACCATAGATATGTAAAAGTGGTTAAAATTTAACGATGAAATATTAATAATTTATGAATTATTAATTATTAATTATATCAAAAATTGGCCTAATTAAAAATGTTCCATGTGCAATTCTTTTGCATATAATATGGTAATTTTAATTTACAGGATACCTTATAGAACTAATTATTTAAACTAATTATTGATTATTTTAAGCATTCATTAAAAATATAAAGAGAAAAAATAATAATAGTGAAAACACCATTTTTATTAAGCAAAATACCTATAAATCATCTTTTCAAATACAAAATTTAGAAATTCTGAGCTACGATGCATAATTTTTTTCAATAAGATTTATTTGATGTACCGTTAAGAATATAAAACTTAAATTTCAAAGCAATACGATAATTAGAAATGCGCCTGGAGCAGTTTGAATATTCGTATAACATGAAAATTTTTATTTTGAGAAAAACACATTTAAAGTTATTGCTATTAGTAACCACACAATATTTAAATTAAATACAACTAGGAATAAACTTGCCTATAACTAGGAAAGTAATCACAGAAATTAAAAAATCTTTTTGCAACAGATTCCTACCCGTCCGCAGTTTCACAATTCAATATTATTTTTTTTCAATGCGGAGGTACTTGTCGTGAAGACATTCACCTATATTTCACCGCAGTTTTGCTGGCCATTTTATTATGGGGGCGCCATATAGTCAGACCAGCATTGCCCCCTATAAAGGAACGACACAAACGGTGTCGTTTTAGTGTCTCTTCGCCAGGATTCGATCTGAGCACCCTCAGCACTGAAAACCATCGCGCTGTACCAAAAGGCTGCCACGGCCCCCAATTCAATAAAATGAAAAAAAAAATTTGGACAAATTTCACAATTTTGAAAGTTTACTGTCCCCTTAATTGCAATCCAGAATACATATAAAGATTATTTATTTTATAATTTTATGATAATTTAAGGTAGATATCAAATATTTCTACTGTTTAGAAATATTTTACAATAATTTATTAAATTTTCATTATGTGTGTTTTGTTACTTTGTAAAGTAACTCCGAATCAGTAATTAGTAAGAATAAAAATTTTGATGATACAATAAAACTACTAAAAGAGCACGATATTCAACCAAATTTAATTGGTTAAATCAAAATCTTTAAAAAAAATTGTCAAAAATGAAAGCTTTGAAAATACAAATTTTCTTTTATTATTGTTAATTAATAAACCTCAATAATTATTAATGGGAGAACTTTTAATAAAAGCTGAGACATCAGATTCTTTTGTGAGTAATTATTCATTGGTTCTCTTGTTTCTGATCGTGATTGCAAAATACGATTTGTTAAGTAAACTGAACTAGTTAATTAAGCTTTAAAAAATTAATGTGCAAGCGAATTTGATGTCGCAAATGACTTATTCATTTGATGTTTGCAGGAGAAGCTTAGAATATTTTTTTCTTTTAAGTCAACAAGAGAAAATACTCTTCTTGATTTTCAAAAGAAGAATTCAAGTTAAAAGTTTTCAGCGTTATTTCAAAATTTATTTTAAATGGATCGCCTTACTTTTTATACATACATTTTTCAACGAATGCTTAAAAACTGATAAACGGATAACTTACGTCTTTTAGGCAAATGAAGTTACCAGAGAGCCATTTTTTTATCATATATAAAGTGCTAGGTTCATAGCAAATATACACAATTTCAACAAATATATGCTTATTTGTTACTTAACATAAATGAAGATTTTTAAGAGCTTATATAGCCTCATATCCTATAATACTTTAAAATTTCCAGAAAAATATGTAAGCTATGATTGAAATATATCTACGAGCGTTCTATTTTAAAAACTTCAATAAATCGGTTGTTAAAAGATAGTTTTACAAAATACCTTATCATCAAGCTACTTACTTTAAAGAAAACTCTGAATTTACTATCCGATGCACCTTTTGTACTCTATTTTATTTTATTGAATTTTATATTAACTTCTCCTATTTCCTTTTTACTCTTCACAGTATGTTCAACAATATTATAGATTAGTACTTTGATGCTGATTCAGTTTTTTTTAAAACCTAGATACTCAATTAAATATGAATATCTCCTCGCTTTCTCTCTGTTTAAGGCAGATCTTTAAAATACTATGTCGTTTAAAATTCAGCTAATCTATATATATAGAACAATTCCGTAACTAACTGACTCACTTAATGACATACTACGCAAAGACCAAACTGCTGGACTTAAAGGGCTGAAATTTTGCATGGTGATTATCCTTATAATGTAGGGGTGCACTAGGAAAGATTTTTTAAAAATAAAATTTTTAAGCTGTTGTAGTAATTTTTTTTAAGTTTGCATTTAAAACAATAATTTCAGGGTTATAAAATTTATATCACGAGAAGAATATAAAAATTCCTTTAAAATGAGATCTTTTTTGAATCTTTACCTTCATTTTTGTATTTTGATGAATTTTTAAACATTAATTTTTAGAATTTAATTTATAAAATGCTGATCACGTGATTTTTTTCTGGTACTTTAAATAAATTTATCGTCACGTGCAAAACAACTAAATAAACAAAAAAATATTTTTTTTCTTGCTAATGCGGCAAACGATTCGACATTATCCAAAAAAATATTAAAATACAATAAAATATATTATTTTCCTGAAACTGTACTATATTAACTGTACTGTATTCTATAGTATGTCCTATTACATTTACTTTGGATATTTTCTTCTACAGTATTTTGTCTATAAAAATATCCCTTACGATTTTCTTATAAATATATATATATATATATATATATATATATATATATATATATATATATATATATATATATATATATATAATTTTTTTTGGCATTAATTGCATACATTGACCTTTGTATTTAATTTGAATGTACTCCGTAGAGAAGTGCGGGTTTTCAGCTAGTATACCATATGAGAAGCATATAATAAAATCAGGGAAAAATAAGAATATTCCTTTCAGCACTATAAAACTTTTTATGTTACTATTATTTGATTCTCTGTCACAGGTTTAGAAACTTCTATTTTTCCAAGAAAATGATGGAGAATGTATAAATATATATATACACTGCTCAAAACAATTAGGGGAGCACATGGTTTTAACGAAATTACGCAAATACTTTCACCGATAAGTAACATAAAATAAATAATCCGTAATTTAAAGCCTAGCAGGAAACAGAAGAAGAAAACTTCATATGCAAATCATGACGTCAAGTTCATGACGTCAAAAACCAGAAAAAGAACATAAAGGCGGAAATCGGGATGTTGCAGAAACGTCCGTTTCACTGCCATAACTGTGAAATTCGATTGCTCAGTTATTCTTTTTGAGAAAAGGAGACTTGAATATGTCTCAATAACGTGATTTACCGGAATCTATGGCATGGCGTATTATAGGCAGAATTGTATCCGGGCAAACACAACGTAGTGTCGCGGACGCTGTTGGAGTCGCCAGAAGTGTCGTTGCAAGTCAGTGGAATCTATTCCAAGAAACAGGGAATGTTAGACGTCAACCAGGGCAAGGTCGGCCACGCGCCACTACAGCAACTGATCACCGGTATATACTGTTAACAGCTCGTCGAAACAGAACAGACAATGCGACTCAGCTGCAAAGACAGATGCTCTTGGTAACAGGGCGAAGGGTGTCCAGCCAAACAGTACGTAATAGGCTTCATCATGGAGGTCTGTATGCACGTAGGCCAATGGTCTGCATTCCGTTGACCTCCCGCCACCGTGCGGCCCGAAGAAGATGGGCTGCTGAACATCGAGATAGGGAGCAACATGATTGGAGCCAAGTGCTGTTTACAGTCGAGTCCCGATTCAGTCTGGAGTGTGACACCCGACGTGTTTTGGTATGGAGGGAAAAGGGCACTCGAAATAACCCCACATTCGTTTTGAAAGGTCACAATACAGACGAGCTGGTTTTATGGTATGGGGTGGTATCAGCATAGGTGGACGTACGGACCTGCATATCATTCGGAATGGTACTTTGATGGCCAGAAGGTATGCAGACGAGATACGGAGACCTCATGTCATACCTTACGCTGCAGCCATTGGAGATTCCTTTGTTTTCCAGCATGATAATATCAGACCGCATACAGCTCGTCTTGTGAAGAACATGCTTGAAGCTGAAACAATACAGCCTATGGAATGGCCAGAGTGTTCTCCTCACCTGAATTCAATCGAGCATGTTTGGGACATGCTCGGACGACGCATTGCTGCGAGACCAAGGCCTCCTTTTACTCTCCGAGATTTGGAGATTGCACTTCTTGAGGAGTGGAACAGTATTCCCCAAAGACTTATCGATAACATCATCGCATCCATGGAAAACAGGTGTCCAGCAGTCTTAGCTGTACGAGGAGACTACACACCATATTAAAAATCTTGCATCATTTCTAAACAATACTTTTTTTTACCGTTTACTTGTAACCAAATTGTTGCCCTAAATCATCTTTTCATGTTTTTTTCATATTTTAAAAGAATTAAAGCTTAATTACAAATTTTTTACGTCTTTTTTTCTGTATTGCGCATTGATATACGTGTACTATCCTTTTTATGCCAGTACGTGGCTATCTAGCATGGTTTTCTTAACTTTTTTGCTTACTCCCCTAATTTTTTTGAGCAATGTATTTATATATATATATATATATATATATATATATATATATATATATATATATATATATATATATATATATATATATATATATATATATATCGTTTCTTTGCTGTTTATCTTTCCAGCTTTCATCGTGTGTAAACTGCGTACCCTAGTATCATTAATGTTTGTAGTCACTTCGTAAATGTTTCAAAAATGAAGCTGTAATTTAGTAAACCGCAATCAATATTGAATATTTCAAGAGACTGAACCAGAAAATTTTAATATTCGACAGCTATTTTTTTCGATATTTAAGTTTTTTGTTGCTTCTCTATGTAGAAAAGCAATACGATCATTCCATTGGATATAGAAATTCTAAGAAAGATGTCTGTGAAAAAATACGTCCTTTAATCCTTCTTATTAAATCAATATCGATTGTCAACTCCAATTTTGGTCATTAATTTTAAATGTTTCCTGAGAACTCTTCGAAAGGAAATAAATCTTGTTTAAACATTTGATCTACCAAAATTTTACCTCTTTGTGAAAAAAAAATACTTTTATACAATTAATACAAGCACCTTCAGTTTTTTTAGTTTTTATTGTATTATGAATTTAGAATAATGATGTATCTGTCAATGAAAGTATAAATACATTCGTAATTAATCAGTTTTAAAATGGTATGTGGTGATGCAATGCTTTTATTATTTTTAGTTACCCATTATCATATATTTACTTAACATTTGCTTAACATATATGTGTAAGTCTGTATCACAGAGTTAAAAATAATGGAAAATAATAAATTTTGTGATTTCATTTTATTTCTTTAATATACAAAAGTGTTTTAATGGCGAGAGTGTCAATTTCTTATATGATGAGTTTCCTGCAAAACACTGAGTATGAAAATTTAATATTATCAATGTATTCTAAACCATTAAAATTAAAATATCTAAAACGAATATCATAAAAACGGGAAAGTTTTTGTGATTTCAACAATTTTTACAATTTTACACCATAGATTTTACGATGAGTAAAATAAAATATTTGGATACAAATACAATTTAGTTATTTTAACTTACGCGTTCTTTTTTACATGTCCGAGAGGAGTGGCTATAGATATAGTTCACGAATGCCAATATCTATCAAGTTAAAACTGATTTATTTTGAATACTTGGAATGTCATCTTTATTTGAAAAAAAATAGTTCTGATTTGACAACAAATTTCGACTTATTGCTAGAAGGAGATTGGATTTTGCTGATTTGTTCATTTTTTCAGTTTAGGAAAACTATGTATTTAAATAATATGAATGACAATCACGAAAAATTGCCCTCTTAAAAGAAATAGATTCAACAAGAAAACATGCGATGTCTCTAAAGAAAAAAATAAGGGTTTGAAATAAAATGGATTTCTTTTCTGAGTTTTAATTATTCAAGAATATGTTGACTTAATGAAGGAGATAATTTATTCCTTAGAGCTATTGAATTTGTCTGAGACTTACATTTACTTAACAACACTGGTGAAATATCACTATTGGAACGAAACGCATGTATTAAAAAAACTGACAGTGCTAAAATTGATGTAGCAAAAGAAAAACGAAAATAAGTTTAAATACCAGAAATATTAAAATTCTGTTCAAATTGTAAGCAAAAACTTAAAAATGATATGTGTATTGAATGTAAAATAACAATAAAAAGGATTTATTTAACGTTTTAAAGTAAAATTAAAAAAAAGGGTTTCTTGTTTTACGTTAAAAAAATATTAGTATTTCATGTTAAATATAACTTTAAATTAAACATTTAAAACCATAAAATTTTACTTTGTTAATTCTAATGTTAGGATATCATTTTAAATTAATAAATGATTGTATTTTTATTTAAAAATACTATATATATATATATATATATATATATATATATATATATTTATAAATATACGCTTATTTAATATAACTGCCAACATTTAGTGCATGTTAATAGAAAAGGACATTATTTAACAGTCAGACTGTGAGAAAAGTTTAATTTGTAAAAAATACATCGAGTTCTGAAATAAATTATTCAATATACTGAGAGGTAACTGACAAAGGTATTTTATAATGTATTTTGAGATTTGTAAAAGCATTTGCATCTTCCATTACTAGATATCACACCATATTTTATCCTATGGACTTCAAATATACAATATTTTACGGTAATCACAATACACTGAAAAGTATTTTTATTAATGGGATCGATAATGCCGGGAAAGCATATTTCATTTCATTAGAAATTTTAAAATTTTAAAATTCTTTAGAACCAGTTTCAAAATCTGAAGAGAATTAATTATAGTGTAATAACCACGTAAATAAATATCTAGTTCCTACTCTCTTAACATATCAAATATACAAAATATGTCAGTTTTCAGCGAAATGTTCAAAATTATGTTTATTGAATATCGCAAAAATTGTAGGATATTTTAAGGTAATCATGTGAAATTTAGATTTAATTTAATATTTATATATTCTCATTCATATTCTCATTTAATATTTATCTTAATCTCAGTAAGTTTTCTGTTTATATCCACACATGAAGCCCACTACTATTTTACAGGTTTTATGCTGATTAAAAGCTTTAAAAAAACGGAACTAAAAGAAATGCACTGTATGATTCTAATTT
Source organism: Dolomedes plantarius (assembly GCA_907164885.2). Classification (NCBI taxonomy): domain Eukaryota; kingdom Metazoa; phylum Arthropoda; class Arachnida; order Araneae; family Dolomedidae; genus Dolomedes; species Dolomedes plantarius. The sequence continues at coordinate 73,323,320 of OU015494.1, read as the reverse complement.
CGCTTAGGTTGAATTGGCAATATTATATACATGCTCTGTCAGGAATGATTAGTTACATTGATAATATCACAGATTCTGTTGAGTAATAGCTGTAAATGACTGCGGAGATCAATATTTCATCAGTTTGAAATAATTACTAATTGCACTTTACAGAAAATTGAAACATCCCTTATCGAGTGTGTTTCATGAGATTCGTTTCGCTTCAGTTTGTGTGATATTAAGCGTTTAATTATTATTCACATGACGGAATTCTACCTACGTTTTGCAAATCAAACACTAATAGCATTAATATTCAATATTACCTTATGGAATCATAAACTCATTGTAAGTAAAATTTCAACAAAATTAAATCAGAATTTTAAATACGTGCTACCACTTGCATGTAAGTAAAGTATTGGAGTATGGAATTCAAAATCGCTGCTTTTTATTACATCAAACATAATAAGATTTATCATTCCCGTAGGTGTGGAAGTTACATTAGGATATTTAATTAAGGTCCTTTAAACTATTTCATATTTATTAAATTAAAATTTCCTTTAAAGATGCATAGCGAAACACGTGAAAACCAGAAAATCAAAAGATTATAATTTCTTCAAAAGGCATTTTGCTAAATAAGCAAATACAACAAAAAAAAAAAAAAAACGAGGAAAATTATTTAAAGAAGCATCTGTAAAATACCATACTTTACATGCGGTATATTAAGGATATATAATATTAAGCGTTTAATTAGTATTCACATGACAGAAATTCTACCGTATGTTTTGCAAATCAAATATTAATAGCATTAATATTCAGTAAGAGCTTTTGGAATCATAATTTCACTGTAAGTAAAATGTTAACAGAATTAAATAATAAATTTTAGAATTATACATACGTGCTACAACTTCTGTATAAGTAAAGTAATAGATACATCAAAAATAATAAAATTTATCATGTCTGTAAGAGTGCAACTTACATTACTATAATTAATTAGGGATATTTAAAGTATTTAGGATTTGTTAGATAATAATTTACGTGAAGAGTGCATTGCGTAACACGTGAAAAAAAATTAAAATATTTTAATTTCTTTAAAAGGCATTTTGCTAAAAAAAACAAATGTAACCAATAAAACAATCACAGGCGAATAATTTAAAGCAGCATCCGTAAAATATCATCCTCAACATGTGTGATATTAAGGATGTGTAATATTAAGCGTTTAATTGTTATTCACATGATAGTAATTCTACAGTATGTTTCGCAAATCAAATGCTAATAGCATTAATATTCAGTAAGAGTTTATGGAATCATAATTTCGTTGTTAGTAAAATTTCAATAGAATTAAATAATAAATATAAGAATTATTCATACCTGCTACCACTTGAATATATGTAAAGTATTGGCACAAAATATGAATATATGAAATTATTGGAGTGGGGAATTTAAATATACTATGTATTTTTCAATACATCAAAAATAATAAGTTTTATAATGTGCAAATTACATTAGGATATTTATTAAGGCCCTTCAACGCATTTCGAATTTATTAAATTATAATTTCCGTGAAAGACGCATTACGAAATACATAAAAAATCAAGATATTTAAATGCTTTAAATGGAATTTTTCTGAATAAACCAATAAAACAATTCAAGAAAAATAATTCAAACCAGCATCCATAAAATATTATTCGTAAAATTACACGAGATTATTAAAGAATAAAATATTTGAAAATACGGGGGTTCTAACAGAAACGCGCATTAAATTTCTTAAAACATACCAAAACGTCTACAGACTTTAAAACACGAATAAGAACTAATGTCATTAATAAATACTTTATCGCTGCCACTATTTATTTCAGTTGAAGACGAAAATATTCTTGAAATGTAAATCCCAAAGCTCTGAATGCCACTTGCTGGAGGAGGGAGAAGTTGATGATAAAAAGAATGGAACTCATAGCTAGATACTGATAGATATCCTCTGAATTATTTCGCCTAGTAGAAATGTGCAAGAAGGAATTTTACGAATTCTACCACTGCTGATAATTAATTTTAAGCTCGGTGACATTTGCAAGTTTTAGAAACGTTTAATAAAGCTTACAAATGAACTTATATTAGAAATACATAAATTCCAGAACGTATAGAGAGGCTGTTCACACATTTTTTAGACGATGTATATTGTATTCACAAAACTAATTTACATAAAATTCTTGTGTTTTAAATGTTCTATTTAACATCCCTTATTCTGAACTATCTTTCGACACCGCAATTTCTAGGATAATAATGCCTTTTGAAGTGTCAGAAGAGGTATTCTATCCCATTCCTCCTGAACGGCTTTCCAGAGTCCTGTAAGGGTTTTGGGACGACGTTTGGATAATGCAGATTGTGATGAAGCGTCTTCGATTTTAAAGAAAAATGTATTTTATTTTGTAAGTAAGCTAAGGTTTTTCGAAGGCTCTCTATCACATGTTTGTAAGTAATTAGAAAGCCGCCATTTGATAGTCTTTGATGTTAGTTAGGAAGCGTGATCTTTAGGGGAAAGCGAGTGTAATTGGCCTAGACGCTGTAGGGGGTATTGGTTGTCGTAGACGAAAATTTGCGTCTGGCGCCTTTTTTGACTTTATACGACAATGACTATTGTGAGCAAATTTTATGAGATCGTCGCATGGTGTCTGCGGTAAAAAGCACGTGGTGTTGAAGTGTGTGGTCCGCGATGACATTTTGTAGGGCGGGATTTTTGGAGAAGTTATCCAATAAATGTTAAAGTGAAGCTGAATGGTGGAGTCTTTGGGGCTTTCGTGAATGGTTGTAGGTGTTTTAAAGAGGCGTGGACGGCGTTATGAAGAAAATGAATAAATTGAGGACTTAAGGTTTTTTTCGAGGAGTCACTTCTGCATGAGGCACGGGTTTCCCGTTCCCCAGTGCTTAGCATCGCAGGTGATGAGAGATTGTCGATTAACTGTCGGAGACTGGTTGATCCTTCCCGGTATGCTTGCATCATGATCTCGTTTTCGAGAGAGGAGAGAATTGCGCCTTCGCGATGGAGTGACGACATATAGGAGATCCGGTTTATTCTTCCCTGTATGCTTGCTTCATGATTCCGTTTTTGAGAGAGGAGAGAATTGCGCCTTCACAATGGAGTGACGACATATAGGAGATCCGGTTGATTCTTCTCGGTATGCTTGCTTCATAATCCCGTTTTCGAGAGAAGTTATTGGTTGCTGAGAAAAATCTGGTTGCTGCCTCCACCGATAAAGAAAGAAGATACCAAGTCCGATGATGAGATCGTTACCCGTGTTCCAGTCCAGTTAGCATCAAACTGAGTGAGTTTTAAATCATTTTGTATCGTTTAGACCCAACCTTGAATTTAAGTGTTGTAGTGCGGAATCGTGGCGTGTGTTTTTGAGAGTTTAGCTTTAGGATGGATAATGCCTTCGGTAGAATAAATAATCTTATGCTCCCTGAATCGTAAAGGTATAGTTTAAATATTGAAGTAAGTGTTTTAGATTTTGATTTTAGAAGAAATAATGAGGGACTTTTTGATATGAATAGTTTGAATATTAAGATTTAGTTAATTTTGTTTCTTTATGTGATCTTGTAGTTAGACGATATTGTAAATAAATTAGTTTTTTTTTGTAAAGATAAAATTGGTGTCAGTCATCTTTATTCTTACAGTGGATATGATAAAAGGTTATCTACTAGTTTTTAGGAGTTTAGGGTTTGTCACTCTGTTCGTTAGCCATAATACGTCTTGAGCTTTGGGTTAAAAATAAATATCAAAACACAACGCGCCCAACTACCCATTTTATATAAAATAAATAAATGTACTACCCCAATTAAATCACGCCCAAATAAATAAATAAGTTTAGACGTAGTGGCTACACGACACAGATTTTAAAAGTCTGAAAGCCCAAAAATCCATAGGTGATACATCGGGAGATTTAGTAGGGATATCAGTGAAGGGTATGGCCATGATACCAGTTTTTTGTTCCATTTCTTTTAAGAAATTTACAGTGAATTTTGATGTGTGACTGCTAGCTTTGTCCTGATGGAGTCTCACAGATTGATGACACTCTGGGTAAAGCGATGGTATTTCATTCAGAAAAATTGGCGATAAAATAATGTTCCTGATAGTATAAATAAGTTTAGTTAAATAAATAAATAAATATTAGTTAAATAAATAAATAAGTTATAAGTTAAATAAATAAATAAGGTTATAAGTTAAATAAATAAATAAGTTTAGACGTAGTGGCTACACGACAGAGATTTTAAAAGCCCGAAAGCACAAAAATCCATAGGTGATACATCGGGAGATTTAGTAGGGATATCAGTGAAGGGTATGACCTTGATACCAGTTTTTTGTTCCATTTCTTTTAGGAAATTTACAGTGAATTTTGATGTGTGACTGCTAGCTTTGTCCTGATGGAATCTCACAGATTGATGACACTCTGGGTAAAGCGATGGTATTTCATTCAGAAAAATTGGCGATAAAATATGTTCCTGATAGTATTTGGAGTTAATCTTGACATTTTTTCCACTCACTTTATTTTTAACTTGCCATTATAAGAAAAACCAGCAAAAATCATGAATCCCTTAGAAAAACTTTCTTTCGATTCTTTGAACAATGTACTTAAATTTTTTTCTCCCCTGTTATAATAAATGGCTCTTTTTTTGATGCAATCATTTAAATACACCCATGATTCATCTATTGTGACAATTGTTTTCCATTTTTCTTTCGATAAGTGTTTCTCATATAGAATTCTGCATCGTGTCCTGCGTTCAGCGATACGATTTGGAAGAAGACGATGCACATTGCGTTTTTTCGCGTTCTTAAGATTTAAATCAACGTTTATCATTTTGTTTACAGTAGACACCGAGCAATTTAATGATTTTGCAACTGTCCTTTGACTAGGGGGATTTTCTTTTAACATTAAACAACGTACCTATGCAATAGTCGAAGATGTCCGTTTTTTCCTTGGATACTTGTTTGGAATTTCTGTCCCACTTGAGGCTCCAATTTGACATTTTTTTTCCTTTCTTGTTGATGATATTACCTATCGACGCTTTATATATCACAAAACCATGACTCTCACATCGTTTTTGGATAGCGGAGTATGCACATTTCTCTTCAGAAAGAGCATAAATGTAGCCTTCGAACCACTGCTTTGTTAAAAACGCCATTTTGAATAAAAACAAAACTTTCAAGCCACAGACGATAATTTTGACTTTTAAAAACAGAGTACATTTGCACAGTACAATTATTTCTTTTGCAGCAAATGATTTTTTATTACCGCTTACCAAAATCGTCTAAAAAATGTGCGAACAGCCTCTGTATAGAAAGGAAAGACTTCGTATATTAAATCAGCAATGCGTTACTCGAATTATTTAGGAAATAATTCCAATAACGCTTTTTTCAAATATACTTTCATACATGTATCTTGTAAAACCGATGAAAATATGCTATGTAATTTTAATCATATATACAATTTTAATGGGAATATTATACTTAACTAACACACACACACACACACACATATATATATTTATATATATATATATATATATATATATATATATATATATATATATATATATATATATGTATATATATATATATATATATATATGTGTGTGTGTGTGTGTGTGTGTGTGTGTGTGTGTGAATTAATTCTAAAATTTATTCAGTTATTATACATTTATTGCCAAAATATGTTTCAAAAAAATTTGTTCTCATATTTCCATATAAAAATGTTTATCTGCAGGATTGGTTTATAGATTTTCTGCTTAATTATAGATGTCTTTGATTATTTAATTTATTTACATTATTTAAAGTAACGCATTCAAAATAATTTTTTCTTTCAATTTATTTAAGAAGAAACTGAAATCTTATACATTAGGAAATTACATATTTTAATATCTGTAAATAATATTCGTTCCAAAAAAATTGCTACTCTCTTTTATATTTAATAATCTCCTGCTATTGCAAAAGAAATAATTCTGAAAAGAATCAAAAGAACTAATTAATAGGACGTGCAAATAGTAAGAGCTAATTAGGATTTTGTAACTATGCAAATTTTAATAATAATTTATTTTGCATGATCAGGATAGAGATTTTATCCAGTAATTAATAAAAGAAATGAATATTTTCTTCCGTAAGATTATTAAATTCATGTATTCATAACCACTACAAATGAGCCGACGTTTACGTAACGAAAATTTAAAAAAACCCTGCCTAGTGATCAAAAAGTCTTGTCAAATATTAAAATTCAATATATTACTGATTTTTGAACCAGAAAAATATGGATAATATCAAAACCACCGAATCGCGATTTTAAGGGTAAAAAAAGAAAAAGGAATTTTATTGATACATTTTTCAGAGTTACATAATACTGTACCAATAGTGATACTTTTTTTCCAAATACAACATTCAAATGATTTTTTTTTCAGTTTACCCATCAACACCGTGAAATCTTGTTGGCTATGTTAATAAAGGAGCACCATTTAGGTTAGCATTGCTCCCTATGAGGGACAACACGGGAACGTCCAGGCCTTATTCGGGATTTGAACCGAAATACAATGCTTGGAATCTCAAGACGCGAACCACTTGTCGCTATTTGGCGTCTAGAGATGATACAGCTTTGATTAAGGGTCACTTGGTTATTATATATATATATATATATATATATATATATATATATTTATTTATTTATTTATTTATTTATTTATTTGTCGTTTGGTGACTTTTAACTTTGGAAGGACTCTGTTGTGTATGTACCAGGATTAATAGGATAAAGATAGGAATTTAAAGTTGCACCGCATTGGGGAGCACTTTGTTTCATTTTTCAGTATTTATAACAAAGAATTCAAACCAAAATATGTGGCCAACTGCTCAACGTAAACATGCTTTTAAATCAGAATAAATACAATTTAACTTCTTTGAAAGATTAATAAAATAAATAAAAAAGATGGATTTCTTTACAATTCCTGTAACCATAAGGGAAAAGCAAGTTCGTGCGAGAATTGATCTTGCTTTTAAAATATTGACCTGGTACGTGATTGAAATTGAACTTCAGATGATGTAGAGAACGGAAAGCGTTCTTAGTTCATTTTTTCCAAAAATATTGTTATCCTCTTATGCTTAACACAATTTCATGGGCAAAAATTTCAAAAAATTCATAGCAAATTGGTTGAAGTTTCTAAAATAATATATATGTATATAATTTAATTACCTTTTAATTCTAATATTTGTATTTGTATGATACCTGTCAGAAAAAGAGAATGAAGTTTTTTAGTCCTGTAAAATATTTCTGCAAAATTTGTTTTTTCGTTTTTATTTATCAGCACTATTACTCTATTATCTGAATAGAGCATAGCTGAAAGGACTTAAAATGAGAGGAATTCAAAACCAAAATTTTTTCGAAACACTATCATCTTGAATTTGTTTAATGAAAAGAAAAATGATCTTGATACTGTTCATAAACACATTATATGGTTAAAATACCCCACCCATAAATTTAAATATTTTTTAAAAATGATGAATTTAAATAAATTACTGAAATTTCATTCATTGTCCTTTACGGAAAATAACATTCAAAATTAAGCGAAATTTCTTGACAAATAAAACAGTCTAGTACACACACACACACGCACAGACAGACAGACAGACTAATGCACATGCGCACACACACACACACACACAAATATATATATATATATATATATATATATATATATGTGTGTGTGTGTGTGTGTATATATACAGAGGCTGTTCACACATTTTTAGACGATGTATATTGTATTCACAAAACTAAATTACATAAAATTGTTGTGCTTTAAATGTTCTATTTGACATCCCTTATTCTGAACTATCTTTCGACACCGCAATTTACAGGATAATAATGTCTTTTGAAGTGTCAGAAGAGGTATTCTATCCCATTCCTCCTGAACAGCTTTCCAGAGTCTTGTAAGGGTTTTGGGACGACGTTTGGATAATGCAGATTTTAAAATTCCGAAAGCACAAAAATCTATAGGTGATCCCCATCGGGAGATTTAGTAGGGATATCAGTGAAGGGTATGGCCTTGATACAAGTATTTTGTTCCATTTCTTTTAGGAAATTTACAGTGGATTTTGATGTGTGACTGCTAGCTTTGTCCTGATGGAGTCTCACAGATTGATGGCACTGTAGGTAAAGCGATGGTATTTCATTCAGAAAAATTGGCGCAAAAATATGTTCCTGATAGTATTTGGAGTTAATCTTGACATTTTTTCCACTCTCTTTATTATTAACTTGCCATTATAAGAAAAACCAACAACAGTCATAAATCCCTTAGAAAAACTTTCTTTGGATTCTTTGAACCATGCACTTAAATGTTTTTCTCCACTTTTATGATAATAAATGGCTCTTTTTTTGTTGCAATAATTTAAATACACCCATGATTCATCTATTGTGACAATTGTTTTCCATTTTTCTTTGGATAAGTGTTTCTCATATAGAATTCTGCAGCGTGTCCTGCGTTCAGCGATATGATTTGGAAGAAGACGATGCACATTGCGTTTTTTCGCTTTCTTAAGATTTAAATCAACGTTTATCATTTTGTTTACAATGGACACCGAGCATTTTAATGATTTTGCAACTGTCCTTTGACTAGGGGGATTTTCTTTTAACATTAAACAACGTACCTTTCCAATAGTCGAAGATGTCCGTTTGTTCCTTGGACACTTGTTTGGAATTTTTGTCCCACTTGAGGCTCCAATTTGACGTTTTTGTCCTTTCTTGTTGACGATATTACCTATCGACGATTTAGATATCACAAAACCATGACTCTCACATCGTTTATGGATAACGGAGTATGCATATTTCTCTTCGGAAAGAGCATAAATGTAGCCTTCGAACCACTGCTTTGTTAAAAACGCCATTTTAATTAAAAACAAAACTTTCAAGTCGCAGACGATAATTTTGACTTTTAAAAACATAGTACAATTGCAATTATTTCTTTTGAAGCAAACGATTTTTATTACCGCTTACCAAAATCGTCTAAAAAATGTGCGAACAGGCACTGTATATATGTATATATATATATATATATATATATATATATATATGAATATATACATATATGTACACTGGTGTCCAAAAGTTAAGCATAATTCGTAAAATGTGGAAGAACGTGAGTAAATATTGGTCATTCTTTGAGTTTGACACCTCGAACCCCCAGACCATAAAGACCCATCGTCCATGATACACGTGAAGTCCGGTCACTACGTAGCAAGAGCCTGAATAAGCAGTAGAGGGTTAATTTCCCAAGTTAGGATGCATTTTTAATTGCCTTGGGGCTGGAGGATGCCGGACAAACAGTACAGATCTGTCATCCACTCAAGGCTCCCCCAGTTCCTTAAATATTGGTCAAATTGTTCAAAATTACTTGTGGAGTATCACTGTTTGAAGGTGAAACAGCGTACATATTCAAAACATTTGAGACGACGTCGGCATGCTCAAAACATGTGCGTACGTTGGTACCAGTATAAAACCGGTCACGTGCCATTCGGAAATCAGGCAGGTTATGTGCAATTGCTGTGCTGAGGAGAGAGTTAAACGATCGAAAAGGACGAAAGATGGCACAAGACGTCAAAAGGACATGTTTTTGAAAGGAAAAATTATTGGAATGCTGGAATTTGGACGATCTCAAACCGAAGTGTCTCAAATTCTAAATGTGTGATACAGATATATATTTATATATATATATTTGATATATATTTCTCAGTGTGTGATCTCAAGACTGTGGCAGAGGTTTTAAAGTACGGGAGATGTTACCCGACGGCCAGTACATGGTCGACCAAGAGTAACAACCGTTCGTCAAAACCGATATTTGTCAATAACTGCGCGACGTCAGAGGGACAGTTGTGCCAGAGAAATATGTTCAGCGCTCACAGCCGCCTCAGGAGGTCGAGTTTAGAGGCAAACTGTTTATAGGAGACTCAATAATGCTAGTGTGTATGCCAGGTGACCAGCCGTTTCCATTCCTCTCTGTCCTGCGCATAAACACGCTCGTCTAAACGAGTTTCAAACATGAACACTGGAGTTTGCAACAGTGGTCCAATGTGATGTTCACTGACGAGTCCAGGTTTACTGTGAAGACTGATTTTCGACGTATAACGATATGGAGAGATATTGGAACTCATTTCCACCCGAAAAACATCACGGAAAGACATTATTTTCCTTCAAAGGGAAAGATGATGCGGGCGCGCATAACGCTGGATGGCAACACATACCCCCACGTCTTTGTCACGGGGTCTGTTACTACTGAAAGATACAGAGACGAAGTCCTTCAGCCTTATGTCCGCCTGTTTCGAGGTGCTGTCGATCCTGGATTCATATTCAGGGATGATATCGTGCCTTGTCACCGACTGATCCTGGTTGACATCTTCCTTGAAAGTAAAAATATACAGCGCATGCAGTGGCCCGCTCACTCTCGTAATCTTAATCCTATTAAGTATGTGTGGGATATGCTCGGGATACAAATTGCAGCCCTTCCGCACCCACCAAACTCCGTTCCAGAACTGGTAAGAGCTGTCCTCAATGCTTAGAACACTTTGAGGTCACCACTCATCCACACTCTCACAGCACATAGAGGCAATCATTGTGCAGTATGCGTTTATACCAGAGGCGACCACACACCTTATTTAAATGGCAAATAACCTTTTTATTTCAATTTTTTCCACTAAAGTATAAACTATAAGTTTGCGCTTTTTTCTTTCAAACTGTTTCTTTGTATAATAAGAAAGATTCATATCCTTCATTTGCACTTTTTTCTTATCGTATAATCGTATTACACTCACATATCACATTTCCCGCCACTCTGACTTAGATTTCCTTAAATATTCGCATAAACATCAATTATGCTTAACTTTTGGACACCAGTGTATATATATATATATATATATATATATATATATGGATATACATATAAGGGGGCTGTCCGTGAAGTATCCGAATTTAATTTATCACTAAAAAAAATATGATGGCTATACATACTTCAGTTTAATCCCCTTCAAAGTATCGTCCTTGAGAAGCAACACACTTAGCCCAACGTTGTTGCCACTCTTGGAAGCAGGATTGGAAGCCGCTCTTTGGAATGGTCAACAGCTGTTCGATCGCTTTTTGTTTAATGGTCGTCACATCCTCAAACCGTCGTCCTTTAACCGTTTTCTTTAGCTTTGGAAATGCGAAAAAGTAGCACGGAGCGAGGTCTGGTGAGTAGGTAGGTTGCGGGACTGGAACGGTGCCATGTTTGATTAAAAAATTTTGAACCACATGTGAGGAGTGAGCAGGGGCATTATCGTGGTGAAGCATCCGTTTCCCCGATTTCCACTTTGCTGGTCGTTTCCTCCTCACGGAATCACGAAGTCGCCTGAGCACATCACGGTAGAACTCTTTATTAATGGTTTGTCCATCCGGGGCAAATTTGTAATGCACAACTCCATCACGGTCGAAGAAAAGAATTAACATCACTTTGATTTTGCTTCGAACTTCCCGGGCTTTCTTTGGTAGGGGGGAACTCAGACTCTTCCATTCAGATGATTGTTGTTTGGTTTCCGGACCGTATCCATACACCCATGTCTCGTCCCCTGTTATGATGTTATTCAGAAATTCCGAATCCTCACACGACCGTTCGAATAACTCGGAAGCCATTTGCATGCGAAGTTCTCGTTGATCTTCGGTAAGCAAACGTGGGACAAACTTAGCCGATACACGCCGCATGCCCAAATCTTCGGTTAAAATTTCGTGGCAAACAGTTTTTGCTAGTCCCACCTCGTCCGCAATCTCTCGAACTGTCATTCCTCGATCTGATCGCACCACAGTACGAAACTGTTCCACTTTGACACCATTTCTCGATGTTGATGGACGCTCTGATCATGCATCACTTTCCACAGATTCCCTTCCTTCTTTAAACGTCTAAACCATTGAAACACTTGAGTTCGGCCCATAACATCATCACCGTATGCTTTCTTAAGCCGTTTTTCCAATTTTACTACAAAATTTGATGCAAAAACGTTGCTCAGTAGATTCCGTCATGATCCAACCCGACACGAGATTTCCACTGCGTTCATTTTTCGTTATTGCTACAAGAGAACCGCGCTTCTCAGTGCTTGGCTAAATGCCAACATAGCAAGTTTACATATGTTTAAACATGCTAATTAGCGTGCGCACGCAGAGCCGTGTCTGTATTATGTTTTATACATTCAGTTCGGATACTTTACAGACAGCCCTCGTATATATATATATATATATATATATATATATATATATATATATATATATATATATATATATATATATATATATATATATATATGTATATATATATATATATATATATATATATATGTATATGTATATATATATACAGTAACCACCGCTTATAGTGATCAGTGGTTATAAGAATCAATATCTCAAAAACAAAAATAAATATATTATTTCCATTTTAAAATTTTCACTTTAAAGAATCAATCCACCGGTTTTATGAATCAGCTTACACTCTTCTCTTTCCTTTCATTTTTCCCAAAAAGTGACTTAAACCTTCAAAAGGCACGAAGTTCTCTCTTTATTTTTTTTAAAGAAAGAGTCATAAGATTGGATGGAATAAAGTCGTAAAATGTATCCCTTTCTTTGTTAGACATAACATAATAGTTTCCCCTTAAACACTTTACATAACGCTGCCCTTTTAGCTTGACCCAGGGGATCTAGCCCGAGACCGATTTCACTTTTCTCAACTGACAAAGACAGGGACTATTTTTTTCCCACCTCCCACATCCTGGTTGCTGCTTCCTCGACCCTGAAACACATAAATTTTTGGCGAAGTGTCCACTATCATTTAGGCAAATGTGACATTAGTAGATTCAGCACATTATCAAACCCTGAAATGTAAGCCAAAAGGTGAATCTTCGTCTGAGACTATTGGTATTGAAAGAGGTATAAACAGCCTCCTGAAAACTTTATTACGTCAAACTACCATAGAAAACTATTTCTTCCACCCTTCCTGTAGTTGAAATGTTAAACTGTTAAGCAGGTACGTTTTAACAAATATTGGATATTTTTTCTTTTATTATAATCATGTGTATCTAATTATAAGTCTAGAAATTAAGTTGTATTTTAAAAATTATAAAGAATAATTTTAATAAAATATGATTAACGTATATTAAAGTATATTTTATGGGTAATTATCAAATATATGTATATATAGGTGTGTGTGTGCCTGTCCAAAAACCTAAATTTCGGCTATAAGAATCAACTGCTTATAAGAATCAAAAACAGTAATTACAAACGTGATTCTTATAAGCGGAAATCACTGTATATATCTATATATCTATCTATCTATATATATATATATATATATATATATATATATATATATATATATATATATATATATATATATATATATAGATTGTGACAAATTAAAATAATTCGCACAATTAAAATATACGCTGCACACGGCTGGAATTTGTCGCAGCTGACCGACACGTCCCCCCTTTAACGTATAGCAGGTGACGATGAGCTGGAACGAAAGGAATACAAAGCATTTGGAAAAACGTGACATCTAGGCGGAACAGAAATTCGCCACGGAGCACCAGATTAATGACGCAGGACCACCGGGAAGCCTGGAAATCACGAAAATTTCAGCTCGCCTGCCAGGAAATCGAAAAGTCTAAAAAGGACATCACCATTAGCAGATCCAATAAGAGACGAGTTCTCTGGACGGAGCGAGTGAGTCCAAAATTAGACGAGCGAGAAAAAGTTAGTTAGCGATCTGCTAATCTGTGAGAGACTCCGACCATCCAGGGTCGAAAAAGCTATACGCGGACTTGCGTAGTCGGCGGCTTATTTCTCACGAAGAGAATTTTTAGCTTCGGCTAGGAAGCTTGGTTACATTTCGACGAGGTCTCAAGACGAGATCATCAAGTCCGGATCATCCTGATCCTATAAAGTGCCTCGCAGTCATCCGCCCTGCAGGGAGCAAAAATCGAGGGACTTGCTCTAATTTTAATGAACTATTCGATAGTATTGAATTCAAGAAACTTCAGGTGGTAACTCCTCCTAACGGACTCAGTCGTCATCTTAGAGGACTATCATGAACTCTGTAACTGATCATCAATCTCAAAATTTTCTCCTCCGAATTGAAATAAATTCGTTGATTTTAACTTACTTGGCTGTGATTTTTTGTTGATTCGATCGCTACCTGGATCAACGCGTTACCATATATATATATATATATATATATATATATATATATATATATATATATATATATATATATATATATATATTGTCACGCAGACGGATCGAGGGAATAACACAGAGAGCACAATTTAGATAAACGAGACTTTTATTCACACCAAGCGAGTTAACATGCACCCAGCTGGAACCTAACTGACTTCCCATCAACTTGAGGGAAGCCTTTTTATACACTAAAGAACTTTCTAGAATTATTTAAATTAAGAGAATTAACATGTTTGGTACTTTCCCGAAGCTTCGAGAAAGCGAACATAAATTAACTAAAAAGAACAGGAAAGACTTTCGACAGTCCGTCTTGAGGTTCGAACCGAAGACTTTCTGAATTGGAGCCCAGTGTTTTAGCCGTTCGTCCACGCCGTTGCTCGAGAACGATTTAAAAATATATATATATATATATATATATATATATATATATATATATATATATATATATATATATATATATATATATATATATATATATATATATATATATATATATATATATATACATATATATATATATATATACTTATATATATACATATATATATACTTATATATATACATATATATATATATATATATACTTATATATATATATATATATATATATATATATAAATGCACAGACATACACTATATACCAGTAAGTGTTTGGACACCTATGCAAATGACGATATCTACGGTCCTGATGTACATCACGCCTTCCGCCGTTAAATATCGTGTAGGAAACGACATTGGCATTAGTCTCATGCAAGATTCCACGAAGTGCATAGTTATTTGATTTCGAGAAAGACGTAATCGTCAGGTACCACAGAAATGGCGGAGTCTTAAGAGGCATATCTAGCGAGGTGAGTTACCCAAAATCGACAGTGGCCTATCTGATTCAGGATTGAATGGTTATCGGTAATTGCCGGAATGCGCCCCGAGTCGGCAGACCCATGAAACTGGGAAATAGAGACCAACGGGTCTGTCCATAGATATTCGGAAGAACCGAAACTAACCGATTGCCCACATACTCCAGGAGTTCCTACAGGAATCTGGGGGTGTTGTTACGTGGAATGTCATATGTAAGGAAGCACATTTACTTTTCATGGTCGTGCTGCCACCCATAAGACTTTGATGACAAAGTCGAAACGCGCTACTCAGTTAATGTGGTGCGAAAATAGTGGATCGTAGTGGAATGGGTTCTCTGGAGAGACGAATCTAGGATCATCCTCTACCGATCGTATGGTAGGATCTGGGTCTGGCGACTGCCTGGAGAACGTCTCCTGCCAGAATGCATTGTGCGCACAATAAAGTTCGGCGGAAGTGGAATTGTTGTGTGGGGTTGTTTCTCCTGGTATGGACTAGGACTCTGCCACATTGTGGCAGTTTTACAGGTTGGGCTAATGTTACTTCCAGGATGACTAAAATGATGCGAGGTCCAACATGGATTGGTATGGTCACAATGGGGTTAAGTGAATGGACAGGCCTATCCCGAGCCCAGACCTGAACTCTATCGAGAAACTCTGCGACGATTTGGATCACAGGATTAAGTGGTGCCGTCCAAACCACCACATTTGCCAAACAACGTTCCAAAATCGGTTAAGGAACTTACATGTCTTCTCCAAGCCGAATGGAAGAAAATACCACTAGCCGTCTTACAAGGATTTGTGGAAAGCATGCCTCGGAGGGTTGGGTCTGTAACTGCCTCTCGTTGAGGCTATTCCAACTATTTTCTCCAATAAATTTGGTTTTTCTTTTCTATCACATGTGTCCAAATACTTATTGGTAGATAGTATATATATATATATATATATATATATATATATATATATATATATATATATATATATATATATATATATATATATATATATATATATTCACATTCAGTGCCGTAACTAGGCAGGTGAAACAGGAGCACCCACCCAGGCTCCACTTGGAAGGGGGGGGGGCCTAAAATGCTGTATTTGTTTTATTATTTTTCCAAACCCAATTAATTACGGGGCCCTAATGCAAATTCTCTCTTTAGATTCGGATAGGGAGTTTTTTATGTCTTATGGATATAACTGCGTCTTTTGTTTCAAAATTTCATATGGGAGAAATAACGTCGAATTTATAGGATTTTTAAAGCTTTTGCGTCAAGTTTTAGTTGAATAAATATATGAATTATCTTTATTTATTATGTCTTATGTAATATATACTCAGACATACAACGTAAATGTATATCCATCAATAAAATAAACTCTCCATTTCACGGACCAGAAGGATAATTACAATAAAAAAATGTCCAGTGTATGATAAAATTAAAATTTTTTCCAGTTTAATAGATTTATAGTTTCTAAAGTATTTTATGAAACAATTTCTTCAAACTGCCATAAAACTTTGCATAATGCATCGAAACGTAAAAATTAAAAATTAACAAAGAACATGAAATAATTAATTTTTAAACATAATCGACAAAATATAATTGTTATTGAAATTTGAATTGGTTCAAAATATTGATTTCGCATTAGGATTTCTGATAATCTTATATCTTATATAGTAATAATAAAATATCCATTATATTTTAAAACTTATATCCATTTTTTTCCAATAGTTAAATTTTCGTGAAAGGAGACATTATATTAAATCTTGTTCCATTTAAATTTAAAAGCAATGTCATCAACAGACGTCAGCAAACCTCCTAGGAATGTTATTATTATTATTTACAAATGATAAGGGTTTGGCAACTAAGCTATTAGCCTTCTAGCTTCCCAATGCTTGGAATGTACAAATTTGATTTTCGTTGAAGCAATTTGATTTTTAAATTTTCGATTACTTTTTAGAGTATGTAGCCGTACGTTGGCGTTAAAACAATGCTAGATTAAAAATATTTAACGATATTCAAATGGACTGTCACAGCAACTCCGGAATCCATCGGAAGCTATAAGGTCAATTATAATAATGCTTGATTTTAAATTATGGCTTTATGAACACGTGATAGTGGTCATCACATGTGTTCCACAACAAGAGGCAGTGAGATTTTGTTCTCGGATAATGAAGTTGCTTACCTGTTTGAGATAAAAGGCTTAAAAATATATCGCTAAATCAGTGTCGTTAGAACTGTCTGTATTGATTTACAGAAATTCAATTTCTGATAAGAGAAGTTAAGTCAAAGATTCGATCCATGACTTTTCACAGGTGTACGTGATTTAGGAACTTCAAGCCTGATAAGAGAAACTAACGATTACGATTTGTATATACTCTAATATTTGAATAGGTATTGTTTCCAGTTTATATCCTTGAATGCCACTGAAAATTTCTGATTTTTTGAAAAGTCCATTTATTAATCTATTGCGGAAAAAATTCATTTTTAAGATACAGCAGAAATATTTATTTTTTTACAAACTTTTTTTATAATTTGTATATGAGGGATTTAATATGAATGGGAAGTAAGTTCCAATTTACTTTTAACTTTAAATAAACTGCAATTTACAATTACATATATTAAGAAAGGACAAGTGTGGGATGAAGTTAATATTACAAGCTCTCCACTGAGTTATTTTTTATCACCGTTATTGTACTAAAACTTCTCAATGAGTTAGGTGTTATTTTACGACTCAAACAAATAAAACTAATGTGCATTTATAAAAGTCTCCTGTGCTAAATTTCCTTTCATTATGGCATTTGTGCTGGCATTTCTTCAGCACAAATATTTCAAATTTATCCTTCCCAAGCTCTTCATTTAGATCATGACTTACTGTGACATGATGTCAGAGTTCCTTCAATGAGGCAGATATTTTGCAAATAATTTTCTGCGCGGTGGATATAAAAATTTTACAAATATGAGCAATATTGATACATTCTGATGTGGAATATTTTTAATAATGCTTTCAAACTAGGTAATGATGCGGAAGAGGCTCAAAAACAAGAATAAAATGACACAATTATGGTTTTCATATTGTACTGCATCGTCGAATCACTATCACGTCTTATGCTGCCATTTCTTCAGTACAGATATTTCAGATTTATCCTTCACAAGCTCTTCATTAAGATCATGACTCCCTTTGGTATATTGACTTCTAATAATGACGTCAGCATTACTTCATTCACGCAGAATTTTTGCAAATAATTCTCTGCACGGTGAACATAAAAGTTTTGCATATATGTGCAATATTGATACAATCTGAAGTGGACTTTTTTATAATGCATTCAAACCAGGTAATAATTAGTAAGATGCTATATCAAAACTAAAACTACAAAATTATGGCTTTCATCCAGTATTGCATTGTCAAATCTCTATCACGTCTCTATCGTCTTCAATTCAATTTTATTACAAGAGAATCCCAGGCAGAAAAGTTCTACATTCTGAAAGAAGAGATAAGGAATACTGTTGGTAGCTATTTGTAAGATTTAGATGACATGTAAGAATTAATCGCCATTGTTTCCGATATCAAAGAGCAAGAGACCTCAAATCTTACTTTATCTCTCCTTTCAATGACATTATGATGTATAAGATGAGATTTTCGAGGTTTATCTTACGCAGTTTACACACAATGTATTATGTTTCTTAATAATAAAAAATTTCAATTTATGCCTTAATCCATTAACGCCCAAATTAACAAATTTTGAAATTTTCCCTTGAAATTGATAGATATGGGTAGAAATACATAAATTAAAAGTATTTCAAAAGCATTTTGAAAAATTTTAACTGCAACCATATTTTTTAAGCCGTCCTCATTTGATGACGCTGGGCGTTTGTGTGTAAAAAATGTAAATTTTTAAAATGAAAGTTTTTTACATAAAGTTATTTAGTTTTAATATATAAAGAAACTAATAGGCAAAATACTGTAAAAAAAATCAAAATTTATTTTATAGATGTAAGAAAACTTTTTATTTACATTTTTAAGGTTGATTTTTGGTGAAAAAGAAGAAAACATTGTATGCATTATGTTGCATTACATTTCATACAATATGTTCTTGGCTTTGAAGAACAGTTATCATATTGGCAACGCCTTTGTTTCTCCCTTTTGCCAATAACATGCTGTATTTTGTCGAATTTTATGTCAGGAAGCACATTGGATCTGGATGTTATCTGCCATTGTACTGGTCTTCCTAGGATTGCTTTTGAATTGGTTCCCTTTTTTAAATAGGTTACTGCAATATACCTTCTAAAATCTTTGACATCAACTTAGAACCATGGATCTTTTTATAAATGACATAGCCATTTACAATAGCCATATCTATCATCCTAGTAATAAGGCAAAATTACCATTTCTTTCCTCGTATGGCTATAGAATGTTCCTCAAGAAGCCAATCGTGAAGGTCGACACCCCCCCCCCCCTTAAATGAGGTGTAGGAACTTATAGCTATGAGGCTGATTCACTTTCACCTTTTCTTTTTTTCTACACTCCATCTTTGTACTGAAGAAAGCGGCAATATGGTATCAAAATCAGAGGCCAAAGAAACACACTTATTGTCCTTCCATTTAACAACAATAATTTCATTTGTTTTGTCAAATTTACTATCGTAAAACCCTCTCTCTTTTTTACTCATTTTCTTATCATCCATTATTGGGCATTTTTCAGTACGATTTTTTCGTATTGTTCCACTAGCTCTGAACTACATTTCTTTCAGTTTTTTAGCAACGCATGACTGGTAAAGAAATTGTCAAAATAAACACGTTGGCTCTTTGGATCTTCAACAATAGATAGTAAATTTAACACCACTTTTGTACCTAAAGGAAGTTTCTCAGATTTAGAAGTATTTGATTCTTTTCCATAATACAGTGTAAAGTTGTAACAGTAGCCATCGTTGCCACACAGAGCCCAGAGTTTATACCAAAATCTAATAGGTTTAGATTTTATAAACTGTTTCAGTGTATGATGACCATAATACCGGACGATCTCATTTCATCAACGGACAAATTTTCGTGGAAAATGCCCCATTTCTGAAAATTCTTGGAAAGCATTTCTAACAAGGGATGTATTTTAAATGATTTATCATGTTTGCTATACTGATGTAATTTATTATTTCCAAAGTCCCAAATGTGTAAGCCGGAGTTTCATTCGTCCATACAATTGATATTTCTCTTTTACGTTTACGGGAATTGTCTTCCTTTTTTTCCGAAATAATAGAGTTATCATTATCATCTGGTATTATCATTTCTAATGTACCTACAATATCTGATACAACTGCAGTACCCAAATCATCAGCATCGAATTGATCTTCACCTGTTTGATCATCTATATCCGGAGGCATTGATATAATATCTGATTCTATTTCTTCAGAAAAAATATAAGCAGTTGCCTCTCCTAAGCTTTTAAATTTTTTATTTATACTCATTTTTCAGTGTTTATATATAGTTTATCTTCAAAACAATTTAAGAAACACTTAAGAAACAAATCTGAATACTGAATAAGAACTATACGCAAATGCCCAGTGTCCTCAAATGATGACGGATAAGTTTTCCTGTTTTTACGGATATATTAACAACAATAAATATTAAAAAACATGCTAATGGCATAGCATGGACTATCTAGATTATATTATACCAAATTGAAAGAATTTACCTCATAAATCCAGTGCCGTACAGTAGTATAAAAAATACACAACGTCATTACCAAAAAACCTGGAAATTATACTGCATCATTCCCGCCCATTTTTACTTTGTTCCAAAGAAATTGCATATCTCACATTGCAGAGTGTTGTCATGTATCAGACCAATTTGTAAATAAAAGAATATTTTTTAATTAATGCAGGGAATAGCAATGTTTTGTAGCATTATCAAATGAGGACACTGGACGTTAATGGGTTAAAACGATGTTTAATGCTTAGTGTCTATTGTTGAGATCATTAGCTTTATGTAAACACTTTTATGTACTCTTACCATGAAAACACACAAACCTACTTTTCAAAACTTATTACTTTTTAGAGCAACATTTAATTGCAAACAAAGCCTTTAATGGGCCGCGTATCAAATGTTCGTCAATGAAAGTCTTCCTAAATAGTAATTAAAGAATTTCAAACCTATGTGCTTTATTTTTCAAGATATGCCGTATACGGAAAATTTAAATATCTTAAAAAGACATTTGCATACGTTAGCGATTGAATAAAAAGCTATGAATTGAAGTCTAAGGAAAACCATGAAGATTTAATATAGAAATAATCTAAGGTTAATACCAAAATATTTTAAATTTAGTTTATTGGACAAAGGAAAATTTAAAACTACACCGTCTTTGCTTGTAATATTTCAGAAGCATTGCGATTTTTGAATGCAAGGGCCTGTAAAAAAAGGAAACGGTATTTAAGGAAATTTAGATTGATCTTGAAAGTTGCTTAAATGTGCTAGGGCAGTGTCCCCAACCTTTTTATCGTCGCGGACCGGTCAACGTTCGGTAATTTTACCGCGGCCCGCTCAGAGGGGGGGGGGGGGGTTGATGTTTATATTTTAGATTGCTTTGATTTTATAATTTTAATTTAATTGTATTTAAACACGCCTTCAAATTAAATACAGTTACACCAAAAATGAATATAAAGTTATTTAACATTTTAACTCACTAGAATTCTAAATCAATGAGAACCCTGAGCTTGTTTCTTTGCAACGAGATGGTTCCATCTGGGGTTATTAGGAGACAATGACACCCGAAGTGTGTTGCTTATGTCCAGTTTATTCCGTTGTTTTGTTTTGGTTGCTGTCACTGCAGAAAATCCCCGCTTCACACAGATAGGTTGTCGGCTATGGCAATAGGGATTTAAGTGCTGTGGTGGCCAATCAGGGTATTCCGACATGACTTTAATCCAGAACACCGGCAGAGTTGTTGTCTCGAACGTAGTTTTAAGACCACCGTCATTTGCAATCTCCAGCAGTTGATCTTCTTGCACAGACATGCTATATTCGCCTGATTTGTTGACAAATGGGTCGAAGATCCATTCCTTAACAGTTCGTAGTTCGTTTTTTTCTTTCTTTCAGGAAAGCGCATTTATTTTCAATTTTATGACTGCAATTTTAATTCATAATCTTGAAATGCTTAGTAAACAATAAACAAATTTAAATAGTTACAAGATTTCTTCTGGTATAAATTAGCACAAACCCGAGAGAAATACACCACAGTAAATAAAATGGAAATAATTTAATGTTCCCTGGTCGGCCTTGTACCATTTGATCCACGGACCGGTGCCGGTCCTCGGCCCGGGGGTTGGGGACCACTGTGCTAGGGCACTGATTTACAGAAACAATGTGTGGTTCGAATTATTCTGTGTGTTCGTAGCTGTTAAGAATTGGATTTAAACTGTAATTTCTAGTCTGTTTAACTCTCGTGTAGCAAAAAGTACCTCTTGTTCACAAAAGCCGATCAACAAACTCTTTTAGGAAGACTTTTGTGAACTCTTACCACATGAACATACTCACCATTAATATTTTAAAACATTTTACTATTGCTAGAATTTTATTTTTCATTTTCTCAGAATAGCAATTAAATAGAGAAATCCCATAAAGCAAAGATCGCATGAATACTTTCCAATGCATTATATTAAAGTAGGAATACTTAATCCAAACGTTTCCATGCATCAGTTTTAGAATAGAAATAACCTTGAAAGTTTTGATTCATGCCAATTCATATGGATTTCTTGAAACTGATATCAAGTTTTAAACTGATATGAACCGAAGTATTTTCTATTATAATCATTCAAATAACCACCTTTAAATGTTCATATCTTCACATACCATGCAATATATTGTTTAAAAGAATACAGTTTATAAAATTTTAAGTACATTTCATATTTTATAATGCTCTGTCTCATTTTACGTTATAGCAAGTCTCATAACTAAGGATGAGTCTTATTTTCTTTTTAAAACACTGTTTTAAGATTTGAAAGATAAGATGCT
This sequence comes from Dolomedes plantarius, assembly GCA_907164885.2. Taxonomy (NCBI): domain Eukaryota; kingdom Metazoa; phylum Arthropoda; class Arachnida; order Araneae; family Dolomedidae; genus Dolomedes; species Dolomedes plantarius. The sequence goes on along the minus strand of OU015494.1, from coordinate 73,300,217 downwards.
CATTTAAAATAACTATAGCAAAAGCCATTACATTCCAAAAGTTACAAATTCGTTAGATAACTTGTATTCATAAAAAGAAACTTTGATTTTATAAAATACAGACATGAATATTAATATAGCTAATTGTTTCTAAATATCGCATTATTACCTGATTTTCTATTTCCTTTTCAAACTTACATGTTCTTTGTTTCAACATTACCGACCTCTTTTCAACTATAGGTTCGTTCATTGACTTTACATTAATGAATAAGGCTTAATTTACATTTATTTTTGATATTAGATCATAATTAGATATATCACAATGTCATCCATTTACTTGAGTTATTCCTATTTATTTCTTTCATAGTAAAATCAATATATCATATTTACAATCTGCTGTAAATATTCAACAATTAAAAATATACATCTTGCATGAAGTTCTATAAATTTAGTTTAATCAATATATATTTATCCGAAGACATTCCCCAAAATCGTTATGATGAATGCTTAACTCATGACCTCCAGTGTTGAAGCCCTTTCACCATAATCAGCAGCAATGTATTTTCCAATTCATATCTATATGCATTTAAAAAGGTCTCATCGATTTTTCCTTAAAGAATATCGACTGTACTCAAAGGCTTCTCATTTAAGAGGAACAAATGATAAAGATGCAGTTTCAATAACTCACACTATTTTGTCAAATGCACGTATTGCAGTATAGCTAAATGTGGGCCTCTAGAAATTGTCCCATAATTCCTGTTTAAAGGTAACCACCACCGCACATAAATACTCAATCCGTCTGGGATTCTGAGTGTAATCTTCATTGTACTAGAATTGTTCGATGGTTCTATACTGGCTGATGTCATCCCAACAGAACTCCTATTACAATTAAATATTATGACATGGGGTTGCTATCAACGTAGTGTGTTTAGAGTTTTCAGGCCGAATTTATTACTTTATCTGCGTTTTAGTACTAATAATCGATTGTGTAAAGGATTTATGTAATATATACGGTTTGAATAAAACATGATGGAATAATTTTATGCGTATTATGAATGAAGTACACGTTCGAGATTTCTAAAAGTTTTTGATTTTTCTAAATGGAGATTATTGCCATTTATTGGTGCTTTACATCTTAGTAAACAAAATCGTCTTTCTGTAGACTTTTTCATACAAATATTTTTAATGTCATCCCTTTCTCGAAATTGCCTACAAATTCTAGCTCTGTTTCACTATACTCGTTTTTAAAATATTTTCATGATCCTTATATTCATCCGTGTCATCTAACTAGTCTATGTATTAACAACGATTCGAAAGCGTAAAGGAAAATTCATGCGTTACGTTTTAACAAATATAATTATTTCCCAAAACGTGTTCCCTCTAAGCAACAAGACAGAAAGTAAGTTTTAATTGAATAGTGTGAAACACAAATCCCCTGAAGAACTTTAAGAATATTAAATCCCAAACAGAGACAGGAATCCCTACGAGAGAAAATTTCTCAATGGAGACGTTGATAACAGCCCCTTGATAATACTGGTGGATTAAAGGAATGTGTAATGAACCCATGCTTATCCTCTCTTATTCTCTTAGCGTCTGATTTAATGTATACGACTGCAATATGCCTCTATCAGTTTTTTAAAATTCAAATTATTACATTAATCTTCCTCAATTTATAAAAACTCTTATTTTAAGTGTTAATATAATCAATGCTATCTTCCAATTGAATTCGTAAAAATGCAATTTTGTGATTTGTCATAATGGTGACAGTAAAATAATACAGGAATAAATAATCTGTATCTGTATATATAAAACAGCTCCGTAGCTGACAGACAGATACCGCACAGACCAAACCGCTGTACCTAAAGGGCTGAAATTTTGCATGGCGATTCTTCTTATAGTGTAGGGGTGCACTAAGAGAGAGTTTTGAAAAATTCTTATTGGATATTTTTAAATTAAATTTTTAAGCTCTTTTTGTAACTTTTTTTAAGTTTGCTTTTAAAATTATAATTTGAGGGTTATAAAATTTATATCACGAGAAAGATAATAAAAATTCCTTTAAAAGGAAATCTCTTTTGAATCTTTACCTCCATTTCTGATTTTTCATGAATTTTTAAAGATAAATTTTTAGAATTTAATTTATTAAATGCTGATCACGTGCTTTCTTTTCTTTTTGTGATACTTTAAATTAACTTTGCGTCACGTGCATAACAATGAAATAAATAGACAAAAAATATTGAAATATGGTAAAAGATAAAGTTTAACCACTATACTAACTGAGATGGAAGTTCTTTAAGAATTTAATTAAAAATTGTATGTTTTATGGCTATTAAACATACAAATTAATTGAATACATTGACCATTGCATTTAAATTGAAAATTTTCTTTTACATTATTTTGTCTATAAAAATAACCGTTAATATTTTTATAAATATATATTTTTTTGTGAGAATTAATTGCATACATTGACCGTTATATTTCATTTGAATGTACTCCGTAGCGAAGCACGGGTATCCGTATGCATGCATGCCAAAAAGACTTTTTTTTATGAAAATATTAAATGGAGTTTCATACGGGTGAGAGTCAGTGAGAAGTGGTCGAATTTATGGAATAATGTATCTAAGTTTCTCAGAAACTAGAAATAAATCCATTAGTCAGGTTTTTTTTTTACAAAAAATCACTTCTTCCTAAAATACCTACAATTTTTCTGAGAATGGTCACCTAATTCTTTTGACTTATTTTTACTGTAGAAATGAAATTCTGAAGGACCTGAAGAATCCTTCGTATATTTTTGTTTGCATATTGGCATATTTGAATGTTGGTATAAAACAACAAATAAGTCTAAATACAATTCTTTTGCCAATATCTTGTATTTTTTTAGAAAAAAGCTACTCTAAAAAAACATTTCTGAAGAAATGTAAATTTATATTCAAAGATTACATTTGATTATTTTGTTATCCTTCAGAATTGAAGTAAAGAATACACTACAGCCAAATACTTCGATATCCAAATGTGCATGAAATATCAATGGTTCCTTCCCGAACATAAGAGAAGAAGCAATCTTATCTAAATATTTAAGTTTTCTCCGCTTGTTCTATATGCGTGTGTTTTACTGTATCTTACGAAATAGGAATTCCAATGTTTCAGAAGGAAAGAGCCGTGAGAAACTGAAAGGATACCGCTACGACAATTCTGGAATTCAGTTGTCGCTATAATATTATATTTCTAGACTTAACGCCCATCAGAAATGACAGTGCAGAATATTTATATATTCTTCCACACTTTTTGTCATGACACTAAAGTTCCGCAGAAGCTCAAAAAAAAGAAGACATTTAAAAAACATAGAAGAAAGTGACAAAAATCTTGAGCATCTATTTTGCTATTTTTATCTTTATTTTATACATTTTTTTCCTTTTCCTTCACTCGTTCTTGCAGTGTTTAATTAGATATGGCAAAGAAGTACGAAAAGCAATCCTCATGTAATTAATTAACAGGAAAGATAACGTGCAAGATTAAATTTTTCTATCAATATTTTCTAAGTTGTATCTTTTTAACGTAGGATTGCGTTCTTCCATAACGGTCCTCCAGAAAGGAAAATTTTAGACACTAAAACCGTCCATCCGTACGTCGCGAATTATAATTTTTACAGTGCGCCAAATCCAGTCTGTATCGCTTGGACATGCAGTAAACAGTTAAACAGAAAAGTGCCAAAATTCGTATAAATTTTGACATATTTACATAATATATATATATATATATTATATACATATATACATATAAAAGCGGTAAGCAACGATAAGTAATCCTACGTTAATAACCTGCGGTAGTTTCGTTAGAAGAGACTACCTGAATTTTTCTGTCACCGCGAACGTATTATAGTTGTTCCCACCCTTTGTAGTGAAAAGATAGGACAAATAAAAGAACTAAGTAATTTCCAGTAATTATCTTCATTGGTTTCAGGTGTTGTTCATTTTTAGTTATTTCCTCTATAATTCACAAATGAAATTGAAATGACAATTTTCTAAAAATACTTCACAAAGTATTATCAAGAAACTAAAAGAAACATTTAAAAGAAAAAGGTTTGTAAAATATCTGATTAAATATACAAGTTTTCTGAAATCCCGATGCTGCTAAACTCAAAATTTCATATCTCACGACATAAAATTATCTGAACGTAACCGCATAATTTTCAAATTTGTTTTTGCAAGCAATTGTATAAAATGAAATACAGTCAAAAAACTTTTCAAATCAATGACTTTGTGGGTGAGTTAAGATAATGTAAGAAATTCAATTAATGTAAAAAAAGAAATTTTAATTAAAAATATTTTCTGAAACCGGTTTCTTGTTCTAGATATAGTTTTCTTCGATGAAATGACAATTTTCCTTTCAGTAGGGACCCATAAATTTTAATATGAATTAGAAATCCATAATATGTTTTTGTTTATCAATGGGGGCCAGTTGTCAATTAAGACATTTCAATTTCATGCCAAATGAAGATAGATTTTAAACACTGGTCAGAGGCAATTCTATAGTAAAAATCAGGGTAGTCAGATAATAAGAAAATTAAGCTAAATGCAAATTTAGCTAAAGGCTATTTTTTTAATTTGTCAGTTACGCTTTCAGAGAACATTCTTCTAAATTTGCTGCAAGTTTTTGTTCGCTAATTTTTTCTGGGAGCTCCCAGCAGGTGTTGCTCCTTATGAGGGATTACACAGAACCTTGACCAATGCATTGACCAATCGACTCCAAGCACTATCTGCACTATTGTGTCCTAGCGCAAACCCTTGTCAGGTTAACACTGACTTAAAATCTAAAATCTTTTGCAAAGTTTATAATCGTGTTTACAAATTGACTTGCAATGTATGTAATTTATCTTATATAGGACAAACTAAGAACACTTTAAACATCAGATTAAATCAACACCGTAGCAGTATTTATCGCTGTGATACTAATACTGAAGATTGTTCTTTTGAAATCATACATTTTAAAAATCATGGTGTAGACAGTATTATTGTGTCTATTATTCATGTGATTCCTGACACTAAAACTAGACTATGGTGGGAAGGAAATCATATTAGATTACATTCAACTGCTTACCCTTACGGTCTTAACACTAACGTTAACGACAAAAATTACAATTGGAATTATATTTTTATATCCAATACACAAAGTGTATTGAAACAGAATTCTAACTATTCCAGTAATAATATCTATCTAAAACGTAAGCAAAGAGGTGGCCGTCGTAATAAATATAAATATAAAGATTATATCGACTATTTCAGCAGGCTATGTAAAACTATAAATTTAAAACCGGATTATCCAATAAAATGGATTAAAAACATCATTTATGGTTGTAAAAAAGTTTGGCTAAATAATCTGTGGAAGTTGGTTATTGGGAAGTCTTTAAAACATCTTATTCCTAATAATACACATTTCATTCCTATTATTATCGATCTAGTCAAAAATAAGAGCTATGATTGTGGCATAACTTTACATGAATACGAGACTAAAAGCTGTAGCAATATTTATTGTATAACTGAGTATGCAAACAATGGTTTCGATAAAATACCTTTTACAAAAATTTTAAATCAAAATATGCAATATTTTCCTTTGAACAATATAAAAATATTTAATAGCTTCAAATATAGTAGACCGTTCGGTCGCTATGTTTTCAACTATAATAATATATCTAAAAATGTTGTTGATGCTTTTCCTGAAAATTGTAATTGTAAACATAATATGACCGGTTACAATGAACACTACAACCACATTATAACAGGACATGCAGTATTAAACGCAAATAGTTACTAACCAGTTAATACGTTGTCAACGTTTACATTCAAACAAAAAAACTATGGACGTCAGTATAATTAAATTCTTAACTATAGCTATTGAACAGGGTTTTCCAGTCAATTTCCTCGTATCTATTCTAACCCAGTTTTTTAATTTAGACAATAAAGATTGTATGAATCGTTTTAAAATAAGTTGGCAACACTAAAAATTTCCCTAATACGGCGATATTTATCCCTACTATGTCTATAAAAATGTGAGTGTGCATGGGTTTCGTGTCTCATTGCTTGGTGGGAGCTAAGTATTTTGTATATATATAGTGTATATGTTAGTAATTATTTAGTTAATTAGTATTATTCTATTTCTGTAACTTAGTATTAAGATTTTTTTCATTCTATTCATCTTGTAATTATGTTTTAGTTGACTATATTAGTAAAAATCTGGTTTAACTTATCTATTTCTCCTAAAATATTTTTCCTCTTCATAATTTTTTATTACTGTCTTGGTGTTATAGCCGACCTCCGGGAGTGTTTCCTGGCTTAAAACATGTTTAAACGGGGTTGGGGGGTCAACCCCCCCCCCAGTCATAAACTATACCACCTCCAATTCCGTTTTTTGCTTATTTATATATGTCTATCTTATTTCAGGTTATAGGAGTATTAAATGGTCACATCTGCCCTTTTAATCATCTTAATTTTAAATATCTATATATCGTGAATATTTTTGTGAGCAGCTTAGCGCCTAAAATTTATTTACTCTTTTTTGTTTCATATTAAGTAATTTACATTTATAAACTATATATATATATATATATATATATATATATATTTATATATATATCAAGAGAAAAAATCTTGATAACTATATATTTTAAACTGCATAACTTACTGCATAACCCATATTTATGTTCTCTTGTGAAGAAATCAAATACACTCATGTCCATAAATTAAGGATAATTCAGAATCACACGGAAATCGAACTCTAAAGTAAAAATTTCACCTGTAGAATTACCACATACATATTCAAGAATAATATGCAAATTCCAGGAAGCCACCAGATGACGCCGATAGTACGTCACAATGACGAGAGTGTAAGAGATGGATATATACGGAATGGTGACAAAGAAGTATAATTGTTCACAAGCGTGTTCTAAGCCACTCAGTGCCATAACCGAATAGTTATGACACAGAGGACGCATGTGGATGATTTTTTTGCGTGGTAGAATTATCGGCCGCCTGGAATGTGGGCGTACTCAGATGGAAGTATCCGAGGCACTTCGAATTGCCCAAAGTGTCATCTCTAGGCTTTGGCAACGATTTCAAGATGATGGAAATGCCAGTAGACGTTACAGTTTAGGTCGCTCCCGAGGTTCAACGCCGAATGAAGACCCGTATTTGGCAGTAACTGCCAAAAGAAGCAGACGGAGCACATCATCCGACCTGTCTCATCAGCTATCTGCAGCCACGGGTACCACAGTTTCAAGGCAAACCGTGTACAGACATTTGGGAAATATTGGTCTATATGCTCTCAGGCCTGCCAGATGTGTTCCCACGCACGACAACTCACTGTCGGCAGAGATTAGACTGGAGTAGAGAACATGCAATGTGGAAATCGTCACAGTGGGCTTTTGTGAGGCTTTCCGACGAGTCCAGGTTTAGCTTTCAGTCTGATTCACGTAGGAATTTCATAATATGGAGAACGCCAGGTACCAGTTACCACCAAGACAACATCATTGAACGACACCGTTACGGTGGTGCAGGATTTCTCGTTTGGGGTTTAATTATACTGGGTTCCAGAACAGATCTGCATGTTCAAATCGGAACCATGAACGGCCACATTTATCGGGATATCATTCTGGAACAACATGTACGTTTGTTTAGGGGTGTCATGGGCACATCATTTGTGTTTATGGATGACAACACCCGTCTTCAACGAGCAAACATTGTAAACGAATGCCTTCAATCTGAGGATATCACTCACATGGAATGGCCAGCATTCTAACCTGACTTGAATCCGATAGAGCATGTGTGGAACATATTTGTCCGACGAGTTGCAGCCAGTCAACTACCTCCTACATGCGTACCGGAACTTGGGAGAGCATTGCTTGCTGAGTGGAGTAATCTTACCCAACATCAGCTCGATAATTTGATACTCAGCATGCCTAAGCGTTGTACGGACTGTATTTGATCGCATGGGAGACATACAATGTATTAACCATCATACCAACCATGTAATATTACGTTTTTGTAAAGGAGATATATTTTACAATTTCTCCAGGGAGAAAAAATCGTAGTTTTTATGGATGGTATCATACATACACCATCTTTTTTGTTCTTTATCTTTTGTTTAATAAATGGGCTTTAGGAATAAGTCACGTTTGTTTTGTTTCTGAACCTTTATTTGCCAGAGCTGGCATTATCCTTAATTTAGGGACATGAGTGTATTATATATACTTACCTTAGAAAAAACTATGAGCTACCTCTATATACAAGATAGGTTAATTTTATATTTTAAAATAAAAATTAATTATTACTACACCTTTTTTACTACTTCGTAACTGAAGCTTGATTTTTTCATTATTTGCGGATAATTTTTAAATGGAAAACTGGGAAAGGAAATTGTTGTGTCATCATAAAAGCACATTTGGTGTGCTTACCACTTCAATAGCCTATGAGTAGTGATAAGCCAATTTAAGAAAGATGCTATAATGTATAACAAGTTTAATCTTAACTCTTTGCTTCATTCCCTACGTACACTCTTGCACAGGAGGAAAATCGCTTACATTGCGCATTTAACCCTAATGTTATATAACATTTAAATTCTTTTTAAAACAATGAATGCATTTCCAGTGAATTTCCTCTACAATCATTATGATAATATCGTACTGGTTTAAAGAACGATTTTTGCCTCATTACATCGTTCTTTGCTGACAAAAATGAATATTTTTGCAAAAAATGCAGACTCAAGCTTAGAGAGTATATTTTATTACATTGTTTATATTTTAAAATAAAGAATTCCAGATGATATCACTGTCAAAAAACTGTGCTATCGCGCTGTACCATGAAATATCAATGGCGCCTTTCGAAACATGAAGGAGAAGTCTTATCTGAATATTTTATTTTTTTCTGCAGGCTGTGAATGCATCTGTTCTGCTTTATCTTAGAATGTAGAAACTAGAACTTTTCAGCAAAATAACATGTGGAGAGAAACACGGAAAGATTCTGCGCCGTCAATTCTGGAATTCAGTTGTCGCAACAATATTACTTCTCAAGACTTAATGCCCATGAGAAAAGAAGGGGAATATTTGTATCTATTTTAACACATGTTGTCTCGACTATAAAGCCGAGAAAAGTAAAAAAAAAATCAAGGCACTTTAAAATATCTGGGAGAAAAATGACAAAAATTTTTAAACATTTTTTTACTGTTTTTCCTGAAAATAAATTATATTTTGCACGTCTGCGCATGAGATTTAATTTTATTTTGTGAGGAGAAAATGATATTTCTCATTCCTTGCCATGATTATATTTGAAGTGAAAAAAAAAACGAAAAATAATTTTATCAGCAATATTATATTTATTTTTGTGGCTTTTCACGAAATTTTTCTTTCATACATAATATTCTTGAATCTAGAACTTCTTGCAGCATACAGTCAAGCGTACACGTTAAGATCGTTTTTTTTTCGCTTAAAATTTATTTATTGGTTCAGTAATTGTACTTTTTTGGTTAAATCTTCCATCATCTGATAAAGTAAATTGAAGAGGATTTCTCTGAATTTTTCGACAAAACGTATTTTGGAATGTTAGAAAAAAATATCAAGAATAATTCTCAAAAATTCTTTGAGAATTGCATCAAAGTGCACCATAACTAAATCGATTTCATAATTAATTTAGGGTGTTGCATAAGATAATTCTCCACTATAGCTCTATAACCAAAACACTGGTACATTTAGCTTACTATATACAAACTTTTTCCTGTGCAATATAAAATTCAATAGACTGAAATGGGAATTTTACAGTTCATTACATTAATTAATCATGACATTTTTAAACTTTCAGTGGAAGGGATATCTATCAGTTCCATTGAATTTATGATACGAAAGGGGGAATATACTGTTCCTGTGAAATTGAACTACAAATGATAAATTTAATTTAAAAAAAACGTTACAAATTATTACAAGAGTTGTTGTTATGGTTACTTATGTCCCCTGTCCGGAGAATCAAAGTCCACATAGGCTTGAAAGTTGAGTTGTGGAGCTCCAATTTACAATGACATACCATGAGTCGGAGTCCAATTTAGCGAGGTGCCACCTCAGTTTTGATCTAGGAACCCCAGGGTAGACATTTGCGGGACTCGTACCTTCATCCATTCTCTCTGACATCATAGAAGGACTTTTCGTTTCATTGAAATTAATAAATAAACCGAAACGATATATATATATATATATATATATATATATATATATATATATATATATATATATCGTTTCGGTTTATTTATTAATTTCAATGAAACGAAAAGTCCTTCTATGATGTATATATATATATATATATATATATATATATATATATATATATATATATATATATATATATATATATATATATATATATATATATATATATATATATATATATGTATATGTGTGTGTGTGTGTGTGTGTAATAAGGTTTTTAACCACCTCTAATCTCTAATCGCCCGTAATTTGAATTTTCTCTCTATATGGTAACTTTTCCGTCCTTTGGCAATTTATTCCGTATTTCCAATACTAACCTACCCCGCCAATTTCTGACAACCCATTTAGACTTATATGGGTGTCCTCGGTAAAAGAGAAGAGGGTTGGAAACGAGCATTAAAAGGGGATGTTGTTTTGATGAAATAAACTGCATTTGTTCTTTCAAATGGAATCGAATTTTTTTCGGCCACGATGTATTTTTATTAGGAGATAACCCAATTCGGGTCATTTCATATATATATATATATATATATATATATATATATATATATATATATATATGAGCCCGTTAAACGTGCTCATATCTGGGATAGATATAAAGGTATTTATTGGCTTTGTTCGGGATTAAAACCTAGAACCCCAGTTTCATGTCAAACGCCCTACCACTAGGCGACCTCGGATGCTTACAAATCTAAAAAGAATAATTAATCTTTTTATTATCTATCTTTATCATATCTCTATGTAATCTATTTTTAACAAAAGTCATTATTTATTACAAAAGTAAAAATAATAAACAATCTCGTTTGATAAAGATACAAAGTATGTGAACAAAATATTTTGTTAGAAGCCAATTTATTTCCACGAGAGGGATATTTTACTCCTGTCAAGTGTTCACTCAGTGTTAATAAAAATTATTTTTCAGTATTTCTTTTTTATACATACTAGAAAAGTAAAGAGTAAGTGGTCGCATTTTACGGAAACATAAAAAAACTATGGCATAATGAACTTACTTTGGGGAGTCAAACAAATGAATTCATGTTTTTAATAGACAAGATATATAATCATATGTACATGTATGGCTCTGTATAATGTACATTTTTGCGTTAAATATCTTTTAAAGTATTATGAAATTCCATGGCCTTTCCCATTTCGTAACAAAGTTCTCGAGAATTATTTTATTTAGAGTCTAGCTGATTAAAAACAATAAAAAAGAGTTTTATAAACATATAGTTTATTCACTAAAGGATCTTTCATATTAGTTTAGACATTTTGCAGTCTTTTTTTGTAGGCAGTCATGTTGTAATTAATATATGTATATATATATATATATATATATATATATATATATATATATGTGTGTGTGTGTGTGTGTGTGTGTGTGCAGTGTAGTCATTGTATCTTTCCTCTACTCACCGTTTCAAAACTATCAACGAAAAATCTTATTCGAGATCACTTGATAGAATTTTATATTTACTAAAAAGAAAAAGAATCATCGGACAAAAGAGAAATATGCTTTCTGCGAATGCATTTCTTTCCTTTTCTCATCTCAAAAGGATACATGTATTTACAAATGAGTTTGTTTCCAGTCCCCCACACGAGACTTTATTCATTGAGACTTTGTGTGGGGAGATCAAATATATCTGAGAAATATTCCTTCAGGAGGAGTTGCACGCAATAAATCTTTTTAATGGCCCTTAGTTGAAATTCCTGAGCTTAAATGCTATAACTAAAGAAACAGAAGTGCGGAAACTGGCATATATTATAGAAGCAACGTCTACTATTAAAATTTGACAGTCGTTGTCCTTTGTCATTCAGTTTTATGATGTAAATAGACAGTATCAATTTTCTGAAAACATAAAACTTGAGGGCAAAGAGAGGAGACGTCATAAAACCTCGACAGAAAGCTCTCAATTATATTGAGTTATTGAGAATTTGAACTATTTTTGAATTATTGTGTTATAAACCAAGTTTAAATAATAAACTACCGAGAGGACAAGCTTTAAAGCTTTAAAATATTGATATGATTGCAATGTTTATTTTTACAATAATTGTAGAAAGTATTTCATCTTGTACGACTATAAATTTCGTATATCATAAACGAAGTACTAATATATTCCTATGTAATTTTTTATGCCTCTCGATAAAAATAAATTTTTTTCCAAACGAAGCAATATAATAAGAATTTTTTTCTCCTTAAAGAAGTTTTTGAATATTAGGTAACACTATGCAATACTAATAATTAAAATATTACCTTAACTTTCCTAATTTAAAATTTATAGAATCCATTAACCGTACATCCCACGACCATAACCGTTTCATTATTGCGTTTAGACATGTATCAAGGATTTTTAAAACGTCACATCCATAAATATTATGAACGATACTATGTATTTATCCGACTACATTTCAAAGAAATGAAAAATAAAGATTATTTTTACAGGATTTATCTGTTGAAGGTATCGTACTTTACCTCTTTCTCATTCATCTGCATTCTTTGAGTTTCAACCAAGAGCTTTATAAGTAAAGAGACGAAGAGCACAGAAACTTTGGTTTTACTATTGAATAAGAAACGAAATTTTACTAATATTGTATAGATGCGTTCCTTTAAGCCAGTTTCTTTTGTGATGTGTTGTCATGATGTGTTGTTTTATAGCACTGTGTCACTGCTACACCAATCATACAAGCATTTTGTGAATCAAAGTGTAACTCATAACAAACAAAACCAAGTTTCCACAAATCTATCTTAATTCCTTTACGTTATACATCTAAGCACAAGCTTCATCTAAAATCCATCAGTCAAGAGGTTCAAGTGAGAGAAGCTTTGATCTGAGAGAAACGAGCTCTTATAGATGAATGAAAGTTAGAATAATGATGTGTGTTTCTTACTTTAGTCTCTCTTTTTCAGATTTCTTCGTTCTACAGAGAAAACAGTCTCTTGAGTAACGTTATGGTTTTTCCCATAAGCTGGTACCAAAGCTAACGTTGGAAGAAAGCCTTTAGCTATTCCACAACCATCTATTCACGAAAATCAAATAAAAAGCGCTCAAAACGCTAGGAAGTCCAATATTTCTCTTGGTCTCAAACATTACAACCAAAATAAAATTCATGTTTTTTTTTTTCCTTTGTAGTAGTGTAACGTGTTTTCTTTGGCCAAAAAAATAAACATAAAAGAAAAAAGCTCCACAAAACTGGTAGTTTTAACACTATGTGTAAGTCAAGGACAATTACCATTAAGTTAATGCGGAATATAGGGAATTAATGGATATTGACTTTTTTAAATAGGTGATTATCCTAAAGTCTTGCAAAAATCTCAGTTCTCTAATTGATTTAGAGTATTTTATAGTCACTGAAAGTGATACGGTTCTGCATGCATAATAATATGGCCACAAGAATGACTCTAATACGAAAACTAAAGCACTCGATTCAGACATCCTATTTAGGGTTCAGAATAAGTAATCCGGAATGCGTAAAAATCTGCCAAAATTATTATTAGAAGAAAATCATTTTTACCAGTTTAACAACTGTCATCCTTTACTATGAGCATCTCTTCTTTACGAAACAGCTATTATGAAGTAAGTTGATAGAATATATATATATATATATATATATATATATATATATATATATATATATATATATATTTATTTATATTAATAGCATCGCGATGATATGGCCCAACTATTCATTTCAAAGAATATTTTTTACCCCATAAATTTCTGTCATATTTGACAAAAAACTGAAGCACTTTAAATGATTTATCGTTAATCATGATTAAGTTATTGAAAAAGTAGTGTTAACATGGCACTTCTTAATTTCCTCACTAAAACACTTTTGATCATTTTCCTCAAATTTATCTATTTTTTTTGACATCACAGTATAATGAGCTAAAGTATTTTATTACTTATCTTCAAGCACCATATGGACTGTCATAAAATTTCTTTTCTGAACCCAATTTAACAAAAGTGGACTTGCCCCATTGGGGCTGGCCCCTATAGATATGGATAATTTACTTCCTTCTTTTCAGGCAAGAATTTTTCTGAATTTTAAAAGAGTTAATAAGAACAGGCTAGAAATAGAAGTAGTACAATGCAGTAGATTTGCAAGAAGATGCATTTCTAAAATAAGAAATCTGTAAAAAGCTGAAAGCAGCATCAATTTGAGAGGAAAATTCTACATTGCCTTTAAATTACTTCTTTCATTCTCAGTCCAAAAAGTTTATGAGGACATTTCTACTTCCATTTTTCGTACTTTTGGAATATAAATGCATAGTTCGCTTCGAGAAAATATTATGTGTTAAATTTTAGATTTCTAAAATACTTAGTGGGAATTTGAAAAAAAAAAGTAACCTTTTTTTTATATTTAGTTAATTTAAGTTTAAACTATTCATGAAAGTTATAAAATCTTTTAAAAGAGAAACAATGTTTTGAAGGTAATATGGTTAAAGTTTTCTTTTATAGGTATAACAACTATAAACATGCACGTTCATTCGGAACAAACAAATCATTCGAATAATTTCTAGAAAAGACCTCAAAAAAGAATTCAAAAGAAGCTATAAGTCTAACGCATTCTGAATTTGTTGAATCTTTTAAAGTATATGTTTTAAAATTTTGGCTTCTTGAAATCTAATTGGTTTTTACAATCATAAGTTACATAATTTTCTACAGTATTTGACTTGTGAGAGAAATGGATTATCTTATTTCCTTTTTTACATACTCTTCACTGCGCGTATATGCACTCTGCATTACTTTTCTTTCATAATGATAAAACTATAGTCACGTAACTTTTAAGAAGTGACTATCACAAAACATGCGAATTAAGTATTTACTTTTTACAAAGAAATTTAATACCATTGAATGTTACATTGTGAGTCCCTACGAAACATTTTTTTTGTAAAGGCGTGAAGAATAATGGTTTATCGTAAATAATGAAGAAAAAAGTTTTCGATATTTTATCAAAGAAGAATTCAGAATCATTTCTTACTTATTCCGTCTGGAAATTACAGTTTGCACTGTGAACTAAATGGAATGTTTTTTTATTTATTTAACTGTATTTACTAATTAGTCTTAACGTTCCAACAAATAAAATGCTTCTGAAAGAGTTCTCATCATTATCATTCTTTATAGAGTAAAATAAGGTTGAATTTACCAAAAAAAAGGACATTTTTCTAGCAGTGATTTTTTTAAAGTCCTACAACCCTTCTTTTACTCTTGTGAAAATTTGTAGCAGTAGAATGGGTTTCACTTTGTTTAATGTGACTTTTCAAGATCTTGTAAATCAATTACCGTTACTCTCTCTGTCTCTTCACGTTCCAATACCTTTTTATTCTAGCAGCATTTCTAAACTTTACATTTTTTTCTATGGATACATTTAAGAATTTGTTTTAGCATGTTCTAAGTTTATCCATTTTTTGAAGCAATGCAATTATTGCCTTTGAGTGAGTGCAATTGTTTTTTAAATAGAACATTCATATTTATCTATAAAACATAGGGATTAAATAAACAAATAAATAAATAAATAAATTTTTTTAAATAATTTTTTTTAATTAAAAACTGAATCCAGCAAAATGGCTTGAAATTTACCTGGTCGAGTTTTGTGAAATTTCACTCCAAATTATTAAACTCGTAAGGAAAATGAAGGAGGATTACTACACGAAATTGAAATGAGTGATAATATAGCATAATTAAATAGTTGGAGTGCCTGCAAAATATTTTTTGTAATCAGAGTTCCTGAGGATTCCTACCCTCATTTTTTTAAATACTGTATTTTTTAGAAATTAATGGTTAAATTCTACATGGAAGTCCTTTTCTGTACTAATGGGGCTTAAATTTCCTACGTCTGTTTGTAAAACCTTCTTTACCCTGTTTAACAAAGGAATATAATTCAAAATAATTAATAGTTTGCCTTGGAAGCTTGGATTTTAATATAATTACATTCTTTAATTTATGAGGTTCGTTTTAGAATTATTTTTCTTCAGGAAAAAGTTCTCAGACTAGTCCGGAAGGACAAATCTTGAGTTTACAATATTCGTGCAATTTAAAAAAAAATTTTGTATATTAATTGAGTGCCATTTCTTTCAAAGGATGATATTCTTTAACATACGACTAAATGAAACACAATTTATTGTTCCTTTTTACAAATTTACATTAAATACAAATTATTTCACCCACAACCTATGTTATTACTTAGATTTTATATCCAGCTAACGAAAGGAACGCGGAGATCATCACTGATATTTTGACTAGGGAAGATTCCTCTTGCTTGAAAAATGAAAGTTTTCACTAAAATTTTACAATATGGAACTTATCAACTGCATGTTACTTATCAGCTCACATGCTAGTCAACTTCTAAAGCGAATAAAGGAACCGTGGACCTTTACTTGAGCAAATCTTTTCATTGTAATATTGATTGTGTTATTGAAAAAAAATATATTTCTTTAGATTAATAGTGTCAAAATAGATTTTTTTCAAGTAAAAAATCATTTATGAAGCTTCTACGAAGCAATTTATAAAGGGTAAGTGTAGTAATAAACTTTAAATCTGTTTTTGTCAAAACAGATTTTTCAAGATTTCTAGATTTTTTAAATGCTCCATTCTACTTAATTTGTGTTCAAAATTCATGAAATTGACAAGAGAAGAATCCTAATACTGTTTACAAAAAAAACTGGGTATGCATTTTACAATTTGACTTCATTAAGGTTTTTAAATGTGATTTATAACTTATTAAAATGCAAAATTTTGCTGAAAATCGGGATGGAATTCAGAAAATGTCTCTCAAAAATTAACTATTAGGGATTAAATAATTGATACACAGATCTGTTTGTTATACAGCTAAAAGTGATTAAAATGCAAAATCGAGGAAGTATCTCAAAAAGTAAGTAGCAAAGAGCATTTCGAATTTTTTTTTTATAAATTTTAAATTTAAAAAAAACTTAAAATTATAGCGAGATTGGAAATTTATTTTAAGCTGTTCTATATATTTATAGTGAAATGTATATATGCCGAAATGTAAACAATTTCGTATCTCTATGATGAAAATAAAAAAAAATAATAATAATAAGTTTAACGTCCACCATTCCCGTAAAACCTTTTTCTAGGACTTTTGGGCACTTTGAGAATGTTTAGTTTAGAATTACCCTCCGTTGAAAAAGTGCTATAAAATCATGCTGTTTTTACATTTTCTGTTAAAATTTATAACTCTTATACGACACTTTATTTCACGGCTGTTTATATGAACTCTTGATTCTAGGTCAGATTATTTCAAAACAGTTTCAGCATAATAAATATTTATTTCGGTGCTTATTTTGTGTCATTTATTCAACAGTTTATTTTTATAATAACAGCGATATTTTACCCACAGAAAATCTCCACTGTGTTTACGAACATCTCTTCATTAGTAGCGAATATTGTTACTCATTAAATAAAGTTAAAATGTATTTAGTCATTCGGGATGTAATGCCGAAAGGGAATTAAAGTGTTTTGAACTAAATATGGCACTATTTACGGTGATTTAAGTCAAAATAAGATTATTTGTTAATGATCCAATATTTAGAGCCGGAAGGGTTAAACAGAATTTATTCGGGTTCTAATCTCTGCCATTCAACCATAGTCCTGCTGTTTTGAATTATCGAAAGTTTCCTTACTCCATTGCTTCAAGTGTTCATTAAAGCTTTGGTATACTATGAAACCGCTCGCAAACTATACCTGAAATGCGTTCACTTACATTACCCATTAGAATTAAATTTGTTTAATTAATCTAAATATATTTTCGCGTTTAAATGTCAAGCTGTGTAAAATAAAATTATGAAATAATAAATTGTTACTTCCTATCATAGGAACATATCTTAGTGTAAACAATTATTAACGAAACTGATAGATTAAAAATATAGAAAGTTTAATTCATATCTTCTGCATTGCCATTAAATTCATAACAGACTTCATATAATGTATACAAACGTTACTAAATTTTGGTATAAATAGTAATTTAAGCAAATTACATTTAATAACACACGTTTTGATGGGTGAATGGTGATATTTTCGCAGTATTTATTTGTTTGTACACTCAAAGTTTATGAATACCGAACAAATATATTTGGTCACTCAATTAAAAGAAGTAGTGTAACTTGTCTTTTTTTATTTCCGTTATTCCTAAAAATGAAAATCGTTATGCCAATATATTTTTTTTCCATTTATAATGTATGGAAAAATGTCTTTAATTAGTTTTGACAAGTTTAAATTGAAAGCAATAATAATCGAGTTTTTACGCTTAATTGCTGAAATAGCAGGAACAATAGGCAATATTTTGAAACGAATATACGCGAGAAGAGACATTTTGTCATGTAATGTTCCCAAATTAGAATAGGAGGAGAAGTTTTTTAAAGTGTGTACCTCAGAGAGCATTCTAAAATGGATTTAACTTCCGTTCATGCCTACGGGTGCTCTAAAGAGTTGAGCATACATACGTAGTTAGAGAGGTTATATTTGTGAACAATTTTTAAAAGAAAATCTACTTTTAAGCAGCGACTACGGAGATTGAACCATCCATCAAAAACCTCTGTGCGAGGGCATGACCAGGGGTGTTAAATATCTCTTAAACCCTTGAGCTGAATGGTGAGTTGTTCAATCAAACAAACGGGTTATAGTCCAAAAAATTAGAAATACTGAACGTATAGAAACACACGCCCACGCACACGCACGCACACACACACACACACACACACACACAAACACACACACACACACACACAAACAAACACACACACACATATATATATATATATATATATATATATATATATATATATATATATATATATATATATATTCCCAAATTTCCATTCATTAAAACTAAAACAACCAATTATGTGTTTGGATAGACTTTCGGGGTAATTATTACGTGTTAGCACAGCTTTCAAGTCTAAAATATGCTTATTCCTATTGTCTTTAGAACATAGCCTATTTATACGAACTAACTGATTCACAATAATGTTATTAAAAACAGATTTATGTAAACAGGTTAGGTAATTTTGAAATTTAACAATATTAAAATCATAGTCAGATCTTTTGTCGTATAAGTCAAAAGTAAATTTGCTATGAGAATTTAATTTAATGTTAATATCTAAAAATTTTACATTAATATTATCTGGACTACTTTTAATTAGTTCCAGATTAGGAGGGTAAAAATTCAAGTCTATATGATTATTGCTTTTATTAATTACTATTATATCATCTATATACCTAAATATATTGTAATTCCAATTATCTATATTATTAATTTCAAAATAATGTAAGTATAAATTAGCTAGCATACTTGAAGCATTTCCACCTTGTGGTACACCTTTGGTCTGTAAGTATATACTATTATTACGAACTATGTAATTATATTTAGTTACAAAATCTAGGAGCCTATTGGAACGAGTTATATTAATTTCGTTGCCTAAGTATTGAATATTATTTTGTACTAACTTTATGATTATTTTTTTTAAATCAATTATATTGATATCTATATATTTAAGTTGCTAAGCGGACTTTTTGGGCAGTCCTTGAGAGAAAACTACTGCATCCATTGACTTCATTTTGGTCTTAAACGAAAGATTGTAATCTGTAGATTTGTCAAATTTGGTTTTTGTAACTGCAATTTTTATTAATGAGCTATAATTTACAATTAAAATTTGATTTCTTCGCATGCTCAGTGGCATGTTTCAATCTGGCTTTAGAAACTCACTGTTTCAGCGCGTGCTCAGTATATTAGTACATTTGTGCATTAGTACATTTATTTACTATCGAGCCGTCATGTTTTGATGGGTACCAACTAGTTATTAAATAAATCTTTAAAATCATAAGTTACTACTGTTTTACAATTATCTAATGTTTGTAGTTTTCTAATTAGACTAAAGCTATTATCAATTATACCACAAACACCAGAAGTTATATTTTTATAGATTCATTTAAGGTAATTTAATAATATTACACTTTCTTTAGTAGCATAAGTGTTGTGATCACAGGTTACTGCTCTAAAACCAATAGGTGTTTTATGAAATTTAGGAACTAAAGTAACATATGGAAAGAGATAGTTGTTTGATGATATACCCAGTAGTTTATATTTTGCTATAATTTTCTTAGTAATAATACTAGTAGTTTCTTAAGGCTGAAAAAGATCACTGTTTTCAAGCTGTTTTTTTAAACTTATGGCAAAATATTTTTTACAAATAATTGCATAGTTGTTGGCTGATTTATCTACAGGGTGTCCATAATTAAAGTCCCACTTTCAAAAGGTTGCAAAAAAAGAACCACTGGTCAGAATGACTTCAAATTTGAACTGAATATACTGGAAGAAGGGGGATACGATTTGGCATAATAAAATAAAGTTCCAAACTGTATCAATAGATGGCGCTGTAAGCGGTTGGAAACTTTCTTTTTATTATGCCAAATCGTTTCCCCCTTCTTCCAGTATATTCAGTTCAAATTTGAAGTCATTCTGACCAGTGGTTCTTTTTTTGCAGCCTTTTGAAAGTGGGACTTTAATTATGGACACCCTGTACATAAGTGATTATCAAGTATTCTTGTAATTTTGTTATAGCATCTTTCAAGTGTTTATAGGATTTATTATTGAAATTACTATAATTGGGTAGTTTAGAATGTATTAAATTAAGTATATTAATTTTCCATTGGTTGAAGGCTTCTGTAGGTATAGAGTAATTAATAGCTATTTTGTATATAAGTTTATCTAAATCAGAATTTAAGAAACTTGTTATTTTCTTATTATTAGTAGTATTAGGTAATCTATGCTTAGTTCCCAAACTCATCAGCTCACGCAGTGCTAAATTATCCACTATTTCCAAATTGCCTGTTATTACATGACCATGTGCTGTGTCAACATAACTATTGTATTTGGGCAGATGACATACACAATTTAATTTTATTGATTGAGAAAAAATTTTTGAGACCTGATTATAATTAAATATTCGTCTACCGATAGGCCGAGTATATTTATAGGCACGTTTAACTTTTATATCATTTACAGGAAACATATCATGAAGTTTATCAAATATACTATTGAAGTTTATATTAGTTAGTTTAGGATAGGTAAAATTTAGTACACAATAAGTGTTATTAGCTGTATTTTGTTTTTTAAATAAGTTTATTTTTAAATGATTAGCCCGTGTTAATAGTAAATCATATACCAGATGCTTATAATGATAATTTTTTTTTTAGTACTTAAAAATAGTTGATATAGCTTAATGATATGATTTTTAACGATAGAAAAAATCCAAGCTTTTAATTTTTTATATTGATAATCAATTATAAACATTTCGAACAGGGACCGAACAGGGACCAGTATAGAGAAAATAGCTCACTTCTACCCAGAATGGGTGTATGTAATTTGAAGTGGCAATCTAAATGAATTTGATACAAACACAGTTTATACATGAAACAATGTTTATCGAATACGTTGCACATATAGAATTTGCTTTTACAGCATTAAGCATACGTACTACTTGTACGAAATATATATATTAACATTCAAAAGAAATACTCTTTGCAAATACTCACAAACCAGCAGAGAGTCAAACCAGCTGTACTGCCACGTAAACTTTGGGCCCCCTAAGCACTAGCGCAGGATAGCACCTGGAGTTGCTTACCTCGTAGCTCCCTCTCGCTTATCTATCAACCTTAACAAAACCTTTTTCAACCTCTGTATTAATCAAGCTTCTTGGTATTTATACCAAGCGCGTATGCCAAAATTAGCATATCTCAAGCAGCTTCTTTAATTCATTCTCTCAAAAGTTCGATTCTTGTGAATCGAATCTTATGTATACCTTACAAAGTTAGAATCAAAAGTCTTACTTTTATTATAAATTTTATCTCTTTTAGTTCTTTTTAATGTCTTAGTATCTTCGATTAGTTGAGAGTAAATAGGATGAGCTGGCACATCAGTAAAATTGAACTTAACGATATTTTTCTGTTTATAAATTTGATTAAGGCCATATGGAAAAATAGTTTTATGCTTTTGCATATATTTATTTTTATAAAATAACCTTTCAGAGGGTGATTTAATTATATCAACAATGGAGATAACAATATTTTCAAAATTATGTTTTTTGAAATGATCAAATTCAATGTTTAGTTGTTGACTATTTAGTGTGTTATATTTTTTTATATTAGAACTGTGTAAATTTATTCTAATATGTAGTGGATTAGAAGTTTGTTCTATATATTCCATATGAGAACAACTACAGGTAATTTTGTAAATGCAATTATAAGTTTTACAGAATTTTTGTTTTTGTGAATTTACTTGAATTTGTGAATTGTGTGCTAGTTTTACAAAGCTTATTAGAGCATTTATCAAAAACCAATGTCTTTTGCCTGACTTGATAACATGAATAGGGCACAGAGAAAGAGGATGAGGATGATTGGTAGCGGTTTGACGATCCATTGATACCCCAATAAGTATGAATGTACCGAGCATTGACATCATTATTATGAAATGCCAATATGCCAGTCGCAAAAATGGTTTACTATAACTCATGATATGATAAGAAGAAAGTATAAGTTCAATTGAACCAACATATTAGGTAAATTATAATATATAAAAAAACAAAGCATATTGCAAGTATCATAGTAGCTTAGTAAAAAGCAAAGAGAATATATAAAGAACTATTTATGAACCAAATAAAACAACTCAATAGTAGAAAAACTTGAGAAATATAATTTTAAACACCAAAAATGTTATTAACGAAACTAAGAATATGAAATTGATAAACTTGAGTAAAATAAAAAATGTATAAACCAATAAACAATTTAAAAGAAGATAATGTGTAAAAAGTATTATAGAATAAATGTTTAAACTTATAAACAAATCAATAAAATAAAATGTTGATATTCTTAAGTAAAATAAAATGTATCAACCAATAAATGATTCAAAAAGATAATGTTGAATAAGAATTATAGAATAATAGTTTAACTAATAAACAAATCAATAGAATATATTGTTGATATTCTTGAGTATTATAATGTGTAAAAACCAATATACAAATGTTGAATAAGTATTATAGATTAAGTAAAATAAAATGTATCAACCAATAAACAATTCAAAAAGATAATGTTGAATAAGAATTATAGAATAATAGTTTATCTAATAAACAAATCAATAGAATATATTGTTGATATTCTTGAGTATTATAATGTGTAAAAACCAATATACATATCTATAGAATATAATGATGAAATTTTTTAGTATAATGATTAATGTATTAACCATATAACAATTCATTAGAAGAAAATGTTGAATAAGTATTATAGATTAAATGTTTAAACTATTATACAAATCAATAGAATATAATGTTGAAATTCTTGAGTAAAATAATAAATGTATAAACCAATAAACCAATATGGACATCTAGCGGCCGTTCCGTTCAACTTAGCAAGATAAAATTTCAGATATATTTATTCAAAAGTATGAGCTCGGGATTCTGAGAACGGCAACACAATGAAGCTCACGGTTACGGTTATAGGTAAAGAGACTCGAAATTCTCAAAAAGCAACGCCCACGTTTTCCCGTCATAAAATGCTGAGCGCATGCGAAAACCCTAAAAAGCGTTGAAACGGTATGTGTATCACAAAAAACGGTTGCGTTATTCACGCACAAAAAACAGCTCTGCGAACGGCCAACAAAGACACCACCGGGACGCACGGAGGAAATTTGCTTATGATAGAGGCTAGAAACCAATCACAGAACACCAGTCGCCATATATTCAGCGTAGAAAACCGATTAAAATCTCTCTCATCGAGTTTTTGTTAGCCCTTCGACGAGCTGTTTTTTGTGCTTGCATAACGCGTCCGTTTTTTGTGATACACTTACCGTTCCACCGCTCTTTAGGGTTTTCGCATGCGCTAAAAATTTTGCGATGGGAAAAAATGGGTGTTGCTATTTGAAAATTTCGAGTTCCTGTACCTATAACCGTAACCGTGTATATATACACACATAATATACACAGCTGACCACTGTAAATGCAACACCCTGAAGGATACATGCAAATAACATGAAATTTACAACATGCATTAGCGGACGTGAGATATGCAAATGATTAGAATTTCAGCGCAGACGTACATCACGCGCGCCTGTGGTTTCCACTTCAAACCGCTATTTAAGGCTTGGAGATTTCGAGGATTTCAAGTTCTGCAATTCGTCGAAAACAGCGATCATCTTTTGATCAAGTATCCGAGTTCGACAGAGGAAGGATAGTGGCCTACCGAGATTCTGGATTATCTTTCAGGGAAATCGGTAGTCGTGTTGGACGAAATCAAACAACTGCAATGCGGATATGTGATCGTCTGATGCAGGAGGGTACGACGGACCGGCGTGTTCGATCGCATCCACCTCAGCGCATCACTTCACGTGATGACAGGCAAATTGTGCGCATGGCAGTGACGGATCGCTCAGTCACATAACGAACCATAGCACAGCACATGCAGTCTGTAACGCATCATCCAGTGTCTGCGCGTACCATTCGACGCCGTTTACAGCAGTGTGGTCTGTTCGCAAGACGTCCATTGCTTTGTCTACCCTTGACGTAGAACCACAGACGTCTCCGCCGCCAATGGTGCGATGACAGAAGGATGTGGACAGCAGAATGGAATGAAATTGTCTTTACTGACGAGTCACGCTTCTGTCTGCAACACCACGATGGTCGCATTCGAGTCTGGAGACACCGTGAAGAGAGGATGCTGAACAGCTGCGTTATGCACCGCCACACTGGTCCTGCACCGGGTATTATGGTATGGGGCGGTATTGGATATCACTCTCGCACACCTCTAGTACGCATTGCCGGTACTTTAAACAGCCAGCGCTACATCTCCGAGGTGTTGGAGCCAGTTGTCCTTCCTTACCTTCAGGGCTTGCCCACAGCCATATTTCAACAGGATAATGCGCGACCACACGTGGCACGCATTGTCCAACGGTTCTTCTCAATCGCCAGATTGAATTCCTTCCCTGGCCGCCTCGCTCTCCGGATCTTTATCCGATAGAAAACATGTGGTCCATCGTTGCTCTACGATTGACCCAGATTCCATCCCCAGCTGCCACAGCAGATCAACTTTGGCAACGTGTGGAAGCTGCTTGGTCTGCTGTACCCCAATAACTCATCCAAAGTCTCTTTGAATCAATGCCGAGGCGTGTGGCAGCGGTGATCTCCAACAATGGCGGCTACTCTGGCTACCGATTTTGGCAGGAACCACACTTCACAGAAGTTTATAAATTTAATCATTTGATACTTGGTCAACATGTTATCTACAAAATAAATTTTGTTGTGATATCTCTTGTCTTTCTTGGTGTTGCAATTTGGGTGGCCAGCAGTGTATATATATATATATATATATATATATATATATATATTGTGTGTGTGTGTGTGTGTGTGTGTGTGGATGCATTACTAATAAATACAAACGTGTATCAATATGTAAGTGTACTTTCTAAACCCTTCAAGTTTGTGTAAATTTCGAATTTCGTTATTTGTATAAGGCTATGAAGTACCATTATGTATATTATACAAAATGATTAATAAACGTAATTAGATTTTTCTGCATAATTTGCTTTTATTCTTGTAAAATAGGTTGTTATTTGTTTAGTAACATGCAGCTTACTGAAATATGGAAAATTTTCTTACACAAGAAAAAAGTGTCTTGGATGCATACACTATTTTTGATCGTCAGCACGAAATATGTCTCGTAATTTGAATTTTAAACGAGATGTTCCTGTTCATCACATGTTTTATTCTATATTCGTTTCTGTTATTACAAGCAGTAATTTGTTTCCAGGATTCAGTTCATTTTATATGCCTTAAAGGGATAAAAATGTTAAATTATCTTGATTCTTTTCATTTTCCCACAGCAGTAGGGTTCTATGATAGATTATTGACGTGATATAAAACTTAACAGTCAATTTATTATACCCTTTAACAGTTTAAACACATACATATCTTCGGCACGATAATCCAAGAGCTGATGCTACATTCTAGTCGCTTGCCAGTATAACTTGTGACCCTTAGATTCGTATAAATGACTGCGTAAATTTCGTTAACTAGATTGATTTTGTATCATTGTATTTTATATTTCGAATTCGAAAAGCATTATAAGTATTATAAACATATTAGCTAATTTATCTTTAAATATAAGAGTAAATTTAATTCACTGAAGCAAATGATGTTATATGGTGGGAAATGAAATTCTAAACTATCATGAACGGCCGCAAAAGGTAAAAGCATTCAAATGATACTACGAATTATTTTTCCCCCTAAGCTATAAAGCGATGTATAATCATTCTGAGTTAAAAGAGAAAATAAAGTTATAATGAACACGGGGAGGAAGAAAAGAATCCATTAAATATAATTTTAATGAAGTTGTAGGTATTTAACGTACCTTACTGGAACGCACACAATGTAGATTTTTATTTTCATTTTTTCGCTTCTTTGTTAAATTTCAGCTGCATTATTTAAGAAGCATTTTTTTGTCTTTATGTTTGTAAGGTATACACAAGATTCGATTCACAAGAATCGAACTTTTGAGTGAATTAAAGAAGCTGCTTTAGATATGCTAATTTCGGCATACGCGCTTACTATAAATACCACGCAGCGTCATTAATGAAAAGGGGAGGTTGTTAAGGTTGAAAAGGTGTTATCCTGCGCTAGTGCTTAGCGGGCCAGAAGTTTACATGGCAGTACTGCTGGTTTGACTTACTGTTCGTGAGTATAAAAATATATTGTTCTTGAAAGCTATGTTTATACATTCCGTACAAGTAGTACGTATGCTTATTGCTGTAAAAGCCAATTATATGTGCAACGAATTCAATAAACATTGTTTCATGTATAAACTGCGTTTGTATAAAATTCAAATAGAGTGCCACTTCAAATTATATGCACCCAAGTCTGGGTAGAAGTGAGTATAGATTCTCTATATGTTTTAAAATAATAACTTTCTTATTTTCTCTTTCATAAATGAATTTTCCAATTCCAATTTTAATGCAATAACCTTTAAAAATACCTGTGAACTATTTCAGCGAATCCAATATTATCTTCTTACGCGTGTCTTTAAAATTAACATGCACCATCTTAAATGAAATATCGTAATGCATATATAATTATTTTACAAAGCAAAAGCAATATTTTTTCTGTGAAAATATTTGCGTGAAGAAAAACTCAATTACAGTTATAGAAACAACTCTGATGACACATGCAAATTTATTTCAGAGTTTTTCTTTGTCGAATAACTAAGACAGGCGTCTCGCAATATGTAAAATAAAATAAATGGGAAAGAACTTTTGTTCCAGTGGGAAAAAAGGCAGTCCTAGACAACTGTTTTAATTTACTCCTTCCAACCAATCGGAACGAAATTTGTTTATGAAATAAAACAAAAAAAATGAAGCGCAAAGTTTATAAGGAAAATCAATAATTCTTCGGATAATTAGTTCTTAAAAAGCAGTGAAATTATCTCGCAATAAAGGATATTTGAATGTCATCTGTTATACAGTACATGAAAAGGGAACAACTTTTGATATAAATATTAATATCTGGTACGATTGATAGCACTGACTTCGTATATTCTAGTTTTAATCTCATTTTAAAAGTGATATATGATTTTTTACTTGAAAACATATATATAAAAATCTATTGGACCTTGCTAAAAGTTATTATTATACCAAAAATATTTTTTTATTACTTTTAGATTTAGAATAAAAATAAGTAGTGGGATTTTCTGGGAATATCAGGGTACATAAAATATTTCTCAGCGCATTGACTTTAAATGTGTAATGGTGCATGTGTGTATCTGATTCAGAACAAGTGATAACACAAACATATTATTATAATTATTATGACAGTATAATTATTATGACATATACTGGAGTGGATACAGTTATTTTATCATAAAATTAAAGCATGAAGTCCTGTAACTGCTAGAGGGCACATCTCCAGGTGGCGGATCGGAGAATGCCTTCTCTGGAACATCCACTAGGTGGTAGAAAGGCAATAAAATTCCTTTCGTGGCATTTTATTTCTAAAAGTACAACCACTTTCGAGACAATGTCGCCCCTCTTCTATGGCTATTGCAAATTATTATTTTTTATTTTTGTTTTTCTCTTTTCTTCTTTTATTCTAGGCTATTAACAGATACGACAACCATAACAACCCTAACAACTACAATAAAAAAACAAAAAATGGAGTCCGTCTTTTATTTTGTTCAAAAGAAATAGTTGTAACGTATAAACAATGATTCAGAAATTATTCAAGTAATATTGCTATAAAATTACAAGGATTCCTTTTGGAACTTTGATTTTAATCTGAAGTTAATGAAGGTGAAGAAAATAAATAAATAAATAAATAAATATATATATATATATATATATATATATATATATATATATATATATATATATACAGAGGCTGTTCACACATTTTTTAGACGATGTATATTGTATTCACAAAACTAAATTACATAAAATTCTTGTGTTTTAAATGTTCTATTTGACATCCCTTATTCTGAACTATCTTTCGACACCGCAATTTCCAGGATAATAATGCCTATTGAAGTGTCAGAAGAGGTATTCTATCCCATTCCTCCTGAACAGCTTTTCAGAGTCCTGTAAGGGTTTTGGGACGATGTTTGGATAATGCAGATTTTAAAAGTAAGAAAGCACAAAAATCCATAGGTGATACATCGGGAGATTTAGTAGGGATATCAGTAAAGGGTGTGGCCTTGATACCAGTTTTTTGTTCCATTTCTTTTAGGAAATTTACAGTGGATTTTAATGTGTGACTGCTAGCCTTGTCCTGATGGAGTCTCACAGATTGATGGCACTGTGGGTAAAGCGATGGTATTTCAATCAGAAAAATTGCCGATAAAATATGTTCCAGATAGTATTTGGAGTTCATCTTGACATTTTTTTCCAGTCTCTTTATGTTTAACTTGCCATTATAAGAAAAACCAGCAACAATCATGAATCCCTTAGAAAAACTTTCTTTCGATTCTTTGAACCATGTACTTAAATTTTTTTCTCCCATTTTATGATAATAAATGGCTCTTTTTTTGTTGCAATCATTTAAATACACCCATTGTTCATCTATTGTGACAATTGTTTTCCATTTTTCTTTGGATAAGTGTTTCTCATATAGAATTCTGCAACATGTCCTGCGTTCAGCGATATGATTTGGAAGAAGACGATGCACATTGCGTTTTTTCGCGTTCTTAAGATTTAAATCAACGTTTATCATTTTGTTTACGGTGGACACCGAGCATTTTAATGATTTTGCAACTGTCCTTTGACTAGGGGAATTTTCTTTTAACATTAAACAATGTACCTTTGCAATAGTCGAAGATGTCCGTTTTTTCTTTGGATACTTGTTTGGAATTTTTGTCCCACTTGAGGCTCGAATTTGACGTTTTTTTTCCTTTCTTGTTGACGATATTACCTATCGACGCTTTAGATATCACAAAACCATGACTCTCACAACGTTTTTGGATAACGGAGTATGCATATTTCACTTCGGAAAGAACATAAATGTAGCCTTCGAACCACTGCTTTGTTAGAAGCGCCATTTTGAATAAAAACAAAACTTTCAAGCCGCAGACGATAATTTTGACTTTTAAAAACATAGTACAATTGCAATTATTTCTTTTGCAGTAAACGATTTTTTATTACCGCTTACCAAAATCGTCTAAAAAATGTGCGAACAGCCTCTGTATATATATACTATATATATATATATATATAAATATATATATATTTCATTTTATATACTTTTTGCATTTTCACTTCAATATATTTAATATATTTTTGCACTTCAATATATTTAATGCATTTATTTTCGGCATTTATTTCCGTTTTCTATTTATTTATTTTGTTCTATTTCTTTCTCCTTCAACAATGTTATTTATTTTTCGATATATAATCACATATATATATATCTATAAATTCGTCACACACTTACTAGTTGCTTATTATTAAACCGTTCTGGTGTCGGGCCCCAGTCTGCCAATCATAGCAATTGGACATTGGTCTCTGAACCTCAAGATTTATATTCTTCCAACTGGACTTCCTGTTCATGTGATAAACACTTGTTTTTAATGCCCTCTTTTACGAGATGAATAGGATTATTATATAACCAGAAAAACATTCTCAATTCTATTGTCTTCAAGATTGGTGCTAACGTTCCTATCGGAAATACTTTCAGGTGTACTAAAAATATATATATTTTTTTTCTGAAGATATTCTTCAATCGGAAAATACTTTTAAATAATCGCTTGCTTATTTCTACAAATAATTTTTACAAAGATTTGAAATATTTTTATATCTCTCAACTTTCTTATCAAAATAATCTGAGACACAGAAGAAAATGTATTAGATGTAATTTATTTTTAGAAATTTAACAGAAAACGGGATTATTGAAAATCATTTTATTTTTACCTCAAATTTGTCTCGAGAAATTTTACTGACAAGTGAACTTGGAAGAAAATTTATTTTTGCGATTTCAATTTTGTCATTACAAATTTTACTGAAAATATGAGGAAAGAAAAATATTTTAAGAATTGAACTTTCTTTGTCTTCTGTTTTAGGGATAATATGATTTTTAACTCAAAGCTATTTTAAAAATTTTATACCATTTTTTTAAAATCTCCCTATTGTTTCCCACAATAGCTTTCTGTTTATGATACATTGATGGATAGTTTTTACTTTATAAATTCATTTTCACAATGTAGAAGACCTTTAAAATAATGCATACCGCATTTCCTGTATAACAATTTTATTTTTGATCATTCTTGAAGAACAATAACAAGATTTTAATTTAGATGATAAAACAGATTTTAATTTTTTTGTGTGAATTAGACCAAGTTTTTTGTATACTCTGAGATCATTACATTTTTTATTACTTGGATATCTTTTTGATTTGCTTTTGTTTCTAACAAATATTTTTTATTAAAACTGAATTTAAATAAAATATTATATTAACCGAAATCTTGTCTTCTTTATGCTAGAAATAAAGTACCTGTGCCCAATGACTAAACCAAGACAGGCATTTGTCATCAAGCAGATATGATACCTAAAACAACGCAAACTATTGAATGTGCACTTTTTGTTACTATCAAATTTCGAATATTGCATCCAAACAGCTTACAAACAGATGTCTTCAACCATGTTCAATAGACGGCTTCGTCCTTTATTCACTCTCCATTTAAAATATTAAAATTTTGAAATTTAATGAAAAAGTTAAAATTTTTTAAAGACATGATGATTTTTCAAAGTCCGTATTCAAAGAAATTAGTGTTTTATAAAATGAATTTTAGCATGTGACAAAATATGTGAACAATAGCAAATGGGGAAACTACAATTCAAGAGCAATAAGTTATGAAAGATGAAATAAACACGAAATTATGAAAAAAAGAAAAATATTGTTAAAAGAAAAGAAATCAGTATGAGTAAGAAATAATTAAAAAAAGAATGCCGTTAAAACATAATAAAATGATAAAACAAATTACTACAAAATGAATGTCAAAGCAGATGGAATGCAAAGAATGAAACATCTGCCACTGACCTAAGTGCTAACGGTGAGTGCTTAAAAGAAACTTTTCAAACAATTTATACTAATTTCCTAAAAAGTTCTTAGGATTCTATGCATAGAATTTATCTAAGATGGAAGAAAAAAATGGGAAGTAAAGTGACTTTTTATGAATTAATTTACTAATTGCCTTATGAAAAAAAATATATATATAAAATCTTTCGACCTTGTATAAAACGAAATAGCATGTTATCTATATGCTTCAGCTACATTTTCTTGCATTCTGTATATTCCTCGAATATCAAGCCTTTTTTTCAGGTTTCTCTGCAGATAATAAATTGAAAATACTCATTTTGGAAATTAAAATTGTTCGTATGACGTATTTTTTCTCAAATAAGAATGCCTTCATTAAAAGTGTCAAATTTAACCAAAGCTAATAAAAGAAATATTTGAGCGTTATAAAATGTATGATCTTGAATTTTTCCAAAGAAAATAACCAAAATCATCAATTTAGTGTGGTGCAAAAATTAACACTGTCTAGATTAGAACAACAAAGAGGCATAATCTTACTAAAAAGACAAATATCCCCCGCATAAAAAATACTTCTCGTATTACAGAATGATCAAAGATTGGTCCTTCAATTTATAATCGGAAGCTGAATAAATTTCTGGGAATATGCATTACAGAAGCTTCTTTTATATATTTGCGTCAGTTCATTCTCATAGATTAAGATAAAATAATTTTATGTATTTAAACATGTATTTCTGACATAATAGCAATGGCTATTACATTTATTTATTTTTACATAAATTAGTACGAATTATGTTATTTTAAAATTCATAGAAAGTTGTGTTTAGTTTTAATGCAGTTATCTCCTATAATGAATTAAGGATTTTGCCATTCAATAATTTCGTAGTTAACATTCATAACGGGTTGGATTTTAAATACATATACAGAAAATATTTGCTTTATAGAATTACTAGATGAATACCCGTGCTTCGCTACGAAATACATCTAAATTACATACAACGGTCAATGTATGCAATTAATTTGTATGTTTATATCCATAAAACGGACTAATTTGAATTTTTTTTTTCAATGCGGAGGCACTTTGTCGCGAAGGCATTCACCTATAATTCACCGCAGTTTTGCTGGCCATTTTATTATGGGGACGCCATATAGGCAGACCAGCATTGCCCCCTATGAAGGGACGACACAAACGGAGGCATTTTAGTGGCGCTTCGCCAGGATTCGATCTGAGCACCCTCAGCATCGAAAACGAGCGCGCTGTACCACAAGGCCGCCGCGGGCCGACTAATTTGAATTAAATTCTTTAAAAACTTCCATTTCAATTAGTCTAGTGGTTAAATTTTATCTTTTACCATATTTTAATATTTTTTGTCAATTTATTCCGATGTTATGCACGTGACGCAAAGTTAATTTAAAGTATCACAAATAAGGAAACCACGTGATCAGTATTTAATAAATTATATTTTAAATATTAATCTTTGAAAATTCACCAAATCAGAAAATGGAGGTAATACCAAAATCAAAAAATGGAGGTAATACCAAAAATCAGAAAATGGAGGTAAAGATTCGAAAAAGATTTCATTTTAAAGGAATTTTTATGATCTTTCTCGTTATATAAATTTTATAACCCTCAAATTATTATTTTAAATGCAAACTTCAAAGAATGCTACAAAAAAGCTTAAAAATTCAATTTAAAAAATCTAAGGATTTTTCAAAAATCTTTCTTAGTGCACCCTTAAATTGTAAGTAGAATCGCCATACAAATTTCAGACCTTTAGGTTCAGCGGTTTGGTTTGTGCGTTATCTGTCAGTCAGTCAGTAAGTTAGTCAGTTACGGAACTGTTTTATATATATAGATAAAATTGTTTTAAAATGAATACAAATTCGTAATTTAAAATAATTCATGATATATTTTATTTTCTAGAGCGGAACTACAAGACTGTATAACTTATATACATAGTATCAATGTATAGAAAGCATGGGGTCTTGGAGAGAATGAAGTATATAACAACAGTTCACATGACTTTCCTGTCAAAAATATGATTTGTTGTTATACAGAAAAAAGAGCAAATGTTGACAATAAACACATATATTTTACGTACTTAGTAATCTGAAACTGTGTGTAGATTGACATAAATAATCTTCATAGATAAAATTTTCGATGGAATAAAACTCAGGAAACTTTCCAGCGACAGAAAAATTCTAAGAACGGGATTTCATGCTTTTGCTATGTAAGAAAGATTTGCAAATGAAAGAGCAGTTCTTCGGGCAAAAGCCTTTTTTGCAACAAATAGCAAAGTTAGTATTTCGACAGAAATATAAATTATGCAAAGCATAGGGCTCTTTCCTTCACGTCATTCTCTGTTTTTTGTTTAGTTTACTTTTTCTTGCTTCAAAAGTATGTCATATTGCAAAGAAAAAAGAAATATTCAGGGTGAATATATTCTATCGATCATGTTTTATGATTTTTTGTGCTTCTTCTCATTTTGCCCTACATTTTAGGTCCTCCAAAAGGGAGTTTAAATTACATATTGAACAGTCGATGATGCTTGAGGAAATGGTCTGCTGAAGAGATGGATTTCTGAAAAGAATAAAATAGTGATAAATTGATCCTGATTACAACATCTTCTAATTTTGAATCAGTTTAAAAAACTTGATTTATAGGTCATTAAAGGAACTTATTGATAAAACTTTACTGTTTCTAAGTTTTCTACATTTACTACAGATGAAATTTTAAAGGTTGCTGTACCATAGAAAGATTTTTCCAGGATTGTTGAAAGTTCAATAATATTCCTTTGAATATTTTCGTACGTTGAATAATGGATAAATTAAATAATATTTTTTTCATTCTATATGTTATCTATTTATAAAATTTTGCTGTTATTTATTGAAGCCTTGTTTTAGGGTTATGTAACATTACATTTAAAGCAGCGTAAATGGGTAACTGAGCAAAGAAAAATATCATTCTCTGTTTGCAAAAACTACCTTTTATTATTCACAAAGCATTCCAGAGTCAATAATTTTTATGAGTGGCATAAATAGTGAGTAATATGTAGGGCTTTTACAGCCAATATTATCAAACACAGCTTGCTGTAAATACGTACTTTCGAAATAAACTGAGGCTAAGATTAGGACATAATGGAGTATATTAGCCCAGGTTGAATTCACGTGTATTTCTCTATAAAATCTCACTACAAACCGAGAACCCTGATCCTCATTTAGAATAACAAATACTACATTTTTGGCAATGCATGAAAATTTCTATATTTAAGGTCAGTAAGGATAGAAACTCACCCATTGGAGTTTATGCGCATTTCACAAAAGGAATGACCAGTGTACATACCTTAAATAATACATCGAGTTTGCATAAACTGAAGGTATTTTTTGAAGGACCATTTTATTCATATTTTAGAGAATATCATTGTCATGTGCTGCGTATCCGAGTCATGTTCTGACTTTGAACTTTGTAACAGGAATTAATAAAGAAATTATTTCTAGAGTAATAAAGAGAGAAAAAATATGAATGATGCATACCCCTATTTGTTTCCAGTTAGGAAAAAATATATCATCGTGATCAAAAAGCAGGATTAAAAACCTTTAGACGTCAATAACACATTTGTTGCTATCAATAGAATAACAAGAATCAAAGCTTCCAGACTAAAAAAAACTGGGAGAGAAAGTTAAAATTCACTCAAAGCTACTGAACAAAGAACTATTTTTTACGGTAAGTAATTGAGTTTTAAAAGCTATTCATCTTGTTGGTCTAAATTACCTGAAGCCAGTATTCGTAGGACTTCGTTCTTTATGGGGTTTTTCAAAAGAATATTTTTCAATGTAGCTTCAAAAATTAGAAAAGGTTAAACAATTTTAAAATAGACTTTACCTAAAAAATATGGGACATAATCTCGTTGAGCTGAGCTTTGGAAAACTTTCCTGTGCAAAAAGGTGAATATCAGTTTAGATTTATTAGATTTTCATTTCAGATTAAGCGAGCTAAAAGAATCACCTGGATCGTCACAATTTGTGAATTTATCAAGTTTGACAGGGCTTCAATATTTCGAAAGCCACTATAAAATTGTAATCCCCGCTTTCCTATTATAACAGGAAGGTAAATATTAACTACGTCGTACAATGTCAGTATATACAGATTTATTAGAATTGTATTAAGACTTCAACATTCTCGTTGGCTAGAGAGTGCGAGGTTCAACAACAATTAGGGTCACACACGCCTCCTATGTGCTGTCGAGCATTTTCACTATCATCCTCTCCTGTTCTGTCTCATCTTTACACAATTAAGAACATTAAATTTGCATATAAGAGAAATATTATGATAAAAGGGAATACTTCTTTCAATTTAATATTCAATTCTAATAAAGTCCATTCATATCTTCTCTCATAACACCACGATTTTTATAGCGAACATTAATATTTTACATTTGAAATACCACAGGAAAATATAAAATTAATAATAACGAAAAATTAACAGGCATGCCGCAAATAAATTTATAATGTTCTTTCAAGTCCTAAGGTTTTAATCTCTTCATAAGCTTAATGTTCTGTTAAATAAAATCCGGGTATATGTCAATCATTTATTGCGTGAGATCTGTATATTCCAGTCAGAGAATAAGTCATTATTAAAATTAAATGTGAATATACACGAAGTAAAAAGTTTGATTCCGAACTTCTATTTCTGTAACTGAAAAAAAGGCATTATCTCGTCCCTCATCGGAAGAACCATTAAAGGATGGGCCCTAAGCAATGAGCTAATGTTGAGTGTCTATATCATGCGCGAGTTCACGACCGTGAAACTTTTTATCAACTTTTCTGCTAAATATGATGCAGATACACTACAGCTTCAGGAAGCTTCAGGAAAGGTACTGGTAACTACAATACATTGGCCGGGTCCTCCATTGTAGAATGATATAGCAAATACATAAAACTTCAGTGATCAGTAAAAAACGGAAGTAGGAAGGAAAATAGAGAGTGGGAAAAACAAAACGCTTCTATAGTACAAAGATACACTACAAAATATAATTGTGGTATAAATACAGAACGACAATCAATTTCAACTGCGCTGTCGATTCTTTTATAAAATGCAGCGAGACTACTGTTATTTACAAATGCGAGAAATCTAAATGGGAAAGTATCTTCTTCTTTTCAATTAGAGGTTATTATTATAATCTTGAAAGTTTCTCGTTTTGTGTACACATGAAAAAGTAAGAGTTTTAATCGAAATGGGTATAGTTTTTAGATCGCTCTTAAGAAAATTATAAATGTGGATGAGGAACAGAAAGAAACGAGATTTCCATTGCAAGCAGATTGAGATTTTGAATCGATTTTTCGTTAATGTACACTGTTCTTTGGGGTTTATACGAACGTAAAAACGTTTGTGTTCAAGTAAAATTTTGGTGAAGTAATAACTGCGTTTAGAATATCCATTAATATTTATGAAGTTCACTGTTTCCTTTGCCCTTAAGGTAATGTATATACTAAACAAGGAACTCACCATTAACAAGATCCAACGAGGTTTTCTACACTAAACAACACAATTAGACTACATAAATACCGTACTCAAATGCTATCAGGCAACGGGGAATTATCTATCGCGTATGTTAATCCCGGTAGTTATATTACGGAAACCCTACCAGAATTCCGCCACGCAACTGCTGTACATACGCCACACTAACATTCTGTCGTCACTTTATCACCAGCCGCTGGAACGATAGCTAACTTCAAAGCGCCTTCGGTAAACTTATCCGGCTGCTATACGGCAAAGCTATGTTCACTCCAATTGTTTTTCGTTCGCCGTCCGACCTCGTCTAGTAGTGTTTCGCTCTCACTCTCAAGCATGTACGCTACCCACGGGGATTCCCGTTTAGTAGAAAAGCGCCTTCTCATTTGCATAAGGCGCTTCTTCTTCAAACGGCGATTTATTTAAACCAGGAGGGGGAGTTAATTTTTATTCAATACCTCACATTTTCATATCCTTTTTATGCAAATGGAAAATTATTCTTAACGACTCTATTACCTTGGTAAAAATATATTAACGAATATCATATAAGTTGCCGTTAGAAAAATGTTCATCAAGATTACATAAGATAATAAAATATGCTTTTACAAAGAAGAAACATTATTTCAAACAACAGAATTACGGTAAATATAAATAATGCACCGCAAATTAGTATATATATAGTTATTAGAAAATTTATCGTTAAATTTGTGGCGCGAAATTTCGCAGTATTTCACCGCATTTATGAAGATTATATATATTTTTTCTTCTTGTACAGCGTATGTACTATCTTGACTGTTTAAGAAATTGTACTTGTTAATTTCTATGTGAAACCTAATCCTCATTTTTTTGTCTATTGTTTGAAAATGATAAATGAATTTATGTGGATGAATAATTAATCAAAGCAATATAACCATTCAAAGTGTAAGGGAAAAATACTAGAAGTCATCAATTTTCCAGTGTCTAGATCGTTTTTTTAATTTACAGATCATAGAAAAAATTAGATATTCAAGAAATTAATAGCGTGAAAAATGCTGAATATTTTCGTGAGGAGAAGATCTTTTCACTGACAGAACCTTGATTTTATGTATTTTAAGGATAAAAAAGTTTATAAGAGCAGCTCTCCTGTAAAACAAAGCGTATAGTTGAAATTTTTCTCGTCAACAGGATAATGTTTTCTTTGTAATAAGTCAAGGAGTATATAAAGCCTTTTATTCCAGAAAAGAATTCGGGAAACTCTGTTGCATAAAATATGTGATTGTGTCAGAGTAATGCACAATCGATCTCTAACATCCCTCTTAGACAAATGATATCCAATGGATCTATGCACATTGGTCACTATACCGTAAACGTTTGTAGACGAAAGGTCTGTGTCCAATTCATCAAAATTTTTTTTAAATCTTACAGGAATAAAAGAGTTTTACACGTATTTCGCAATCTTTTGACGTGTATAATAATATCTTTGAATTTCTAAAGAGCGTTTGAATAGGAGAAAGCTTTTCTTCATGACACATTTTCTAAGCATTGATAGCAGAAATTTTTCTTAGTCTTAAGATTTATTAGAGCCTTATTTGTGAGGATTGGGATAAGTGTTTAATTAACAAAACTTTGTGTATTTTAGTGAAATGTCTAAATACTTTATTCTTATCTAGTTTGTCTTTGTGTTAAGATTCCAAATTGCTATTTATAAATGACTTTTTCTGCTGCTCCTATTGCAATTCATGCTTCTGGCAAACAGCACATATCCTGTGATCATGAAATTGCTTATTTTTGGCCCTTCAAGTCTGGATTTCAAAAAAAATAATGGTAATCGTTAAGTGAATTTCATTCGCCACAGTATTGTAGCCTTTATAGCAGAAAAGCAAAGATAAGCTGTAATATTTTGGACACGTCTTATTTCAATTTGTTCCTGGAGATGCTATTACTTTTTTATGATGGCAGTTTTAATAATTGTTTTCACTTTAACTTTACAAAATTCATAGAACTGTTGAATTATTTTATATTAACTACATGCTGCATGTATTAAAAAATTTCTGCATTCGCTTTCTTTGCCGATTAAAATATGTCGAACATATTTACTTTTCTATGCCATAGTGTTCTACTGGTAAATTTTAAAATGTTAATTTAAAGTTAAAATTCAGCTTTTTACATTACATGTTGGTTGGTATCAAAAGGGTTCGAAATCTGTGGTAAGGCAAGTTTGCTCTCTCATGAGAAGTAATACTGGGTTTTTATACTAGGGTGTATTCAAAAAAATTACCTGAGACTACTTTCCAAAACTGTATAGTTCTAGTCAACATGAACCTTATTTTCATGCAGGGTAACTCTAGGATAGATGGCCATAGAGGAGAGATGGCCAATCTAAATATTCCAAAACTTGACCATAGACTGCAGTTTAAACTTTTAAGTAGAAATGTTCAACGAGTTCAATTCATTGCGAGGTACAGCTGTGTTTTTCGATTATAAAACGTAAGTGAAATTTTAATGTTTATGTAATTTCATGTTGAATATTTTTGTTGAGTTAGGTAATCTGAGTGTTTTGCAATACATACGTACTTTTTTTTACTTTACGGACTTTTAAGGCACGTATATAATCCCAATCTTTGCTTCTAAGCCTAAAACAAAGACATACAATGGCGGAGTGACCGCTTTAAATTGGGTGGCCATCTGTCCTTCAATTTCAGGATAGATGGCCCCATAAAATTGAGGACAGATGACCACCTTTAATCAATATTTCAAAATTATTGTAGTGAGGATTTAACTATATATAATTATATTAAAATAATTATATAACTTTTGTGTTTATAATTATATTAATGGATATAATTGTGCCAATTTTAGCTAATAGAAATATTTCCATAATAGTATTAATATAATATGCCAAACCATTTTTTTCCAGTTTTCAAGATGCCGAATAAGTACATAGAAAGCATCATTCAACCGAGGGACCTGGAGTCAAAATGATTTGTCTAGGCAATGAGGCTGTGCAAACTGGATCATATTCGGTAAAAGGAGCGTCTGTAGCATTTCACATTACAAGTAGACTTTGGAGCACCGAATGAAGACCAATAATTCAATAAAGGCAGCATAGGTCATGTTCCGATGTTTGGAAAAGAATAATGAAGAAATATTAGTGAAAGACATTAAAGGAAGGCCGAAACAAGGATTCCCGTTTACTCGAGATGATGTGAGAATTCTCGCTTTTAAATTAGTCAAAAAACTGCATTATAAAGCACCCGTTTAATGATACAAGTGACAGGAAACAAAAACGCGACACTTCCAGTCTCGAAGAAGATGAAATACATTTGAAATTATAAGATTCTACAGATCAGAGGGATAGAATTGATGAGGATCACTCTGTTGGTTGTGGATATAATACAATACCACAACCAAAAAGGAGAATGGATAAAAGCATAAGGTGCCTGAAGTGGTCATGAAACGTGTACAAACTATCAAGACCTTGCCAAAAATGTGGTAAAATTTTACGAAAAGTAAAGGATTGAATTATACTTCAAATGTTGTTTATTCGAACTTATTCACTCATTTTCCGTGATATAATCGCATCTTTACAAATTGCTATATGTTTTTCATGATTAACTATATGAAATGTGTTGTTTTTGTTATTTTAATTTCACTTTTCTTTCTTTATTGGTATGACCATCTCTGCTCGCTGAAGGAGAAATGGCCATCTGCCATTTTAATTTCAACTATGTTTCCCACTTTTTGTTGTGAATTTTAATTTTATTTGCCCAAATATGCTGAGTATATGTATAAGAATTTTTAATATGCATAAATATTTCTTGTGTTTGTATTCTAATAATTTTTATTTCAATATTTAAAAACTATGGCCATCTCCTAGAGTTACCCTATATTATTAAGAATTATATAGATACTTGTAAAATGAGGGATGATCTAATTGCACACTTACTACAAAAGTTATGTCAGGTTACAGCTAATCTTAATAAGGCATCAACTTCAATAACCCCTAACGCACTGTTGACCTAACATTATACACTATCGGGTATGGAAGCCGAAGGCCTGTTCAAAAGCTTTTGCAGTCTGAAGTAAACGGCTCCAATTTTCACAGGATCACAAGGATCGGACATTAAATAAATGGAAAAATCAATATGGTACGATGAGCCACGATTTCAATTACACCATACATATGGCAGGGTGGTAAAATGAAGAAAACAGCATGAAACCATGAACCCTAATTCCATTGCCACATTCTTTCAAGCTGGTGGATGAAATGCTATGGTTAAGGGGATGTTTTCCCGGCATTTTTTGAGTTCCTTAATTCATATGGGAGAACGTTTGAATGCCAAAAAGGCTTTGAATATTTTCGCTTACTAAGTTCTTCCAGCTATGCTAACGATTTACCCTTCTGGGCATGGATACTTCCAGAAAAACAATGCTCCATGCCATGAAACCCACAATGTCCACAATAGTTTGAACAACCCGACAGAGACTTCCCTTCGTTTAGTTGGCGTCAACAATCCCCAGATATCAGTTCAGTTGTGTGTTTGTGAGATGGAGTCGAAAGGGGCATCAGGCAACTGGATCCAGAACCATGAAATCATAGAGAAATGGAAAGTGCAGTTCACTGCATAGCGTCTTGGTTTCCTCAAGCCAACTGCTAACACCTCATAGAGTCCTAGCCAAAAAGAATCGCAGTAGTATTGAGATCAAATAGTGTCCCGAGAATGTACAGAGTTGCTGGTCATTACAAACTGGCCACTCAGTGTATGATTTAAAATAAGAACTAAAAAGATACTTTCTTCGCAACAAGTTTGAAGTCAAAAGAGGAAATAATTTCCGTATATAAGACAAATTTAAGCGGTTTCGTTATTTGAATTGCGTATTTCCTTATTTGAATTAACCACAGCAGTTTTAGAAAAGAAAAATATTTGGGATTATTTTATACTTTTACACTATAGAACTGAGAAAGGTAGTCATGATTTGTTTTTTCAAAAATTATATTTTGTTTTAATTAGTGTTTCGTTTTTTGGTTTATTAGCATTCTATTGTATATTTTTAAAACTAAGAATACAGGCTTTATTCATATTATTAAACACATCTCGTTTTAGGCAATTTACTAAGTCAGTTGTTTAAAGTTGAATTATTTTGGAAAATATAGAAAAATGGGCATTTGAAAGATGATTTAATTTCTTCTGTATAAATATATTTGACAAAATGCTCTTAAGATTTAATATTTTCTTCTTAAGAGTTTTGAAATTTAACGTCACCCTTAATGTTTAAATGTGCGAAGCGCAAGTGCTTACAGCTTATGAATTATTTTGAATTATCCAGTAAAGCAAAAAACGCATATTTTAACCTTAATTGAGAAAATATTTGAAACGCAATACTTAAATGCTAACATACAATCTTGTTTGAAAAAAATGTCGAAAACTTTTAAACTTGTGGTGTAAACGCATTTCAAGCGTTGGTGACCAAGGACACAAGTACATCTGGACTTGAGTTATTACAACATCATTAGGGAAAGTTGCCAAGTCACACAGAAATAAAATTATACTCAGAATCGTATTGATCTTGGCCTAACTCTTATACTATCTGAAACTTCGAGCTTACATATGCTTTGAAGAAAATACTTGCGAGTAAAAACTGATAACATAAACGATAAATTTGGGAAAATAATTATGATACATTCAGGGAAAGTAGAATGATTTAATGCTATTTTGTCTATTGGTTGACCTTAAATCCCATTGTGAAAAAGAATGAAAGTATTTTAATTATTTTCTTCTTTGATGTAATTTTTTTTTTTGTAAATTAATATTGCAACATTATGATATATGTAGTAGAGTCTGTTTTTACAGGGAAATTGGTAAGGCTTTTTATAACAATTTTATTAGTTCATTTAACAGAATTTATACATTGAGGTATTAGAATTTCCTAGAAAATATATTTCATAAACAAAAGATTCCCATTGAGGGAAACTAAAGTTTAATTTATTAATGAAAAATGCAGTCTATGCAAAGAAGTTCAGAAATACATATTTGAGGTGCAGTTTGGGGCTTTGAGTATTGAAACCGCTAGTTACCAGTTACTATTTCTGGAAACTAACCTGAATCCTTTTGAATTTCTCTCTCTCTTTTATTTCAGGATTCCGTTCGCTTTTATAAGGAATGCAAGGCACAAGTATAAGAGGAGAAAAAAATAATTTGTAGCAAGAAAGCATGGGAATAAAATAAATTCTGAGAGTGTGGATTTTTGCAGAGTTACCAAAACTACAGATTTCATCAATGTACTGATTTTCATTCATTATAAACTAGATAATATAGAAAATAATGTATCACATGCTAAC
Source organism: Dolomedes plantarius (assembly GCA_907164885.2). Lineage (NCBI taxonomy): Eukaryota > Metazoa > Arthropoda > Arachnida > Araneae > Dolomedidae > Dolomedes > Dolomedes plantarius. The sequence continues at coordinate 73,256,596 of OU015494.1, read as the reverse complement.
CGTTAATGCATTAAGCAACTACATAAACTGTTTTACTTTATTTGTAATCAGATATTTGAGAGTAAATGATATAACATAGAGAGTCTATAAACAAATATTATTGGACCTTGAGATGGTTGGACTACACCTAACCAGTTTTAAAATATTTGAGGTCATTGTTAATATAGTGGGATAATTGGAATTCTCTCATGATTATTACAGTTTCTTATAATAATGATATAGATAATTTCGTATGCCAATGAAGAATTTATCCTCCCGAATTAATGAGAATGCTCAATGACTATAAATGAAAAACTTTCTTTTCTTTTCGAATTTTAAAAGGAGTCTGCCATCTTTCACCGTTTATGAATTGTGTTGACCCCCAAATGCTCTTTTCACTATACTTGAAATATTTGATGACATCCTCAAAGTATAAGGCGTAATAATACCCTTGAATACATACGCAAAACCTAGTTGAATGTAAAAGTTACCCAAAAAAAATATTGACTACATGACGAATGCTAATGGCCATAATGGTGAGTTCTGGGGTCACGAAATCAAAAGTTAAAGAAATTGTTATTTATCGATACAATTAAGTGAATAAAGTTACGTGTGTGAGGACATGATGATTAAAACCTTCCCCAAATCGTCAAAACGAAAAAAACAGGAGACTATAATTGTTTTGTCCACCAATTTAAATAGCCAAAGAGCTATCTCGAACAGTAATAAAGTCAATAAATGTTTTATGTAATAATCTAAATGTGAGGTAGTCACTGGTTTCAGAGAATTCTTTATTAATATTTTCTGGTAAAGTTCGACAATAACTTCTATTTGTAGATATGTTAATTTTCCTATTTTCGGACACAACCTCGTCAAACTCTTGCCTTGGTTTCTCGATATACCGTATATTATTATATTTGACTATATAAAGATGATATTTGAATATATTGCAATCTGAAGTAATCAAAATTTACATTCTTTCTCCAATAATTTCATGATTTTGAAATGTTTGTAACCTCCAAAATATTACTTTTATTTTATGAGCATATTTCATGTTATGTGTAGCGTTATACAACAAGAGTCAGTAGCAGAATGCATTGTTACATGAATTACAAGTTAATTTGGTTTTCATTTTGAGGTATACAAAATATGAAGTAATTGGAACTATTTCTGTAAAACTTAAACTGAATTTAATTTACACGAGGGAAAAACACTAATTTGTCTATATGCAGAGTTTAGCGACATTAATATAAAAAGGATATAATCCTAAATACTGTACTATATATATATATATGTATATATATATATATATATATATATATATATATATATATATATACGTATATATATATATATATATATGTATATATGTATATATATATATGTATATATGTATATATATATATATGTATATGTATATATATATATATATGTCGGACTTAAGCGGGAACGAAATAATTATTCTAAATTTAAAGGGGGCTTAGTAATTAATTTATTGTCGTGGCGTAATTCGCCACTATTCTCATATCTTGGTTCGAAATCATCGAGAGAAATCGGGGAAATTCCCTTTGGATTGATTGACATCTATGGCCACGCCTATGGTTCAACACCGGTGTATGCGTCACAGAGATCATGTGGGCATGCGCGGTGGCTTTCGATGGCAGAAAAACAATAGCGTTTAAATCAGGACGGCGGAAAATTCTGATGGGATAGTCACGCGTCTCGCGAGAGCTTGATGACTGTTGGATTTAATTTATCAGATTGAATCAGGTAGCTTAAGATTTTGGAAATAAACGATGTTAGATATATTAATTGTAGTTCTTTGCCACCGGCCTGTTAATTCATTGACTGCCATACTTGAATATTAAGTAAAGATAGATTAGAAGGAGTAAGTTTGGATGTAAGACTACGTACTGGGAAGGGTGTAAGTAGCGAGCTCGTCAACAGTCGCGCAGGATTTTGGGATCGCGCGAGGGAAAATAATCACCCCACAGCTTTTAAAATGTAAGTTAAAAAATAAAATTTTATCCAGTTCTCGTCATGCTCCCTCGTGACTGCGTTGACGCTTTGGTAGAGTAAAATATTTAGGTTTGGAGCTGCAATTTTCGTGGCTGATGTTTCGTGCAGAAACCAATGACAACGATTGCCGTCGCAGAGTTCCAGTCGGGATACCATTCGACCTACATTGATGTTTCGACTTCAATTGTGTGGATTAACAACGCTTTGCCTGCTGTTTGCTGCATTGTGTCTTCGGAGTGTCCCAATTGTGCCAACACCGTTGAACGGCGAAGGATAACTTTGCCGTTCCGATTTCATCAGTCGTCGAATCATCGCGCTCACGAGTTGTTCTTCAAATTTTTTTCTCCCAGAGAGAGTCATCGTGGGGTGGTCGCAGTGAGTTTCGTTCTCTCTGCGCATTGTTTCGCCAAAAGACCTCGAAACGAGGAAGTTATGTATTTTTTTTTTTCTCCCGACTCTGCAACCAACTTGAGTTATGTTTTTAAAGACAGCGGTGCGTGGTTTGTGAATTTGCTAAGCAACAGGAATTCTGTCAGATCTGCGTTTTAAAACAACACGATAACGCCATGGTTTTCGGTCATCTAAAGCAGAGGCGACTTTTTATCAAACATCATCCGGAGAACAGAAGAAGATTTTGTGTAAAAATAAAAAATTCGTGCAGAAAAAGTAATTTTTTTTTAGTTTGACAGGATAATAAAGTCCGGTAAGCTCCGTTTTATTAAACTTTTATGTGAAATGAGTTAAGCTTGGTTTTCGAAAGAACTGTTTGGATTAAACGATAATGGTGTGTATTCATTATAATACTGTGTCAGAATATTAAATACGATATGGGTTTTTTGAGGAATATTATTTTTGATGAGATTAGTTTTAGTTATTGAATTGAGTATTTTTGTATTTTTGAAACCCATACAATTTTATACGCATAGAGCTTCCCCACCCAGTTTCACTGAAGAGTATGTTAAACTTTAGTTAACACTTGATTGGGTTATATAATATTAACTGCCACCTATTAAGTAGATTTGTGATAAGATATGTAATATTTTCATATTTTTCTCAGCGGATTTAATGACTGCTGAAAAATTTGTTGTTTTTGTGAAGGTTTTGTTGATTTGATAAGGATTTTGAGTTTGATAGACTTATTCATGTTTCAAGAAAAATTAATTGATATTTAACCAACAATTCGTAATGTTTTAAAGTTATACTATTATGAAATTAAATTGTGTATCTATCTTGTTCTTGGGGAGGGGGGGGGGAAGCAAAGTAATGTACTAAATTAGGAGCAATTTTAAAATTTTTGCAGATTCTGATTTCCTGGTGCGACGATGGTCCATTTTATCCCTTGTATATATTTTGTGTTTATTTGAGTGTTATGGAGTAGTATTTTAAGTTACATTTTGATAAATATCGTGTAACTGTTTTTTTTTTTAGTGTATATTTTTGGTCGACCGACAAGCTAATGAGGAGGGCCTCTGATTGTTAAGTGTATATTACTATATCGAAATAATAATAATAAAAAAAAATGACGTGTGGAATTTGCATTAATGTAAGATGTGAAAGTTACGAATATTTTGGCCTTGAAATTGGTAAGATTTGGATAGCATATTGAAAAATGTGAATTTTAACATGTTTTGTCAATAAATAATAAAATGATTAATGTTTTGACCAGGCATGAGCCTGTTTCACATGCCTCCTCATGTCATTAGGATTAGTTTTAAGTAAGTCATTGAGTGATCAGGAAAAGTGCGTAATAAGCATTGAGAAAAGAAACTGCTTTGAGTAATCTAGATAATTTTGAAAGTTGATTACATACATTTTAGATTCCAATTTACTGTTTCTCATATATTTTTAAAATTCAAATTGTGTGTTCTTGATTTTATTGATTGGGTTGGTAAAATTTTATGATGTGTCTTTTTTTTGTATAAAGAAATAGCAATAATGTAAAGTTCAGAGATCCATCTCTTAATTGATTTTATATGTTGGGTGCCTAACACCCTCTTGACTCCACTTATGTGGTTAAACGTTGTGTGCTGTCTTAAATTAAAGATATATAAACAAAAAAAAAGTTTAAACGCTCTTTTTTAAGCTACTTTGTGTATATTTTATCAATTTGGATCTCATAAAACAAGTGTAATATTATGATGTAATTTCGAAAAATATGTATTTTGGGTTTTGTGTACAGATGAAGAGTGATGTACAGCGTCCGATTTACAGAGTTGATATTTTTATTTTTGGTTGTACAGATTTGGACTTTTACATTTGTTAACAAGATCTGAGTGGTTACTATATTTACCTGTAGTTGAGACATTTTCGTGTTTTCTTTAATAAGATTTGATGATAATTGTGTTTTTTAGGGATTTTGTAATTTTGGAAATTTATATTGTGATGATTAATAGCTCGTCAATGACAATTGTGTCTCAATGGAGACTTGTGTAAAATGTATCAGTACCTCGATTCAATCTGGCTAGGCGTGAATAGATAAAATTTTGGGTTAGGATTAATTTAATTTGTGTTGACTGGGGAGACGTCCCTACTCAGCAATCTTTTTCGGTTGATAGTTATTTGGGATTTTGAAATATAATCTTAGTGTTTTCTCTTCTGAAGACTTGCCGGATGGAATTAGCTACTCCATTTGTGTGCGTGCCTTCAGGGGGACGGGGGGGAAAGTTGTCGGACTTAAGCGGGAACGAAATAATTATTCTAAATTTAAAGGGGGCTTAGTAATTAATTTATTATCGTGGCGTAATTCGCCACTATTCTCATATCTTGGTTCGAAATACATCGAGAGAAATCGGGGAAATTCCCTTTAGATTGATTGACATCTATGGCCACGCCTATGGTTCAACGCCGGTGTATGCGTCACAGAGATCATGTGGGCATGCGCGGTGGCTTTGGATGGCAGAAAAACAATAGCGTTTAATCAGACGGCGGGAAATTCTTGATGGAGATAGTCACGCGTCTCGCGGGAGCTTGATGACTGTTGGATTTAATTTATCAGATTGAATCAGGTAGCTTAAGATTTGGAAATAAACGATGTTAGATATATTAATTGTAGTTCTTTGCCACCGGCCTTTTAATTCATTGACTGCCATAACTTGAATAATTAAGTAAAGATAGATTAAGAAGGAGTAAGTTTGGATGTAAGACGACGTACTGGGAGGGGTGTAAGTAGCAAGCTCGTCATATATATATATATATATATATATATATATATATATATATATATATATATATATATTATATGTATATTGTATATATATATATATATATATATATATATATATATATATATATGTATATATATATATATGTATATATATATATATATGTATATATATATATATGTATATATATATATATATATATATATATATATATATATATATATATATATATATATATATGTATATGTCGGACTTAAGCGGGAACGAAATAATTATTCTAAATTTAAAGGGGGCTTAGTAATTAATTTATTGTCGTGGCGTAATTCGCCACTATTCTCATATCTTGGTTCGAAATACATCGAGAGATATCGGGGAATTTCCCTTTGGATTGATTGACATCTGTAGCTCCACCCATGGTTCATCGCCGGTGTATGCGTCACAGAGACCATGTAGGCATGCGCGGTGGCTTTGGATGGAGAAAAACAATAGCGTGTAATCAGACGGGCGGGATTTAATTCATTGCTAGTGGACGCGTGTCAGCTGGGTCCTAATTTGAAAATGGCGAGAGCTCAAATATGCGCTACTTGGATCAGTGGTTGCCGGAAGATGAAATAATGGATTGAGCTAGAACTATGTTTATTTATTGGATTTAGACTACTTACCACTCGCCACCAGTATTAACATGATGACTGCTAATGCAAACCTCACGCCTGTCAAGAGCCGCGCAGGATGAAAAAGAACTACGCAGAAAAAAAAACCCGCCTCACTTTTGGATTAGCACGACAGTGCGAAAATTTATGAAACGACGATAAATTAAAAAAAAATAATAATAATAATAATAATAAAACAACATGGCATCGAAGACTGAAGTGAAAACGGAATTCCACGAAATCATACTCGATGACAATTGGATTCAAGAACAAATGAACACCGGAAATGAAAATGTCGATCAAGCGAATGATGACAAGAAACCTATCTTAAAAAACATACCAGGCTGCACAGGAAAAATTCAAGAAGCAATATTGAAAGAAAAACCGTTCGAAAGAAAAAACATGCCTGAAATAAAATTACCAATACCACAATTCGATAACAGAAGTATCAAAAATATTTTTCAATGGTTCCAGTTGTTTGAAGAGAGTTGCAGCACGTTTGAATTAAATGAGAAATGGAAAAAAGAAAATTTAATGCGCTACTTAAGTCAAGATATTCAAGAAGTAATAATATCCAAGGAACTATATAAAGAAGATTACATTAATATTAAAAAACAACTGCTGTCCATTTTTTCAAAGAGCAGAGAAGAACTGATAACAAGGTTTAGGACACTAAAATTAAATGACAATGATGACCTTTTTCAGTATTTCAAGGAAAAACTAGAACTGGGAAAAGAACTTCATAAAACAGACAGTGAAATCATAGAAACACTGTCATTAGACGCTCCAAGAAACATACGAACTTTGCTCTCGTTGCAAGAGATACGAACCCCTTTCGAATGGCTGGAAAAAGCGAAAAAATTACATTTGCCGGTACCTCGGTCCGCACCGCGTATCGCTCCGGAAAGAAGAACAGATTTCATCGCCGGCGATCGTCGAAACTTCGGTGACAGTGAGACAGAGCGCAGAAATTCGGAGCCACACTACAGAAGAAGGTGGATTAATTATGATCAACCCAGAAGACAAAATGAAGGAAATTACAGCAATACGTCAAGATATGATGAACAGAGACACTATCAAAGTGCAGAAGATAACAACAGAAGACACCAAAATAACCATAGAGGATACTATGCAAATAACAGATGACTTACGATCCAAGCTCGGGTGAGTGAACAAACATTTCAATTCTTATTAGACACCTGTAGTACAATTTCAATAATTTCACAATCATTACTTAAAGAGGTAAAATGTTTTAAAACATTAAATTTAAAAAATATGGTAATAAATCAAACTGATGGTCAAGTACCTGTAACAAAAATAATTAAAGCAAATGTAACAATTGGCAAATTAACTAGAGAAATTGAAATGTGGGTCATTGAGAGTGACCTACCTTATGTATTGCTAAGTTTAGAACATATGAGACTTTTTCGTCTCGAAATAAATTTAAGAAAATTAAAGGTGTTCCAATGTAATAAAGAGATAATACTATGTAATAATAATAATAATTTTGTTAATCCATATGCATTGAATGTTCAAAGAGAAAATTGTAAAAATTATTGTGATAACATGTATAATGGTAAAAGGTATTATGAAAACAAAAATATGTGTAACTTTAGAAATGTAAACAAAAGTGTATATGAAGGTAGAAAAATTTTTAACTATCGGGCTGAAAATAATAACAGAAGGTATCATAAAGGTAGAAATTTTGTAAAAAGAAACTATTTAAGATGTGATCACTCCCCTGAGTACTATGAAAGGACTGTTTACAATAATGCTGTGAAAGATAATGTGTATAATGTTTCTTCCAATGACATTGAAACCCTAAATGTTGATAATAACCAAAGAATGAGAAATCCAGTTATAAATTATGAGAGTTCAAACAAAATAGCAATACTAATTATAATGTTCAAAATTTAAAGGAGATATCAGGTATCCCCGATGATACACTGAAAACTCTATTTAAAGAGCCCGGTGATGCTTTGGACTTCCAAACACCAGAGCAAATACCCGAGGACTGGCCCCATTTAGAAAACATTCTAGAAACTTAGAACCCCATTTAGAAAACATTCTAGAACCATATCTTTTCAAAAAATAAATATGACGTTGGAAAAATAAAATTAGAACCCCAAAAAATACACTTAACTTCAGAGCTCCCAATTGCACAACGACCATATCGCACATCTCAAACTGAAAATGCTGAAATAAAAAAACAAATAGACGAATTGTTAAAAGCAGGTTTTATAAAGCCCTCACATTCTCCATTTAGCGCCCCAGTAACATTAGCAATGAAAAAAGGCCAAGGAAAAACTAGGCTATGCATAGACTACAGAAAATTAAATGTAATTACTAAAACTGATTCTGAACCTATTCCACGAATTGATGACTTATTAGATCAACTAGCCCATGCCAAATTTTTTTCAACATTAGATCTTTCAGGGTATTGGCACATAGAAATACATGACCGTGACACTGAAAAATTGGCATTCACAAAAAACTTTGGACTTTATGAATGGACAAGACTACCGTTTGGTTGGAAAAATGCACCAAGTGTCTTCCAGAGAGCAATTAGGCAAATTCTAAATAAATACCAAATCAATTATGCTTTGAACTATTTTGATGATATAATAATATTTTCACAAACCTTTAATGAACATATGAAACATTTAGAAGAAATTTTTAAAATTTGTGAAAAGGAAAATATCAAATTAAACCAATCAAAATGCCAATTTGCTAAGAAAGAAATAAAATTTTTAGGATATGAGATTTCTAAAGGACAATATTCACCTCATAATGTAAACATTGAAACAATAAAAAAATTACTACCACCCAAAAATGTTAAAGAATTGCAGAGATTTTTGGGATCCATAAATGTCTATCAGAAGTTATACAAGACTATGCAAAATTGAGACTTCCATTAAACAAATTACTTAGAAAGGATGTAAAATGGGATTGGTCCCAAGAATGTCAAAATTCCTACCAAAGACTAAAAGATGAACTCATATCAAAACCGATTTTAACCCTTTTTAACCCAAATTACCCATGCCACCTTTTTGTCGACGCAAGTCAAGAAGCAGTTGCTGCTGTCCTAAAGCAAAAGCACCCTAATGGCCAACTACACCCAATAGCTTTTCATTCAAGACAACTGAAAAAACACGAAAGAAACTATGCTGTCACTGAGCTTGAATGCTTGGCGATTGTTGATTCTATTGACCGTTTCCATTGTTACTTACATGGGAAAAAATTCACAATACATTCGGATCATTCAGCCTTACAATGGCTCAAAAATATTAAACATTTAACTGGACGACTGTTTAGATGGTCTTTAAAACTTTCCATGTATGATTATGAAATAGTGCACATTAAAGGTAAATATAATTATGAAGCTGATATGCTATCAAGGAACCCAATAAGCCACTTTGTATCACAATATTCTTATTTTCTAACCACAGATGAAATTATTGAGGCACAATTAAACGATAATGTTAATAATGTAAAGTACAAAAAATATAGTGGAGTTCTAACAGTAAAAAAGAAAAATCTAATCAAAATTGTAGTCCCGCCATCATTAAGACTAAAATTAATAACCGCTGCACATGAAAAATTTGGCCACCCAGGTGTGAGAAAGATGTTACAATTAATTTCCCCTATTTACTATTGGCAAGACATAATATTAGACATTTCAAATTTTGTTCGTTGTTGTGAAACATGTCAGAAAAACAAGAAATCGACTCAGAGAAAGTATGGACTGATGGAACAAGTGCCAATTGCTTATGAACCATTTGACCTAATCTCAGTTGATACAGTTGGAGGTTTTAACTATTATAATTCGACAAAAAAATATCTTCATCTGGTGATTGATCATGCAACAAGATATATTTGGACTTTTCCTTCAAAAAGTGTGACAAGTGAGACATACACAAACTGTTTAAAACAAATTTTCAAAATTAAAGTTCCGAAACAAATATTAAGTGACAGAAATGCTGCATTTACTTCCTCAAGGTTTAAGAAATTCCTAAAACACCACAATACGAGACAACTACTTACCTCAGCCCACAGACCCCAGTGTAATGGCAAAAATGAGAGATGTAATCAAACGATTGTATCCAAATTAAGGTGTAAAGTTAATACTTCTTCGAAAAAAATTCCATGGACAAAAATTTTAGAACAAGTGACTTCCGAATATAATAATCAACCCCATAGAATAACTGGATTTTCCCCGAATTACCTCCTATTTGGAAATTTGCCATATAACTCACCATTACCTAAAATAACTTCATTACATTATCCGCCAGTTGAAGAAGCAAGAAAGATTGCAGTGCAAAGAACAATTCAGCACCATAAAATTAATAAACAAAGATATGATAGAAATTTTATACAGTCAAACTTCAAAATTGGTGACTTAGTGATGTACGAAGAATTCAAATACCCAAATTCAAGAAAATTAGATCCACCCTATTCAGGCCCTTATAAAATTTTAAGCCAGATTTCTAATGTTAATTTCGAAATTGATAAACCAAACCAATACACTGGAAAAAAGAGTGAAATTGTGCACTCAACTAGATTAAGGCATTTTCATCCATATAGTGAGTTTAAATTACAATAATGTTGTTTCATCCACAATTTTGGGGAGGGGGGGGGGAAATTAAGATAAAATGTTGATACGAGTTACAAGTAAAAAATTGAAATTATAAAGTTATGATTGGTAATGAGTAAATAAAATAATAACATTGGAACTGATGAAGTAATATTGTGAAAGTAAACTAGAAGATGATTTGTATTGAATTTATTGGATGTTAATAATTATGTATTTTTGAATTGAAATTTAATAACTTATGAAAGAACTTTGGCTAAACCTAAATTATTTTGAAAATTTTGTTACCATCTTTGCAATGTTTTGTTACATTAATGTGTGGAGCTGTATCTACATTTTCCCGAATATGACCAAATTGCCTATCCCAGAGATCCATCTCTTAATTGATTTTATATGTTGAGTGCCTAACACCCTCTTGACTCCACTTATGTGGTTAAACGTTGTGTACTGATCTCTTTTGAGCCTTTCCCAACCTAGAGTTTCAGTGTCGTGCACTATACGCACCAATTTTTCACTCTGAATTTTGTTTAGAGTTGTCGGTTGTGGTTAAGACGGTGGGAAATTGTTGAACCTGCTCTCCTCTGACCCAACCATGCACTTGTTCACTCAACTACACAAACACACACAAACAAAAAACATACACCTTGAATTAAACAGAATGTACACAGATGAAGGAATGGTACACCAGTACCAAAAGTGAATTGTTTTACATAATGAATCTATCATTGTGAAATATTAAGGTGAATGAAGTGTAAATTATAAAATGTTTGATAACTTTGAATTGTGATAAATTTGAATCAGATTTTTGTGTTATGGAAAAATTTTGAAGTGTAAATAATATGTAGAGAATTTTGAATTTCATGTGTAATTTCATATGTTTGTATTTCATAAGTAAGTCGAAGGTATAACAGAGCTCTAAATAGATAAACTGTATTGTAATTGATGTCAAAATACATTTGTGTCGTTCGGCAAGTACAAGATACGAGAAAAATAATCCCATGGGAAATTGATCAATATTTATATTTTTTTTCAATTATAAATATGTTGTGTCTCTGAGTATTTTACAGGGTCAACCATGTCAAGGAGGCCTCCAAACAAGCCGGTCGACCGCATTTAGTTTTGTCTTTCATATATTTAAATATTTTTTTCATGTACCTCCATTTTCACATTACCATAATCTGTGTAAATAAAGTCATACTTGTAGAATTTTAAACTGGAACTGTTATAAAATTATAAGATGAGTGGACAGCATACAAGACTGTTGATTACATTACCACTCAACGAGGCTGATGAAAGTATTCAAGCCTGGACTTTAGATTGTAAAATGCTACTAACATTCCACGTTAATGGGTAATAGTTATTTTGTGATTTTCAATTAATTTGTTCCTAGGTGAGTTTTTGAAGTGACATTGTTTTTCAGGTGATGTCCTATTGAGATTATATATTGGTATAATTAAAGTGATATTTTGAATTTATAGTGATATATTTTGAGATAATGCTGTAATATTTTCCTTTTTGCCTTAAGTCATCAGTGATATAAAATTGTACAACTCAAGAATTTTTGTGTAACTTGAAAAATTGTAAACTGTGTATTTTTAAACCACTGCTCCAAGTCTTACAGAACAGAAAGAATCAATCCAGGGGTTGTTAAGGGAACGGTTGATTTTTAATTAAGGGGGTTTTCACTGGAACCTGTTGTGTAGAGAGACGTCCCTACTCAGCATGTTTTCCAGTCTACTGATGTAATGTTTTTTATCGTAGGGGTTGTTGCCACAGGGAATTAGCTACTCTTTGTGTGCACGCCTTCAGGGGGGGGGGAAAGTTGTCGGACTTAAGCGGGAACGAAATAATTATTCTAAATTTAAAGGGGGCTTAGTAATTAATTTATTGTCGTGGCGTAATTCGCCACTATTCTCATATCTTGGTTCGAAATACATCGAGAGATATCGGGGAATTTCCCTTTGGATTGATTGACATCTGTAGCTCCACCCATGGTTCATCGCCGGTGTATGCGTCACAGAGACCATGTAGGCATGCGCGGTGGCTTTGGATGGAGAAAAACAATAGCGTGTAATCAGACGGCGGGATTTAATTCATTGCTAGTGGACGCGTGTCAGCTGGGTCCCTAATTTGAAAATGGCGAGAGCTCAAATATGCGCTACTTGGATCAGTGGTTGCCGGAAGATGAAATAAATTGGGATTGAGCTAGAACTATGTTTATTTATTGGATTTAGACTACTTACCACTCGCCACCAGTATTAACATGATGACTGCTAATGCAAACCTCACGCCTGTCATATATATATATATATATATATATATATATATATATATATATATATATATATATATATATATATATATATATATATATATATATATATGTGTGTGTGTGTGTGTGTGTGTATGTATATATACCGGGTGTCCCAAAAATGACCGACGATTTGAAAAATCAATTAAAGAAAAATGGATGGTGATAGAAATGTACGGTTTGCTGCATTCTGCTTAGGTAACCCCGGAATTTATTCTCACCAATTTTCAAAATTAGTTACAAATTTCGTCAACAGATGGCGCTGCTGACTGGGAAAAACTGTAAAATAATGTTTTTAAAATAACCACCGTTTGCAGCAACAATGGGGCGCAGTCTGAGATCAAAATTCGCAGACGCCCGTTCAATCATTTCAGTTTGAATGTTCTGACAAGCAGCAGAGATGTACTTTTCCAGTTCATCTACAGTTTGTGGATTCTGACGTTGCAACTGGTGTTTCAAGTACCTCGATAGAAAAAAATCGCATTGCATCAAATCTGGCGAATAGGGAGGCCAATCCATACCACTTTACGTATTCTTCTTGCTTTGAAAACATTGTTTTATAGTTTTTCCCACTCAGCAGCGCCATCTGTTGACGAACTGTTTAACTAATTTTGGAAATTTGTGAGTATAAATTCCCTGGTTACCTAAGCAGAATGCAGCAAACCTTACATTTCTATCACCATCCGTTTTTCTTTAAATGATTTTTCAAAACGTCGGTAATTTTTGGGACACCCGGTATAGAGTGTTGTTCCATATATATTACTCTATAAATAAGTAATGGAAGCAACATTTACAGACACAGGGGATGCCACTTGAATTTAACATTGATAAACACATAAATTAAACCCACATTCAACTTCAATTTATCATGTTAGAGAATAATTCGAAATCTTATTTTGTCCAGTGCTTTACGTGAAATCAAGTTTAGCATATCATTGTTGAATTTTTCGTTAAATTATTTAATTAGAGAATGTTGTAATAAGCTTAAACGTGTAACATTCAAATTATATATTCATTAGTGGTGTTTTCAGGAACCACTCCCTAATAGTTAAACTTAAGAAGGAGTGGCTGATTATTCGCGGAGAAACTACGTTTCACTTATCCACAAAATCCCTTAGTCATCAGTTTTAAAGATTAGTAAGAAACTTTAATAAATTTGTAGATGTTTGTTTGAATAAGTTCACAGTCTATTACAATTAATTAAACTTCATATCAAATGACTGTGTTACTAATCTACATATAAGGCATTTTGAAATCATCGGAATTTATTTCTCCGGATGTCTGAAAAACAACTGAATAAATATTAACTTAAATGTTGTAATTATTCGCATAAATTTAAACCTATTAGTTCAATGTAGTCTATATAATAACTTTTCATAGACAAATAATAGAAATTTGTTACTGCATTACCCAATTTTACATTTAAACATTTTTAAGACGAATATATTTTGATAAATATCAGAAATTACTATGAGCTTCGCATTATGAATATTAGATAAATACTTAAAATGAGTATTATCTTAGTGCTCACACACGCACTGTATCGCCATATTTATAAATATATGATTTCCACCTTTTCTCCAGGCTAAATGGAGAACTAGAAGGACACCATAAAGTAGATATCAAGGATATCTTAAAAATTGCTTTCGCGTTATCGTTTCAGGACCTGCAGAAACTTGGAATTTGTGTGGGAATTCCAAACGACATATAATATTTTTCAATGATTAGAAACTGTTATAAGCTTTTAAACTTTTCATTTACATTATAAAATACGCCAGTCCTGAGATACTTTCGGACATAGGTCTTACTTATAATTTAAAATTCAGGACAATTTCACTATAAAACTAGTTTAAGTACGTATATCTTACTACGTATTAATGAATACTATAAAATTGGTTTTTAAAACACAAATATAACTTTAATATTCAAATTATAGTGTCAGAAATTAGGTAGGTACAATAATTTGTAGTACAACACACAAAGTATTATTGTATTCAGTAGTTACATATTTAAACTAGAATTCAGCACTAAAGCCTACACCATCATAACCGAAACTTGTCTAAAGTGGCAATGAAAACATTCCTAAGGTTTGAAAAGACATAATGCTTAAATTCATGTAGTCTGCTTGTGATACATTGAAATTTTAAACTCCTTAATCATAATTAAAATATATAACTAAATTTACAAGAAATTAAGACAGAATTTTTTTAAGGAGTATTATTTATATAAGGATAAAATTTCTTAAGCCCGATTTATTACCTCAGTTTTCCGTTGTATTTTATATTTAAACTAGAGAAATGAAACTTAAGTTAAATTTTACTACAAATTTTTATCAGAAATTTAAGTTGCATAAAATATTTTAAAGTGTTTTTTTCCCCTAAATGATGAGGACGCTTCTTGAATTTTAAAGTGGTTTAGAGCCAAAAAGAGCTTCAAATGAAACCAAAAACAATAAAAAAATATTACAATTAGTCATAAACAATTTTATTTACTTCTTATTATGTCAATACAACTCGCATTTTAGAATATCATATTACCAAAATAAACGTAATGTCGAATCCCGAAATAAGTGTTTAGCTGACAATTTGATCAGTTAAATCTTTTGTAGGTTTATCACTCTACCATATAATATGAATCTTCAAAATCACCAACGGAAAGTTTAAGTATATCATTAACGATTCACTACTTGCAATCCCAGTCTAGGCTGTTGTTGCTAATTACCATCTGAGTTCCATTTCTTCATGTGCCCAGAGGAATATTCCGTAAGATTAAGCGTAAGATAAGTACTGCGATGCGGAAGCGAACTCAACTAAAACAAACTCGATTTTCAGCAAAAAATGACTTTAACTCCGAGTGTTTATGCTGGTAGGGATTACGAATAACATATATATTTTTAAAACTTTATTTTCACTCTTTTACATATGAACTGAAGAATATGAAAATCCATCGGGGACTTACATCAGGTTGTGTAAAAACATGTTCTACGAGGGTACATTTCTTTTGAATAGATTACAAAGGATTGGAACGATTAAAAAAAACATGATGCTTTTAATACACTGTTGGCCACTGTAAATGCAACACCCTGAAGGAAACATGCAAATAACATGAAATTTACAACATGCATTAGCGGAGGTGAGATATGCAAATGATTAGAATTTCAGCGTAGACGCACATCACGATCGCCTGTGGCGCCACTTCAAAGCGCTATTTCAGGCTTGGAGATTTCGACGATTTCAAGTTCGGCAATTGTGTTTTTCTTGTGTTTTTTTCAAAAAAAACGATCAATTACGCCTCGTCGAAAACAGAGATCATCTTTTGATCAAGTATCCGAGTTCGACAGAGGAAGGATAGTGGCCTACCGAGATTGTGGATTATCTTTCAGGGAAATCGGTAGTCGTGTTGGACGAAACCAAACAACTGTAATGCGGATATGTGATCGTTGGATGCAGGAGGGTACGACGGATCGGCGTGTTCGATCGCATCCACCTCAGCGCACCACTTCACGTGATGGCAGGCAAATTGTGCGCATGGCAGTAACGGATCGCTCAGTCACATCACGAACCATAGCACAACACATGCAGTCTGTAACGCATCATCCAGTGTCTGAGCGTACCATTCGACGCCGTTTACAGCAGAGTGGTCTGTCCGCAAGACGTCCATTGCTTTGTCTACCCTTGACGCAGAACCACAGACGTCTCCGCCGCCAATGGTGCGATGACAGAAGGATGTGGACGGCAGAATGGAATGAAATTGTCATTACTGACGAGTCACGCTTCTGTCTGCAACACCACGATGGTCGCATTCGAGTCTGGAGACACCGTGAAGTGAGGATGCTGAACAGCTGCGTTATGCACCACCACACTAGTCCTGCACTGGGTATTATGGTATGGGGCGGTATTGGATATCACTCTCGCACACCTCTAGTACGCATTGCCGGTACTTTAAACAGCCAGCGCTACATCTCCGAGGTGTTGGAGCCAGTTGTCCTTCCTTACCTTCAGGGCTTGCCCACAGCCATATTTCAACAGGATAATGCGCGACCACACGTGGCACGCATTGTCCAACGGTTCTTCTCAATCGCCAGATTGAATTCCTTCCCTGGCCGCCTCGCTCTCCGGATCTTTCGCCGATAGAAAACATGTGGTCCATGGTTGCTCTACGATTGACCCAGATTCCATCCCCAGCTGCCACAGCAGATCAACTTTGGCAACGTGTGGAAGCTGCTTGGTCTGCTGTACCCCAATAACTCATCCAAAGTCTCTTTGAATCAATGCCGAGGCGTGTGGCAGCGGTGATCTCCAACAATGGCGGCTACTCTGGCTACTGATTTTGGCAGGAACCATACTTCACAGAAGTCTATAAATTTAATCATTTGATACTTGGTCAACATGTTATCTACAAAATAAATTTTGTTGTGATATCTCTTATCTTTCTTGGTGTTGCAATTTGGGTGGCCAGCAGTGTATTTACTCTAGCGAATTTTTCTTCATGTAAAAATTAGTAAGTATTATATGTTGCTTAGTTATGTTTTTGTATCAATTTACAATTACAAATTCACATTCCATTTGCATGTCTTTAAGTTTAGAATGTATATTTCTTTCTTTAATTACATATAGTAGATCTGCTTAAAAAGTTTTCACATATTTTTTATTATTTAGAAATTTCATTGTTTAGTCAGAAATAAGGTAGGTGTCCCAAATATCGCCTAATCTAACTTTTTTTCGACATTTCATCCACTTTTTAGTTTCTGATTAGGCTGAAAACTCAAAGAACATCCCTAAGAACTATTTCCTTTGGTATCCTGAGATCAACCAGCTCCAAAACCAGTGCCAGTTTAAGTAAAGTTATGTAGCTAAATTGGAAAAATTGAAATTTCCAGTGAACTCCAGAGCGGTTTCTAATATCGCCTATCTCTGTTCCTCTTACCGCCTACCAGGCGAAATTAGGAGCACCTGTTAAAAGGCGTTGCCAGAAAAGTCTCTGTTTAATGCACTTTCAAATAGTATAAGCAAAATTAGAATTTGGATGAACCTACTTGGTCATTCACTAGATTCTGATTCTTTGGAGCCAAAGTTTACGAAGACAACAGCCAAAACAACTTCAGACGCCATATAATTTCTGTTGTCAGTGATAAGAGCGTTGTCAGCATCGCCGTTGTTAGTACAAACCCAGAACTAAGAAGTTACTGTATTTTCTCATACATAGCACGCATCATACTTTAAAAACACGAGTAGGCGATTTTAGGCACAGGGGCGATATTTGGGACACTCACCCTATTAAATATAAAATATGCTTATAATTTTGTAATTCGCAACATTAAACAGACTGTTTATCTGTTGAAGCCATTCTTTGCTATATTAAAATTTATTTTCCTACACTATAAATGTACAGATTAAAAATTACTTTCTTAAAATATAATTATCAAAAGATAAAATACCGGATTGTGAGGTATAATTATTTCTATACCATTGAGAAAGTAATGCCTGAAAGTTTCTTATAAATATGTAGCAGTATGCAATTAAAAGTTTTCTTGAAATTTCCGAGCTTTAAATAATCTCGAAAATAAACGTTCCAGTACAGTGAACAGTCCATTAAGTCGGAAAACTCAAATGAAAACTATTTTTCAAGCTAGGGTTTTATTTTATATTCTATCCTGAAAAATTATATTCAAGGAACAAACAGTTACTCTCAGTCCAATAGTTAAACTCCTTATGATTTGACTTGGAAATTTCTGCCTCAGATTATCAAAGAAAGTGAAAGCGAAGGCATTGATTTTAAATGAATAAACACTGGGAGTTGTAAAGGAATTTCTATTTTCCTTTTGTTTATAAAATGAATGTCTTAACGCACTTAAAGTGGGACATTATATTTAAATTGATAACTCACTTTTGTTTTCATTTATTTACAAGGAAATCACCGTTCCCGTTTCTAACATGATATGCTACTTCATGCATTCTAGTTACTTAGTAAATTCTATTCAAGAAATTTCCTCCAGCAAAGAGTTCATCAGATTTCAAAAATTCCTCTTCAAATTGCCGTTTACTAATTAATTCTGGACTACATTTTAAAGTCTAGTGATTAATTTTGGTGCTAAATTTTATATGTAATTCAGATTATATGAAAGTAGTCGTAAATAAGTTGTTCCTGCATAGATGAATAACTTTTAGAGAATTAAGGTCCTTGCATATTAGGTTAAAACTTCCTCTCGAGATATGATAATTATCAGAAAAAGAAGACTGAGATGAAAATCGAAGTGCAAAGCGTGGAGTATGAAAAATTATTTACAAAAACAATTATCTAAAATATTGTTCAAAACTTAATAAATAATCAAAGAAATCGATATATCGAGTGAAAGACCTCAGGAAACGTGTTTCTACTGACTAGCCTATTGAAAAGAAAATCCGCGAGTCCTCTTTTTCTTTAGGAAACTTCGACTACAGTAAGTGCAATTCATTTTATTTGATGAAGCGCGCTCGCTGCAGAAGGCAGCTATCACCGCCTTGTTGAGTTTCTAGTTAATTACCCTGGACACGCGCCATATTTATCCTGCATGCTTTGTTTCCTCGCTTTCCTACTTTTTATTCAGTTTTTTACTCTGAGAAATTTTTTTTCTCATACACTTCAGTAGTTAAACAATTTTTCAACGAAAATTCATTATTTTAAGGCAAGAACAGTAACGGAAGTTCTGTGCGAACATAAAACTTGAAATCGTAGACTATGAAGAAATAAGTACGTTCTATAAAAGGTGAGAAAGTGTTTTCAATGTAACTTTATTAGAGGTATGAAATAGTGACATAAAAGGATTTATATTACTTTATTCTAACTGCAAGAATCTCAGGAACATGTAAAGGGTTATTCATTATGACATTCAACATCTGTTTAGTGCGGCTACAGAATATGCTAATAAAATAATCTATATTCATGGATATATACAGTTTAAAATCAGGAATATTTCATCTTTGCTACTCTATTTACTCTCATATCTATAAATATATATATATATATATATAGAGAGAGAGAGAGAGAGAGAGATAGAGAGAGAGAGAGAGATTGAACTTGACGTTGTAGATTTAAATTTTAAATTGTTGTATATCGTTAATATGAGGCCGTTAATTATAATGTGAAAACAGTGAATTTTAAATTGTTTTAAACTTTGAATAACTTTTAAAAAGGACAGTAGTTGACAATAGTGTTTAATTTATTCACAGTTTTAGGTCAATTTTAGTTTTTTTTGTAAAAAAAATTTGCTAAATAAAGTGATAACAGGTGATAACAGGTACATGACAGGAAGATTTATGTCTAAGAACATATAAAAAGTTTACAATTCTCTTCTATCATTCCAACAATTAATTATATTGATATTATGAATCATTTTAATTAATAAAAGGGCTTTAATATATTTAGTTTCTTCACTGATAACAGAAAGAAATAGAATATTCAAAGCCTTTTGGAGGTATCTGCTCAGATATTTTTAACTTTTCAGGTATTTTGCTAGTCAATTAAGAAAATTTATTTTCTTCGGTCTTCTCTCCCATGTTTTCAAGAAAACCAATTAACCTAGTAATTTTCTTTTCTATCATCGAATAACTTGATTGATTATTAAGTGATCGCCGTAAACTTTTAATCAGCTTTCTCTGTAAAAGATAATAAGGGCTTATTAAGGAAGGGTTATAAAATTATGATTTTTTTTCTTTGAGCCCCAGATACCAAATATTTTATGAGGAAGATTTAAGATAAGTTCTACCTTTGATGGTTTTACGTATACAAATATGTATTAAGAGGTTGGTGGACATTACAATGCGATTTTTAAAATTTTTACCTCAGCGAAAGGAAATTTTTGCATATATAGTATAACTATATCAAACACCTTATAAAATTTTATAAATATTTAATTTTTTTATATATTTTTAAAATTGAAATTATTATTTTTTAAATGCTCCCTGCGATCCAATGTTTATCCCCCCTTAATTTTACATTTATATTGCTTATAAATATATTTTGAACAAAGTTATGTATTACTTTTTGCTTTCGTTGAATAGTTAGTTTTTAGGAAATGTTTATTTACCAGTACTCTGTATTTTCGTGAATTTTTTTAACTTTTCTACACTTAAGTTAAACTTTGATAATCTGAATGATATCGAAACTTGAAATGGATACATAACTTTATTTTAATGAAATATAGGAGTCTTTATTATAAATCTTATAAAATTTGTGAAAAATCATGACGAAAGAAGCATTTCAAAGACTTGCAAATCTGAAAATTATTCATTTTGAGAAAAATCCATTTAAAAGATGTTTTTTCACCTACCTTTAAAATTTACTTTTCTTAATAAATGATTTTCATAATTTCTGATGATTGAAATTGAAATTAGGCAGATGTTTTTCGAGTCTCTTAGCATTTAAAAAGTACTCGACCCCTTATAAAATGCGAATGTCTTCACTGACACGTGCCCCGCATTGGCACTTTTCATTGTACACTAAGCCTGGACAATACTTTCCACATTTCAATGAGAAACCAAAACTGCAGGGTGAATTATTAATTTTAAAATGGAAATACTCGTATGTATTTTAACATTATTTCATTACAAGAGATTTGTACATTACTTTCTTGGTGTTTAAAAATATGAAAGGAAGATGATTTATTTCTTAGCTCATTCATATACGAATTGTACTGAATAATTTTTAGTATACATATATATATATATATATATATATATATATATATATATATATATATATATTATATATATATATATATATATATATATATATTATATATATATATATATATATATATATATATATATATATATATATATATATATATACATATATATATATATATATATACACACATACATATATACATATACATATCTATAAAAGGATAGACAAACTTAATTTGTGATGGACAGTTTTCTCCTTAGAATAATTGAAATGATAATGTTCTTATTAGAGTGTTTTAACACTTCTTTTGTGAATAAATTTACTTCATACAATGTCTCAAAATCTTCCGTTACTGTATGATAAATCATAACACATATGTTTATCAGAATAAGAAGGTAAGAATTTAACCTTTTCCAAAAAAATGTTAAAATATGTACAAATTATAGTGTTTTTTTTGAGACTGATAAAAACAAAACTAATATTTTCCGAAACTTATTTTTATTACGCTGCTTTTGCGAATGTTAAAATATGTTTTGAGAGCTACCGCAAATGCTTTCAGAAATCCCTAATTCACTAAAAGCTTTCAACATTTATCATGGATTGGAAAAATAAATGCAGTTTCTATTGAGCCGAAAATATTTACAATTTTTTATTTAAAATATTTGTATCTGAAGGACTGTGCTTTAAATCTCTTCTCTTATAAAATTATCATTTTTACTTTTAAAAAGAAGATGATAATCTTAAAAACTGCTTTTTTTAGATTTAAAAAGAAAGTTTTCCTTTCATATCAAAATGCATTTAAAAACAATGTTTATATCGAAAACAAAAATCCTTCAAATAGCCAGTGCATAAAAGACTGGAATTAATTTGTTACTGAGTTATATTAAAGAAGAATACACTGAATATAATTAGCAGTGGTGGGAGAAGAAACATTCAGTATTTTAAAAGCTGTCTGATATTTGTTCCACCCATAAAAATAAATAGTAGATTTAATTGTAGGATAATTTGTATTGATAATTAACTAAATTTGATTTTTTTTAAAAAGGTGCCCCGCATTGGCACTTTTTACTGTATACTTAGCGTGGACAATACTTTCCACATTTCATTGGGAAACCCGAACTGCCGGATGAATTATTAATCTATAAATGAAAATGCCCATGTGCATTTTAATATTATTTCATTACAAGAGATTCGTACATTACTTTGGTGTTTAAAAAATGTGAATGGAAGATGAATTATTTCTTAGTTCATTCATATACGAATTTTACTGAATAATTTTTAGGATATATATATATATATATATATATATATATATATATATATATATATATATATATATATATATATATATATATATATATATATATATATATATATATATATATATATGAGTAAGGAGGAAAGAATTTAACCTCTTCCAAAAAAAAATGTTAAAATATGTACATATTATAAAGAGCTATTTTGAGACTGGTAATAACAACATAAGTATTCAAATTTTTTATAATAAATTTAAAACATTATATTGTTAAGTTGTAGTATTTAGTATTTCCTGAATTAACATAAAATTCCAGTGACATAACATAATCGTATATTAAAATAATTTAAACGCACTATTAAAATATCTAAGCAACCACAAATGTTCAAAATAACATTCAGAAATCAAAAGACATATTTTCCTTTGAAAATTAGTGTGTTCAGAACTAGGAAAATATTATCATACTGTGTTGTAAAGGCAAACAAAGTTAATTTCCTTAATATGACATGCTGATTTTTTTCATTAATATCATTTTCATATTTTTCAGTAACGGCTGGAAAAATGTTCTATGTCTATTTATTTACAAGCATACTTTGTCAAAAATGAACCAAAGAAAGCTAATTTCAATGCATTTTTAAGTATATTTTAAGGCAAAAAAATTTGAAAGTTAGTTGCCTTGTTGATCCGAGACCAAAATCAACTTCCAATTACCTTAAATTTGCTCAAATTCAAGTGTTTCAATTTCTCCTTTTATTAACAATTTATGACAAAAAAAGTTTTTAAAAATTCAGAAAGTATATTAACTATTTTCATATTTTTTTAGATTTAACCGGATACGATATGAAAATTATTCAGAACTTTTTTTTATCATCCAGGTGGTAATTTGGTAGCATTCATTTCTTTCTGAATTGCTAAAATATTATTTCATTCATTATTTTTAAAATTATGAAAATCAGGATTCAAAGGAATTACAAGATTCATGTAAAATATCCACGTCTGATTTCCTACTGAATTTCAAAAGAAAATTATGCCATTTTATTACATGAATAATTCATTTATACTGTAATGTTTAGAGTAAACATATTTTGGCCGTTGTTTAAAAACTATAGCAATTTTCATGTATGGGTCAATATTTTATTATGTATATTTATGTATAGATATAAAATTATCAAAAAGTAAGTCATTTGTAATATAAAACAAAAAATTTATTTTCTTATATTCAGAGGTTAAATTAATTAAGTATGAAACCATCCTATTTTTATACATCAATCATGAACTAAATCCTCTCTCGTTAATATTTTCATGAAAATGTAATCCGTGGATAAATGGCAGGAACTGTAGTACTTCATGTTGCTGAAACATAAGAGAGATGTACAGGGTGTCCATAATTAAACTTCTGATTAGCATTCTGATTAGCAATAGCAAGCACGCTGAAAACAAAATCTCCATGAAACTTTCTACGTTTTATAACATACTTCTGCTCTACGTCTATTTGTTTCTTCTTCGTTCCTTCAAATCTTTTGACCGAAAATTAGTTATCGAACAAGTTTCCTATCGACTTTGCAATCACTTTAAAGATTTTAAAATTTAATGAGTATGAGCTATTGTGTTAGGGTGACCTATGGATAAAAAGATGGTGAAATCTTACATAGAGAACCAGTCGTAAATGTGTAATTCATCAAAAATGCCCTCTGGTGGTGAAATTTTAAAATATTTTTCTATTCGCTCAAACAAATTCCCATTCCTTCAATTTGTCCCACACAAAATTTCATAACTTTCTGAACAATAGTTTCGATTGTACATAACTTTAAAGTAGGGAAGTTTAATTATGGACACCTTATATAATTATTGAATCTAAAATTTCATCTTTCAATAAAGGTTTATTTTAACCGTTTTTTTCTTACCTAAATATTTAATGATTCACAAGGAATCGGGGTTATAACTGTTCACGACTGTGGAATGAAAACTAGGTAAAGTAAAACACTAATATTTTCTTCATTAAATGTATCTCTTCCAAACTCACAGAATGCACATTAATGAAAATTCTATAATGATGGTAGAACACATTTTAGATGACTTTCAATAAGCCAGACATATATGTTTGTTACCCACTTGTGAGTAATTATAAATATCATGCATTTACAGTATCCGTATGCATTATGATTCAATAATTTAAGATTATCAGAATTTATCTTGACATTTAAATTGAAATACACATATGGCTTAAAACTTGAGAAGAGATAAAAAAAATAGGCGTGTATTATAAAAAGAATATCAAAAAAAAGAACTGAAAAATACATTGGTAGAAAAATATATTTCCACACATTGTAATAAGACGAAATAAATGAAAACTTTTAAAATCAGATGATGTCATAATTCTCCAGTCCATAGGTATCCAAATCATAATAATCATGTTTTCTAAAGAGAATCAGCCTAATTAGCACAAAACACATGTATATTATCCATAAACCTGTATTAATATACATCTGTATTATCTGTAATGTCATATTATAAACAGAGGTAATAAACATTTACTAACATTATAGATTTATAATTTTATCTCTCTAAAAGACAAATTGATTTGTTTCATATTTCCGGTGATCTTTGGGGGCTTCTTTACCCGCAACAAATTATTTATACCTTAAGTTACAGATATAGGCATTAAAAGCAGAATGATAAATAATATTGAAAAATGTTGATGAAATTTTCAATTAAATTACATATAACACCTCATTTTTTTCTATTGATACAATGCTTGATTACACTCATTCCAAGTGGAGCAAGAAATTTCCTTCTCAGAGTTTTATTATTGCCAGATAATGCTATTTGAGCCAGACAAAGTTATAATAATTATTTTTTAGAAAATGAGTGTTAACAATTTGGTAAAGAAATACGAAGAAAAGGCCATTTCTAGCTTGAAATAAGTTACTGAAATCTATTTTACTATATTGTCACATCGTGGACATCGGCACTCCTTATTTCGACTCAGCCGGTGGAATTGATGAGTTTTCCACATGTGTTGCAGGCACATCAAAAGGAACGCTAATGTGCAAAAGTCGCCAAATAACCTTTCTTTTCTTCTTCCCGCAGTCTGCACATATGTTGCCGATCAGCGGCGGCATCTACTAAACTAACAATGAAGTATGTCCCGGGCCCAAATGGATTTCAGGTTTCTTTGAAAGGGTCGGCACGAGCGGAAGTGACCTCCATCGGCCCGGAAGTCCAGGTTGTTCCAGCAATTTGTGGAGTCTTCTGGATTCTTCTAGAAAATTGGAAGAAAAGGATAAAAGGACTCCCCTTCTTTGTCGGGGGGGGCTTTTTAGCTGATCGACTGGTGTGAGACCGACAGCGCTGGAGTGCGCCGGGTCTGTGATTAATCTTATGAGAGATTGCACGGGTTTGCTCGGAACAGAGACCGTGGATAAGGATATTTGGCTTGTGTTAGCCAGGGAAATTCTTGTAATGAATGATGTTTTGTAAATATATTAAGGTTTAATAAAACCTTTGTACATATGTAAACAAGTTTCCTTCTCAAATTATTCCGTTTCGTGTTTTAACTTGTTTCACGAAGTTGGTTATGGATCGCTATGGGCCACATTACCATAGCTGGTGGCAGTCCGTTGGGAGTATTCCACAATAAATTGGAATTTGAGTCCACGTAGGACGGTGCGTCTGCAGTTCCAGAGGATCGAGAAGTGGAGTCTTCACTGATCGGGGAGCAGCACGGAGACTAGGATAGAAGCAAGACCGAGCAGCCTAAAAAGAGGACACCTTGGAGAGAAAGTCAATCAGCGGGTCGAGCTGGATGCAACGAATAAGAAGGTGAGTCCATTCGAAAATCTTTTTAGAGAGGTCTGAGTTTAAGTCGCCAGGCGCGTGAAATAAAAAATTAGTTTGGGAAAACTAAAAA
Source organism: Dolomedes plantarius (assembly GCA_907164885.2). Classification (NCBI taxonomy): domain Eukaryota; kingdom Metazoa; phylum Arthropoda; class Arachnida; order Araneae; family Dolomedidae; genus Dolomedes; species Dolomedes plantarius. The sequence goes on along the minus strand of OU015494.1, from coordinate 73,230,053 downwards.
TCCCTTAGGGGAAGATAGAATTTTGATTAGTGGTAATCAAGGTATGTGTGAGTAATCCATACGGAATCTCACAGCACGTTTGTGCAGAAAGAGAAAAACGGTACTCAGTTTGGGAGACGTTGTTTGAATTGTGCTATAAAAATATTTATAGGTGTATAGTGTAATATATGTTCTAGTGTGATATATGTGCTAGTGTGATTTTGGTTCTATATTTTAGACGTATTGGTAGAAGGTGATATATGCCTAAATTTTTAAAGTGCTAGGATATTGTATATGTGTAGCTAGTGTATTCTAGACCGGGAAAATTGTGTTACGGTACTAGGGGTGACCGGTTAGGTTAATACAAAAAAAAAAATAAAAATGGAAGCTTTTCTGTGCAAACAGACTAAAAATGTCTCTTGGCTTTGGCCGAGGAATGTGATACTGAGGTTTCGGTAAACGACAAAAGTTAGCGCTTGCAAGAAAATTATGGGGCATCCGATTTCAAGAAAATGTAATTGAAGCACTTTATAGAATCGATAATAGAACAGCAAGAGGCTGATAGGCGTCGTGAGAAAGACAGCAAGAGGCTTATAGGCGCAACAGCTGAGGAGAAGGCGGTTTGAGTTGGAAAAAATGCGCATCCAGTGTACTGTCGAAACGAGCAGTGTAAGCTCGAACGACTCTAACTTAGAGACAGATGAGAGGTTTTCGAACCAGTTTGATGAGGTTTGGTCCCAAATTTGACCCCTCTCTCAGGAGATAAACGCTGTCATTATGCTTTTCGAAAGACCAAGCGGAAAAAACAAAGGTGTGCCCTCTATCCATTGGTCAGTCAATTGATCCCGCTATTACCGGTTGAATATCAGAATTATTGTGAAGGAACCGGGAGAAAAAGGGGATGATTACCCTCACATAAAATCGCTGGTATTAAAACGGTTCAGACAGGCACGGGTGTACTTTGCGTGCCAAGTTCCTAACCCATCAAAGGAAACCGGAGCATTGTGGTCCGACCTAGCTTATGAGTTACAAAGGATATTTGGAAAATTGGTTGAGTCAGTGAACGTTAGCGATTTTGAGGCTTGAAAGAGCTAATGGTCACGGAACAAATTAAAAAAAAGCAGCGTCCCGATGGAAATTAGGGAAAAATATGTAGAAGAGTGGGACGAGTTGAAGAATGTAGCTATAATCACGGATAAGTGCGACAAATATGAAAGCGTACACCAAAATGGAAAAAAACACGAGAAAAGGTTATGGGGAAAAAAAAACCGGGCCAGGACAAAACAAAGGTCAGACGTACGGCAAAAATAAAGGACGAGAGTAAATCTACATCAGAGGTAGGAAATAAAAAGGAGGAAACGAGGAACACGAATTGGCGAAAAAGGAGCAGTCATATGAGGAGGAAAAAGGGCTTTGACTTGTTATTTTTGCGGGGAAACTTGATCATTTCAAGAAGTGAGTGCCCGAAATACCAAAAAATTCAAAGAAAGGTGAAGTACATTAACCATGTCGGGTCGGAGGTAGAACTAAGCAGTTGCTTTAATCCTTACGTGAAAAAAGGCGGGTAATTAACGGTGTACCCAGACAATATGTTTGAGGGACACGGTGGGCGGAATTGATCTACTGTGATAGTCATGGGTGACGAATGAGGACCTGATAGGAGAAGTCACTTGGGTAAGACACCTCTGGACGATAAATGTATTGTTTGCTTTTGGCTTGGGTTCAAATTGAGAGTGATTTTGGGAGCGTCTGGACAAAAAGCTGGGACGGTCAAACCGAACGGGGGTTGACCAGGGTTATTATCTGCTGGGAAATAAGACCGCTGAGTTAATTGAGAAAAATTAACATAGTGCTCCAATAAATGCGGTTTTTACGCGAAGCCAGGCTAAGAAGGAAACCGAACAAAACCAAAACCTAGTCGAAGCGAGCCAGACAATAGAGGAGTCTAAACCGGAAGTTTTTCTAAACGGCCCCTATTCAGAGTCTCCGTTAGTCGAAATAACTCCAGAGGATTTCGCTCGAGAACAAGAGGAATGCCCCACGTTAGCTGTCATACGGAAAAGGTGAAGACAGGTGACTCGGGGGAATTCACGAGGGAGAATGATAGACTCGTGCGAGTTACAAAGTCGAAGCATGGGGAACGAGAACCCAGCTGTGCGTTCCTCTAGTTTTTCGGAAACGAGATTTTAAACTTATGTCATAACCTGTTATCGGGACATCTAGGGACAACAAAAACAAAAGTAGGGTATTACAGTGTTATTTTTGGCCAAATTGTTATCAGGAGATCGAAGAATATGTCAGGGTCTTGTGATGTTTGTCAGGCGGGTAGGCAAAAATAACGATCGTAAGAAAGCGCCTTTAAAATTGGTCCCGATCATAAACGGAGAAGTATTTTCGAAAATCAATATTGATGCGGTTGGACCTTTACCTATTAGTGAAAACAATTCTAGATATTTAATCACCTCGATTTGTGTGGCGTCTAAATATCCGGATGCCATCCCCGTGGAGGATATCAGCTCCACGTCGGTGATTGAGGCGCTATTACAAATTTTCTCACGGACGGGATTCCCAAAAGAAATCCAGTGTGATTTGGGAAGGTCGTTCACAAGCGAACTGACCTCTGAGTTTTTCTCGAAATTTGGGATAAGAGTCAGGCACAGTAGCGTTTGTCATCCGCAGTCCAACAGCGTCGAAAGGGTACACTCTACACTGAAGAGGGTTCTTAAGGCGTTGTGTTTAGAAACGGGAAAAGGATGGGAGTCAGTATTGCCCATGGCATTGTTTTCTTTGAGGACGATTACCCACGAAAGCACGGGATTTAGTCCAGCTGAGTTAGTCCACGGAAAAAAATTTGAGAGCACCGCACACGTTAGTTTACGAAAATTGGATAAATCAGGGGGGTACTGACCAAAACGTTGTCGATTACGTACTAAACATTAATGAAAAATTGAAAACATGTCCAAGAACTCGCGGGGGAGGCTATGTTAGAGAATCGTGATAGGAGAAAAGGATTTTAGGTAGCGATCGAAATGCGGTGAAAAGGAATCTTTAAGGTAGGTTGATAAAGTCTTGGTTTTGGCTACTTCACAGCCTCATAACATGGCAGTCAACTGGGTTGGTCCGGGGAAACGTCAACTAGTGTGTGATATCAGAAAACAAATTACGTAGTGGATGTTCCCGGAAGAAGGGAACAACAAGACGATTTCGATATCATGTAAATCTTCTTAAAACCGTACCCCACCCACCGACCCGATACATAAATTTGCTCATTAACCAAGAAGGTGGATAGAGGGGAGGAAGATGCATGACATTCCGTACCCTTCCGCCGAGACTACCCAAGTTAGATTTTGGGAAATGGTGAGCGGAAGCGGGCTAGAAGGAATGGGCGTCAGCCGAGCAAATTATGACAGTTTAAGGGAAAGTCATTGAACGGCACCGAAAACTTTTCTCAGCTGATCCTGGGAGAACTCCATTCATAGAAATGGATATAGTTTTGGAGGACGAGTCCCCGGTCAGGGCGAAACCTTATCGCATGTCCCCACGTCAGATTGAGATTTTGAGAGAAGAGATTAGAAGGCTATTAGCATTGGGTGTAATTGAGGTAGGTCAGTCCGACTACACCTCGCCAATGATTTTGGTTGAAAGCCCTGGAAAAGATCCACGACCCTGTGTGGACTACCGGAGGTTAAATGCCAAGACAAGAACGGAGTTTTTCCCCCTCCCTAACATAGAAGAAGTCGTGGAAAAAGTAAGCGCGGTGAAAGTAATTACTGTGATGGATTTAACCAAAGGTTATTTCCAGATACCCCTAACGAAGAGGGCACAGAGGTATGCGGCGTTCGTAACACCTTTTGGGACATTTATACCGCGGGTAATGATGTTCGGTTTGGTGAACGCGCCGTTTTACTTTTGCAAATTAATAGCCAGTGTACTCACGGGTTTAGAATCTTTCGCCCTGCCGTACATCGACGACATTGCCATTTATTCACCAAATTGGGAGAGGCATGTGAAGGACCTCGACATTGTTCTAAAAAGATTGGGAGAGGCAAGTTTAACCATAAAACCTTCAAAATGCAAGTTTGCACAAAGCTGCGTTAGGTTTTTGGGACACGAGGTAGGTTCGGGGAAAAGATCACCGAGTGACGTGAAAGTGCAAGCTATAAAGGAATTTCCCATCCCAGAAACGAAGACTAAGCTACGGGCTTTTCTGGGTCTGACGGGTTACTACTCGCGGTATGTTCCAAATTACGCGGCCATAGCTGTCCCTTTAACTGACGCGCTCAAAGGGAAAGTGAAGCGAGAAAAGATTGATTGGACCCCAGAGAGGAATCAAGCGTTCGAGGAACTAAAAGGCAGGTTGATAACGAGTCCGGTTTTGTACGCGCCCGATTACGCCAAAGAATTTATAGTACAAACAGATGCTAGCACTTTCGGGGCGGGAGTAGTACTATCTCAAAAACATGGAGACGAGGAGCATCCCATAGTATACCTCCGTAAGAAATTTTCGAGGGCTGAGCAAAATTATAGCACCGTGGAAAGGGAGCTAGCGGCTATTGTTTTCGACTTAAGTAAGCTGAACTATTATCTCGACGGCCAAAAATTCCGAATACAACGGACCACAATCCTCTCGTTTTTCTGAAGAAAATGATGGGATCAATGCCAGGTTGACCAGGGTGGGCATTATTCTTGCAACCTTTTAATTTTGATATAGAGCATAAATCCGGTAAATTAAACGGAAATGCCAGACGGTTTGAGCAGAACCGATAGCGTTGAAAATGATGAACCGAGTCAGTCATCGCGGGAAATCGAACGTTAAGTTCAGAGAGATTATCTGATATTATGTATGGTGACAATATTTTTGGTATGAAATGTGAGTTATAATTGTATAAATTTGGTATTGGTTGTAATTGCATAATTTAGCAAATTAAGGTTATTAAATTACAGTGATGAAATGTATTAAATTGATTGTGAGTGTGAATACCTAGTTAAGAATTGAATGTGTTCTATTGTAATGAAGTGTATTACGTTAGGTATGATGGTAAATTCGTAACCTAAGAATGGAGAAATTAATCCATTGTGATGAAATCTTAGTAATTATTTTTAATTTGTTTGTGCATCCATAAGTAAGTGGACCAATTAATTTTGATTATTTGATTATGGAAATTATTTAAAGATTGTATTGCGTTTCACAGTGAAAATTAGTTAAGGTTTTTTTTTATTTGTTAGTATGTTAGGTCTAATAGTATGATTGTTTCTGTTCCGTGAATAGAATGTGAGGCGGTTTTGCCTATTGTCATGTCTGGTTCAGGTTGAACGGACAAAGGAAAGTCCAAATGAATTGTGTAAATTCTGGTGGTTGAGTCAGTTGTGAACCAACGACTAAATGGAAAAATTTAAGAAAACTGTGAGTCGTTTGACGAGCAGGTTGTAAGTTATCATTGTGTTGAATTTTTAAGGTGAAGTTTTAAGTACTATTGTTAAAGGTGCTAAGTTGTAAACTGATTATGTGTAAAATGATTGGAATTTTTAGCATGTCAATAAGTGTAAAGTGACTGTATGTTTTTATATAAGTATGGTAGCGGTGTTTTAATCTCATGTTCTAAGAAGTTGTGAGTAGAAATTATTTCAGTGTATAATTGTGTTTATTCTTTTTGTAACCGCTATAAAATGTTTCTGATGTGTCAACATAATGTGTAGAGACGAAGGTTTGACTGGTAGGCTCTCGAACTGAGTACTAAGAAGGGTTTGGTGTTAGAGTTTCGAGTGCGCGGTAGGTCTGGTATTAAGCCATTAAGATAGGACTCAAATAAGTCATTGTGTGAAAGACCTCTCCGAAGGATTACCTCGTTTGGACGTACACCTGTGACCTTAGTCTTTTTAAAATATAAAAAGACTTGATGGGAGGAGGAGCTAGCTATGGTAATGTGGCCCATAGCGATCCATAACCAACTTCGTGAAACAGATTTTAAAACACGAAACGGAATAATTTTGAGAAGGAAACTTGTTTACATATGTACAAAGGTTTTATTAAACCTTAATATATTTACAAAACATCATTCATTACAAAGAATTTCCCTGGCTAACACAAGCCAAATATCCTTATCCACGGTCTTCTGTTCCGAGCAAACCCGTGCAATCTCTATAAGATTAATCACAGACCCGCGCCCACTCCAGCGCTGTCGGTCCTCACACGCAGTCGATCAGCTAAAAAGCCCCCCAGACAAAGAAGGGGAGTCCTTTTATCCTTTTCTTCCAATTTTCTAGAAGAATCGCAGAAGACTCCACAAATTGCTGTGGGAACAACCTGGACTTCCGGGCCGATGGAGGTCACTTCCGCTCGTGCCGGCACCCTTTCAAAGTCAACCTGAAATCCATTGGGCCCGGGACATACTTCATTGTTAGTTTAGTAGATGCCGCCGCTGATCGGCAACATATGTGCAGACTGCGGGAAGAAGAAAAGAAAGGTTATTTGGCGACTTTTGCACATTAGCGTTCCTTTTGATGTGCTGCAACACATGTGGAAAACTCATCATTCACCGGCTGAGTCGAAATAAGGAGTGCCGATGTCCACGATGTGACAATATTAACTCCTTAATTTTGGGGAAAGTTATCGCATAAGTGTCATGTTATTTTATATTAATATTCATGTTATTCGATGCATGTTTTGAGCCAAGAGATAACATTTGCTAGTGTCTGAATAAGACTCTTCGAAATTATCCACACAGATGAAACTGCTTGTAACATCGCTACAGTTTCTTCGTTCATTGCCATAAGATTTTATTACTCAGCTCTTTTAATCTCTAAAGTTCATCAGTTCATGAAAAATACTAATTTTATTCTATACAATTTTAGAAACTTTCACACAAGCCTAAAACTGTCGATTGTATAGTAGATAAATAAGGCTATGTAATGATAAAAGATACTTGGAAGTAATTCGCCTCCCTTCATTGGTTTCTTCAACAAATTAACTTTGAAAACGGTAAAGATTTTTTCAACTAAAAAGAGTGATAGTCGAGAGCAATATTTTTGTGAAAAATAAGAGGTTTATGGGAAGGTAGAAATCCAATGAAATATTGTTGAGCTTTAAATGTTCATGGGGATATTTACATTCTCCATTTCCACTTGAAGGGTTTTAAATATGTTTATATTATGTATACAGTAATGACAGATAGGGCCGAGGTTATGATATATATGACCAAAGTTCTTTTGTGAGATTACAATAGTTACAGGAAAGATGATAAACAGCAGAGAATCATACATATTAAAGAAGAATGAAAAATAGGCTTCAGACAGTTCAACCATTAAATAAACCTCTCCAAATCAACATGTTTGGAATCTGTTTTAAAAAATTGGCATATTATTGAGCTTCATAACATACAAGAATAATATTGTTTTCATTCACATAATACCACTTCAGTGCTGAAGATGTTATCATATTATTGTTAACTATACTTCAAAAACGTCGACTTAATCATGCGTCATTCCGTTTCAAGAAATTTACAATACAAGTTTAACTAAAAAGTACGTACACATTGAAATCTATGAAAAAATGTCCCCTTATACTAAATATCTTTTGAAACAATGTTTATATCAACTTTGTGCATACTACTTAATAGAATACTGAATATATTTGTGTCATATGAAATATGAAACATTGTAAACTACGTCGAAGTAAGAAATTAATTCAGAGGCAGAAGAAAATTAAGGGCAACATTTAATAAGAAAGCTCACATTATGTGCAGACGTGAAGATAAAGAAGCTAGCGCTCACAAACGAACAGTAAAAAATAATGAGCAGTCAGATTAATGATCACGCGTGATCGTTACCCAAAGATGTTAAAAGAATATTTTTTGTACTAAAAGCTGCAAAAACTGCATTCAGCAAAGTTTATGCGAAAGAAATTACAGCAGTGTCACTGGAAAAAAAAATGCTGCAAAAGTAAAATTTAACGAGGTGTACATTCAAGAACTCAAAACTTTGTAGAGATTCTAGTGATTGGATATTATGTAAAAGCTATTTTATTTCGTTTCGAATTCTGTGTATTGATGTGTAAGTTTTTCTATCGCAGGTTTAAAAAAAAAATGTTTCAAAGTCCGAATGTATATTAAATAAGAACTAGAAGAAAAAACTTAAAATATCAGTAATATAATTATAAAAAATAATAAAAACGAATCCATGAATTCTGCTAGTTATTAATTGTAGGAAACTATTCAAAAGATACATCTGTCACATTGAAGGAGAAATGAAATGCATAAATATTGTTTTTCTAAAAAAATATTGTTTCATTGGAAGATATTTTCACTAATAGACTATTTTTTTCATGCCTTAATAATTTAAAGATACTTAAAAAAACCATGAAAAATAATGACACTAAAAATTAATTTTGGAAATTGGATTCTTTTTTTATTAGTTGAGTTGTCCAATATTTGAAGATGATAAAATATTTTAAGCATGTAAAATAAGAGGAAACAGGGGGAAATAAGAGATACATGGGAGCAATGTTGTAAATTCCCCGAGAATAAAAGGATACTGTGACAGCAATACAATGTTACATAACATACGAGGTACCGATGAAAAAAATGAAATATTTAACGGAAAATATTACTACAGCTTTTCAAAAATGAAGTTTACAAATCAGCAGTAAAATGAGATAAAATTGGGATAGATTTATAATGGTCAAATACTTGTGCAATTTTTTGTGGTAATTACTACGTGATATGATTTCTAGAATATAAAATTTCCTTAAGATTATGAAGAACTTATGCAAATAAAATTTAAAAAACCCCAACGTCTTGATAAGTCTTGGTGCTAATTTAAAGGTTCGCACAGAAAAAAAATTCTTCAAATGTGTTCATATAATTTGTTCATTTTCCTTTGATATGGACCATTTAAAAGTACAGAAAAATCCTCCAAACTTTCGTTCTTGATATTTGAGAATCCTTCTTTCCCAAGTGGAAAATATAATTCTGTTCACTAACATCAAGGACAATTAATTACCTGTGTCTCTGCCCTTTTTGAGGTAAATGCAATTAAGTAAAAGGAATGTTGAAATAATTTTATAACATTTCTTAGTTTTGAACTCCTTGTAAGAAGGTGATGCTCAGGGATTACTGGATGTGAACAATATGTCCGCTCCTTTGAAACAAATAAATTTACGAGTTAACATTGCGTAAAATAAAATTAAATTTCAGAAAAATCAGCGCAGTAGAAATTAATGATTATGACCAATCTGTTACTAGCTCAAGAGGTCAAAATGCTAGATGATTTTTAGTTGGTATATGAATTGTTATACACTAAATTATTTACAGTGCACTATTAAAACAATATATTCCAATTATTTTATTTTCCAAACGTTTATTCTACAATCAGGCTTACCTACAGAATATATAGAGATGTTTAGTTAATATTTACATTTATTCATAATTTTTCTTGCTACAGTAATATGAGATTATAAGGTAGCAAGACTGCAAAAGGTGCTTTACAGTGACCTTTAAATAGTTTTCGTCCGTCTAATTCTTCCTATTAATATTTTAAGGAATCTATATGAAAAACATTCTGCTAATACGTTTTTGGAAACTAGAATTATCTCATACAAATAGGAAACTAAAGAAAAAGCACACATAGTAAAAAGAAAAGGATTACTTTCAGACACACACATATATATACACACCCACACACACACACACATATATATATTATATATATATATATATATATATATATATACCCAACAACACAGGAATGACGGCAGCTTTTCGGGCCAGTGCTGGAGGCGCCGGTAGAACGACAACTACGGGAGAATTTTTCCGGGCCGCTGGCGGGTTGTTTCGAACCTCCGAAGGGGGAACGTTTGCGTTACGGTTTCAGGGCCTGTGATGGGTTGATTGAGAATCGAGCCTATACCGATATATCTCCGCGTCCCGGAAACGGACGTCCGATTCGTAGCCATAAGTAGCAGAAATCTGTATCAGAATTATGGATTTGAAAGGGAAGGTTATGATTAAACAAAAGATACTTTTCAGAAAAATGACTCTTATTTCTGTGTAACCTCTTTTAAAAGGAAATTTCACATAACATTCTTCGTATGTAAAGATTATATTATGTGAGAATTGTAAGGTAATCAAAAAGTAGTTTCATTGTTAATTTTTTATCTATTACTGGAGAAATTTTAAAAATATCTGCTTAAAAATGGAGCCTTGTTGCACCACTCTTTATTTAAAAGAGAGGAATTAGTGGTATCTATATTATTTTACTACTCATTTTTTTTAGCGGTGGATGTCACACATTTACGTAACAACTTCCACAATGAATTTCCTAGTAAATATTAAACATATTTTTTCTTAATCAAACTCTTCTCTTTTTGGCTTTACCTGCACTGCAAAAATAAAATGCCATTTAGTGCAAGTAACCAAATTATAATTACACCTAAAATGTATAAGAAAGTGCCTCAGCTACCAAAATATATTTGCAGTTGCTAATTATCAAGCACATATTTCAGACGGGTATGATTTGGATTTTAAAACGGATATAGACATAGATCTCCAATGTGGGGAGAAGTTCCATATTTATGTCCTCTACTTCTGAAAATAGTTCTTATTTTGTAGAGCTTGCCTAACACCATTGGTAGCAAGAATTGTTAGTAAAATATATAGAAAAGAGATAGCATGTTCCTGGAATTTCTGCAGCCAGAGAGAGTTTGCACGAGTGTTTACAAATGTTAACATTTGTAAACAAAATATTTTTTCTTATAGGTTATATTACCATATTAGCCGAGTATAAATATTTTTTAACGACATTAATTTTTTTTTTGCCGTCGACTAACATCTACATGTTAATTATATATATTTTTTAATTAACATGAAGGAAATAATCTAAGAACTTCAGCTTGTCAGCCTTGAAGGAGGGGAAAGAGAGGCAATAAAGAGGGGGGGAAATGACAGGCTCGGGGTTCGGTCCCTCGACCAGTAAGATTACAAACCATAGCGCTACACCCATGCTACGAACCCACTCCTGCTACATGTGTGAATTACCGATAACAAACCAGAGCATATTGGCGGTTGAAGATAATCTTCGTGCATGTTCCTTAGGATGGAACGAAAAACCTTTTTTGAATTTAAATATGCTATATTTTTTCAAAAGTGCCTCTTGGGATTAGAATAAAGAATATAAATAAAATTTTATTGTTCTACTAAAATCTTTTCAAGTACCGCAAAGTGCTTCAAAATGGATATTTTTATAAAAATGTGATAAATTTGTATTTTTTTTATTTCTTTTATAGTATATTAAAATTATATATAATATATATATATTATATATATATAATGTACAATAAAATATCAAAATATGATATTTTTTACAGGAAACTTACAATTCTAAGTATTTCTAAACGGTTGGATTCCATTACAGAACAACCTGATTTTGTAGAATTTCGCTATTTTCATCATATTAATTTTACAGTAGCATATCTTATAATACACAATTGAATGAATAAAAACAATTTTAATCAACGGGCATTAGTTAAAATAAACAAATCACACTTATTTAGAAAAATATTAATAGTGATTAATGTCTTTAAAAGCAAAACGTTATTTTGAAAAAAACATTCATGTTTTTTAAAAGTCCATAGTAATCACACATGGTTTCCATTACTTATTTCACTGACACATTGAATTTTTTTTTGTTTCCAATTTTGGCATTTTCTTTTGAGATTGTATTTTTCTTTTTATCAATGCATCTCTTGCAGAAGTGCCACGAACGGACGACTCGGTATCAAATTTAACAATCCTTTCTTTCTGCTTGTGTGTGACATGTAAAATTATTGAAGTCAATACCTTGACTCTCGTGATCAGATTCTTTTGCTTCCTTTATAAACTGCTTTAGTTTGTCAACAGAAATATGCCTCTTCATAGGAAGTCCTGTTACTTTCACATCCTTCCATTCAATCATATCAATATAATCCTTGTTATCAAAATTTATACGTTGAATTAAAATCTTTCTGATGTCCCCTGTTCATTTTAGCCCTTGCGTTTAGAAATCAGACTTAATCCAAGCTCTCTTACGTGACTGCGATCATCTGATATCATACAAAGGAGGAGATTTTCAGAAGCAGCAAACTATGCATTTCTTTGAATAACCGGGTGAATTAAATTTTTAAGAGTCTGATGGAGGTAACAAGCAGTAGAAAGGATTGTTAAATTAGTTAGCGAGTCATCATTGTCCATTCGTTGCACTTCTGAAAGAGATACATGGATGAAAACAAAAATACATTAATGCGAAAATTTGAAAAAAAAAATCAATGTGTCAGTGAAATAAGTACTGGAAACCATGTTTGATTACTATGGACTTTTGAAAAACATGAATGTTGTTATTACAAAGTGTCAGGAACCAACACGAAACAAAACAACAATATAAACTAGAAACAGAATAAAAAAGAACTAAATAGGTGTGATATGTATGTTTTAACTAAGTTTCGTTAGTTAAAAATTGTTTTTTTTTCATTCCAATGTGTATATGAATATGCTACTATAAAATTAATATGATAAAAATGAGATGTATTTCGTTATTGATTTGGCATCTTTAAAGTGTAAATCCTGTCACTAAGATTTCTATAATGCCAAAATAGCGTACAGTTTGTCATTGTAAGAGCGCGCTATGGTTTGATTGAAAAAATGGGGGGAGGGGTGGAGGTCGTCCGTCTGTGTTTTTAGCTCCTCAGAAACTTATGAAAACAGAAGAGAAATGCCGCAGCTACCAAAACATGTTTGCAATTGCTTAATTTTCAAGCATTTATTTCAAACGGGTATGATTTTGATTTTAAAACGCGAAGTACACTATAACTGTGTTGTGATATAGACGATAGGCCGTCTACGTTCATGAAGTACCCGAGAGAGCTATAGGCGCTTTAACCCTCGGTAAGAAAATTACGGAGTACTCTATTAATTTTGAGATTGATTCAACCAGTATGATAAATAAATCAAAGAAAAGATAAAAAGGATGAGACCTAGCAAATATGAAATTCATTGTGTAGGAAGTAAGATTAAAGATAAGGGTAAGATAAATTTGAATAGATGGTATTTTCAAATTTAAGTCATGAATTAGGTAAATTATTTTAGAACTGCCTAGAGTTTAATTTATTAAATTACTATGATTAATATAAATAATGTAGTAAAGTTTTAGTTTGAAAAAATTACGTTAATAAATTAAAAATTCCCTAAAGCTTCGGAGAGGGGACCCCAGAGATCCTTGTCGTGATGATTTCTAACGTTTTGCACTTCATAGTTATTGACGCCTTTAGCACTTGCAGAAGTATTTTTTAAGTTGACCTAATAATTGTATACCTTTGCTAATTTCTGCTTCAAATTTCCTTAAAAACTCACTCTGTATTCATTATTCTTTTCACATATTAGTCTAATCGTTTAATTATTTTTTGGCGGCACATCCCTTTAGTTTCACTTTACGTACCGAATTTAATTTGGGGCGGCTCATTTTTTTTCTGAGAAGGTTGGTCTTAGCTTGAGTGGCAATTCTCTAGGTCAATGAAAGAAGGTAAGGAAAATAACTTCCGCACCGAAGTACGACTATAGAAATGGAAGGGATGCGGCAATCTCTTGCATGTTACAAGAAGTCTCCAGACTTAAGAATCCAAAACAAGTTAGTTTCATTTCATTTGTCTTAAATTAGTCTTTTATTTCTATTTATTAATAGGTAATTGTGACCATTAGTCTATTACTTTATAAAATGTGTGAATATTTGAATTAGTTTCTTCAAAATGGTAATGCGGTAACTTAAAAAAGCTTTCAGATTCCCACATATTAAACCTTTACATAAGCATATTACTTATTAAGGCATTCGTGATTGCTTAAAAATTGCTTAGATTTACATTACATAGAACTTCATTCACAAGGCAAGCATTTTATGAGCAAACATCATTCTAAAATCAAATTACAGTAATTAAGTGAGCACTGTCTTATGTACAGTTTGCATAAAAAATAGAACAAATTGTGAGGTCATAAAGTAAATTATACTAAAAGCAACTATCAGCTACATATAACAATGACACTATTTTAGATTTACAACATTATTCATGTTTTTAATGGTAATATAGACAGCATTGCAAGCATTTTGCATGTATGTTAACTTGGACTTAATATTAAGAAACATAAAATTTAGCACATTAAGGACATTTATCCACACTTCCCAATCTCAACTAACAAGGTTCCAACTTCATGATATAATTTATAAAAATTCTAACAGAAGTTTATTGATTTTATACTTATAGATCAGATATCTGATATGCATATTTTTAAAAAACATACTATATAATTCTGATTTATGCCCAGTCATGCAGTCTGTATGAGTGCATAAAAGAAGCAACTGGAAAAAAAGGCATGCACTTATCAGCATACATCTAAATATTAATGTTTATAGTTATTTTTAATTTTTAGTATTGCATAATCATATGTATATAAATATATGCAGAAAGTTATTCTATTTTTTCATCCCCTAGTTATTAAATTGTTGGTCATTATGCATTTATATAATTTATTTCTCAGTTTTAATGTTCTGTCTCATTTTTAATGTTTATAGTTGTTTTTATTTTTTAGTATTGCATAATCATATGTATATAAATATATGCAGAAAGTTATTCTATTTTTCATCCCCTAGTTATTAAATTGTTGGTCATTATGCATTTATATAATTTAATTTCTCAGTTTTAATGTTCTGTCTCATTTTTAATGTTTATAGTTGTTTTTATTTTTTAGTATTGCTTAATCATATGTATATAAATATATGCAGAAAGTTATTCTATTTTTCATTCCTAAGTTATTAAATTGCTGGTCATCATGCATTTATATAATTTAATTTGTCAGTTTGAACTTTAAAATCTTGTATAACCTGACAAGGATGAGAACCTTTATTTAGATAACATCATGTGTGCTAGATTTTTATTAAAACTTTAGGTAAACATTTGCATTCTGTGTGTGTGTCATTTGTAAAATCTTCATTAAAAATGTGAGAATGTCCTCAATAACTGATTTATAAGCTATTTGTTTTCAAGACTTTTTAGAGAGTATTTAGTTGTCATGTTGTGCAAAATAAATAAGAAATTATTGGTCCAAAGCATAGACGTGCCTCCCCCCCCCCCAACTTAACTTGAAATAAATTAAAACGTTAAAAGAAGTTCAGTTAAATCAGAAAATTGAAGAAAACTTCTAAGAAAGTTAGTTTTTTCCCGTTTTTTCAAACTGTGAAACTGAAAATACCGATTATGTCTTAGCCCCTAACAATAGTTTTAACAATGATATGATCCATATCAATAAATTCGATGCTACTTTTTCTCCTTTTATTTATATTACAATTATTTTTTCTCATTGTATAACTTTTTGAATACTAGCTCAAACTCATTCTATTGTTACTCAATTTCAAAAAATCATAATGTTTCAAATGTTAAGTTTCGATCGGTATAGTCAATGCGCTGAGAAGGCCCTAGCTGAATTCAATTTGTGCCCCTCCCAATGATTAGAAGCACGTACGCCTATTGTACAAAGTATATATGTAAGGAGGTCATACTACCTTTTTTTATTTCACTGATAAGCAAATTTATAATGAACTGTGCTTTTCAATGCTTCTTGGTGTCACAAATCACTCTAATTTTTATTATGGCATTATAAGAAAATATTGGTTTCTTTACAGAATTCTGAAACTGGAATACATCTTCAGCTCATCATCATTTCCTTCGAAAGATTCCATAGCTCACTTGGCAGTGTGCTCGATTCAAAATCTGTGTAAGTTGATTTGAACCTCACTGAACCCACTTTTTTTTTAATCTCTAGATATCCTTTTTTTTCAACAGTGAACTTGTGGGCAAAATCACAAAGTTGTGAATATATTTTTTAAAATTTATTTTTGTACTTAAATTTGAATTTTCTATGAAAAACCATAAAAAAATATTTTTATTACATAATTCTTAATTAATAAACATCATCAAATTTTTCAAATTACTCTTTGTATATTTATATGCTTATTCCGAACAATCTCATAACACTTTGGTTGCAGTAATTTGTGGATTGCTATTGATTTCCTTTATTCATTATATTTTTAACTGGCCAAGCCTCCTGTTATTAAGTATTAGGTATGGCCGAAAGTGCAGTTCAGGGACTTCAGTTAACCATGACTCTTGTCAAAGTCTTTTATCATAACCGCTACACCAAAAAAATTTTATATTTTTATATTATAAAGATATAAAATGCCAAGGTTATTTTTACTCTTGATAGTTAATATTAAAATTTTTTAATTTAATTATCAGAATTCATGAGAAGTAGTTAGAGGTTCATTCAATAATTCCTTACAGAAGTAAAAATAATAATAATATTGCTTTTAGATGTATTAGATCATAGTTGTTGATGAGCTAATAGGTAGTGAATGTCATTTGGAATACTAACTTCTGCCTAGTATTAATTTTTATTATTTTCATTGTCAAATTTTGGTGGAGATCTGTCTATAAAATATATTTTGTGAGCAGCTGTTATTATAAAGTGTAATGATAAGGGCAGTAAAAAAATATTCCAAAATATATTATTTAGGTTCAGTTAATTTGTAAGGTATACATAAGATTCGATTCACAAGTATCGAACTTTTGAATGAATAAATTAAAGAAGCTGCTTGAGATATGCTAATTTCGGCATACGCGCTTGGTATAAATACCATGCAGCTTGATTAATAGAAAGGGTTGAAAAAAAGTTGATAGATAATCGTGAGGGAGTTACGAGGTAAGCAGCTCCAGGTGTTAACCGGCTCTAGTGCTTAGGGGGCCCAAAGTTTACGTGGCAGAACTGCTGGTTTGACTCTCTAGTTTGTGAGTATTGCAAAGTGTATTTTTATTGAATGCTAATATATATTTCGTACTAGTTGTACGTATGCTTATTGTTGAAAATCCAAATCTATATGTGCAACGAATTAAATAAACATTGTTTTATGTATAAACTGTGTTGTACCAAATTTAAGTAGAGTGCCCCTAAGAAATCTCTATAAATTATTAAACAATTGTTGACTATAATAAGGTTATTTTTGCAAGTGTGTAGGTTTTTATTATGGTCTATTATTTGGTTTATCTAAGTTAAGTTGAAAAATGATGCAAGTATACAAAGATTGACTGGGTCAATTTTGAGTGCAGTGGCATAGATTAGTTTACAAAGTGCAATAAAATACTTTTAACTTTTCAAACCGAACTTCTAACCAGAATTTAAAAAAATTTAAGTAAAAACTTTTAAAATTGAAAATATTTTCAGGATCTAAAGAATGGAACAGAACACCTGTATGGTCAACTAATTCATGGATAAAAGATGCACCCCTTTTAGAACTGTATCGTTTATTCATGAATTTGTTGACTATATAGGTTTTCTATTCCATTGTTAATATCTGTGAAAATACTCTAATTAGCAAAATATTTTTAAAAATATTTAAATTTGGGTTAGAAGCTTGGTTCAAAAAGTCAAAAGTGTTTCTTCACGCTTTATAATATAATCTATGCCATTTCACTCAACATTGACAGCTAGTCAATATTACCCTCCTCATTTTTCAACTTAACCTAGACTAATCAAACAATATATCATAATATATGTTTAGTAATTACTGAATCTAAATAGTATATTTTGAATAATTTCTTACTGTGCTTATCCCTAATAACAGCTGCTCTTAAAGAAAAAATATTTTATACACAGATCTCCACCATAATTTGACAATTAAGTAACAAAATGATATACTCTATTAAATACTATGCAAAAGTTAGTATCCTAAATTACTTTCTACCACATTTTTTGTAAAACCAATTACTGTGAAACTACATCTTATAATAAATGTTTACTTTATTCATTATTATAGTAATAGATTAGTTGTTAAAGAGAATTCACACTTTTCACTAAATTTCTGAGTACAGCAACAAATTCAATCCTGTCAATTAAATGATTAGTTATTACAGATATAAATAAAATAGATTAGAATACCTTGATAGAGTAGAATAATCGAAAGCTGACCGAGAGACTTGTTTAGAATGATAACAAAATTTTCTCTTCACTATCGAGAATCATTCTCACATTGAAAGTAAAGAAACACAAGAATGAAGATTGAATACTAAATAAAACGTTAGAATATAAAATCTTAAATTTCTAAATCTGACGCAGCATCTGTATTAATGCTCTCTATGGCATTTTGTAATCAGATTAAGAAATTTAAGATTTTGTATGCTAATGTTTTACTTAGCATTCAATCTTTATTCTTGTGTTTCTCTACTTTCAACAGCATTATTCTCAATAGTGAAGAGGAAAGTTTGGTGTCATTCTAGACAAGTCTCTGATTCAGCTTCCAATGTTGAGCTGAAATTATGCTCAACATTGAAAGCTTTTTATTGTACTCTATCAAGGCAATCTACCCTATTTTATTTATATCGATAATAACAAATTAATCGACATGGTTGGATTTTCTACTGCACAGAGATAAATTTAGTGAGAATGGGAATACTCTTTCACAAATATTTTATAACTATTTTCTATTAGTATATTAATTTAATCAAGTAAATATTTATTACATGATGTAGTTTTCACAGTATGTCATTTGTTTTTCAAAAAAATGTGGTAGGAATTTACTTGGAAGTAGTTATCAATAAAATGACAACAGATTTAAAACTGCACTCATGTGTTGGGTGCTGTTTTATATCAATTTTTTTAAACCCCTGTCTCAGAATTTATATTTCCTAATTGGATTTAATTAATTCTACTTTATCAACAAGGAATTTTTTCAACTACTTTCAACAATCAACTACTTTTTCAACAATAAATTACTCTTTAATGTAGAAAACTATAAAAAAAATAATTTTCTTATCTGCAGAGCATTTACTAACTCTATACCAAAAAATAATTTTAATAAATTCTTCTTTTGTTTCATAAATTATATCAGGGGATGGGAGTCATTTTCCTTTCACTTAAATTTATGAACTGATTTTCTTTCTTTTTTTTCCTAGATGCTGTAAAGATGGAGCAGAGGTACAGCGAAGGCATCCTGTTTTGTAGAACATATGGAAAAAATTGTGTAAATGTGCTATGTACTTTCTAAATAAACTATTTTTACTTTAAACCAGCTCTTTTCTGTTTTTAAAAGCATGTGTTTCTATAATTATCTTCTATTGTGTAATCTTAAGAAATATTACTATCATAGTACTATTTCTCAAAAATAGTACTATCAAGTGTTTGATATGGAATGTCCTATATAATATAAAAGAAAATATTTTTTAAAAATGACTTATAAGTATTTAATGAATTACTCTTTAATTCACAAAACTATGCAAAAAATAATTTTCTTATCTGTAGAGCATTTATTAACTCTACACCAAAAAAAAAATTAAATAAATTCTTCTGAGCAAGTTTTCATAAGCTCGCTAAGGTTTGAGTATGGGTTTCATCATATCACACTAAACATTACTCAAGGTTTGAAAAGTGAATGTATCAAATTTATGTTTATAAATTTATAAAATTTATGTTTATAATTTTATCATATTATGTTAGTAAATTTTAAACTGGGGAAGTACAAATTCTTGGGGTTAATTATTAAAAACATGGATTTATGTTGCATTCCTTTGGATGAAATGCAATAATATGAATGGAAAGAATAAATACATAGTACTGTTTTACATACTATATCTCATTCTAAATTTAAAAAAAAACTGGGGAACCTTAGATCGAAAGGAAAGATAGATTTAGCTTTAACGATTCGTATTACTGTTATCTTAACTTTCTTATTTGGGTAAATGTATCTTAATCCAAAAGGAGGTTTTGTTCTAACAAGTAAACTTGTGAGTCATATGCAAATTTTTAGGTAATAGCAAAGATCAGTATTTGGTAATGCCTAAAAATACATAAGGCAAAACTGGAAAGAATACTAGAAATGTGAAGGCAAAAAAAATAAAAGTAAAAAGGTTGATATCAGAGGGTATTCGTCAATGTTAATAAATAATAAAATAAGCATATAAACGAAAGGGTCCTACGCAAAACTTTGAAAAAGGCCAGCTTCCGATTCTGGTAGAATGCGGCATGTCGCCCAGATCGACGGCACATTGCTGGTTACAAGATGGGTAGAATGACGGTATGTCGACACCATACTGGTCCCGTAACCGACCCGTCAACCTCCGGTTACGTGGCGGCTTTGTGTCCGCAATTGATGGTTCCTCGCTGCTGCTTCGCGGTAGAATGCGGATGAACGATGCTCAATTCTTACCCGGAAGGCGGGCCCCGCACTCACGGAATAGTCGCGGGCGAGAGGACCTTCCGTGACGATCGATACTGACCTAATGCGCTGGCCCGGCAGTGGAGAAATCGGCTGCCGGAATCTTTTTGCCCCGGCCCAGAGGCCTCGGTGTTGTTGGTATATATATATATATATATATATATGATCTCAGTAGTTCCTAGACATCAGCTGAAATTGTGTAACATCAACACATACCAATTTCGGAGTAAAGATCTCTCCAGGAGTATTTCTCCCCTTTGAATGTTCCTTAATTTTGTGTACAACTAACGCTGTTTTGTTAAAGGACAAATGTTTTATATTGTATGTGTAAAAATATGTCTAAAACACGATGTAAAACATAGCTGAAACGACATCAGTTTCAATAAGATATTTTCTATATATATAAACGAATATAAAAACAGAGATTTACTTAAAAGTGATACATTTTTAACGTCTGAGATCGGTTTATAAGTAAATCTCTTAATTTTTCTTTTTCAACTACATGCCAGAAAAACCTGAATTTTATTTTAATTTTGTATAAATTATGAAGTAGTTTGGGAACCGCACAGCTTCATTTTATATTTTACAACGTTTGAATTTTTAGCTATTTGAAAAAAAAATATATATATATAATATTTCCTTATATATCAATAATTTATCTATAGTATATAAATTAAGGTAATTTTACATCGTGTCCTTTATATGAAACTCTTTTGCAGTGAATAAATAATGTACGAATAGACGATAAAAGGTATTTTAAAGTGTTGTTTAGTCATTATGGTTAGCAGCTCCTGATATTCGAAAAGAGAGGAAAATACAACATTAATGACGCAATTAAGTTTTATTATGGCAATTAATGTACATTAATCTCATAATGCAATACCCTAGAAAATATTTTTCTTCCCTGTTATCTTAAACATAATCAGGAATTGAATTACCGACTTATGAGTATATTTTGGTGCTTCAAAGAATGAAGTAAAATTATTATTATCAATATTTATATTAATTAATAGAATGAAATGAAAATTATATTCACCATATAAATGAAAATTAACAATTGAAATTCAATATTAACTTTATTTGGTTCCCAAAAATTCAAAATGGAACATTGTAAAATCTAGCGTGTTTGAGTCTAGATTCTAGACTGTGAACCCATACATATTTTAAAAGACAAAAAGTCAAAGAAACAACTAAGAAATAGATTTAAAACTTCCTGAAGTCAAACTATCCATGTGAAAGATCGTTCAAATACATTCATTCGGAAGTGATACCTCAAAGTTAGTACTAAAGCGAATAATGCTTTACATGGATGGTTTCCCTCACATTTCTCTCTATTCTCATTTTTAGTTTATTTGTTTTTTATATCCATTTACTTCTTTTAGTTATTTTAAGTGCCGCAGTTTATTTATATATGGGCACAAATTTCTTGGAACCATACCACTGCTTTTGTTCGTAGCATTGGAAACATTGTAATGTTTTTATATGTTTACAATTGTATTCACTACCAACATGTATAAATTTTGTATAAAAAACAGTTTTAAACAATTAATTATATGTTGTTAGATTAGGGCTACATTGTTCTAACTTTGGAAGAAATCATTAATTATAATTTTTACTTACTATTAAAATCATGCTAGGTTTCACTAAATGTTTTACACAAACATAATTTCATATTAATTCATATTAATTACTATTAATTTCGAAACATAATTATTAACATACATTCATTAAATTTCGAGATTCATATAAGTTATAATGTATAAATATGTATAAAACTCTAGAAAACGTCTGTGAATCATATTTCTTTACCTAGTTAATAAATATCGTGCTTCGCTTGTCTTGAATTTCAATGACAAATTTTAAAAACAATAGTAAATATAAGCTTAAATTGTACTGTAAATTATCAACTCTTCTAAACCAGTCTTTTGTCCGTTTTTCTTCCAATTTTTTGTGAACATTGAAGCATGTTTTCGCCCCTGATTTTTACAAGATTTTACAAGACCCCTGATTTTTTAGAGAGATATTAAGCTACACAGTATCTTTTACTGCAGACAGTCATTATATAATACGTTATAATGGACAATTATTGTACTAAACTTGAAGTCATTTGACTATTCTGCTGTTTGAGGGAAAGCCTATTGGTGAATATTTTAGGCTCTCAACAGTGACTACCTTACTGTTTTAATTTATTATTTTTTGACTTGCAGAAACTTTTTACAGTTTTTTTAGAACTAACATCAATTGAATCTTATTTGTGCAAATTAACAAATCATATGTATTAATTTCATCTCCATCAGATTACATATCAGTCTATTTAATAGTCCAACTATCATCATACACACACACACATATATAGTATATATATATATATATATATATATATATATATATATATATATATATATATATACTATATCTGTATATATATATATATATATATATATGTATATATGTGTATATATATATATATATATATATATATATATATATATATATATATATATATATATATATATATATATATATATATATATATATATTTGTGTCTGTGTGTCTCTATAGTATGTACAGAATTATTAGAGCATTCCCTTGAGGTGAGGAAATCTCATTGTGTAGATTCCCTTATACACATTTAATCAACCCTCTCACACAAAGTACTTCCTTTGGACACCAATGAATAAGAGTGTAGTTCTCATGTTTTTGTGAATTTTTGAATTTTTTGAAGAATTTTTTTTTGGGGGGCCATATCTCGGTTTATGTTCCCTCTTGAAATAACTAATGTTATGCGCTTTTCCACTTGCTGTGGTATTTTACGCCGGCCCCAATAATATGTTATGAAATAATATGCTTATTTCCTCGGGATATGTCTATCCAACCTTACGAACGTTTTGTTTCGAAACTAAGACACCACTAATTCTCTTAGATTTCATGCCTGTAATTTTCAGTTTTCTGTTTTCTTTTAGCTACAGGTTTTGTGAACTGTTTTTTCTTCTCCTCCCTCTTGTAATATTTCATTCAGTATATATTAGTAAGCAGAAGGGACCTGTGTCGCGACAAACAGGTGTCGGGCGTTTAATTACAGCTTTCTTGTTTCGAGAGAAAATCGTCAAAATTTCCGGAAAGTTAATTAGCCGAGTCTCTTGGTGTAGAAACTTTAACCCTGCACACAAATTTAAGCAATAAGTACTGTGTAGATTACTTCAGAGAGATTAAGTAATGTTGCCAAAAAAAGATAAACAATTTCGTCTCGGAAATATATTAATGGAAAAGATTTTGCATCGATTAGAAAAATATGTTTAATGATAATTTTTTAATGGATTATTTATTTAATTCGAATTTCTATTAAAGTTTTTTTTTAACTTTTTGTACAGTTTGTTTCCTTATACTTCTAATTAACGAATTCTCTTGTCATTCAATTTCTTGTTTTATAACGCATTCTCGGTTGTGCATTTTTTCATTTTTTACGGCAGGGGAGGGGGGCTAATTTGGTGAAATAAGCATTATTTTGTGTATAGGCATATTGTCGCCCTTCTCGCTCTCTGTCTGATCGACTCTGTCAATCGAGCATTCTGACGACAAGGCCTTTTGATCATGTGAAGTAACATTTATATAATGAAATCCGATTTCGCTATAGAAACCTATGTACACTTTACATGTATTTAATAAATATGAATTTGAAGAACTCCTATTGTTTTCCTTCAAGATACCAGTGATAGCGTGTAAGACAAACCCTAGAATATACAAAAACAATGCAGTTTCCATCAATGTATGGGATTAGTTTCATTTGTAAATGTTGTAATTAATTTCCATTTTCTGCAAGTTTTATTCTATTTGTCCTTATTTATAAGGTCTGTATATTTTGCAAAATCAAATGGTATTCTTAAAATTAAGAAATGCAATAGTAACACTATTGCAGGGCATTTAGACTATTTTTCTGGTTAAAACTTTCATTTAAGAAACAAAAACTAAAATAAAAGTTGAGAAGATATTTAAGCATTTAATAATTTAAACTCTTTGACATTTTTTTACAATTTATTTTTAAAATGTATTTAATATTTTAAAAATAATTATGCATTCTGAAAAAAGAGTGAAGTCATGTTATTCATGTTTCCAGGAGTATTAAAAATGTGTGGAACGATCCTCGTGCATTTCTTTTTGTACTTACTATTTGTTTAGCAGTTCTAATTTAAATCTCTAAAATATCACTCCAGGTTCCAATTTTGAATTTTTGTTACAATATTTTACTGTGATGGGAAATTTCATAGTTCGGGGGATTTTCGAGCTGTTGTTATTTTCAAATAATACCTCAATTTTATCCTGTTAACACACAATATTTCCATAATCAATCTACTGTTTCAATTAAAATTCTTAACCTTGTCAAATGACTTGAAAATTGCTTTCAATTTCTGGGATTTATGTGGAAGGAGCCACACTCTCTTGAGACCTGTATAGTTCACAGTAATGAAAAATCTCTTGTATGGAAGGGAATTAAGCCATCTATTAAACCAGTTAAACATTCTAATTAAGAGGCTATGAATAAGCTCCTTAGGATCTTCCCAAAATGATCTTCAAAAATTAGTGCTTTTCGTAACGTTGAATGAACTATTTCACTGTTCTCTGGGGTGTAATTCAGTCGGTGAATTGAATCAGATTCTAAATACTAGAAAAGAAAGAATGGGACCAGGAAATATCCATATATTTTCTGCTATTGATACTGCTGTGGAGTTTAATTCGTTATCAAAATATATTGATGTAGTTTATTTTCCTTGACCGAAGTTTTATATCTAGGAGTTCACTATTGATTTACCACACTTTTTCTAATTGAATTCACTATCATCGGGATGCGTAGCGGAAAAGGCAAAATTTGCTCTTTCATTTCAGACCATGCAATTTAAATGAAATGCAACGTGAGTAATTAGCGTAAGGCAATACAACTTCGAAAAATAATATATTAAGATTATAATAGGAATGGTAAGGTATTGAATTACGATTTATAAGAATCATTTACGTATTATATATGTAATTATTATTATTTATGACTATTATACATGGGAAGTAAAAATATACATTTTCTCTTGAAACATTACATACTCAGAAATAAAAGTTTAAGAACAGCATTTGAAATTGCTTACTGTGAAAGTTAACTGTTTTTACATAGGTTTCAGATCTTTAACTACAAAATTTGCTTACAATCTTTATGGTATTCCTGATACGATTAAATTAAGCCTGAAATTTAGAAGGAACGAACACGATCACACACACACACACACACACACACATATATATATATATATATATATATATATATCATATTACATATATATATATATATATATATATGTGAAAAAATTTATAAAAAAGGTTACAAAGTCAGCACAATGTCATAGTATGAATACTTATCTAGTTTCTTCACTGACGGGGACTTAACCAGGAAGGAATCATTGCTATATCAGGCCCCGTCTGGCGATAAGAACTCTTTTCTCTGAAATATGGGGGCTTGATATTGTAGTCCTCAGTTCTGTAGTTGTAAGTATACTATTTGAGGAAACAGACTTATTCGACTCCAATCTTGTTATTTTTCAAGATTTAAAAATAAAAACAAAAGTTGCATTCTAACTACTCGTTAAAAGGAAATTAAAACATAATAAACGTATTCAAAGTATTTAGATATGCGGCCAAGAAAACTGCCGGCACGAGTACGGAGTGCAAAAAGCGGGGAAGTAGCTGAGCTGCTGTGGACTGCGGCTGCTAGCTTATATTACCGTTGAGTACGTGACGTCTAATGAGCAACGTTACAAATTTGAATAAAGAGCAAACCCTCAGCGCCACAATACCTTACATAAACATAACATAGATGATACAAATAGAAAACTTTTAGTTATGTTTTAAAAGTAAGATAATGTGGTAAAATGAGAAAAAGTTGAAAATCTCAAATTGGATTCCTCAACCAATGTCATGTATTTCAATGTGAGCAGAAACCTGTGATAAAATATGATAATTTTTAAATGGAAGGTGTTAGAACAATATAAATATAACATAAATGTGTTTTTATGTTGTCACGGGTAAAAGTGACATTGTAGAGAGTAGAAAAGGATAATGAATGAGTCTGTGAATAGGTCAGAAGATGAAGCAAGCGCGGAAAATAAGGATCCATAGAAGAGGGTAGAAAGGAGAATATTGGTAAAAAAAGATCATTACGGTATGAAAAGAAATATCACGAAGAAACGCCAGACGAGTAAAGCGGAACGAAGCAAGTATGGCATGAAAAGAGATGACAGATGGGAAACGGTTAAGGAGAAGAATAGGTCTGTAAGAAGGGAGAAGATGTATAGAGAGGAGTGAGAGGCGTGAAAAAAATGACTTAGCTGAAATAATAGGAGATCGGAAGCGAGTGAGAGCGGCAGAGATCAAATACGACCCCCCGGAAGAGGTGCGGTAATGAGATGGGAAGGAATGCTCCAGCAGGGCGGGATGGACACTCCCAGAAAAAAATAGGGGCCCAATCAAGAAAATATAGGAGGAGTTAGAGGCAGAGGAGACATATATAAAAGAAGCGGAATAAAGATTACATGTAGTGAAAGAGAGAGAGATTTTTGTTTGCCTAGGAAAGATGACGGAATGTGCGTAGAGACAGCCATTCCCCGACGAACGAAAGAGAGAGGCCCGACGGAGTGACGCAGCGAACGTGTACGTGAACATGAATTGGGAGCTCTGCTACGCGAAGAGTGACTTGACCCGACGGATGATAAAGATAGTCCCAAGAACTGGCCGCCATCCGAACGAGTGATTACCCGCTCCCAGTGGACTTAACGAAGGACGTCCGCCAGCAGCTAACTGATATACCCCCCACCTATGCTGTTACTGTGCGAAATTAATCATGATTCCTGACACGTGCCCGGTCCACTAATGCAGCTTCAATAAAGGTACGTGACAGTTTTTCATTGATCTTGTAAAACTGTGTATGCCTAGCTAGACCTCATCCGTTAAATAATCTGATAATACCTCAGTGAATTATATATAGTTGATGAAGTCCACTTGTAGTTATTATAAAAATTAGAAGATATAAAATAAGGTTGTTAGGACAATAATTGTATCATGTATTGTAATGTATTTATGTGTGTTAGTAATTTCAATAAATATATCCATTTTCAATTTCAATCAGGTAATTGTTATAAAGACTCATGGAGTATATCCATTAATATTCAGGTCTTTATAACTGTCTCTCATAACTGCCATACATTGGCAGAAAAGAAAAATGATTTATTGCCAAAAAAGGCGATGCACGCCAAATCTGGTGTATTGAGCCTGTATTGCGCAGGCGCGAAGTAGAGCTTGGCGCAGGTCAGGCTAGCTTCGAAAAAGTAGCGGGAGACAGCCCTTGGACGTGTAGGAGGTTGGTGACCTTTTCGGGAGCGTGTGTTGAGTATGGAGCGAGGGGCATGGCATGGCTTGACTGTATACAATTAAGTATCCCCTTTTTTTATTATGTTTAGTTAAAATAAACTTCTTATTTGCTCCTTAAACCCCTTGTCTGTAATTTAATTTACTGTAGTAGTTATTGTTTCCTAGGTATGAATAATTTGAGTATTGTAATATGCTTAGCACGTGGGTCAGGCTATATGTAGGGTTAAGTATTTTCTTGCTAAGCTAAGTGCTGTTAACCTAAAGTAAATCTACTTAATCCATGTTACCTGAGACAACCTATCTGGGTTATCTTTAATGTCGCTTTGTTACTTGAATTAATTCTGTAACTTAATACACAACGCATTTCCATGTTTCACCTTTTTTGACTGGCTTACTATTCGCTCATTTGCTACCACTTGTTCCGATACGGTTTCCCATTTTGGAGTCGTAATTCTCGGCTTCACAACATTTG
Organism: Dolomedes plantarius; assembly: GCA_907164885.2. Taxonomy (NCBI): domain Eukaryota; kingdom Metazoa; phylum Arthropoda; class Arachnida; order Araneae; family Dolomedidae; genus Dolomedes; species Dolomedes plantarius. The sequence continues at coordinate 73,201,924 of OU015494.1, read as the reverse complement.
GTACCGGTTGACCAGTCCTTAAAATTAATTTAATAGTTAAGGGTATTTGTCTCATTTAACGGTAATTTTTTTTAAATTCCTTAACCTATGTGAGTAATGAAAAAATGCATCTGCTTACTATTCCCCTTATAATGTTGTTCTCTTTATTAATAAGTAATATATGTATGTTAATAATGCTAAAATTTCATTCACTTTGCTTTGTCTGTACCACATGATGCATTTTTTTTATAATAGAGCATGAACGAAGCTATGTTTGTTATGTGCAATTATTTAATTATACAGTGATTTTATGAGTATCTGAGTATTTAACATTGAATATTATTTAAGATTGGAATTTGTGTTATATTGATTGATTTTTATGTGTAAAGGATATATTTTATTGCTTTTTGAATTACAATTATTGATTTAAACTTCATTATTGATATAAATTCATTTAATATAAAGTGCTAATTTTGTGTCATTCATGCAACCTATCATATCTGAGTTCATATAATATTTCTGACTGATAAGTGACATTTATGCTGAAACTTTTTTAATGATAATTAAGCTATGGTGAACTCAAGCATAATATTTGAAAAGTGTATTATTGAATAGTATCCCATTTTGTATATACGTAACTTTTAATATACTTCTTTTCTAAATTATAATTCATAATTCGTTACATTTTGTCATTTGCTGGTTCATGTTATCTCCAATGGAATTTTTGTCTTGCATTTTATGGTTCACTGCATTCAGGAAATTTTTTGTTTACACGTTGAATGTGTAAAACTCAAGTTATGTTATCCTTTGTGTAAACTCCTTAAAATTTTAGTCCAGTTCTTTTACTTTTTGCTTTCTTGGACATGGCTAGCGAGGTAGACAATAGATTCAATGTAACCATTCAACCTTTTGAAGGTGATGGAGAATTATTGTCATTTTTCTCTAAGCAAGTCAGGGACTTAGCGAGAGTAAATAATTGGTCAGATGCTGAAACATCTATATTTATCAGGTCGAAATTGGTAGGGCCTGCTCTAAAGTATGTCATAAGTACTTCTGAGTTGTTGGACACAGAAGATCATGAAATTTTGTTACAAGGGTTGAAATCCTTCTTTGATCCAAATCATTCTGTAAACACTGCCTTATTGCACCCTCAGAACACCATAACTCTTTTACCTGCTGAATCTATTAGAAATCTTGCTCACAGAATTTCAGTTCAGGTTTCAAAATTACATCCCTCTGTTAAGAATCCTGATGCCCTTAATGAGATTAAATTTGTCGAGTTGATTAAGGCTGTCCCTCAGAGTATTAAGGTGCAACTATTAAGTGAAAACATAAAATGTTTCCAGGCTGCAGTTGATAGAGCTGAAACTTTGCAGCAATTAGAATCTTACAGCACTTCAGCCCAGTCTGTGGGTAGTACTTTGCAGTTGCAAGAGCTGCTCGCTGAAATTCAGGTTATCAAAGAACAGCTCAATTCACTGAATATGACTAAGAACCAAGTGAATGCTATTCAATCATCCTCGACTTTGTCATGTGACACTGAATGCAATGAATATATGTCACCTTGTTCTTCAAATGTGACCAGACAGAAAGTTTCAAAGACTGTCTGTCAATATTGCTATAAGTCAGGTCACACTTTTGCAAAATGCTATAAGTTTCAAAAGGATTTTCGTAGGGAGCAGTCATCTTCTGGTCCAAATAATAGAAGCAGGCAGTTAAATAACTCTACTAGGCTGAACTCACACACTGTGAGAAACTCGAATCTAAATCCTGATGCCTCTTCCTTTGTTTATGATTCTTCTAACCCTGCAATGAGACACGCTAATGCTGATATACCTTCGTCCCTCCAACTTTGTTCATCAGCCAATGTTAATAGTCCTAATTATGACCTGTATATTCCTAATTATGTCAATCATAGTGATTTGGTACAACAGTGCTCAAATTTTTCTGTAAATAGTAGAGGTACTGATAATCTTAATGTGCAGTGTAATAATAATGTTCAACAAAGTTTTTCTTCTGTTGGTTGTCAAACTTCTGCTGCTATCAAAATTATGAACTCCACTGCTACTCAGTGTGAGATCCCTGTTAATGATAATGCATTGCAGGCTAATAGCAAAATTGTCATCGAAAGGATATGTAGTGCTCAAACTTCTGCTAAATTACCTATGGTTAATATAAAATTTCCTCAAACAACTATTATTGGATTAATTGACACAGGTTCTTCTATCTCTTTGCTCGACCAGTCATTTTTCCACATGAACAAACAATCTCTTAATTATAAAAACATTTCTAGACAGGTGTCTATATCAACCATCAACTCTTCTGTCAATTTCTCTTCATGTATCAATTTATCTTTCAAACTTGAGAAGAAATTCTTCAAACATCCATTTTTTGTTACAAATTTGAATGATAAGTCTTTTTCTGCCATAATTGGTTATGATTTTCTTACTAAATTTCATGTGGATATATCAAATTCGCAAGCTTCCATCACATTTGATGATATGGTCATTCCTTTTATTGATTCTGTAAATCAAGGTGTACATTCTCATGTTGTTGTAAATGCTCAGAATGCTACTCTTGTGTCTAAAACTATAATCAAACCAAATTCTTCTTCTTTTATTAAAATCAGTGCTCCAATAATCAATGCAAATTCTGATTTATTCTTTGAACCTGTTGTTAAAAATTCAAATCTGTTAGTTCATCCATCCATTATTGCAAATAATATATCTGTTGATGAGCAACCAGATTCTGTAAGTGATAATAGTTCAACTCCTGCTACTCAACAATCCTCTAAAGTGATTAAGTCATTCATTTTAATTGAAAATTTGTCCAATAAGCCAGTTCATGTTAACAAAAATGCTGTGTTGGGTCATGTGTCTTCTTTAGATGAGCAGTTATCTGTTTCTCATGCTCGAACTACCTCAGTCAGTGAATCTGTAAATCTTATTACTGCATCTCCTGAAATATTAAATTTAAGAAAGTCTGAATTTAATCTTAATGACTTTAAGCTTTCCCATTTGAATCCTGGAGAAATTTCTCAAATGTCACAACTGTTGAGCAATTATGCCACTGCTTTTTCTTCGTCGTCTAAGTCTTTAGGACACACTGATCGTGTGATTCCAAATTTGAATTTTGATCATGACTTCCCTCTTAAGACTCTTCCATTTCCCATTCCCCAGTCTTTGCAAGCTGAGACTAAAAGCAAATTGATGAACTTGTGGAGGCAGGTATCATTGAGAGAACAATCTCTATTGGGCTTGCCCAATATTGCTTGTTAAAAAGAAGCAATTAAACTCTTCTGCTCCACAAAAGTTCAGACTTGCTTGGATCTACGTCTCATTAATCAGATAATTAAGAATTCATCTTATCCTTTACCTAAGATTAATGACATAATCTCTAATATAGCTCAATATCGCTACTTCACCACCTTGGACTTAAAAAGTGCTTACCATCAAATTGACTTACCTGAAAAATTTCAAGACCGCCTGAGTTTCACATCCATGTGGGGTCAGTTTAAATATAAACGTTTAGTTTTTGGACTGCGTAGTGCAGCATCCTTTTTCCAAGCTCTAGTCGATACTCTCATTGAGGAAACCAATGAGTTGGGTATCTTTGCTTACCAAGATGACATTGTCATCTGTGCGAATTCCTTTCAAGAGTCTTGTCAGAAATTAAAAGCTCTTCTTTCTGTTTTTACTAAAAATAATATTACTGCTTATCCTCCAAAGTGTTCATTCCATCAAACTGAAGTAGACTACCTAGGTTTTAAAGTGTCGCAGAACACTATAAGTCCAATTTCTTCTAATATCATAAAGGTGACTTCATTTCCAACTCCAAAAACTAAAAAACAGTTGAAACGTTTCCTAGGTGTTTGTAATTATTATAGACACTTAATTCCACGCTTTTCCAATTTAGTTGCCCCTCTGGTTTCAATGACTTCTATGTCTGTACCTTTTAATTGGACTGATGAAGCTTCTAATGCATTCCAGTCACTACAAAAGATTTTCTTTTCTTCGCCTTTTATCAGGCAACCTAATTTTGATAACACTTTTTATGTTAATACTGATGCTTCCAAAGAAGCAATTTCTGCAGTGCTATTACAAGACTTTGATGGTCAGCTATTACCTGTCTCTTACTTTAGTAAATCATTAAATAAAGCTGAGAGGAATTATCCTGCTCTCAAATTAGAACTCATGGCTATAGCAAAAGGTGTGCAATCCTTCAAACAGTACTTGTATAATAGAGAATTTTTTGTTTTATCAGATAGTAAACCTCTTATGCACTATAAGAAAACAACTTCTCCTGCATCCATCACCACAAGATGGTTAATGTCTCTATCTGAGTATTCTTTTAAATTTATTCATGTCAGTGGAACTTCTAATGTGTTACCAGATTATTTTTCTCGCACACCTAATGTTATAACCCAAGACCTTAATACCAATGCTAATTTAATTAATTCAAAGCAAATGTTACCTGTAGTTACTTTGGATTCTGAGGAACCTGCTCAGTATGATAAAGTACTTAATAATAATAATAGTAATATGTATGATAATAGTGATTCTATAGAGGTAGATAATTCACCTCATAAGGTATCTCATGTAAATGCTATAAATAATGTCAATAGCAATAACACTTGTATTTCTACTCATGTTGTAAAGCCTAGTTCTTGCTCTAACTCATTTTTTTCTGTACCTGATAATACCCATGCTAAGGTAATTAATTGTACTTCTGCTCTGACCCACAATAGTAATGTTCATATTAAACCTAATTTGCCTCCCTTTGCTGCCTCCTCCCACTCCTCCACCACTCCTCAGGATGTAAACACACACAGTTCAATCTCTAAGTGTGAAGCTGCAAAGCAGCTACAAAAGATATTCACCATCATAACGTCAGAAGTTGCTGACCCAGAGAATGAAATCTCTTCAGCAACAATCTTGAAGGAACTGCTCAGGGATGAGGAACTCTCAGAAATTTTCAACAAGTTAATCAACAGGGCGAAGGATGTGCCCAAGAACTTTTTTGTCCACCCAGAGTCAAACTTATTATTTTACGCTGGAAAGACGGGATTATCAAGAGAAGAGTACATTGTATTACCGTCAGCTCTCAGGCCAAAGGCACTTCGCTTGGCTCATTTGTCCCACTTTGGTCTTCAAAAAACATACGAGGCTCTCGCCAAAAGGTACTGGTGGCGAGGCGCATACATGGATTGCGCCAATTATGTAGCCTCATGCTCACAATGTTTAATCCACAAAAAAAGAAGAGTGGCGGTTGCTCCAGTCCAGTCTGCACCACTTCCTACTGCACCAGGCCAACTTGTATCACTTGATCTTGTTGGTCCCTTCCGCAATGGTCACTCGGTCCTCACCATAATTGACCACTTCAGTCGCTTTTTGGTCCTAGAGGACATGCCGTCAACCACAGCTGACAGAGTAACCAAGGCTATATTTAGGTACATTGCCATGTTTGGCAGACCAAGCCATATTCTTACTGATCTTGGCCCACAATTTACCTCTGTGGTATTCAAAAGGCTATTGGATATGGCTGGAATCAGGTTGGCACACTCATCACCTGGCCATCCTGAGGCGAATGGAGTCTCTGAAAGGATTAATGCCTCTATCAAGTCGTCAATCTCAACTTTGCAAGCCCAAGGTGTACCATTTGACACAGCCATCCTAATACATGCCTCACTATACAACTCTACCATCCACTCTACGACAGGTCACTCCCCTGCAGTCGTCCATTTTGGAAGAGCTTTAGCCCTGTTGACTGATTCTGAGAGGTTCTTCGATGACTTTCCTCATCTTGACAAAGGGTCCCTCATTGATAATATTGTGGCACAAACTAAAGCCATTTGGTCACTGTGCTTCAGCAATACATCCCTAAGTCAAGCAAACTCTCACAGGAAGCTCAATAGAGCAAGAAGGGACACAAGGCTAAAGGAGGGTGACATTGTGTATGTAAAATATAAAACTCACTTCAACCAATTTCTCAAGGGACCATTCGCCATTGAGAAATTCCGCTCAAATGTGACTGTGGTCATTCGACCACTGGAAGATAGAATATCACAGGCTTCGCTCATCCATGTGAACAGGCTGATAAAGGCCCCAGCTCGTAAAGGGCATTTATTAGAGAAGCAGACGAATCCATCTCCCACTACTAATGATTCTGTGTGCCCTAGTTCTCTTCATCCAGTTGCCCAGATGCCTGTTCCAGTGTCCAATCCTTCAGATCCAGTGCTGGACTCCAGTCGTTCAAGGGTTCCAGAGGATGACCATTCCATGGAGGCCACTGAGGGGTACTTTCCTGATGGAGAACTGTTTCCTCCTGCTCCAGATGATGAGTTCCAGGTCCCAGAAGCAAGTCTAGCAGACGAGCAGTTGTCATTCCACCAGCCATCAATGCTTCTTGAAACTCCTCAGCTCCAGATAGAATCGACTGAAATCCAGGATCCAGTTGGTCTCTCCCATGCCAGTCCTCCACCACCAGAAACAGACCCCAAGATGCCAGAAATTCCTACTGCAGTGAAGAAGCCCTGCCCCTACAACCTCAGGCCGAGGAAATAGAGTTCTGGGAAAGATGTTTGCGCGCACGTCTTCTCCAGTTGATGGACAACCCAGCGATTGGCACGTCCAACTCTTCTTCTGCCAGTCTTCCTGTATGGACTAGGACTCTTGCTGCATATGGTATACCTCGGTATCTTTTTAAAGTTCTAATATCTGTGAAGTTACTCCATTCATAATATATCTGTTAATTATGCACAACCTTGTTCTTTAACCTCTATAAGCTTATAATAGTATTCACTCTTAATTCTAAAGTTCTGTTGTTATTGAGTCTACCAATAGTAGAAAAGTAAAATGCTAAATTAACCACTTTGTTGATATAAAATATAATAATATGCAATTAAAATCATTTGGTTCTCCCATATGCCATTGTAAGTAACATAGCAATAGTTAATATTAAGTTTTGTTTCACACTTTGCCTGAATTGCAGGAAACATCATCTGATATCATCTATCAGTCTTTCTTTTTTTCATTGGTGAGTTTCCTTGAATAAATTTTTTTGTACCTTATGAGCAACCTATGATATTTTAATCAGCCAAAAGATTCTCGATTTTGTCATTTGGGAAATGAAGTTTTTTTATTGCACAAGGCAATTTTTTTTCCCATTTCTCAGGAATAAGTCCTCATATTTTTGTAAATATATGTATTGTATTAACTTATTCTTTCGTGTATTTTTTATGGGTGACCAGCTTTCCAGAAAAGTATTGAATCCTGTTATGTACTGTATACAGGTTTGAAGGTTCTCGACCTCAACATGGTCACTATCTCCTGCAGTTGTACATCACCTGCTGCATATAGGTGAAGTTTTTTATAGTTTCCATGTTAAATGTAACTCACCTGTTAACTTTGTGAAGTGGGTAATGCATCAACTGTTTCTTGTACATAATCATGTATTTTTGTGTTATATTGTATATTTGCTTGTGAATAATGTTATAGTGTCCTACAATTTATGATTCTAGAGTATATACTCACCATAATGTATATCCCAACACAAATTTTGCACTTGTTTTTTAAGTTTTATGCACATTTGTTTTTACTGTTTGTAATATGCATGGTACAGTGTGATACACTGTGTTACAAGTTATTTTCTTCATCCAAGGTGTCTTGAAACTTTTCTCATAGTAATGACACTCTTGTGTATGACACCATGCTCTCTGTCACAATGTTGACTGTTATTAGTGCTTTCACTTTGTCTATCCATGACACTTTGCCTATCTAGGACACATAAGTTTTGCAATTGACATTCATTGCTTTTCAATGTAACTTTAATTTTTTCTATGTGAATTTTTACAGGGTTGTTTTTTGTGTTTTTTCTTTGTTTTTCAATGGCTGGCCAGCCGACGTGAAGTGTTTAATGTTCTTTTGTATAATGTACATACCCTGTATAATTTTATGGTCATATAATCAAAATTAGGAGCAATTTTTTTTCCTCATTTAGGATCTCCAATGTGTACCTTTGTAAACTAGACTCAATATGAGCTGTAACAAATTTTTTTCCTCATTTAGGATCTCCAATGTACACCATTGTAAATTAGACTCAATATGAGCAGTAATGATATTTTTCCCTCATCTAGGGTCTTCAATGTAATACATTGTAAGGCACTGGTATAATCACATTTTTCCAAAGGATCTTCAATGTAACTCTTTGTAAGCCTGCCAACTCCCACTCCTAGCACATTGAACTCAACTCTCTTTGGGAAATTTTCCCTCATTTGTTTTTTCTTCACTTGGTGAAGGGGGAGAGTGTTATAAAGACTCATGGAGTATATCCATTAATATTCAGGTCTTTATAACTGTCTCTCATAACTGCCATACATTGGCAGAAAAGAAAAATGATTTATTGCCAAAAAAGGCGATGCACGCCAAATCTGGTGTATTGAGCCTGTATTGCGCAGGCGCGAAGTAGAGCTTGGCGCAGGTCAGGCTAGCTTCGAAAAGTAGCGGGAGACAGCCCTTGGACGTGTAGGAGGTTGGTGACCTTTTCGGAGCGTGTGTTGAGTATGGAGCGAGGGGCATGGCATGGCTTGACTGTATACAATTAAGTATCCCCTTTTTTTATTATGTTTAGTTAAAATAAACTTCTTATTTGCTCCTTAAACCCCTTGTCTGTAATTTAATTTACTGTAGTAGTTATTGTTTCCTAGGTATGAATAATTTGAGTATTGTAATATGCTTAGCACGTGGGTCAGGCTATATGTAGGGTTAAGTATTTTCTTGCTAAGCTAAGTGCTGTTAACCTAAAGTAAATCTACTTAATCCATGTTACCTGAGACAACCTATCTGGGTTATCTTTAATGTCGCTTTGTTACTTGAAATTAATTCTGTAACTTAATACACAACGCATTTCATGTTTCACCTTTTTTGACTGGCTTAACTATTCGCTCATTTGCTACCACTTGTTCCGATACGGTTTCCCATTTTGGAGTCGTAATTCTCGGCTTCACAACAGTAATCAGATTATTTTATTCAAAAAACACAACGCAATTAAAGAAGACGGTTTTAATCAGGTAGTACAGTAAATGTCTTATATATATATATATATTGGCTATACACCCCAAATTTAGCTACCTCGATAGTAATCATTTAATGAATAAGATAAACAATTTAGTTATTGCGGAACATTCTCCAAAACATTAAACACCCATTAAATATGTAAATAATCCTTCTATTTTGTGATGCGGATAAGATAAATCTTTATAATATGGCAAAATATGCTGGGAAACTTTACCGTATTTTGGGTGATCCATTGCTTATTTACCTCAAATGTTTTCAAACAAACATTTTTGAAAGTATGAAAGGTATAATTTTGAGAGACAAACCACAGCATAAAAACATTAATCACTCTAAATTTATCACTCTGTGTTCTAAATTTTGTTAAATATCATATTCTACATTTAGACTAACTTTCCTCCCTACATCAAAAAATAAACAAAATAGTTATTTGAAATAAGAACAGTATGATTTTAAGTAAATTTCATTGCTAGAGATATGGTTATATAAAGCAAGATATTTAAAATTGTTTTTTTACTGGCACGTGTTAGGCATTTTTATATCGATGTAAATTTATATACTTTAAGGCACATTATTATTATCATATTATAATAGCAGACAAATCTCCAAGTCTTAAATATTTTTATATGCTCTTAAGAAACAGCTTATATTATTATTTACTGATATTGAAATTCATATGGTTATTTGGTTATAGAATTCTATGAACTAGATAGTTGTTGGCAGAATTCCCAGCAGTGCATTTGCTTTGATAATAATGAATGTAAATACAGCATTCGATATTATTCAGCCATGCTGCACATTTCGCATACAATGAATTTATATTAACTGAATATTTTAGAATTGCTCTAAAGCCACATATTCAAGTGAATTTTTCGTATTTCTCTTGTGAGAAAGATAATATCTCATGCATAATATTTAGATTTATCTGTCGGATTCAAATCATTTAGTAAGAGCATGAATTCAAAATTAATCCCAGTAGGATTATCTGCATTCAGTACACATTTACATCCGTTCTGTTCTCAGTATTTGGAAGTATAGAAACAAATGCATGAATGATCGGAGCAATGTATCCTAAAGAACATGTTTACTCATATTTATAGCAAAATATTTTGCACACAATGAAAAAAAAATTCAGTGTCTATAATGGATTTTATTTCTTCTGAGAAGTATTCTGGTTATTCCTACCTTACTATCTAAATCCCTGATAATTAATTACAAATTTTCCCCATGAATACTACTTAAAATTTTAAAGTTCAGAAAATAATGAAATTTTCTTTTTTTTTCATTACTCTTCATACATTAAAATTGGAAGATGAAATATTTTAGATTGTAATTGTTTTTAAGAGCATTAAACATTACCTGCCAATGAATTTTATTGAATTAAAATAATTTTATAATGTAACATATAAGTTACAATCAAATAATGTTATTTGGAGCATTTTTTACTAAAGTGAATTTCTGAAGATTTAATGGTTATATTAGTAAACCACATGTAGAAATTTAGAGTACAGAAACTGGGTAAAGAGAATTAATGCAGCATTTTAAATAGGTAATTAAAAGCTCTTTCGAATGAGGATAAGCACAGTAAAGAGTGATAGTCTGTGATTTGTTCATTAGAATAATTAGAAAATCTGAAGATTAGCTTAATTGTATTTGCAGAAATCAGTCATAACACTAGACTATTTCCAACCTATCACTCCATCAAGATTTTGACAGAAATTTTCTCTAGGGTTTACTGTTTTAAAAATTCTGTGTTAAACCTCTAACATTAGAAAGAATTTTTTAAGGAGATAAAACCCTGAAAGTGTGTCTAGTACATTACAATTTCTTTTGAAGTTTATACAGACTTCAATCTCATACACATACATTAATACATACCTATAGCTTTACAATCATTCGCTGTCAGCATAAATATCTAATTACTTTTAATTTAATGTCAAAAGTCTTATTTTCCGATTTTCTAAGGTTGTACTTGCATTCCAAAAACCCACATTTATTTCCCATGAGTCCAGACGTTGAGCTATATTTGGCCCGAAACCCTTCAGGTAGTATGCGTATTTTGATAAAGCTTTTTAGACCTGCAAAATGTTCACCATAGACATCAAAGTTACGAGAAAATGGTGCGTGTGCATGTCCATTTCCCTCTTATTTCTTAAGAGACATGGAGTCAAAATAATCGACAGACACTTAATCCACTCTCATCACTTCACGATAGTGAAACCAGAGATCTAATGTGTTAATAGGTGATATTACCAAAAAAAACCATTAAATTTTATCTCTCATTTTAATAGTTAGATGTAACAAAACAATTGGCTGGTTAGTTAAATTGGAACCTTAGTGTCACATTTTGGAACACCAACGTAATCCAAAGATATTAAATTCTGAAAACGTGCCTAGAAATTTTAACAAAATAAAAGAAAACGATTTCTTATACATTTATAATTTGACGATGAAATTTTTGAAGAAAAACTTTGATAAATTTCGTTTTTATTAAGAGTATTAATAAAAACGAAGCGTTTTAAGTATTTTATTTAGTTTTGATTAAGCATATTAAGTATCTTTTGTTTTTATTTGATCTAACGTCTTAATTTCAAATATATTGACACTTCCACCTCATTGAATATTTTAAATTTTTGTCTATTATACTGCAATTGTTTAAATGACCAAAGCAAAAAGTTTCAAAATAGTTTATTCAAATACCTAGAACAGAACAATGGTTTCTTTTTATACGTGACATAATTAAAAACTAAGCTTGATTTAATGCATTCAGATTAAGAATTGTCAAAAATATGATTTCGTAATAAATGTAGTTCTTGTATGGTAATAAATTTCCTGCCTTTATGCCTCAGTTTTTAAAACTTTCTACATTTCCCGGCCACGAAATCATCATCACAGCCCTCATTTGCAGACTTAACGAATAAGCACGCATTGCATATGAAACATTATGGCAGGAAAGGTTGTAATCACCTATATGTTGCTCTATTGAGAAAACAATGTAGTAAGACAGAATGTTTTAAAGCTAATTACATAAAAGTAAAAAGTTAGAAGTTATCTCTTTCATTATTACTGTGTACAGGAAATTGATTTTACGTACATAAATCGTCAGAAAAATATGTGTGCCTAATTTTAAAATATCAAATTCAAACGAGTATTTAATAACTTATCAATGTATGATTCGACAGAAACAGCACAGAGAGAAATTATTAGGTAAAATTAACATTTACAATCATTACTAGCACTGCTTGTTATTATAGGTGTATTGAAATCAGAATTAATAACTGCACCTTGAAAAGTAACAACAATATTTAATTCATACAATAGTTTAAACTTTCACCAATGTATATATTTACACCAAGATTCTTAGAACACAAGTAAACGTAAATGAAAAAAGCTGTTTAAAATATAAGTCCTGCCTCAGGAGATGAATTTAACTAAAACTCCTATTAAGAATGGTAATGATCATGGAGTATATTAACTTTCCATGGTAACCTCTATAAATATTTTCATTTTTATTTGCAAATAATATATTTTTATTCAATTTAAACAAGGAATTTAAGAGGAAATATATGCTGAATATAAATGCACTAAAAGGTCCTGATGTTTTGCTCTTTTAAAATTGTTTCCTTTTCCTTTTTTTATTATGTTTTAGCTGATGGAATGAAAATAATTTCTTAATTTTAGGACTCTTCAAAGAGAGGAGAGAGACTAAATCAACATCTTTCTATCCAAATAAAGTGATCTCTAAGACTAGAAAGATTTATTCACCAATCTTTTACAGAGTATCATTACTGCTCTCATATAATCTATTCGCATTGAGGTCTTGAAAAACTATCCGTACCTTATTTGCGTTGAATAAATGTTCTTCTGATTGGTAAGAAAGGTATAAATGCTGAAAATGTTGAATTTAGGCTTTTATCTTTTATCGATGCCCTTCACCCAGTATTCCTAATTATAAATGCACCATACAGAGGCTGTTCGCAAATTTTTTAGACGATTTTGGTAAGCGGTAATAAAAAATCATTTGCTGCAAAAGAAATAATTGCAATTGTACTATGTTTTCAAAAGTCAAAATTATCGTCTGCGGCTTGAAAGTTTTGTTTTTATTCAAAATGACGTTTTTAACAAAGCAGTGGTTCGAAGGCTACATTTATGCTCTTTCCGAAGAGAAATATGCATACTCCGTTATCCAAAAACGATGTGAAAGTCATGGTTTTGTGATATCTAAAGCGTCGATAGGTAATATCGTCAACAACAAAGGAAAAAACGTCAAATTGGAGCCTCAAGTGGGACAAAAATTCGAAACAATTATCAAAGGAAAAAACGGACATCTTCGACTATTGCAAAGGTACGTTGTTTAATGTTAAAAGAAAATCCCCCTAGTCAAAGGACAGTTGCAAAATCATTAAAATGCTCGGTGTCCACTGTAAACAAAATGATAAACGTTGATTTAAATCTTAAGAAAGCGAAAAAAAGCAATGTGCATCGTCTTCTTCCAAATCATATCGCTGAACGCAGGACACGCTGCAGAATTCTATATGAGAAACACTTATCCAAAGAAAAATGGAAAACAATCGTCACAATAGATGAATCATGGGTGTATTTAAATGATTGCAACAAAAAAAGAGCCATTTATTATCATAAAAGGGGAGAAAAACATTTAAGTACATGGTTCAAATAATCGAAAGAAAGTTTTTCTAAGGGATTCATGATTGTTGCTGGTTTTTCTTATAATGGCAAGTTAAAAATAAAGAGAGTGGAAAAAAATGTCAAGATTAACTCCAAATACTATCAGGAACATATTTTATCGCCAATTTTTCTGAATGAAATACTATCGTTTTACCCACAGTGCCATCAATCTTGAGACTCCATCAGGACAAAGCTAGCAGTCACACATTAAAATCCACTGTAAATTTCCTAAAAGAAATGGAATAAAAAACTGGTATCAAGGCCATACCCTTCACTGATATCCCTACTAAATCTCCCGATGTATCACCTATGGATTTTTGTGCTTTCGGACTTTTAAAATCTGCATTATCCAAACGTCATCCCAAAACCCTTACAGGACTCTGGAAAGCTGTTCAGGAGGAATGGGATAGAATACCTCTTCTGACACTTCAAAAGGCATTATTTTCCTGGAAATTGCGGTGTCGAAAGATAGTTCAGAATAAGGGATGTCAAATAGAACATTGAAAACCCAATAATTTTATGTAATTTAGTTTTGTGCATACAATATACATCGTCTAAAAAATGTGTGAACAGTCTCTGTATATTGAAATACAACGATTTGCAACAGTTTTTTAATTGTATAGTAATATTGCTACCAAAACTATAGTTTTAAGATTATCATAGATCTGAGGATTAAAAACTATATTAAAAACTGCATTCTATGAAAAAAACGGGGAGTGTTTTAGTAATAGATTTTAAATTCGATGATTTCTTAATTCACAGTTTCGAGTAATTGAAATTAGCATTAATAAAAATTTTTATCTACGGAAAATTTTTGAATATCATATTTTTCTAAAAAAAATTCTTCGTAGTAATTTACGCTGATGGTGGGAGTTTAAAAACACCGTTCACTACATTGTTTTCCAATATTCTAGTAATATATTTTGGTTTCACCTCACATATAAAAAAATCTAATAACTCCTTTCTTAAAATTCTTCTTAAAAAAAGTTACCTTCTAGCGAAAGTTTCACGTTCACATGCCTGTTTAAATTCGTAGCAACTATGATTATTTCATTAATCGCTTAACAGCTCTTCTGAGTTTCTTGTGAAATACTTTCTTTTTAACTTTGATAAAATTTAGATGATTAATTTTGGTATAAGCCTCGCTTTCCTTGTTTTGAAGAAATAGTAAAAGGTAATATTGTTTAAGTAGGTTTATAGCGTGCAAGACTTTAACATCCGGTAAAAACAAAAATTATTAGAAAGATTATGCTCGTTATTTATTTACCGTGAAATGACTTTTAACAACGGCATAAACTGATTATAAAAGTTTACAAATTTATTGACATTCAAAGCCTATTAACATTTTTTTCCACTCTCAGAATCAAAACATCAAGAAGACTACTTTGTATGAGTAATAGATATGTATATTGTTTATATGATTTCAAAATGAAAGGTTGTCTTCGAATATAAAAATGGAATAATAATAAAAGATAACGACTTAAATATCTTTCGATAATGTCAACTGATGTACAAGACTAATATTGGAATCTAAATCCTTTGATATTATCTCATAGATTATCACACACACGAGGATGCAACGGCGAGACTAAAATTAACGGACAATAATCTTCCACATTATGCTAACCTTTAGTTTAAGGGGCATTATATATATATAATATATATATATATATATATATATATATATATATATATATATATATATATATATATATATATATATATATATATATATATATATATATATATATATATATATATATATATATATAAATATATATATATATATATTTATTTATATATATATATATATATATATATATATATATATATATATATATATATATATATATATATATATATATATATATATATGTATATATATATATATGTATATATATATATATATATATGTATATATATAAAGTTTTTTCGTTAGCACACGTTTACCATTTGCTAAAAAACTATGAAAACACGTTGGGGAATTAGATAACCTTCTACTAAAGAAGTATTAACAGAGCTAGGCACTTTGAGATTTTGAAGGAGGTAAAGTAAGTGAGATCTAACCTATTAACACATATGATTGTGGTATTTCATCATCGCTTTGCAAATAGGTGAAACCCCCGTAAGTGACATTATTATGGAAATAATACAAGTAGGAAATACAGCCACAGAAACGCAATCTAATAGACGAAACTTACTAAGGACAGTAACCGTTGGGTGCCAAAGAGGGTTGGTTCTAGGTTATCATATGCACTGTGTTGATAGAATGCAAACTGATTTTCAAAATTACCGTAACGTCAACACAATGTATGGAGCTATAGTCGTTCTGTTCGAATAGCTACCCAAATTCAAAGATTTGCGTGATGAATGCTGATGGCAGATTAAATTCCCCCCTCTCCATGACGTGGAAAAATGCAAAATTGAATGGTTAATTTCTCAATCTTACTTAAGCAGTCCGTTCTGACGGCGAGATATAAATCAGAGGAAAAATGCGTGACTGCATTTTAGATTCTCATTGCCGACGTAACTGAAATGACTTTAGTTTAATGAATATACCGAAACTCAAGAGTAGGAGTCATTTCGGATGTAAATGAACAACAAGTTGGTTTGGTTTGATGTCATTTACAAATATAATTTCATGTTGGGGTTTAAAAATACAAGTTTCTTTGACGATTGAAAATTTAGTTATTTGTCGTAGATTATAAGTTTTTCATATACATGCTTAAATGTAAAGCATTGCCTGAAAGCCCAGTTTTAACTTACAAGAATCAATAAAGTGTACAAACCACTTGCATAAATATTGCAGCATCCATCAAATATGACTCATATAATTCAAAAAACCATCTAAAATGCCTTAGTTTGTCTATAAATAGTTTTACAATCAGGACCTTGACCAAAATGGGCTCATACAACTCTCCAACTTATATACTATTCGGCCACACTTAAATTAACTATTTACGACTACGTACACTCTGCCGCCATGCTTTGACTTTCCTCGACCCAAAATAGCACTCTTGAACTCGAAAAGAAATGATTTTGCATAACACTGAGATTCTGCATACTACTTCAGGAGTTTCAAATATAATATACGAGACAGACATTAAGACAATTTTTTAGCCATAAACTCCAGTCAAATCCTGATTTTTTAAATTTATTTTATAAACTCATGCTTAATTTTTTTATCGCTGCTATATTTCTAAGCCACCAAATATTTTTTAAGTTCTTAGGGGAAAATATCTTTACACGGAAATTGATAAAAAAAAATATGACGAAGAAAAATATGACTAGGACAAGAGAAAAAAATAATCAGGATGACAAAAGATTGAGAAGTTATTAAATTATCTTCATCCATCAGTTGTTTCTAGCGGTTTTTAATTATGTAATTCGTATTAAGATACTTCAGAGCGTTCTGTTGAACAATAATTTTTTAAAGTTAGTTATATACTGTACTTCTGAATTTTGGAATTGAGAGGTAATTTTTTTCATTTGCATTCCAATTTTTTTCCCTTTCCGTGAAACTGAATACTATCATTCGTGTTATGATCAAGTGAAAAATGACTAACGTTTGCAAAAGATATACGTCTACAAGTAGTTATGATACCACTCCTTTACATATAAACTAATTTTATTTAAACTACGTTAATTTTCCATATAAGGCAGTGGTTCCCAACTCGTAGAAGTCTGCGGATCACTAAGCCAGAAATTGAACCATGAGTGGACCCCCACCACACACACACCCTTGACTTGAGGGGACGGACCTTCCGGGGGGATATGGAGGGTATAGAATATCCCTCAGGCAAAAGGGATACGGGATTAACGTATTAATACTCACTTTCTGTTTCAACAATGTTTTCAACCTTTAGAATTACCCTAAATCCTTTAAACATGCATTGGTTATCCTAACATTACCCTAACATTTAAACATACATAGGTTGGGAAAATTATTTTGTATCATATTCAAATAATAAATTAATTATGTTAAACTTTTAAGAAATTTTAATTCAACACCTGATAGTCATCGGATATATTCGGCCCATCTAGTAGTTCAATGAAAATTGCTTTCAAAATTCCCATTTTTTTGGTAACTTTTTTATATGTGGTGTTGAACCACCCCCGAGTCTCTCACGGACCACCGGGTGGGAATCACTACTATAAGGAAAGAAAATTCCGCCAACAGTAAGTACATAATAGAAAAGGGCGTATGTGTGGAAGAAATATTTTATATTTCTGTGACTGAAAGACATTATCGAACCATCGTATCTGATAACCTATTATACTCCTTTCCTCATCCTAAAATTTGAATTATTCTAATCGTTTTGATATTCAGTGTAAGGTATTTGAAATCATAATTTAAGAAGTGGAATAAAATAGCGAGATAATAAGTCGTATTACTGCCGGTAAACTTTTAAAACATAATACATGCATTTTGATATGCCAAGCCAAATTAAATTTTTTTTCTTATGAATAAAAGATTATTATCATCGAAGTCTACGGGAGATGTTCAATGCAGTCTAACTTCCGATAAATGAGTTAATGATTAATAATCGCTGTAATATTAGAACGCAATAATTTTGAAAATAAAATAAATCTCTTCGTTATCTCAAATAAAATAAAAAAACGATTATAAATTTTACTTTAACCTAATCATCCTGACACTGCATAATATGAGTTAAATTCAGGTAATCTCTTTATTATACAAATCAATTTTTCGAAGCTCAATAAATTTAAGTCAAAGAAGTCGATTTTTCTCCCATTTTCTTATATTTTTAACTCTATTGATTGGATTTGTTAGAAAAAAAATAAAATTTGCCTTATTTAACGTGATGTATTCTAACGAAATGCATTATTCGCAAAACTTCAAGATGTAATATTTTTAGTAATTAGAGTTTAGACTAAAATACAAACGTTTACTTCACGCAAATTTAATACAAGACCCATGATAATGTAACGTAAAAATCACTGGAAGAAGAGAAAATGCAAAAAATCGCACATCGAAAAAATAAAATTTTAATTTTTTCAAGAGCAATCGATTTTTATAATTTGCCAATTGGACTTGTTTCTGAGAAGTAGTGTGTCAGTGATAAAAGCTTTTAAAGTTTTTGATTAGGTAAGTAATTACTAAGCCCATGTTTAGCTTGGAATGAAAGTTATTTTAAAATGAATATTTGTGTATTTACCTATCTTGAATCTCTAAAGCCAAACATCTGTTTACTGGGTATGAACTGTTTGGGATTTATCTACTTGAATATACAGATGATGGCAGGCCCTGATTTTCCATTAGGCCCAGTAGGCCCCCGAATGTTGCCTCCCCCCCCCCCCCCGCCACAAAAAATTATTTTAAAAGAAAAAAAAGAAAAAATTCCTAATTCAATTTTTTTATATATATCCTTTTAAATTTGATTGATTGGTTCATCATATGTATAGTTATATATAGATATATAGTTCATCATATGTATGTCATAGTGTATATAAGGGATTAAAAAGTTTTTCTGGTTGCATTGTATTGGTGTTTTAATGATGAAGTTACTATGTTGTATTGCTTTTTATTATTTCATAATGCTCTAGGCTTCTATGCTTCAAATAGCCAATTCTTGGTAAAATGGTACTTTCACAATGATTCATGATTATTTTTTTTGTGTGTAAATTTTGGAAACTTTACGCCCACATTAGTATTAGGGGCCCACCCATCCTATAATCATATTATAATCTGCCTATAATCCTATATGTGCCTATAGTCAATAAATTTCTAAATCGGGTCCTGGATGATGATAGGATAAAGTATATAAAACCTTAAAACTATTTCTTGAAATAAAGGTTTATGAATCGGATCGAGCCTGTTTAGTTAAAAGTCAAATATATTTCCGTACATTTTGCATACTTTCTTACTCTATTCCTATTAATCTATTCTCATATTTCTTAAAATTTTATTTTTGATCGAATGACAAAATTTAATGAAATATTTGATTTACTGATTCTCAGTTTTATAGCTCAAGAACTGGTTAAAAATATCCCTAGAAAATCTATAATCGATATCTAAAAAATTAAATAAAAAAAAATGCATAATAATCTCTTCGACATTTTAGATATGAGCTTCATTTATTAATGGGTGTAAAATATAGATTAATTTGAATTCTTAAAACTACCATGTTACAAATTAAAATATAGTAACTCTTACTATAATTTTGCAGTTAAACTATATACTTCCTATGAACGTGCATAGATCCGCTTTGCAAGCTTAACCAATAGATGGCGCCAGTAAGACAATTGAATACTCTAATAAAGAGTTTGAAATTGGATAACTTCAATGTAGCTATTTGCTACTTTTCATTGCTGTAAATTCCAACTTTCTAATGCTGGAAACTTTTAGTTATGAATACCTAAGTGTATGAGTAAAGCAGACGTTAGCAGAAAGAATTTAAAAAACTTATAAAATTGAAAGAGGATAAGTTGAAAAATATATAATGCACAAATGTTTTAATTCCAATGTGTAACAATTTCGCTAGAATGCAAAATGAGATTACTAAGCATTCGTATTCTGTGCGAGAATGATGGAGAATGATATCGGATAATGTTGAGAGAATGAACGTCTATGATCAATCAAATTACGGTCATCAAGCAAATTCGACCTCTTCTCCCCACATCACTTCAGATTCTGTCCCATTCGCAGATATTAATACTTGATAAGCTAGTCCGCTCTTAGTATTAATATATGATGAGAAATAGCTATACCATGGCCTGAACATTAAGTTTTATCTGTCGTGCAAAGATCATGGCAGAGGAAAAAAAAGTTAGCACAATTTATTTAAACCTCATTTTAAATTTCAAAATCTAGGATTAAATGAGTTATACTGTCAGCAAAATTATTCGCCAACGATTTCCTTTAAAATATGGGTATACAGTCAGAATCATTTACATAATACAGAATATTTTACTCATATCCACTACTTTTAAAGGCAAAAAGTGAACCAAAACTTGAAGGTGGCAAATCAAACTTATGCTTTTTTTTTCTAAAACCTTATTACTTCTTCATATCAATTTGTTTTATCTCGTATATTTCTAACAACAAGTTAAGCACAATACATTCTAACCCGAGAATAAAAATAACTGGTTATATACACTCTTATGTAAAATACAGAAACATTGTATAAAGTTCAATGACTCACGCAATTAAAGGCATAAAAATGTACCTAACATCATGATAATACACACATCAATTCCAGTGCTTCCAAAGGTAATGAAAATACTTGTGACAAGTTCTTTCCGGATTTTTCATAAGTCAACTTTTTTTGAGCTCCGATTTTATCTTAGAGGAGGAAAATGAGCCGCCAGACAGTAATTCGGGGGTTCCTTATCATGTTGCAACTCAGGTATTTGATGGGGCTAGGATCGATCTCACTACGATCTGTCGAAGCTATGGATAATTCTGGAGTATGAAATACATGTCACATATCCTATAGAGGACGATTAGTTCAAACTGATGCCTGAACTTTGTGAAATTTACTAGTGACATTCTCGAGTTACCGATACACCCACTGGAGTAAAAGTTTGATGTTATCGTAGCTCTGTTGCAGTTAAAAAATCTTACATTGCCTATTTCTTCGATATTTGAATGGAGTCTTTTATGGGTATATGGTGACTGATTATCTCATACGATCACTTTGTAACATGATTTGTGCATCATATTACAGATAACTTTTTCCATCTTCTGCCATAATTCTAAAGAGACAAAATCTGTACGTCCAGTTTAAAGAAAATTGCCAGAGTTTGAGAGATATAGCTCCAGTGTAACATTAGATTTTCAATTACTCGGATACTTTCGTAAAATGGAGAGAAACATTTGGCTCAGAAATTGATGGTCCCTCAGATGTATCCTGAGATGTATGAAAAGAATATGACTCATGTTAGTGGATTTTGGAAATTGTACGGACACACCCATGGTGTCTCTCAAAGGGCGCAGGGAAACTGTTCCTCTGGTACATGACAGTTAGTGCAACCAGCAATCACATCATCAATAGATTCGGTAATTAGTATTGGATGCCATTTCCTCTCCGCAGCACCAAAGTTTGTGTCAAGACAAACCACAGACATGTGAAGAGTAACAGAAATGCTCTAGTGTCGATGGTTCTTAAGACGACTATTAAAGTGACTCCACTATAACACGGCATGCGTGCTGCTTGAACCAAACAATCATAACTAGAATCCAACTAAGTTAGAATAATTTTCAGCAATGAATTCTACGTATTTTCAGAAAACAAGGGAATTAATCAGGAGGATCAGGGGACGAGATAGCATAACTCTCCTAGAGAGTGCCATTGGAATTACAATAGGATTAGTTGCATGGGGATTGATTGCTTCAAAAATCTTACCTCCTGTGCTACCTCAACACAGAGACTAACCTGACAGTGACACGCCTGATAAAATATTACAACTCATTCTACTTATTTTATCACCGAGACAGGTGCTATTTTTCAAAAGGATAATACACCCGGTCATCCAGAATCGAGAAATGCAGGTTAGTTCTTAAGTAAGCCTCTACGCATCTGTCAATATACATTGATATCCTACATCTCCCAACTTTTCTCTAGTCGTTAAAGAGTGATAAGTGTTAAATCCCTGTTGAGGACCATCAAACAATATAACGTTCTAAATAGCGGAACTGACTGGATTTCTAGGTTTGTTTCCATTTCTTTTTAATACAACTAAATAATAGACAACAAGCAAATTTACCTACCAGTACTATCCTGACTTTCATCCTTCGGCATGATTATAATGCTTTGAGTCCTAATATTCCTTCTGAAGATATTTTAATATTGTTCATTTCGCAACAATTCCCCCGTATAAATTTCGTTGTATAATATAATGTTTTTTTTTTTTTGGTCAGTGACTACTTTATGCAACAAAAAAAATGCTCATTGTTTTACAAAACGTTTTCCCGTTTCTGAAGTAAAAACATCTCCTTTACCCAAAGGATCCCAGAATCATTGTTTATAGGTTTTAATTTTAGTAGCTTTGATTATGATAGCATACATTAAAACAATTAATCTACTCAACCCAAAAATACGCTGAAGTAAAACGTACTATTTTAACAGGATAATAATGAAATACATGGAAATTTCAAGCATTAAATTGATACAGATAATGAAGAGCGAGTTGAAATTTGTCAGAAAGAGTCAGAAACAGAAGAAAATATAATGAGATGAGGAGGCCGTACTTCAGGAAGAAAACATTGTTTTCCCGGGAGAGATAAAGAAACGAAATTGAAAAAAAAATCCATCTATCAAAAGATTACGTTTCAGACGCTAGCGATGCCC
The DNA here is from genome assembly GCA_907164885.2 of Dolomedes plantarius. Lineage (NCBI taxonomy): Eukaryota > Metazoa > Arthropoda > Arachnida > Araneae > Dolomedidae > Dolomedes > Dolomedes plantarius. The sequence continues at coordinate 73,178,874 of OU015494.1, read as the reverse complement.
AGATTTATTCAAAAATTTCAAATCGTAACAAATGCGGGAAAAGCGACGCAAACTCCTTAGGGATGCTGTAGTTGCCTTATATGCGATGACATTTTGAATATTTTTATTCAATATTCAAATCAGTATATTCATAGCATCAAAACGTCATTTTGCCTTGAGACGCAAGTTCTTCATAGGGATCTGGAGTAGGATCTGGAGTTCAAAAAGTAACAGAAAAAAAAATTAGAACAATGGGGGCTTTATGGGTAAGGCATTCAAACAGTCTGTCACGCAATGAATATATATGTATATATATATATATATATATATATATATATATATATATATATATATATACTGTTTAAATGCATTATGCGGTGTTTTAATTTAACGATAGAAGGACTCTCGATAAAAATAAAGAGGAAGATAATATATTTTTTCCAACATGACAGGCACTTGTATTATGAGGCAAGATAAAATAGTTTTGCAAAATATACAAAATTGCAGAATATTTAAGAGACCTATAATGTAGGTAAAAACTTAACGAATGAGAAGACACTGAACATATCTTGAAGACGCTGCCACTCAAAACAACATATAACCAGTTGTAAAAGTATGGGATCACTTGCTAATTCCCTATCGTTTTACTTATTGTTTTACTTATCGTTTTACCCTATCGTACAATTCAGAAATGCCCGACGGGTTGCAGTCAGAAAGCGCAGCCGTTACTCTTTTTTTGACAACGTTAACCGATCAAGACAAAACATAGCTAAAACAATGATTATACCTATACTTGATTAATATATGAGGTACGACTCAAAATGTCTCTTATGTTGGAAAGTTTTACGCAAGTGAGATTCTATAAAAATTGACATCAAAGATAGATAGCCAATAGACTTATTTTTAGGTTAAAAAAGTTTGAAAATTGTGTTTCACGTTCTTAAAATTATGTATGAATTTAGCATCTTAACAACATAAAGATAAATCAATATATCCAGAGCCTAGAGATAAAAAAATCCTTTATTCAGTTTCAAAATAGTACGAAAGGTAATGTAGACGTCTCACAGATAAGTTTATTACGCACTACAATATTGAAAAAAAAAACTCTATGCCTTTCGCTAATGGTAACAGTTAATTCTATGTGCATCGAATGATGCTGAAAAATCCTATTTCACTTAAAATATGTGTAACTTTAAAAGTGTTTTAAAATGGCTCTTTTAGGCTCTTTTCGTGTTCATGAATCATAACAGGAATAAAATGAATAAATTTACCTAAACAAGAAATTTAAACATTTCGCTTATTTCAAAATACTTTTCAATAAAAAGGAATATGTGTTTTGATCATTTAGATATATTTAACTCTCTTTCGTTAGGGTCTACACCAAGTCTAAAGGTAGAGTTAAAAAAAATGTTTTTATATTTGGGGGAAAAACTTTGGTTAAATCTACTCAAGATGGAGAGATCCCCTCTATCATTACACGTCTTATTAAATCGATGCCACCTCAGATTAATCGCCAGTTACTGTGACAGTCATAGCTATTCGGTATGAACATAAGCCTTTCAACTAAATAAACAATGTTTTAGTTTTGAAGATCGAATCCTTACTTATTATTTGTGCGTTTATTCCTTACAGAAATTAGTGCATTTATGTAAAAAATATATTTAGCATACTATTAGATATCCTCTGATAAGCTCCATGATCATTCTGTATAATTTGTTTTCGTACATAAAATTTGTTGTATGAATAAAAATATATTTTTAAAATTTTTCCTTACGAGGAATTTTTTCATTGTATGTATTTGCATTGCATGATAGAATTAAGATTTTTCCTATCCCTAAACTTTCCTAAATTATTGATTATTTTTATCCCTAAAAACTGCTCAATTCATATCTTGACACATAAAATCCCTAAAGCAGCAACAAAAAATATATTTAATAAATGGGAAGCAAAGTACACAATCAATTTTTAATTTTTTCATTAATTAAGGTATAAATTGTAAAATTCATGAATCTATACACCCTGTCCAAGTAAAAATCTAGTTCTACATAATACTTCATCAAAGAACTTTATAAAAAGTATGACCTAAATTCATTCATAAATGTACACAAATACATGACATATATAATTAAACTTTCAGGAAGTGAGCCCATTGAACTGCCTTGATTAAATTATGTTCAAAAGCAGTGATGAGGCTTCTTAATCAATTCATACTCACATTATTTAGAATTGAATATTCGAGATAGAGTCAGAATCTAGGACATAATTAACAGCCGTCAATTGAAACTGAAGGATCCTAATCTTAAATGCAAAATTTATAAACTCTCACCCAAAATAATTAAGATATTTCATTCCATTACTTCCGTCAGTATAAATACATTATACGCACAAATACAAGCTTTCATATCAGCGTATTAATATTTATTTTTCACAGCACATATATTTTAAAAGAATCAGGATTATATTTTCAATATTTACGAGCCACATTATTGAAATTATTAGGCAGGGAAATTTGATCTACGCTACAGTTATACAGTTACTGTGGTAATTATTAAGCAGTTTTATTAATGATATGTTAGAATAGAAGTATATGATATTGGAAAAGTTTATTTCACTACAAATATATCGTTTTAATTACATTTTGAAATGAAAATTTAGATACCCTAAAGCCGAATAAAGCATGGCTACAATCAATTATATTAATGTCATACTAAATTTTAATTCTAAATATTAGACGTCCTGGTGTTGAAAGCACACTTTTCTCCGGTTTTCCTGAAATTGTGTTTAGTATTAGATTCTTATGCAGGTCCTAGCTGAAGTCCTTAAAACATACTTTAAACTTGCCTTATTTTGAATGAAACGTTTCGAGAGAATTAGAAATGTTTATAAAATTTCCAGGAACAATTGCAGGCAATGTTTATTTTTGTTTGTTTTAAAACCTTCCCATTCGGCGATAGTTATTGATATTCAGTGGGGGGGTAAATGAATATTCTGGGTAATTACAGAAAACATTTAAGAAGTTCTTATAACACAACAAAGGTACAATATTAATTACTTCCATTTTACATATTATTAAAATTTTCATTTTTCCTACCCAAAATCAGTATTTGAATATTTAACAGTTTGTAGGCAAGGAACGTTATTTATTTTATGTTAGCATTTCCGAAACAAATTTAATTTAATCAATAAAAAATTTTAAAATTTTTCAAGATTTTTGTTACGATTTAAAAATAATACGAAGTAGAAAATATTACAAACCAATCATATGGTTTATGGGCTGTAGAAGTTTATCAAATTAGCTCTCTTATCACTTACACCAAAACAAAAAATATCCTGACATTACAGAGTTTTAAATAAAGTCGCTTTAATTAAAAGTTGCTTTAATTAAAATTTCAGTTCAGTGTTGGCCTATCACTGATCTCCTTTATATTCGGCACGCTGTTAGGCAGTCTTTTATATTATGTGGTTTGTGTTTTGGGTAGTTAACTGGACACTTTGGCTGTTAGTTCCTACAAGGACAAGTGGTGTGTTCACGACAGGGTTTGCGTATTCCTTGTAGACGGGCTCCTATAGACGGGCTTTACGTAGCCTCGTTTGGAATCCAGAGTTCTGGATTCAAGACGGGCTTTACGTATTTCTCGGCATGTTTATCACATTTGCGCCATGAAACCACTGCTGAAAGAACTTATTATGATAATATATGTAACCATTGCTGGAACACCACAAATAGAGTACAATTGTCTAGACCCTCTGTGTGTGTTTTGACTTTTTTTCCTGACGTCTATAGTAACCATCAGTCCAAGATCACATTATGGATCGCTGCCTCAAACTATCATGCAACCATTCTCTATACGCTAGAACAGCAATTAAAGCGCACAGTTGTCTAGAACACCTGCGTACGTCTCGACTTTCCTCCTAACTTTTATAATAGTCACCTGTCCAAGATCATCACCTTCGTAAACTATTACGCAATTTCCAAATTTCACTGATAGAAAGATACACGGAGGAAAATAGCATTTTCCAGACATTTGTCATGGTCTACAGTGACAGTGACCATCCCATCGGAATAATGCCAAGGAAAAGTGGCTGCTTAAAACTTGATGTCATTGCTCGAGTTACATATTTCATCAAGCTTTGGTACAGGATGTCCGTTATTGCTCCTCTTTAGGCATTATCTGTGGCTTGTGTGCAGCAGCTAGGCCTGGAGTTTTTACTCACACAGATCTATATACACTGTCAACCCGTTAGCATTAACACATGTAATATCTCTGAAAGTTTAAGTGATAGTAGCACCAAAAAAATAATCTTAAGGGGATGGTGGACTTTCAAATTACAAAAAATCGAGCAAAAATTGGAATTTTTGGGGGGGATGTATTAATATTTTAAAAACATGTAAATATTGGAATGAAATGCATTTAAAATATGTAGTGAAAAGTAAAATGAAAACTTGGTGGCTTTACAAAAGTTAGTATTAAAGGTAGGTGAAAAAACATGTTTTAAATGTATTTTTCTCAAAATGAGTAATTTCCAGATTTGAAAGTCTTTAAAATGCTCCTCGCGTCATAATTTTTGACGAAAGTTTATGAAATTTATAATAAAGACTCCTGTAATACATTAAAATAAAGTTATGTATCCATTTTAGGATTCGAGGTCATTAAGGTTATCAAGTTTAACTTAAGTGTACAAAAGTACAAAAATTTCAAGAAAATTTAGAGTACAAGCATAAAAATATTTCTTGAAAATTAACTATTCAACGAAAGTACAAAAAAATACATAATAGTTATACTCTGTTCAGAAAGTATTTATAAGCAATATAAATGCAAAATTAAGGGGAAAAGTTTAAAATTGAGTCGCAAGGAGCATTTTAAAGAAGGGTAATTTAATTTCAATTTTTTAATTATAAAATTTTTTAAAAAAATATCTATAAAATTTTATAAGGTGTTTAATATTGTTAGACTTTAATGAATATATAAGCAAAGTTTCATATCTCTGTGGCAAAAATTTCAAAAATCGTTGTGAAAGGTCCACCATCCCCTTAACACAATTGCTCTTATCCCAAGAACTTATCGCAATTAGGGTAGTTTTACATATTTCATTCACATTTTCAGATTATCAGATTATGGCTTTTTATGAACGATGATGTTATTTTTAGAGTGCAATATATGATATGTACAACAATTTTATAAAAAAAATTATGTGACAGTAAATTATTTTAGGGTGATTATATTTTTCATTTTCAGCCTTAGTATAATAAATGACAAGTACCATTCAGAAAAAATTTATTTTTCCGTGAAAAAGAGAAGAAATGGGGCTTAAAAAGCTAACTATTATTACCTAATTTAAATATCTTATAGAAATATGAAGTATTATAATCCGCCGCATTATAAAATAATTTTTACCAAGTTATACATAAAAATTTGAAATGAAATATAAAAAATTACAAAATTGGGAGAAAAAAAGAGGATTATGCAATTCATATTATTTGAGATTAAAATTAAGTACGGGCAAAACTATAACACATTATATAATAATTTTTATAAAGTTATACATAAAAATTTGAAAAGAAATATAAAAGGTTTCATAAAAGAAATACACATTACGCCGATTATATCATAAGAAAAGATTATATAATTTATATTATGTGAAATTAATATAATGTACGGATAAAATAAATTCAGTTTTAAATATATTATCTAACCATATTATACGACAGAAAAAGAATGTATTTACATGTTTAAAAATGCCGAAGGTGTAATTTATATTCAGTAACTGTGATTAATTATAAGTCTGTAGTGGTAAAAAAAAAATATTTTTACAGACCTTGCTGCTTCGTTATTAAATGGGAAACAAATGGGAAAGTATATTATATATATATATATATATAACGGTACCTGGCTCTAAGTTTACAGATATTGAGGATGGATAGCAGAAATTCTCTTTTCTTTATATACGTACAAGAGACCGCGAATTTAATCTTCAGGGGTGAGAAAAATATTTTCTGAGACGTTGGATTTTTGTTGGATTGATAAGAAAAAACTTTTGCATTTCAAGTCATAATTGTTGTGGTTTAAACCGTTTCTTGCGTGTATGTCTGCTTACGAATAGAAAAAAAATAAATCTTTTCAATACCAAGATATTCCAGGTGTGGTTATATGTTATGAAATAAGTTAACATATTTTGAGTGATAAAATTTAATCGGTACTAGTTTTATGAAACCTTATTCTTTTCTTAATTCATTAGCCGAAGCTTTTCATCACACTGAAGATACTAGAATTATACCGTCATACGCATGAGATTGAATTTGAATATTATGAACCCTTTCTTTGCCTTATGAAAAGCAGTATTGAAAATTAGTTCTAAACGTTAATATTTGGAAATGAAGTAATTGAAAATACAAGATAAGTTTGAAACTGTACCATAAATTGTATAGAGTATGTAATATTTACGTAATTGCCTTGGTCTCCAGAATTATGATTTTCAGTGAAAAGACTTATTTAATCTTGATTTAATCTATTTTTCGATCTTTTTGAACTATCAAGTGCGTTTATTAATCTCTAAAGTCGACATTTCTCTGTAGTTTACTGGATAAGATCGACTAAATAAGCTGCCAACTATTACATCATGAGTCTAAGTCCGTTTATATACGCATATAAAATACAAGAAAAACTTATGATATACATTGGAACATTTTTGTTTCTCTTTATAATTTAGACGTACTTTGAAAATTATGAGATCGCTTGATATGTACTGTTGTATTGGAAATACAGTTTCATTTCTGTTTCACTTTGATAATATTTGAATAAATATTCTATGAGTTGATTATTCTAAAAAAAATTAGTTACTGAAAATTTAGTACTTCTTGAAAATTTTTTAACAAGTTTAAGCATCAAATCATATTAGTTACAGGTTAACATAAAAACGAATATAACATATTTCGTAGAGATTACGTCATAAAATCGCAAGAGTGATGATTCGTATTTTTCTTTAAATGTCTTTAAAAACATTTTCTAAATATCTTAATCTGTACCATAAAACTATTATATGCAAAACATTAGGAAGAGATTTTTTGAGTAGAAAAAGTTATGAAATGTAAATATCACGTTTCTAGGACCCATCAAAATAATTCATAGAAGATATGATTATATATACACACACTGGCCAAGGAATTAGAAACCTGTGAAAGTTTCTAAAATGCTTGCTTGCAGCATGCGTATGCAAAACCTGTTTATGACGTGGATGAAACGTCTTCAGAATGCTAGTATATGTAAGGTGTGCGACTGTATTTCACGATAAACGCAGTAGAATGAGAAAAACGACAGATCTTTCACCGTTTGAAAAAGGGCTTATTGTTGGAACCCATTTAACAGGAGTCACGATTAAGAAGACAGCATAACTCACTGGGTTCTCAAAAGCAGCCATTTCGAATGTGTTCAACATTTGGAAGCATAACCCACAGTCCTTGTCCGAAAGACGTAACTTTGTTTCGAACACAATCAACCAAGACCCTTTTTCGGCGTCGTCTCCGACTTATTGAACGGCAAAAAAGGGACAATATTGTACTTAAACAGGCAGAAATCTTCAACCAAGGTTCATCCCAACCGATCTCGGTGTGACCATGTGAACAGAATTGCAGAGGATGGGATTTCGTTGTCGGATGCCTGTGAGAAAACCTCTCATTTCTGTCTCGAATGCCAGAATTCATTTTCCGTAATGTCTCTAAAGACAAAACTGGACAAAAGAGGACTGGAAAAAGGTTATGTGATCAGATGAATCATGCTGTACCTTGTTTTGCACTGATGGAAGACGCCGATTTTGGCGAGAAACCTATGAAGCCATGAACCTATCTTGCCTTGTTCACACTGTGTAAGGGTCTGGTGGGAGTAGCATGGTTTGGTGCATGTTCTGCTGGTATGGAAGTGGTCCCCTGGTGTTCGTTGAGGGTAAACACACAACCATGCAATACCTGGACATATTGGCAGATCAAGTGCATCCTACAATGTTACATTTTTACTCTGCAGGTGACGGATATTTCATGAACGATAATGCAACTATACATCGTGCAAGAATCGTTCGAGATTGGTTCACAGAACATCAATCAGACTTCCACCAGCTTCCCTGCCCTCCGCAAAGCCCGGATCTTAATCCAATAGAAAATGTTTGGGACATGCTATAAATGCTCATCCGATAGAAATCTTCTCTTCCATCCAATTTACAGGATCTTAAGGTCTGTTTTGCCAATGCATGGTTTTCTCTGGACGTAAATGCACTCCAGAAGCTTGAATGGATGCCTTCACGAATACGGGCAGTTATGCGTGCAAAAAGAGGTCCAATAAAACATCAATCCTAGAATTCTAATTCATTGGCCAGTGTATATATTTATATATATATATATATATATATATATATATATATATATATATATATATATATATATATATATATATATATATATATATAAATTACAGTAAAAGTGATAAATCTTGTGATACATTTCTTTCATATATTGCGAATTAATCACACTTACCAGTGATTAAGCAAACACGCCAGTTCACAGTGTTAAACATGATAAATGTTAATCAATTAATCAAATTTACTGGATATTACACATAATCGGCAGTTTAAAATGACAAATTTGATAAAACAATGCATTATTGTCTAGTAACCTTTGTTTTAAGGAAATAAAAAAGCTGAAGTTTGCTGTAGCCAAAGTAGGAGATGCAGTAAAGATAAGAATACCAGATATGGGCAGAGCAAGACGCTATCATCGGAATATATTGGCAGTAATAATAGCTACTGAAAATACTGTGTAATAGCACTCGGAAACAAAGGGGGACTCCAGTTGTCTTTCCCAATTGTATACCAGAAACCAAATTGTGTTATGTGACGACCAATTTCTGAGAGTAGAAATTGTATGAAATATCACTCTGTCTCTGAGGGAGTACCCGAGAAAAGCATGTATCTTTCGGTCAGGAGTACCAAAGGATCTCACGTAAAGGAAGGTGTAGTTTGACCAAATGAAAATGCAATAAAATGAAAATTATGTCAATCAAAAGTCATGATACTTTTCCCATGTTTGAATGAGAAGTAAGAATTATTAGCGTTCTATATATTTCCCGACAAAATTTTTGATATTTTTTCACGCACGGTATTAATATTTGCTAAAACATATTTTTCCTTCATTCCATATAATCATTAAATTCTCCTAATATTAATAAAACAGGAAATGCGCTTTTGTTTCATTTATTAAAATTAGTTTAAATCCATAAGTTACTTTATTAAAGCAAGAAAGCAACAATATATATATATATATATATATATATATATATATGTGTGTGTGTGTGTGTTTGTGCTTCTTTGTTTCTTTGTGTGTGTGTATGAGAGTAAGTAAGTAAGTATATTTATATTATACAGGATTTAACACAAATGATAGAACGCCTATGGCTTTCATAAGTATATTCAAATTAAAGGACTGCAACACACGAATGTTGAAACGATTTTACGTACTAAATAGAAATTTTTAGGTTCTTCAAACTGTTGAATCCAATCTGTTAAAAAATAATTTTAGTTGATTATTTTTACTATAAAACACAGGTATGAAATAATGATAATAAAAAAATCATCGGTCATTTTTTTCTTAGTGATATTAAAATTATATAAAGCCTCTTAGGAAGGTTTTATATTTTGTTGAGTTTCCGTCAACTTTTAAATCATGATATATCTTTTATTTATTTATCTTGCTAATTAATTCTTCTAATCTTGTATTACTAACTGCATTCGTTGTTTTGAAGAAATAATTTCTACTAAAATAGCAAAATATCATTAACCTGAAGATTGGGGTCAAGTTTTTATACCTTGTAGTTTTTCTACTGCAATTATAGTCATGCATTCAAAGCTACACGTCCTGGGTCAGAGCCATCTTAGACTTTAAAATGATTCTGCACGCTAACTTTTAGTGAGGAAAATTTCTAATTATGTATTTCATTGTTAACATATATACTTTCATTAATTGTATTTTAAACTGATTCAAGATAACTGAATCCAGTTCATGTCTACTTTGGGATCGTCTACTTCCCAAAATATATTTTACTATGTTTAACTTTGAAACTAAGTTCTGTGGAAGAAATACCTCTTTTGGACTTCTCCATAAAATCCCATAAAATGTGTTCACAAAATTTTAAACACATAAAATGAAAAAAAACTTATTATTATACTCGATTTTTCTTTTTATGTTTAATAATCCGATGACTTTATTTTCAAGATACCATTTACAGCTAGAATAATGCATTAAATTTAGACAGATGAATTTTCAAAATCCGCTAACATTTGTTGCAATGATATATTGACAGTTATTTGTGAAGTTACACCCATATGGTACTTTATCATCATCAAAGACTTATGAATTGCATAATTTCTGTCGAGTTAAATAAAACTGATTATCGAATTTTAAGGGCATATGAGCCTACTTAGAGTGATTACATAAGCGAAAGGCAATCAGAAACCCCTGCGAAGTAATATCTGAATTTCTATAGATGATACAATCCACTTACTAGACAAAAAAGAAGTCAATTTATGAAACTGATAGCTTTAGCGAGGCAAGTAAACATAACACTGATTTGCTTTACAAATTTTTTATCAATCAATTTAATTATTTACTACTATGACGTCTTATATGCCTTTCATTGTTCGTTTAATTAAAATAAAATTAACTAACATGTAGTTCATTAAATTTATCAATTTTTAATAATATAAATGAGACTAAAACTGAATATGCCCACTTTTGACTTATACACATAAGAGAAGAGAGTTTTTTTTTTTTTTTTCGGCGCGTGCGAGGGACTATACTGAGTTATTCCCAGTTGTGAAACTACATAAATAATACCATTAAGCGGAGTTAACTAAAAATTATTGAACTCAGAAAAAAACATTTTGCACTGTTAATCGTGTTTTCTCCTCCAAAGTATTTCCGGAAAGTCTATTAAGAATTGTAATGCAAAAAATTTAATACTGTATTTCGTTTATTGAGGGACTAATGTTACTGATAAATTTATATTGCTCGTTGCTTTTAATATAAAACTTTTGTTTTTTTAATTGTAAGAGACTACTTTCTTTCAAGTGGAGCCAAACTGTGATGTTATATCAGCAATGATATATATATATATATATCATTGCTGATATAACATCACACAAAAAAAATAATTTGAATATATATATATATATATATATATATATATATATATATATATATATATATATATATATAT